>CM062819.1:561892300-564393257 GCA_031772625.1 Pinus tabuliformis | reverse complement strand
ATGGTGGTTTTATCCCAGATTGGGTTTCCAACTAAAATCCCAATGTTCTCATGTATTGATGTGTTTCTCATGTATTGTGGTTTATTTGCTTTCTATTGCTCATGATTACTGCTTAATACATGGATAATGAAATGATGATGCAATAAATAAAGTTAAACAACTAATGGAAATTATGAGAAATTAGTAATTGGAATATAAGCAGGTCTCATTAATTAAAAGTGCGTACACAAATGGGTTATCTGAATAACAATAGCATACATAATTCTGTATTTGAAATTGCAGAAAAAGTGAGAAAAAGTGTTGGCAAGAGTTTACACTAATAAAAGACCATGATGTAATGATTGTCCATTATAATAAGAGAAGAAGACAAAGACGACAACAGTGGTGGTTTTATCCCAGATTGGGTTTCCACCTAAAATCCCAATGTTCTCATGTGTTGATGTGTTTTTCATGTATTGTGGTTTATTTTCTTTCTATTGCTCATTATTACTGCTTAATACATGGATAATGAAATGATGATGCAATAAATAAAGTTAAAAAACTGATGGAAATTATGAGAAATTGGTAATCGGAATATATGCAGGTCTCATTAATTAAAAGTGCGTACACAAATGAGTTATCTGAATAACAATAGCATACATAATTTTGAATTTGAAATTGCAGAAAAAAGTGAAAAAAATACTAATTCAACCCCCCAATATTTTTCCTAACAAACTCAAACTCAATTGTCAAATCAATAGTGAGGACAACCATCATTAACTCTTATCACTAAATGTAGGCTTACTCATCACTCTTATTCAAGGAAAACAAAGCCACTTCGAAATACCTTTTAGTGGTTTGTAAGGGAGCAAGATTTCACTCATTCTAGATGCCTATAAGACTTGGGCTATTAAAGTTGGAGAAAAACAAGCTCTTAGCAAAATACAAGCAACTTTAAAACCTACTCCAAATATAACTATACTTTTATTATTTACCCTATAAATATTTCATAATAATTTTCTATTTTCAAAATATTTTTTAAAGTTATATTTTTCCAAAAAAAATTGGAAATGTTTTAAATTATTTAACCTAAAATATATTTCATGATTTTCTATCAAATAATTCATAAATTTATGGCATTGTTTCATATTAGTTTAGATAACACATTTATTACCATATTAGTACACTAGTTCACATAACAAGGAAATATGAAACAATTGAGTTCACCCATGGTAGAAGGTAACACCATCAACGTTGTGTTGAGTCATCCACACACACTTCCTCACAGAGGCATATGTGGCTGATAGTGAATAGTGTGCTTTCATGAATATGACCGCTTCTCATCTCATTAAATAGTGTAGTAAAAAATACATGTAGTCATTCTCAAAATATTGACGTGCATAAAATAGTAATGAGCATTGCTAAAACAATGTGACATGTAAATGCGACATCGTTCATGCACGGATAAATAGTGGTTCGTCATTTTCATAATTAATGTGCGTAAACTAAGAAGATTAATAGTTGTTATGTAGCATAGTCATAATCAATGTGCGTAAACTAAGAAAATTAATAGTTGTTATTAGGATAGTCGTAATTAGTGTACCTAAATTAAGAAGATTAATAGTTGTTACGTATCATAGTCTTTACCTTTGCCACTCTAGCTAAATAGATTAAATGTTGCGCAAAGTACCTATTGATCCACTGATTTGTCGAGCAAAGTTTATTGCGTTAAGCTTCTTATGCATACTTTTGACTATTCATTTTATATTTCTGAAAGTGAAAGAGATTAATGCCCCTACCATTTTCCGTCACTTAAATTTTACTAGTTTTACTTGGGCGTTTGTTCTTCACCTCTTTCAATAATTCAGAATTTTGTTGTTATTCGCATGGAGAAGTTGGGCGGACAGGAGAAGTTGGGCAGATGAGTTGCCGGATGTTTGAGCTACGAAGAAGTCACGTGGAGGTGATAAGTTGAGCGGAAGAGTTTTGAGTTACGAAAATCCGGCACAAATATTGGTAACTTGCATTTCTAAATTATTAGATACACTCGTCACGTTTCATCGGGCATAAGGTTTGTATTTGCAAAGGGAAACTCCAACTGAGCGGAATCACTTGTATCCGTAACCTCCGAGGTTTGATTCCTATAGCCATAATCCATAACTTTTGTAATATCTATGGAAAAAGGTGGTAGGATTTTAATTCCTTGAAAAAGTCGTATGTTAAAGGGACTCTCGGAGGACTTCGCTATAGCATATCGCCATACAAAATAAAATAAAAAATAGAAAGGACGTTTCACATGCCACTAATCCATTCCCATAGATAAGGATTGAATTAGGTTGGATCGTTATCAACACTCCAAATAACCAGAATATATGTCTACATATTTGACTGGATATGTTGAACTTGCTGGAAAATTTGAATATATATATATTTGTTTTTCCAACCAATGGCATAATGGCAGCTTTGAAGATTGCAAAATTTATCTTTATGTTTGAAATGGAAATTTTGAAGATTACAAAATCTTCCAAGAAGTTATATCATGTTATTATTTTATGATTCACTTCTCGTTCTCCATGCATAGTAGAATGTTCTGAAGATTCCACTACGACTAACAAAGGTGATCCATCTTATAAAATTTGATTTCAACTTCAACTCCTCTACTATGCCACCATCACGCTTTTAAAAATTCTCAGAGATAGCATTAATATGTAAACGAGTATCTTACAGAGGTCCCTTATCTCATCGACAAGCTAGGCCAGTTCAAGATGGTATTGGAAAATACGAAACATGGTAATCAATAGAAGTTGCTTTGTTTAACTCACCCATTTCTTGCACATGATCTAAAAATAGGAAGCCATGCCCATTAGAAAAACCCACAACATTCTAAAGGCTTGGAAAGACTCCTTATTGAGGTGTCAAGCGTCATAAAACCATATAAAAAATGGATGTATTTCCTATTTTCAACGTTCCCATGTCGACTTTGAGATAGTTGGGGAGTGACACACTATTAAACCAAGTTGGCTTTAGCCCTTTAAATGGTTTCCTTAGTAAGATTTCATGGAGGATCCACGTGCAATCCTCATACAATTTTAATCCAATAATGATTTTGAGGCCGAGAAGTTCTCAGTGAAAAAGATGTGCCTTTAACATAAGAAATATTTTTGCAAAAGACAGCTCTTGGCACGAAAGAACAATTAATGGTGAACTGATATTACAAAAGGTATCTCTTTTAGACTCTATGGATTATGATGCAACTCTAGCTGATGATGTTTTTGAGTTGAAGGGTAATAGAGTGTATTTTCAGATGATCAACAGTGACCAGGTTGATCTAGGTAAATCGTTGCTTAATGTATTTTAATTTCCTTCACCAGTTGTTTTTATTTAGTTTTCATGGCATTTTATATGTAAATAACTATCGTAGTATTCTAATGGTATGCATGTTAGAGAGTAGAATGGGGAAAATTATAGGTGAAACATCTTATTAGTCCATGCCTTTGGCATAGCAAGGACTATAGCGATCGATGCACATTGACCGAACATTAAATTGTTTTGATCAACCACTGCATGAGCCATTTTAACCAATGTTTGAACATAAATACGGGATGAAACAAATTTTTATCCAAAGTTTTACTTCGGACCTCTTATTGTAGGAAAAAGAGTATGAGTTTATTAAAACATAGGATAATCCGCTTAAAGTTTCACTTGAGAGCTGTTTAATGCTAGGTTGTAGTTAGCATTAGTCAAGAAACATTTAATGTTTTCTCTCCACATCAATACATATTCTAGCTTCATATAAACTATACATTTTGTCCCTAAATTTCTGAATATTTCTGTTTACATTTTTGAATTTGTCTGTGCATTAGTGTGCATTAGTGTGCTTTAGTTGGTAGGTATTTATGTAAACCTACCACCGCTATCACTTTGAAAGTTCCTTTTCCATTATCCCAGATGAACAAGAAAATTGAAAGAAAAATGAGGCAGTGGTGGTGAACAAGCAAATTGAAAGCAAAACGAGGCAGTGGTGGTTCCTGCCTGGGTCTGATATCCTTAAAATCGGTCTAAAGAGATTGCCCACTTAATAAGAGACTTAATTAGTGTGGATTTCCCACTGAATAAAAAGGAATAGGGAGTTAACTCATCTGGAATGAAGATCTTGCAGAAGTAGGAGAGATGCACATTGTACTGACCTAAAGCTTAGAAAAGGAGATATCTATCCAATTTTGTTTTCAGTTTCTTTCAAACTTTTAGGAAAGCACATTTCGACTATAAAAGAGAGCATGCAAAGATAATCTTATTAAATAATATATAAAATACATTCAAGAAAGCACATTTCTGCTATAAAAGAGAGCATGCAAAGATAATCTGATTAAATAATATATAACATACATTCAGGGAAGCACATTTCTGTTATAAAAGAGAGCATGCCAAGATAATCTGATTAAATAATATATAAAATACATTCAAAAAAGCACATTTCTGTTGTAAAAGAGAGCATGCAAAGATAATCTGTTTAAATAATATATAACATACATTCAGGAAAGCACATTTCTGCTATAAATGACAACATCCAAATTTAATCTTATTAAATAATATATAACATAAACAAGAATGTCAGCTTTAATGCTATTGTAAATATTTTAACGTCATCTATGATGGTGGGCAATGTCCAAGCTATCCATTATTTTACCCAAACCATTTCAATGTCATTCATATAATCATGTATTTTCTTCAATTTCATACCTCAATTTATCGTACCCAAGTCTTGCAGATGAAAATCGATTTCCAGAACCCAAATTATGTGAGCAATATTTTTATATTGCCACAGAAAGAATAAATCTCATCTGGAGTTTTATTTGCACAACTATGTTCTACAGCAGAGGTCGAGTCTCCAACAACTACGTTCTACAGTAGAGGCCGAGTCTCCAACAGCTGAGAGCATTTATGTCTTGGTTGCAGAACAACAGAGGCCGAGTCTCCCAACAGCTGAGAGCATTTATGTCTTGGTTGCAGAACGAGGATAAGAGGGTTTGCACAACTACTTTCTACAGCAGAGGCTAAGCCTCCAACAACTACATCCTACAACAGAGGTTGAGTCTTCTGCTGAGTCTCCAACAGCTACGTTCTACAACAGAGGTCGAGTCTCCAACAACTGAGAGCATTTATGTCTTGGTTGTAGAATGAGGAGAAGAGGGTTTTTTTGGTACTAGTTGTCCATGCGCAGATGGAAGGGAGAATAGACTAGCTTCAGCTCCGAGGATTGATTCACAAGGATATCAACATCTAATTCTGATCTAGCATTACATCCAAGACAAAGAGCCCATGACTAAGGTGGCTCCGTTGAAATAATGGCATACATTTTTTTGTTTGTACATGAACATTTGAAATTACTTGGAGCCTTTCATGATAGCCACAACCCCGTGGAGTGCATGCAAAAGTTTTTGGAGTTGTCGTTTATTCCAATGTCGTGCGGAGTAATTCAGAATTAATGGTTGAATATTAATATTATTATATATTATTTTCCATCTTCTTCCTCGGAACTTGGGCCATCTTTCCGTAGTGAATTTAACTGATACCAATGCGTAGCTTTTATTGCAAATTTGAGGTGTTAAATGTCCCCCAGTGTTCATAATTGAAGCCTTGAATCGCTTAGAGAGAACCCCATGAGATTAGCAAAGCACTAACCCAAAGTGAGGGATGTGTGAGGTGATATTGGCACTTTCCCTTAAGTTATCCGATCAATGGATCTTTTATTCAAGTTATTTCCTGGTAATAACAAGAAGCAAGCTTAATTCCTAAAGAAACAACATATAATGGTTCTTTCACGTCTTCTGTTACTTCAGATTAATCGTATAAATTTTCATGAAAATATTTATGTTAAGATGCCTAAAGTGGGTTTTAAGGTACACTAGGATATGGATAACTTAACTGAAACAGTAAAAAAAGTTACGCTACTTAACAGAGTGAACCGAAAATCCTATTCCACTTTTTATCTTGGATTGTGGATTCTTAAAAAATCTACTTCAGGAAAGCTACTATAATCTACAGTTTCAGAAAACATAACCTTGCTGTTTTGTGTGAAATGAATGAAACCTCACCTTTGCCTCCACTAAAAACCTCTTGTCATGATTGAGCTTTGTCTGTAGGGAAATGAACATTTTAAACGTAAAACAAAGAGAAGATAAGCAATTGAAGAAGGGAAGATTTGAAATATAAAGAAAAAGACGGCTAAATTTGGCGGAATTTCAACAGTGAAGTAGGGACTTGAAAAAAAAGCATTAAAGTTTAGCTGGAAAATTGAATTAACATAAAATAATTAACACAAAGATTATAAAAGACTAATATTTGAATAAAAATATTAAAATTACTTGAGCTGAAACTACAAATTAGCAAGATAATTGAAAATGGACTTGAAAAAAAGCATTAAACTTGAGTTGGAAAATTGAATTGACATAAAATAATTAACACAAAGATTATAAAACACTAATATTTGAATAAAAATATTAAAATTACTTAAGCTGAAACTCCAAATTAGCAAGATAATTGAAAATGATAGTTCAATCCGAAAATAAAATCCTAAATTTCAAAATTTAACAGATGGACATCCACCAGAGAAGCAACATTGTCATAAACTTTCGAAAGAAATAGGGAATTAAACAAATTTGTCAATGGAAGATAGACAGTGATTGAACAAAAGCATATCAAAGTTAAACAAGAAACGCAGGGAACTAGCAAAATTGACACGAAATCCTCAAATGAAAACAGAACAAGAGTGGATTTGAACGAATTGTTAAAATCACCAACTTCTGACTGGGATGAAGCACATATAGTTCAAATTTGAACCGGACCAGACGAGAATTTAAGGGGAAAACATGCGGTGATATCGTGAAATAAGATAACAACAGAAGAGGAACTGAACAGAAACAAAACTACTAAATAAAAAAGGTTTTAAAAGCATAGAATTTCTTAATAACTGTATGAATCAAGTCGTCTATTTTATACCAAATACAGTAGATATATCTCATATCAAGTTCCCTGATTCTCCTATCAAACCAGTAGGTATATCTCATATCAAATTCAAACCAGCAGTAGGTATATCTCATATCAAATTCAAACCGACAGGGACCCTGACTACCTGCAGTTCTTGTTTACACTAGAAACCCTTCAATGGGCTCATTACTGGCCAAGGAAATATTCGTTCTAAGTTTGGTAACATGATTGCACCTAGAATCACTGACCTATTTGAAACTACTTTCGAAATTTTGGCCCAAGTTGAACGCCTATACATTCGGGGATTTAAAAGTCCATATAACTCCCATAAGCATCTTCATTAGAAAAATAAGTCTCTTCAAATTATGGAAGGAATACTAGAAGTTGCAGAAGATAATCCGTTGATAAACTTTGTGCATCCCCAAATATTGGAAGGTAAGGTTGCATTTCTGTTTTACACTCAATTTAACCCTGAAGTAGGACGTTTATATTTTAGAACAATTCGATTGTTGAAATCAATATTGTTTTCCATAGCTAACATATATTTCTCGAAGACCGACCGATAATTTGCATGCCAGGTGTTGGCAGGTTTGAAGCCGATGTTGATTCAATGTTTATATGTAAGTCCTTCAATCTGTAATAAATCCTTCCCCTTTATAAATTTTATTTAAGAATTTATGGAACTAAAAATTCGAAAATATCTTTGTTCAACTAGACAATTCAAGCTTGGATCAAACTGGACTCTCCTAGGTTCATGGCAAAGAACTTGTTGTTAGACAAGTTGGGTGACCTGATGGCATCACTTGCGAGATTATGCAATAGCCACACATTGATGCTAATGGAGGTGAACTGAAGAGGATAAAACAGTTTCAATCCGACAAGAGTGAATATTAATCACTTACAATGGTGAACTACAGTATAAAATAAAATGTAGTCAAATGGAATGAGTTTTGGCATGGAAAATTGGATTGAGCAATTGGAAAAGAACTAAAATGTAATTTTGGCATTAGCCAATTCTAATTAATCGGAAAACAATCTTGAGATCTCCTAAAAGTGCCTGCATGGATGAGAGAGATCACACTAGAGAAATTCTGATGATCAAAATATAACCACCTTACCCCACATTTACATGCTCACTAGGGTAAACATGAGATGAGAGTTACTACACAACCCAACATCCAAGTTCTAGTTATGGAAGTGGGGCATGACATCCTTAACTTACCATAACCTTCCAGGGACATGTAATCACCTAAACATTAGACCAATTCCATTAATGACAATTCCCTAAACTAGAACCATCTTTTTAACCCACTTTACCTCCCAATTGCATGCTTTCAGGCTAGTAAATGTGGGTATAAAGCTCCAACTTCATGCACAACTCACCCTCCAGGTGGCTACAGCCAAAATCTCTATGATCCGTGAGTGCCGCTAGAAACCCTGATCCATATTTTTAGGACCAGTTGTAGGATAACTATCCAGAATCCTCCAAAACCATCTTAATAACCTAGAGGATTCATAGCTCATTATTCTTGACTCAATGCCTAATCAACCTTAAAAAGTACATGAAAATAATTTAGACAAACACTTTGTAAACATAACACCTATAGGTCATGAATGCATGTATACTCATTGTATCATTAGTTTCATCAGAGAATCATTAAAAAGGCTTGCTTCCCTCTCTTGGTAGTTGCATCAAATACATATTAGCTCATTTCAAATGTACGGCCAAGACCCTATCAAACCACAAAATGGATACATAATAAGATCACATCATATAATGAGATATATACCATGCATGTAACCAACATTTAACCATAATAGAACCATGAAAAACGAGTCATGAAATCAACACAATAACTAATATATGTGTTGACATAGATCTCAATAAGAACCAACACACATTACCTTATGCAAATGCTAACAAAGTGAGGGACTTCCACATACGACTCGACCATCAATTGTGCTGACCAAATCTCTCTTTCATCCAATCACCCCCATGCTATATTCCAAGAATGAATTTGTTATCACGTGGAATAAACTAGAGCATAACCAACTAGGATTTCCAAAGGCTAAACCACCTCAACCCTCAACGACAGTGATTTCACATAAACAAGTCAAGAAATCACCAAAACCAAACAAGTTTGGATGCCTCTGATTATTCACCGTACCTAGAGGAATTTTCCTGTCTCCACCCATCCTTCAAGAGTTTCAACAGAATGTCCATCTCCACCCTCGACCCTTGGGAATTTTCCCGAGGCCACCTCACCGGATCTAAAATATATTGACCATCCAAATCTTAACCAAAACAGGGAACCCACTATATCATTGCTATCCAGTAAATGGAAAGGCATGAAAAGTCTGAAACCATTGTTAATCTAGGAAAATCCCATGCCAGGGATATCAACATAACCAAATAACCAAATGCATATACCATTCATTCAAATCTAGGCATGCTAAATCACACATGCACACTGTTACCAGCAAATCCATAGTCATTTTCTACTCTTACTTATTGTCATCAAAATTTCCTCTTGCACACCTGTGCTTTCAACAATGTAAACTTTGAAACGGGAACTATAAACTCAAAACGGGAACTCTGGCCAAAAAACCCCGAAAAAACATCAAAAACAGTGCTAAAATTGAAAAGTGTTGATGCTGGAATAACACCTTTTCTTTTCTTGGGTAAATTTTCAACATGTTTTAAAAATGGCGGTGAAAACCAATTTTTTGCGCAAAAATTATGTAAAAACACCCTCAAAATGAAAAGGGTTGATTCTGGAAGAAGACTTTTTTTTTCAAAAGTTAAATTTCAACATCTCGAAATAATGGCATGAAATATTTTATCATGACCCCGAAAAAACATTAAATTTAAAAAAATAATGAAAACATAAAATTAAAAAAAAAATAAAAAATAATTAAAACAATGAAAAAACACAAAAAAAAAAACCAAAAAAACAAAACATAGATTAAAATATCTATTAAAAGAAAAATATAAAACAAAAATAAAAAATGAAAAAAAAATCAATCATAAAATGTAAAAAGAACGAAATTAATGATAAGAACTAAATATATATATATATATATATATATATATATATATATATATAAACAATTAAATAGTAAGAAAAATATTTTTAAAAAATGGGGAAAAAATGAGTAATCTTGTAAACAAAAAAAAATTGGCAAAATAAAATATATATGGAAAAAAAAAAAAAAAAAAAAACATTTAAAAGAAACAAAAAATTAAGTGGGTGAAAATAGAAAAATAAAAACAAAAAAACAAAAAAATTAAAAATTAAAATTAAAAACAAACTAAATTTCAAAAAAAATTAGAAAATTAAAAAAAAAATTAAAAGCTACTAAAATTAAGATTATAATGTTGATTACTTAAAAAACAAATATAAAAATATATATAAAAGACAAAAATAAAAAAAAACAAAAAATGTTAAAAAAATTATCTCATAATCCATAAAAGAATTTGGAAGACAAAAAAACAAAATTTATATATATATATATATATATATATATATATATATATATATATATAAAATAAGTAAAAATAGAGAAATTAAAAAAAAATAAAAAAATTAAAAACAAACTAGTTTAAAAAAAAATAGAAATTAATGAAAAAAATTTAAAAACTAATAAAATTAATATTAAAAAAAAAAACAAAAAAAATTCAAATTATAAATAAATAAAAAAAAAAAGAGTGTATTTTTTATTAAAAAAAAAAATGTAATTAATTTTATTAAACATAGATATTTTGTTTTAAAAAAAAAATCAATTTTCTTTTTTTAAACGTTTTTTATTATTAAAAACAAATTTTATTTTTATTTCTATTTTTTATTTAAAAATATAATTATCCAACAGATCTTTTATATTTAAAAAAATAAAAAATAAACCTATATTTTATATTTTAAAAAAAAATTTACATTAAACTCTTTTTTTTAAACAATGTTTTTTAAAAAAAAAATGAAAATTAAATTTTTTTTTTTTTTAACAATTATTTTTTTTCAAACCATTTTTTTTCTTATAATTAAGAATAGTTTTTTTTTTAAAACCATTTTATTTTTTATTTTTTTTTTAATTTTAAAAATTATTAAAAAAAATTTAAAAATTTTAAAAATGAAATCAGTTTTTTTTTTAATTAAAAATTTTAAATTTTAAAAATTAAATAAAATTTTAAAAATTAAAAATTTCAAAAAATTAAGATCGCTCGAGAATGGCAGCAGAGAAGGTTTCTGCAGTCATATTTCACGCAACTTTCCAGTCCAGCATTCTGGGCAACCTCAGCAAGCACAGCTCGGGATCCTTTTGCCTTCATAGCAGATCTGCATTCGCCATTGTGGTCTCGGCCGGACAGTTACCCGTGCGCTTTTGCCATGAACTAGTGCATGAGATCTCAGCATTCGCATGGTCTTTGTTTAGATCTGGGGCAAACATTCGCTCTCCGAAACGCAGTCTTATCTTCAGATCTGACAAAGATCTGACAGATCCGGTCACCCAGAAGGCAGAAAGGCCCATGCTCTGGCCAGATCTAGAGATATGTATACATCCTGGCTCTGTTCTATTCTGAACCGCAGTCTCAAATCGCAGAGAAGGATCTGCATGGAAAATATGGATAGTGTTGCCTGGAGCCTGGAAATCCCAAATTATTTTTCCGCCCCTACCAGATGAAGTTCAAACAATCTCAGAAAATCGGGGTTCGCAACGCCGTCAACGAAGGACTCGCAACCCACCTCACGGATCTGCTACCTCCGCCCCTGGGAGAACGATGCAAGGAGCTGGGACGTTCACTTCAAGCATAAGAAGGTATAAAATCCCTAGATCCACTGCTGATCAATCAGATCGGGCTCTCATCAAACAGATCGGCCAAGAGCTTGCAGGTCCGATACCCCGGATGGGGAATAGCCACGGCAGATCTACTCTAGGAAGCACAAGAAGCCCTGGCATGGGGTCAAGGCCCTTCTCTGGATCCTTTCATATCCAAATTTCTCAGCCTACAGGCAGAACCATCATGCAATGGGTCAGTCCTTCATATCTGGTGCAAGAACTCAAACTGAATCTAGAACGCAGAATGGGGATCCCATCAAGTCTTCAGTGACTTCTCTTTCAAGGTAAACAACTTGAAGACCATCTTCCCCTCTCTTCTTACAGCATTTCCAGGAACAGCTCTGTGGTGGTAACCCTTCGTTTGAGAGGAGGTGCTGCGGGACAGTCATCCTCTACTCGGCCCTTCTCATACAAAGACGCAGTTCACTCTGAGAACCCCAAACCCCCGGAAGCCCTTAAATCTAAGGCCTTCTTGGTGGACAAGATTGAAGAAGTTCCCTCTGTTGAACTCATCCATGAAGATCTGGCAACCCAACTTCAAGAATTTGCAGAAAGAGCCATCATTTGCAGATTTAATGGACTGTGGCCACGATCTCAGGATCTCTATGCATGGATCCATGCAAACTGGACACATCATTGTAAGATCTTTTTTTGTTCAAAAGGTTACTTCATTGTTCTATTTGATAACAGTAAGCATTATGAAAAGGCCTTAGCAGAGGGCCCTTGGTTCATGGGAACTGCAGGGCTCTTCTTGACTCCTTGGTTCCCAGATTTTGATCCAGCTACTGCAGTCAATACTAAGACACCTGTATGGATCAGGCTTCCAAACTTACTTGCCCACCTATGGAGCACTCGTGTCTTTAGAGCTATAGGTGACACCTTGGGCAGATTTATTAGGGGAGATTTATGGCAGGAATCCAAAGGTCTCTACTCATATGCAAGAGTATGTGTGGAGTTAGACCTGAGCAAAGGACTTCCAGAACAAATCAATCTCAAGATAAATGACTTTGTCTGGACCCAGACACTGGATTACGAGAATACTGCTTTTCGGTGCCGCCATTGCCACCAATTTGGGCATTTGCAGAATACATGCCCATCTCGCCCGGCAAATAAGAATAAGGCCAATGTCTCCAAGCCCAAGTCCAAACAATGGGCTCCTTGCTCTCCTCCTCCAGTCGTGGATCCTGATTCCTCCAGCTCTGAAGATGAAGATAGCGATGAAGAATTGAATCAGGCCCCTTTTTTCTTGGTCCCTTCCACCGATGGTCTGGCGCCTTCCTCTGACTCAGCCACTGCTCAGAAACGCGTCCATTTGTCCTCCTCCTCTGATTCAGAAAAGGAGGGTTCCCCTGTGGAGGACCCCAATCTTCAAGTTGTTATCGCTCATCCACCCCAAAATGGTTGGGTTGAAGTCAAAAAAAAGAAAGGGAAAAAGCTTCGTGTTGAGGCCTCTACCCTTTCAGGGTAGGAATCAATGCTTCTTTAGGCTCCCAGCGACTTGTTGTAGCTCCTTGTTTGTTTAACTCCTTCTCCGGAACCGAGGTTGATAGTCCTATCATTTCCGGTATTAGTATTATTAATAAGAACGATAATATGAATATTATTAATAATGACCATAATATCAATTCGAGGGATTATTGTTTGAATATTGTTAACAATAACATTAATAATATTATTAACAACAACAATAATAATATTATTAATTATTCAGATAATAATGATAACAATATGAATAATAGTAATATTAGTAAGAATAACATGAATAATATGAATAATAATTATTCTATTAACACTAATAGTATGAATTATAACAGTTTAGATATTACTAATAATAATATTTCATTACATGAAGATAAAGATAGCAAAGATTTCGATAGCAATGAGGTTTTGAAAGGGGACCCTGTTATTCCTCCCCCTTCTTCCCGGAATAATAAGGTTGTTAACCTTTCTAGTTTTTCTTTCTCTCCCTCTGTTTTTAGTCTTTTAAGCAAGGGCTTAAACTTTGCCCTTGCCCCTAAAAGCATCCCGGTGGATGACATTATTTGCGACGTGGAATACGGGATTAGAGATCTTCCTGAGAATATCAAGGACACTATTAGGCAGGATTGTGCTGTCGTCCTCCGTAATGCTAAGCCCCCTCGGAAGAACCTCAGCAATGAGGAATTCTCTGCCCTGAAATCCTTAAATCAGAACGAAGATATTGTCGTTCTGAAGGCTGACAAAGGAGGGGCTACGGTCATCCTTAACAAGGATGATTACCGTAAGAAGATGTTAGATCATCTTCACAATAGTGGCAGTTATAAAAAACTACCCAAGAACCCTCTGAAGAAGATTTCGAGGACCGTGGCTCTTGCCATCAAGTCTAGTAACTCAGTGAGTTCCCTGGGCCACAAGCTCATTGAGAGCAGTCCCATTACTCCCAGGATCTATGGGTTACCTAAGATCCACAAGGAGGGGGCCCCTCTGAGGCCTATCGTCAACACCATTGGTGGTCCAACTTACCTTCTTGCTAAATTCCTTGCCCTTAAACTTAAGCCCCTTGTCGGCCGCACTGAGTCCTTTGTTAAAGACTCTGCTTCCTTCATTAAGGAGCTTAAGGATATTAGGCTGGACCCTGAGGACATTCTCGTCAGCTTTGATGTGGTCTCTCTTTATACTTGCATCCCTATTAAGGAGGCCTTGGAAGTGATCTATCGCCTAACAGATCCTGATACCGCGCATCTGGTCGAGATCTGTCTCACTTCCACTTTCTTCTGTTTCGAGGGTGAATTCTTTGAGCAGACTTGTGGTGTTGCCATGGGCTCCCCCCTTTCCCCGATTGTTGTGAATCTTTTTATGGAAGATTTCGAAGCCAAAGCTTTAGCCTCGGCTCGTCTCCTTCCCAAGCTTTGGAAAAGGTATGTAGATGACACTAATGTCATCTGGTCCCATGGCCAAGAGGAGCTTGATCGCTTCTTCAATCACCTCAATGGTCAGTCCTCTGCCATTAAGTTCACCATGGAGAAAGAAGTTGATGGTTGCCTCCCTTTCCTAGATATTCTTATTTCGAGGAATAAGGACGGTTATCTCTCCCACTCTGTGTTTCAGAAGAAAACGCATACTGAGCAGTATCTGCATGCCGATTCCCATCATTTCCCTGCTCAGAAGATTGGTGTCCTTAACACCCTCGCTACTCGAGCCCTCGGGATTTCTGACAATGAGAGCTTTGATAAGGAGAGATCCCATCTCCTTGATGTCTTTGTGGAGAATGGATATAGTAGACGCCTAGGTTAGAAGGCTTTCCTTAAAGCATCTAGGAATGTAGCTATTAAAAAAGAACCTAAGGAACGCCGAATAGGGGTCCACCTTCCCTATGTCCAAGGAACCACGGACAAGATTGCTCGAATCCTTAAAAAGTATGATATTCCCTCTTCTTTTAGACCCCTCAACACGATTCGTAATTCCCTCCGATCTGTGAAAGATCCCGTTGACCCCAAGGACATGAAGGGTGTCTACTTGATCCCTTGTTCTTGTGGGACCCCCTACATTGGGAAAACGGGGCGCTCCATCCATCAGAGGATCAGCGAACATGCAGCTGACCTAAGACATGGGAGAACCAAGTCTTCAGCGTTAGTAGAGCATGTGGTGAAGACCAAGCATCATGTTTGTATTGAAGAGGCTAAGGTGGTTGCCAAGGTTGCCTAGTTCCATCATCGTAAACTCAGGGAAGCTATTGAGATTGAAAGAAGACCTAACAATCTCAATAGAGATGATGGCTGGAAGATCAGTAGGTGTTGGATCCCTGCCCTTTCATCTTAGTTCGCCCCCCCCTCATCTTTTTCGCTTTCATCGTTCCCCTGGAGCCTTCCTGTCTCCTTTGGTTTATCCTTCTTGCTCTAGACTCTTTCCGGTCCTTCTCCTTCTGAGTTGTATCGTTCCTTTCCCGCCTTTGCCGAGTTGATATTGGTTTTCATATTCTTGTGAGTTTTTTATTGACTCATTATTATTTTTATTTTTATCTATTTTATATGATCTTTATGTATATTTTTTATCTATTAACAAATATATTAATAATATCAGTATTATTTAGTCGTCCCCCCCCTTTTTTCCCATTTGATATTGGTACTTATATTATTAACAAATATATATTTACTTAGTTTTTTTTTTTTTTTTTTTTAAGTTATTTATTTTATTTATCTATTAACGTATACATATTATTATTATTATTTTATTATTATTATTATTTTATTATTATTATTATTATTTTTTATGTCCGTAACTAGCCTTTATGTATTGTTATTATTTTATATAGTTATTAACGAATATATATTTTACTATTTCTTTCATGACTAATTTATATTATTTTATATCTTAATTTATTTAATTATATTATTATTGTTATTTCTATCTAATTTTTCGTAACTAACTTTTATATAGGGTTATTTTACAATTTATATTTTAGCGAATATATATTATTTTCATTTTTATTTATGTTTTTATTATTTCTTTAATCTATTTATCTACTAACGAATATTTATTATTATTTATCTAATTGCTTATTTTTATTTTTATTTATTTTACTATCCTCTTACTTTTACCTTAGGTATAAAATATTAGGTCTCCATTATAACTATTTCTCATTTAATAATAATTTTTAATTATTAAATTAATAATGTAACCCTCTAAATAATCCATTTGACTTTTTGACTGTCCCTTGGTCAAATCTAGCCGTGGATCTAGATAGCTGTTGGATCAGACTATTTAACTTGCAAAGCTAGATCTGTTTCTTCAACTTGTCCTGACGATGAGCCACACTTGCTGGCTCGAAACGCGTCGACAAAGATCTCTCTTTATGTGATTTACGCCGAAGCTCTTCTTACAAAATATCTATGTTTAATAAAAAATAATTACATTTTTTTTTTTTTTTTAATAAAAAATACACATTTTTTTTTGTTTTTTTCTTTTTTATAATTTGAATTTTTTTTTTGTTTTTTAATATTAATTTTATTAGTTTTTTAATTTTTTTCATTAATTTCTATTTTTTTTTTTTAAACTAGTTTGTTTTTAATTTTTTTTTTTCCCTTTTTTTCTAATGTTTTTTTTTTTTTTGTTATTTCTCTATTTTTACTTACTTAATATATATATATATATTTTTTAATTTTGTGTTTTTTTTTGTTTTCCAAATCCTTTTATGGTTTGTGAGATAATTTTTTTAACATTTTTTTTTAAATATTAACTTTACTATTTTTTAAATTTTTTTCATTAATTTTTTTTTTTAATTAGTTTGTTTTTAATTTTTTTCCCTTGTTTTTGCTCATGTTTTTTTTTCCCTCAATTTTTACTGACTTATATATATTTATATTAATTTTGTTTTTTATTTCCAAATTGTTTTATGGTTTATAAGATATTTTTTTTAACATTTTTTATTTTTTATTTTTGTCTTTTTTATATATAATTTTTTATTTGATTTTTAGAGAGAATTATTTCATTTGGATTGAAAATTTAATTAACGATGTATAAATATGTAAAATATCGACCTTCTTCTTTAAATATGCAAATTAATAAAAACCTCACTACAAAAAAAATAAAAATAAAAATAAAAACAAAAAACTATGAAGAGGAAGACCACTTCCAAAATTATTAAATTTACAAAATAATTATTTACATTTCATACATTAGAAAAATTAAAGTCAAGAAAACAGGTTTTTAAAAAAAAGGGTCTGATGGAGAATAACCACTTTTTTAAATCGGCATGAAAATCACTACCATTCTAAAACGCAATGTACATAACAAGAATTTAAAAAATTTAAAGTGCCAAAAACTATGCTCTAAAAAAAACGTGTGTTCTGCATCACCCCTTTTCAAAATCGGGTCACTTTTTTGCTATCTCTACAAAACAGGTAACAGTATCAGTTCCCGTTTCAAAGTTTACATTGTTTTTCCTTGCTTTCTCCCTTGTGTGTTCTCTCTCCATTTCTGAACTTGATCAAAAGTTGATCCAAAAGCTATGAATTGTTTCTCAAGTGCCTTTTTATCATTGATGTCCAATGTCTCTTCATTTCCTTTTCTTTTTTCTTTCATTTCCCTCTATTTTATCTCTAATTTCCCTTGCATGTATATTTCTGTCTCTTCATCTTCTTTTTCTCCCATTTTCCTTTATTTCTCATATTAAATTGTCTTTTATTACCTTTTTCCTTGGCCAATTTCCATAGTCATTAATAAACCACAAGTGACATATGTATCCTATGAACTTGGTCTTATTTTATTTACATGAAAAATCAACTCAGAATTGTTACAAAAAATAAAAGTTGGAGCTTCAAGAAAGAAAAAAAAAACATTAATGGTACTTACCTGCTTCCTTACCAACCAAAACTCCCAACAATGTAGAAACATGCACAACACTTCACGTCGCAGAGACCCTACGTAATATTTTAATCAAATAAAGGTTGAGTCACTAATACATGGAAGGATGAAGGGAATAAAAAAATTGCAAGTGCTGAGAAAACTGGATTTTAGTGTGTCGTGAGTTGAACGTGAGTTTTGCGTGGATTTGATCGCCGGACCAAGCCCTGATCGTGAAGGAATGGAAGATACCATGACTACAGGGTTCATGACTATAGCGAAAACCCATTTGTTTAAGGTAAAATTAGTTAAGTTAACTAAAGGCAAACATTGGGACAACAAAATATCATTAACACGCAAAATGTCGTGCTGCAAAACGCTCCGTCATAGTTCTAAAGAAATGCATATCTTGAACATTGTGGGCACTGAAGCTTTGCAAAGTATTTTCAAGAAAATTGTATTTAGAGTTTTCTTGATTAGAAAACTGATTCAGGTGGACAACTCAATGCTTACTTAAATTTCATTGAGTCATTAACACCTTTGAATAATTGTCTTGAAATTTGAAGGATTATATTTAAGGCTAAATATAATTAAACTTAGTCTTGGGTTTATTAGCATGTACAACAACAAGGTCAAGGCATTAGCTCTCAGATCCCTCTAATTTATTCGACTTACAACGAACCTTTAAGTTTTGCTGGGTTGTTGTGACTGGCTTCAAATTAGGAGGCGAACGCGCCTTATTCTTCTACAAGACTGTCACTTCAGGTACACAAATTTTAAAGCCTTTACTGATTAAATTTAGCTCAATATTTGTCAGAGATCTTTAACTTGTTCATAAAATCATCTTTATATTCCACCCTGTTTAAAATCTATCCTCTATGGCCTCACTTGCCTATATTTTTCCTGCTATGTATGCTTTGTGATGGATTTGCCATGTGGGATGTGGGGCTTGTATGCTACTTGATGGGATGATTACTAGTTTAATTTTTTTGTGCTTAGTGAGATATTTTCATTACGCTATACATGGGAAGTTCATCGTTTGAATCGAAGGGTTCAGTTTCATAGGACAAATGCATGTACGCTTAATAAGTTCATAAAAGGAACGCGATCTTTATGTTATATAACACATGTTCTTTTTTTAGAAATAGGAGTCGCATATTTTGACTTTGATATAATACCATCCTTTTTAGATTTTGATATAATACCATGCTTTTCAGAGAAAAAGATTATTTTCGGTGTAGGGAAGCTCAATACATTCGTCTTTCAGCCATTTTTCCTATTTTGGAAACTAGTTGGATTTTCCACCACTTTAATTTTGTTTTTTTTTTTTTTTTTATAAGTGGCATCCTAATAAAAAAATAAAATTAGCAAAAAAATATAAGAAACATGTTATTCATTATGTGTGCCATTCCTAAAACCAGTCTCCTACCATTCTACTGGAGCATGAGGGATTTTCATAGATTCAGTCTTGTTTTTTGAAAATGAAGCACCCATTTTGTAGATTTGAAGTTGTGTATTTTTATTTGTTGATACTTTTGTTTTATTTATAAAAGTTTAAAAATCTAAAATGTTTATGTTTTAAGATGAACAAATCCACTTTTTCATTAAAAAGAAAACAAGTGTTATAGGAATCACAAAATGTTGTGTGCGGAGGTATCACACCTCCAGACGGCGCACATGGGCTTCCACAGTCCCCACACATTAATATTATATTAAATTGTGGAAATTCCGCATAATTAAATTATGAAAATCTCGCATAATATAGTGCCTGGGGGACTACATGACGTTGAATTGTCCTTTCCATTATAGAGAAGTTGATTGTGCCTATTAATCAACCTTTAATGAATATAACAATCTATATTATGTCGTTTTGATTGTGCCTATTAATCAATCTTTAATGAATATAACAATCTATATTATGTCGTTTTAGTGGATACCCACTACTCGGAGGAGTTGATTATCTAAGAAATTGTAAGAGTCCTAGTCCATCAACAATGGAGTGCAAGAAGGAAAGACCGAGAACGAATCCTCCACAACAAAAACTATGTGACCTTTAGCAAGGAAAGCCATGGATGAGATTCTATTTCAGTAAAAAATAAATTGCCACAAAAAAATATCTAAAATGATAGGTGATGCTAGTAAGAGATACATTGTTAAGTCAATGTTAGAATGGGTAAATTAAAAGGTTCAAATATAGCTTACCAGTGATTAATGGGCTTTAAGGGATGACATGTAGCCAATATTGAATTATTTCATAAAGGGAGAAATACTATATCATGTGGGTTCATATTGGGGATATATATTGAGGAAAAAATGACACAATATATTGAGCTTTAATATGGGCAGGTATAAAAAATGGAGTTCAAAGTTAATGAAAAAATATAAAAGAGTATAAAAAATACTAATGAAGAAATGGAAACCTAGTGAAAGTAGAGGCTTTTTAAATTGGGAAAATGTATTGGGTTAGCATTTGTAGGGGTGATTTTTAGAGGAATTTTCCAATATATAATAAAATTAAAAGTATTGTTTAGTGTTATATTAGAGATTCATTGAATGAAGTCCCGGTGTATTGACTATATAATCACAAATATTATTATGCATTGTTAATATAATAACTTTATTATTACTCATTCATCATTATTATAAAGTAATAGATTTTATTAATCATCAATAATAATAATAATAACTCCTGAAATATTCCATAAATGACATAGAAACTAAACAATAAGTGCACCATGCCGCCATTCAAAGAAGAGTGCATAGTCTACAAAATCACCCTACAATTCAACTACAATAAATGCGAGAAAAATGAGCTTGAATTCAATGCAACTGAAACAATTATGCTCGAAGTGTATCTACAGTTACGAAGCCTTTTGATGTTATTCTAGGCACTCATTTATATCACCTAACGGAAATATAGTTTTTTTGAACTCTAGTTTTGATTTAAGGCTCACATAAAATGAATATATATTAATTTTTTGGGAAATGAGGTCCACGTTAATCAAATTTACGTGTTTTATGTATTGAAGTTCATTCAACACAATAAACTTCATAGTGGTGATCCCTACTAAGCCTAGCAAATTATTTTCATTGTGTGGAGGACCTCCACACAATGACCACCCCACAATAAACTTCCACACAAGTATCGTGAAGACTAAAACAAATCAATCTATATTTGAAGCAATTGCCATGAAAAACTACATACACAAGGAGGATATGAAGTCTCAATTTTCTACACATTTTTATCAACATCAAAATATCCGCTACCAGACATTATATGATTACTGTACCGATAGAGACAGATTATATAACATGTGATGACATCCTCAACGGTACAAAATCGTTTGAATTAGCCGCTAAATTCTGCTATGGAGCTACAGTGTATTTGAATTCATCAAACATTTCCAGGGTAAGGTGCACAATAGAATATCTTGAAATGACCAAAGATCTGGAAGAGGGGAATCTTTTATTCAAAACTGAGGCGTTTCTGACCTAGGTAGTGTTGTCGTCATGACGAGATTCAATCATGGTTTTGAAAAGATGCGAACAACTTTCTCCTTGGGTTGAGAATCTTTAGATTGCTAGGAGATGCTTGGAATCTATAGCTTCGAAGGCATTCTCCAATATAATACATCGGATAAGATGGTCAAATACTATGTCCAAGTCCCCCAAGAGGTTGAATCAAAGCCTGCATTGGAATTACAGCCCCAGAAACTAGCAGGCTCCTCTAGATTGTTGGTTTGGAGATGTCTCAATTCTACAAATTTATCACTTTGTCAAAGTTATAATAACAATCAAAGTGAAGGGTATGAGGTTTGATCTCATCAAGGCATGTATAATGCATTATGATTCAAAGTGCTTGCCCCAAATATGTGCATATTCATCGTGTGTTAAATGAAATAATAGTGATAGTTGGAATGGTGGCAGTTTGCATATAGTTGTGGCAGTTTGACTGTGTTCTCATAGTGATTATTAAGATATAATATATTATAATTGGTAGTAGTAACGAACTAAACCACCCAACCAATAGAGTTGGCATGATTTGATTATGTCTAATTACATTGTAGTTCCATAGAAGTTTGGTGGGGGTGTACTATATATAATTTGCAACGTGTAGATTAGAAAACATGGTTTGTTTATTGCTTGGGACTATAACTTAGAAATCTAAAAAAATCTGTGGTAATTAAGGTGATTGATTCGTACACGGTGTGAGGGTAGTAGTTCTTGTTGATGATGAATCTATTCCAAGATGTTGTGACTGACTATACAAGAAGCAAACAACACTTTGTTAAATTCTTGTTTTTGTCAGTGTGGAAGAATTTGTTCGCTAGCTGAAACATTGAATTACATAGTTTACATGAGAATATGCTCGGTAGTTGAAACAGTCAATTACATAGGTTTTTCTAGTCTTAGTCATACTCCTCTTATATCTGCGTCTGGGATGGGAGTTCGAATCTCTCCCCATCCCCATGTACTAAAGAGTTCAATTCATGCCCTCATAAAGCTTCTACGTAGGCGAAAGAATTATTCAAAGACCATAAGACTCCCAATGACAATGGTTAACGGCGGGCTACAATTGCTGGGGGTTTTGTCGCAGGCAGTTAGTGCATTTTAGTTGTCTCCGCCAACATGGGAATCAACTATACTGAGTAACACTCGTATTTTTGGTGGGTTCTCCGTTACTTTTTATTTGTCTCGCAACTCTTAGCATCGGGGTCGTGTTCCTGCTAGGGAGCTTGTCATAGAGAATGTCTGGAAGCAGAGGGTTTTTCGCCATCATTATGTATTATCTTATTGTGAATAAATCAACTCCTGCGAAATTTTCCCCAAGTAGCCGTCATATGTATGATTAAATTGCTAGGAGATGCTTGGAATCTATAGCTTCGAAGGCATTCTCCAATATAATACATCGGATAAGATGGTCAAATACTATGTCCAAGTCCCCCAAGAGGTTGAATCAAAGCCTGCATTGGAATTACAGTCCCAGAAACTAGCAGGCTCCTCTAGATTGTTGGTTTGGAGATGTCTCAATTCTACAAATTTATCACTTTGTCAAAGTTATAATAACAATCAAAGTGAAGGGTATGAGGTTTGATCTCATCAAGGCATGTATAATGCATTATGATTCAAAGTGCTTGCCCCAAATATGTGCATATTCATCGTGTGTTAAATGAAATAATAGTGATAGTTGGAATGGTGGCAGTTTGCATATAGTTGTGGCAGTTTGACTGTGTTCTCATAGTGATTATTAAGATATAATATATTATAATTGGTAGTAGTAACGAACTAAACCACCCAGCCAATAGAGTTGGCATGATTTGATTATGTCTAATTACATTGTAGTTCCATAGAAGTTTGGTGGGGGTGTACTATATATAATTTGCAACGTGTAGATTAGAAAACATGGTTTGTTTATTGCTTGGGACTATAACTTAGAAATCTAAAAAAATCTGTGGTAATTAAGGTGATTGATTCGTACACGGTGTGAGGGTAGTAGTTCTTGTTGATGATGAATCTATTCCAAGATGTTGTGACTGACTATACAAGAAGCAAACAACACTTTGTTAAATTCTTGTTTTTGTCAGTGTGGAAGAATTTGTTCGCTAGCTGAAACATTGAATTACATAGTTTACATGAGAATATGCTCGGTAGTTGAAACAGTCAATTACATAGGTTTTTCTAGTCTTAGTCATACTCCTCTTATATCTGCGTCTGGGATGGGAGTTCGAATCTCTCCCCATCCCCATGTACTAAAGAGTTCAATTCATGCCCTCATAAAGCTTCTACGTAGGCGAAAGAATTATTCAAAGACCATAAGACTCCCAATGACAATGGTTAACGGCGGGCTACAATTGCTGGGGGTTTTGTCGCAGGCAGTTAGTGCATTTTAGTTGTCTCCGCCAACATGGGAATCAACTATACTGAGTAACACTCGTATTTTTGGTGGGTTCTCCGTTACTTTTTATTTGTCTCGCAACTCTTAGCATCGGGGTCGTGTTCCTGCTAGGGAGCTTGTCATAGAGAATGTCTGGAAGCAGAGGGTTTTTCGCCATCATTATGTATTATCTTATTGTGAATAAATCAACTCCTGCGAAATTTTCCCCAAGTAGCCGTCATATGTATGATTAAATTGCTAGGAGATGCTTGGAATCTATAGCTTCGAAGGCATTCTCCAATATAATACATCGGATAAGATGGTCAAATACTATGTCCAAGTCCCCCAAGAGGTTGAATCAAAGCCTGCATTGGAATTACAGCCCCAGAAACTAGCAGGCTCCTCTAGATTGTTGGTTTGGAGATGTCTCAATTCTACAAATTTATCACTTTGTCAAAGTTATAATAACAATCAAAGTGAAGGGTATGAGGTTTGATCTCATCAAGGCATGTATAATGCATTATGATTCAAAGTGCTTGCCCCAAATATGTGCATATTCATCGTGTGTTAAATGAAATAATAGTGATAGTTGGAATGGTGGCAGTTTGCATATAGTTGTGGCAGTTTGACTGTGTTCTCATAGTGATTATTAAGATATAATATATTATAATTGGTAGTAGTAACGAACTAAACCACCCAACCAATAGAGTTGGCATGATTTGATTATGTCTAATTACATTGTAGTTCCATAGAAGTTTGGTGGGGGTGTACTATATATAATTTGCAACGTGTAGATTAGAAAACATGGTTTGTTTATTGCTTGGGACTATAACTTAGAAATCTAAAAAAATCTGTGGTAATTAAGGTGATTGATTCGTACACGGTGTGAGGGTAGTAGTTCTTGTTGATGATGAATCTATTCCAAGATGTTGTGACTGACTATACAAGAAGCAAACAACACTTTGTTAAATTCTTGTTTTTGTCAGTGTGGAAGAATTTGTTCGCTAGCTGAAACATTGAATTACATAGTTTACATGAGAATATGCTCGGTAGTTGAAACAGTCAATTACATAGGTTTTTCTAGTCTTAGTCATACTCCTCTTATATCTGCGTCTGGGATGGGAGTTCGAATCTCTCCCCATCCCCATGTACTAAAGAGTTCAATTCATGCCCTCATAAAGCTTCTACGTAGGCGAAAGAATTATTCAAAGACCATAAGACTCCCAATGACAATGGTTAACGGCGGGCTACAATTGCTGGGGGTTTTGTCGCAGGCAGTTAGTGCATTTTAGTTGTCTCCGCCAACATGGGAATCAACTATACTGAGTAACACTCGTATTTTTGGTGGGTTCTCCGTTACTTTTTATTTGTCTCGCAACTCTTAGCATCGGGGTCGTGTTCCTGCTAGGGAGCTTGTCATAGAGAATGTCTGGAAGCAGAGGGTTTTTCGCCATCATTATGTATTATCTTATTGTGAATAAATCTCCACAGCTATGCTTTTTGCAACATCTATTTATTTCTATGGTTTAACTTTTGTATCTGTGATTTGATTTTTAAATTTTATTGAGTTTGACCCTACAAGGCCTCGTAAACAAGATATCCTTCGTCCCACGAAAAAATAACGAGGACATTCATGGTCGTTAAAATTTATCTAAAATGCTCAACTCCTGCGAAATTTTCCCCAAGTAGCCGTCATATGTATGATTAAATCCTTAAATTTGACCTGCAACATGTGTTGATTGGTGTTTTGAGAGTGGAATTTATGAATCAGTTCTATTTTAACAGATAAATGTTTATAAAGTAGTTGCTATGTTAGATCTTCGTAACAAAACTCTACAACGTTGTGCGAAGCTTTTTTTAGCGTGATTTTAATATGAAGAGGGACGAGTAGTGTGTGAAGTTTTGCTTCTGTAAAGCTTTCAGCACATGGAATAATCGGTGGAGTTTTCACCCCATGGAAAGTTCCCCACAAGAAGTATCATAATTAGCATATAACAGTTTGAAAAAATATTTAAATGTTTTTAACTATATTTTAATTGGTAAAACATTGCGGTTTGATATTCATCGAGTTAAAAAAATGGAGTAATTATGAAATTTGAGAAAAATTGGAGTAATTATAAAACCTAAGCTTTACACAAGGAAATAAAATAATTTTCAAATAAATTGCAATAGGTTTTTCGTTTCTTTGCAAGTTCTAACGCACAATGTGTCAACCATTTTCTCCCGCCCAAATTCCTGACTTAAGGGACCTGGTGTCAGACATAGCAATATGTCACATTCCTAAGCCTTTAATCCAACAAAATTATCACAAAACAGAATCTTTATTCTTCTTTGTGTTAAATGTGTTTCTCGTATATAACATGTAACTATTCTATATTAAATCCTACCCCTTTCATGACCTGGAATTCTTAACATGCATAAAGTAGTTGATATGAAATACTTATACGGGTTCGCATTCATGAGCATTATATTGTTAAAATAAATTAATTACTCTTCCCTAAGGAGTTAGTTAAAACTAGAGAGTCATTTACATGAGCGTTGAGTCAAGTTGAGTTATTTCATAGTTGAATTTATAGTGTGTGGGTGCATGTCAAGCTATCTTAGGTGAGTCACTAGTTGGAAAAGGTTAAATACCCTTCACCGAGTTCATTGTAGTCATCAAGTTTTTGTGTGATCAATAGAAAAGCCGTAGCTTGTGTGTTTTATGTGTGAAATTTGTGTTTTAGCTCCTTTTCCTTTCCAAAAAATTGGTATAAGGGCTCAAGAAGGATCACAAGATCTGTGGTGCCCGCAGAGCCAGTGAGAAGAAGAACAAGAGAAGAAGGCCAACATTTTTTTTGTAATTTGTGTTGCAAATTTGTAGAACCATTAAATACTGCGCAAATTTTGCACTTCGTTAGTGAACAAACCGCACAATTATCATTTAACATAATGATTTATGGTGAATAAATTAAAGATCAAATAGTGGTTGAGAAGGTCTATAGATCTTTCTCTACCAAATTTGATGTTGTGGTAGTAGCCATAGAAGAAGCCAAGGATTTGGCATCATTAACAGTTGACGGGTTGATGGGATCACTTCTATCACATGAGGCAAGGATAGACAAAAATAAGAATTCCACCTTAGAAACCACTTTCAAAAGTCAGGTCTCTATTTCAAGAGACAAAGGTCAAGGAAAAGGTAGATCGAGAGGTAGAGGACAAGGCAGAAGATATGGTGGTTAGAGAGATGTTCGAGAAGAGAATGAACATCAAAGTGGAATAAACTGCATATGCTTCAACAATAATCAAAGAATTGACAAATCAAAGGTTAGATGTTATTATTGCAATAAATTTGGTCACTATGCCTGAGGTTGCAGGAAGAAGTTAGCTGATCAAGGGAACCAAAGAGCTAATGTCACTATAGAAAGTACGAACTCCATGTTCCTCGCTTACCATACCATGCATGAACCTTCCGATAATGTGTGGCTATTAGATAGTGGTTGCAGTAACCACATGACAGGCAACAAGAACTTGGTTGCAAATTTGGATTAATCCATGAAAACGTAGGTAAAGTTGGGGACTAACAAGACTGTGGATGTAGATGGAAAAGGAGTAGTCAACATTCTCACCAAGTAGGGGGAGATGAAGACAATCTTAGAGGTATATTATGTTCCTAGTCTCAAACATAATTTTATAAGTGTTGGTCAATTGACACAAAAAGGATACAAAGTTATCTTTCAAGGACAAGAATGTGTTATAGATGATAGGCCCCCAAGAAAGCAATTGATAGCAAAGCTACAAATGACGAGGAACAGACTCTTTCTTCTAATAATGAATTACAGTGATCAGGTCATTTCTTTTACAATTGCATGTTTTAATGATTAATTGGTTATGGGACTTTCAATTTGGAGTTGAATACCAAGCAAAGAAACCTCTTGAGCTAGTGCATACAGACTTGTGTGGACCTATGATGACACAGTCGATTGGTGGAAGTAGTTACTTCCTCACTTTCATTGATGAATATAGCAAAAAGGTTTCGGTTTACTTTTTGAAGCAAAAGTCTGAAACTTTTTCAAGGTTTAAAGAATTCAAAGCCTTAGCAGAGAACCAAAGTGATTGACAAATCAAGGTATTAAGGTCAAATCGTGGTGGAGAATATGATTCAAAGGAATTCCATGATTACCACAAGCAACATGGAATCAAAAGACAGATTACAACTAGGTACACACTGCAGGAGAATGGTGTAGCGGAGAGAAAGAACAAGACAATTTTGAACATGGAAAGACGCATGTTGAAAGGAAGGAACTTCTCTAATGAGTATTGGGCAGAAGCAGTTGCATGTGACATTTATGTGATCAACATATCTCTACAAAGAGTGTGATGAACAGAGTACCAAAACAAGCATGGTCAGGTATGTCTTGCAGCATATTTCATCTCAACGTATTTGTATGTGTAGCTTATGCTAATGTTCCTAAAGAGTGAAGAGGAAAATTGGATGATAAAAGTGAAAAATGCATATTTACTAGTTATAGTGAGCAATAAAAATCTTACAAATTATATAACCTTGTCCCCAAGAAGACCATAATTAGCATGTATGTTGTGTTCAAAGAAAAAGAGTCATGGAATAGTATTGTAGACAAAACAGTCGATGCACAAGTGCCATTGATGGAAGAAGATGATGTAGCAGAAAAGGAGCAACAAGAATCATAGGTGACGACACCAAACAAAGACACACCAACAAGGACTCCAAGATTTTCTAAGCGGCGTGTATCTTCAAGAAAATCAATAGATCGAGGTCCTCCTAACAATCAATCAGGTGATGAATCAAGTAATGGTAAGAGAAGGATGAGAATTCTGAAAGATATTTATGATGATTTGTATGTTAGTTCAAATTTTGCATCGTTGTCATTTCAACCTTCTTCGTTTGAAGAAGCAATCAGAGATGAAAATTGGGTGCAAGCCATGGATGAAGAAATTGAAGCTATTGAAAAGAATGATACATGGGATTTGGTTGATTTACTAAAGGACAAAAATCTCATTGGTGTAGAGTGCGTGCACAAGATAAAGTTGAATGAGAAAGGTGAAATTGACAGATTTAAAGAACGGCTTGTAGCAAAAGGATTCTTGCAGCAACTAGGAATATATTTTGGAGAAACGCTTGCTTCGGTAGCCAGATTGGATACTATAAGAGTAGTTCTAACCACATGAGCTCTAAACAAGTGGAAAGTATATCAGATGGATGTGAAATCTTCTTGAATGGAATTCTAGAAGAATAAATTTATGTGCAGCAGCCTCTGGGATATGAAGTTGAAGGTAAACAAGATAGAGTTTACAGGTTGAAGAAATCACTCAATGGAATGAAGCAAGTGCCTAGAGCTTGGTATAGCTGAATTGACGGCTACATGATCAAGAATGGATTTTGCAAAAGCAGCATTGAGCCTACCTTGTACACAAAGGTAAATAAGCATGGACATACTTTGATTGTTTACTTATATGTTGATGACATGATTTATACAAGTGATTTTGAGTTAGATGAATTTAAAGCAGCCATGATGAAATAATTTGAGGTGACAAATCTTGGTCTCATGAAATATTTTTTTGGCATAGAAGTTGAGAAATCTGAAAAAGGAATTTTTATTTGCCAAAATAAATATGCTAGATATTTGCTGAAAAGATTCAGGATGGAGAATTGTAAACCTGTCCCTACACAGTTGCATCAGGTACAAAGTCAAGCAAGGTTGATGAAGGATCAGATGTCAATCCAACTCTATACAAAAGATTGGTTGGGAGCCTCATGTATATCATAGCTACAAGACTAGATATCATGCAAGGAGTGAGTTTTATTTCTAGATTTATGGGGACTCACAAAGACACAGATTGGAATGCAGGAAAAAGAATTCTAAGATACATAGCAAGAACTAGAGATTGAGGCATAATCTATGTAAGCACAAAAAAGAAGGATTTGATTGGATACACAGATAGTTATTTTGCAAGAAGTTTGGATGATAGGAAGAGCACTTATGGGTTTTTGTTACGTCTTAATTTAGGTGTGATTTCATGGGCATATAAGAATCATCCCATTGTGAAGCTTTCATCAGCAGAAGTAGAATATGTAGCAGAAACATTAGAAGCATGTCAAGTAGTCTCGTTAAGAAGAATATTTGATGGGCTCAAGCAGAAACAACAACGATCAACAATAATATATTGTGCCAACACCTCAACGATTGCACTATCCAAGAATAGCGTGTTTCATCAAAAGAGCAAGCATATTGATACTAGATATCACTTTATTAGAGAACTTTTGAGCAATGGAGAAATTCACTTGAAGCCTTGTAAATATAGTGATCAATTGGCTAATATATTTACTAAGTCATTAGAAAAAGATTTTTTTGAGTTTCATAGAAGAAATGTGGGTGTTGTAAGCCTAGATAAGACATAGACCAACAAGCATGTTTGTGTTTTCATGAGTCATGTCTTAGTTTAGCGCTTTTAATTAAGGGAGAGTGTTAATATAAACTAATTACTCCTGCATGAGGAGTTGGATAAAATTAGAAAGTGAGTTAACTAAGCATTGAGTCAATTCAAGTTAATTCATAGTTGAATTTATAGTGTGTTGTTACATGTTAGGTTGTGTGGTTGCATGTCAAATTATTTTAGGCGAGTCGCTAGTTGGAAAAAAGTAAAATCCCCTTCACCTGGTTCATTGTAATCATCAAGTTTTTGTGTGATCAATAGAATAGTCGCAGCTCGTGTGTTTTATGTGTGAAATTTATGTTTTATCTCCTTTACCTTTCCAACACATACCCCTTGACATTGTAATTAGATTTACTCTTTTGGTTATGTTTAAAATGTTTTATTCTCTGCATACATCCGGCTTCAATTCACAAATAAATGATCCATTAAACTTGGAAACTTCTCAATGATGGATCAAGCTAGTCCACCTAGGGATCAGCTCTAGGGATCCATGATTGGATCTATATCTTATAGGCAATGGATGCATCAGACGATGAATGAGTACTTGGAAGTTTGGTGACCATCCAACTCACCCCCCACCCCCCTTTTCCTTGTCTGTCGGCATTTCCTTCCACTAGTAGAAAATGAGAAATCAGTGACTAGGTGACTAAAAGTGTTAGTCACCACAACTTTTCCAAGTGAAATACTACCAAAAATGAGAAATCTTAAGTGATCAAACTAAAAATGACTAACACAAATCACTAATTTAGTCGTGAGTTAAAATATGTGACTAGCTATTAAGTAATACAACTAAAAATGACTAACATGAATGACTAATTTAGTCTAAGAACAAAAATACAACTACCTAAGAAGTACTACAATATTATGAATCAATTTTTTATGTTAGTAATATTAATTGTGTCAAGCAATCTAAACTTACAAGTGTAGGGATTGAAAGGCTATTAAAGATTGGTTGAATGGTTATCCTTCCTTAAACATGTCTTCATCCTCACATGGTGTATCGGTGAACCAACTTTGCATTATTTATAATCTCTAATAATTTGTAATTTTAAAAATATATTTATAATAAATAAATAAATATGTTAGACTTTAAGCTTTTGTGGTAGTTTTTTGGAGTAGTATGATCTGGATTATCCACAGTATTATGTTCGAAACGTCAACATAATAAAAAGATATGTATTTTTTAAAAATCAATTCATTGAATCTAATTGGATCTAGTTCTAATTTGAAATTAATTTGAAGTGCAATTATAATCTTTAAGACTATAATATCAAATAAAAACTACTTTAATTTCATATTAACCGACATATATCCATCTTAACCCCGATCTATCAAGCACCGAGAGGGATCCAATCTTTCTAGGTGCAAACTTTTTTTTTCTAGTGCAAAACGTGAGGAAATGTTTGCACTTGGAGAGATTGGATCCCTCTTGGCACTTGATAGTTAAAGGGTTAATATGGATCCAGGTTGGTCATATAATACTATATAGTATCTATATTTGTATTTGTGTCTCTTTGTTATTCCCTCTCTCTATCTCACCCCCCAAACATACACACACACACTCTCCCTCTCTTTCCCTTCTCTCCCTCTCTACCTATATCTTTCTCTCTATTCCTTCCTGCTCTCCTCTATCCCTTACTCTCTCTCCATGACTCCCTTATCACCCCCCCTCTCTCCACCTTTCTCCATCTATGTTTTTCTTGTTCCCTCCCTCTCCTACCCCCTCTAACTCCATCTCTCTCTCCTCATCTCTATCTTCCTTCCTCTCTATCCCTTATCTCCCACCTCCCTCTATCTCTCCCCCCAAAATCACTCTCCCTCTCTCTCTTTCTCTTACGTCCAACTCTATCACTGTCTCCCCCCTCTCTATTCATCTTCATCTCTCTCCCTTTCCCTTCTCTCCCTATCTCTATCCCCTCCTCTTCTTTCTCTTCCCTCCTCGCCTCTCTCCCTCATTCTCTCTACATCTCTCCCTTCTCAATGCCCTCTCTCTCCACCTCTATCTCTCTATGTCTTTGTTCTTTCCTCCCTCTCTCTCCCACTCGAACTCCATCTCTCTCTCTCTTCCTTCCTCTGGCTCCCCCCTCCCATCACTCTCTCCGGCCCCCTTCCATCACTCTCTCTTTCTCTCTCTCTCTACACTCCAACTTTTTCACTATCTCCCTCCCTCTCTCTACTCCCTCCCCAACTCTCTTTTAAATTTGATCACATTGTATTGTGTTTAAGAAATTATCTAAATTAAAAAACTTAATTGGTTGTAAAATATGACACCTATATTTTGGAAACCTATATTTTGGATCAATCATGTCAAAAAAAATAAAATAATGAAAAACTTTAAAAATGTTGGGAGTTTATATATATATATATATATATATATATATATATATATATATATATATATATATATAGGACCGACATAGATCCATCTTAGCTTAATTTTATTAAACCTTAATTTAATTTCTATGGGAATATTTTTAGTAGTCGTGAGGATAGATGGTTTAGATATATTGAAAATTGTAACATTTTCCCTTTTAGATTCAATTAAAAAAATGTTCTAAAATTAAATTAAAATAAAATATTTTAACTATGAAATAACTTATTGTTTTTTGGCATGTGGTATTGATAAGCCATGGTATTGTAACAAAACCCATTTTCCCTTTTAAATTCAATTAAAAGAAGGTTGTAAAATTAAATTAAAATAAATTATTTTTACCATGAAATAAGTTATTGTTTTTTTGCATGTGGTATTGATAAGCCATGGTATTGGCCCATGGTATTGTAACAAAGCCGATTTACAAGTTAATATCCATGGTAAAGGGAAGGTGAATATACATGGTTAACAATCTTGCCATATTGTTATAAAATATTTTGATTGTGAAATAATTTATGGTTTGTGGGCATATAGTATTGATAATCTATGGTATTGACCCATGGTATTGTAACAAAGGCTAGATTTTACAAGTTAATAATGGGCGAATATCAACGGTTAAGAATCTTGTCATATTGTTATAAAATATTTTGGTTGTGAAATAAGTTATGGTTTTTGGACATGTAGTATTCATAAGCCATTATATTGGCCCATGGTATTGGACCATGGTATTGTAACAAAGCCTATTCAATAACAAAATTAAAATACAACAAATTGAATTTTATTATTATTATTAAATTAACTTTTTATTATTAATTGAGGTCATATTTAAATGTTTACACTCATTGCAATATCATTTTTAACCTCTTCTTCTTCTTTTTAATTTAGCGCCTTAGGAAAAAATAACAAATACTTATTAAAAATAAATAGTTTAACCCAATTGCAATTTATATATTTTATTTTATATTATAAATATTTCTTTTATTTTTTCCATTATTTTTTACATTATAGCACTGCATTTTTCTCTGCCTTGTCTATATCTATGTGGAAATTCCACAAGAAGGAAGACCATCAACGTTATCTATGGATTTCATGAGATTCTAACACCAGATGGAGTTTGCATGGGAAACACCTTAGGAGAGCATCAACGATTAAATGGAGGAAGGGAAAGGTCATTCTGCGTGGAGATTTTGGTCATTTGTACATGGGTATGAATTTGGACTCTCAAGAGTTCTTCCTTCTTACTAAAGATGATTTTTGTTCTTACAGGTAAAAAATTTCGAGGGTTTATATGATAAAAGAATAAATTTATCTAGAATTGAGGGCTTCATAATTATGATGAGGGTTTATATGATAAAAGAATAAATTTATCTAGAATTGAGGGCTTAATAATTATGATAATGCAGATCTTCATTGCAGCCAACAATTCATCAAAAGACAATGCACAAGTAAGCATTTTGCATATTCTTATTTTACAAAGGGTTTAATGATTATGATAATGCAGATCTTGATTGCGGCCAACAATTCATCAAAAGAAAATGGACAAGTAAGCATTTTTGATGTCCTTATTGTACAGATTAGTTCACTCCTCCCTAACTTTTCCAAGGTCAGAATGCATGAAATTTTATTTTTTATTTTCACCTTTTTTTTAGTGGTTGATTGTTTGTGTAATGGACTCTACCATGCCCAAACTCAAAGGGCTTGAGTGATGCAAGAATTTTTTTTGGTAGGATACAAATACTAGACCTTCCTCAAACATTGTTACATGAAATTAAAATTTCTTGTAATCATGAACATAAAATCTTTTATGTTTCATCCTCAGATTCTGATCTCAATGCCTATAGTTTTAAACCATGTTACTATATTTTAAGTAGAATATACTTAGATCCATTAAACCTTACAACTATCCAAAGCTTAGGTTAATTTCAACTACAAAGAAGGAACCTGAATGGCTTTTGCAATTTAGACTCAATTCTTATAGAAAATGATTAAAAATGGAAGAACCCAAATGGTTTGATAACTTCTACCCACCCATCAATTTCTAAGACCTTTGCTATTATTCTGAACCTAAACAGAGAGAGTAGAAGAAGAAGAGGAGCCTGGATGAGTGGACCCTGACTTGCTTGACACTTTTCAAAAGTTAGGCATGCCCTTGAATAGAAGAAGAGATTGACCAACATTGTTGTAGATGCTTTTTTTGAAAATGTTTTCATTGCTAGAATGCACAGGTAGACTCTATAGGTAGTTGAGGTTATCATTTTTTCATTATAAGAGGTAATTTAGGAGTATCTTGATCTAGTTAGGAAGTAGATTGGCAAGGTTGTTCTTCCTGCTAATAATTGTTATGCTATATTGTATTTTTTTTCTTTAGTGATAGCCCCTTCTATTAAATCCCCAAGCACACTTTGTCACCCATGGAAATATCCACTTATTTTAGGATGAATATGATGGAGAAGAGGAAATTTGAGAGGACTCTTATTGTTGTAGATGAGATGAGTTCTGTGAGGTGAGAGGAGTTTTGTGACATATATTGAAGGATGCACTACACTAGTTTATGATGCCAATCATCTCCATGCCACAGTAGTGGATCTCTATTGCACCGAGGGAGCAACGATAAAGTATTCCACTATAAATAATTGGTATGTTGGGGATGAGGAATGTAGACAAGGGATATATAATTTTATTACGAAAAGAGGTTTGTGCGATGGAGAAAAATCAAGGATTTCGTGGACCTAAGTAGAGATTGGTTCGACAATCACTTGGAAATACTCAAACATTGTTTTGAAAGGCAATGATGGGATTGGAGAGTTATATTTTGTTTCCTTGAAAAATAACTATCAATAGGGGGGGACAAAGATGATCCATATAGGGAATAATTGCAAGAGTAGGATTGTTTCTAAAATTATATCTATAGGCAAGTCAACAAACTACTACAAAGGATTAGTGCACGTGCAACAAAATTCTCATAATGCAAGGAATTTTCCATAGTATGATTCGATTTTCATCAATGACCAGGAAGGTGCAAATACTTATCGTTACATTTATGTACAATTTGAGTTTCATTCTAAAATCTCTAATTTCATTTATTGATAGTCCTTCTTGTTTCCTTGTCTCTCTTAATTTCATTGTGGTAGGATTGGAATGGGTTAAAAAAATCAAGCATACCATTGAGTAAAATAGGCACCCACATGTCACTACACGTCATTGTGCATACTCTCTGTTTTTTATACAATTAGAAGTGAGCAATATGACGTGTGCACAACTAAGAAACCTAGCAGGCATGATGAATGCAGCCTTAGCATGGAAATCAAAACCAAGAATCATAAAATATCAATAAATTTGTGACACAGATTAAAAAAAATAATAAAAGATTATATGCCAACATTGTCTATTTAGTGCAAGACACTACTAATATTTCATAATTTATAGAGATGGTGGATGTCATGAAGATTCCCTCAAGAAAAGTTACTCACTTGAAGATAAGATGGTCGGTGCAACTATTTACTTTAAATAGGCTAAATTTAGGTAATTAAAACAAGTTTTAAAATCACTAGAAACACCACCCCTGTTTATTTTAAATAGGTTAAATTTAGGTAATTAAAACAAGTTTGAAAATCATTAGAAACAACACCCCCACATCATTTTATTTCTAGTTATAGGATAATATTGAATAAAATTATGAGCACTTCCATTTAAATTGACTGTACATAAAATAACAAGCAAGGTTGATGCTTTTAAAAGCTATATCTATCATTAAATATAAGATATGACAAGGATGGCTCATAATTTTAAAGGCTATATCCATCACCAACTATAAGATAAGAGTTAATGAGATGAGAAAAAGTTTTTCTTGATATAACATGTAAACATCATATTACTTATAACTCATGCATATTGTATCTTATTGTGCATATGTTAATTGTATAACTTCAATCTGGATAATTTTTTACATTTAAATTGTCAAATATGTAGAAGTTACATTACACTAGCTTAAATCCGCACATAAATAAAATATCAGAAATATGGTATGGGAATGAATAAGCATTTTCACACTAGTTTAAAATTTCCTTGGTTCGTGAAGAACCAATTCAATGTTATTTTTGGAGTATTAAGTTATTAACCAAAGATATAAAAATAAATAAAAAATAAAAAAATGTTAGTCTCTTAAATGACTGAAAAAGGATATTTAGAATGTTATATAGAAGTTACATTTCACATAGCTATATCTACCCTGACGTAACTATAATATTCCAACTCCATTTTTTTATATAGAAGTTACATTTCATGTAGCTATAGAAGTTAAATTTATGTGTTTTAGATAGAAGTTACATTTTACATAGCTATATCTACCATGAGGTAACTATAGTATTCAAACTCCATTTTTTTCACACTTTTCAACATTTTAAAGATTTGTATATTTTAGTGTGATTATGCAATTAAATAGTTGATATTGTTTAAGACATCTCCTATTTGCAACATTTTGAATTCTTAATCAGGATCTTGGGTAGGTTTCTGTTATTACCATATATCATGTTTTAAGTAGATGGTGTTTTATAATTCATCCAAGAGACTTTAGGAGCAACCTTGAATTGCATGCTTGTTTACATTATACATCTAATATTTTCAACCTTTTCCACATGAAGAACCTAATAGCCAATGTTGAACATGAAGCAAGTACCTCAAAAATTGGGGAATATCAGTTATTCTATTTCCATGGAGGGGTAGATCTAGAGAAGGAAACAACATCTATCATAAATGGCTTTTGTTGGGTTTTATTTAATGAAATCCCACTATAATTTGCTACTAAAGTAAATCAATTGATGAATTTGAAGCTTGAAGGTAATGTTGAATAGGTGTTGCAAGGCATATCTATAACACTATCTATCTACATGATTCTAATGCCATGAGATGGTGTCTCAATAACGTTATTGTCGAGTGATGGGTGATAGATGTAGATAGCTTTCTCATGTCCTATAGGTAAATTGTATCATTATATTTCTATGAAATCTCAGAATGTGTTCAAAGTTTGTCTCAAATAAGGAAATATGTATATACTCTAGAATTTATCTATGTTGTAATAAGATAGAGAATAAAGTTGTCATTGCAAATAATTGGGATCTACCATGTAAGTTTACCTTACTACATGGAATTGATGATTTGTTAGATCCCAACTAGTTAGGGTTGAATTTATTTTGTTGTAATGAGATTAAGAATAAAGTTGTCATTTTAATCACTGAAATCTACCATGTAAGATTTATTCACTACATGAAATTGTTTATTTGTTATAGCCAAACTTATTAGGATTATGAATAGTCCTCTTTCATGACAATATTTATGAATGCTCTATTCTTGCTCAAAGAATTACATATTACAAAAAGGTGGAAAATAAATGAGATGCAGTTGAGTGGATTCTGTTTTAAAATGTGTGGAGGTAGTATAAAATCATTTTCAGTTGCGTGTAAATATTTTGGAGCACCCACTAAAATGCTTCATTTTCCTCCTAGTTAATTCCATTTCTACTATCCCACTACTTCTATAAGTCCTTCTCCAAAGTGATCTCTTAACTATATTGGAGGGAAATTTATTACTTGATTGGGACCCACATATTACAATTTTATTAGGAGCAAGGTATGAGAAAGCTTCATATTCTTCAATATATTCCACAAGTTAAAAGCATATCGAACGATTTCCTTTCTGTTTAATTGATACGACAATCACTCAAGCATTTGTTTGGATTTTGAGACCTTTTTCAATGATTTTTGTTTTCTTCTAAAAGTTATGTTCTCAATTAAGGAAATTAAAGAAAAAGTGAAAATCATGTAATGAAACGATTTTATGATTTATTGCCTAAGAATGCCTTGCTAATGTGAAGGGATTGGTATTTTCTTGACTCAAGATTAGTCGCATTTGACTTCCTAGCATTTCTTTTAATTTCATTTTTGTTGTGATTATATTGCTATCCTTGAAGTTGGTGATCTATTATGTGTGTAATGGGAACTATTAAATACTAAGCACTCTCAAAGGTGGTATTGATGGATGACTAACTTTGAATCTCCCTACTTGACACTTTAGTATTAAATGATCATGCAAAGAAATTATTGATCAATTTTAAAGGGAAGATGATTAACGTGTAGTGTTTCTTGGCTTGTCATATAATTACTGAATTTTGGCCCCCAATAATATATTTTGACGCTACTTTTTGGTTGTTACTTGTGGAGCTTCCCTTTCGCTTAGAAAAAATTGAGGATAAATGTCCATTACATTAGCATTAGACATCATCAAAGATGAATTCACCAAAAGTCATAGAGGACATGGGAGAAATTGGTAGAATTAGTAGATAAATGCTAGAGAAACAACGAGGCACCATAATTTCTTGTGTATTTAGATTTGCTCGAAATTAACTAGTCACAAAAAGTACCTTTTTTTCCCGAATATTTTCATGTATACATAAATACTAAAAACGAAATTTCAGAGTAATTATTCAAACTAATAATTATCTTACAGTCATAATTTATAATTAAATAGTATAATATGAGTAATATTATAGGACACAACTATAGGGTCTGACTGTGAGGGGCATTGTGACAATATATGTACACTGCTCATTGTATTAGACAATCATCCCTCATAGTGTGATATCCATCGAACAAAATGTATTCCCAGAGGCCATTGTGGGTTTGAAATTGTTTCTTTCAATGGAAAAGTGGTGATACATTTTCTTAGGCGTTAGTGTTCTGTTTCGCTATGGTTTTGACACTACTCACAGCTAGCACCTTCATTCAACCAAGTGAAGTACTCATCTTGGAAAGTTGAATCATTTTGTCTCCACAATCCAATATGATGTTGGATCAATCTCATGATCCTAAAAAGATAGGTCATAATAGCGAGGAAATTTTATTGTGGGCAAAAGAATATCCAAATTTAAGGAACATGACTCTTTTAGAACAAGAAATAAGGATATTTTTTACACTGATCTTTTTTTTTTCCATTTGTTTTCACAAGTTATCTATTGCCTGATATTTTTAACATGTAACTTAGTTGGTATGATTGTGCCTAATGTTTTGTTGAAGGTTGAATACTAAGTTCCTAAGGTGTTATTTTCTATGGTGACATTTTATTTGCTTTGTTTATACAGGTCATCTAGTCGCATAGTGGCCACTATTGAATGTTGAGGTATATGTCGTATAAATATTTTATAGTCTACTTTATTTTATATTCAAGTATTCATCGTCTTTCATGTCTTATACTCTGAATTGTATCTTCTTTCATTTTCAAGAGAGGAACTCAATATTGATGGTAAGAAGCAGCAATTGAAGAAAGAGGAGAACAATAAAACTGGAGTGACAAATGAAAAATGAGAGAGAGAATAGAATTTGTCTAGTGATACCCTTAGAGCCAATATCTTGCATAAGACACACTCACAGAGACTGATAGTCAAGCCTTCAGAGTTGGTGAATTCACTTTCAATGCTTTGGCAACACAGTGATAATGTTTTGAAATGATGAAACAATATTTCATGTGTACATTGTAGTCCAACCGATAGTAAGTTGGAAACTCATATTGTAATACTTGATTTTTTATATAATAAAATTTATATGGTTGAAATTATTTTTATTTTCAGTTGCTATTATTTAGTCTTGTAATTAACATATGTAACTTTGTGTTATCATATTAGATAAACATACACATTTTATGGCATTTTTTAAAAATTTAGTCGCAAAGTCATACTAATTAATTTATGTTGATTAATAATGAACATATAAGATCAATATAAACTAAATTAGTAGTTTATATTAATTAATGATGAACACGAATAAAATGAATATATGACTAAATTAGTCGTTTATAATGATTATGAATGAAATTAAATCAAATGAATAGAAATCACTAAATCAGTCGTTTATATAATGAATATTAAAATATCAAGAAAGATAAATTAGTACTTCAAATAATAATTTTCTTATTAAAATGATGACTAAATTTTGCATATATACGATTATTAGTAGCTAATTTACAATATCTTATAACACGACTAAAATCTAGTTATATTTATTTGGTCATTAATTGGTTTCAAATGATGACTAAAATTTGCATATATATGACTATTAGTAGCTAATTTATAGTATCTTATAACACGTCCAACATTTTGGTCATATTTTTTTGGTCATTACTTGGTTTTCTCGAGGATTCATATAGTAATATATTTTGTTGTATATTTGGTAATTAATTGCAACAATTAATGACTAAACCAATGAAACATTAATGAACAAATTAATGACTAAATATACTACTAGATGGTAAAATTGAGGAAACCAATTAATGGCTAAGCTAACAATGACTCAAAGTTGCTCGCATCATAAGATACTGTAAATTAGCTACTATTGGTCACCGACTGAAAAATGGTCATTTATATGCAATTTTTTTTTTTTTAGTAACTAATTAGTCATTTTGTACTAGTATTCACTCTTGTCATGATTGAGCTCCTACTTGAACCTAGGTTTACCATTCAAGGGTTTATGCAGAGCTTCACATGGTTTTTCTGCTAGACGCTGGAGTTCCGACCAACGCAACAAAGACCGACGTTACCCTCACTAGGTTTGAACACCTTTTTGAGGTACTATGAACTTAACATGATTTGAGTTCATGGTAGACCCTCTCTAGGTTGCTTGATTGCCTTTTTTTTAAGAAGACTTACATTCTCTACTAAAATTGCAATTCTAAGACAAGGCTATAGAGTTTCAATGTGTAATTGGAGTCGTAACTTTAGCTGGGGTTTCAAAGGTATGGATCTAGAAATTTATTTTCTTTCCAAAAGATTCTCACTAGGATAATTCGTAATAATTTTTAAGACTGAACAATGATATATTATCTCTTCTTGCAGATGAATTTTGCAAGCTAGGCCATTATTCCCCAATGGCTTTCTTCCACAGGCATTAGAATTTCCAAAGTGTAATCAATTTTGTCACCTTACTATTGCAATTTCTAGTTACCTCATGTGTTTAACATTCTTTTTTTGGTGGCACAAGTATATTCCAATGAAGTTATGCATGTTGAAGGAAATTATCTCTTCGGCACAGTCTAACATTTGATCCTTCTATTCTCCAGGTGTGTTATGTTCGTTGACACAACCTCATATGTTCATGGTTCCCTTACAGTTTCTACTGGCGTTGGGGTTTCATTTTACTTGAAAAACCTTACTAGGTCTAGTTTCATGTTTACAACATAAATTGCATAGCCGTTGTTAAATGGTTATGGGTTATGTCTCATGTTAGGTCACAAACGACTAGGGTCATTACTATATATACATATGTTGGCGTCCCATCCTAAAAACATTGTTTCATGTTATCCTTAATTTAATTTGGAGATTATTTCAAATCCAACAGTGCTATGCGCTCCTGTAAACTCATATTCGATCTATAGTAATGATTTTTAACTTAGATTATTATATTGTACACTTGCTCATATATGGTTGCTATCTTACATAGTTTAATTCATCATTCTATTACAAGATGACTTTTTCCTCCTTTTTCTTATGAACTTGTTTCATATATAAGGATTATGGTTTATTTCGTGAATATCTTGTTTTTTCCTATGCATACATTTTAGTTTCTGAATAATGTATTTAAACACAGAATCCTAGCCTCCATCGGTTACTTGCTTTTGGGTAACAGTTTTCTTCAAATGAAAATAGAAGCAATGTTCGTTCTCTCTATATACATTTTTATTACTAAAATAATGGCTAAGTTCCATACTTTCCTTCATTCGCTTTTCTAGCCTCTGAAATATGGTGGTTATCCCTGTGTTTTTAGACTACACTAAATTGATTTACTCTTAATCAATGTTCCATAGATAAATAATAAATAATGTAGTTTACAAGAAAGGTTTTCTTCCCTTCAATTCACAAATGTTTTGTTAGTTTCCTTCTCTATTGGGCTAATTTATTAACACAAATTAACACAAGTATTTCATTATCAATCCAGGTTTGCAAAACTTGGATGCATGCCCACAATGTATGGATATCAAATGTAGTCAAGCTTAGAAGATAAAATATGAAGAACTAAGGAAGTGCATATTACAAATATAAATCTAATTAAATATTTTTTAATTCACTTTTGCAATATATGTGAGATGAAGTGGTTCTTAACTTAAGATATCCATTTGTGTCATTCTTCTACAATATTACTTGATGAATATAAATCAAACAACCATTAATTGACAACAGCTTAAGATGCATAGATCAACAATGAAAGAGGCTCCTAACCTAGGATATCCTTGACATTCCTCATCAAAAATTCATTCATCATTATGCTATTGTTAGAAAATTGGAATTGCGTAAAACTGCTTGAAAACAAGAAAGTTGAACTCTAGTTTTTCTTCATTAATTCAATAGAAAGAGGGTTCAACTTGAACACTGTGTTGTCCTTTCATATCAAAATGATAAATAGACTAAGATTCATCAGCAACATAAATAATCACACATTGATTCAAGTAAGCAAATTTGAAATTAAACAAGTAAACAAATCTGAAGCAACTAGTTCATGAAAATCAAGCTAGTTAAATAATGAAGTGTACTTAGCTTGGAGTGGGGGCCCTCCACCCTTGCCTTGCACACTTGAAGATGTTATAAACTACTGTAAATTCATTCAATCACCCACACATTGAACAACAAAATGGAAGTAGAACAGGTTCTTCAAATTAACTTCAAATATTCAAATGTCTCCACATAAATTATACAAAATTATACATGCATAAGCCTTCAAAATTTTGGCATAAATAGAAGATCATGAAACAAACTGATCTAAAGTATCTTTAACAACTATATTTATCTATATATACCTATCCAAGTCGAATCTATCCAATCCTATCACTAAAAATATGGAAAATCCTATGAAATCATAAAATTGTCCTATTTCCTAGGGATTTTCTAGATGATTGGTCATGTTTGACCAGCTTTGAACTAGCCTGATTTAGCTTGTTTTGACTGAACCAATTAGAGTTATCTCACTCCTAGTTCTCAATATTCTCATAAATGTGTCCAGCTCATGCACTAGTGTCCTGCAAATATGACATCCATATAGCTATTACATGAATTTCTGATTCTGTCCAAAAATTGCACTTGAAATTCAATTTTCATAAAAATTTATAGAAGTTGCAAAATTAAAATTAAATACCTGAATATGCATAAAATACATCCAAATGAGGTGGACGTGATGGAAAATGGATGGAAACTATAATAATTAAGTATGTTTTTAAAGAAAAATTGGACCAAAAATGAGGGTCAACATCTCCCCCTTACTGATTCACAAGCATGTCCTCATGCTTGTTTCTTCCTCTTGGATCTCCTGACCTCTACTATGAAACCTGTGCCTAACCTTGATGCTTTCTATTGTGCTGCCTCTAACAGATAATCTATCCCCATGCTATGTTCTCCTTTATACATAGTAGCTTTGACCTTATGTTTCTCATATTTATTCTTCCACGTGTTATTATCTTTAAGCCACTTGAATGCTGGTTTGAAAAGTATATCATTCTTTCTCTTTAGTTTGCCTACCTATTTAGTTAGTTTTTCATTCTCCCTTACTAACTTTGCATTATTTTTCTTGCATATTTTATTTTTTTCTCAAGTGTTTTTCCAGGATCTTGTTTATTTCCAGCTCATCTGTCAATTCTTTGACTTTGCTCAAATACAACTCTTTTTCTAGCTCCTGTGTATCTTTTGCAAATGATGCGGCTGCCACATCATCAAAATATGAGTCTTTTTATAGAGCTTCTTTATTTAATCTTTTGATTATATCTTCTACCTGTTTTTCTATAGAACATGTTTCTGCAATTTCCACTTCTTGGTCCTTGCTACTTGTTTCTATTGGGATATTTCTCCTATGCCTCCTAGGAGAGGATATGATGGATGTTTCCTTTTCAACCATAACAGTGTTGGTTTGCTTCTTAGAACTGGTTCTGGGATAAAGTGGTGAATTCATGATGCCCCTAGTTTCCTGTTTTGTTTGTACTGTTCTTCAATGACCTGTTCCTCATGCTGGTTTTGGATTAAAAACTCTCTCCAGATTATGCCCTGAGTTTTTACTTGATGCTCTACAAGAATTTTTATTAGTCCCTAATGATAAACTTGAGCTTCTCTTGGTTTGTTCTCATTTCTCACTGACTCTATCATCTTAATGAGACTTCGGGAGAAGAAATATGGCAAGTTTATTTTGACTTCTCCCTTAATGTGTTGGAGTAGCCTGACATGATACAAATGTGCCACACTATGTCCCCTATCACAAGTGAAGAATTTCTGAATGATCAAGACTAGTTCTCCTCATGGCTCATTGAACCACTCCCTGGGTATGCCTTTGGCTCTGTCAAAGGCTCCCTTCATATTTCTTTCCAAGAAGAAAGTCCATGATTTCTCCTTGAAATTTTGACCTTTATGATAGTTTTCCCCTGTCAATGGAAGATCTAATGCTTGGGAGATGTATTCTGAAGTCAATGGAATGCTTAAGTTTCCTACCATTGTTTGATCCTGGGTATAGTTATTCACAAACTCCCTAGTTATACCCTCACTATGACCATTAAACCTCTGTAGAAACCCTATAAGCCCTGCTTGATATAATTTTTCTACTGTTTCCTTCTTCCATTGCTCAATTTGAAATTTAGGTTCTATTCTGGTGGTCATATTTCCTGAAAACCAATGGATATACCCTTCTACTATGATTAACTTCATTTTTAACAATGAAAGGAATAATCATTCAAGCATAAAAATACTTTTTGATTCAGTTTGTAGGAAGGCTTACCTTTCTCCTAATACTCTTTAGAAAGAATAAAGTCAGGCTTGTTTTAGTCTCCGTCTCACTGCAACAATGAATCACCGTTTTTTTTTTTTTAACATAAACCTTTGTGAATGAAAAACAAAAACAAACTGCTTATTCTGATGTAAAATCAATTCTTGGTTATGTTCCTCTTTCACCAAAACTCTGCTCTGTCCATATAAATGAAATATTCCTCTTTATGCATATCACTGTTTATAAGAAAATAAATTGGAAATTGAACTCTGTTTTGATTTTGAATTTTTTTTTATATAAAAATAAAATCATACCATATTTCCTATTTTCAATTTTCATTCCTCTTATATCTTCCTTATGGCTATCAAACTCATTTTTATGTCATATTGGAGTTATAATTTCATTCATCGTTTGTTTAATTAAGGCTACTGTGTGTGCAATTAAACCCACTGTCTGTGCAATCGAACCCACTGTTTATGAAATTGAACCCACTATTTATGCAATTAACCACAAATATCTCACTGTGTTTTTAACGAAATCATAACAAACTATAAGTTTAACACTCTGTTTCGTTGACCAATTTTGATGAAAACAAGTGTTTATACAGTCAGACTTCATCTTAACACTTTGTCTCGTTACCCAGTCTTCAGTGAAAACATTTATGTAATAAAAACTACAGCTAAAGACTCTGTTTTAACTCAGTGAAAACATGTGTTTTTGTATTCAAGACTACAACTAAACACTCTGTTTTAACTCGGCGAAAACATTTACTTGTGCAATCAGATATTTAACTATTCATCAATCAATTTGGCTATTCATAAGTGAACGTGGAGAATCCAAGTTGAGTTACCTGTTTGCGATGATTTTCCATGATTCTCTATGTCGTGGCTCAACCAACCTGCATTTCATAATGGTTGCCACTATTAAACTCCATTTCAAAAGCCTTAATATTTGACTGATGGCAGAGATAGCATTTAACAAATGATAAATGGTGGTTGGAGCGCTTCTTCTAACATGTGTTTTATTTTAAAAATCCCGATATTTTCTCATAAAACATCTGTTGCATTTATTGAGTTTCGGTCCTACCTTGTTGCTCACGAGATTTTATTTAACTCACTCCACTTCCTCTGCTAGTTTCTTCGACTTATCCCTCAATCAAATCCATGTTTTCTTCTTATCACTCTGATTTTCAACTGTTATATCTCTTGCCTTCTCTTTCTCTGTTTGATTTCCTCTATTTCTGTGTTTCTTCTCTCAAACCACTCACCTCAAGCTCACAACTATGCGCTAATGGCTCATGCAACCTTCATTGCTCTCCCTGAGCATGCAAAACGGTTATGATGGTGGAGAGAAGGTGATTTTTACAACGCTCTGTGTGTAAAAATGGCAGAAGTATATTGCATAAGCTCTATTGAATGAAAAACTCACGGTGTTGTTTTGAAATATTCGCTGTGGTGTTTTCAAATTTCGATTGACCATTCCATTTGCTACATATTTTGACTCCTTCCTTCATGGCTATCCTTCATTTCATCGTGGTCGTCCTTCATACCAACCCGTAGTACTTACCTTCACGTATTCAACATTAATTACTTGACCTTCGACTCATATATCACTTATTTCATCGTATAGTCTGCATACCATACGTTTCATTATCATTGGCTCGTATTGTTATGAATTTCATGGTGCATTGTGATTTGATCACCGCTTTGAATAGTTTTGATTGCATGGTTTATGGTCTTATCTCCGTTTAACTGTCATTGTACCTCCCCTCATACCCATTACCTCCATTACCTAGAGCTTATACCTCTAAAACACTTCATAATGTTTGTTTGCATTGTATAGTCATCACACGATTTGCATTATAATCACCCTTGCACTTAATAGCATCATTCTTATGCGCTTTTGAATTATAACTTATCAAAATAAATCATTTCGATTTCTTTCTCTTTGTATCACTTTATAATGTGCATGTTTCCATATATATATATATATCTATATATATATATATATATATATATATATATATATATATATATATATATATATTTGATTATATGTCTTTTAACTTTCAAATGACCATGTTTAGGTCATATTTAAAATTATTTTCATGATGTTAATCTTGTTTATGGTTTTTGTAGGTTCTAGGGTTTCAATTATTAGACCCTCTATTTGAATCCCTTTTGATTTCCAAAACAAAAATACTTAGGGTTATGAAATGAAATGAATTTGAAATATGTAAATGGAATATCGAATATGAAATGAATATTTGGAGGATGTTTATGGGATTAAATGTAGGATAATGGGTATAAATATATGAATAGAATAATATGATGAGGGCAGTGAAATGAATATGTAAATAAAATATGCATGTTAGGTACTAACTTAATTTTAACAATCTCTAAAAAATTTCTAAAATTTGTGAAATTTCAAGAGCAAAAATTTGTACTCACTGTACTTTTACTCCCTGATAGTATTTGATGATGTCTTCTTGTCAAATGACTTTGATGAATTGTCTAGGATAGATTGAAATGTAGACTTTATTTCTGTTTCATGTTCTTGCATCCATCATTGATTTAGGTTCATTTACTGTTGATGTCATTCAGGTCCCTTCTACAACTGGTACTTGATGGTTCAAGTCCCTACTGTCATATATATTTTTATGCAGTATATACATGTTTTTTTCTAACATTTCAAGTCTCTTCTGCACAATGTTTCCAATAATGTTTCAGGTCCCTTCTATGATACAATTCAAGTTCCTTCCTCAATTCAACTGCTCAAACTTTCAGCTACTCAACTAAGTTTCTTTTGCAACTTCCCCCTTTCTTATCTAAAGACTTGTCCTCAAGTCTTGTTTTGTTTTCGAGGTTCATTATGCAAAATCAAACTGTCATGAGTGTAAAACAAAAATTGTGAATTCATACAGGCCAAACTAATTGGTTTTCCTCTATGAATTCATGTTTTCTTTATGCCAGTTGCCTGGTTTTCACAAGCAAACTTTTTATTAAATATATTTTTATTATATATTTTTTATTGTTTATTATTATTTTTATTATTATTATTTGTTTATTCTTCTTCTAGAGTACTGGAGGGCATATTGCTATGTTGTTCCATTACTTCCAGGTCAGTCTCTTTTGTCATTTGTTTCACAAAATCTTCTTTATTGATAGGCTCATTGTAGACTTTAAGCCTATATCCATTTACTAGAAATGAAGTAAATTCTTGATCAATTGTTTTTATCTGAACAACTCCATTATCAAATATTTCTTCTATCTCATATGGCCCCAACCAATGAGTTGTAAACTTTGCCTTGAAATATTTGAATTTGGAGTCAAACAATAATGCCCAGTCTCCCTTGTTGAATGTCTTGTTCTCGATGAATAGACCATGCAATTTCATATTTTGATGCTGCACCAGAGTTCTGTGTTCTACTGATTGTTGTCTTTGTTCATCCAGTTGATTCAATTCCATTATCCATTGTTGTTGTGCTTCAGATAATTCGAGTCCTAACTTTGCTGCTAACTTGTATGTGTGTATCTCAAATTCTATGGGAAACATGACTTCTTTTCCATACACTAAATGGTATGGAGTGAACCCAGTTGTGTTTTTCCATGTTATTCTGTATGCCCATAGTGCATCTTGTACTTTTCTGTAAGATCACGAACAAGTTTTGATGTGAACTGTGTTCCTTGGTTAGTTACTATATGTCTTGGTACCCCAAATCTAACAAAGATTTCCTTGAAGAGGAATGTGACCACTATATTTTTCGTTTCTCTTGCTACTGTCTTTCCTTGAAGAGGAATGTGTACTTCTTTCCATTTGATGGTGGATTTATTTGTCCTACAAAATCCAGAGCCCATTGCTCAAATGGTTCTATGAGCACTTGTGGCTTAAGTGGAATTTCATCTGATATTGTTTGCCTTCCTATTCTTTGGCAACTGTCACACCTCTTGACATAGGCTTTGGAGTCTTTGAAGATTGTTGGCCAGTAGTAGCCGAGTTGCAACACCTTGTAGGTTGTCCACTTGTCTGCAGAACGACCACCACATGGCTCATCATGACATGCTTTCAAAATTTCTAATATTTCATCTTCTCTAACACATTTTCTTATTATCATATGAGAGTTAGTATAAAATAAATCACCATTTACCAAGCTATATCTAGAGATTTCTCTAATTATTTGTGAACTGGGATGGTAATTTTCCAGAAGATAAATAGTTTGTTATATCTCCAAACCATGGTGTTTTGGCAGTTATTGCAAACAGATGTTCATCTGGGAAATTATCTAAAATAGGATTTGGATCAGCAGCTATATGAAGCCTTGAAAGGAAATCAGCTACTTGATTATCTTCCCCTGGTTGATCTTGAATTGTAATGTTAAATTCTTGCATTAACAGTAGCCATCTTGTAATTCTATCGTTTGTGTTCTACCATTTGTGATTACTTTGTTCATTAAGTATTTGATTGTTGAAAGTTCTGTATGAATGTACACTTTGTAGCCTGTCATGTAATGCCTGAATTTGTTTACTGCGTGTATTACAACTAACATTTCTTTCTCTGTTCTATGTAGTTCAATTCTACTAGTGTTAAGTTTTTTCTTATGAAGTATATATCATAATTAAACAAGTTTTCCTTATGTCCAAGTGATGCACTTATATCAGTATCAGATGCATTAGTGGAAATGTGAAATGGCATAGACCAATGCGGTCCTCGAAGGATGGGGGAAACTCATAGTTTTTCTTCCAATATTTGAAATGCATTTTGATAATGATTTGTCCATTGGAATTCAACATCCTTTGCAAGTAACTTCAATAGAGGTTGTGCTATTTTACTGAAATTTTCAATAAATCGCCTATAGTAGCCTACATAACCAAAGAAAATTTTTACCTCCTTTTGAGTTGTAGGTGGCATTAAATTCACAATGACTTGTATTCTGGTTGGGTTCACCTTAATTCCTAATGAGGAAATATAGTGTCCCAACACTATCCCTTCTGTTAACATCATGTAGCATTTTTCATTACTCAGGGAAAATTTTGTCTCTATGCATTGTCCATGTAGACTTCTATACATTCATGGACCAGATCAGCAAATATTGCCAGAACTTCTCTTTGGAAAGTAGCAGGTGCATTACATAGCCCAAATGGAAAAACATTGTATGCATATGTTCCCCATGGGTAGGTAAATGTTGTTTTGTCCTGGTCTTCCATTGCTATTCTAATCTGATTATACCCACTAAACCCATCTAGGAAAGAAAATAATTTCTTCCCAGCTAATGAATCTAGGACTTGGTCAATAAATGGTAGCAGGAAATGATCTTTTAATGTTGCCTTATTCAATTCCCGGTAATCTACACATATCCTCCACTTCCCATTTTTCTTTGGTACTACCACTAAGGGAGAAACCCATTGACTATCAGAAATAGGATAGATGAACCCAACTTGTAGTAGTTTCTGTAGTTCTTCTTTCACTATTTCCTTCATCATGGGGTTCATCCACCTTTGAGGCTGCCTTATTGGTTTAATCTGGTGATCAATATAGATGTGGTGGATACATGTGCTGAGGTGAATTCTCTGCATATCAGTGCAATCCCAGGGAAATTTTTTTGAGTACTTTTGTAATAATGCTATTACCTCTTGCTCTTGTGACGATTGTAAGTTGTTACCAATGTTCAAATGTTTTCTAGGATAAATCTCAATTGTTTTAGTTGTTGAATTGGTAATTGTGTTTACAGGAAAAATATTTGTGAATGATTCTTGTAGTGATTGAATTGTGCAGGTTTCCTGAAAACAGTGGTTCAAAAGATTACTTGCAGCTTCATACTGAGTTACTCTAAGCCGCTCTGAAATATTCGGTTTTGAGATGAAAAGATCCAATAGATCTTCATTCTCCTCTTCTTCTCTAAGATCAAAGACTTGGTTAATACTTAGAATTAGTTTAGTTTGTTGTTGTTCTTGTCCTTCAAGCAATGATACTAAAGAAGGTGCTTATGCTACAGAATAAAGTGTGATGTGTTTTCTCTCATCCCCATGTGCAATAATCATACTTCCATATCTGTATCCTATAAAGGTGTCAGCAGTTTCTAACCACGGTCTGCCCAAGATTAGAGGATGTCTTCCCAAGTTTGTTTTTGGTTGCAAAATTAGGAAGTCTATAGGATACTCCCATGAACCCAAAGAGACTGATATCTTCTAATATTCCTTCTGGCCCAACTTTAGATCTCTCTGCTAACTCTAAAACATTAGTATTAGATCTAATGTTGTTTAAATATAAATGTTTTATTGTCTTTCTAATCATTACATTTATAGCTGCTCCCAAATCTATCAATGTGTTTGGAACTGAAAAATTGTTTATTGAAATAGAAACCATAGGGATACTAGGGTCAATATATTTTTCTACTGCTACCTTTGTAGACATGAGGCTTGCTAGTTTTAAAATGACTTGGATTGTAGTAGGATCCTTCTTCTTTTTACCAGTTTTCTTGATACATAATTCCTTTACTATTTTCGCATAAATTGGTATTTATTTGATCGCTTGTAATAAAGTAATTTTTACATAAGTATTTTTTAGTTCCTCCAAAATATCAAATTCAGGAAGGTTCATTTGAATTTTCTATTCTATTAACCTCTCTGGATAGGATGGTGTTTGAGTTATTATAGTTTTTCCTTTTTGAGTTTGATTTTATGAATGTGATGTTTCAGGTTATTTTCCTTGTTCAGCTGGTTCTTCTATGATCGGAGGAGAATTTTTATGCAGTACTTTCCCAGACCTTAAATTGACATCATTTATTGGAAGAATGGAGTATGTTGGAAAATATGTTGCTTCTTCCACATTGTATGCTGGTTTATCAATTTTGTTGCTTAGATTTGCTACTAGTTGAGCTGGTAGTTGAGTTGGTCTAGGCTGGTTCGAAGGCAGCTGTAGCTATTGTGGGTGTGTTAGAGATGGTGCGGGATTCTGTTGTGAAAATGGCATGGGTTGTGGATATTATTGGAACTTTCGGTATGGGAATGGCTGTTGATATTGTTGTTCGTATTAATGTTGGTATTGTTGAGGATACATTTATTGAGGTGGCTGGTTTCCATAACTATATCCTCTCCAACCTTGTGCAGGTTGGTTTTGATATTGTTGTGGAGGCCAAGATTTCCATGGCATTAGGGTATTCCAAGAGTTTTGAGGAGGATACTGATAGTTTTGTTGATGGAATTGTTGAGGGAATTGTTGAGGAATCCTTGGCTGCCAAGGCCTTCTTGGTGCCACATAATAGAAACCTTCTGCTCCTTGTACTTCTTCGATTTGATTCATTCTCAATTCTTTCAACTTTAGACAGTTTTCTATTGAATGTTTTTCTGTGAAAAGGCCACATACTTGAACACTACCTAAAGTACATTCTCTTAATGCATGCTTCTTTCTACATTTGGGACAAAATATTGCTAAAATTTGTTCTTGTTCTTCTTTCTTTTTGTTTGCTTTTAGAACATCTACTTATGTCCCTAATGTACTTAGAAGATCAGTTTTGAAGTTTTCCAGCAAGCTCCCTATCTCTGCTCTTGTTACCCCTCCTGCTACTGATTTTGTTGCTTTTGAACTAATATCTCTCCTTCCAGCTTTTGATCTTCCTCTAGAATATTTTTGACATAGTTCTGCAATTTCATTAAATGTCAAGTTTGAAATGTCACCTTTGCCCATTACATTTAGAATGTCAAGGTATTCATCTCTTATACCTTCAAGAAAGATTGTTTGAATGGTATCTTGGTTTAGCTAGTGTTGTTTAAACTTTTGTAGATTGTAAGCAAATCTTTCCAAGTATTCTTCTAAACTTTCGTCTTCTTGTTGTGTCATTCTGAAAAAAATCCTCTTTCAATTCCCTAGGCCTACAATAGGCTTGGTATTTTTTTAGAAATATTTTCTTTATGTCATCCCAAGAATTTATTGTTCACTCTCCTAAACCCATGGACCATTTTAATGTTGTTGCTTCCAAAGTAGCAGGAAAGAGACGAAGTTCGTGTGTGTCATCTGAGTATCCATAAGTTCTAAACAAGATGTCGAATTCAAACATAAATGAATCAGGATATTATGTTGACATTCCATAAAAGCTAGGCAATACAGAAGGTGGAATGTTTTTCATTTTCACATCTTCTCCTAATATTGCACTTGTATCTAATATTGGAAAGCCAAAAGTAGCTTCCTGATCATCAATATTTTCTTGTTCATTATCATTTTGTCTTTTCCTATCCTCTTTTCTCTTTCTATCATTTTCTCTTTCTCTCTTTGTCTTCTCCATTCTCTTTGTTGTCTATCATATTCAAGTATTTTGTTCTGGAGTAAGAATAACAGAGCCTTGCCCTTCTTCTGTCATAGTTTCAAATATTTTGATGACAATTTGAGATTCAGGTTGTTGTTTGTTTTCGAAAATACATTGATCTATAGGCTCAAAAATGAGTTGATCTATTGGTTTAACTATTTTCTATTATTTTTTCTGAAGTAGGTGTTGCTTTTGGAGTTTGTTTCCTTTTTACCTCCTAGGCTAACAAAGTTTGTCTTTCAATTAAAGTTAATCTTTGTCATGTTCTTTGTTTTTCTTCTAATTCCTCTATTGTTGGTTTACCAACAATTGGTGTAGTTAGTCTTGATGGTCCTACTTCTATGGATGGGGGATTTTTTTTAATAAATCTACCTTTCTGATCTCTATTTCTAGGCATAAAGAAACATACCTAAGAAAAACATAACATAACTGAATTTTTATTGTTTTTGTTTTGTCGTTTTTTTTTTTTTAGATTTTGTTTTTATCTTCTATTTGATTATGTTGCTGAATGCCTCCCCGAAAATGACGCCAAAATGTTGGGCTAATTTATTAACACAAATTAACACAAGTATTTCTTTATCAATCCAGGTTTTTAAAACTTGGAGGCATACCCACAATGTATGGATATTAGATGTAGCCAAGCTTAAAAGATAAAATATGAAGAATTAAGGAAGTGCGTATAAAAATATAAATCTAATTAAATAATTTATAATTCACTTCTGCAATATATGTGAGATGAAGTGGCTCTTAACTTAAGAGATCCATTTGTGTCATTCTTATACAATATTACTAGATTAATAGAAATCAAACAACCATTAATTGACAACAGATTAAGATGCATAAATCAATAATTAAAAAGACTCCTAACTGAGGAGATCTTTGATATTCCTCATCACAAATTCATTCATCATTATGCTATTGTTAGAAAACTGGAATTGTGTAAAACTGCTTGAAAACAAGAAAGATGAACTCTAGTTCTTATTCATTAATTCAATAGAAAGAGGGTTCAACTTGAACACTGTGTTGTCCTTTCATATCAAAATGATAAATATACTAAGATTCATCAGCAACATAAATCATCACACATTGATTCAAGTAAGAAAATCTGAAATAAAACAAGTAAAAAAATTTGAAGCAACTAGTTCATGAAAATCAAGCTAGTTAAACAATGAAGTGTACTTAGATTGGAGTGGGGGCCCTCCACCCTTGGCTTGCACACCTGAAGATGTTATAAAATACTAAAACTTCAGTCAATTTCCCACACATTAAACAACAAAATGGAATTAGAACAGGTTCTTCAAATTAACTTCAAATATTCAAATGTCTCCACATAAATTATACAAAATTCTACATGCATAAGCCTTCAAAGTTTTGGCTTAAATAGAAGATCATGAAACAAACTGATCTAAAGTATATCTAACAACTATATCTATCGACATCTGCCTATCCAAGTCAAATCCATCCAATCCTATCACTAAAAATATGGAAAATCCCATGAAATCATAAAATTGCTCTATTTCCTAGGGATTTTCTGGATGATTGGTCCTGTTTGACCAACTTTGACCGGGCCTGATTTAGCTTGTTTTGACCAAACCAATCAGCGTTAGCTAAGTTCTAGTTCCCAATATTTTCATAAATGTATCCATCTCGTGCCCATGTGTCCTGCGAATATTACATCCATTTAGCTATTATAGGAATTTATGGTTCTGTCCAAAAATTGCACTTGAAATTCAATTTTCATAAAAACTTCTAGAAATTGCAAAATTAAAATTAAATACCTGAATATGCATAAAATACATCAAAATGAGGTGGATGTGATGGAAAATATAAGAATTAAATATGTTTTCTTAAACAAATTTGGACAAAAAATGAGGGCCAACATGCTCATTATCTAAAAATGACGTGGCCCATTGTTATTGTAGTTATAATGACTCGAAGAACATGTTTCCCTTGAGACCTATCATATGCCATTGGAAGTGTATGGCACTAACCATATAGAGTGGGGGCTGTTACAAAAAGAATTCCAGCTTGCTAAGTGGAAATAGCCCCAATTCATACAACTCATAATTAAATCTTTTGATTGTTAACACTAATACCTTTTTCAATTTTGTATCAACTTTCCTATTATTGATACAATTTCTAGATATCATCAAAGTTCAGTTAGTTTACTATCTTTGCGTTCATTTTTTAATTGGTTTAAACTGAAATTTGTTAATTCCATTGGCTGAATCATTTAATACAAATGAATGGTAGCCTATGGCCATATGCAAGTTCCAAAATATAATAACAAAACCAAACTATCTTTTTCATATAGGAATTAAGCATCACAAGTAACAATTAAGACTCATCTTTGCTGATTGTCTGACAAGCCACATGCCACTAGGAAAGGGAGTGCTCCACCCAACCTTTGAGAATAGTTATCACTTCCATTCTCCCCCTCAGCCAGTTTCTTCCTAGAAGAGTTATTTGAAAGAGCCCACTCAAGTTTGTTCAGGGGCATCGAGACTTTGCTATTCCAGCCCAAGAACTCTAACTTATAACCTATATTAAGGATCCCAATGGCCACCCACCATATCAAGGATACCCTATATGGTAGCATCTTGCCAACCTTCAAGAACATATTGTTTTAGGTTTTGAAGCTTGAAGCTTTTACTCCTCTCTTGGAACTCCTTCCACTAGTGTGAAGCCTCCCAAGTTGCCTCAAGTTTTCTTCCCTCTCACCCTCTTTTCTCCCTTTTCCCAACTAAGATTGTTTATCTCTTACCAGAGGAATAATTGCCTTCTAACTGTCTGGTGAATAAAACTCTCTTTTAACACTTTTCCCTGTAAGTTTATGGTTGGCCATAGCTTATATTATTTATTCAAAGAAATAAAATAACATTTATATTTTACTATCCATCTTAGGCCTTTACCTAGCCCCACAGTTTTTACCAAGTCATTTGTAGTAACAAAACATTTACATCTTTATTGAGGGGTGTTACATCCCCGCCCCCCGAGCAAAACACCGTCCTTGGTGTTTTCTGAATCTTCAATAATCCAGAATATGTATCTTTAATAATCTAGAATATGCCTCATGTATATAATCCTCAACTTTCCAGGTAGCCTCTTCTGGCTAGATGTTTCCAAACTAGGTAATCACTTGCTTATGTAGAAGGTTTCCCACTCTGATCGAGAATGCACTGAGGTTCAACCAGGATCATTTCGTCTAGTTCAACCTACATCCATGATCATCACAATTGTTAGTTTTACTTGTCAATATTTAAGGATACCATTTCAGTATTCATTACTACTAGTTGTTATTTATATATGTATATAGTAAAGGATCACGAGTATGCATCACAACTTGATCAGGTATAGCAACCTACAATGTTAGTAGCATATTTATAAACTCATCATGGTAAATTATTTTACTCACCTAGTGATGACACCGACTCACAAGGCCCGCCACATGGTTCTACTTTAAGTTTTAAACCATAAAGGTATCAATTTGGTTTGCACAATTTTCTTCACAATAATAATATGGTCATAACCACTTACTATTCTCTTATAAGAAATTACAACTAGTGCATTTTGTGCTAATTCCAATATTACTTATACTTTAGTCATCATATATAGAGTTTAGGGTAACTTCCCCCGATTATATTCAAGATGATCAAATTCCTGTCCATCTTATCTAAGTAAATTTAGTTATGCCCATTTTGGACTATTTTACTTTTTCTCTCTGGTGCTAACCCAAGGTATTTTATACTTTATATTTTTTTTAAACTTAGGCCCCTTTTCATCCAATATTACAGATCAAAAATATAGGTTCACACCGTTTTGCTTTTGTATACAATCATGGAACTTCTCCCTTTTATACTCGTATACATATTGATTGTTTCATACTTGCCATGTGATTATAATATGGTTACTTTCTTATGAATAGGATCACATCCACCTCTTTCACCACCAATTATTCTGATATGTTGGTTATATAAATTCTAATGGATTATTAATATACAATGATTCCATTCCAACCTAGGGGTAGTTGGTTACCCTATCATCCTTTCTTATTGTATCCTTACTTGTCATCATAACAAGGAATGATTTTTTTTTACCTTATCCTCATGATAGCCTACAACCAGTGGCCTGCTTCTTTGGCATCATCATACTTTTCTGATGGAAAACAAGTTGCAATCAACAAAATGCTACCAAATTCTAGAGAAATTACCTCAACTTACTGCTTCCACAATGGATATTATCTTGTCCTTTAAATAACTAGGAATCATTATGTTCATGTCACTTATTGATCATTTCATCCAAGAATGAGGGTCTCATAATTCAATTTTTTTTTAGATTGTAATCTTCTCTTTTGATATTTCCTTAATAGATTATTGAGACTACAAACATAGACTGGTAGTATTAGAAGAACTTAAGAACATAATCATGCCAAAATTAACTAAAACTAACCAACCAAATACACTGCCAATCTTACCATCATTCCTTTCCAACATGCCTCGCTTAGGAGGCTTCTCAATTTGATAGGAGGTTCGCATCCCTTTTTATTCTATAAATTCTTGATCATGGTATCTAGAAGTTCCCCTTGTTGTTGAGGTATAACTGGATATGGGGTCTTCCTCTGCTAGCAACTCCAGGCCTGTCAGTACATTATGCTAGAGGGGTCATCTTTACTTCTAGATTCTGTAAGTTTGAGTTCATTCTAGACAACTATTAAGGCTCTATAGACTTAATCAAGTTCTTAAGTACTTATTTCAAGTGTAGTGTATGGAACTTTCAACGTTAATACATCATATGATGACAGTCACAGCCACTGGCATTTGCATTTTACACATTTTTATCACATCCCCCTCAACTCATTAAATATTCTTTAGGTGATGATGAGGGCAACAAATTCCTTAAGATTTTCTCATACGCTTTCATTGTCAGCTGTAATCATGTTTCCTTAAAGTGTCCTTTTTCCAACTTATGATTTAGTCATCATAGGTTTCCCCTTTTCATCCATTAGGTACAGGATCTCAAAAGGTGTCAGCATACCTTTCTATAACTTAGGGTCATCACATACTTTCCACAATATTTCATATCCTCTATTTAATTACTAAATTTGATATGAAGCTAATATTCTTTTGGTATCAACAATACTATTCTGATATACTTGTGTGTTTAATTAACATTTTTGAGTTTCTCCCAACTTACTAGTCCCATATATGCCACTCGTTGCATTATTTCTGAGACCAAACTTTTAAATGGTTATAACAGCTTATCACAATTTACTTCTCTTGTTGATTTTTATAGGTCTCTTATCTAGTAATTCTTTTACAACTCTCCTTTACTTAACCTCTGTAACCCTTTATGTTAGGATTGGTGCCGATTATTCTAATGTTATGACCTGTCCTTCCAATGCTCTGAAGAAACTTTTCCAATGAGGAATCTCATCAATTTTTTCTTATCATTGAACTCTTGCAATAACGAACATATCATAAGGGAAAAAGCACAAAATTGGTCACATTAATTGTATTTCTTCTCTCTAGTTATTGATATCCTTTCAATATTATCTTTCTTACTAACCTTATTAGCACGTCTCAAATCATAAACTTAGTACGCATAAGGAAATTTTCCACTATTACCAAGCATTCATTGGCTACAATTCTCCCAAAACCCTCTGTCTACACTAACATCAACATTAGCAACCATATTAGGCAACATCTTCTGACAACTACTAACTACATTTCAACTCACATCTCAAGAAACAGATTCATCATCACCGCACACATTTCACACAGGCCCCTTTCAACATGTCATTTTCTAATGCTCTATCGAATAAAATGATTTCAATCATTGCCACTAATCACCCAAAACAACTTTGATTGATTCTTTTTTATATGTATAGTAGTAATCGTAAATATCATTTACCCTTGATTTCTCTTTGATAACATTCGTCTTTAATCAGGTTAAAGTGGCTTCATTGGGTAAGCCAATACCTTGAATATTTTGTTGACACTTTTCTAATTTTATAGCTACTTTACTCTTGTATACCGCTTTTTTTTATGGTTAGATATTGGAGTTTTTAAGCATTCAAAGGTAACTGTCACACTATTACAATACTCTCCCTTTTTCTTTTACATAGGAAAATTGACTCTTCTATTAGAATTATTTTTACCTCCAATTATTTATTTCACTACTTCATTCAATTTCTTGATCATCATTCAGGTGTGAGGAGGTGATTATTCCAAATAGTTACTTTTCAATTGAGGACACTACTCACCAATACTACTTTTAATACTACCTGTCTCTTTTCAACATGTCATATTTTAATTTAGTACATCCATGTGGTTGTTAACCTTATAAGTTATGTCTCAAAATCATGGTTATATATATTTTGTAACGAACAAGAGGGTTTTCAATTATAAATAGGTAATGGTCACACGGATAACCCCAAACCTTAAGGTTCCTATGCATCACACATTTGTCCCTTTAACATACTCTGAGTTTTATTAGAAATGCTTGACAGTATGGGACTTGATACTCTATTTCATTTATACACACTTATTTCTATTCATTATCTCAACTTGACTTACTAATTAACCTATGTTAATACTCAAATTGTCCAATCACATCCATGATTCAATTATTGAAAGGATGGCCTCGGCAATAATTCAATTTAGTATTTGCTAACTTAACTCATATAATGCATTTGTGACAAAAAAAAAAACATTTCCACTTCTTTTTCTTTGGTTTCATAACATAGAATGTTATCTAGTTATTTTGAATTGCCGACTCTTAGTTAATGATTTTATGCACCACATCATGCGTTGTTTTTTTACAACATAGAGAACGCAGACCAAGATTCTTCACTTACCTATGCCCATATTTCAGGATTCAATTTACATGAAGGTGTAGAACTAAGTCTTACAGGCAGAGCTATCACACTCTCAATTCCTCTTTTCTCTGGAAAATATCAGAGTTTACTTTGATTTTCCCTTCATTAGGCCACAATGTTGAACCTTGATTCTTTGAATCCACTTGTCACATCCCTAAGCCTTTAATCCAACAAAATTATCACAAAAAAATATTTATTCTGCAATGAATTAAATTTGTTTCTCATATATAACAGATAACTCTTGTATATTAAAGTCTACACCTTCCATGATATGGAATTATTAACATTCATAAAGGAGTTGATATAAAATACATATATGAGTTCGAACTCATGAGCATTATACCCCTTGACCTTGAAACTAGATGTACTCTTATGGTTATGTTTAAAACACTTTATTCTCCACATACATCCAGATTCAATTCATAAATAAAGGATCCAATAAAATTGGAAACTTCTTGATGAGAGATCAAGTTCACCCACCTAGTGATTGTCTCTTGGGATCCATGCTCGGATCTACTGCTTACAAGCTCTAGATGTATCAGACGACAAATGAGTACTGGGAAGGTTGGTGGGCAACCAACTCACCTCCCCCCCCCCCGGTTCTCCCTATCTATCAACATTTGTGCCTTCTCTCTTGCCATTATTGAATTCCCGCCTGAACCTAGGGTTTACCATCACAAGATTTGTGCAAAGATTCACATGGTTTTTCCAGTAGATATTGGAGTTCTGACCGATGCAACGAAGATTGTCGTTAGCCTCACTACGTTTGCACCTCTTTCTGAGGTACTGTGAACTTAATATGATTTGAGTTCATGGTAGACCCTCACTGGGTTGCTTGATTCCCTTTTTTTAAGAAGGCTTACATTCTCTACTAAAATTGCAATTATAATACAGGGTTGCAGAGTTTCAATGTGTAACTAGAGTCGTAAGTTCATCTAGGGTTTCAGAGTTATGGGTCTCGCAATTTATTATCTTTCTGAAGCATTATGGCTAGGATAATTTGTAGTAACTTTTAACACTGAACAATGACACGTTGTCTCTTCTTGCACATGCATCTTGCAAGCTACGATATTATTCCCCAACAACTTCCTTCCACAAGTATTAGAATTTCCAAAGCATAATAAATTTTTTCACCTTACTATTGCAATTTCTGGTTATCTCATGTGCTTACCCTTGTATTATTGGGGGCACATATATAATCCAATGAAGTTATGCCGGTTGAAGGAAATTATCTCTTCGGCAGGGTTTAACATGTGATCCTCCTATTTTCTAGGTGTGTTATGTTCCTTGACGCAGTCCCAAATGTTGATGGTTCCCTTGCGGTTTTTACCTGTATTTGGGTTTCATTTTACTTGAAAAACCCTAATGGATCTAGTTTCCTATTTACAACACAAATTGCATAGTCGTTGTTAAATGGCTATGGGCCATGTTGCCCGTTCGTTCATGAATGAGTAGGGTCATTTCTATATATACATATGTTGGCGTCCCATCCTAAAAAAATTGTTTACTATTATCCTTAATTTTATTTGGAGATTATTTCAACTCCAACAACATTATGTGCTCCAGTTAACTCATATTCGATCTATAGTAATGACTGTTAACTTAGATTATTATTTTGTACAGTTGTTCATATACAGTTTCTCTCTTACATAGGTTAATTTATCATTTTGTTACAAGAGGATTGTTCCCTCCTTTTTTTTTATGAACTTGTTTAAAATATCCAGATTTTGGTTTATGCTACGAATATTTTGTTGTTTCCTATGATTACATTTTAGTTTCTGAATAATTTATTTAAACACAGAATCCTAGCCTCCATCTATTACTTTCTTTTAGGTAAAAATTGTTGGGCCACTAATTTGTCATTATTGTTATCACTTTTGAACATCTATTTCATCATTTTCTACCATTCTTTATCACATCATTTATCAGAATCTATCATATAATTCCATTTTATAGTTATTTATGCTCTTGTGAGTAAATAATACTTGTTCTCTTTTATTTTTAATAAATTGATTATTATTATGCATGATTTTGCCAATGATGGTTTATTAATGAATTTGTTGTAACATCACTCACGATTTTAGCCTCCAAGATATTTTCCAGATTGCAAATATGATTTCCAGCTCATAATCAAATATTCAAACTCAGAAATTCGTTGGAATAAGAAGTGACAGTTTTACATTGGACATTTTAGACAAATTAAGGAGAATATTGAAAATTTGCGACATGGGTTTGTGCAGAATCGACCAAATTAATTTTGTAATGAGAAGTTTTCCAAAATTCGGTTTGGATTGAGAGAAACGCAAGGTTCTTTGAAGGTGATTTTCTCATATTTGTTGTTGCGACTGTTTTCCAAATTCTTCTAATTGCGATATCAAATTTGAAGTGTTCCTGCTTAATGCTGTTGGAAAGATCTTTCATATATGATCTTGTTGATCAATTTGTTTTGTACAATCCAAATTTGTAATGGAAATCAGTTTGTAATCAACTTTGTTATAACTTCCCTTTGCTCGCTGTGTATTTAAATGAAAACACATATCAAAGAGGGAGGGGGGATAATTAGGAGATAGGAGGTGAACAATTATTAGATAGGATGTAGGAGAAGAGATAAGAGATGAGAGATGGGAGATGAGAAATTGTTAAATTGGAGGCAAAGCTAAGAAATTTGAATTTTATGTAATTATTTCTCTCATATTCTTTAATCAAGGAAGCTATCCATTGAGTTCTACATCTATTATTTGTAATCTAATGTGAGTTATTTCTCAAGGTAGAACTGAGTCTTGGGCAGTTGGGCCCACTACCTTGGATGAGGTGTTGCCTTAAACATCTACAGTAGTTTAGTTGTGTATTTGTTTCTTTGAATTTCAATCATTGTTTTGTAAAGTAAATTTCCATTTTAATTAAGTAATTTGTTAAATTGTTTCATTTTCCAGATTTGTTATTTCCTGCAAGTTCTAGATTTCATTTGATTTGTTGCTCTATATTACCATTTGAATTATGTTGAGTGCAATAGTTTAAATTTCCAATTCAGCAAGGTGTGATTTAATTTAGCAATGATTTAATTTGTGTGATTAACATAATTGTTTTTCGTGTCATTTACTTTCTTCTTTTTAATTTCAGTTTTATTATTCATATCTTACCTTTTATTTCTTGTTGAATGAGCTTGATAGTATAGAACACAATCATATAGAACCAGTGTTAGTTGTTGGTATTGTTATGCATATATTTTGCCGATTACCTGGAAATAAAAAGATGCTCCTCGGGTTGATAATTAATGTTCAAGTGATTAGTTTCTTTTATTAAGCAATTAATTTTCCCCAACAACAGTTTGCTTCAAATGTAAAAATAAACAATGTTCGTTCTCTGTATATACATTTTTATTACTAAAATAATGGCTAACTTCCATACTTTCCTTCATTCACTTTTCTGGGTTCTGAAATCTAGTGGTTATCACTGTGTTGTTAGACTACAATAAACTGATTTACTCTTAATCATTGTTCCGTAAACAAATAATAAACAGTGCAGTTTCCAAGAAAGGTTTACTTCCCTTCAATTCACAGTTCTTTTGTTAGTTTCCTATTCATTATCTAAAAATGTCATGGCCCAGTGTTATTGTAGTTCTAATGACTCGTATAACATGTTTCCCTTGAGACCCATCATATGCCATTAGAAACATATGACACTAACCATAGATAGCAAGGATTGTTCCAGAAAGAATTCCAACTTGTTAACTGGAACTAACCCTAGTTCATATAGATCATAATTAAATCTTTCGATTGTTAACACTAATATCTTTTTCAGTTTCGTATCAACTTTCCTATTATTGATACAATTTCCAGATAACATCAAATGGTAGTTAGTTTACTGTCTTTGGGGTCATTGCTTAATTGGTTTAAACTGAAATTTATTAATTCCACTGGCTGAATCATTTAATACAAATAGATGGTAGCCTACAACCATACGCAAGTTTCAAAATATAATAACACAACCAAGCTATCTTTTTATATAGGAATTAATCATCACAAGTAACAATTAATACTCATCTTTGCTTACTATCTAAGCATCCACAAGCCATCTGACCAACCACAAGCCACCAGGAAAGGGAGTCCTTCACTCAACCTTTGAGAATAGCTATCATGTCCATTCTCCCCCCAAGCCAGTTTCCTCCTAGAACAATTATTTGACAAAGACCACTCAGGTCTGTTAAGGGACATCAAGACTTTTCTAATCTAGCCCAAGAACTCAGACTTACAACATGTTTTAAGGATCCCACTAACCAACCACCAGCTCAAGGATACCCTATATGGCAGTGTCCTACCAACCTTCAGCGACATCCTATTTCGAGTTCTGATGCTTGAAGCTTCTACTCCTCTCCTGGACCTCCTTCCACTGGTACCAAGCCTCCAAGGTTGCCTCTGTTTTTCTTCCCTCTGAGCCTCTTGGCTCCCTTGTCCCAACTGATATTATTTATCTCTTGCGGGAGGAATAACTGTCTTCTAAGTGTCTGGTGAATAAAACTCTCTTTTAGCACTTTTCCCTGTAAGTTTATAGTTGGCCATAACTTATATTATTTATTCAAAGAAATAAAATAACATTTATATTTTACTATCCATCTTAGGCCTTTACCTGGTCCCATAGTTTTTACAGAAACAAAACATTTACAACTTTATTGAGAGCAATATCAGTCATAACACTGACAATATTAGTCTCAGTCACAACACTGTGAGTGTAGAACTCACCTGCAGAATGGCCACTCAAAAAATTAGTTTTTATATTTATTTAATTAAAAAAATATTTATCAGGCATTGACAAATACGGAAAATAAAATGCCCCAAAATAAAACACCATCCATCATTGGAATTATGTCCAATAATAGTCCCCTTAGCCAATTGAAAATTAAAAATAAGATTCCAAAAAAATTAGAAAACTATTTTTTAATTTAAGGAAAATAGAAATATTCAACATTTTCATGAAATTTTTGTTAAAATTGCAAAAGCACAATAAAAAAATGCTAAGTCAATGCACTTTGACAGAAAGGCTAATATTATAGTACCTACAAGCAAAAACTAATAATAAACATTGTACACAATGTGGTATGCAAACACACCATCATCAATATCTAAATAAACATACATTCATATAACTAATTAGGTTGAATAAATTTTTTATTATATATATATATATATATATATATATATTTCATATTTTTTTCATAAAAATATTTTTTAGCTATACTAAAATGTTTAATTGTATATTTATATTTTATTATATTATATTATTCATTATTACGAGTGAATTAGTTTTTATATTTATTTATTTAAAAAAATATTTATCGCATTGACAAATACAGAAAATAAATATTTATCGCATTAGTTTTTAATTTTTTTAATAAATTTTATTTTTCTTATTAAAAATTAAAAAAATAAATTTATCATAAAATATTATAATTTCAAAAATTTTCCAAAATATTGAATCCATTTTTAAATTCAAAAATATAATTTAATTAACATTCATCCAAAAATTTTCCAGTCACCTTTAGAAGAGGTTCAAGTTTAACCGGGTTTGATTTTATTTCATTTTAAAGCCTTCTTTCATAAAGTGGGCAACGCCAACTTTTTAGTACAATCTTTTCTACCACTCATCCTGGTCCCAGTCACCTTTAGAAGAGGTTCAAGTTTAACCGGGTTTGATTTTATTTCTTTTTAAAGCCTTCTTTCGTACAGTGGGCAAAGCCAGCTTTTTAGTACAATCTTTTCTACCCGTCATCCTGGTCCCACTGAAAGGAGCACAAAAGCTATCTTATGAAGTTGCCTGGAGACCAATCAACCTGACCCACTCTGACACTAACCCAACTGCTCTGAGACAATGTCCAAGCGGGACCCTTCGAATAATTAGTTGGCGTTTTGAATTGGAGTAGTCTAGCTGGGCGGAAGAATGGCCCGTTTTCCGGCACCGGCCGGAAAATCGTCCGGCTCCGGCTGCCGGCCATCCCTCCGCCCTCCGCCACCTTCCCCTCGCTCCGCCACCCTCCTTCGCCGCCCAGCCTTCCCTCGCGATTCTGACAGAGCCTGACAATGGATTCGGCGCAGCTGTGAATCCTGACATCCCCTGACAGATCGGGGACGAGCTGGAATGTCGGGAACAGAGAGGAATGGCTCCAATTCGAATTGAGGAGGTCTCGCGGTTGCTCCCTCACGCAATTTCCTTGCCGCTCTGTAATTGCCCTGACCTCCGCAAGTCCGCTCTGCAATTCCCCGGAGCTTTGCATGTAATATCACATGACAGATATTTTATACTGTGTTTGTGGGGTAAGGCATTAGTTGTCCGTTGGCAGCTGTAGGAGCGGGGAGGTAGATTGATATGCTCCACTCTCCTGGTATTCTTACATCTCTGAGTTGGGAAGAGAGATTGTTGATTGAAATTTGAGGTGGTCTCTCTGAAATTTTCTTGGCAAGAGTTGTGCTTAAGGTTTGAACTCTGCAGTATCAGCTAGCAGCAACAGATTTGCAGTGAGTCTGAGGAAAAAAATTGCAGTGACTTCAAGGCAAAAATGGCAGGATTAGGCTACAAGTATGCATCTGCAGCCCTCTTGGTTGTTGTCATGCTGATGATGGGAGCAGCCGAAGCAGCAGAGGTGAAGGCAGCTGCCCCCAGTCCCACAATGGAGACAGGGGCTGCTTCAATGACCGCCCTTCCCTCTCTATTGGCCGCTCTCATCCCCATCCTAGCCTCTGTCCTCCTCAATTAAGATTTATAGCAGGCCTGTTTGGTCAGCAGCCTTTGGCTCCTATGTATTTGTGAAATATAACATTCTTTGTGCAAAAACTCTGTAAATTGGGTATTGCTTTTTTTCTGGAGGATGGCCAGACTACTTAGTATAACTATGTAAATTGGGTATTGAATTTTTTTCTGGAGGATGGCCAGAATACTTAGTATAACTATGTAAATTGGGTATTGCTTTTTTCTGGAGGATGGCCAGAGTACTTAGGGTATGTACTACAGCGATTTCTGACTTCATTGTTTCATTATTCAGGAAAGAAGCGGATCTTTCATGGTCCCTACTGTTGTATTGGTATGCTTTGACTTAATATACATGTTTTTTCCATGCTGGATGAGTTTAGCAGATTACAATGGTGGTGACATTATTTGTTTTTTTTTCATGCTGGATGAGTTTAGCAGATTACAGTGGTGGTGACATTATTTTGGTTTTTTTTTCATGCTGGATGAGTTTAGCGGTGACATCATTTGGGTTTTTTTTTCATGCTGGATGAGTTTAGCAGATTACATTGCTGGTGACATTATCTGGGGTTTCTGGGGTTTCTGTGTTAGTGATGAGTTTTTTTTTTCGAAAATGTATGATTACTTTTGAAAGAAGAATTTAAAGGAGGCACTTTAGATTTGGATGAATGAAAATTTAAGCAATGCACAGAAATAATTCATTTATGAAATAGTATCTATGAGTGTTTTCAAATGGGAATCTATTACAGTGCACAGATTGAATTCATTTATGAAATAATATAATGAGTATTTTCAAATGGGAATCTACATATAAAGTTAGGATTGCACAATCTTTAACATAGTTGGATTTGTAATTAACATAATTTAGAACTTTTTACAATAAAGAATACTTAAGAGTCTACATTATTATTCATTTAGTCTGCTCCCAGTAAAAAATATCATGTTTTCATATTTATATTAAAAAAAAATATAACCAATTATTTTTATACATTTTATCGGTTGTTGCTGGATCTACATTTAAGTTGTCTAATTATAAAACTTTTTAAAGTTTTTGGCTGAAATTTGGTAGATTTTTTTGTCAAATTTTCATTTTTGTTATTTAAAAAAATTCAATATGCTAAAAACCTTGAAATACAATTTGAAATACTAAAATTGTAAAAAGTTCACGATTTCAGTAAAGCACTGCTAGATTCTAAGCAATTTCGACCAGAAAAGATACCAAAAAAACCTAAAAAAAAATCAAACGAATACACTACACTTTTTACAATGATAACGAATGGAAAGTTGGGGTAGTGATAACCAATGGAAAGTTGGGGTAGTTAGAATTCTCCACATTAGTTTCCCATGTTTTAGTTTACTTGTTTTATTGGGAGGAAGTAAATATTAAATAAATTTAATAAAAGTATTATGCTCAAAATATTTTAAGTTTCATAAAGAGTTTGTAGTGTACTAAATGTCATGGAGAGTGGTTTTTTAAATTGTAATAAATGGTTAATATGATATTTTAGTGTTTAATATGTATATTTTTCTTAACAATAATTTTAAAATCATCCTAGGCATTAATTAGACATGGATTTCTATATGGTAGGGTTTGGATACGTGTTTACCATTAGTAGGGTGTTCATGCTTCCATGTGTATTTTAATGACTCAAAGCCTTTATGTGTTAATTAGATAGGCTCGAGTCTTGAAGTAGACCTTAAGAATGCTAAGTGAACAATTTATCATGCCTCCATTTAATGCATGGTGAGGGATATCCACATGGCACACTACCAATCATTGGTGGTGTGCTCTCTTCACCTTACTTGTTGAATGGTAGATAGTATGGGATCTAATAGTCAGGGGAAGAGGGTACACTTCCAATGATTTGTAATGTGTTAGGTGGATACCACTTGCCTTTTGTGCATGGTCAAACTTTCATGTTTGGTTTGAAGGAATGTTTATCAATAAAGACAACACATATATGCATGTCAAGTAGTTAATTTTCTCAATCTCTTTGTGGTTGAGAGAAAAGCTAATTTTTGGAGTACATTTCTGAAGGATATGAAATGCATGTAGAGGACATCAAGATGTGAAGTTATAGATAGTGAAATGGAGAATTTCAAATTTCAAAATGTTGATATTCACTAATATAATAAATTTTAGTTGTTAATCAAGAGCGATAGTTTGGTATACATCATTTCACAACTCATGGGTAGGCAACATAAATCTTCTCAGAGACACTTGGTGCAAATAAATTTGTTATTTTTTTGGCTTAATTGTTTAATTTAGATAAAACAATAAGGAAATCTAATAAAATTAGCATAGTCTAATCATCATAACATTGCATTTAGTGGGTGTTAATATTGAACAATTAAGTGGTATTAATATCAAACAATTAAGTGACTTGAGATGAGAAGTAATAAAGTCGCATTGCATTCATGAATAAGATTCAAACATATTAAAGTAATGAATAATTTTTAGTTATTTTTTTTTATCTCATTTTACTTGCAATTGACATTGATTTAACTCCAAGATGCAAATTGAAGGAAAAAGAAAAGAAAAAAAAGTAGATTGATTATGTTATAAGCATGAACAAGATGGTACATAGAGAAAAATAGAAAGAAATAGTATTATATACAATTTTAGTGCATGGTGAGTGATATCCACATGGCACACTACCAATCATTGGTAGTGTGCCCACTTCACCTTACATGTTGAATTGTAGATAGTATGGTATCCAATAGTTAGGTGAAGAGGGTACATTGTCAATGATTTGTAATGTGCTAGATAGATACCACTTGCCTTTTGTGCATGTTCAAATTTTGGGATAAATTTCCATGTTTGGTTTGAAGGAATGTTGATCAATAAAGATAACATATACACGTCAGGTAGTTCGTTTTCTCAATCACTTTGTGGTTGATTGAAAAACCAATTTTTGGTACATTTGAGAAGGTTATGAAATGCATGTAGAGAACATCAAGATGTGAAGTTGTATATAACGAAATGGAGAATTCCATATTCCAAAATGTTGGCATTCGCTAACATCATAAATTTTAGTTGTTAATCTATAGTGATATTATGGAATGCACCATTTCACAACTCATGGGTAGGCAGCACAAATCTTCTTAGATACAGTTGGTGCAAATAAGTTTTTAAATTTTTTGGCATAATTGTTTAATTTAGATAGACCAATAAGGAAAGCTAGCAAAGTCATCATATTCTAATCATCATATCATTGCCTTTAGTAAGTGCTAATATTAAACAATTAAGTGACTTGATTTAAGAATTAATAAAGTCACATTTCACTAATGAATAAGGTTCAAACATTTTAAAGCATTTAATAATTTTTAGTTAATTTTTAACTCACTTTTTTAGTTATTTATTATCCTAATTGACCTTACTCACTACTCACATTGATTCCAAGATGCAAATTGAAGGAAAATAGGAAGAAATTGGATTGATTATGTTATAAGCATGACACTGAATGAAGCAAATAGTGAACAGTACGGTACAAAGAGAAAAATAAAATGAAATAGTGTTCTATTACTAGGTTAAAGTTCTATTAATGTTAGTGCATGGTAAGCGATATCCACATGCCACACTACCAATCATTGGTAGTGTGCCCTCTTCACCTTACATGTTGAATGGTAGATAGTATAACATCCAATAGTCAAGTGAAGAGGGTACACTGTTAGTTATTTGTAATGTGCTAGGTGGATACCACTTGCCCTCTTTGCCTTACATGTTGAATGGTAGATAGTATGGTATCCAATAGTCGAGTGAAGAAGGTACACAACCATTTATTTGTAATGTGCTAGGTGGATATGACTTGCCTTTTTGTGTATGGTCAAATTTTGGGATAAATTTCCATGTTTGGTTTGAAGTAATGTTGATCAATAAAGATAACATATACATGTCTAGCAGTTAGTTTTCTCAATCACTTTGTGGTTGAGTGAAAGCTAAATTTTGGAGTACATTTGAGAAGGATATGAAATGCATGTAAAGAACATTAAGATGTGAACTTATAGATAACGAAATGGAGAATTACAAACTCCAAAATGTTGATATTCACCAACATCATAAGTTTTAGTTGTTAATCAAGAATGATATTATGGAATGCATCGTTTCACAACTCATGGGTAAGCATCATAAATCTTCTTGGATACACTTCATGCAAATAAGTTTGTAAATTTTTTGGCATAATTGTTAGTTTAGATAGACCAATAAGGAAAGCTAATAAAGTTAGCATAGTCTAATCATCATATCATTGCCTTTAGTAGGTGTTAATTTTAAACAATTAAGTGACTTGAGATAAGAATTAATAAAGTCGCATTGCATTAATCACTAAGGTTCAAACATATTAAAGTATTTAATAATTTTTAGTTACCTTTTAACTCATTTTTTTAGTCATTTCTTATCCTAATTGACCTTACTTGCAATTCACATTGATCCAACTCCAAGATGAAAATTGAAGGCAAATATAAATAAATTAGATTGATTATGTTATAAGCATGAAAATGAATGAAGCAAATAATGAAAAAGATGGTACATAGAGAAAATAAAATGAAATAATGTTCTGTTACTACATTAAAGTTCTATCAATGTTAGTGCAAGGTGAGTGATATCCACATGGCACACTGCCAGTCATTGGTGGTGTGCCCTCTTCACCTTACATGTTAAATGGTAGATAGTATAGCATCCAATAGTTAAGTGAAGAGGGTACATGATCAATGATTTTTGATGTGCTAGGTGGATACCACTTGTCCTCTTCGCCTTACATGTTGAATGGTAGATAGTATGATATCCAATTGTCAAGTGAAGAGGCTACACTGTTACTGATTTGTAATGTGCTAGGTGGATACCACTTGCCTTTTGTGCATGGTCAAATTTTGGGATAAATTTCCATGTATGGCTTGAAGGAATGTTGAATAGATCAATAAAGATAACATATACATGTCCTGTAGTTAGCTTTCTCAATCACTTTGTGGTTGAGTCAAAAGCTAATTTTTGGAGTACATTTTAGAATCCTTATGAAATGTGTGTAGAGAACATCAAGATGTGAAGTTATAGATAACAAAACATTTCAAACGAATCATTGTAAAAAGTGTAGTGTATTCGTTTGATTTTTTTTTAGGTTTTTTTGGTATCTTTTCTGGTCGAAATTGCTTAGAATCTAGCAGTGCTTTACTAAAATCGTGAACTTTCTACAATTTTAGTATTTCAAATTGTATTTCAAGGTTTTTAGCATATTGAATTTTTTTAAATAACAAAAATGAAAATTTGACAAAAAAATCCACCAAATTTCAGCCAAAAACTTTAAAAAGTTTTATAATTAGACAACTTAAATGTAGATCCAGCAACAACCGATAAAATGTATAAAAATAATTGGTTATATTTTTTTTAATATAAATATGAAAACATGATATTTTTTACTGGGAGCAGACTAAATGAATAATAATGTAGACTCTTAAGTATTCTTTATTGTAAAAAGTTCTAAATTATGTTAATTACAAATCCAACTATGTTAAAGATTGTGCAATCCTAACTTTATAAAAAATAAAAATTAAAAAAAAAAAATCATAAATTTATTGTTATGGCCCAGGTCAGACCTTGACACTGTTAATTCTTTGTTTCATTTTAACAAAATCAAAATGGGTAGATTCCCATTTGAAAATACTCATTATATTATTTCATAAATGAATTCAATCTGTGCACTGTAATAGATTCCCATTTGAAAACACTCATAGATACTATTTCATAAATGAATTATTTCTGTGCATTGCTTAAATTTTCATTCATCCAAATCTAAAGTGCCTCCTTTAAATTCTTCTTTCAAAAGTAATCATACATTTTGGAAAAAAAAACTCATCACTAACACAAAAACCCCAGATAATGTCACCAGCAATGTAATCTGCTAAACTCATCCAGCATGAAAAAAAAAACCCAAATGATGTCACCGCTAAACTCATCCAGCATGAAAAAAAAAACCAAAATAATGTCACCACCACTGTAATCTGCTAAACTCATCCAGCATGAAAAAAAACCAAATAATGTCACCACCATTGTAATCTGCCAAACTCATACAGCATGGAAAAATCATGTATATTAAGTCAAAGCATAGCAATACAACAGTAGGGACCATGAAAGATCCGCTTCTTTCCTAAATAATGAAACAATGAAGTCAGAAATCGCTGTAGTACATACCCTAAGTACTCTGGCCATCCTCCAGAAAAAAGCAATACCCAATTTACATAGTTATACTAAGTATTCTGGCCATCCTCCAAGAAAAAAATGCAATACCCAATTTACATAGTTATACTAAGTAGTCTGGCCATCCTCCAGAAAAAAAGCAATACCCAATTTACAGAGTTTTTGCACAAAGAATGTTATATTTCACAAATACATAGGAGCCAAAGGCTGCTGACCAAACAGGCCTGCTATAAATCTTAATTGAGGAGGACAGAGGCTAGGATGGGGATGAGAGCGGCCAATAGAGAGGGAAGGGCGGTCATTGAAGCAGCCCCTGTCTCCATTGTGGGACTGGGGGCAGCTGCCTTCACCTCTGCTGCTTCGGCTGCTCCCATCATCAGCATGACAACAACCAAGAGGGCTGCAGATGCATACTTGCAGCCTAATCCTGCCATTTTTGCCTTGAAGTCACTGCAATTTTTTTCCTCAGACTCACTGCAAATCTGCTGCTGCTAGCTGATACTGCAGAGTTCAAACCTTAAGCACAACTCTTGCCAAGCAAATTTCAGAGAGACCACCTCAAATTTCAATCAACAATCTCTCTTCCCAACTCAGAGATGTAAGAATACCAGGAGAGTGGAGCATATCAATCTACCTCCCCGCTCCTACAGCTGCCAACGGACAACTAATGCCTTACCCCACAAACACAGTATAAAATATCTGTCATGTGATATTACATGCAGAGCTCCGGGGAATTGCAGAGCGGACTTGCGGAGGTCAGGGCAATTACAGAGCGGCAAGGAAATTGCGTGAGGGAGCAACCGCGGGACCTCCTCAATTCGAATTGGAGCCATTCCTCTCTGTTCCCGACATTCCAGCTTGTCCCCGATTTGTCAGGGGATGTCAGGATTCACAGCTGCGCCGAATCCATTGTCAGGCTCTGTCAGAATCGCGAGGGAAGGCTGGGTGGTGAAGGAGGGTGGTGGAGCGAGGGGAAGGTGGCGGCAGGCGGAGGGATGGCCGGCAGCCGGAGCCGGACGATTTTCCAGTCGGTGCCGGAAAACGGGCCATTCTTCCGCCCAGGTAGACTACTCCTTTTGAATTAGTGTCCTACATTTATCAGCTTTTTGACTTAGTCGTCTACATTTATGTGAACTTTTGTTTCAATGTAAACATCCGGTGGTTCGTAAAAGTAAATATTGTCGTTTTAGGTCGCACATTGATTTGCTCAATTTGTGCACCATTGAACTGCTCTCAGCTATCTGACACACTGGCCAACATAATAAACCAAAAATACGCTATTTCCTTCCAATATATTTGAGAACTGACATCGCTTGGTTACTATTTGCAGAACTGCTCTTTCTGTCTGTTTTTCAATACGACCTCACGTGGGATCAATGGCAACATGTATTTGAGTAAATTTGACCTCAAATGTGATTGTAACTAGGCATCATTGGAGATTTCAATAATATTCAATAATCTGACAGTGAAGAGAGAGTTCAGTTTGTTCGACTTCTCTTTTCACGGTCAGAGTTTAAATAATCCGAATTCTACCACTAAATATATATATATATATATATATATATTGAAATCAAAGAATTTGTAATTTCCACCATTACTATTATATTATTTATAATTATATTTATATTTATAATTATATTATAAATATTATAAATGAGGTAATTATAACATTTTTCTTTAAATATATTAGACAAATAAATTGTTCACAGTGAAAATTAAATGAAATAGATGTGTAGTATTAACTATTGAAAAAATTGTTTTTCTTCTTCATCACTAACTAAAGCATCTAAATAGAAATGTAAAAACTATTCAAGGCAAGAAATATAGAGTAAATTAAAAAAGAGAAAGATATAGTCATGCCAAGCAAAGAAAACAAAATGTGAATTTTGAAGTTAATCTCAAACATATTGTTAAACACACACATGGCGGAGACAAAATAGGAAAAATAAACATGAGATGCTATTTCTTATTCACAATGATACATATTTATAATACATAGGAGTGACCCTTGGTTTCATATTCCAAGTGGTCCCTTGGATTCCTTTTAGCTATTCAGCTTCCACACCAACCCTCAAAGGATTAGGTGTCCAACATTCACCCCTTAATCCGAAGGGTTATGTATGAGTCCAAGAAGAGATTTGTAATACAAAATGTGCAAAAATGAATGGCAAAACTAGGTTGAATGTGCTCTCTGAAATGTTGGTATAAAGGGGAGTGATTTAAGGATGACCACCAACACTAGAACGCTTAGTGCAGTTCCCAGAACTCTTCCAAGTCTGGCATGAAGCTCAGGTCTTCTACCAAAGGAAGTGCTCTTGATGTTTTGAAGAGGGAAACCTTCATCCATGAAAGGGAGGTCTCACCCTACATAAAAGGGAGAACCTCAACCTGAAAAGGGAGGTCTCAACCTGTGATGGTTTAAGGATTACCACCAACTCTGGAATGCTTAATGCAATTCGTAGAACTCTTCCAAAACTGGCAAGAAGCTAAAGTCTTCTGCTAGAGGAAGTGTCCCCAATTCTCTGAAGAGGTATCAATTACTGAAGGCATGCTCAGGGGCATATTTGTCTCTTGCTACAACTCTGAATCTGGTATGCTAGGTTGTGGCTCAGGCTCGCTTGATGTGACTTTGAAGCATGTAGATGACCATCATTTGCCCCCCTATCAGATACAAGGTGAAAAGATGAAGTGATCTCAACTGCAAGATTTTTCAATATTTGAGAACAAACCTGTTGTATGAGAAAAATATCTTCTTGGCCATTGAAGCCCATTGCCAAGAAGTGATCCATCCGAGATGAATCTTTGTTCTTGCAGGAGGTTTGTTTTTTAAGCCTCTGTTTGAAGAAGGACTAGTTTTATGACAGTGCTTACATGGATGAAGATCAAAAAACTGATCTTTCATATGGCCAACTCGCTCACAGTGTTGGCATTTCACAATCTGTTACTGTGGAAGGGGGCAGAGTCTGGAACAGCTGTAGGTGAACTGTCATGAAGTAATCCAGCACTCTGAAACTGGATGGGCTTTGAGTAATCTGGAATATGAAAGGACACATCCTTCTCATATCCAAGACCTGTTATGTGGTTGTTATGGACAAGCTCTTCCCAAGGTCTAATGATGGTCTTGGGAAGTGTAGGTTGGACTTCTAAATTTGCATTTACATATTCTTTTGAATCACCCTCAACTTTACTATTTTGATTATTTTCTGCATGTTGATAGGAGTCAATTTCTGATTCAAAAGGAGAATTTTTCTGAACAGAAACAAGTTCAGAATCATGATTATACTTCTGTAACTCCTTTTGTTGTAGTTGTGATTCTAGCTGCAAAAAATCAATCTGTTCTTGTGCATATTGTAAGCAAGTTTGGATGTCAAAAAGAGTTTCCTTGCTAATGTTGAATTTTCTTTCAATAGTTGACATAATTAGAGTTCTTAATAACTCTAATAAATTTCCAATTTGAGCCATTTTTTAACTTTAATAGGTCAATTCAATTCACCAACAATAATCTAAAATAAATAAAACTCAGTTCACAACCTTCAATGTTTCAAACCAGCATAGAGAGCAACGCCAAACTTTTACAATACTAATGCAGAGAATACACTTGGTAATTTATCCCAATGGACAAAGATTGAATGGGCTGATCTGGGACTGTTTGAACCCAACTTGGCACTCCAAACAAGCTACTACAGGAATAGGAAATGTAGATCTGTAGTGATAGGCTGCTAGCCTGCTACAGAGATGAGGACAACTCGTCTTTCTCTCAAAAAAAGCTGCTACAGGTGAAAGAAATCAACTCGGTGTTCTGCTTACAGCCCCAGGATGATTCCTATACACGCAGATCCTTTTTCGACTCCATGTTGGCTGGTTGTATTTCGGTCTTGTTCCATCCTAGTTCTGCATATGCCCTGTATATCTGGCATCTTCCGAAGACGACGACATCCTGAAGAGAAATATTAACATAGAGCAGATACTGCTTCAGATCCATCACAAACAGGTGAAAAGGATGAGAGATGAGGTGATAAAGCTCATTCCGGCTTTATCACCATGTTGATCCCTGCTCTAAGCTAAACAATTTCAAGTATGCATTTGTGTTCTGGATCGAATATCATCACCGTCCTCATCAAAATCTAGATTTTACCACGTTGATGACTTAACTCACAGCGGTCGGCTAGTTGTGCATGCCTTAGAAAGGTTTTGGTGGACAGTGGCAGTTGGTTTGTAAGAGGGTATTGCAGCAATGTCACCAGTAGTCAAATCAAAGTCCAAGGAGAAGTCCTTAGTGAAAGATCAAAAGGTCTCATCTAAGCATGTATTAACAAATGGTGGCACTTCTGCCAGTGCATACAATCCAAGGCACATTTCATATGCTTGACTCAGTAACTGTCTCTTCAGGGGCCTCATTGCATAATGGGCGGTTTGACATTGATGATAATTTTGGTTCTTTTGCAACTAACACAAATTGTGATTCACTTTCCAACAATGGTAGTTGTTCTAGTGAATCAGAAGATCAAAAATACAAAAATGGAATAGGCAGATTAGAGAATCCACCAGGCTTGATAGGTGGAAATGATAGACGTGAGAAAATTCATCATAAGAATGAAAGGAAGCATCAACACCAGAAAGAGAAGCATGTAGAGGAACTCAGGGACTGTTATACGAGCTATTTCATGTCTAGAAACTTGGGAAGAGAATGCGCTCCAAATCGGTAGACTCCTCAGGATTATCCTTATCATCAATGGACATCTGTGGGCTTAGTAGACAATCTATCTCCCACCAATGATTTGATAGTTGTCACCAAGAGGCGTTTTGGAAGTCGCCAAGATAAGATCTAACATACTAACAGAGAACAGTCTTCAACCACTACAAAGCAAAAAGAGTATGTTGATTTTGAAGAGAAGTTGAAACACATGATTGATCTTGCCAGCCTTTCACCATTGGTCATAATACCAATCCTAAAGACATCACTTGGATTATTTGGATCCAAAGAACGCTTGTTGTGAGTGCCTTGGTGGAAATGCAAAATGAGCGACAGGCTCAGGAAACAGTGAGAGAGATCAATTACAATGCATTCATGATTGTAGGTATGCTGAGACCAGTTAGGACCACAACAGCAATAGTTGAGATGTTTTATCATCGTCCTGCACCCCCTAGGAGAAGAATACAATGCTACTGGATAGAATCTAATGATCTAGATTGGAGAGTTGCTTTGAAGTTGAGCATTTCTCTGTGTAGAATATTTCCTAAACGCAAATCATTCAACATTCATCACAGAAAAACAACACATACCACAAATCTATCTTCAAGGCAGAATCCAAAATATAAATCGTTGTGGCAGCAATTATGATGAGAAAACAAGGTATGACAGCAATTTCAATGGGCGAAGGGCAGAACTAATACGCAGGTAAAGGCCACAGTAACGCTTTTGAGATTCGGGGTCCGTACCAGCGAAACATTAAGTGTCAGCATTCTGACAAGGTAGCAATCGAGCAGAGAAAACCGTCATGGGAATAATGTTTGGCTAAGAGAGGTTTCAGTCTGCAAAAGATGCACAACAGAGGGACAAATCTGATAGGAGTTACAGTACAGAAAATTAATTTGAGACCTGCGCACCTGGGTATGAGGGAAAGATGTCAGTTTTTCTATATCAGGAAAATGGGCAAAGCTACAGGACAAGCATGCACAGAAGGTCCACAAAAACAAGTGGCTCACAGTAGAGCAAGGCGGGAGATCGCCTGCTCTGATACCATGTTAAACATGCACGTGGCGAAAACAAAATAGGAAAGGTAAACATGAGATTCTATTTCTTATTCACAATGATACATATTTATAATACATAGGAGTGACCCTTGGTTTCATATTCCAAGTGGTCCCTTGGACTCCTTTTGGCTGTTCAGCTTCCACACCAACCCTTAGAGGATTAGGTGTCCAACACACACACACACACACACATATATATATATAGTTCACAAGATAAAAAAAATCGATGAAGGATTCTTGGAACTCTGCAACCCTAATGACCTTGTGGCCATGAGGTAGGCGGCACGGAACACCTCGAAAACTAACGGACAGGCTCGGAAAGAAGAGGACAGGTGGCTCAAAAATGGCAGAGGGGACTAGGAGGGGAGACATCCCCTCCTATAGAGACGCAACAGCAGGAGAAGGAACAAGTAATAGTAAAGTGGAGGATGAACAAAGGACACTGGGACCAGTATTGGGAGCATGCTAGCAAGCAAGGAGTAAAGGTAAATGTTTGCCATGCGCAGCGGAAAAACCGAGGTTTGTTATCCCAATGAACAAACTGGAAAGGTACAGAAGTTACATGAAAGATCATGCAATGATATGCAAGTTCATGGGCGTCTGGCCATCAAAAAAATAACTGACAAGATGGATCCAGCGAAAATGGCAGCGACGCGGCCACATCAAACTGAAGCTAGGCGCATGAGGATTCTTTACAGTAATCTTCTCAAACCTGCAAGACAAAGAAAAAGTTTTTGAATATGGCCCATATTTCCATAACAATGCAGGTCTATTTATGCGGTATTGGGAGGAATGCTATAATCTGAATAAGGAGAATTTCCTAGCAGCACTTGTATGGGTCAGATTGTTTGGACTACCTATGGATTTCTGGGACCCAGAAATACTGGAAGGAATAGGGAACACCATAGGCAGCTTTTTAAAGATAGCGGAATCAAATAAAAGCGGAAGATATACCTCGTATGCAAGAATATGTGTTTATATGAACATTGCAAACCCTATACCAGGCGTAGTAGAACTAGTATATCACGAAGAGGTCTAGCAGCAGGCTTTGGACTACGAACACATACCTTTTAGATATAGAAAATTTCATGAATATGGACACCTCTTCAAGGAATGCCCATTAAATGCAGATGAAGAGGAAAGAAAGACCAAGAAACAGCGGAAAACCACAGAAGACAATGAGGGGTTTCAAGAAATCAAACCCACAAAACGACCTACCAAGGAAACCCCTAAGGAAGGTAGAAAAGAACAACCAACTAGAGAAAAAGAGACAAACAGGTTCAAAATACTACAGATAGAAGAAGAAGATGAAGAAACTCGAGGTATGGACTACCAAGAGGAACCAGAACAGGAAGGTAGAACAAATCAGGATGACATCACCAACAAGCAGAAAGCTAAAGGAGAAACAGAGAAAAGGGGAGAAAAGAAAAGGAGGAAAACCAGGAGAATGAAGTAATGGAAATAGACATAAATAAAGGGGGAAACCCAACAACAGAAGAGGAAATTCTGAGGAAACTTCTGGATAACTGGCGAAACATGGATGAGAGGTTTATGCCAGAAGAGGATAAAAAAATATACAAGGAAACATTCCAAAAATACAAAGAAAAAAAGGAGCAAGGATCTACAGGGATGAATGAACAGTTAGGAATACAGCATGACAATAGACAGGAACAACAAAGCAAAGGGAAAGGGGGGAAAAACGAGGAAGAAAGAACGTACAGGAATCAATTCAAGTAATGGGAGAAATGTTAGTCAATATAGGAAGAGTAGTGCCGCTCTCAGCAGTCTTCCAACAAACTACCCAACCTTCCCAATGATTATCACATCATGGAATATAAGAGGGCTTAACAGCAAGGGTAAGCAAAGGTACCTAGCAGAAATGATCAAAAAAGAAAAACCCCAAATTATTCTGCTTCAAGAAACAAAAATAACAGGGGGGAAATGGAGGAAATTCTAAAAAAAATCAAGCCCACTTATGAAAGCATGACATTGGATTAAAAGGGAGTGCAGGAAGTATTGTAATCTTGTGGAATCTAGCGGAAGTCATGGTTGACTTATGGATAGGAATGAAGAGGATTCTCTCAGGGAGATTCAGAATGATAGGACATAAAGAATGGTTCCTAGTATCAGCGGTGTATGGGCCTCACATACCGATGGAAAGAGAGGCCTTCCTAACACAGTTGCATTGACTGGGTAACTTGCACACAGAAAAACTGTGGGTGATAGCAGGAGATTTTAATATGATAACCACCACAACAGAAAAGAAAGGCAGACTGCAACAGGAGGATGCAGATATGGAGAGATTTAGGGAAACCCAGACAACCCTACAATTGATTGATATAAACACTATCAATGGAAAATATACCTAGAATAATAGAAGAGGAGGTAGCAGGCAGATAGCCTCCAGATTGGATAGGTTCTTAGCAACATAACACTTTCTTGGGAAAGATATATTCTATGAAGCAACTATCCTACCATGCCAAGGATCAGACCACTGGCCGATAAAACTTGAAATTGCTATGAACAATCAAAACCATTACAAACCATTCAGTTTTGAAGCCTTCTGGCTAAGAGACCCAACCCTCATAGAAAAGATGGAAAGCTGGTGGCAGAACAATGAAGAGGAAATACAAGATAAGAATAAGATGCACATGCTCCAATTGAGACTTAAGGAGTTAAAAATCAAAATTAAGACTTGGAATAGAGAAGAATTTGGCAACATACAAAAAGACCAAGAACAACTCCAAATAGAAATGAAAAGGATACAATAGAAAATAATAGAAGAAGGGAGAACAGAGGAGCTCATGCAGGAAGAAGTAGGGGTGCTAATCAGATTGGAGGAAAGAAGAAAACAAGAGGAAATTCTATGGAGACAAAAGTCAAGAGTACAATGGTTAAAAGAGGGGGAAAGGAACACAAGATTCTTCCACAGAGCAATGCAACAACATAGGCAGCAGAATAGAATTTTTTCCCTAAAAAACAACTGAGGTAACAGGGTAATCCAGAAAGAGGAAATGGAAAATCTCCTAATCCAGCATTTCAAAGGCATACTGACAAAGCCGCAAAGTAACAGGGAAGAGGAGATAGCAAAGATAAGTCAATACATCCCAAAAAAAGTAATCAGGGAACAAAACATGGCTCTCCTAAGGGTAATCACTTAGAAAGAGGTAGAGGACGTAGTAAAGACAATGGCCAAAAACAAAGCCCCCGGCCTAGATGGATTTACAGCAGAGTTCTTTCAAGAAACTTGGAGCTTTATGAAAAAAGACATAGTAAACGCAGTAGAAGAATCAAGATGCAACAAAAGAATGCACCCAGCATGGAATGCAACCTTTCTAGCATTAATACCAAAGGTAGAAAATGCTGAAGAACCTCATGGCTTCAAACCAAATAGCTCTATGCAATGTAATATATAAAATCCTAGCTACCATAATAGTAAAAATATTACAACCTCTACTCCCAGGATTGATAGCAAAAGAACAAACAGGGTTTGTAAAAGGAAGACAGATAGTGGATGGGATTGTAGTCGCTCAAGAGGCGATTCATTCCTTAAAGAAGATGGGAAATAAAGGAATGATGATTAAACTTGATTTAGCAAAAGCTTATGATAAACTCAGCTAGAAATATATCCAAAGAATCCTACAAGCCTATGGGTTGATGATAGATGGATAGCATGGATAATGTCAATGATATCCACTCCAAGCGTGTCAATCTTGCTAAACGGAACCCCAACAAACACCTTTGAACCATCTCGCGCCTAAGATAGGGAGATCCACTTTCACTGTTCCTATTTATTTTAGCAACAGATGGCTTAGGTAGATTAATCAATGCAAGAGTAAGCAGAGGGTAATTCAAAGGTCTAAGATTACGGGGGGAAGAATTAACCATTACACATCAACAATTTGTGGATGATGTAATGATGTATAGTCAAGAAAATCTCAAGGAAGAAAAAACACTAGGAAAAATCCTTACAGAATTCACAAAAGCATCAGGAACAGAGGTCAATAAGGAGAAATCTGAAATATTCTTCTTTAATACCCCAAGGGTGGCCCAAGCCTTCCTAGCCAGAACAATGGGGTTTAGAATTGGACAGTTTCCAACTAAATACCTAGGAGTACAGTTGAGTGATTAGCATAACAGAATTTTGAATTGGAAAGGATTGATAGGGAAAATTCAAAAAAGAATGGACAATTGGACGTTTAGAACGCTCAATACCCCGAGCCACCTTATCCTATTGAAGTCTATCCTTCAAGCTATGCCAGTTTACCAGATGGCTAGTCAAGCGATCCCTAAAACCATATGCCAAAAAATGGTGCAAATACTCAAAAAATTTCTGTGGCAAGGGTAAAAAAAAATGGGCTCTACTTTCATGGACTTGGTTAAGCAAATCTACCATAGAGGGGGGCCTAGGACTAAGAGACCCCTACATATTAAACCAAGTCATGGGGGGAAATTATGGTGGAGATGAGTTCAAGGAGGGGATGACTTATGGAAACTGCTATGGGAAAAGAAATATGAGATAACAAGGACTCCCGAAGGCAAAATTTGAACACTATCAGAAAAGAAAGGCTCAGCCATTTGCAACCTAGCAAGTCTAAATAGAGCCTTGATAAGAGACCACAATTTTTGGGAAATTCGAGAGGGGGACAAAGCGGACTTCTGGCAGGAGGCGTGGCAACAGAGAGGAATCCTGAATCAAGAACCTCAGATCCAAGAAATCCAACAGCACACTACCCAAATGGTGGAAGATGCCGTAAGAAACTACTGGCTATTGGAACCGAACGGTTACTGGAGAAAATGGAAGATGAAGAGCGACTGGCCCGAAGCACTAGAAACTGATCAACGGATAATTTACCAAAAAGAATTGGCATCAAGGAAAATTGCAGTTAAAGAAGGATCAGATATAATAAGATGGAGTAAACGCATAAAAGGCATGTTTACTATCTCAGAAGGTTACCATATAAAGACAGGAGGAGTTGGAAACTCAGACATAAAGAAATGGAAAAGAATATGGCAGTTGAAAACCTAGCCAAAAGTGGTGTTTTTTACCTGGACTGTGCTGCATGGGCGCACCTTAACTTGGGACCAATTGAGAAGGAAGGGGATGCATGGACCCTCGCGCTGCGCATTGTGCCAAAACCAAGAAGAAACCGTGGAGCACATTGCAAACTCCTGCATTGTAAGCAAAAACTTGTGGCAAAACCACTACCAACTATTCGAGATTACTGATAGGAACATAGGCAGCATAAAAAAAACAATAGAGAAGTGGAGCAGTAATCCGTACCGCAACACAATACTGAACCATGCCTGGAATCTGTTAATTGGTTTCCTCCTATGGAACCTTTGGAGGGCACGAAATAGGGTGATATTCAATGAAGATAAAAAAGACAAAGGGGAAATATGGAGCCAAACCATGAAAAACATAAGAGAAACAGTAATGTTGGAAAATTGGAAAGAGGAAGACTGGAAGACGGAGGGAACTAAGACCCGGATTATGAATCGACTGGAAATCAAAGTAAAAAACACAAATAGGACAGGGAAGGAACATGACACAGGCAAGGAAAGAGTCGAAGAAAGATATAGGAACCTGCCACAGGGGTTCATTAAGCTAAACTTTGATGGCACGGCAAAAGGCAACCCAGGGGAGGCTGGCATAGGAGGGGTATTCAGAGACAAGGAAGGGAATATTAAATGGGCCTATGCAATGGACTGTGGCACCACCACTAACAACGAAGCAAAATACCACGCGCTAAACAGGGGACTAGAGATAGTGATAAGGGAAGGGTACCAAAGTCTGCAGATAGAAGGCGATTCAACGCTGGTAATAGAAACAATTAAACAACTCTAGCAGGGAGCAACAGCTGAAAAGCTGATCAAAAGCTCGAGAACGGCATGGGTAATAACAGAATTACGACAACAACTACAGAAGATTTGCATACACCATACCATCCCATGTGAAGAGGAAAGGAAATGCCCGGGCAGACCTCCTCGCGAACTGGGGATGCCAAAACAGAGAGCAACAGTTAGACGCGAGAGGGGAAGAGCTTAATCAGAAAGAGGAAATGATAATTCAGTTGAAGAAGATAGGTGGCACAAAAAGCATCTAGAGAATTCAGTTGATGTCAATGGGAGGGAAGAAGGACAAGGGCAAGTGCAGGGAGGACAAAATAGATCATTCACGGAACAACAAAAGATAGATGAAAGGACGGAGATGAATTAGATGACAGAGGGGGGCAGAGGAATGGACAGACCCGAGGAGAGTGGGGGCAGAAATGGAAAGATGTGGAAGAAGGGAGGGTAGGACATCAAGATCGAGAAGGGGCAGCACGTCAACGCCAAATGGCAGCACGGAGTTAGCAAACAGACGGTAAGAGCATCCAGAAGAGGAAAGAAATAAATGAAGAATGGTGGACAAGGCAGATGGGTAGCATCCCAAGGCAAGTGGGCAGGAAGGCGGGCCAAGGAAGGAAGGAAGGGAGGATAGATGGCGGTAGAATTATGACAGGAGAATGATAAAGGGATAGAGCATGAGGAAAGACATGCACTTTTCATGCGGACACGAAAGAAGGAAGGTGGCGAGAGAGAATGCACAGACAACAAACAAGAGCTGAAGGAGACAGAGCATCGAAGAAAGGTAGACGGGTATGTAAAATTTCCCACCCCATCCTATGAAAAAATAATCAGTTTGAATTATAGAGTAGGCCTGAAGATAGATAGGGATGATTATCATAAACAAAGCAGAAAGTTTAGAGATAAGGAAGATCAGGACAGGGAAGAATCCTTGGGGGCTATGGCTGGGAAGAAGAGTGAGCACAAGGGTAATGTGGGGGAGAGAAAGGACATGAAGGACCCAATCATCCAAGATCCTTGTAGCTAAATTGATGTGTGGGGCAATTTCAGCCCTGAGGCTCAGCCTGGTGAGTTGAACCCCGTCAAGAGGGAAAATAAAGCCTAAAAAAAACTAGGGAGGAAGGAGGAGCACCTCATAGGGAGAGGTGAAACTAAAGATATCCACGATATTGACACCAAAACTGAGAAAACCAAACCTGGGAAAGGGGCAGGCAGCCCAAGTAGAGAAAGGAGTGACCTTGTGATAGAGGTTGAGAACTCAACCCAGGAAAATAACTCTAGCATACATAGCGCAAGCCGGAAAGATAACGAGGGCCCCGAAACTAAAAGAATTAGAGAGGCTACAATATTGCACCAAGGAAAAAGAAAATGCAGGAGCAGAACCATGAAGATGGGGGGTAGAAATACCCCGATTAAATATATACCCTCAATGGCCAAAACTGACATTCGTGTTTACTATGTGATAGGTCTGACCTCTGGAAAGGGCGCAAATTCTACTCAGACAGAGCATTCAAAGGATAAGAGAGCTAAGGCAAAGACGAAAAGAGACATGGCACCCAGGCGCAGCAAGAGGACTGTTAAAAAATAGAAGGAACGAGCGGCGCAGGGAAGAAAAAAGGAAGGAAACCAGACGGAGAGCAAATGAAGAAAATCATCGATGCCTACATGGAGGGAAACTCGAAGGAGGTTAGAGACCAAATATGGAGTTGGGAAAGAGATCTGAGAAATAACCTGAGATGCACAGACTTCCCTATGGATGAATGGGAAGGAATGTTGCAGAACTCGGGTACGTCAAACGACTGGCAATCTCTCTTTAAAAGGACACTACAACAGTTCTGGATAATGAAACACATTGTAGCTCGCGCCATGACTCTGCACCAGGAACATACGGAAGGGAAAGTGCTGAATAGGCAGGAAAGAAACAAGGAACTAGACCCAGTAAGGGGGGAAATTATGAAAGAGCCGGCGATAATTCAGATCCAAACATACACGAATAATCTAGCTTTGGGCCGGATTGAGCAGACATTGTCAAAGATAAAATGGAAAATGTTCCAGGAACGAGAACTTCCAGGCCTAGGGGTGAAGATGCCGAATTCTGGAGGGAAGATGCCAAGTACAGAAGTAAAGACGACAGTACAAATAACCTACTCTGATGAGGACTAGTTTCTTTATCTTTGGTCTTTGAATGTTTTTTGTTTGAAATGCAAAAGATAAGAATCTGTGTTATGGCTAGCAAAGACAATAGGGATAAGCTTTCGAGCAGTAGGTGGGTTTTGATGAACTTATTCAAATTTTGGTATCGATATAATGTTGACCGATGGTCACCTGGTTTCCTTCGGGCAGGTCACTGATTGGAGTATTTAAATGTAAATTTTTGCAAAAAGTAAATACAGAGAGTACTACTATGTTTACAATATATATATATATATATATATATATATATAATCTAAGAATGTGACATTGTTGCTCTCAACTGGAACCAACTTAGATCTATCTAACACCGGATGCCTAGAGAGGTACAAACCATTCTTCAAGTTTACAATCCAAAAAAAAAATTACACTTAAAAAGATTTGATCCAACTAGACCCATGTTAAATCTAGTATTAGATGAATAATAATTACAATATCTTTCCAAAAACTTAAATACATTAAAAAACAAATTATTCAATACTTTAATCTTATGTTTTTTATTTTCACTCGGAATATTTTTAATCTTTTTGACATGAAATTTGTTTATTTTAAATATTTATATTAATTTTTTAAGTTATATTTTTTTTATTTGATATTTATGATTAATTTAAAATGAAATTATGTTTTAATTTATTTTCTAAGTCCATAACTAAATCAATCAGACGATAAACCATTAAAATTAGAATGAGTAAATATTTAAATCTTATACATGTGCGATGTACACTGTAACATGCATTAATATGTACATCCAAATATATATATATATATACACGTACGTAAGCTCTAGCTCCGAAAAAATTACGTGGTAAGGGCTAACCGTCTGCTATAGGGCATTAAATGCCCATTACGTTATATTCTGTAACAAAATAACACACGCGTGCGGTGGTTAGATAAATACAAAATAACACAAGCGCGCGGTGGCTAGATAAATAAAAATAAGGGCGGTGTTTATCTAGCCACCATGCAGGTGTGTTATTTTCTATTTATCTAACCAGGCGCGTGTTATTTTGTTATAGAGTATGCATGTAACGGGGCATTTAATGCCCTATGACAAGCTGGTTATGGATTGTTTACAGAAACTCCATAGGCAGCAGAAACTCGGCTGCCGCAGAAACTCCACGTTCCCGTCAACTACTCATGATTGTTAGATGTCGCTGTCATATAAATGTGCAACGCGGTGTACCGTATTCTTTCAAAATAATATGTGTGCGTGCCATGATGACTGTGTAAACTTTTACTCTTAAAGACGATGAGACTGAAACTCCATTTTCAAAAGTAATGTGAGTTTCTATGAATTTCAGTTCTTCACCTACTCCACCTTGCTCTGTTTAAAATCATTTTTAAGGTATCGTAACTTAAAATGATATTCATATCTCACCAAATTTATAAAAATAAATTCAACATACTCAAAATTTATAGGATACCAAGCTTAAATGATAAAATTTTAAAATAAAATATAAATATCTCGAAAAATGATTGACTTATTGAAAAATAAATTCAACATACATCTTAAAAAATTATTGTACACCTCTGTAATAAAAAAAAAAAACAGTCCCTGCGTTACACGACTGTTTTTTCTTGGCGTTCACATGGACTCGCTGCTTCCCAGAAAGTTCTGAGAAGAGAAAATAGAATTACGTGGCGAGGAACTTCGAGAAGGAAAATAGGATGACGTTTCAAAAGCTTTGGCTGCAAGAAACGCCGTACTAGTGTTGACGTAAGTACTTGCCACTGACGCGGAAATGATTATCTATTTATAGAATCCTCCTCAGCAATATAAATTTATATATTGTATTTAAAAAATAGCATTTTGAAGATGGCATTATAAAACTTTAACTACCACTAAAAAAAATCATTAGTTAAAAGTAAGATTTGTGAGAGATGTTTCATCATAAAATATAGGGCAACTGTAGTAAGCACTATTATTTGTTTTGCTGAGATTGAGTATTATGTTTTAGGTTATGTTCGAGATAAAATTATGAGATAAGGTAATTAATAATTATTTTATAACAAAATATTAATAATTATATGTTATTATATTTGTTTATGAGTTGGTTATATTATAATTATTTTTAGTTTAAAATGTTTCATTTCAGTTAGTTTTGAAAAATTAAAATAAATTTTTAATATTTAATAAATTTTATAATATTTATTAAAGTTTTGGTAAAAACTGTTATTAAACTAAATATTTTACAAATTAAAAATAAATTTTGAAATTTTTTATAAAGTTATAATACAATTTTTAAAAAAAAAATTATATGCCACCAAATGTCATAATGATACACAAATCACATTAGAATATTTATAAAACTTCAATACACATCTAGTCTCGTCTAAATAAACAAGTGCTACATAGTAGCTATTCCCTGTTGCTTAGTTTAAATTTAGTTATATTAGATGGAAAGAGTTGTCCACATTAATAATAAATAATTAGATGTTCAAACATGGTCGATAAGAAAAATAAGCACGTTGTGAGGGTAGCACGTTGTGATGGCGCAGGGCCATCAATAATTAAATCTTGGTTGAAGATCATCGATAAGAAAAACACACAAGTCAATATCTCCTTGCAAAAATACAGGTAATAAACAAATATGCAAGTAGCCCAATGTATAATTGTCTAGAAGAAAAATATGCTAGTTATGACAATATCCAAGTTAATAATTAAATTTATGTTTTTAGATATTACCATCTATATTAACATGGATTAGATTTTTTCTCTAATGTAACTATATCCATTTTGTTAAAAGAGATATTTTACATAACTCTTTTTTTATAATATTCATCTTAAAAATTTTAAAATAATTGTGTATATATATTTTTTTATATTCAAAAACATATTTAAAATATCAATTTTTTAAAAATAACAAAAAAAAATATTATTAACTCTAAAATAAAATATATTTAAAACTTTAATTTAAAAAATAAATAAACAAAATTGTAATATCTAAAATTAATAATATGCTTAGATCGTGCCTAATTAAATTAGATGGTGATAGAGAGTTTTTATACATTTGGATCATGTCTAATTTAATTTGATATTTGTGGAAACTTGTTATTTGTCTTCATTAAACATATTCCAACGACTTATAACTTATTTTTTTCATTACAGAGAAATAAATGAAGCATTAATGATATGCATAAATATATTTAGTCCGACTAAAGAATTAGAAATAGAGCAACTTCAAACACATTTTGCTCATACTAAATATGTGAGGCATTATTTCTTTCTTGCCGCAAAATCCAGCCAAGTTCTACTTCAATTTCAATACAGAAAAATGTTTGCCGTCCATGAAAGTTGGCTGCTCAGTTGCTCCAAGGTCAAATCCACACTGGAAAGGCTACGGTGAAATTCTCTGATTTATTGCGCAGTTTGGTGAAATGTAAAGTGTCATTATTGGTATTTTTGTAGCAAACTCAGGCGCCACCCCTGCCCCCACTACCACCCTGACTGCGGATGGGAAGAGAGCAGATTGCTTTGGCATTTTTTTTGGTCTAAAATATGATCGAAAAGTAATGAGGTATAATAAGTTTCTAACTCTCATTTTTATAAGGCCTCATGTCTCGAAAACATAGTATCAAAGCGTGTGAATGGAGATACAAGTTGGAATTCAAATTCAATTAAAAAAAATTAAACAATGAGTTAGCCGGATCAAAATATCAAGTTTGTAAATATCGAGTCAAAATATAAGTTTCATGACTCGCTACTAAAATTTAGAAAATTCTAAAGAAATGAAACACGGACAACAATGCAAAGGTTAAAGATTCATATATCAAGTTTCATGACTCATTACTCAAATTAAAAAATTCTAATGAAATGAAACACTGACAACGATGCAAGGTTAAAGATTCATAAACTGGGTTTTGCTTTTATTTGATAAACATGATTCTATATTAGTGTACAAGTTTGCAAACCGTGACAAATACTTTGAAGTCTTAGAATTTACATTTTGGTAATGTTTCCAATTTATTTATTAATTATCAAAAATAATAATGTTGTAGGTTTTTGTTTTACATATATATATTTTACCTCTTAAATTATAAAAACCAAGAGTGGGAGATAATTTTATATAAATTACACCAATATTTGATAATATCTTGGTATTAGTTTTGCGGCTCCTCGCATTAGTTCTGGGGCTCTTCGGATTAGTCCTCGAATTAGTTCTCGGGCTCTTCGGATTAGTTCTGCGGCTCCTCGCGATTATCTGCGGCTTGGAGTGAGGAACATGCTCTGCTGCTACTCGCAGCGCCTCGCGGCTAGATTTTTTTTGTTTTGACAAATGGAATATTTATCTTAGTTCTGCGGCTCCTTGCATTAGTTCTCAGGCTCTTCGCGTTAGTTCTGTGGCTCCTCGCATTAGTTCTGGGGCTCTTCGGATTAGTCTTCGAATTAGTTCTCGGGCTCGTTGGATTAGTTCTGCGGCTTCTCGCGATTATCTGCGGCTTGGAGTGAGGAACATGCTCTGCTGCTACTCGCAGCTCCTCGCGGCTAGATTATTTCTCTGTTCGTCAGGTTCTGCAGCTCCTCGCGTAAATTAGTTCTGCGGCTCCTCGAGATCTGCAGCTTGGAGTGAGGAACAAAGCATGCGCTGCTGCTACTCACGATTAACTGCGCCTTGAGCTTTTTCTAGTGCCAGAGACGAAAGGCAGGTCGCTTGAGGAGATCTCCGGCGAAAACGAAGATAGTGATTAGGATCTGGCTGGGTTCTACGGGCAAGTAAAATATGGCTTCCAGCTTCGCGAAAATAGCTGCTGGCTCATCAGCTTCTGGAGGGCAAGCTCCTGCCCATATCGTCAGTGAAGCCCCTGCTCCCACTGTTCAGGTGGTACAGGCCTCACTCGATGAGGCTTTGAAGTTTTCCGAAAGTGCCCTAATCTGCCGGTTCAATGGTTTTTGGCCGCGGCTGACTGCTCTCCACAATTGGATCTCGGAGGTATGGAAGCCTGTTATTTCTGATGAAATTAATATCTACCCCTGTGCTAGGGGTTTCATTATAGTAGATTTTGAAAATTCTCAAAGCAAACAATGTATTCTAGATTCCGGCCCTTGGTTTTGGGAAAAATCAGGCCTATTCATGAAGCCATGGAACCCATCATTTGATCCCTCTACAACAGTCATAACTTCAGCACCAGTTTGGGTGAGATTGCCAAGCCTACCCTTGCACCTCTGGAATCTCTCCTCGCTAAAATCCATTGGAAATGCAATTGGGAAATTTTACTGCAGGTGTCCAGAAACAGAGGAATACGCCAGAACCACCTATGCACGCATCTGTGTGGAAATGGACTTCAGCGCTGGATTCCCAGCTGAAATAAACCTAACAAGTAAAGACTATGTGTGGAACCAGAAACTCGATTATGAAAGTGTCCTCTTTAGATGTCGATCTTGCTTTGAAACAGGCCATCTAGCGAAAAATTGCCCAAAAGCCTCCCAGAAAAATTCTGCTAGAAAAAACCACCACAGATCTACATGGTGGGAAGGAGCACAAAAAGAACACTACACTGTCATCAAAGAAGAATACTCTAGAGAAAACTCTGAATCACAAGAAATCGGGCACGAAAGAAACAACTCTCAAGACACGCAGGGAGAAAGCCCCGTCCAACAAATCAACAGTTATGAGGATTTGAATACCGCACAAAATAAATCTCCATTTAACAGCAAAGCAGATCTCCTAGACCAAACTTCTTCTCCAACAATCTTCAAAAGGACGAACACAATAGATCGCGAAGCTAAGACACCAATGTCTCAAGAACTAGAAGAGATGAAGGAGATGCAAGATAAAAGAAGTTGGAAGACCGTAGAGAAAAAAAAGAAAGCTACAACACCAATCTCGTCAAGAAAGACAAGGAGCCACATAATTAAAAACTAAGAAAATTATAGGTCCGATAGACCAATTTAGTCTCAGTAGACGTTAACCATCATCATCATCATCATTTTTTAGAATTTTTTAAATCATCTAAATAAATGTCCTTTCTCTCAAAGAAACTACTTTAAAAATTCCCAGACAAAATCAACTTTTATTTTCGTGGAAGTGGGAGAGTCATGATATAGAAGTTTCCATTTCCATTGAATTAATTCTCTTTTTTCTCTCAACATTACCTAACCTGTTTATAAAGTCACCTAATAAGGTTTATTGAAATTTGTTAAGTATTTAATTTTATTCAATTTAATAGATAATGATAAAATTTAATAATTTATTTATTTATTAATTTATAAAAATAAAAATAAAAAAATATATAATTTGAACATTTTATATCAAAATATTCAATTTTTTTATCATTTATATTATAATTAATTGTATATATATCAATTACTAATTACTTGGGTTACAAACTCACTAAAAAATTTTAACATTTACTTGTATTAAACAAGTTATAAACCTTAAGCAATTGCCACTAATTTCCATCATTCAATTGTCATCACTAAACGAAATAAAGGAGGGGATAATTTTACTTAATTGTATTTGTCTATATGCAATTTTAGTTCGTTATTGTTTTTACTTTATTTTAACTATCAAATATTTTTGCATAAATGATGAACTTGCTTCTTTCTACATGTAGCCAACTGCACTAATCAAGATTCTGCATGCAATTCCTTACTCAAACCACACTTATCCACCAAGTTAGGACTAACATACCTATCATTAGATCTAGGGTCAATCAAAATAGAAATAACTTAATGAAAAAGCTTACCATCCATCTCAATGATAGATGCTTGATGATCTACCTGTTTGTTATCCAATGTTGCATAAATACGAGGAATGCTCTAACCAACATCGCTAAGAGTCTGTGCCTCCTGTGCATTATATATATAAGGCCTACCACCCTGATTCTGTGGACAATCTCTAAGGTGCTTTACAGCATGTCCAACACTTTAACCGACTAGTACCCTCAACTCTATGCTACGATGTCACCCATGTCCATGTCTAGCTGCATTGAACCTCTTTTGTGGTGCCACATTTTCTTTCTTGTCTACATTTTGAGGCCTTGTTCTTTTCAGTTGCCATTTACCTTTACTTTTGCCTTATCCTTTCCATCCTTGCTGAGATTCATTCTTACACTTTGATTGTTCATAAAAGTGTTTCAATTTCCCAATAAATTCTTCAAGTGACCGAGACTTGTGATATTGAATCTGATCTCTAAACACTAATGAAAATCTACTCACAAATCGTTGAAATTTAACCTTCTCATCTTTAAGATATGGTACATAACTCAATAGATCCAAGAACTTGGTTGTGTACTCTTCATCTACCATTGACCCCATCTCTAGCTTATAAAATGCTTTGGCCTTACTACTGTAGTACCTTTTTAACAAGTATTTATTCTTGAAAAGCCTCTTGAAGTCATGCCAACTCAAGTCATTGGTTCTGATGTCTCTAACCCGCCTCACATATTCCCACTAGATGTTTGCTTTACCTCTCAGGCTGAAGATAGCTACCCTGGCCTTCATATTATCTATGTAATTATGCAACTCAAAGAACTTCTTCATCCCAAGTATCCAAGCCTCTACATCTTCCCGCTTCTTCACATCTCCATCAAAAGTAGGTGGCTTTGTTTTCTTAAACTCGTCTCACAAGTACCCCCTATCACTTCCCCTGTAAGGATCATAACGATGATGATCATGATGTCTATCTAAACCATAACTATTTCCATATCCCTCATTAGTTTCATCCTCTTGTCCATGGTTTATTCAAAGTGGCCCTTGCCGCTACAATTTTTACAAACTTCGAATAAGTATTGCATTAACTTTTTCTCGTTTCTCTTGTGCCTGAATGAGTTTGTCATTGTCGGCCTTACAACTCCTTATTTCTTCCTTCAAACTCCTAAATGTGTTTGCCAAATCAGAAGAGTGACCAACACCACACTACTCATCTGATTCATAAGAAGAGTCTTTGTAGTCTACCATCTTGCTAGTCATTTTGATCTCTTTCCTACAAAGCATACTATTTCAGTTAAACCAAACCACGATCAACCAACGTAGGTTAGCATAATTTGGGGAGGATATATCATCTGCAAGATCATAAAATTAGCTTGATACATGTATATCATACTCATAACAGCATATAGACATATAATACGTAATCACATAACCATGTAACCATCAGTCTAGCTAGTCTAGTCCAGTCATCAATGCATGACCATATCAACTACACATACCATGACCTCATGCATGACAACAACAACCATACCGACGTGCACTAATAATATGCAAGCATAAATAAAATGTAACCAATCATACACTCATGACGACATACTTCATAACAACAACATCCTCTTTCACATGACGACATCACTACAACCATGACTGACACTAGGAATATGCAACAAGAACAAAGACCACAAGGATGATTAACACACATGCAAACTACATGAATGCATGACCGATGCACACCGCCCATCCAGTATGAGGGGTGAACCATGCTTTGATACCACTTTGTAACACCCTCCTCCCACATCTACCTCAGTAACCAGCCAACCGGAGTAAAAATGTGACGAAAGGCTACTATAATTAGATACAACCTCTTGTGTAACCTTAAGGAAGTGGAATCGATGGAACACAACATACAAACCTTCCACGTCAGCTACAGGACCCATGAGAATCATCCCAACACTTTTGTCAACTAGCCCCTAGGTTCGCTAAGGTTTTAGGCCTCTTGACCTCTGCACGCTCTCATGTTATAGGTATGCCAACTTCCGTGAGGCTCTCATGGCAAGGCATGCCAACGTTGAGGGACTATTTTTCTTAGTGTTGTGCCAACCTTCCCGGGATTTGAGCCACTTTTTTAGGCCCAAAGCCTAGGTCACTTCTTAGAATTGAATAACACCTTTAGAACAATAATCTAACAGGGAAGCAATGATGCAAAAGTAAGTACTCGAACAAGCCCTTATCCAGACACTGACTAGCCATGACAGGCATTTCGTCAAACATATCACAAATATGTAATATACATGCGTAAACAACAGATTTAAGCATAGGGATCTCATACTTATCTGAGAATCACTAAGAATCATTATTCCCTCATATAATTTGTTACATTATCATCTATTAGGTCATAGATACATTGTCCATTAATTTACAAGTAAAAACATGATGAGAGTCGTACATAGCCATGGTCGTAAAATACATACGTGATCGACATAATAGAAGCAGAAATACCAATGAAATCACAACCATATGATCCACATATAAACCAATATGATACTCATAGAAATACAAGGAGAGATGTCCTCATATTGATGATGAAAAATCCAAACCTGGGATGGGACTACCATGTTCCACCTGAGCATAGAATGGCTGAGCCAAATCTCTTTTCACCCATTCACCCTTGCGCCATATTCCAAGCATGAATCTAAGACTCAAACCAAAAGAACCAACCAGGGCATCCTGAGGTGAAATGATCCAGGTGGATATTGGCGGCCAAAAGCCTATTCCACTTGGACCCCCAACTCTGTCTCTTTCAATTTTTTAATTTCCTTATTTGTAGCATAATCTACTATTTTTGCCATTTTTCAGGTCCTGAACTTCCAAAGTTGTTTTGAGGCTCTAAGCGATGTTTTTAGGGAAAACATAGAGACCAAAAATGCCTCAATCTAATTTTCATGTTTCTTTTCAGTCTCCTCTTCGCGATCTTCGAAACAACGTATTATGATAGTCAAATAGAGATCATATACCAAAGTTATGACATCGGGAAGTTGATGTACCAATTTACCCAAACGGGGTCCACAGTTTTGGTGCTTCATCTCCTAGGTTTATATTTTTGGATGTTTAAGGTTTTCCATTGTTTCTCAATAATAAATAAACCTTTGAGCCTCAATGTAACACAGTTCAGAAGCAAGTAGCGACCACATTTCTTATCAGAGATAAGCTACCATCACCCGAGCTAGTTTATTTCCATTCTATTGGTAAACACATTTCAGTATTTTATATTAATGAAATGAAGTGTTATTTCTGCTGCAACTATGTATTTATGGTTATATATGTGATTTGTTGCATTCATGTTTAAGTTTGGATCATTGGTATCAGAGTGATATGTTATTTCTCCATTTTTCTTTGCATGTCCCCAACGAGGTTGGGATATAAGGAGTTAGGGCCCGGACTGGTTGAACCTTTGCAAGACCAACCTTTCAAATCATGACAGCCTCCCATGGTGGAAGAGAAGAAAGATGAGGGGGTAGGAGATCCTTTCAAAATCTTGCTCGAAGAAGCCCTTGAGCGACAGACGAACGCGGTGATGGACAAATTTTTCCAAATCCTTCAACGGCTACCCAAAGCAGATGCATATTTTTCCAGCAACCATGCTGGAAGCACCACACCCTTTAAGGTACAAGTTAACTTTGACATTCCTGTATTTGAAGGACAGATAAATGTGGATGTCGTAGATAAATGGTCAAATATGCTACACAAATATTTTTATGTTCATGATTTTTCCAACTGGAAAAATATTACTTTTGCACTTCTCAAACTCAGCCCTCATGTCAAGGACTGGTGGGAAACTTACTGTGAGAAGAAGGATGAAAGTACACGCTCACATTTTTCAGTTGCACCCACTTGGAATTTGTTCTGGGATGCCATCAAGGAGTCATACTACCTTGTAAGGAGCTATTAGGATAGATACATGTTGGCTGCTAAAAGATGTCTTTTAAAACTCCTAATTACCTCACATTAATTATGAACCTGGGTAAGTCCTTTTGTTCCAAGAGTGTACACAATATGTGCAAGTTATAAATCCAGAGAGTAATGCTTTAAAATAAGTTATTAGATTCAATACAAGAGTAAACGGATGCAATCATAAATCTAAAGCTTGTAACTTTAAGGGAAGTAATTCATCTAAGCATCATGACTCAATCTCAAACAAAACCATAATTCAACCTGAATCAACCAATTTGAATGATAATCAACCGAGAGTGTCGTAGCATTAATTGAGCTCTTTCAGCTGGACTTAAACTATTGGATAGAAGGAAAGCATTTGATCTAATCAATAACACTCTACCCTTTAATTAACCAAAAATGATTCTTTAACTAATGACAAATTCAATCCATGACATGAATAAATAAAACCAATTAGAATTGCACATTAATGAAATGAATACCCGAAATCTGAATTAACGAAAGTATATCAATTGCAAAGCTGTAAAGCAGAATAAAATTGCAGGAAATGGAAAAGTATAAAATAAAGAATAGTAGTAAGATCCACCAGAGACCGAGCCCTAGCCACCAGTGAATACTGCTTAGCTACTTTAGAATATCCGAATGAACAACAACGCACGTTATATATTAATCATCAAATTCACTTGTCATTACAATATGATCTTGTTCTTCAGAATCATGCTTCTGTAAATTAAAATTATGATTGAAGTAAAAGGAGAGAGATCCCTTTCTTCCTTCAGTTTTCCCCTTTGTAGTCAAAAGGAAAAAGATAAATGCTATCTTCAGACAATTCTTTCATCTTGTGCTGATCCTCTTGATTCGTTCCTTGGTTCGACCGCACACAACGCGCCTTATTTCCCTTGATTAGCTTTTGCTATTCCGAATTTGGAACAACAACTATTCCATCTACTATTTTTCTGCATAAAAAGCAATGAGAGTTAGTTTGGATAGTCAAATCATATCAAGAGCAGTTTCGTTCATCCCTTATCAAAATCCTAGCAATATGTTATTATATCATGGCACAAAATGGATAAGAAAAGAGGAAAAAGACAGTGTAATCAAGAGTAAATACATACCTATCACACAGCTCAACATACTCCCTTGCTTACCTTATTTCATGTCCTCATGAAAAATGAATAGTTCCTATGTAATGTAGTTAAGGAGTAAGTTGGAAAGAAGGTTTCTTTATCAGGCCTAAAATCATAACGTTGTGCCAGAATTGCAAAGGCTGCCTTTTTGTGTCCTTCAGGCAACTCATAGTTAGACCAATATCCTTCAGGAGGGTACCAAATAATAGGGCTCCTGTATCGACATCCCAACCAATATGGTCCTTCTCTTAGGATAATATTGGTGTGTGTGACCAAACGGCCTACAACAGCTTTGAAGTTCTTGTAGTTAAATGGTTCTCTTTTCTTGACACTATTAGTTGAGATTGGCCATCTCATCTTGGATGCAATTAGGGATCTTTCCTTAATGGAGACGAAATATGTTTTTCCTTTCTGCACAATTTCCTTATGTATGGGCCCTAAAATTTTAATCACACCCTCTTGTGTCATCAGCCTTTTATGTTTAGAAAACAGTTGCAAAGGGTGATTAAGCTCACTCCTTACCTAGGGATCCAACCCATGTTCCTATCTTTGGAACGAATTATAAGCCTTAAACCACTTAAGTTGATTAACTGCAAAAGAGATAAAAGCCTAGAACTGAATGTCCCCAACAAAAGGGCTAGGATTCTTATCCACTTCTTCTTCTAATATGAAATTATGTAGATAAAATTCGCAAAGAAGCCGTTGGACTTTTTCTCCATGTTCCTTATAGCAACTTATAAATTCTTCAGTTGTCATTAATTTGATTGGCTTGCCAGCTCTTATGACTTTAATATTTAACAATAAGTACCGTTCTAATAAGAATAGGGCATAATTTGTGGTAGGAGACCTACATGTCAAGACATCCGAATATAGTGAGAAAATGGTGTCTATCTGACTCATGACTCTGTCCAGCTTGGTCTTCACCTTCTTTAGCTTTTCTTCCTCCTGTCTAAATCTATCAAAAGTCCCATTCTCAGTTATGGTTAATTCCCTAAACTACTTCTGCAACTCCTGATATTTTTGCAGGGGAACTGTCTCCTATTCACATCGTTCTAAAGCAAGTTGGGCTTGTGTCAGCTCCTCCTATAGCTTTAGAAGAATAGGGTCATTTCTTGATAGGATATCCTTGGCTTGCTCTTCTGTCTAAGTGACTGTGCTACGAGAGGATATATCCTCGGTCTGCACTTTCTTATTGTGGGAGGACCAACCCTCCATCTGAACGGCTGCATCCACTAAGTCTACATGCAAATTTTCCTGGGTGGCTATTGTTTGAGTAGGAATGAGTTCGGTTTGGGTTTCTGTTGCCCTACCCTTACATATTTCCATTTGCATAGCCACAGTGACTACCTCAGGAGTAGTGCTCTGGGCTTTTCCATTTGCAATTTCTTTTAACTTCCGACATAGCCTTTTAACTGTCTTTTGAAGCTTTTGGTATTTTTTTCTCAGCTTCTTTAGTTTTGCTTCGGCTACTCACCTCTTCCGAGGAGCATCTTTTACACTAACGGGCTTGTCAATAGCTTTTGTATCTAAAGATTCCTGTTTTTTATCATGGCTGTGCTCCAATAGAACCGTGTCACCAGACTGGTTGTCGGATTCATGAATAACTTCTGTGTCTGCTTCCTCTTCCTAGTCTGTAGCCTTTGGAGAAGGCAAAATTTCTGTATGAACATAATCCCCTGGGGATTAGGCTTCCATTAGGTTAGGATCAAGTGATTGTCCAAGCTGCATGTATGCATTCAGATTTGCCAGGACCTGGGCCATCCCTGTCTCAAAATCCTGCAAAAGATCATTTTGGGGGCTCATGGTTGGTGTTTGAGGAGGCCCTACTTCATTTTCCAGTTCATCATCAAAATGTTGTGCTCATTCTTGCTCTGAGTCCGGTCTATCCTCTTCCTCGAGTTCTTGTTCTGAATTGGCCTCTTCCCCAAGTTCTGATTCTGAATGACATCCTTCCCCTTGTTTAGGTTCTTCCTCTGACTCGAGCTCTGAATTATCCTTTTCTTCTGGTTTTAGCTCAGAATTGCATTATTCCTTTGGTTCTGACTCAGAGTCCTGTACACTAACTGGTCTGGATGGCTCCGCAGGTTGTTTGGCACTACCCTAAGGATTTACAGACATCCTCTGGGCTAGTTTTAACCTTGCAGACTGCCTGTGCTTATGGGGTTCAATTTTTGAGTGAGTAGTCCTTTTCCTCTTTGGAACAGGGCTCTGCTAGCTCATCTCCAAGATTGCATAATTTTGGATTACAGGGTCTTGACTAATCTCTAGGGGCACTATGAGACCATCCCAAGTTAAGTTTTTGAACAAGGTTATGGCTAACAATTAGTCTAATCAAACCGTGGTGGATAACTACGGTTTCATGGTGTCTAGCCCGTCTTATTCTATCAACGGTATCATGCAGCAATGAATTCAAGAAAGATGGCAGATTAACAGTGAGCTTTTGGTTTAAAACATCTAAGAGTTTGAGTTGTCGTGGTCTTACCACATCTTGTTGTCCATCACAGGTAATGTACCTCTAGACAATACTTGCCAACTCATGCCATGGTTGTTCCAGAGAACTTGGTTGGATGCCCTTGCCTTTTCTGGTTAAGTCCTTGCCTACATCTTTGAAAAACTCCACCGCGTCTTACAACATAATGTGCTTTTTAGACCATACTTCTCCTTCTGCCGGAAACCTGGAAACTTCGGCTATCACAGTGTCTGATACTATGATTCTTATACCTCTCACCATGGATTGCCCATTCTGTAGAAATTGTAGAAATTTCCTCACTAGGGGTTTGAAATCTTGTGAAATATGATATCTATCCTGTGCGGACCAGAATTTCCCCAGCTCTGTCGGAGACTTCTAGCACTAAATGTTCTCGGCGCACTGTCTTTCCGCCCATAATGCTTGAGTTCTTCCTACTATTGCAAAGGATTAGTGTAGTGGAGAAAACACAGGAAAAAACAACAACAGAGAGATAGAACAACAAATAGTTGTAATAGATAAGTTTTACAATGTTAAGCGATATTTCTATGAGAATTAATATTATAAATGCGAGGAATATTATTTTGCCACATGCCGCGTGATCATGGGATATCATATCAACCTATGAAGTTCAATAAAACAACTACAACGCATGCATGAGCGTAATGGAGGTCCCCTACCTCCTTCAAAATGAGAGGTTTCCTACAATCGAATGGACGGGGAATGGTAAAGTACAAGGGTGAAATATATGGCAGTAAATGAGATAGAGTATGTATATTAATGAAAGGACTGTAAAAGGTATGGGTATAATGAAAGTTAGGTGTGTAATGATGGTTATTTATAAGAGATAAGATGCTTTGGTTGATGATAGGTTATGCAGTAAGGAAAAAAGGACAGCAATATGCAAGAAAAAGATGCTTTGCTGACGATATTCTGGCTGAAAATGATAAGATTGATTAAAAACATTAACTCATGCATAAAGGTTCAAAGTAGGGAGAAATTAGGGAAATATTCTCTCTGATAAAAAGAAAAGTAATAAGAAGGTATTATAATAATTATTGATGTTGAAAATAGAACTTCAATACCATAAGCAGAGCTTTTGCTGCTAGCAGGCATCCATAGCCTTGACAGAGTTTCATTCTAACCCATATGAGCCAGGATCCTCAATTTATAGTTGGAGAATTCCATTGTTGTTTCTACAGAAGAGATCAGTGTGCTAGCATGGTAACCAGATGACCACACTGCCATTCACTGGGAAGTAGAAAAAGTGATCAGGCCGGCTCATGATGAGACCTCCTGTTCCAAGGATATTTTAGCCATCCAATGGATCATAACCCTGGTGTGGTGGCCATAGTGGGAATGTCACGTCGCTACATCCTTATGAATATGGTAGGTTGGCTCTTAATGAGACCCCTATCCTCTACCTGTAAGAAAAATTTTGTTGTTATTACACATTTATATGATAAATAGAGGGAGGCTCAATACTCCTTAAGAGCAGGGATGGTGGAAGAAGTTGAACATGTCAATAGAAAAAAAATATACCCATAATCTCATTTATAATAGACAGAGAGGATTATAACTAGGAGGAGTGGAACCAGCATAGTAAAGATGATCAATCAGTATCATATACAGTAGAAATCAATACAGTTAAGTAATATATAAATAATTGTGTCCCTTTTGTTTTTTTTTTTTAAATCTACCATCAAGAAGTTTTCTTGTTAAAGACCAAAACATTAAGGGTATTCACCTGCTTCAATAGAATCCATAATTCTTGTTCTCATAAAAGTATTTTACTTCATGCCATGAAATGGAATAAAAAAATGGGGCTGAGATGAGCTAGGAATAATCTCGCAAGAGGAAGGAGGTTTTGTTCAACAACAAAATAATGCAAGGAAAAGGGTGCTATTCAGAAAACACAAAACTTCACAAGAAGCAAAAATGTTGTTCCAAATATGGAACAACAGTTGTTCAAAAGTGGGAACATCAAAACACGCTAAGAGAAAAAGGTGTTCTTCAAAAGTTTGAACAACAAACAACAAAAAGTGTTGTTCCAAAGGTGGAACAACAGCTATTCAAAAGTTTGAACAACAACTCGCAATAAGTGTTGTTCCAAAGTTGGAAAAACAAAGATGCAAAAAAAACAAAAAATCATGATGTTCCAAAGTTGGAACAACAAAGACGCAAAAAGTGTTATTCCAAAGTTGGAACAACAAAAATTCAAAAAGGTGTTGTTCTAAAGTTGGAACGGAAAAAATGCCGAAAAGTGTTGTTCCAAAGTTGGAACAGCAAAAACGTACAAAAGTGTTGTGCCAAAGTTGGAACAACGAAAACACAGAAAAGTGTTGCTCCAAAGTTGGAACAACAAAAACATAGAAAAGTGTTGTTCCAAAGTTGGAACAACAAAAACGCAAAAAAGTGTTGTTCGAAGTTGGAACAACAAAAATGCAGAAAAGTGTTGTTCCAAAGTTGGAATAGCAAAAACACAAAAAAGTGTTGTTCTAAAGTTGGAACAGTAGACAAACAGAGAAAAAATATAGAAAATGAAATCATCAATCATATTTACAGTTTTTACAAAAAGAATTAACTTTTTACAAAAATGAAGCTGCCGAAGGATTGCCTTCTGCAGCTATAAATTGCATGGTGGAGTCCTCGTGTATCTACTGGTAAAAAAATTCTCTTGTAAGTGGTTTTTGGTAGAGGCGCACCCAATGCCCATTTGCTTTAAAGGAAAAACCAGACCCATCAATGGTGGCCAATGTAAGAGTTCCATTGTCATGCACTTCCTTTATTTCATAGGGGCCTAACCACCTAGTCTGCAGTTTACCAGGGAAGTCTTGAAACCTGGAATCATAAAGAAGTGCCCAATCGCCCTCATGAAATGTCTTTTTCTTAATCAAGGAATCGTGCTATTTGGCTCTTTTTTGTTGAACGATTGCAGTATGTTGTAGAGCCAATAGCCGAATTTCATCTAATTCATTTATTTGTTGTAGTCTGTTAATCTAGGCTTCAGTTAAATCCAGTCCCACCTCCTGGGCTATCCTTATTGTTTGTATCTCAAATTCTATGGGGAAAATGGGTTCCTTACCAAATACCAGCTGATATGGAGAGTGTCCAGTAGTGTTCCTCCAAGTCATGCGATATGCCCACAAGGCCTCTGGCAGTTGAGTAGCCTAGTCTCGTCTGTGCGATGAGACTGTCTTCGTTAGAATAGCTTCAATTACTTTGTTGGTACTCTCCACCTACCCATTCACCTGCGGGTGATACAAAGAGGTAATTCTATGCATAATGTGATGATTCTTTAGTGTAGCAGTGATCTTGTGGCCTACAAATTGTGTCCCCCCATCAGTAATTACTTCTCTGGGTAAGCCATATCGCACAAAATTTTTGAAAAGAAAATTAATCACTGTTTCCTCTATCACTGTTGGTAACGCTAATGCCTCCACCCATTTAGTCATGTATTCTGTTGCAACCAATATATAGCATTTCTGATTGGATGATGGGTTGATTGGCTCGACGAAATTTAACGCCCAACGCTCAAAGGGTTCTATCAACAGTTGTGGATTCAGGGGCATCTCATCAGATTGGCTTGGGCAACCCACCCTTTGGCAACCATCGCATGCCTGGAAAAATTTCTTAGCATCCTTAAAAATCGTGGGCTAGTAGTAGCCCATTTGTAAAATTTTATGTCCAGTTCTGTGGTCTGCAAAATTTCCACCGCAAGGTCCATCATGGCAGGCTTTTAAGATATCATAAATTTCGTCTTCCTTGATACACCTGTGGATGTGCATATCGGCTCCTATGTGAAAAAAGTATCCTTTGATCTAGGAGAACTGAGTGTTGTGCTACACTATCAATTTCCTTTCTCTGGGTGTCAGATGTTTGTGCAGTTTTCCCACTGCTAAATTATTTGCCACATCTGCGTACCATGGTGTTTTTATAGCCACAACAAACAGTTGTTCATCTGGGAATTGGTCTTCTACTGCCACTGCATCATCTATTCTTGGCACTCAGGAGAGGAAGTCTACCACAAGGCTTTCCCTCCCTGGTCAATCCCTTATAGTTATGTCAAATTCCTACAAAAGTTGTAACTAACATGCCACTCTTCCATTCGTAATGGGTTTATTAGCTAAGTATTTGATAGCAGAGTGATCAATATACAGAACTATAGGGTATCTAGTTATATAGTGTCTAAATTTGTTAATAACATAAATAACAACTATAAACTCCTTCTCTGCTACTATGTAATTCAACTCAGCAGGAGTTAAGTTTTTGCTAATGTAATATATAGCGTAGGGTTTCTTGTCTTCTTCTTGGCCAAGAACTGCTCCAATGGTTGTATCTGATGCGTCTGTTGAAATTTGGAATGATATATCCTAATTCGGGCCTCGTAATACTGGTGTTGTTGATACTAGCCGTTTCAAATATGTAAAGGCAATGCCACATTTATCAGTCCATATAAAATCAATATTTCCTGTCAAGGCATATAATGGTGTAGCAATTTGTGAAAATTTCTTTATAAATCTACGATAACATCCAGCAAATCCCAGAAAACTATGTACCTCCATTTAAGTGCAGGGAGTAGCTAATAAGAGGATTACCTATACTTTTGTTGGATCTACCTGAATTCCAACTGCTAAAATGTAATGACCTAGGATCAGGCTTCTGTCATCATCATATGGCACTTCTCGTGGCTTAAGCATAGACTAATAGCAATGCACCACTCCAAGACTTTCTCCAATGTCTGTAATGCTTGTTCGAAGTCATCTCCATAGGGTGTGAAATCGTCCATGTACACTTCTAATCCTTCATTTATCAAGTCTGCAAAAATACTGAGTATGGCTCTTTGGAATGTAGCAGGTGCATTGCACAATCCAAAAGGAAATACCCTGTAAGCAAATGTTCCCCAAGGGCAGGTAAAAGTATTCTTATCTTGGTCTTCGGGGGCAATTTGGATTTGGTTGTAGCCACTGAAGCCATCCAGGAAAGAAAAGAATTTCTTTCTTGCCAATGTATCTAGAACTTGATTGATAAATGGAAGGGGAAAATGGTCTTTTTGTGTTGCCTTGTTGAGTTCTCTGTAGTCAACTCATATCCACCATTTCCCATTCTTTTTGGAGACCACAACTAATGGAGAAACCCATTTACTGTCATATATAGGAAAGATAAAATTCACATCTAACACTTTTTGAAGTTATTCTTTTTGGGGACCACAACTAATGGAGAAACCCATTTACTGTCATATATAGAATAGATAAAATTCACATCTAACAGTGTAGATGTGGTGCATGCATAGTTGAGGGTCAATCCCTTTCATGTCTGGGTAATCCCAAGCGAAAGCCCCTTTATATTTCCTAAGGACTTGAATAAGTTTCTGTTGTTGGTCATCACTCAGATTACTGTTAATGTTCAGGATTTTCCCTGGCTCAATTTCAATAGGCTTTCTATTATAGATAGTGGTTGTTGGTATTGGTTGGTCATTGATATCTCTCAAGGAATCTTCTTCAATCTCATTATCAAGGACTGCTTCAATCATGTGACATATTAGATTAGATACTGCAATAGGGTGATTGATACAAGTGTTAATAATATCATCTTCTGTTTGGTTTTTAAATTCAAGGGAATTTGCCATAGTCAATGGTGACCGAATATTTTCTGTTAAATATGTTACAAGTTGCTTCCTAGTTTTTACAATGGTTAGTTTTGGCTAAGCAGGAGGATATAAAGCTAGATTCTTCACATCATTCCCTCTGGTTATGTTCATATCGCTTGTTTAGCAACTTATATAAGCATCTGTTGCTGCTAGCCAAGGTCTTTCTAATATTAAGGGATGTCCATCTAGGCGGTTTCTGGGATTAGTAATCAAAAAACCTTTCGGATATTCCCAAGAGTCTACAAAAACCATCACATCTTGTAATGTTCCTTCTGGCTTAATGACTGAATGGTCTGCAAGTTCCAACCAGGTAGTAGTTGGTTCTAAGGCTATGATGCCAAGCATTTTGTAGGTTGTTGTTGTGAGAATATTAATGGCTTCCCCTAAGTCGACTAAAGCATTGGGAAAAGAGCAGCCATTTATTTGGAATGTGACAATGGGTTTTCTCAAATCTTCATATTTCACAGGTTTCTCATTGCCTAATAATAAATCAGACAAAGTTCCGACAACATGAACGGTTGGTGTTATTTTTGTTTTCCTCATATACTTTTTTGCACACAATTCCTTAATGGTTTTTTCATATATTGGAATGTATTGAATAGCCTGGAGGAGGGGTATTTTTAGGTAAATATTTTTGAGTTCACCTAGAAGATCAAAGTTGGGATATTCAAGTGGGCGTGGTATCATCAATCTTTCTGGGAAATGGAGGGGAAGTAGTTATGATATGTTCAGGATTTTTCTGCCTTACTGTATCTTCCCCTTGTTTTGTTTGTTAATCATCTATAGTCAAAGGCTTATTTGGGTGCAGTTATTCAGGTTGAAATTTTTTATCCTCGTTTGGAGCGATTGCGTGTCCAGATCTTAACTTGAGTTCATTACACTCTCTCAACTCAGCTTCAGGGTCCAGACCCTCAATGATTTGTACTGACTAGATTGGTCTGTTGTTAGGATTTGGGTTGGGTTGAGCTGGGAGTTGCGGTTGTATATTAGATTTAGGATTTTGTTGCAATGTGTAAGGTGCTAGTAAAGTTGGTTGAGGCAAAGGAACTGTCCCCATAGGTTGGTTCATGGATCTTTGCCAATTTGATTGTCAGTTCTAATTTTGTGAGGTGGAAGGGGACCATTGAGATGAATAGGGGTTGTTCTGTCAGAATGGTGGAGGGTAAGAGGGATTTGACCAATTATTGTTTGGATTTGACTGGTTGGGCCATGGTGTCATAGAAAATGCTTGAGGTGGCCAAGTAGAAAAATTTGGCTGGCTCTGCCATGCTGCCCCTGAATATTGCTGAGAATTATATTGTGAGGGAGGAAATACCTATCTGACATGCTTGCCATTGACGATGCTGGTTAAGTAGATATACTTGTTCCACTTCTTCTTTCGCTTCCTTGAAGATTGTTTTTAATCCTGGGAGTGATGGGAAACTTTCTATGGCATGCTCCTTAGTGCATATGGCACATGTTTGTATCATATCTAGTGGGCATTCTTTATAACTGTGTTTCTTTCTGCAACGGGAACAGAAAATAGCCAAGTTCTGTTCTGCTTCGGCCTACTTTTGATTAGGTTGCATGATATCCAATTGTGTCATTAGGGTCCCTAGGATATCAGTCTTGAAATCTTCCAACAGATAACTGATTTCGACTCATGTAATGCTTCCTCCTGAGGCTTTGTTATCTTTGGTGATCACATCGCATCTGGCTAGTTTCATCCTTGTACTGCCCCTAGAGCACCTGATGCACAAATCTATACTATTGTCATAATCTTCTTGATAAATGTCGCCCTTACCCATTATATTCAGTGTTTCTACCCATTGGTCTTTCATACCTTTAATCATCGTGGTTTTTAGAACATTATCAAGCAGATTTTCATAAGGAGATCTTTGCAGATGATATTGGAAACACACCACATATTCTTCCAGAGTCTCTTTAGGCTTACATACCATTTAAAGGATTTCATCCTTTAATTCTCTAGTTCGGCAATAATCTTGGTATTTTTTAAGGAAGGATGTTTTCATTTGGTCCCGCCATTGATGGTACCTCCACCAAGTCCCATAAACCAACACAGAGTTGCTTCCTTCATAGTAGAGGGGAACAGTTTCAGCTTCTGGGGGTTGGTAGTGTAATCATAACCCCTACATAGGACATCAAATTCGAAAAGTAATGCATCGGGATCTTCTGAAGTTAGCCCATGAAAGGTAGGAATATTCTATAATGGGATGGTTTTCATGAGGGCATTGACAGTTGTGTCAACAATAGGGTATCGTAACGTAGAGGTTTGGGGTTGTCACTGATTATTGGCGATTTGGTCAAAAGTATGCCAGTATCCTTCAGGGATCTTTGGAGCTAGAGAGTTGTTCTTAGGATGCCCAGAAGAGGCCGGAATGATTTTAACAGCGCTACCTTGATTCGAAACACTGGGTTTCATCTGTTCAATCACTACTTCAGGAGATCTAGGTTCTGATGATTTAATTTTAGGATTACTTATTTCTCCTTCTCCTTCACGGAGGTTGCAAGAATTCCCTTCTTGTGAAGGGTGTGGTTTTGAATTTTCAATATATTGAAAACTCTTTTCAGACCCTTCAGTCTTACTATGAATCTTAGCATTAGCTACAGATGGTGATCCTGTGGCCTGAAGGGAGACAATAGGATGTCTGGTAGCAACAGTTTGGGGTCCTACTGATGACTGAGACTCAACTTTTCTTATGATTTCGTCAATAAAGGTTGATCGTCCAAGGGTCACCGGTCCCTTAGATTTTTCAGGTTTGGGAGGAGGAATTATATCTTTTTCTGGTATTTTCTTCTTGGTCATTCATACAAAAATACAAACGTTCATTTCTACCTTAAATTCCTACACAATTCTGCTGGAAAGTGGGCGAAGGAGCGAGCATTTTACTCGCTCGTTACGTAGGTTCTTACCTCTCGTTTTTAATACCCAATTCTCTCTCAGTAGACAAACATCAAACATACATCACTTTTTGTAAAATGGCAACAATCTCCTCGGCAATGATGCCAAAATGTTGGGTGCTAAAAGGTGTCTTTTAAAACTCCTAATTACCTCTCATTAATTATCAACCTCGGTAAGTCCTTTTGTTCCAAGAGTGTACACAATATGTGCAAGCTATAAATCCAGAGAGTAATGCTTTAAAATAAGTTATTAGATTCAATACAAGAGTAAAAAGATGAAATCATAAATCTCAAGCTTGTAACTTTAAGGGAAGTAATTCATCTAAGCATAACGACTCAATCTCAAACAAAACCATAATTCAATCTTAATCAACCAATTCGAATGAGAGTTGTAGCATTAATTGAGCTCTTTCGGCTGGACTTAAACTACTGCATAGAAGGAAAGAATTTGATCTAATCAATAACACTCTATCCTTTAATTAACTAGAAATGATTCTTTAACTCATGACTAATTCAATCCATGACATGAATAAATAAAACCAATTAGAATTACGCATTAATGAAATGAATACCCGAAATCCGAATTAACAAAAGTAAATCAACTACAAATCTGTAAAGCAGAATAAAATTGCAGGAAATGGAAAAGTATAAAACAAGGAACAATAGTAAGATCCACCAGAGACCGGGCCCTAGCCACCAGCGAATACTGCTTAGCTACTTCAGAATATCCGAATGAACAGCAATGCAAGTTATATATTAATCATCAAATTCACTTGTCATTACAATACGATCTCGTTCTTCAGAATCATGCTTCTGTAAATTAAAATTACAATTGAAGTAAAAGGCGAGAGATCCCTTTCTTCCTTCAGTTTTCCCCTTTATAGTCAAAAGGAAAAAGATAAATGTGATCCCTCAGGATCAGGAGATCCTGAGGGATTCACAACTAAATGCTATCTTCAGAAAATTCTTTCATCTTGTGTTGATCCTCTTGATTCATTCCTTGGTTAAACCGCACACGACACGCCTCATTTCCCTTGATTAGCTGTCGTTGTTCTGACTTTGGAACAACAACTATTCCATCTACTGTTTTTCTACATAAAAAGCAATGAGAGTTAGTTTGGATGGTCAAATCGTATCAAGAGCAGTTTCATTCATCCCTTATCAAAATCCTATCAATATGTTATTATATCATGGCACAAAATGGATAAGAAAGGAGGAAAAAGACAGTGTAATCAAGAGTAAATACATACCTATTGCATGGCTCAACAACACATAAAGTGGACCACACTGCGGCAAGGAAGACACCAAGACATGCCAAAGTTTACCAATGTTTTTCCTACCCTTCACACGAAGTTGGGTATCAAAGATTCTGAGCGATATTTGATACTTAAGTACTGCATTTGTCTACACATATACATCCAAGACAAGATGGAGTTCTTGGACATCTCCTCAGTCGACACGTGTACCTATACATTGTCACGATTGGGAAAAAGTTTAAACATAAGAAGAGAAACTTTGGAACTGCAAATACAAAGCATGGGAAAGGCACCTCAAACTATAGAGAAAAGGAAAAATCCAAGGTGGGGTAACCCAAGACAACCCTTCGAAGCCACAAGAAAATAACAACACCGCGAAGACAAAGAAGTACATAGGAAAATGGTCCGAGTTCCATAAGAGCTCTACTCACAACACAAGTGAGTTTTGGGCCAAGAAGTCATTGGTGGTGGAACTGAAGGCTTCCGAATCAGACACATGTTCTAACTCTGAGTTCAAACTCGACAAGGGGAATTACGAAGGGAAGTAGATCATTGACGCAAAGCCCAATGCAACTGTGGCCACCACCAAGATATAGAAGAATGAGGTTGTAGATCTAGAGGAGGGGGAGAGACTCTTCCACTCATAGATGTGGGTCAAGGGTTCTTAGTTGTAGTTCAATGTCAGCATCGGGAGCCAAAAGGACCTCATTTCAGCAGAGGTCATGAATTGGTTGTGTCTACTGACTACAACACATCCGTAACCATACACCATCGAGTGGCTTCACCAAGGATGAGATCTCTCCGTTAATGAGAAGTGTCATCTTCCCTACAACATCAAGCCCTTCATGGATGAGGTAGCATGTGATGGTTCTCCTCTTGAAGTTTGTGATGTATTATTATGACAACCATACTTGTGGAAGCAACATATTGTATATGAGTCTATACCTCACTCTATGATTATTACTTTGGGAAATAAGTTATACAGGATACAGGAGGTAGCCATGCCTACTGCCATCTCTTTGATCTCTACGAAGAAATGTAGTAAGATTATTTCACAGACAGAGAAATTTGTTTTCATCATGATTTGTCCTCAGGGCAAGAAGAAGATTGTGGCCACGGCTTCCAAACAGATCTCCTCCGCATAACAACAACAGATGGATATGGTTGTGGAGGAATATAGGGTCTTTTTCACTTCACCTATGGGGGTACCACTGCACTGTCAATTCAAGCACTCCATCAATCCGACCCCGAGCACGCCACTACCTAAAGGACCGATATATCAACGCTCTATTCTCAAGAATGATGAGATCAAGCTCAGGAGTTGTTGCAAAAAGGGAACACCAAGGCAAGCTCATCACCGTGTGGGAGCCTGATTGTATTGGTACAGAGGAAGGATGAGACGTAGAGACTATGTATTGACTATCGGTCGCTGAACAAGATCACTTTCCGAAATAGGTACCCATTCCTATGGATTGGTCACCTTCTAGACCAACTCAAGGGGGGGAAATATTTCTGCAAGATTGAGTTGAAGTCCGGTTATCACCAGGTGCCTATCGAGCCCTACGATGTGTGGAAGACTACCTTCAAATCCTATAAGGGCCTTTTCGATTGGTTGGTCGTGCCTTTTGGGTTAACAAATTCCCCCAAAACCTTCATGAGATTGATGGATGACATCTTGCGACCCTTTACCATTGCATTTGTGGTGGTGCATTTAGATGACATATTTATTTTTCAGCGAGAGTTGGGAAGATCACCTCCACCATATTTGACAAGTCCTCCAAACCCTACGACAACACAAGTTGTGTGCCAATCTAGAGAAATGCACTTTTGGCATGACCCAAGTTCAATATATAGGGTACATCATTGATGAGCAGGGTGTGCATGTGGACCCAGCCAAGATACCATTCATTCGGGATTGGCCAGCCTCAACCACTCTAATAGAGCTCCGCAGCTTTCTGGGCCTTGCCAATTTCTACCACAAGTTTGTGTTGGGATTCTCTCATATCACTTTGCCTTTAATTCAAGTCACCAATGGTGGAGTGAAAGCGAAGTTCTTTTAGTCTGAAACCCAACAAAAGGTGTTTGTTGAGTTGAAGCAACGCCTCTACTCTACACTAGTGCTCACATTTCTATACCTGTAGAAACCATTTAAGATTGAGATAGATGCCTTCAATTATGCTATTGGTGTAGTTCTTACTCAATAGGGGCATCCAATGGCTTACTAATGTGAGGCACTTTTAGACACAGCCTGAAAGTATCCCACCTATGACAAATATATGTATTCCATTGGTCAGACTTGCCATCAATGGAAGCATTACATTTTAGGGAAGGAAATGGTCATCCACACAGACCATCGAACCCTACAATTCATACAAACACAAGGGAAGTTGCATAACGATCGTCATCAGAATTGGTCCACATACCTGCAAAAATTCTATTTGAATATTAAGTAAAAGAAGGGAAGCACCAATAATGTTGAAGACTATCTCAGCTGACCACCAGTCATGGCGCTGATCACTTTGCTCAACTCCTGTGGGCATGAGACTTCGAGGTGGACACATCTTTACAAGAGCGATACAAAATTTGACAGTACATATGAACCACTCTTAGAAGGTAAGAAATTTCCAAATTTTCACCTCCAGGATGCATTATTATGCCACTTGAGACACATATGTGTTCCTTTAAGCGAGCATGCCAATATAAGTTGGGAGGTGCACTACAGTTGGGTCATTCGACATTTCAGAGTAGATAAAATAGTGGAAGTACTACAAAAGTATTTTTATTGGTCGAACCTTCGTCAGGATGTTCAGAGGTACAATAAATCCTGCACTACCTATGGAATTTCCAAACTAACCATCAAGAAGCAATACCTATATAATCCTCTTCCTACTCCTAGTTGACCTTGGGAATCCATCTCCATGGATTACATGTCAGGCCTTCCTTCTACTAAGCATTGCAATGACTGCATTTTTGTGGTCATCGATAGATTCTCTAAGATGGCCATTATTGCGGCCTGCAAGAAGAGTATCAAAGCATAAGCCACTACTAAGCTCTTCTTTGAGCAAGTGTGGGTACACTTTGGGATCCCTTAGTCCATTGTCCTAGATTGGGACAACATATTCCTAATTGCATTTTGGTCAAGTATCTGCTTGACGTTGGATACCAAACTCACTAATTTGCGAGTTTCTATACACAAACTAATGTCCAAACAAAAGTCATCAACAGGATGATCATACACATTCTGCGCATGTACAAATTGAAGCATCCATGCACATGGGATGAAATCCTCCCCTATGTCCAATAATGCTACAAAAGAGCTCTCCACAGCTCAACAAGCCACAACCCCTTTTAGGTAGGGCTAGGATTTCAGTCATTATGTCCCATCGATGTGGCCATACCATTTGCAGCTACTCAAGCAGATTCAACTCATTTCCAGTTCAAACTCGATAGAGCTAATAGCTTCATTGAGAGCATTCAAAAAATCTATCGACAGGTCCACGATATATTGAAAAGAGCTAATGCTAAGTACAAGCAGCACCATGATCAACATTGAGTGTCGTACAAGTTCCAAATGGGCAACAAAGTTTGGCTACATTTGTAGAAGGAATGCTTCACTGGACCCCATCATAAGCTTCGCCCTCTCCAATATGAGTCATACACCATCTCCTTTGAGTTCAACATTCCACCATTCCTTTGTCTACACCAAGTGTTCAATGCAGACTGCCTTTGGCCATACTTTCCACCATTGATGGACACATCCGACATTGCATAACAACTCACACAACCAAAGCTAAACCTAGACTCCATGGAATAGACCACAATTGATTGGATCATGGACACATAGATCAAGAACAATCACCAGCAAAGGATCCAACTATATCGAGTCATGAAATATGGCCAACTCCTGCATCAAGGCAAGTGACTCACTAGGGACCAAGTTCAACAGAAGTTTCCCCATCTCATGGAGGTACTCAACACAATGGGGACAATTGCTTCCTAAGGGGGGAGGATTGATCCAAGTGGATATTGGTGGTCACCTGCCTATTCTACTTTGACCCCACAAAACTATCTCTTTCAGTTTTGCAGTTTCCTTAATTGTATCATAGTTTATTATTTTTGGCAGTTTTTCGGGTCCTAAACTTCTGGAGCTATTTTGAGGCCCTAAATGGTGTTTTTAGGGAAACAGGAGAGAGTAAAGTGGAACCCAAATTGGTTTATGAGATTGTTTTCACCCTCCTTTTTGAGATCTTTGAAATAAGGTATTATGATAGCCAGATGGAGATTGTATGTCAAAGTTACAACCGTGAGAAGTTGATCTACTAATTTACCCAAACGAGGCCCACAGTTTTGGCGCTTCATCTCCTAGAGTTAGGTTTTTGGATGTTTAGGGTTTTCCATTGTTTTTTAATAATAAATAGGCCTTTAAGCCTCATTGTAACATTATTTAGAAGTAGGTAGCTGCCATATCTCTTCTCAAAGACAAGCTACCATATCCCAAGCTAGTTTATTTCCATTCTGTTTGTAAGCATATTTGAGTATTTGATATTAATGAAATGAAGTGTTATTCTTGCTGCATCTCTATATTTATGGTTAGATATGTGATTTGTTGTGTTCTTGTTTAAGTTCAGATCACTAAACCACCTCACCCTTATCAATAGAAACTAGGCTTTATCGTACTCCATCATGGATCACTAGGCCAACATAACAAACATGTCATAACAACCTTTACCATGATATCCACCTGATCACTAGGCCAAAAAATCATGGATGCCACTAGATTTCTCCACTTACATCGTAAGGAATTTTCCTGTCTCCTAGTCTCTCGGGGCTTTACCACAATCACCAATGGATCACTAGGCCCTAAACTGAGACCAACTCTCCAAGCTTTACTGCATATGGAACCCATGATTACAAGGCCCAACGGAGAGAAAACCACCTCTTGGCTTTACAGTATATCCTGCCATTCACCAACAAGGATTGCTAGGCCCACTGAGGCAACACAAAATTTGGCTTTACCGCAACCCAGAGTCTAGTTCACGGGTTACTAGGCCATGTCTTCTATCATTCGGAGATCCACATCACTCAGCTTCGAATCTATCTGACAATCCAGATTAACCAAAACATAAGAACCCCATCACACCATGGCTATCCGGAAATGGCAAGGCTAGGCTGAAAACACTTTCACACCTGGAAAAACCTATACCATAACAACAAAAGAAACACATTCAATACCGTGCATGCCAAATCTAGCAAGGAAATTAGCCATACAAATCGATACCTTTAAATAATCTTGTTGTATCTATTTGATCATGTGCTTTCTTTCTTGATCTTTGCTTCCTCTTAACTTCTTTGCCTTGATCGAATGCCAAAATGATCCAAATTTTTTTAAGTGTCTAAGAGTTAGAGAGAGAGAGAGAATAATGAGAGAGCTCCAAAACTGAAGTGACAAAAGGGTACCAACTAATCCTTAGAAGCCTTTTTATCAATTAGGCCTCTAATTTCTTCATTTTCCATTATTTTCTTTCATTTTCCTCCTCACATGAAACCTGCAACCTTTCACCTAATTTCCATTATTTTCATAAATAAATGTGCCAAGAACTCCATTTTTCCTTTCCAAAGCCTTAGCCATTGCCTTTGCCAATTTCCTTAGCCATAATAAACCAATGAACACCCACACTAGGATGTTTTTCTCAATATTCAGCTTGGGATAAGTGTCCCATCAACAGTGGTTATTATTTTCCTTTATCTACTTTTATTACATGGATTTTTCATGAGGGCTATTACGCACAAGTGAGGCCAGTTTGAGATGGTATAGGAAGATAAGAAACATTGTAATCATTAGAAGCTAATTTTTTTAACTCACCCATTGCTTGCACATGGTCAAAAAATAGGAAGCGGTGACCATTGGGAAAGACTGTATATTGAGGTGTCAAGAATTATAGAACCACATAAAAGATGGATGCATTTCTTGTGTTCAATGTTCCCATATCGACTCTGAGATAGTTGGGGAGTGACACACTATTAAACCAAGTTGGCTTTAGCCCTTTATATGGTTTCCCTAGTAAGGTTTCACGGAGGATCCACTTTCAATCCTCATATGATTTTAAGAAAATAATTTTGAGGCAGAGAAGTTCCCAGTTCAAAAGCTTTGCCTTCAACATAAGAAACATTTTTCAAAGGACAACTCTCAGCACTGAAAGAACAATCAATGGTGAAGTGATATTACAAAAGGTATCTCTTTTCAACTTTATGGATTATTCTGCAACAATAGATGATGACGTTTCTGAGTTGATGGGTAATAGGGTGTGTTTTCCATTGATGAACAGTGACCAAGTTGATCCAATTAAATCATTAGTTAATGTATTTTAATTTCCTTCACCAATTTTTCTTATTCAGTTTTCATGGCATTTTATATGTAAATAACTATCGTAGTATTCTAATGTTATGAATGTCAGATACTGGAATAGGGAAAAACATTGGTGAAGCATCTTATTTACACTACAGACCCTTCAATGGGCCCATTAATAATAATACACACTAAAAAATCACGTTCAAGTGGGATTTTAAATTGTGATTTCTTGGAGAAGTCCTGATAAGGAATATGCATTCAAGAGAGTTATTTATGAAATTCCTAATTCTTGATATCCCTGGCCAAGGAAAACTGCATTTTAAGTTCGACAACATGATTCCACCTAGAATCACTGACCCATTTAAAACTACCTTCGAAAAATTGGCCCAAGTTGAACACCTATACATTTCAGGATTTAAAATTCCATGTAACTCCCATATGTGTCTTCATTAGTAAATCAATTCTCTTCAAATTGTGGAAGGAATACTAGAAGCTGTAGAATATAATACATTGATAAACTTTGTGCATCGCCAAATATTGGAAGGTAAGGTTGCATTTATGTTTTACACTCAATTTAACCCTGAAGTAGGATGGTGAAATTTTAGAACAAATCAATTGATGAAATCAATATTGTTTGCCATAGCTAATGAATACGCGTGGAAGACTGACCAATAATTTGTACGCTAGGTGCTAGCAAGTTTGAACTCGATGATGATCCATTGTTTAGATGTAATTACTTCAATCCGTAATAAATCCTTCCCCTTTATAAATTTTATTTAACAAATTATTGAACTAAAAATTTGAGAATATCTATGTTCAACTAGACAATTCAAACTTGGATTAAAACTTGGATCAAACTAGAGTCTCCGAGGTTCATGGAAAATAACTTGTTGTTGGAAAATATGGGTGAACTGATGGCCTCACTAGCGAGATTATGTGACAACCATGCATTGATGCTAATGGAGGTGAATTGAAGAGGATAACACTGTTTCAATCCAACAAGAGTGAATATTAATAATTAACAACAATAAACTATTGTATAAATAAAAAGTAGTCAAACAGAGTGATCTTTGGCACGGAAAATTGGACAGAGCAATGGGAAAAGAACTAGAAAGAAATTATGGCACTAGCCAATTCTAATTAACCAAAAAAATAGTCCCCAGATCTCCTAGAAATTCCCACATGGATGAGATCATGTTAAAGAAATTATGATGATCAAAATGAAACCACCTCACCCGACATTTACCTGCTTTTACAAGCTCACCAGGTTAAACATGAGCTGAGAGTTACTACGCATAACCCAACACCCAAGTTCCAGTTATGGAAGCGGGGCATGCCATTTTTAACTTACCACAACCTTCCAAGGACATTTAATCACCTAGACATCAGACCAATTCCATTGATGACCATTCCCTAAAGTAGAACCATATTTTTCACCCACTTTACCTCCTAGCTACAAGCTTGCAGGCCATTGCATGTGGCTAGAAAGCTCCAGTTGCATGCACAACTCACCCTCCATGCGACTACATCCCAAATTTCTGGGATCTGAGAGTGTAGCTAGAAACACTGATCCATATTTTAGGACGAGTTGTAGGAAAACTGCCTAGAATCATCCAGAATCATGTTAATCACCTACAAGAGTCATAACTCATTGTTCTTGATGCAATCCCTACTCAACCTTAACAAGTACATGAAAACCATTTAGACAAACACTTTGTAAACATAACACCTGCAGGTCATGAATGCATATATATTCACCGTATTATTAGTTTCATTAGAGAAACATTAAGAAGGATTGTTTCCCTATCTTTATAGTTTCATCAAACACATATTATCTCATGCATTCAAATATATAACCAAGAACCAAGATTCTGTCAAACCACAAAATGGATCAATAATAAGATAACATCATATAATGAGATATATACCATGCATGTCACCAACATTTAACCATAATTGAACCATGAAAAACAAGTCATGAAATCAACGCAATAACTAATACATGTGCTAATAGATCTCAATAAGAATCAACACATATTACCATATGAAAATGCCAACCAAGTCAGGGATTTCCATGTACAACCCGACCATAGATTGGGCTAAACTAAATCTCTCTTTCATCCAATCACCCCTGTGCCATATTCCAAGCATGAACGTGGGATCATGTGGAATAAACCATAGCATAACCAACCAGGGCTTCCAAAGGCTAAACCACCTCAACCCTCAACCACAGTGATTTCGCCTAAACCGGTTCAGAAATCACCAAAACCAAACAAGTTTGGATGCCTCCAATTCTTCACCCTACCCAAAGGAATTTTCCTGTCTCCACCCCGCCTTCAAGAGTTTAAGGAGAATGCCCATCTCTAGCCTCAACCCTTGAGAATTTTCCCGAATCCAACTCACTAGGATTTGAAATATACCATCCATTCAAAGCTTAACCAAAACAGGGAACCCACGATGTCATTGCTATCCAGGAAATGACAAGGCATAGAAATTCTAAATCTTGTTAATCCAAGAAAATCTTGTGTCGATGACATCAACATAACCAAATAACCAAATGCATTTACCATGCACTTGAATCTAGGCATGCTAAATCACGCATGCACACTGTTACCTACAAATACACGGTTATTTTCTTCTCTTACTTGTTGTCATCAAAACTTCCTCTTGTGCGCCCTTTATTTCCTTGCTTACCTTCTCCCTTGCGTGTTCTCTCTCCATTTCTAAACCTAATCAAAAGTTGAGACAAACACTGTGAATTATTTCTCATGTGCCTTTTTATCATTGATGTCTCGTGCCTATTCCTTTCCTTTTCCGTTTTCTTTCATTTTCCTATATTTTTTTCTCTAATTTCCCTTCCATGCATATTTGTGTCTCTTCATCTTCCTTTTCTCCCATTTTACTTTATTTATCATATTAAATTTTCTTTTATTGCCTTTTTCCTTTGCCAATTTCCATAGCCATTAATAAACCATAAGTGACCCCCAGTGTGATATTCCCCCCATTCATCTTGGAATATGTATCACATGACCTTGGTATTATTCTATTTACATGGAAAATCAACCCAGGACTGTTACACAAAATAGAAGTCTGAGCTTCAAGTATTTTACTTCAATCAATGTGAGGAAAAGAATGTTCGAGTTTGGCACAAAAGGAAAACATTAACTGTGCTTACCCTGCAATATTCCTAAGAAAAAGTCTCAAACTTTTATAAAGATGCAGAACACTTCATGTCACAGAAACCCTACGTAATATTTTAATCAAATAAAGGTTGAGTCACTGATACATGGAAGGCTGAAAGGAATAAACAACTTCCAAGTCTTGAGAAAATTGGATTTCGATGCGTCGTGAGTTAAACGTGAGTTTCACATGGATTTGATCGCATGACCAAACCCTCATCCTGAAGCAATGGAAAATATCCTAACTACAAGGTTCAATTTAATTTATCAGTAAAGAACAAACCCTCCTTGTTAACGTAAAGTTAGTTAATTTAAGCAAAGGCAAACATTGTGACAACCAAATATCATTAACATGCAAAATGGCGTGCTCCAAAATGCTCTGTCATAGCTCTAAAGAAATACATATCTTGAAAATTGTCACCACCAAAGCTTTGCAAAGTATTTTCAAGCAAATTGGATTTAAATTTTTCTTGATTAGAAAACTGATTGAGGTGGACAACTTAATGCTTACTTAAATTTCATTCAGTGATTAACACCCTTGAATAATAGTCTTTAAATTTGAAGGATTATATTTAAGGTTAAATAGAATTCAACTTAGTCTTGGGTTTATTATCATGTACAACAACGAGGTCAAAGCATTAGCTCTCAGATCCCTCTATTTTATTCGACTTGTAACAAACCTTAAGCTTTGCTGGGTTTTTGTGAGTGGCTTTGGATTTGGAGGTGAACGCGCTTTATTCTTCTACATGACTGTCACTTCAGGTACATAAATTTTAACGTATTTATTGATTAAATTTAGCTAAGGATTTGTGAGAGATTCATAAATTGTTCCTAGAATCATACTTATGTTCCACCTTGTTTAAAATATGTTATGTATGGCCTCACTTCCTTGTATTTTTTCTGTTGTGTATTATTTGTGATGGATTTTCCATGTGGGAATTGTATGCTGCTTGATCGGATGATTTCTAGTTTAATTTTATTGTTCTTAGTGGGGTATTTTCATTACGCTATACATGGGAATCCCATCATTTGAATCCATAGAAGGGTTCAATTTCATAGGAAAAATGCATGTACGCTTAGTAAGTTCATAATAGGAACACAATATTTATGTCATATAGCACATGTGCTTTTTTTAGAAATAGGAGTAACATATTCTTCCATCTATATAATACCATGTTTTTTAGATAAAATACTTGCTTGTAGTGTATGGAAGCTCCACACAATGGTCTTTCAGCCATTTTTCTTGTTTGGAAACTGGTTGTATTTTCCACCACTTTAATTTTGTTTTTTTTGTTTGTAGTTGGCATCTTAGTAAAAACTCAAAAAAGCCAAAAATATAAGAAACATGTTTTTCATTCTGTGTTCCATCCTTGAAAACAATCTCCTACCATTTTGTTTGGGCATAAGGGATTTTTCGTAGATTCAGTCTTGTTTTTTGAAGATGAGGCGTCCATTTTGTAGATTTGAAGTTATGTACTTTTATTTGTTGATAATTTTTGTTTAATTTATGAAAGTTTAAATCTCTAGAAGTATTATGTTTAAGATGAGCAAATCCACATTTTCATTAAAAAGGGAAAAAATTATTACAGGGATCAAGAAATGTTGTGTGCAGAGGAAGAAACACCTCCAGAATTTGCACATTGACTTCCACACTCTGCACACACTAATATTATATTAAATTAAGAAACTCTTGCATAATTAAATTACAAAATCTCATAAAGTATAACACCTACATTGAGGGAATTCCTGTTGGTGATTCCGAAGTTTGCAGAGGTAGGGTTTGCAGCAGAAGAGCAACATTGGGCACCATGGAGAGGCGAGAGGGGGGGAGTTCCACTCCCTCCTACAGTCAAGCAGTATCTAATAGAATCAAGAAACCTCTAGAGGCTGAAACCGCGGTTTCAGGAGGAGGAAATAGGAAAACAGAGGCACACAGGGGCAAGAAAATATGCAGGAAGAAGCCAGTAGAGAAAAGCGAATAGAAGGAAAGAATCAGAATGCTAACACCAGAAAGCGGACTGGACCTTGTAAGCCTAGGGCAACCATCATACCTCGAGTGGTGTTAAGTGATCTAGCACTATAGGCGCATCCGGAACACATGGCGACTTATGTAGTCATTTCTAAATTCATGGGGTTATGGCCTACGGAGAAGGCTTTACAGGCATGGATGAAGAATCATTGGAAACCTAAGGGGGATACAGATCTGCACTTTGTATCCAAGGGCTTCTTCACTGTAGTTTTTACAAACATTGAGGATAAAGACAGGGTGTTTGAAAGAGGGCCCTACTTCTATGCAGTTGCAGGCCTCTATATGCGGCCTTGGGTAATGAATTTTTTCCCGGAGTGTGAGACATTCACGTCGGTCGTGGTGTGGGTAAGGCTCTACTCCCTACCTCTGTATTATTGGTATCCAGAACCATTAAAGGAAATAGGAAATAAACTAGGGCATCTTGTAAAAATATCAGAAGCAACTATGCGGGGGAAGTGTACCTCCTTTGCCTGTATATGCGTAGATATGGACCTCTCTGGAGCTCTACCAGATGAAGTAATTCTGGAAGTTTTTGATGAAGAATGGGTGTAAGCAGTGGACTATGAGCATGTTCCTTTCAGATGCCGCAAATGCCATGAACATGGGCATCTATTCATAGATTGCCCCTTAAACAAAATGGAAAACAGAACTAAAGCTACCTTAGGGAAAGAAACTAAAAGCTTTAACAAGGAGGGGAACAGAGGTAAAGGAGTGAGAAGGTACCAAAAAAATCAACGAGGAAAAGAAGCTGAATCAGAATAGGTACAAGGTATTAGAAAAAGAAGAGGAGCAAGATAAAGCAAACCAGACTCTGGAGGACAACCCTGTAGAGAAGGAAAAGGAAGATAGCATGGAGGATACACATGAAAACAACCAACAAAAGGAGGATCTGCTGAACACTATGGAATTGGACAGGGACCAAGAGATGACCCCTAGCGAGGTGGGAACAGAGGATCATGAACTGCAAGATATTCTTGAAAGGGAGCATCTAGATCTGGAAAATTTTCTGGAGTGGGGAACCACCAAAGGAATGGATTCGCTACCACAAGAGGAGTTCAATAGAGTGCAATGGCGATTTTTATGGAGAACCCAGGCGAAAGGTTTGAGAGTTAAAAGAAACCATGATAGTCAGAACAACAAAGGGGTGAAAACAATGAAGGTAGCATTAGGACTAGCTCCTAGGAACCCAGGCAGGCAAAAAAGAATGAAGAGTGTGGAAAACTTAGACTAGGAATCCTTGATGCTGAAGCATCTAGAAACTAAAGTGGGTGAAAATCACAAAATGGTCCACAGAAGCCTGAAGACAAACTCAGGCACTTGAGGATCTAGCATCCTAGGATCAACCCAGGATCACTAGGAGAATAGAGGCTAGTAGACACAAAGACAAGTAATGGAATCTTTACCTGGAATAATAAAAGGGGAGGAGAGTCTTAGGTGGTTTCAAAACTCAATAGATTTATCATCTCGAAGGGCCTTATCCTTATAGGCCTTGACCTGTCAGCGAGGATACTCAGTTTGGTGGCTCGGATCATTGGCCTGTTCAACTTGAAGCGTCCTTTATAGGAACTCCAAGAAACAGACCTTTCAGGTTTGAAAACATTTGGCTTGCCCATCCAGAATTTATCAGCAATATTGAAAAGTGGTGGACAGAGGATATGCATGTTTAGGGCACTAAAATGTTCATCCTACATAAAATATTGAAACATATCAAACTCAAGCTTAAAGATTGGAATAAGAATGAATTTGGAAACATTTTTGAAGCCAAAAAAGTTGTTGAATGGAAGATACATGAGATTACCTAGATCCTCATTACAGAGGGCTTCAATGAGGGAAGAAAGAAACAAGCTGAACACCATCAACATGAATGGGAAGAATTATGCGAGCAAGAGGAGATATTCTGGAAAAAAAAATCAAGGGTACAATAGTTAAAAGAAGAGAAAGGAACACAAGGTTTTTTCACAAATCTACCATGGATGACACGTCTCATAACAGGATCTCAGTCATCAAAGATTCTCAAGGAAAGCAACTCAATACCCACAAAGAAATAGAAGCAGCGCTGGTTCAACATTTCCAAGGCATTGTTGAGGAACCTCTCTTAGATAGATCACAATTCGTCAATGACTTTACAAAGCACATTCCTAAGCTTATGACAAAAGAAGACAATTATAATCTAAATAGGCCTGTGAATGAAGAGGAGGTTAGGGAAGTCATCAAAGAGATGCAAAATGGGAAGGCGCCAGGTCCGGATGGTTTCAATGTTGACTTCTTTAAAGCAGGTTGGGGAATTGTCAAGCGGGATGTCCTCGATGTGGTGGAGGACTCAAGGAAAAATAAAACTGTTTTGAAGGTGCTCAATACCTCTTTCATAGCCTTGATCCCTAAGCAAGATAATGCTATGACACCAGACAGATTCAGACTAATAACATTATGCAATGTGGTGTACAAAATTATTTCCAAAATAATGGCCAATAGGCTTACACCCCTTCTTCCAACTCTTGTTTCTACGAAACAAACTGGGTATGTGGAAGGTAGGCAAATTCTCAAAAACATCATTCAAGCTCACGAGGTGGTTCACTCACTTAAGAGCAAGAGGCAGGTAGGTATGATTATGCAACTTGACCTAGAAAAGGTTTATGATAAGCTAAGTTGGGCTTACATCACGGGAGTTCTTATAGCTTATGGATTTTACCATAATTGGGTAAGATGGGTAATGGCACTTGTAACTGCCTCAAGATTTTCAATCCTGTTAAATGGCTCACCATCCAAACCCTTTAACCCTACGAGAGGTCTTAGACAAGGAGATCCAATCTCACCCTTCCTCTTTATTCTCATGATGGAAGGGCTTGGCAAAGCTATCAATTCTGCCAAAGCAGAAGGAAAAATCCATGGTCTCAAACTCACCATGAACAGAGATGCTTTGGCTCATCAACAATTTGTGGACGATACCATGTTGCAGGGTATACCTACGGTTAGGGAAACTCTAGCCTACAAACAAATCCTGAAAGACTTTGCAATGGCTGCAGGCACAGAGGTAAGCCTCACCAAATCAAAGATTTTCTTTTTAAACACTGACATTGCTATTCAAAGAAATATATCTAAAATTCTAGGCTTTCAAAGAGATATGTTACCATCCAAATACTTGGGAGTATCGCTAACAGACAAACCTCTAAGCAAGATAGTTTGGGAACCAGTGACTAATAAGCTACAGGAAAAAATTTGGAAATGGACAAATAGGTCTTTGAACTTAGCAGGACGGCTAGTGCTCACAAAAGCTGTCCTACAAACTGTCCCCATTTTTATGTTTTCAGCCCTTTCAGCTCCTAAAGGAGTCATGGAGCAATGCAGAAATATCTAAAGATATTTTCTTTGGGGCAAAGGGGAAGAGAAAAAAATGGGCCTTGGTGGCCTGGGAAAAGATCTATAAACCCAAGACACATGGAGGTTTGGGACTAGATGATCCTAAAATGCTAAACAAATTTTTGGGGGAAAAACTGTGGTGGAGATGGTTAAAAGATTTGGCTTGCCCTTGGGCCCAAATTTGGAAACAAAAATATGCAAACAATTGGCAAGACAAGGACCACATTAGAATGTCTAGGCTCATCAAAGGCTCCCACATATGGAACAAAGCTTGGGAGAATAGAGCCATTGTGCAGAAACATAGTTTCTGGGAAATCAGAGATGGAAACCTTGCTTGGTTCTGGGAAGATAACTGGCAACAGGAACCTAAATTGTTAAGAGAAGAATTTACCAATCTCAAGAACGATACTAACAACAAAGGGTTACACAGGGTAAATGACTTATGGGATCAAGAACGATGAGAAGGAGAATGGAGATTATGGAAGAACCTGGTTTACAATGATGACTCCTCGTTAAAGGCACAGGCATAAGCTTTAATGGACATCTTGGAACAGAGAAAGATTTTGACATCAGCAGATTCTGACCAGTTGAGATGGGGCAATAACAATGAAGGTAACTTTAACCTCAAAGAGGCCAAGCGCATAGCCCTCAGACTTGACTTTCCAAAGCCTGATGGGGTATGGAAGGACCTATGGCAGAACCAAAGTTGGATGAAAATCAAACTATTCACGTGGTTAGTGCAGCATAAAAAAATTATGACCTGGGAAAATCTTAGGAAAAGAGGGGTATACGGTCCATCTAGATGCTAGCTATGTGAATTACAAGAATAAACCATGGATCACCTACTCAACCTCTACCCATTCAATTCCACCTTGTGGAATGGGGTAGCTTCAATATTCAGACAAACAGATAGGGACTTGGGCAGCATTACCAGTACTTTGAAGAAGTGGAGGAAAAATTTCTCTGACAATGAAATAATCAACAAAGCTTGGGCATTAGTTCCAGGCTTTTTAATCTGGGATGTCTGGAAAGAACGCAACAACACAATATTCAAGAAGAGGAAAGGTTCTCCCTAGAACAACATGGCTCAAATTTTAAGACAATTCAAGGAGACAGTAGGGACCCTCATTAAAAACCCCCTGAGGACCAACCTAAAGATAAGGATGTACATATACTACTGCATTTGGGTCTTCAAGGACTTGCCTCACAGGGAGAAAATAGGAATGTAAGTCATATAATTACTAATAAGGATTTCTGAAAACCACCCCCTGAGGGATTTTTAAAATGCAATATAGATGGGGACTCAAAAGGAAACCTGGGTATGGAGGGGTAAGGAGAAGTAATAAGAGATGAATATGGTTACTAAAAACCATCTTTCATAGCCATTTAGGTAAAGCCACTAACAATATGGCAGAGCTTATGGCCCTTGAGCAATGTCTAGAAATCTTGAGGGACTCAAATCTACATAACACCATAATTGAAGCTGATTCTGAATTGATTATTAATTTGGTCAAGAAAATTTTCTATGGCTCTGCTCCATATAAAGTCTCGAGACATTGGCAGCTTCCGCAAGTATATCAACGGATTCAATCTCACCAGCAGAATATGAGAACCCTTATTTTTACTCATGTGCGCCGAACAACCAACAAAGTAGCAAACATACTAGCTAATGAAGGCATGCACTGGGCCAAGAGCAATAAAATTTATGATTGGATAGAGACACTCCAAGGAAGATTGAGGGAAGAGTGTCTCAGATAGGCGAGCATGGACAGGGAGCTCTATCAAAGTAGGGGAAACTAAAAGGATGTCGACTAAAGAAAACAGGGGAATTTTGATCTTTTATGGTGAAGAAGTGCATGGATATCTGGTCTTCAGGAGGGAATTTGCACCCAAAGCTCTTCATCCCCAAAGTTATCGGGCGGTAGTAAATTTGAAAGACGAGTCTTTTCATGAAAACTAAATTCTCTAAAGAGAACTAAATTCTTTAAAAGACGAGTCTTTTCATGAAAACTAAATTCTCTAAAGAAGAATTAGCTTTGCTAGGCAATGGTTTAACGTGCTAGTAGTTAGGCAAATTCGCTGCAATCCTAGGGATTTCGCAAGGCAACTTGCAAGGAGGTTACCTTTCCTGTCGGATCCGAACATAACTTAAACGATGGCTTTATTTGACTTCGGGTCTGGGTGCGGTGTTATCTTCCAATCTTCTTTCTCTTCAAGGTTGGGATCGGTGGATTTCGGGCAGACTACATGCTCGAGGGTTACCCCCCCAATCAAACCCAAAATCCTTATATTGCAGTCTCTATTTCCTCATCGAGTCCAATTCTAGAATTAAAGAATTTGCATTTTTTTTCGATATGAGCCTCGTCCATAAGATCTCAGAAGGCGAATCGAATGGTCTCAGCATTTATTTATATTTTGAAGGTCTCATAGTTATGTTTGTGGGCCCTTGGCCTGGATTTTGAACCTTTGGCTCGGCACCCAAGGCTTTGTGCGAATGAGTTAACTCTATGGCCCACAACTCCTTTGGGATTGTTGTAATTTATGTAATTTGTTTTTCTGATTCAATTGAATAGAAGGTACGACTCTTGCTTCAACAAAAAAAACACCCACATCGGGGACTCCAGGATGTTGATTTGTCCTTTCAATTATGCAAAGAAGTTAAATGTGCCTATTAATAAACCTTTTATGAAGATAAGAATATATATTCTTCCATTTTAGTGGATACCCACTACTTAGAGGAGTTAATTATCTAATAAATTGTGAGAGTCCTAGTCCATCAACAATGTAGTGCAAGAAGGTAAGACCAAGAAAAAATCCTCCGCAACAAAAAATGTGTGACCTTTAGCACAAGGAGAGCCATGGATGAGATTCAATTTTAGTAAAAAATAAATTGCCACAGAAAAATATCTAAAATGATAGGTAATGCTAGCAAGAGAAAAATTGTTAATCAAATGTTTAAATAGGTAAGTTAAAATGTCCAAACATAGTTTATGAGCTATTAATGGGCTTTAAGGGATGCTACATAGCTAATATTGACTATGTAGTCATAGGCATTATTATCCATCATTAATATAATAGCTTTGTTATTACTCATTCATCGTTATTATAAACTAATAGATTTTGTTATAAAGTTATTATTAATAATAATAATAATGATAACTCACAACATATTCTATAAAGGACATAGAAGCTAAGAAATAAGTGGCACCGCGTCGCCATTCAAAGAAGAGTGCATAGTCTATAAAATCACCCTGCAATTTAATTACAATTTAAGTACAATAAATGCGAGGAAAACGATCTTGAATTCATTGCAACCAAAACAAAAATGCTTGAAGTGTATTTAAAGTTACAAATCCTTTCTATGTTATTCTAGGCACTTATTTATATCACTTGACGGAAGTATAGTTTTTTTTTTCAACTCTAGCTTTTTATTTAAGGCCTTAGATAAAATGAATATATATTAAATGTTTTGGAAATGAGGTCCATGTAATTGAATTTATGTGTGGAATTCCATTGTGTGGAGGTTCATTCTACACAACGAACTTCATAGTGGTGGTCCCTACAAAGCATATCAAATTATTTTCATTGTGCGGAATTTTATTTTGAGAAATTAGGTTCATATTTGATTTTTTCTATGGAAGTCCATTGTGTGAAAGTTCATTCTGCATAATGAGCTTCATAGTGATGGTCCCTACAAATCATATCAAATTATTTTCATTGTGCAGAAGTTCATTATGTGGAGGACCTTTACATATTGACCTCCACGCAAAAAACTTCCACACAAGTACCGCGAAGACTAAAACAAATCAATCTGTATTTTAAACAATTCCCATGAAAAATTACATACACAAGGAGGATTTGAAGTTGCAATTGTCTGCACATTTTTATCCACATTGAAATATCTACTACTGGACACTACATGATTACGATACAGATAGAGACAAAGATCATATAATATTTGACAACATCCGCGATGGTGCATAATCATTCAAATTGGCTTCTAAATTCTACTATGGAATGACAGTGGATTTGGATTCATCAAACATTTCTAGGGTAAGGTACATAATAGAATATCATGAAATTACGAAGACCTAGAAGAGGGGAATATTACATTCAAAACTGGGGCATTTTTAAGCTACGTAGTGTTGTCGTCATGACGATATTCAATCATGGTTTTGAAAAGTTGTGAACAACTTTCTCCATGGGTTGAGAATCTTCAGTTTGTTAGGAGATGTTGCAAATCTATAGCTTGGAAGGATTTCTCCAATGCAATACATGGGATAAGATGGTCAAATACTATGTCCAAGTCCCCCAAGAAGCCAAATCAAATCCTACATTGGAATTATAGCCCTAGAAAGTAGCAAGTTCCTCCAGAGTGTTGGTTTGGAGATGTCTCAATTCTATAAATTTATCACTTTGTCAAAGTTATAACAACGATCAAATTGAAGGGTATGGGGTTTGAACTTATTAGGTCTTGAGTTCAAAAGTGAAAGCATAAATTTCAAATAAATTGAAATTGAAGAAAATAATGGCAAATAAATAAGATAGAAAAAATTCAAACAAATAAATTGACACAATGTTTTATGTGATAAAACCCTCCTTGTGAGAGAAACATCGACGGGGTGATGATTGTCGGTATTCTTATTATTCAGGGGATATTTACAATAGACAAATCACATACATAATTTATTCAAACATTCAACCTAATCTCCATTCATTTTATGTTTTCTTATTGCCTCTATAGGCTTACATGTATGAATAGAAACCTGCCAGATTTTTCCAAATCCATCCACAACTTTTAAAGTAGTTACATAAGAAACTTTTTACATAAAGAAAAAAAGTTCCTTACCTGTGTTTTTTCCAAAAACTTAGATTAGGAAAAATAAACTAAGCCAAGGAAACCAATCTTAGCCATTATCCCAAGAATGTAGGGATATAGATGGCAACTTCTAACAATCTCCACCTTGAAAACAATTTGCCTGATATATCATGCCCAATTCTCCATCACCTTCCTTGCAAGCCAAAAGAAGCTAGGCACCATTTTAGCTTCTCTGACAAGACTCGTTTTATGAACATGCCTACAAATTATTTCTTTGTATAGACCTCTTCCAGTGCCACCACTCCACTTCCATTAATAACCTGTCTTACAAAATGGTATGTAATAGTTATATGTTTTGTCTTACTATTATAAGCTATATTCCTTGCAAAATGAATAACACTTTGACTATCACAAAATACTTTCACTTTGCCTGTTGTAGATCATTGTTGTAGATCTGATCCAAAAGATATACGAGAATAGAAATAACCCAAGAATAACAAGATCGAAATAGATAGAAATTCTTCTTTATTATCAAACCCTTATGGTAGGGCAACACCATACATTCACTCCTTAAGGAAGGAGAACACTCCACAAGCCATATGCCTGTTCATACAAGAATACTTCTCTTCATATCCTCCATGTGGAGTCTCTAGCCTCTATATAGGCCTCATACATACAATACCATGGGTCATTACCATGGTTCTCTCATACCATCAACTAATACCATGGGCCCATTACATTATTATTAACTACTTGTGGTCTCTTACATGACATGGGTTAACCACCTTATTTATTACTATGGCCCATCCCATTATTACATTATTACCTTGGGTACCTCCCTTGGTACCCCATATTATCCCCCCTAGGTATATAACATTCCACCCCCCTAAGCATGTTTCGTCCCCGAAACATGGGAAGAACACAAATAATAAGATCTACTCAGAAGAGTAGTCCATTGGTACCATGCACGTGCATCTAGCCATCCAAGAGAAAGGTGAACCCTCGATCTCGCTGGTGCCTCGCTCGCTTGAGCTGGAAGTTGACCGTGGCAGCTCTTCTGTGTTGATGTGTAGAGGGTGGATCTTCTCTCCTCGCTATCCGTCATGTGACTACTTGGTTTCCATCTTGATGGTTGTCTTGCGGGGTGATGTGGGTGATGATATGTTGAAGTTTTAATCCACGATGGCTTTTGCTTGACTTCACCCTGTTGTGATGTCTTCTTTTTCAATATGACTTCAATTGTTGTAGATCTGATCCAAAAAATATATGAGAATAGAAATAACCCAAGAATAACAAGATCAAAATAGATAGAAATTCTTCTTTATTATCAAAACCCTTATGGTAGAGCAACACCATACATTCACTCCTTAAGGAAGGAGAACACTCCACAAGCCATATGCCTGTTCATACAATAATCCTTCACTTCATATCTCTCCATGTGGAGTCTTTAGCCTCTATAGAGGCCTCATACATACAATACCATGCATCATTACCATGGTTTCCCCATACCATCAACTAATACCATGGGCCCATTACATTATTATTAACTACTTGTGGTCCCTTATATGACATGGGTTAACCACCTTATTTATTACTATGGCCCATCCCATTATTACATTATTACCTTGGGTACCTCCCTTGGTACCCCATATTATCCCCCCTAGGTATATAACATTCCACCCTCCTAAGCATGTTTCGTCCCCGAAACATGGGAATAACACAAATAATAAGATCTACTCAAAAGAGTAGTCCACTGGTACCATGCACGTGCATCTAGCCATCCAAGAGAGAGGTGAACCCTCGATCTCGCTGGTGCCTCACTCACTTGAGATGGAAGTTGACCGTGGTAGTTCTTCTGTGTTGATGTGTAGTAGGTGGATCGTCTCTCCTTTCTATCCATCATGTGACTACTTGGTTTCCATCTTGATGGTTGTCTTACGGGGTGATGTGGGTGATGATATGTTGAAGCTTTAACCCATGATGGCTTTTGCTTGACTTCACCCTGCTGTGGTGCCTGTTGTGGTGTCTTCTTTTTCAATATGACTTCAACCATTGAGCCCTCCTCTGATGTATCATCACCTATAACCTTTTCTTCTGCAGCCTCTATTTGTGTTTGATTATCGATCATCAAAGGCTCATCATCTGATATGTCAGTCCCTTGAACATCTTCTGCTTCAGCCTCCATGTGCTCTACCTTTTTATAGATGGAAATATCCTGTAATGTAATTTTCTTCTTTTTATACCATAGCTTCAGGAATTTCTTCTGCACATTAATATTGATAGTACCCACGGATTCCATCCAAGGATATCCCAAAACAACATCCATATTATCCATCTCTGAAGCATAAAAATCACCATGCAACACATATTTATCCATAGAAATCTTCAAATCCTTGTACACTTGAACATCCTCATTATCAACCTGTGTATGTTCAATTTGTTTTGCTGGGACTTGTAATTTTTTTGCCAAATTAACACTGATAAAATTATGTTTATAACTAGGATTGATAGAAACAATGATCTTCTCCTTTTGAATGAATCCATGAACCTGCAATAAGGAGACACACGTAGCAATTAACCCTTTATGTGTCTTATTCTCCTTTTTTCTAGCCTGAGACCATTTGTCCAGAAAGACTTTTTCATATTCTGCATCTGAAAGTTTGGTCATCTACTGGTGGTCAAGTGATAACCACCAATTTTTAGCCTCATCTCTCATATTACATATTATTGGAATCCTCCAATATTTCCCATGTGTAGACTTGTATCTTTTTATGTATTCTTCAATAGTAGGACCATTATCTTTTCCTGTAAATAATAGAAGCTTGCTAGAAGCCATGAATGGTTTGGAAAAAGAAAAAAATTCACCTGGCGAAAATTTGAAAATGTTACAGTTTCGTCAATATTGCTTAGAATCTCTATTATAACCTATTTTTGGAAATGGAACAACCATTCTGCATCTGCCCATGTGATAGAAATCCTGATTCAGACACTGGAATTTTAGATCTGCGCTGCTACTCTCCCGCCGTCACCCAAAATTTATGAAAAAAGAGCTGATTTTAAATCAACGATATCTCCCTCATCCGGACTCCGATTCGACTGATTTTTTTTTGAAGTTGGGTATTTTTTCCCAAAGAATCCAGATCTGCAATTAGATTTTTCAGATCTTATACCAGGACGTCTAGATCTGCGCCGCAAACTCGCTGCCTTGAAAATTGTCTGCAACCTCACTGATTTTTAAATTAGCGATATCTCCTTCATCCGGACTCCAATTCAACCGATTTTTTTTTTGAAATCGGCTATTTTTGCACAAGGAATACAGATCTGCAATTAGATTCTGTAGATATTGCACCAAAATTTACAGATCTGATCTGCAAATTCGCCACCCAAAAAATCCCTGCAAAAATGAAAAAAAAATTCTCCACAGTTTGCCCAAGAAAGTGCTCTGATACCAATTGTTGTAGATCTAACTTTATTGATCAAACCCTTAAGGTAGGGAAACACCATACATTCACTCCTTAAGGAATGAGAACACTCCACAAGCCATATGCTTGTTCATACAATAATCTTTCACTTCATATCTCTCCATGTGGAGTCTCTAGCCTCTATATAGGCTTCATACATACAATACCATGCATCATTACCATGGTTTCCTCATACCATCAACTAATACCATAGGCCCCTTACATTATTATTAACTACTTGTGGTCCCTTACATGACATGGGTTAACCACCTTATTTATTACTATGGCCCATCCCATTATTACATTATTACCTTGGGTACCTCCCTTGGTACCCCATATTATCCCCCCATGTTATAGCTCTGATACCACTTGTTATAGCTCTGATACCAATTGTTGTAGATCTAACTTTATTGATCATACCCTTAAGGTAGGGCAACACCATACATTCACTCCTAGGGGGGATAATATGGGGTACCAAGGGAGGTACCCAAGGTAATAAGGTAATAATGGGATGGGCCATAGTAATAAATATGGTGGTTACCCCATGTCATGTAAGGGACCACAAGTAATTAATAATAACGTAAAGGGCCAATGGTATTAGTTGATGGTATGAGGAAACCATGGTAATGATGCATGGTATTGTATGTATGAGGCCTATATAGAGGCTAGAGACTCCACATAGAGAGATATGAAGAGAAGTATTCTTGTATGAACAGGCATATGGCTTGTGGAGTATTCTCCTTCCTTAAGGAGTGAATGTATGGTGTTGCCCTACCTTAAGGGTTTTGATAATAAAGAAGCATTTTCTATCTATTTCTATCTTGTTATTTCTTGAGTTTAGTCTATTATCATAATATCTTTGGATCAGAGTTACAACAAGTGGTATCAGAGCACTTTCTTGGGCAAACCGTGGAGATTTTTTTTTTTTTTTTTTGCAGAGATTTTTGGGTGGCGAATTTGCAGATCAGATCTGTACGTTTTGGTGCAATATTTACAAAATCTAATTGCAGATCTGTATTCCAAGTGAAAAAATAGCCGATTTCAAAAAAAAAAATCGGTTGAATCGGAGTCCGGATGAAGGAGATATTGCTGATCTAAAAATCAGTGGGGTTGCAGACAATCTTTCGGGACAGCGAATTTGCGGCGCAAATCTAGATGTTTTGGCACCAGATCTGCAAAATTTAATTGTAGATCTGGAATCTTTGTGAAAAAACACCTGATTTCAAAAAAAAATCAGTCAATTCGGAGTCCGGATGAGGGAGATATCGCTGATTTAAAATCAGCTCTTTTTGTAGAAATTTTGGGTGACGGCGGGAGAGTAGCAGCGCAGATCTGAAATTCCAGTATCTGAATCACGATTTCTATCACATGGGCAGATGCAGAAGGGTTGTTCCATTTCCAAAAACAGGTTATAATAGAGATTCTGAGCAATATTGACAAAACTGTGACAATTACAAATTTTCGCCAAGTAAGTGAATTTATCTCATGGAGAAGTATTATTTTACAGGGAAAGATAATGGTCTTACTATTGAAGAATACATAAAACAAAAAAAGTTCGTATGGGACAAAAGTTGGAAATGGTGGGTAGTGCAAAACTTTAGAGATGAGGCCACCACATGGTGGGGATTACTTAACCAAAAGAAGTGTTACAACCTGCCCGATGAAGAATTTGAAAAATTACTTTTAGACAGATGGTCTCATGCTAGAAAACAAGATAAGGAGAAACATGTGGGGTTATTTCCTACTGGTATATCTTTATTGCAGGTTCATGGATTGATTCAGAAGGAGAAAATCATTGTGACTATAAATCCTAGTTGCAAGCAAAATCTCATAAATATCAACTTGACAAATAAATTGCAAGTCCCAGCAAAAAAAAATTGAAAATACACAGGTTGATGATCAGGATGTTCAAATTTATAAGGATTTGAAGCTTTCTATGGATAAGTATGTGTTTCATGGTGATTTTTATGCTTCAGATATGGATAACATAGATGTTGTTTTGGGATATCCTTGGATGGAATCCGTGGGTACTATCAATATTAATGTGCAGAAGAAATTCCTGAAGCTATGGTATAAAAAGAAGAAAATTACATTACAGGATATTTCCATACATAAACAGGTAGAGCACATAGAGGCTGAAGCAGAAGCTGTTGAAGGGACTGACATCTCAGATGACGAGCCTTTGATGATCGACAATCAAACACAAATAGAGGCTGCAGAAGAAAAGGTTACAGGTGATGATACATCAGAGGAGGGCTCAGTGGTTGAAGTCATATTGAAAAAGAAGACACCACAACAGGCACCACAGCAGGGTTTAGTCAAGCAAAAGCCATCGTGGGTTAAAACTTCAACATATCATAACCCACAACACCCCGCAAGATAACCATCAAGATGGAAACCAAGTAGTCACATGACGGATAGAAAGGAGAGACGATCCACCTACTACACATCAACACAGAAGAGCTGCCACGGTCAACTTCCATCTCAAGCGAGCGAGGCACCAGTGAGATCGAGGGTCCACCTTTCTCTTGGATGGCTAGATGCACGTGCATGGTATCAGTGGACTACTCTTTTGAGTAGATCTTATTATTTGTGTTCTTCCCATGTTTCGGGGACGAAACATGCTTAGAGGGGTGGAATGTTATATACTTAGGGGGGATAATATGGGGTACCAAGGGAGGTACCCAAGGTAATAATGTAATAATGGGATGGGCCATAGTAATAAATAAGGTGGTTAACCCATGTCATGTAAGGGACCACAAGTAGTTAATAATAACGTAAAGGGCCCATGGTATTAGTTGATGGTATGAGGAAACCATGGTAATGATGCATGGTATTGTATGTATGAGGCCTATATAGAGGCTAGAAACTCCACATGGAGAGATATGAAGAGAAGTATTCTTGTATGAACATGCATATGGCTTGTGGAGTATTCTCCTTCCTTAAGGAGTGAATGTATGTGTTGCCCTACCTTAAGGGTTTTGATAATAAAGAAGCATTTTCTATCTATTTCTATCTTGTTATTTCTTGGGTTTAGTCTATTATCATAATATCTTTGGATCAGATCTACAACAAGTGAATGTATGTTATATACCTAGGGGGGATAATATGGGGTACCAAGGGAGGTACCCAAGGTAATAATGTAATAATTGGATGGGCCATAGTAATAAATAAGGTGGTTAACCCATGTCATGTAAGGGACCACAAGTAGTTAATAATAATGTAAAGGGCACATGGTATTAGTTGATGGTATGAGGAAACCATGGTAATGATGCATGGTATTGTATGTATGAGGCATATATAGAGGCTAGAGACTCCACATGGAGAGATATGAAGAGAAGTATTCTTGTATGAACAGGCATATGGCTTGTGGAGTATTCTCATTCCTTAAGGAATGAATGTATGGTGTTTCCCTACCTTAAGGGTTTTGATAATAAAGAAGCATTTTCTATCTATTTCTATCTTTTATTTCTTGGGTTTAGTCTATTATCATAATATCTTTGGATCAGATCTACAACAAGTGAATGTATGTAATATACCTAGGGGGGATAATATGGGGTACCAAGGGAGGTGCCCAAGGTAATAATGTAATAATGGGATGGGCCATAGTAATAAATAAGGTGGTTAACCCATGTCATGTAAGGGACCACAAGTAGTTAATAATAACGTAAAGGGCCCATGGTATTAGTTGATGGTATGGGGAAACCATGGTAATGATGCATGGTATTGTATGTATGAGGCCTATATAGAGGCTAGAGACTCCACATGGAGAGATATGAAGAGAAGTATTCTTGTATGAACAGGCATATGGCTTGTGGAGTATTCTCCTTCCTTAAGGAGTGAATGTATGGTGTTGCCCTACCTTAAAGGTTTTGATCAGTTCTTCTGTGTTGATGTGTAGTAGGTGGATCGTCTCTCCTTTCTATCCATCATGTGACTACTTGGTTTCCATCTTGATGGTTGTCTTGCGGGGTGATGTGGGTGATGATATGTTGAAGCTTTAACCCATGATGGCTTTTGCTTGACTTCACCCTGTTGTGGTGCCTGTTGTGGTGTCTTCTTTTTAAATATGACTTCAACCACTGAGCCCTCCTCTGATGTATCATCACCTGTAACCTTTTTTTCTGCAGCCTATGTTTGTGTTTGCTTGTCGATCATCAAAGGCTCATCATCTGATATGTCAGTCCCTTGAACATCTTCTGCTTCAGCCTCCATGTGCTCTACCTGTTTATGGATGGAAATATCCTGTAATGTAATTTTCTTCTTTTTATACCATAGCTTCAGGAATTTCTTCTGCACATTAATATTGATAGTACTCGCGGATTCCATCCAAGGATATCCCAAAACAACATCCATATTATCCATCGCTGAAGCATAAAAATCACCATGCAACACATATTTATCCATAGAAATCTTCAAATCCTTGTACACTTGAACATCCTCATTATCAACCTGTGTATGTTCAATTTGTTTTGCTGGGACTTGCAATTTTTTTGCCAAATTAATACTGATAAAATTATGTATACAACTAGGATTGATAGAAACAATGATCTTCTCCTTTTGAATGAATCCATGAACCTGCAATAAGGATATACCAGTAGGAAATAATCCCACATGTTTCTTCTTATCTTGTTTTCTAGCATGAGACCATCTGTCTAAAAGTAATTTTTCAAATTCTTCATCGAGCAGGTTGGAACACTTCTTTTGGTTAAGTAATCCCCACCATGTGGTAGCCTCATCTCTAAATTAATGCGCTACCCACCATTTCCAACTTTTGTCCCATACGAACTTTTTTTGTTTTATGTATTCTTCAATAGTAAGACCATTATCTTTCCCTGTAAAATATAGCTTCTCCATGAGATAAATTCACTTACTTGGCGAAAATTTTTAATTGTCACAATTTCGTCAATATTGCTCAGAATCTCTATTATAACCTGTTTTTGGAAATGGAACAACCATTCTGCATCTGCCCATGTGATAGAAATCCTGACTCAGACACTGGCATTTTTAGATCTGCGCTGCTACTCTCCCGCCGTCACCCAAAATTTCTGAAAAAAAACTGATTTTAAATCAACGATATCTCCCTCATCCGGACTCCGATTCAACTGAATTTTTTTTTGAAATTAGGTGTTTTTTCACAGAGATTCCAGATATACAATTAAATCTTGCAGATCTTGCACCAGGGCTTCTAGATCTGCGCCGCAAAACTCGCTGCCCTGAAAATTGTCTGCAACCCCACTGATTTTTAAATCAGCAATATCTCCTTCATCCGGACTCCGATTCAACCGATTTTTTTTTTGAAATCAGCTATTTTTGCACAAGAAATACAGATCTGCAATTAGATTCTGTAGATCTTGCACCAAAACGTACAGATCTGATCTGCAAATTCGCCACCAAAAAAATCCCTGCAAAAATGAAAAAAATTTCCACTTTTGTGCCCAAGAAAGTGTTCTGATACCAATTTTAAATGATTCACTTTGATAATAAAGAATAATTTCTATCTATTTTGATCTTGTTATTCTTGGGTTATTTCTATTCTCATATATTTTTTGGATCAGATCTACAACAAGTGGTATCAGAGCACTTTTTTGGGCAAACCGTGGAATTTTTTTTTTTTCATTTTTGCAGGGATTTTTTGGGTGGCGAATTTGCAGATCAGATCTGTACATTTTGGTGCAAGATCTGCAGAATCTAATTGCAGATCTGTATTCCTTGTGCAAAAATAACCGATTTAAAAAAAAATCGGTTGAATTAGAGTCCGGATGAAGGAGGTATCGCTGATTTAAAAATCAGTGGGGTTGCAGACAATTTTCAGGGCAGCGAGTTTGCGGCGCAGATCTAGACGTCCTGGTGCAAGATCTACAAAATCTAATTGTAGATCTGAATTGTTTGAGAAAAATCACCCAATTTCAAAAAAAAAAACAGTCGAATCGGAGTCTGGATGAGAGAGATATAGCTGATTTAAAATCAGCTCTTTTTTGCAGAAATTTTGGTGACGACGGGAGAGTTGCAGTGCAGATCTGGAATTCTAGTGCCTGGATCAGGATTTCTATCACATGGGCAGATGCAGAATGGTCATTCCATTTCCAAAAACAGGTCATAATAAAGATTCTGAGCAATATTGACTAAACTGTGGCCACTTTAAATTTTCGTCAAGTGAGGAATTTTTCTCAAACCCTCTTCATGGAGATGCTATATTTTACAGGGAAAGATAATGGTCTTACTATTGAAGAATACATAAAACAAAAAAAGTCAGCATTGGCAAAATATTGGAGGGATTCAGTGTGGTTTGGTTTCAAAGATGAGGCTTACAAATTGTATTTCTCACTTGATGCCAAACAGTTGACCAAACTCTCAGATGCAGAATTTGAAAAAGTCCTTTTAGACAAATGGCCTCGTGCTAGAAAAAAGGAGAATGCGAAACATAAGGGATTATTTGCTACAAGTGTCTCCTTATTGCAGGTTCATGGATTCATTCAAAAGGAGAAGATCATTGTTTCTATCAATCCTAGTTGTAAACATAATTTTCTCAGTGTTAATTTGGCAAAAAAATTGCAAGTCCCAGCAAAACAAATTGAACATACACAGGTTGATAATGAGGATGTTCAAGTGTACAAGGATTTGAAGATTTCTATGGATAAATATGTGTTGCATGGTGATTTTTATGCTTCAGAGATAAATAATATGGATGTTGTTTTGGGATATCCTTGGATGGAATCCGTGGATACTATCAATATTAATGTGCAGAAGAAATTCCTGAAGCTATGGTATAAAAAGAAGAAAATTACATTACAGGATATTTCCATCCATAAACAGGTAGAGTACATGGAGGCTGAAGCAGAAGCTGTTGAAGGGACTGACATCTCAGATGATGAGCCTTTGATGATAGACAATCAAACATAAACAGAGGCTGCAGAAGAAAAGGTTACAGGTGATGATACATCAGAGGAGGGCTCAATGGTTGAAGTCATATTGAAAAAGAAGACACCACAACAGGCACCACAGCAGGGTGAAGTCAAGCAAAAGCCATCGTGGGTTAAAACTTCAACATATCATCACCCACATCACCCCGCAAGACAACCATCAAGATGGAAACCAAGTAGTCACATGATGGATAGAAAGGAGAGACGATCCACCTACTACACATCAACACAGAAGAACTGCCACGGTCAATTTCCATCTCAAGCGAGCGAGGCACCAGCGAGATCGAGGGTTCACCTCTCCCTTGGATGGCTAGATGCACGTACATGGTACCATTGGACTACTCTTTTGAGTAGATCTTATTATTTGTGTTCTTCCCATGTTTCGGGGACGAAACATGCTTAGGGGGGTGGAATGTTATATACCTAGGGGGGATAATATGGGGTACCAAGGGAGGTACCCGAGTTAATAATGTAATAATGGGATGGGCCATAGTAATAAATAAGGTGGTTAACCCATGTCATGTAAGGGACCACAAGTAGTTAATAATAATGTAATGGGCCCATGGTATTAGTTGATGGTATGAGGAAACCATGGTAATGATGCATGGTATTGTATGTATGAGGCCTATATAGAGGCTAGAGACTCCACATGGAGAGATATGAAGTGAAGGATTATTGTATGAACAGACATATGGCTTGTGGAGTGTTCTCCTTCCTTAAGGAGTGAATGTATGGTGTTGCCCTACCATAAAGCTTTTGATAATAAAGAAGAATTTCTATCTATTTTGATCTTGTTATTCTTGGGTTATTTCTATTCTCATATATTTTTTGGATCAGATCTACAACATTGCCTTGCATCCTGTTGACATGGCGAATGTTTGCTATACCAACAAGGGGAACTAACCTGATCACAGGCCCCAATTAGGCTTGCTTTCATTTTGAATGGCTAGTTCCAACGGATTTGAAGGTACCCATGAAATGTAATAGATGTTGAAGGATTGCTTATGAGAAGAAGACTTCAATTAAATCAACAAAATAAAATGGCTAACCTCTATGTATTAAATCCTATCTACACTACTTCTAACTACTCTAGCCTAGTTCTAGCTATCCTAATCTGTCCTGTAGGAGAAAAATAAAAGATATTAAACACAATAAATAAATTCCAAGTCCAAAAGAATCAATTATTGAGTTCATAGATGAAAAAATCTATATTAGAGCTTGATTGCATTCAGATTACTCATACGGGAATACACATTCCTTTCGGTATAAATAAACTAGCAATTGGTGTTTAATATGATTTTGAATCAAAGATAGCTCATAAGTTAATCATGAAATTGAATCATATTCAATTAAACAAGACAAATCATGAATAGTATGCCATCAATATGCATAAAGAAAAATCACATTTATATTCATGCCAGCAACAACACCCTGCTTCCAAACACCTCAAAGTGAAAGGAAAATAAATTAGAAACTAAAGGCCCCTTCTTGAAACAAACAGTCCTTGTTATTCACAATAGCTCAAAACTATTCTTCCAAACAAACAAAAAGCCCCTTTTCATCTTCGGGGGTGATACTTATGCAAAAGCATGTGACTCTCGATCTTCCCTGCCTCCTCATCTCCTTCCACTATTTTCGATATACAAGCCGAGTATACAGAGATAGGATTGTCAGTGAAACCGCTGACATGTAGAAAGCATATCTGCTGGAGCACTTCATTTCCTGAGGAGGTGGACAAATGTTGATAAAAGGGGTTACTATGTTTCGCCTTTCCATGATGGAAAACTGGGGCAATTTTGCTTTCAGACTGTATAGGCAACACATGGGATTCTGACCTGAAATGCCTAAGGTCGGACCTTCAAGCACAATGCTTTTGCATACATGGCTCTTCAAATCCACTCCTGCGTCCTTTACTTCTCACCTACAGAGATAGCTATCATTAGCTTCATGATTATGAACAATATAACAGAAATATTCACACAGAACATAAACGCTGCGTTCATTAACTTTTAAAAACTACAAGAACAAGTGTGAAAAGGATTTACGCATAAAACACAGGCAACACACAATTTCCTACTCAATCCATGGGCTTGGCATGGTTTTTGAGGGCTTCTTTAATCACAATCAGGTATCGTCCCCTCTGCGGGTCGCAGTACCCATGCCTTCCACTTCCCCAATGTGCAATTACACTATTGGGACTCCACAAACCCGCCTTTTACACTAAAAACCTGATCCCTTTGTTATTTTAGAAAATTTGGAAAACACAGGAAAACAAAGAAAATCCTGCCCCGATCACTCAGGCCGGACCTCAAATTTTATATTTCAGGGCTTATAAATATCGTCAGGTCTAGAAAATCACATATATCAAGCCTGGGGCTCCACCGATTGCGATATGCGATTGGGCTTTGGACCTGAAAATATATATACCATATTTGATAGGCTCGGCGGGTCTGCCATATAGTCATGCGCGTTGTATGTAAGGCCCGAGCTCCATCGATATGTGATATGCGATATGGCCCCAAACCTGACATATGTATGAAGCATGGTTAAAGGTGTTGTCGGGTCCGGAGCATAGTGGCACACCTTATATGTATAAGCCTTAGACCTAGGCCTATTGCAATATGCGACGGGGTTTCGGACTCGACATATCTATATGTTGGGGTTTATAATGTCGTCGGGTTCGGGGGACACACGCACCCTTTATATATAGCTTTGGGGCTTGGCCGATAGTGATTTGCGATGGGGCTCCCGACCTGAAATATATGCATTTGGGTTAGAAAAACCTGTTGAGTTGGGAAGCCATGAATGCGTAATGTTAATTGCAATAGGCCTAAAATGGATTTATGCATGTTCGGAGTATTTTTATTATAACAAGTTATAATGGGAAAAATGATGCAATAGAAGTTTTTAAGGGCTGAAAAGGTTCCGATAGAGGGGAGGAATGGAAGGCTAGTCTGGGTGGTGAATGGACCGTGCAGAAGGGATTAAACAGGGTTCTTGACCATTAAGACTTGAAAATTTGGCTCGACAACGAGTTAAAGTCTCTGGGACTAAACAGTTTATTCGAAGAGGTAGAAGACCAACCTTTTAGGGGACCCATTCAAAATTGTTGCCAAGGAAAATTTTGATAGGGTGGTGGTTGTGGCCACAACACATCCTTCCAAACTCACCTAGAAAACCTTTTAACCAAATTTCCTCTTTGCAAGCATCTGATATAGTTATGCATTCTGCCTCATTAGTGGATAAAGAAACTATTTCATGAAGCTTTGACATATAACTAATAACTCCACATGCAAGAGTAAGAAAATATCCAAAATTGGATTTCCTCTTGTCCAATTCACTTGCAAAATCTAAATCAACATAATCGCGGACTGAATCACTACTACCATTACAGGTGATACAGTAATTACTTGTGCCTTTAAGATATCGAAGCACCCATTTCACTGATGCCCAATACTCTTTAACTAGATTTTCCATGTACATTCTATTAACAACACCAATTTCATGTGAAATATCTGGCCTTGCACTAACCATCACATATATTAATCATCCTATTGCATTAGCATATGGTACATGAGACATATACTCATTTTATTCATCATTACTAGGACACAAACCTGAAGAAAGCTTGAAATGGGAAGCTAAAGGAATTTGAACAGGCTTCACATTATTCATACCGAATCTTAGAAGTATTTTCTCTACATACTTTTGTTGTGATAACCAAAACTTACCATTTTTCCTATCTCTGTGTATCTACATGCCTAAGATATGTTTTGTTACTCCAAGATCCTTCATTTCAAAATTAATAACCAACTAAGCCTTTAACCTATTGATCTCAACCATGCTTTTTCTTTCTACAAGCATATCATCAACATATAACACCAAAATGATCAATACACCATTTTCCAACTTTTGAATGTAGACACAATGATCATACTCACTTTTGGTAAAATGGTATCTCATCATGAAGGAATAAAACTTTTTGTACCATTGCATGGGAGATTGCTTCAGACCATACAATGACTTCTTGAGTTTGAAAAAAAATCTCTTATTGCAATTTTGAACAAACCCTTCTGGTTTTCCATATATATATATATATATATATATATATATATATATATATATATATATATATATCCTCATCCAAATCTCTATGTAAGAATGTTGTTTAAACATCTAGTTTCTCTAACTCTAGATCACATAATGCAATTAATGCTAACACAACTCTAATTGAAACAAGCTTAACAACTGGTGAAAAAATATCATGGAAATTAATACCTTCCTTTTGATAATCTTCTTTTGCAACCAGTCTTTCTTTGTACTTTTGAACAATATCATTAGTTTCTTTCTTCAATTTGTAAACCCACTTGCAACCGACAACTTTCATGTCCTTAGGAAGTTCCCCTAGATCCCATGTCTTATTTCTTTGTAATGCATCCATTTCCTCTTTCATTGGTACTTTCCATTTATCACTATTAGGTACTTCCATTGCTTGCTGATAGCAACTAGGTTGTCTCTTGAAATATGGAAACGAGAATATTCCAATTTAATTTGTCCTTGAATTAAATTCTGAATTAAAATCAAATTTAGTCTTAACAGCTACTTGGAAATAATTAATTAATTAATTTTAAATTAATTAGTTGGAGGAATTCAAGTTAGAAGTCTTTCTGAAGTCATGCAAGAGTTAACCCTTAAATTAAGGAGATAAGATTGAGTTATATTTGAATTGTAATTAGTTAACTCAGTTTTTTGAGTTAAGTCCAGTTAAATTAGTTCTAAACTGTTTGAGGAACTAATACTGAGTTAACAGTCAGTTGATGCATTAATGCACTCAACTAGTGCTACTCTAGTTAACTGAAGATTCCCTCATTAGAAACTCATGCATCTTTATTATGAGAAAGACCCAGTTGAGATTAAATGTTCAAGGACAGTGCACTATTAGTTTCATGTGTTTTCTCATGGAGAAAACTCATGCATGCACTGAAGGATTCATCCTTGAGGATTGCGTAGTTTTGAAGGCTTGGTTTTCCACTTGGTAATAGTTAAATAATTCGTAAGGAACACTGCAAGGAAATAGGAGCTTGTAGGGTAGAGAGGAAGGCTAGAGAGAAGCCAATATTGCCTGTGAGCATCTGTGAGGATTGTACTGAGAGCTGGCTAGCTGTGAGAGCTAAGGCTTTGTATAATTCCTATGTATTTCTACCATGTATGATAATACAATAGTGTGGGGTTTTTAGCTGAGGATTTCCCCTAAGTATTTTCATGTGTATTGTGCCATTGATTCTTCTTCTTCTAGTTATATTGTTCAGCTCGATCTTTAAGCTTCCGCAAATTGATAGTAGAAGTAGGTTATAGTATTCTGCTTTGATTTATATTGCATTATCAGGTTAACCTATCACATATTTTCTACATGGTATCAGAGTTGTGAATAGTATACTAAGAAGAGAATTTGAAGTTTGAAGTTTGGGGTTGCAAGTGCAAATCGAATTCATATCATACTTCAAGGTTGGCCAATGGCATTCTATGGCTTGAGACTCGAGTATGCCTTGGAAGGTAGCTCGAATTACATAGCATGGAAAGATGGAATGGAGGCTTTATTAGAAGGCAATGGCTTGAAGGAAGTCATTGATCAAGAAATCCCAAAGCCAGCTTCAACTAATGCACAAGAGTTGGTTGAGTGGAAGAAGTGTGTGGCGAAGGCGAGACAGATCATCCTTGAGGGAGTTCGAGACCATATTGTCTCAAGTCTCCATGGGAAGGATACTCCATTTTCAATGTGGAAGACATTAAAGGACCACTACCAGAACAATAGCGACAAGAGGAAATTGGGGCTCAAGGATAAGCTTCGAAGAATCAAGATGGAGAAGGGCGATACTATTTCCACATATCTGAAGAAGCTCACCACTTGTAGAGATGAGCTTGGCAGTGTGGGAATAACTACTACTGATGATGATATGTTGAGCCTCGCTCTCCTTGGCCTTCCAAAGAGTTGGAATGGTTACCAGAACTCTATGAATGGAAGGGAGAAACTGCCGATTGCGAACAATTGTGGTCGGATCTTATGCAGGAGGAGATCAGGAGGAGCACACGAGATGGTTCTTCATCCAAGAATGTTGATGAAGAAAACCTGGCCTTCGCAAGTAAGGCAAGGAAAGGGAAGGGGAAAGCTTCCCATTTCAAATCGAATTCTTCTCATGGAGGGAAGAAGGGTGACATGTCTAAAGTAAGATGCTTTGATTGTCACAAGATGGGAATTATGCGACTAATTTCCCATTGAAGAAGTCCAAGAAGGGATCTTCAGAAGGATAGGAAGGTGAGGCATTAGCCTCTCAATTCGAAATGGACTTTACCCTCATTGCATGCATGGTGTCATCGATGATGGGTTGTGTCTGATATCTTGATAGTGGAGCCTCATTCCACATGACCGGTGATAAAAATTTATTCAGTGCCCTGGAGGAGAAAAAGCTCAAGATGCGCATAGAGATGGGTGATGACGAAAGGTATAGTGTTTTAGGAGTGGGCACGGTTGCTTTTTAGAGGGAGCGTGGAGCTCCTCTCACCTTGACAGATGTGATGTATGTGTGTGGACTGAAGAAGAACTTGGTATCGGTCGCAATGTTGGAGGACAAAGGCTACAATGTTGTCTTGACTCTTGAGTAAAGGAAAGGCGTTCTTAAGACACATAGCCATGGGTCCGACCAAGAGGATAGGGATTCGGGTGAAGAATCTCTATAAACTAGAGGTGGACAATTTTGCAGCATTGAGTACGAAAGCAGAATTGGTGCAAAGCCAAGACATTGGTGAGTTGTGGCACAGGCGGTTGGGCCATTTGCGTCATGGGGCATTGAAGATAATGCGGTAGATATCTATAGGACTTCCCAAAGGTAAACTTGAGCAAGTTGACACATGCAAAAGTTGTACCTTGGGAAAGTACACCAAGTCTTCCTTTCATGATCGAGAAAGTCGAGCAGCGGCTATCTTAGAGCGAGTTCATACTAATTTGTGTGGACCATTCTCAACAGCATCCATAGGGAAGTAAAGGTATTATGTGATTTTCATTGATTACTATTCTCGTAAATGCTGGATTTATTTCATGCAGAAGAAGGACCAAACTTTCACAATTTTTTGTGAGTTCAAAGCTTTGGTCGAGAAATATTCAAGGAAGAAGATCAAGGCCTTTAGAAGTGACAACGATGGAGAATATGTCTCTCAATAGTTTAAGGACTTCTTTGCAGCGGAAGGAATTAAACGAGAGTTGACGACACCTCATAACCCACAACAAAATGGGGTGGCTGAGAGGAAGAATAAAACTATTGTAGGGGCAACACAAGCAATTCTGCATGACTAAGGCCTACCACTTCACTTGTGGGCTGAGGCATGCAACACAACAGTGTATTTGCAAAATAGAAGCCCGCATCACATACTTGGCATGAAGACACCAGAGGAAGCTTTCTCTGGTAAGAGACCAGATGTGGGTCACTTGAGGATCTTTGGCTCATCGGTATATTGCCATGTGACAAAGAATGCACGGAAGAAGTTTGAGTTGACAGCAGGGTTGGGGATATTTGTGGGGTACACTGATACACCTCAAAACTATCGTGTGTACTTGCCTACTAGTCAGAGGATAGTGGTTCGCAGAGATCTCAAGTTTTATGAGCAGAGGACCATATGAGTTTCCCTTGAGAGGGAGCTCCAACTACAGGCTGTGGAGGAACTGTTGGTTCCTAAGGAGGAGGAACCTTAGGCTGATGCGGAGCAGTTGCATGTAGAGGTTCCAGGAGTGGAGACATCCACTCAAGCAGAGTCTTCCAGAGATGGACGGAAGCGCACAAGAGAATTTGACATATTGTTGGAGGATGCAAGAGAGAATGTGGGAGCACAATCTTCTCAGTGCAGACAGGGGAGGTCACCTGAGAGGTACACTGGATACATGACCCTTGTTGGGGAATGTGTTGAGACTGAGCCATCTTCCTTTGAGGAAGTAGTGCAGTAGTTGATTTGGGTTGATGCTATGGTGGAGGAGTATGACTCCATAGTTCGTAATAGTATTTGGGACGTGGTTCCGAGTCTAGAGAACAAGTCAGTTGTGAGTTCTGTTGGCTTTACAGGGTAAAGCAAGTTGCTGATGGTAGTGTGGAGAAGCATAAGGCAAGATTTGTTTCCCTTGGCTTTTCACAGGTCAAGAGGATCATGTTGCTGCAGTATATTTTGACAGAGGAGCAAGATGCTGGCATTTTGACAAAGGCATTGTCAAAGTTTAAATTCGAGTTCCAAAACGTTAAGATTAGGCTAGCAGATAATCCCTTTTTTGTTGAGAGGGAGTGTTGAAATATGGCAACAAAAATATTCCAATTTAATTTGTCCTTGAATTAAATTGTGAATTAAAATTGAATTTAGTCTTAACAGCTACTTGGAAATAATTAATTAATTTATTTTAAATTAATTAGTTGGAGAAATTCAAGTTAGAAGTCTTTATGAAGTCATGCAAGAGTTATCCCTTAAATTAAGGAGATAAGATTGAGTTATATTTGAGTTGTAATTAGTTAACTCAGTTTACTGAGTTAAGTCAAATTAAATTGGTTCCAACCTATTTGAGGAACTAATAGTGAGTTAACAGTCAGTTGATGCATTAATGCACTCAACTAGTTCTACTCCAGTTAACTGAAGATTCCCTCATTAGAAACTCATGCATGTCTATTCTGAGAAAGACCCAGTTGAGATTAAATATTCAAGGACAGTGTGCTATCATTTGCATGTGTTTTCTCATGGAGAAAACTCATGCATGCAGTCAAGGATTCATCCTTGAGGATTGTGCAGTTTTGAAGGCTTGGTTTTCCACTTGGTAATAGGAAAATCATCCATAAGGAACAACGCAAGGAAATAGGAGCTTGGAGGGCAGAAATGAAGGTTTGACAGAAACCAATATTTCCTGTGAGAATTTGTGAGGATTGTACTAAGAGCTGGTTGGGTGTGAGAGCTAAGGCTTTGTATAATTCCTATGTATTTCCACCATGTATGATAATACAATAGTGTGGGGTTTTTAGCTTAGGATTTCCCCAAAGTATTTTCATGTGTATTGTGCCATTGATTCTTCTTCTTCTGGTTATATTGTTTGGCTCGATCTTTAAGATTCCACAAATTTATAGTAGAACTAGGTTATAGTATTTTTCTTTGATTCATATTGCATTATCGGGTTAACCTATCACGGATTTTCTACATTCTCCACCATTAACAATCAAAGCAAAAAATGTAGCAAAATCATCATACATTTTAGGAAAATATTTTATCTATGTAAACCTTTGTACAACTTGTTGCGATATTTATTCAGTTTCCTGATAAATTTTTGTATCGTCATCTGCTTCTGTAAGAGCTTCTTCATTAATATATTTATTTTCCTCCTCCCTTGAAGATGATTTAGTTTCCAATTGAGCTTGATGTATCTTTGGTACTTCTTCCTGTTTCATTTCACCATCTACATTTGATTTTATGAGTGATGATTCATCAAACATGACATCTATCTTAATGATCATGATTTTGTGGGTAGTAGGATCCCATAGTCTATATCCCTTAACTCCATCACCATATCCAACAAATATTAGTCTTTTTTAATTTTGGATCTAACTTAGAATGTTGATTATTTGGAACAAGAGCATAGGCATCACAACCAAAAACTTTAATATTTGAATATTCACAAGGTTGACATGTCCATACCTCTTCTAGAGTCTTACAGCTAATTGCAGTTGATGGTAACTGATTTACCAAATAACACGTTGTAAGAACTGTTTCTTCCCACAATTCCTGTTGAAAATTGGCATTATTGAGCATAGTCGTTTCTCTCTCTAGAAGATTCATATTCATGTGTTCAACAACACCATTTTTTTCAGGAGTATAAACTGTGGTTTTATGTCTTTTGATCACAACTTCCTTGAAATACTTTTCAAATTCCTTTCAAGTAAACTTGGATCCATTGTCAATTCTCAAACATTTAATTGACCTGCCATTTCTTTCTTCAACCAAAGCTCTATATTGCTTAAAATCATCAAATACATCATATTTTCTTTTCAGTAAATAGATCCACACCTTTCTAGAGTAATCATCTATAAATGTTAAAATATGAAGATCCTCCAAAAGAGACTTTAGGAGATGGTCCCCAATGATCTGAATGGATGTAATCAAGGATACCCTTACTAACATGTTTTCTTGTTTTAAAATTTTGTCTAGATTGATTTCCATAAATAAAATGCTCATGCAAATTCAAATTCAGAGATTTAAAGCTTGGAAGTAACTTACTATCAACCAATACCTTCAACCCTTTCTCACTCGCATGACCCAAGCACTGATGCCATAAATGAGTACAGTGACCTGCACCTACAGATGTTATTGTTCCATGATATTTTTATGTCCTTCCTTCAAACTTATAAAGGTTCCCAAAACTTTTAGCCTTCATGACTACCAAGATGCCTTTCGTCAACTTCATAACTCCACCTTGAACTGTACATTTATAACCAACAGAATCTAACACTCCCAAATATATTAAGTTCTTTCTAAGATTAGGCACATGTATCACCTCTGTTAATGTTCTAAAAATACCGTCATACATTTTAATCTTGATAATACCAATCCCAACAGTTTTTCATGTAACATCATTAACCATGAAAACCACATTGTCATCAATAGATTGGTATGGAGAAAACCGATTCCTATGAAGAAACATATGATGGTTAACACTCGAATCTAGCAACCAATTATGATGATGTTGAGAAACAATAGAACTGGAAAAATCCTCATCAACAATACATGCACTAGTTTCAAGTGAGTTATCTTCCTTTGTAGAATCCCTTTTAGCAGTTGGCTCATTTCTTTTCCAATAATCCTTCTTAAGATGCACTAATTTGTTGCAGTACCAACACTTCAACTTGCCTCTTGACTTGGATCTTGATGTGTCTCTCGAATTCTGATATTTTTCTTTTGATCGAACTCTTGCCACCATTCCTTCTGATGTTGAGGTTTCAAGGCTAGATTTTCATCAATTTTCCTTAGACAATAGAGCTCCCACAATAGCATCAAGGTTAATGGTATTAGTAGAAATAAAACTGATAGAGGTTACAAAATGATCACAAGACTTAGGCAAAGAACAAAACAATGTAATTGATTTGTCTTCTCCTTATATATTTACATTTATACTAGACAACTGACATAAAAGAGTATTGAAAGAAATCAAATGATCATATATCTTTGTACCTTCCTTCATTTGCAAACTGTATAAATTTTTTTTTTTTCTCGGTAAAAGACTATCTATTATATTATATGGTATTTACATGTGAACTTTACATACTGAGATACAGACCAACCAGGGCCGACTATGGCGCCTGGGAGAACAAAGTTTGACCCAAAATACTCCCTCGCAGGGGCAACTACAGGATTTACCAAGCATACTGAGGCAAAAGACCAAAATGACATGACTGTAGACGAAAATGAACAACATCGAGTTAGACAGTGACGACACGTCCCACGTAGGGGCTTCCATCCAACAAACTTGCAGAGAAGCTAGTCCCGCCGCGAGATTGACATTTACATGACAAAATGAGGAACTGAAAATTAACCAAAACAGTGGCAGACACAGTAACAAACAGAATACAAATACCCGCTGAAACTATTGGATTAGACCGATGCTGAGAGAGAAGGGAGAATGTCGGAGATCGCTGCTGGGGATTAGTCTTTGGGCTCTTCCTCGTAAATGTAGCTCCAGCCTTGGCCCTTCGGCATCCCTGCCCATAAGTCCCTTGGATCCTTTGCAGTATTCGGAGGAGCCTGTTCCGGAGGAATGGGAGGGGAGTGCTGGATTTCTTTCCCTGAGGTGCTAGCCTCAATTGGTGGCTGCAGCACGGAACTCTCCTCCCCCTTGCCTACCTGAGGTGGCTCAGCCGAATCTGGCTGCTTCCCTTCTTCATTTCCTTCAGGAGCTTTGGTAAAGAGCACCAAGATATGGGCATTGATGCTCTCGTTCTCCTTCGAACCACCCAAGGTGAAGACGACTGAGCCAAAGGCTGGAAGCCCTGACTCTCCTTCACTTGTGCTGCCAACCTCCAAGAACTGCCCGACCTGAATTGGTATTGCTCTCGCTCTCCTATGGCAGTAGCAGCAGCAACAATGATGGTGCTCATCTGCTGTCGGGCGTCGTGAGGACGCTCCTCGCCCAGGTCCCCTCCTACTCGGCTGCCGCTCTCGTATCTTGGCCATGGATCCCCTGCCGCCTTCCTCTTGTTCTCGGACCACTGTCGAAGGATTGAGGATCCCGTAGAGACCGGTGCGGGATCGTAGTAACTGAATTGTGACAGAAGAACGATCACAGAGCAGATTTTGCCACAGGCCACACACAGGAGGAGCTGCTTCAGAGCAAAACTCTGCCACATAACACGCACAGAATGACCGCCTCGCTTCCAATTTATTCCAATTGTCTTTGATGTGCCTCTTCTCCCCAGGACATTCCCCTGAGTAGCAGCTACAGAGTGCTATGACTGCCCTGCAAGGTGGTGGATTGTCCCCCCGATCCGATTCCTTCCACGCCTGCAACATTCCCTTCTCACCATGATTATGAATTTGTAGTTCGCTGCCTTCCCCTTCAAGAATCGCTGCAAAACCTCGAAACGAGCATGCCTTAACTACTCTCTGTCCCTCCATTGATTCACCCTGCTCGACATTGAATGCCAGGAGCTTGGGCATACAAACCATATCCTCTGACGACGGAGACCCATTACACTTCCCATAACATTTAATTGCTGGCACGGGGCGTCACATGCTGGGCATGTGGCTCGTCCCTATGTGACGTTCCCTCACCCGCATCCGGGGGCAAACTGTATAATCTTAACTTCAAGTAGATTATGTTTTTCAAGGACTTCTTCATATAAAGGCTTTCTAACTTGGTCCACAATCTTGCATCTATTTTCTCTCCAATAATTTCAAATAACACGTCATCTTCCAAGAACATATGAATAACACTAAGGGCTCTTGCATCCATGTCCTCCCAATCGTCATCATCCAAGCCCACAAGTTTCTTTACCCCACTGAGCAACACCTTTTCCACTCCTTGTTGCACGAGCATACCTCACATCTTAACCTTCCATAACTCAAAGCTATTACTCCCATTGAACTTTTTGATTTCAAACTTCACACTCTACATCTTCGCCATTAACACAAACTTTTCCCAAAAGCTCTGATACCACTTGTTGAGTTGAGCACTGAAAGCATAACCTACAAATAAATTGAAATTGCATAAAATAATGGCAAATAAAAAAGATAAAAGAACAATAAAACACATATATTTACACCATGTTCTACATGGTAAAACCCCCCTTGTGAGGTAAACATCCATGGGGTAGTGATAATCGATATTGTTATTATTCAAGGGAGATTTACAACAACCAACTCACAGGCATACATTATCCAACCATTCAACCCACTCTCCATTCATTTTATGTTTTCTTATTTCCTCTATAGGATTACATGTATGAATAACAACCTATAAATTTTTTTCCAAATCCATCCATAGATTTTAAAGTAGTTACATAAAAAACATTTTACATAAAACAAAAAAGTTCCTTTTATATGTTATTTTTCCAAAAACTTCGATTAGGAAAAACAAACCAAGACAAAGGAACCCATCTTAGATATTATCCCAATAATAGAGGGAAATAGTTGGCAACTTCTAACATTAGGGCATGTATAATGCATTATGCTTCCAAGTGCTTGCCCAAATTTGTAGAGATTCATCATGGGTTGAAGAAAATAATAGTGATAGTTGGAATGGTGGCAATATGCATATAGTTGTGGCAATTAGACTGTATTCGCTTTCTGATTATAACAATATAATATATTATAATTGGAAGTAGTAATGCACTAAGACAACCAAACAAGAGTTTCCATGATTAGATTATGTCTAATTATATTATAATTCCATAGAAGTTTAGTGGGGCATACTAGATATAATTTGAAACATGTAGATTAGAAAACATGGTTTGTTTATTGAATGGGACATTAAAACTTAGAAATATAAAAATTTTCATGGTAGTTAAGGGGATTGACTCATACACAGTGTGAGGGTAGTAGATTCTTATGCTCTTCACCCACGAGAAATCCAAAATACCAAAAATACAAAGAAATATAGCCCAAAAAATGGAATTATCACATGAATAAGACAAATTGCAAGATATTTTATTATTTAGAAGCATAATACAATGTTCACATGCCTCCTCAAGGGGGCAACCTCCAACAAAGAAGAGCTCAATTACAATAAGACTCGGTGATCCTTCCCCTACTATTTAAGACTATTTATAGCTTAATGACATCCAAAACCCTAACTACTAGTGGTCCATTACATAACACGGGTTAACCATTTTATTTATTAACTATGCCCATTTACAATTAATTGTGGTCATTTTTCCATAATGCGGGTCAACCACTTACAATTATTATTAATGCTTACGAATTTATTGACTCTCTAACTAACTATGATTCTGACTCGTCTCCTTGGGCTTATTACATAAAGAAAAGGGTTAGGTTTGGACCCCAGCATGCCCTCCCCCATCAAAATCTACCTTGTCCTCAAGGTTTAAGGTGTGGAAACTGCTAAAGAATAGTGGTTGTTTCCTATGTCGCATCTTCTGGTGAGGTATCTTTCCTCTTGATGAGGAATTCCTTGATCATACGACTGTGGAGATGTATTTCGTGAGTATCAAGGAACTGTTCTAGTCGAAACAAATGTGGGCCTTCCTCATCCAATTCTGGCAGACTTGTTTGAACCCTGCAATAGTTCAACACCACTTTCTTGAGGCATAATACATGGAAGAATCGATGGCTTTTTGAAGTAGTTAGCAAGGCTAGTTTGTAAGAAACTTCTCTGATACATTGAAGTATCTCATAAGGCCCACATAATTTTGGTGCTAGTTTTTGGAAACCCTTTCCCTTGAGAGAGGTTTTCTTATACGGTTGGAGTCGCGGGAATACATGGTCCCCTACTTGGAATGAGCACTCTAAATGATGTTGGTCAGCCAGTTGCTTCACTATATTATGAGATTGATGTATATTGTCTTTGAGATGAGTGATGATGACTGCATGGTTTTGTAAGAGATGATCAACTACATGTACATTGGAACATCCAGGGATATGAGAAACTAGTGAAGGTGGGAGTTGGCCATACATTGCCTCATATGGCACCATCTTGGTGGTTTCATGATAGTTATTATTATACCACCATTCAGCTGAAGGCAACCACTATACCCATTGATGTTTCTTGTCTGAAGTGAAGCACATTAGATAGGTCTCCAGACATTTGTTGACTACTTCTGTTTGACTATTTGTTTAGGGATGATAAGTTGTACTTAGTTGGAGTTGAGTGCCTTGGAGCTTCAAAAGTTCCTCCCAATTTTTTTTGGTGAAAGTGGGGTATCGATTAGACATAATAGAAGTTTACATGCCATGCAGTTTGAAGACTTGGTCCAAGAAAATTGGGCAACCAATTTTGGGGTAAATGGGTGTGGTAGAGAACAAAAATAAGCATATTTGGAAAGTCTCTCAACAACCACCACGATGACTGATTTGTTTCGTGACTTTGGGAGACCAGTAATGAAATTCATGGAGACATTCATCCACGTGGAATTAATGAGAGACAATGGTTGTAAGGTTCCCGATAGCTTGATTGTTTCCCCTTTGTTGCATTGGCATATATCAATTTCAACTACAAAAGTAAGAAGTTCATTGTACATGCCAGTCCAAAATAAAGAACGATGTGATTGTGCATAAGTCTTATGAAAGCATGAATGTCTTGCAATCAGAGAGGAGTGAAACTCATTCAAGATGTGAGTTTTTAGTGTGGAGGTCTACCTAGCGAAGAGTCTCATCATTCTAGGAGTAGTGTTCTGAGGAATTAGGATATGCTCTTAACTTATTAATGATTTGGGATAGAGAGGGGTTGGAGAATCATTCATTGTGGGCCTATTCAATCTAATCTGGTATGGGTAGAGGGAGTGATATAAGGGTGACCTCATCCTCAAATTGGCATGATAAGGCATCAGCCACTACATTGTCATACCCCTTCTTGTAAATTATCTCATAATCATATCCCAACATTTTTGCAGGCCATTTATTTTCTCATGGCGATGATAAACATTGCTCCAGAAAATATTTTAGTCTATGATGGTTGGTGTTGATCAATAATGTAGTGGCTGGATTCTAGAAAGCTTGATATTGCCAAATATCCTGCGAAAACCAAGCCTGGACTGAAGTAACAGAAAGCCCAAGGTCTTGGTACTACAAAATGTGTTGCGACAATCTGATCTGGACTATGGCCATCAAAACCCTCGGTGCACAAAGAGTCTGATCTGCACTCTGAAAACCCTAATTGTTGAATATAGTATGTACGATGACGACATAACCCCAACTTTTAGATCTGATCTGGATAATGACAAATAAACCCCAACAATTGGATCTGATCTGGATTAAAAGCTAGGGTGTGATTTGTAGATAGCTAAGCGGACTATGGTCTCAAGGGAGTGTCAGGTGCTACAAATCGCAATATATGTAGGGGTCCAATAGTAATTGACCTAGTATCTTAGGGCATGAAATAAGGAGGATCGATCATACACTTAGCCGTACTACCTGACTACCCTATTGTACATGCAAGTAATCTCCCTGAGTGTTGTTCTTAGTGTATTGTAGCAGAAAGATGACCGACAACTTATCTAAGGTTAGGTTTAAGGTTACCCTAGGGGGATTTTGATATACCCAAGGGTACGTGGAAGTGCAGTCTATGCATGGCTATGTCTAATACGCTACTGCTCGAAGGGGTACTGGTAAGGGTTACAAGGGAGTCCAACACACGTGACCACCTCTTATAGTTCTTGCATGGATGCCTCCCCAAATTTGCAGGTTTATGCGCTCAATGACAAATCATGTGGTTTAGAGATGTCAGAACACGTCTCTAAGCTAAAAAAAAAAACTATAAAAATTGGAGGTACATCTGGCCCTGGAAAGTGATTTGATACCACTTGTTATGCTCTTGACCTGCGATAAATTCAGAATACTAGGAATACAAAGCAATACAACCCAAAACACATAGTTATCACATGAAATAAGACAAACGGCAAGATATTTTATTATTCAAAAGCAGAATACAATATTCACTTATCTCTTTGGGGGGGGAAACCTCAAATAGAGCATAACTCAATTACAATAAGACTCAATTATCCTCCCCCTACTATCTAAGACTATTTAAAGTTTAATGACATAAAAAACCCTAACTACTAGTGGTCCCTTACATAACACGGGTTAACCACTTTATCTATTAACTATGGCCAGTCTACAACTAATTGTAGTCACGTTTCTATATTTCGGGTCAACTATATACAATTATTATTAAATCTTACAGGCTTTGACTCTATAACTAACTATCACTCTAACTATAAGACCCTTGGGTTTATTACATAAATAAAGGGGTTAGGGTTGGACCCTAACATAGTCTGTGTGGATGATAAATCTATTCCAAATTGTTGTGAGGGACACATTCCTGACAAGGAGCTTATAATGGAGGGCGTTTGGAAGTAGAGGGATTTTTTATTGTTATTTATTATCTTATTGTGAGTAAATCTCCACATCTATGCATTTTGCAACATTTCTTTATTTATGTGTCTAGTAATTTTTTTTTTTTAATTTTCTTGAATGTGACCCTACAAGGTCTCAAAAAACAAGAAATCCTTTGTCTCACAAAAAAATAACGAGGACATTGGTGGTTGTTTAATTTGATCTAAAATTCTCAACTGGTGCAAAATTTTCCCCAAGTAGTTGTCATATATACTATTAAATCCTTATATTTCACCTACAACATGTGGAATTGATTGGTGTTTTGAGAGTGGAAGATATGCGCAACTAAATATTTATAAAGGAGCATCTCTGTGGACAATGGAACTTTTTACACATTTTTTTGACCTGTTTAAAAGAGATCTCATGGACATGGTGGAGGAGTCGAGATTAACGGGGGACATCCACCGACATATAAACTCCACTTATATGGCTCTCATCGCGAAGCGGAGCCCTTCTACAAGCTTCTCGGATTACAGGCCCATATCACTATGTAATCTTATATATAAGATCATTTCAAAAATTATTGCTAGTCGTATGAGGAGTACATTATCACGTTATATTTCTCCTGAACAATATGGCTTTCTTCAGGATAGAAAAATTCATGATGTTGTTGCTATAGCCCAAGAATGTATGCATACGATTCACACAAAGAACCTAAATGTCGTCGTTATGAAGGTGGATTTACAGAAGGCATACGATTTTCTAGAGTGGGGATACCTCAGATTGGCTCTTCATAAGATTTGTTTGCAGCCCAGATGTGTGGCCTGGATAATGACATGTGTTACAAATGTAAATTATGCGGTGATCATCAATGGATATCCAACACATTTCTTCAGGGTCGATCGGGGACTTTGCCAAGGCTGCTCACTATCTCCACTCTTGTTTATATTGGCAATGGATGGATTGAGCCTGCACATCAATAAAGTGGTGGTGGATGGTCAGTTCCATGCTTTGAACATGGGGAATAACATCAAAATATCACATGGCTTCTTCATCGATGATGTGCTTATCATGGGTATGTTAAATTGATTTGCATGGTTGACTCTCTTTCATGTTTTTAATAAATTTTCTAACGCCATTGGTCTACATATGAATCTACAAAAGTCAATTGTTTATCATGGTTTGTGTGATATGGAGGCTATTGATTATATTAAAAGCCTATTTGGAATAGAGGCAGAGCTAATGCGATATGGTATGAAGTATCTTGGTTATCACATCAAACCATGCAGCTATAGGAATTTCAACTGGAAGTGCCTCGTGGATCGTTTCTACAAAAGGATTTCCGGATGGGAATTTAGAGGCTCGTTTCTCGAAGGTTGCACCATCCTTACCTAGGCTGTTCTCACGTAGTTGGGGGTATACTGGGCTCACCTATTTCATATCCCCCATTCCATTATTAACAGTCTAAATCGCATTATGGAAAATTTCATTTGGGCGGGGTGCAATGGACAAAATAAATTTCATTTGGTTAAGATGTCCCACATTACATTTCCAAAGTGCTTGGGGGGCTGGGGGATTATGAATCTTCGACGCTTTGGTTGTTCTTTACTGATCAAATCATTATGGAGGGGTATATTTGGGTTTGGTATTTGGAGTAAGGTGCTTAGATACAAATACCTAAAGGATCATGACTTTCTGTATTGGTATCAGAAAGAATGTATAGGTACCCCGACGGGCTTGACAATATGGCTTAGTTTCCAAAAGATAGCTAAATTCTTTTTACATCATCTAGCCTAGTCTATGGGGTCAGGTCATAAGATCTTCATAAGCGCTGATCATATTCTAGGTGTTGGTATGGAATGAAACATATCAGAGGCATTCATTCAGTGTTTAAATGGGCGTGGTATTTATTTCTAGAATCAAGTTATATCCTCTTGGCGGGGTCTTTATCTTATCTAGAAAACTACTCAAGAAATGAGACTAGATGGTCCAACGGTCCTGGAATGGAACCAGATTTGTGTCGGCATGAAACTACTGGGTATATGCAACGAGGTACATTGCGACAAACTTGTGTGGTCAGGGAAGATGAAGGCGGGAAATATCATGGTTGTTGATATATATTATACCCTTTGTGGTAGGGAGGCTCAGCATGAGGAAAATCCTGTATTATACGCTTACTGGAAGACCAATATTCCTATCAAAATAATCCTATTCTCCTGGCTGGTCTATCACAACAAAAATCTCACTTGGGAAAACCTACAAAAGCGACAGTGGCATGGGCCCAGTATCTGCTCAATTTGCAAAATGGACGAGGAAAGAAACTGTCATATGTTTCTCAAATGCCACCTCACAATCCAGGTATGGGATAAACTGGCCCTTCACTTTGGTTTTCCTCATAAACATTTTGACAGTATTGCAGATTGCATGGAATGGTGGAGTAAGAAGAAGATTTCATGGAGGATCATTCCCTCTCTTTTATTTTGGGCTATATGGAAATGGCAGAACAAGCATATTTTTGAGAATTCCATTGAAGATTTCATGTTGGTTTTTGAGAGCATTATATCATGTCACTCCATGTTTCCTGTACATGATACTAATAATAATAAAAAACAACTCAAGCGTCCTAATCCTCAGTTGGAGTATCCGTTTGGTTTCTTCGATGGTGCGATGCAAAGGAACAATTGTGGTTGTGGCTTTTGGATAGCCATATCCAAAGAATTAGAATACATGATTCACTGGAATGCGGGAAGCGGCACAAATACTAGGGCAGAAGCAATGGCCTTATGGGGTCTATTATGGTTCACAAACTTCCTCAATATACCTGACATTCATATATTTGGGGATTCCAAGATTATCACTGATCATGTAAATGGATGTGCAAATATCAATCAACCAACGCTCCTTGGTTGGTTATGGAGAATTGATAATCTTTGGACTCAGTTCAGCAACTCTACAATTAAGCATATAGGCAGAGAACATAATCAATTAGTTGATGAACTTTCAAAGAAGGGACTTCAAGGAAATCTGGGTGATATGCACATTGATATAATTTTGGAAGACAATGTTCTAGATGTTGGGGAATTTCCATTCCCTGGGTAATTCCTGTGTTTATCTTTTTTATATAATTTTGTGTATCTTTTTCTTTCTTCTGAATTTGCTGGCCACATAGACATCATGTTGGTGATTGGATATAAAATATATGGGTGGTAATATGGTACAACTTCGTCTATCCACATTAGCCATATTGCTAGATGAAATACTTCTTTTGATCCCCTTCTAATTTTGAACCATGCTGCATATTGGACATATGTGTTCATATGATGGATATAGTTTTACCTTGTATATTTTGGATTGGGAAGCATGCATTCTCTCCCAAATTTTAGTATGTTGATTAGGATAGATGATGTGTATGTTTTGTATATAATCCAATATGATAATATATAATGCTTTTTTTGTACTAAAAAAACGAACTACTTTGGTAAATCTTCCTGATAGAATTTTGCAACATTGTGCAAAGCTTTCCTTAATTTGATTTTAATTTGAAGAGGATGAGCAGTGTGCCGAGCTTTGCATACACCAAAAGCACCGCTATGATAATGAACACATAACACTTTAAAAAAAGATTTAAATATTTTTAACTACATTTTAATAGGTAAAACAATATGATTTAATATTCATGAAGTAAAAAATTGGAGTAATTATGAAACGACTTTTACTTAATGAAATAAAATAATTTTCAAATAAATTGCAATAAATTTTCCTTTTTCTTTGCAAATGCTAACCTACAATGTATCAACATTTTGCCCCCCTTACCTTCTCTGGTAAGAGACCTGCAATATCGGGCAATGTATTAACATTTTGGCCCCCCACCTCCTCGCCTAGGTAAGAGCCCTGCAATATTGAACAAAGTAGTAATAGGCGTAATAACATTCACTTATAGATTGGCCACTCAAAAAAGTAATTTTATTTTTTATTTTTTATAAATACCGAAAATAAAACACCCTCCATCAAAGGAATTATGTCCAATTACCCAAGAAATATATTCAACATTTTCATGAAACTTTGATTAAAATTGTAAAAACATAACAAAAAATACAACATCAATACACTTTGACCAAGAAACAAATGCTATAATCCATTCAAGCAAGTAAAGACTAATAATAAACATTATACACACTATTATAGACAAACATGCCATCACCAATATCTAAATAAACATACAGTGATCAAAATAATTATCACTTTAATACTATATTATAGAAGGAATTACTTAAATATGTTTGATAAAGAAAATCATAAAAGTGTTTTTTAGTTGTACATTTTATTTTATGTTATTATATTAATCACTATTAGAGTGAGCAGTAGTTTCTTAAAGGATTTTACAGTTTTTTGAATTTTTCTCGATAAAATTTACTTTTCTGATTAAAAATTGAATTTTTTTTTAATAAAATATTATAATTATATATATATTTTTTAAATATTAAATCTATTTTTATATTTTAAAAATATATTTTAGTTAAATAACATTTATATAAAAATATAATTTAATTAAATAACATTTATCCAAAAAAAATTCCAGATGCCTTTAGAAAGGTTTCAAGTTTAACATGGTTTGATTTTATTTCATATTAAAGCCTTTTTTCATAAAGTGGGCAAAGCCAGCTTCCAGTACAAAACTTTTCTACCAGTCATCCTGGTCCACTTAAAGGAACACAAAAGCTCTCTTATGAAGTTGCCCGGAGACAAATCAACCTCACCGACTCTTGCACTAACCCAACTACTACGAGTCAATGTCCAAGCGGGACCCTCGAAGTAGTTGGCGTTTTAAATTAGTGTCCTACATTTTTCAGCCTTTTGAATAGTGATCTACATTTATACGTAGAGAAAATAGAATTACGTAGCGAGGAACTTCGACAAGGGAAAATAGGATGACGTTTCAAAACCTTTGGCTCCAAGAAACGCGTACTAGTGTTGACGTAAGTACTCGCCACTGACGCGGAAATGATTATCTCCTGTCTCGGCTTTATCATCTATTTATCGAATCCTCCTCACCAAGGGAATTGCAGAGGAAGAGAACGGCTGCTTGCTCGAGAAGGTCTCCAGTGTTATTACATTCCGGCAGCTGACAAGATGTCGCAGGTAGGCCAGCGGTTATTCATTTCTCTTTTTACTTCTATTTCCGAGAGGTTTTCTGACGTGAATTCTGCGCGCGATGGAGCAGAAAATCGTGTTGAAAGTGCAGTTAAATTGCGAAAAATGCAAGCAGAGAGCCATGGAGACGGTTGCAGGGGTCGAAGGTATAATTTTCTGTTTATTTACTTATTATGAAGTGGAGCTAGGCAATAGCAGTTTCATTGATGCAATGTTGTGTACAAAATTTGTGGATCCGTTACAGGCGTTGTGTCGGTAGCAGCTGACTTGAAAGACCAGAAGATGACTGTAATTGGGGATGCGGATCCGGTGTGCCTGACGGCTAGTCTAAGAAAATTTGGATTTGCTGAATTGGTGAGCGTCGGACCTTCTAAAGAACCCGAGAAGAAGAAGCCTGATGTCAAGCCAGAGAAGCCTGATGACAAAAAGCCGGAGCCGCGGAAACAGATTCATACTTGTGTCATTATTCCAGCAAGCTGTAATCACTGCAGCAACTACACTTATTACTTGAGCGACGACAACCCCAATGCCTGCTGCATCGTCTGAATTTCTTTCTTCATCTCTCTTTCAAGTTTTAGGTCAATAATTCTCCTCTCTTACTAATCTGATCTGCATGTGGACACCGCTTTGCCTTGCCATGCACTGCGTTGAATGGGTAGTGGCCACTAAAGTTTCCGCCGCTGTGCACAGGCACCTAGAAGGAGGGGCCGTTATTCTGAAAGTAGGATTTATCATTTTAATTTCAGAGAAAAATGTAGGATATGTTATTTTAAATCCAGTGAAAAATGGAGAAGATGAGATTTATGCACGGATGCGTCGCCTCCTCGGGCGCAGATTTCAGTGCTGTCTGTACGCATTTCCAAGAGAGTGGACTAATCTCCACTCAGACCGCATGTCCATGATTAAATAAAATCATTTTTCTTTTTAGGGTCTTGTAAATCATTTTTTTTTCCCAAATTCAAATGTTTTACATCAAGTTTAATTTGGTTCTGATGAGTTGTCGAGCAAATTCAAGCAAATGAAGGGTGCTTAGAAATTTTTAGATTTCAAATTTCCTTATCGAGGAATTTGGTTATAGATTTCTAAATTTTTTAGTGATAATTGTTGAAATTTGGTTTGCTTATGGAATTATTAAAAAAATTCTAAGATTTTTAGACTTGTTTGTAAGTAAATAGATATATATATATATAGAAACAAAAGAAATCCAAGCACAGAGGAATCATTATTAGTCAAGAGTTTAAGAAAACTAACCGGATAAATGTGAAAATGATAGTATATGTAGACTATTCTATCAAATATCCTAAGTTTACTGGAATTTTCTGTTCCAAAGGGCGTGCTTTTCCTCGAATTTCATGTCTGACATGACGTTTTTATGGGTTTTAACAAATTTTATAAGTTCACTGGAATTTTCTGTTCCGAAGAACGTGCTTTTCCTCGAATTTAGGGGTTTTAACAAATTTTATAAGGTCCGTAGGAAACCTAGTACTGTTGCACATGGCGCTTTTTATGATTTTACCCGAAATTTTAAGGTCAATTATCATGAAATGTTTTTTTGGGTTTTAACCAAGTTTATAAGGTTCCTTATTATGGAACATAGGAAACCTAATCCTGTTCCACGTGGTGCCTTTTATGGTTTTACCCAATTAATTATTATGAAATGGAGAAAATATAATCTCTCGCTATTAAGGTTAAATTCCAAATTCTACAGAAATATTATATTTTTTTAATTATTTTTTCACGTTTTTTTTCATTAAAATTTATTAATAAACTATTCAATGAAATTTTGGTTTCATATAGTTTGAATTGAATTTTTTTTAATGGCATAAATGAATTTTAATTTTTATTAGATATTTTATAACTCAAATTTATAATTCTAATAAATTTTAGATTTAAATATTCATGAAATTGTCTGAATACATTAATTGGTATATAAAAAAAAAATGATTATTAATATTTGTATTTTAATTTGATTATTTTTATTTATTAAATCATCATTTTTAAAATAAGATTTTTTTTGAATTATGAAAAACTTACATCTCAAACTTTTAATTCCAACATATAACAAATATGTTTTAAAAAATAAGCAGACTTATAACAATTAAAATACACTTCAATTTTACTTATTTTCCTTATTCGGTGGAATTTGATACCCTAAATTGTGCCAGTGTCTACATTTGGAGATCTACGTACGTCATTGAGTCAAGGTTCTGCATTTATAATTGAATGATTTTTCAACTACTCTAATTGCCATTATTATTATTATCAAATTTTAACTTTGTTGTCTTTTATGGGACTAGTTAATAGTTTCGGGTTTTGCGGACATGGTTCACGGATTTTCAAAACAATTTATCATCGCTAACAAATTCTATTCAATTTCATGATTTGAAAAACCAAAACAAGATATCAAACTTTTCATTTTTTCCATATAACTTTTTTATATAATTCAGAGATATCGAGACACAAAAATGCCAGAATCCAATATGGCACTTACAAATCACCATTGAAGAGCAACTAGAGGACAAAGTGTTACAATGAAATATAAAAAATATAGAGGATTTCTAGCTTTGTGGGATAAAAGGTCGTAAAAATAGTACTCGGCTGGACAAGCTGATAGATTATTATGAGGATAAATACATAAATATTTATTTATATTGTACTTTAATAAATTTATATATGATATTTAAAAAATAGCATTTTGATGGTATTATAAAACATTAACCATAATTAAAAAAGACATTCATTGTTTAAAAGTAGAGTGAGATTTCTGGGAGATGTTTCATTATAAAATATGAGCAATTGCAGTAAGCACTATTACTAGTGTTGTTTGGATTGATTAGTATTATGTTTTTTTAAAAGAATAATGAACCAGCAAAATTATGACGTAGTATAATTAATAATTACTGTATTAGTTATATGTTATTTATTATTAAATTAGCATCATAAATGTGGCTTAAAATGTATATTAGTCTATATTTAAATGAACATTTATATGTAATAATGTGTATTTATATATATGAAATGTATATTAATGTACATAATGTTGTATAAATTTATTTAAATTTAAATAACTATATTTATCTATTTAAACTATAGTAATATACACTACCACAATGTACATTAATAAATGTACATTAAGGACTTTGTGGTGGATATAGGTCGAAGTGATACAAGAGCGTTAATTGTCAAATTGATTTTTCATGAGTTTTTAAAGAAAAAAATTATTGTAATTTTTAATTGAGAGATTTTCATAGAAATTAATAAAACTAGGGGTTTGATTTAAAATTATTTCTAGAAATATTGAGAGACTTCCTCATCCACATATTTTGAGAATTTTTTTAAAAGTTGGAGGAAAATAGTGGAGATATTCTCCATAAATTGAGATATGTAAATAATTAATAAATTGAGATATGTAAATAATTAGTAAAGTGAGAGAGGATTTTAAGGATATGGGAAGATTTTAGGAGATATTCAAGATCTAGAACTAATTTTTAGTTGAGGTTCATTTGTATAAATTTATTGTAAGCCTATAACCATGGCAGAGGTGGCCAGGGCAGAAATGTTCTTATTATGAATCATGTAAATATTTTTCCTTTTGATTAAAGTATGGGTTTTGAGTGTATTTTTCTATGGTTTTGTTTTAAGCTATGGATTTTTTAAAGTGCACGAAGTTGGTGCTTGCACCATTTGGTATCAAAGGCCAATGATAATGTTTCTCTAATTATAAAGTATTTGATTTGCAAGTGAATCTTGCAAAGAAGTTGTGGTGCAGCTTGGTCGATGACGAAGTGTTGAGGTTATAACAATCGTAGAGTGGTCATAGGGAGAAGAAAGAAATGTGCGTGTGTTGTATAGAGGATCCAATTGAGCCTACTGTTAGAGTGACTTGTTGCTAATCTAGGAGTCACTTGTGTGAAGGAAGCACTGTATGTCAATGCATATGTCATTTGATGTGTAAATGGAGTTGTGAATGCCATGAGCAAACCTATGCGAAGAGGATAAGTGTATAGCATTGGCGTATCAAATCATGGTGTGCAAGGTGAAGACTTATGGCCTATTATCCATGAATCACATATTTGTCAAAGTTAATGGTCTGGCAACCTCTCCAAATAGAAAATCATATGAATATTATGGTACAATATTTAGTATTACGAGCTTCAATGCCATTAGAGCCAATAACGTTGACAATCATAAGGAAGCTTGAGATTGAGAGGAAGCATAAATAGTGAGAGTAGAGTTGCCTCAAAATTTAGCATGTGGATTGATAGAGAATATTTCATTTCATATTTAACGTATTTTCATCCAAATTCATACCGAGAATTGAAAGAGTGGATGGATATTGTGATGTCTTCCAAGTGAATGGAGATTATGGTGTCTATTGTGTGATGAGGAATTTATTTGATTGTATGTATAACGATTTGGCCTGTGAATATGTGAACGTGGGGTCTTTAGAATTTCTTTTGTTAAGGTGGAAGAGGAAACCAAAATATCGATTTTAATTCAAGACAAAGGGTTGTTAGAGGACTGTATTTCACATCAAGGTGATATAGAGACTCATTGGATTCCTTCCCCAATTGGAAGACATTTGAGACTACTAGATTTCACGAATGGACAAAAGTCGAGTTTGATTTCCCATTACAATCATACATTTCAGATACAATGTATAAACCAATGGTTCACGCGATAACAAAATTCCAGGACACATTGTAATTAATGAATCCTTCATGTGGAGAATTCTGAAATTACGTGTGCTAAATATCCGTCATCATCAATGCCCATGCTAGCTCATTTTTCACTGGATTGAAGGAGGGAAGAAGTAGTAGGCGGGTGTGGAATTGAACCTGGTTAATTGTTATTGGTTGAAGTTGAATGTGTTAATTTCGAGATGAATCTATAGTGGAAAGTGCATATCCAATAGATGTAAATATGCACAAGGTCGTGACTTAAATTTTGATAATGTGCACTATATTATCTTTTCACATCAAATAAGTTTACATATAAATACATTTAGTGTTGTCTCAAGATAGGTAGACTATATTGGACACACAATCACCTGGTTGAGAGAATATCTCAACCACACACCAATCTAGGAACATATAGATATAACAACCCTAAAGAATAGGAACAAACTCCTTTACATAGAAAGTCACAAGTGAGACAAGTAGGAATTAAATTTTCCAATGCTCCCCCTTAACAATTACTTGTCTCGATATCAATCTAAAAGATCTACATCTAGTCCAATTTGGTAATTACACCTTGTACCTTGTTCATGCAATTGTCGATGTCCATATACAGGAACAAACATCTACCAGAATGCATGGGTTGCCAACCACTGCAACCGCCAGTCTACTGGGAAGTCTTTCATATACATGGTTCATCCAACCTCTCGATGAACTCCCCCTAAATATAAAACTTCACCTCATGGAGTCTAAAACCAATTCGACCCACCCAAGTGTATCCATCCCGCATGACACACTCTTCCAAGGTGTTAAAACTCTCTAACAAATGGAACTCATAACAAAGGGCATGCATGCCTCTCTGGGTCTTACAACAGGTACATAAAACATTTCAAGGACCACAATTAACCATTAGAAAACAATAACATGTAGATTTGCTACAATTACAATGTGTGACTCATAATACATCATCATCATGAGTCTATTCCACAAAATCTGACAAACTTTCACTTCATTGTCCATCATCATTTAGTCTTTTATGCAACTCTCCTAATGCCATCTTCAGTCTTGTTTGTTCATCATATACTGAAAATTTGTGTATTGTTCGAATGACCAGTTCAAACACACTCAAAATTGCGACAATAGTTGGTCAAACTAATGTCACTTCAATAATAACCAGAAATACCATGACACGACATACTTATTATGAAAATCAGTAGCATTAGCCCCAAAATCCTGCATTCAACTTGATCAGACACTGCTAGCACCTTTATGATTCGACCAACAATTTCTAGCTACCAATTTAGATTTTGTGCAGCTCGATCATCTTCAAGTTTTGAAAATCAAACAAATCACCACAATCCTATTCAAGTTTTGTAAATCGAACAAATCACCACAGTCCTCTATGCACCCTGGCTCAGGAATGGGAGATAGATGATGACCTCCAGAACGCTTCCAATATCTAAACCCAAAATTTGCTTTGTGACAAGAGCAGTCAAACATTCTTTCTAATGCTTTATGATTTTCAATGTGACCAATCCATCAATCTGAACCGATCTGAGTGGAGTGACCAGCTCTTTCGTGGCAACAACTTGTGCATCATGTGTAGTATTTAGTGCTTCATTGTAAGCAAAAAAAGAAACACCTAGTAACATAATAATATTGGTCAAAATACAAGGACACCAATAATTGAAAAAAAAATGTCATCACAAAAGCAATACATAATGCCTTTGTTATACAATACCAAAATTTAAATTCAAGGAGCCTACGTATGAAGTGCTTGAACTCATACAAACCCTTAGTTGGCAAAGAAGTCGCGTCCATCCCTTGCAACTCAAGATCAACTTGAGGAGATACAAACCTTATAAGAAGATTTAGACATAAATCCCCAATCCGTAAGAGACGATGTAAAGAACCCACAAAATGTATATAGGTGCCACACCAAGAGATCCGAGCCATCTCCCAATAGGATGTGGCATTGCCAAAACAAAATTTTAAATTTCCAGTCACTATAACTTTCGTATGCCTTGGCAACAGTGAGCTCTTCCTCCCCACTCTCTCCGCCAAATGGAGAGCCTACTCCAAGCGGAAAACCTGTAGACTCCAACATTTGCATCCTCGACACAACACTCTCTAAATGCTCTTAAAACATGAAATAGACAGTGCCCACAGTGCACCAGTCACTGGTCGGATCTCCATGATAAAGCCACAGATCTGATTTCCACGATCTCCTATGATCGGAAATCCGTCTACCTAACCTCCGCTGCCACAACATGCACCACTGAGGTCAATTTTCCAGGCCTTCTACGCAGCCACACTTCCACTGAGGGTCGATAGATCGGACACCCACACCAGCAATAAGCAACCCTCACCACACTAGTGATCAACCACGATTACTAGTCTCTCGACCTTAAAAATATTTGCGATTCCCCTGAATCAAAGCTCGTGCTGCAAATCGAACCCATCACCTCTCAACCAACAAATTAAGTAGGAGAAAGGCACTTAATCCAACTGCCTCATTTGATTAACAACACACCAATCCAATCAATGGTTGCCTCCACAATCTTCATGATGACGCCCACGTCAGTGCAGAGGAACCAAACTCCTCCAGTAACCTTCGCACCTAGATCCAGCGATTTGAACCCCAATCTGGTGATGTGCACACATTAGCACACAAACAGGTCAAACACAACACACACTCGTTTCCTTCAACAACACTGATCTGACCTCCATATACAAGTGATCTACACCTACATACTGCTAACTCAACCTCCACTATCGATCAGTTCAAATTAGCACTGTGCACATAAAAATTCAACAAGATTGTGGATCTCCTCAGTCAGCAAACAAGCCCATACAGAAAGCTAGCTCCATGCTGACTCATACCATCATCCAACCCAAAAATTTGGTGTCTTAAACACTCTTACCATTAGGGCTCTTACAATTCCTAACTCTGAACATCTTAATGAAGAAATTAAGCACTTAACCTTTGTCTTTAAAAATATAGGATATAAAGAGTTTAATATCAAGAAATCCATAAAAAGAGCTCAAGAGAAGGTTCTCTCCAAAGGTCCTCGAGATAATAAGGGAAAATATAGTTGCAAAAAGGTATACCTTCCATTCATTCAAGGGGTCACAAATAAAATTGCTAAGATTTTAAGAAAGAAGGACATTCTCACTCAGTTTACAACATGTGAAACAATTAGGCAGAAAATGAAGTTTGTTAAAGATAACATTGATCATCATTAGTTCAAGGGTGTGTATAATATTGATTGTTCATGAGGGAAGAGCTATATTGGAGAGATAGGGTGGTCTTTGAAAACAAGAATTAAAGATCACAGAGAAGATATTAGGAGTGGGAGATCTTGTACAATAGCTCTTGCAGAGCACTCCTCCAAAACCAAGCATCATGTAAGTTTGGAGAATGCTAGGATTATTGCAAGGGAAGATCATTATCAAATGAGAAAAATCAGAGAGGCTATTGAAATTATGAAGGTTCCACATAACCTCAATAGGGACAATGGAAATGAGATTAGTGGAAATTGGCTTCCCCTGATTAGACATATCAATCCCTCTAGACCAAGGAGTAGTATAGCAGGTTGTCCCTTACCCCCTCCTTAATTTCTAAACTCTCTCTCCATTAGTTAATTAGTTGATTAATTAATCAAAATTAATTAATTAATTAACTAATTAAAATAAAAAAAACTACCTAATTTATTAACATTAAGATATTAGAAACTACATAATTTATTAAACATTAGGATATTAAACAATTAATTAATGAGTATAAATTTAATTCAAATTAGTTAATTAATTAATTAAAATTAAAATTAAAATTAATAAATAATAGTAATACAATTCAAATTAGACTATACTATAAACTAAATAAATAAAATAAATTTATTAATGAGGCAATTAAATGATTATTTATAAATAATATGAATTATTAACATAAACCATTTATTTAATTAAGTAACTAATTATTTGAGTAACATAATACAATAGGATCTCATATTAAAATGAAATGATATTATAACAAAATAAAAAGGGAAGAAATAAAATTTATGAATAATTCATATTAAATAGTAATAAAAATAAAATAGGTTATATATTTTAAAATTAGTTGGCTTCTACTTTAACCTATCAAACCATTAGGTTTCTATTTATCTTTCTTGGTCGGCAAAATCTTCTCTCAGTCTATTACTCATTTTCTATCCTGATGATGGATCCCCTTTGGGGTTTGAAACGTCGATCTAATGAACAAAGTACCATGGATAATCCGGGTCATAATTTTCCAAGAAATAACCACAGAAGTTTAAAATTCAACATAACTTCCCTGTACAGACGAGATACATGGAATGAGATCTATTCTCTTGAAATTTCAAGGATAAAGATTGAAAGAAGAGCGGCTGACCTACAATTTTTGAAACAATGTAGAGGCAATAAGATCATACCACCATTTGCTCAGGTAAAACATAGACTTCTTAATCAATTTAACATCAATTCATTTTTAAAATTAAGTTTGGCTCTCATTCGTAATGAAATTAAAAAGACTTCGGCTACATTGGATAGACTCAATTGTTCTGCCCTTTCCTCTCACCTGAGGCTAGCCAGGATGATCAGCTTTGTTCTATGGAGGACAATTGATTCAAAAGTTGCCATCAAAGCCCACAAAGAAGGTAAAATTTCCCATGAGAGGCATTCCAGAAAATTATCCAGATTAAAAAGAAATCCAGCGGTTACGACTTATGAAGAAACTAAGAATCCTGTTAAACAAAAGGCAGCTATGGTTGAGGACGCAGCTAGATCTAATAGCACGATAATAATTAATGTGGAAGATAATTAAACGGTGGATATGACGGATGGCACAGTAAGGATTAATGAAAGCATAATGGATGCAGAAGTTGAGAAAGAAGTTGATAACTCCCACACGGCTTCTAACATCACGGTTTATTAAGACAGGATGAATGACACAGTAAAGCCAAGCGTAGTTGAAGCAGAAGTTAATAACGCAGAGGTTGAACACGCAGATAAATGTGCAAACTCCCACTCGGCCTCCAGGAACATGATTTATGTAATTAGCCAGAAAGAAAAGGGCCAGCATGAGTTTCTAGAACATGGAAATATGGAAGGTGAATGGATTATTGGAGAACGTGAACGGATTATTGGAGAAGGTGAATGGATTATTAGAGACGGGAGTGACCAACATATTACAACAAACATAGACTATGAACCTGCAATCAGTGATAACGGCTGCTGAAACAATAAAGGGAGCACAATAAGGGAACGCAGTTTTACCCCTAATAACACTAATAACACAGATAAAGACAGTGCAGAAGGGATTCCTAATGATGTAGGGGTTTCAAAACCAGTGTCTAGTAGAAAGGTTATTAATCTTTCCTCCTCAACTCTCACTCCTGAAGAAATTAATATTCTTAGCAAGGGCTTGGGATTCGCAATTTCCCCCAAAAACATTCCATTTGAAAGCATCATCTGCAATATTGAGAATGGGACTCAAGGCCTTTCATTAGAGGACAAAGAAGTACTAAAACAAGAGTGTGCCCTTATAATGATGAAAGCTAAGCCACCAAAGGGTAATTTAAATAAAGAAGGTAAGATTGCTCTTAGGTCTCTTCGTAATAATGACAAGATAGTGGTGCTTAAGGCAGATAAAGGAGGAGTGACTGTTATTTTAGATAAGGAGGATTACATTCATAAAATGAATGAACATCTGAACTATGGTAGTTACAGAAAACTAGACTCCAACCCCACTTCCAAGGTTATAAAGCTAGTTAAGAAGGCCGTCATGGGTGTTGGGTTGTGTTATATTCTTTCCACGACTAACCCATGTAGTGAACTGGGGGATTAGAGGGGGGTCGGAGCCCCCCCTTCGTTGCGCCGATTGCGCAGTGGGGTGGTCACAGGGGGTTTGAGGGGGGCGGGTAGCCCTGCTCTATGGGGTCCGGGGCAGCACCCCGGGAAATTTTTTTTTGGACCCTATATTATGTTGGGCGAACCTACCTATGGTTCTCGATCCATGGTTTTGGATGCGATGGTTTTCGATCCATGGTATTGGATGCTTCGGCATGTATAAATATGTATTGTAACATTGAAAGGAATATAATGAAAAATCAAGCTGGTAGTCCGGTTTTAGGATCCAGGGGAAAATATCTGTGTATATGTGTTTTATGTATTATGCTCTCGTATTGTTTATTTTTCTATGATTTAGAATTCGTATGCAGGTAATTTTTGTACGGGGTTAAAAACTACATTTGGTATCAGAGTTGTTTTGGCTTCAAGGGGATACCTTTGTTGCTGAGGGGTTTCGCTCGGGCCTGTGGTAGACCCTGTTCAGTGGGAGATCTGCGAGATCGATTCTGATGGTGAAAGAAGATGGCGAGCAGTGGAAAGATAGAGATCGAGAAGTTCAGTGGTCAAAGTTTTGAGTTGTGGAAACTCAAGATGGAGGATCTGTTGGTGGATAAAGATCAGTGGATCGCGGTAGATCCAGGTACTAAACCAACGGGAGTGACTGATGAAGAATGGAAGAAGTTGGATCGGAAGGCAAAGAGCACAATACGATTGTGTGTCTCAGATTCAGTATTTCTGAATGTATCAGGGGAAGCTACGGTGAAGGCTTTGTGGGACAAGTTAGGGACTTTGTACCAATCTAAGTCTCTGGTGAATAAACTGTTCCTGCGGAAAAAGATTTATAACCTGAGGATGAAAGATGGAGACTCGGTGACAGAGCATCTGAATGCATTTAATATTGTGGTAAGTCAATTAGCATCTGTTGATATTAAAATTTCAGATGAAGATAAGTGCATTAGTTTGTTGCGTTCTCTACCAGATTCGTGGGATAGTCTGGTTATTGCAATAGGTAGCAATGCAACTGCTTTGCAGTTTGATGAAATATTCTCAGCCTTGCTGACGGAGGAGATGAGACGAAAAAAAATGGAGAGCCAGAATGGTGATGCCTTGTCTGTACGAGGATGGTCCCAAAATAGAAACAAAAATAAGTCATCGAGTGGGAGATCTAAATCTAGAGGGAGATCTAAATCTCCAGGAAAACCTGTAAAGGTGGTGTGTTGGAAATGCGGAAAGGAAGGGCACTTCAAAAGGGATTGTAAATCTAAAGCTCTTGATAAAGGAAAGGGATCTGATGATGCTCCTTCTGCAGAGGTGAAAACCACCTCAGATGGAGGTGGGGATGTGTACTTGGCTTCTTCAAGTACACATGTAGATCATGAGGCATGGTTGATTGACTCATGTGCATCCTTTCACTTCACTCCCCATAGAGAGTGGTTCTGCGAGTATGAGAAATACGATGGTGGTGATGTCTTCTTAGGAGATGATAGGAAGGCTAGAATCATTGGTCGCAGAAAATTAAAGTTGAAGTTGCAAGGTGGAAGGGTTAGAACACTTCCGGGTGTTCTCCATATTCCTGCATTGGCCAGAAATCTGATTTCTGTAAGCAAGTTGGATGATGTAGGTGCAAAAACAGTGTTCGAGAAGGATACCTGCAAGATGGTTCAGGGAGCACTGATATTGATGCAGGGAGTTCGGACTGGAAATCTGTACAAGCTGCAAGGTAGCACTATTGTTGATTGGTGCAACAGTTTTGTGGTTCCTGAAAGTGGAGCTGAAAATCTAGTGGTCTCTGGAGAGAAGACCATGCTGTGGCATCAAAGGCTTGGACATATTGGAGAGGAGGGCCTTCGAATACTTCATGGTAAAGGTATGGTAGAAGGTATGAGTAACAGCTCTCTAGATTTTGATTTCTATGAAAATTGTGTATATGGGAAGCAGAATCAGGTGAGGTTCCCCTCTGGTGCTAAGAGGGCGAAATAGATATTAGAGCTTGTGCACAGTGATGTGTTTGGACTTGTGAAGGTTCCATCACTAGGTAAGTCTGTGTACTATGTATCATTTATAGATGACTTCTCAAGGAATACATGGATATATTTCCTTAAGAAGAAATCTGAAGTATTTGACATGTTCAAAGAATTTAAGGCCCTGGTGGAAAATCAGACAGAGAAGAAGATAAAGGTGCTGAGGATAGATAATGGTGGAGAGTTTTGCAGCAAGGAATTTGAAGAATTCTGTAAGAAGTGTGGTATAGCATGGTAGAAGACTACTCCATATACACCTCAGCAAAATGCAGTTGCAGAAAGAATGAACAAGACGTTGATGGAAAGGGCAAGAAGCATGCTTAGTGGTGCCGGGTTAGGACAGGAATTCTGGGCAGAGGCGGTGGATACTGCATGTTACTTGGTCAACAGGTCACCTTCATCAACGTTGGAGGATAAGACTCCACAAGATGTATGGACTGGTAAGAAACCCTCTCTTTCACATCTGAGGGTATTTGGATGTGATGCATATGTACATGTTCCAAAGGAGAAATGAACCAAGTTGGATAGTAAATATGAAAAGTGCATCTTTATTGGGTATAAGGATGGTTTAAAGGGTTATAAGCTTTGGAACCCAATCACACAGAAGGTTGTGTACAACCGAGATGTGGTGTTCAGAGAGGTAAAATATGTTATTAAACATGAAGTCCAACCAAAGGAACCTGAGAAGATAGAGTTTGAGCTAAAGGAGGAAGAATCAGACTCTACAATAGAGGAGGAATCAAAAGATGAAGAGCCACAAACTCCAGCTTTGAGAAGATCAATTCGAGAAAGAAGGCAGCCAAAAAGGTATAGTCCATCTGCTTTCTGTTCAAATTTTGCTTTGTCTGTTACTGATGATGATCCCAGAACTGTGAAGGAAGCAATGGATTCAGAGGATGGAAAACTCTAGAAAGAGGCCATGGTTGATGAAATGGCATCTTTACACAAAAATGAGGCTTGGGATCTGGTGGAGTTTCCGGCTTGAAGGAAACCCATTGGCAGCAAATGGGTGTTCAAAAAGAAGACAAATGTAGAGGGGAAGGTGGAGAAATACAAAGCTCGGTTGGTAGCAAAAGGTTATTCCCAGGTGCCGGGAATTGATTTTGGTGATATTTTTTCTCTTGTTGCCAAGGTAACTTCTATTAGGTTACTTTTATCTGTTGTTGCTGCTTTTGATTTTGAGGTAGAACAGATGGATGTGAAGAGAGCATTTCTTCACGGGGATTTGGAAGAGGAAATCTACATGAAGCAACCTTAAGGCTTTGCGGTGAAGGGTAAGAAAGAACTGGTATGCAAGTTAAAGAAGTCTCTGTATGGGTTAAAACAGTCACCAAGGATGTGATATGAGAAATTTGATACATTTATACAGGGACTTGGCTTCACCAGAAGCAAAGCAGATCATTGTGTGTATTTTAAATTAATTGGTGATCATGTTATTTATCTGGTCTTGTATGTGGATGATATGTTGCTGGTTGGAAATGACAAAGAAATTATCCAGGATTTTAAGACCCAATTGTCCTCCAAATTCGACATGAAAGATCTTGGTGCTGCAAACTATATTTTGGGCATGGAAACTAAAAGAGATCGGGAAAAGAGGAAGCTCTGGTTAAACCAGAGGAAGTATGTCGAGACAATACTGCAGAGGTTTAATATGCAGGATAGTAAACCAGTGAAGGTTCCTATTCCTATAGGTGTGAGGTTATCTGCTGAATAGTGTCCCAAGACACAAGAAGAGGAAGAGGACATGTCCCATGTTCCATATGCGAGTGCAGTCGGTAGCCTGATGTATGCAATGGTCTGTACTAGACCAGACATTGCACATGCAGTGGGAGTATTGAGCAAGTTTATGTCAAAACCAGGGAAGGAGCACTGGACAACAGTGAAGCGAGTTTTCAGGTATTTGCGTGGCACTAGTGATTATGGTTTGTGCTACCAAGGAAGACCAGGATTAGACAGAGTGTTGGATATTCGTGGCTTTGTTGATGCAGACTGGGCTAGAGATCTGGATCAGAGAATATCTACAAGTGGGTATGTGTTTAACCTATTTGGAGGTGCAGTCAGTTGGATGAGTAAGAAACAATCTGTAGTGGCACTATCAACTATAGGGGCAGAATACATGGCAGCCACTCATGCAAGCAAGGAAGCAGTTTGGTTGCAGAGATTGTGTTCAAGTATGGGGTTAGTACAAGGAGCTCTAAGAATAGACTGTGACAGCCAAAGTGCAATTTTCTTGGTAAAGAACCCTGCTTATCATTCAAAGACAAAGCACATTGATGTTCAGTATCACTTTGTGAGGGATATGATAGAAGACAAAAAGGTGTTGCTGGTAAAGGTGGACACTTTGAAGAATACTGCAGATGCATTGACAAAATCTATGAGCTCTGAGAAGTTCTCTTGGTGTAGAGAAACAATGGGCATTTCAGGGCTAGAAAAATGATTAAGCTCTCCTGTGGCCCCCTGTTGAAAGAAAACAACAAGTGGCAGATTGTTGGGTTGTGTTATATTCTTTCCACGACTAACCCATGTAGTGAACCGGCGGGTTAGAGGGGGGGCGGAGCCCCCCCTTCGTTGCATCAATTGCGCAGCGGGGGGGTCACAGGGGGTGCGGCAGCCCCCCCTGTCCGGGGGGTTTGAGGGGGGCGGGTAGCCCCCCTCTATGGGGTCTGGGGCAGCACCCCAGGAAATTTTTTTTTGGACCCTATATTAGGTTGGGCAAACCTACCTATGGTTTTCGGTCCATGGTTTTGGACGCGATGGTTTTCGGTCCATGGTATTGGATGCTTCGGCGTGTATAAATATGTATTGTAACATTGAAAGGAATATAATGAAAAATCAAGCTGGTAGTCCTAGTTTTGGGATCCAGGGGAAAATCTCTGTGTATATGTGTTTTACGTGTTATGCTCTCGCATTGTTTATTTTTCTATGATTTAAAATTCGTATGCAGGTAATTTCTGTATGGGATTAAAACCTACAATGGGATCAAAACTCGATGATAAAACAAAAGAGAGGTTAATTCCATCAAGTGAGGTCATTCCCAGAATTTATGGATTACCAAAAATTCATAAGGAGGGGGTACCTCTTAGAGCAATAGTGAAAACCACTGGCTCCCCCACCTATGAATTAGCTAAATATGTTGCCAAGATCTTGAAACCTCTAGTTGGAAACACAGATTCCTTTATTAAAGACCCTAATGATTTCGTAGAACTCATCAAGAATGAAAAGGCTGATAAGGATGATATTCTGGTTAGTTATGATGTTGTTTCTTTATTTACAAAGATTCCCCTTGATGAAGTTGTTCATGTTATAAAAGAAGTCACTGACCCAGAAATGGCTAAACTTGCGGAAATCTGTTTGCGTTCCACTTTTTTCATTTTTCAAGACAATTATTATGAGCAAATATTAGGAGTCGCCATGGGATCCCCACTTTCACCCATTGTTGCCAACTTATACATGGAACAATTTAAAAGAAGAGCCCTTGACGTACACCCTCTGAAACAAGCATGGTGGAAAAGATTTGTTGATGACACAAACCTAAAATGGACTCATGGCAGGGCTGAACTTGAAAAGATTTTTAATCATCTTAACTCTATATCATCCGACATCAAGTTTACTATGGAGCTTGAAGAAAACGGTCAACTTCCTTTTCTAGATGTCTTAGTCAATAGAAAGGATGATGGTACTCTGGGACACCAAGTTTTTAGAAAGAAAACCCATACAGAAAGCTATCTCCATGCTGATTCATACCATCATCCAGCCCAAAAATTTGGCGTCTTAAACACTCTTGCCATTAGGGCTCTTAGAATTTCCGACTTTGAACATCTTAATGAAGAAATTAAGCACTTAACCTTTGTTTTTAAAAATATAGGATATAAAGAGTTTAATATCAAGAAAGCCATAAAAAGAGCTCAAGAGAAGGTTCTCTCCAAAGGTCCTCGAGATAATAACGGAAAAGATAGTTGCAAAAAGGTGTACCTTCCATTCATTCAAGGGGTCATAGATAAAATCGCTAAGATTTTAAGAAAGAAGGACATTCTCACTCAGTCTACAACATGTGAAACAATTAGGTAGAAAATTAAGTCTGTTAAAGATAACGTTGATCATCATCAGTTCAATCGTGTGTATAAGATTGATTGTTCATGCAGGAAGAGCTATATTGGAGAGACAGGGCGGTCTTTGAAAACAATACTTAAAGAGCACAGAGCAGATATTAGGAATGGGAGATCTCATACATCAGCTCTTGCAGAGCACTCCTCCAAAACCAAGCATCATGTATGTTTGGAGAATGCCAGGATTATTGCAAGGGAAGATCATTATCAAATGAGAAAAATCAGAGAGGCTATTGAAATTATGAAGGTTCCACATAACCTCAATAGGGACAATGGAAATGAGATTAGTGGAAACTGGCTTCCCCTGATTAGACATATCAATCCCTCTAGACCAAGGAGTAGTACATCAGGTTGTCCCTTTCCCCCTCCTTAATTTCTAAACTCTCTCTCCATTAGTTAATTAGTTGATTAATTAATCAAAATTAATTAATTAATTAATTAACTAATTAAAATTGGTTATAAATTAAAACTTCCGAATTTATTAACATTAAAATATTAAACAAATAAACTACATAATTTATTAACATTAATATATTAAACAATTAATTTCTAAAATTCTCTCCATTAGCTAATTAGTTAATTAATTAAAATTAATTAAAAAATTAATTAATTAACTAATTAAAATAAAAAAAACTACCTAATTTATTAATACTAAGATATTAAAAACCACATAATTTATTAAACATTAGGATATTAAACAATTAATTAATGAGTGTAAATTTAACTCAAATTAGTTAATTAATTAAAATTAAAATTAAAATTAATAGATAAGTAGTAATACAATTCAAGTTAGACTATACCATAAACTAAATAAATAAAATAAATTTATTAATGAGGCAATTAAATGATTATTTATAAATAATATGAATTATTAACATAAACCATTTATTTAATTAAATAACTAATTATTTGGGTAACATAATACAATAGGATCTCATATTAAAATGAAATGATATTATAACAAAATAAAAAGGGAAGAAATAAAATTTATGAATAATTCATATTAAATAGTAATAAAATTAAAATAGGTTATATATTTTAAAATTAGTCGGCTTCTACTTTAACCTATCAAACCATTAGGTTTCTATTTATCTGTCCTGGTCGGCAAAATCTTCTCTCAGTCTATTACTCATTTTCTATCCTGATGATGGATCCCCTTTGGGGTTCGAAACATCAATCTAATGAGCAAAGTACTGTGGATAATCCGGGTCATAATTTTCCAAGAAATAACCACAGAAGTTTAAAATTCAACATAACTTCCTTGTACGGAGGGGATACATGGAATGAGATCTGTTCTCTCGAAATTTCAAGGATAAAGATTGAAAGAAGAGCGACTGACCTACAATTTCTGAAACAATGTAGAGACAATAAGATCATACCACCATTTGCTCAGGTAAAACATAGACTTCTTAATCAATTTAACAACAATTCATTTTTAAAATTAAGTTTGGCTCTCATTCGTAATGAAATTAAAAAGACTCGGGCTGCGTTGGATAGACTCAGTTGTTCTGCCAGGATGATCAAATTTGATCTATGGAGGAAAATTGATGAAAAGGCTGCCATCAAAGCCCATAAAGAAGGTAAAAGTTCCCATGAGAGGCATTCCAGAAAATTATCTAGATTAAAAAGAAATCCAGCGGTTACGACTTATCAATAAACTAAGAACCCTGTTAAACAAAAGGCAGCCAGGGTTGAGGACGTAGGTAGATCTAATAGCACAATAGTAATTAATGTGGAAGATAATCAAACGGCAGATATCATGGATGGTGCAGTAAGGATTAATGAAAGCATAATGGATGGAGAAGTTGAGAAAGAAGCTGACAACTCCCACACGGCTTCCAACATCACGGTTTATGAAGACATGATCAATGACGTACTAAAGCCAAGTGTAGTTGAAGTAGAAGTTAATATTGCAGAGGTTGAACACGCAGAAGTTGAACATGCAGATAAATGTGCAAATTCCCTCTCGGCCTCCAGGAACCCGATTTATGTAATTAGCTAGAAAGAAAAGGGAAAACAAGAGTTTCCAGAACATGGAATTCTGGAAGGTGAACGAATTATTGGAGAAGGTGAATGGATTATTGGAGAAGGTGAATAGATTATTGGAGATGGGAGTGACCAACATATTACAACAAACATAGACTATGAACCTGCAATCAGTGATAACGACTGCCAAAACAATAAAGGGAGCACAATAAGGGAATGCAGTTTTACCCCTAATAACACTAATAACACAGATAAAGACATCACAGAAGGGATTCCTAATGATGTAGGGGTTTCAAAACCAATGTCTAGCATAAAGGTTATTAATCTTTCCTCCTCAACTCTCACTACTGAAGAAATTAATATTCTTAGCAAGGGCTTGGGATTCACAATTTCCCCCATAAACATTCCATTTGAAAGCATCATCTGCAATATTGAGAATGGGACTCGAGGCCTTTCATTAGAGGACAAAGAAGTACTAAAAAAAGAGTGTGCCCTTATAATGATGAAAGCCAAGCCACCAAAGGGTAATTTAAACAAAGAAGGTAAGATTGCTCTTAGGTCTCTTCGTAATAATGACAAGATAGTGGTGCTTAAGGTAGATAGAGGAACGACTGTTATTTTAGATTAGGAGGATTACATTCATAAAATGAATGAACATTTGAACTGCAGTAGTTACAAAAAACTAGACTCCAACCCCACTTCCAAGGTTATAAAGCAAGTTAAGAAGGCTGTCATGGGATCAAACCTTGATGATAAAACAAAAAAGAGGTTAATTCCATCAAGTGAGGTCATTCCCAGAATTTATGGATTACCAAAAATTCATAAGGAGGGGGTACCTCTTAGACCAATAGTCAACACCATTGGTTCCCCCACCTATGAATTAGCTAAATATGTTGCCAAGATCCTGAAACCTCTAGTTGGAAACACAGATTCCTTTATTAAAGACTCTAATGATTTTGTAGAAATCATCAAGAATGAAAAGGTTGATAAGGATGATATTCTGGTTAGTTTTGATGTTGTTTCTTTATTTACAAAGATTCCCCTTGATGAAGCTGTTCATGTTATAAAAGAAGTCACTGATCCAGAAACGGCTAAACTTGCGGAAATTTGTTTGCGTTCCACTTTCTTCAGTTTTCAAGACAATTATTATGAGCAAATATCAGGAGTCGCCATGGGATCCCCACTTTCACCCATTGTCGCCAACTTATACATGGAACACTTTGAAAGAAGAGCCCTTGACGCATACCCTCTGAAACCAGCATGGTGGAAAAGATTTGTTGACGACACAAACCTAAAATGGACTCATGGCAGGGCTGAACTTGAAAAGTTTTTTAATCATCTTAACTCTATATCATCCGACATCAAGTTTACTATGGAGCTTGAAGAAAATGGTCAACTTCCTTTTCTAGATGTCTTAGTCAGTAGAAAGGACGATGGTACTCTGGGACACCAAGTTTTTAGAAAGAAAACCCATACAGAAAGCTATCTCCATGCTTATTCATACCATCATCTAGCCCAAAAATTTGGTGTCTTAAACACTCTTGTCGTTAGGGCTCTTAGAATTTCTGACTCTGAACATCTTAATGAAGAAATTAAGCACTTAACCTCTGTTTTTAAAAATATAGGATATAAAGAGTTTAATATCAAGAAAGCCATAAAAAGAGCTTAAGAGAAGGTTCTCTCCAAAGGTCCTCAAGATAATAATAGAGAATATTGTTGCAAAAAGGTGTACCTTCCATTCATTCAAGGGGTCACAAATAAAATCGCTAAGATTTTAAGAAAGAAGTACATTCTCACTCAGTTTACAACATGTGAAACAATTAGGCAGAAAATGAAGTCTGTTAAAGATAACATTGATCATCATCAATTCAAGGGTGTGTATAAGATTGGTTGTTCACGCGGGAAGAGCTATATTGGAGAGACAAGGCGGTCTTTGAAAACAAGACTTAAAGAGCACGGAGTAGATATTAGGAATGAGAGATCGCATACATCAGCTCTTGTAGAGCACTCCTGCAAAACCAAGCATCATGTATGTTTGGAGTGCCAGGATTATTGCAAGGGAAGATCATCATCAAATGAGAAAAATCAAAGAGGCTATTGAAAATTATGAAGGTTCCACATAACCTAAATAGGGACAATGGAAATGAGATTAGTGGAAACTGGCTTCCCCTAATTGGACATATCAATCCCTCCAGACGAAGGAGTAGTACATCAGGTTGTCCCTTTCCCCTCCTTAATTTCTAAACTCTCTCTCCATTAGTTAATTAGTTTATTAATTAATCAAAAATAATTAATTAATTAACTAATTAAAATTGGTTATAAATTAAAACTTCCGAATTTATTAACATTAAAATATTAAACAAATAAACTACATAATTTATTACCATTAAGATATTAAACAATTAATTTCTAAAACTCTCTCTCCATTAGCTAATTAGTTAATTAATTGATCAAAATTAATTAATTAATCAAAATTAATTAATTAACTAATTAAAATAAAAAAACTACCTAATTTATTAACATTAAGATATTAAAAACTACATAATTTATTAAACATTAGGATAATAAAAAATTAATTAATGAGTATAAATTTAATTCAAATTAGTTAATTAATTAATTAAAGTTAAAATTAAAATTAATAAATAAGTAGTAATACAATTCAAATTAGACTATACTATAAACTAAATAAATAAAATAAATTTATTAATGAGGCAATTAAATGATTATTTATAAATAATATGAATTATTAACATAAACAATTTATTTAATTAAGTAACTGATTATTTGAGTAACATAATACAATAGGATGTCATATTAAAATGAAATGATATTATAACAAAATAAAAAGGGAAGAAATAAAATTTATGAATAATTCATATTAAATAGTAATAAAATTAAAATAGTTTATATATTTTAAAACTAGTCGGTTTCTACTTTAACCTATCAAACCATTAGGTTTCTATTTATCTGAACTGGTCGGCAAAATCTTCTCTCAGTCTATTACTCATTTTCTGTCATGATGATGGATCCCCTTTGGGGTTCAAAACATTGATTTAATGAACAAAGTACTGTGGATAATCCGAGTCATAATTTTCCAAGAAATAACCATAGAAGTTTAAAATTCAACATAGACATACTCAATTAGCACACGTTGTCTCTAGCTGCACAACATCAACAAAGGATGGGAAAACAAGAAAAAGATAGACAAACAGATACTCATCAAACACTTTATTTCCCTCTGCCCAGGAGGGGCCAAGGAACAGGCCCAAATGGGATTCTATACCTACTTAAATTTTAATAGTGCACACTATATTGTATTTTCTCGTAAAATAAGGTTAGATATAAATATTATCTCAAGATAAGTAGACTATCTTGGGCACACAATCACTTGGTTGAGAGAATATCTCAACTACACACCAATCTAGGAACATCTAGATATAACAACCCTATAGAATATGAATAGACTCCTTTACATAGAAAGTCACAACTTAGACAAGTAGGAATTACATTTTCCAATAGTGGTGATAAAGAAGCTTATGCAAAGAATTGAGGAGTAGACCTATTGAGATCTCACAGGTAATTGATCTTCTTTTCTTGACAAGATATTTATGCGCAAGTAGTAGCAAATGACAAAACTGTGGAAAGAATTATGACAACTAGTGTGGTTGTGATGGAGGAAAAAGAGTGATTTCACAAACCTAAAGATAGGTAGACTATCTTGGACACACAATCACTTGGTTGAGAGAATATCTCAACTACACACCAATCTAGGAACATCTAGATATAACAACCCTATAGAATATGAATGGACTCCTTTACATAGAAAGTCACAACTTAGACAAGTAGGAATTACATTTTCCAATAGTGGGGATAAAGAAGCTTATGCAAAGAATTGAGGAGTAGACCTATTGAGATCTCACAGGTAATTGATCTTCTTTTCTTGACAAGATATTTATACGCAGGTAGTAGCAAATGACAGAACTGTGGAAAGAATTATGACAACTAGTGTGGTTGTGATGGAGGAAAAAGAGTGATTTCACAAACCTAAAGAGAAAGGAGTTCTCAAAAGGGATTATAGAGGAGACCAAAAATGTTAAGTCTGAGCTAAGAGGAGGAGCTTGGTGAGGCATGTGTAGAGGAAAGAGGTCTGCTATTGTAAAGGTAATTCGTAGGTCACAATGGGAAGTGGGAAGCTCCAAAAAGGGGAAGATCAACATGAATATGGGAAGTCATTTGAAGAGTTCTGATGGAAGCCACAAAGATGCTTAAACAATTTCCATTGAGAAAATGACTAATGAGGAATTTGAGAAACAAATGATTGAGATGAAGGGACAATTAAAAGTGCTTGAGGAGCTGCTACAACAGAATTAGGAAAACCAGAAGTATGGGTGGAACCTAAGGCGAAGGATTAAATGACATGTTGAAATATTATGGGCCAAGAAACATAGATAGAGGTGAGATACAGGTTGAAGGAAAAACTAGGAGCAGCTGAGTATGAGGAAGCAGGTGAACTAGAGAAAGGAGAAATTCTTGGAGAGGATGATGATGTTGATGGAGATTTGATGTTTAAGACATCAAATGAGGATAAAGACCCTTATGTTTTTAAATCTGGCAATATGTGTGTGATTGTAGGTTTTGATACAAATGATGAAAAATCTTTTCAAATAGTCATACAGATTGAGAAAGATGAAGAAAGAGAACAAAGTCCAAATTTTGTTCTTAGCAAAGATGAAAAACGATACTTGAATGGAATGCTCATCTTCGATAATGAACCAAAGATAGAATGTGAGGATGAACAACCTCTAAAAGTTGTTGTGAAAAAAGATGTAGTAAATCTAAAGGTTGAAGAATTCAATGGGAACATCAAGACAAATTTCAATCAACACATTTAAGCAAAGCAAAGAGGTCAGGGAACAAGTTTACAAGCATGGGATAAGAGTGAAGGTATATTGGTATGGTTATATACTCTTCTTTTGATGGTTTTCATGGTTAGGAAAATTCCTCTTGAAATGGCGAGCATAAGCATGGTGGAGACAAATGCTTTGCAACGAGAAAAGGAGTGGAGTTATAGTAAAGCTCGAGAAGTGGATATAGAAGGACAATAACATCACAAAGTCGATGATCAACAACAAAATTATATATGGGATCAAGGAGGACATGAAAGCAATGACTCATGGTCAGGAGGCCACGAAATTTTCTATTTGGGGAGTCTGATGCAGGAGAATTAGCTCTCAAATTGGTTTTTCATGAATTTTATTTTTAAGAAAAAAAAACCATTAATATTGTAATTTTTAATTGAGAGATTTTCATAGAAATTAATGGAGATAAGGGTTTGATTTGAAATTATTTCTAGAAATATTGAGAGACTTCCTCATCAACATATTTAGAGAAATTTTGTTTAAAAGTTGGAGGAAAATACTGGAGATATTCTCCATAAATTGAGATATGTAAATAATTAGTAAATCTTGAGAGGATTTTTTGGATATGGGAAGATTTTAGGAGATACTTTAGGATCTAGAACTAATTTTTAGTTGAGATTCATTTCTATAAATTTATTGTAAGCCTATAACCATGGCAGAAGGGAAGAAATGCTCGTATTATGAATCATGTAAATATTTTTCGTTTTAATTAAAGTATGAGCTTTGAGTGTATTTTTGTGTGGTTTTGTTTTAAGGTGTGGATTTCTTTAAAGTGCAGGTAGTCGGTTTCTGCACCATGATGGTGTATATAAATCACATGCACAAACACATTAGGAAATGTGATTAATATACGTCGAACATCTAGAACCACATTTTTACATGCACAACCACATTAGGAAATGTGGTTAATATGCATCGAAGGTGTATATCAATCACATCCACAACCACATTAATGAATGTGGATGAAAAACGTCGATAAATCTTAATGGTATAAATGTAATATTAATATTCATATTGATAAAAATAATAATAATATTACAAACATATATGTTTTAATATTATGATTATTATTATTATTTTATATTCATTATTGTTAATTAAATATTACATTTATAGTATATTTATATTAATTATTGTTAATAATTAATAATTAATCAATAATTTAATAATAAGTAATTATTTAATAATAAATTAAGAATTAGGAATTACTAATTAGTTAATATTTATTAATTAGTAATTAATTAATAATTAATGAATTATTAATTAATAATAAGTTATTAATTAATTAATTAATTATTGTTAATAATTAATTAATAAATAATAATAATAATAATAAAATTATCATTATTATTCTTTAAATAAAGATTGATTTTTATTATAATTTATAGTAATTATTGTCAATTAATTAATAAATAAAAACAATAATAAACAAATTATTCTTATTATATATATATATATATATATATATATGATTGTTTATTAATTAAACTCAAGGGATTTATACTAGAAGCCCAAGGAAATAATATTAAACCCAAAGGATTAATATTATAAATTCAAGGTATATAAACAACAAGTTCAAGATTATAAACCATATAATAATCATGGTTTACCATGGTTATTTTCATACTGAGACAATATTTGTCGCAATGCGACATTGGATATTAAAAACCCAAGGAATTACTATTAAATGCAAGGGATCAATATTATAAATTCAAGGTATAATATAAGCAATCATGGTGGACCATGGTCGATTTTCACGTTGAGATAATCTTTTTCACAACTGGACCATGGTTGACCATGATTGGTTTTCATATGCAGACAATCTTTGTAACGATGTGACATTGGACCATGCTTGATCATGATTATAAATCCAATGAATTTATATTAAACCCAAAGATTAATATTATAAACCTATTAATAATATTATACCTTAGGAATATGAATTCTTAGATTAATAAACCTAGGGGATTGATATTATAAACCAAAGAAAATAAAAACCCAAGGGATTAATACTAAAACCCAAAGGGATTATAAACCCAAGGGAATAATATACAACCCAAAGGAAAAAAAATTTAAACCCAAGCTATAAAAATCCTGAGACAAAATATTATAAACCCTAAAGTAAACATGGTTGACCATGGTTTATTTTCATACTAAGACAATCTTTGTCACAATGTGCCATTATACCATGGTTGACCATAGTTGATTTTCATACTGAGACAATCTTTGTCACAATGTGACATTAGACCATGGATGACCATGGTTGCCCATGGTTGATTTTATTATTGCTACAATCTTGGTCACAATGTGACATTGGACCATAACTGACCATGGTTGACCATGATTGTAAACCAAAGGGATCCATAATAAAGCCTAGGATTAATAATATAAACCCTATGAAAAGAAGAAAGTACAAAGAATAGTACCATACCCAAAATGTTTTGTATTATTCTTCTTGATGGAAGTAAGTTGTTTTTTCATGTTGGTTAGAAGGGTTGTGCATCACTCAAAAACTATGGTAAGGCAATCTACTGCTAAGCTCATTATAACACGAGAATCTTAGTGCAATGAGGTTGATCCAACTACACTCACAATGGTAAAAAGGAGAATCCTTAAGGGTAGACTCTCCATATGCTTGATTGGGATATGTGTCCCTACCTTCTCAGGGTTTTCGGGGAAATAAATACGAATGTAAGCATTCACCTTAAGTCTTCCTCGGGCCTTCCCTTGCAAACTGATTGGATCTCCTCTCCGGAAAAGTCCAGTAATGATGTATATGTCTTTTAATTCAATACAATGGGGCATCTAATCAATCATGAATGCATCTTCTTCTGGATCCGAGTAGTTGACAAGCATTTCCAACAACCTTGTATTGGTTTTCATATTGGCCATTTTGAAAAATTCAACAATCCACATCCTCTCAGTGCATCCAGTGCTAATGGATCATCCATAACTTCACTATCTATTGTACTATGCTCTCGTTCCCTCCAAGTAATTGTCATCTTGCAATTTCAAGTATTTTGATCCATTAAAATATGTGATTTAGAATATTTGACTGCGCTGACGCAAGTTCGCTTCATACATAGTCACATATAGGGCTCGATTTTGATATACCCAACCCGCATATGAGTAGAGTAAAAATCCAAAAACAATTTTCTTATAGTAAAATTATTAAAAAAATACATGAAATGCACTAAATTTCATTGAGAGATCAAATTAGGAGATTACCTGGAAGATTGATAGGTGTTCTGGCTGAGAAATTTGGTCGATTGTGATTGTCAGGTTTTTCTCTAGAGCTCTTGCACTCAATTATCTAAAGGAAAAATGAGGCTTGGTAAGTCAAAAGGTCTATTTATAAGTTGTAATTTGAAAAACTTTAAAAACCCCACTTTTGCAATGTTTATGTTTTTTTATTTTTTATTCTTTTTACAAACTTTGTGACCTTTTGGCTATGAGTGCTCAGATAATTTGCTTTTCAGGTTAAATTGGAGACTTTCATACATTTTTTACCACTTCAATTCCATGATCACTAACCCATCATAGCAGGTATCATTTTCATCAGTGGCATATAGGTTAGGGAAGATCACTTTTCCCATTGCATTATGCATTCTAGCCTCCATACTGCAATATGTTTCCATAGGATCGACCACATTGTGTTATGATTCTTTAACCATTTTCACTCGTTGATTTATAAAATCATGACATGATGGTAGAACCATCCTTTACATGGGCTTCCTAGTTAGATCCTTGCTAGCATATGTTGCCCATGCTACAAAGTTTGAGTAGGATCGAGAGTCCTCTTTAGTCATGCCATGACTTTTGCGATGAATCTTCACTCTTATTCTTCTTCGTTATCTTTCTAGCTTTATACCCTAGCGGCTCCCACATGTTGAGTTGTACTATTTAATTGCATGTTTAGTATTTGTACCTTTTGGCATTAAGTCGACTTCACTTGGGTTCATGTATAAGCCACTTTTTAACCATGTCTTTCTACAAAATCAACCTTGCAATCACTTAGCCTCTGCAACTTGAAACCTTATGCCCATGGAAAGAACATTCCTTTGAGTGTCATCGATCAATTTCATCACCTTGCATTGAGCATAGGAATGTTCCACTCCCAAGAATTAGCGCATATTTTATTCCTTCCATTGTACCATAGGCATTCTTTTATTCCTTTTCAGGCTTTTTAAATATGAAAAAGACAAAAAAAATTATATTACGAAAAAGAGCGGGAAGGGGACTTTACTTCCATAACTAATGGCAGCAAGGTTCAGTTGTGTCGCCCTTAAACAAAGCACTCAAAACAAGTTTTTCCTCCATCGGGATGGGCTTTAGTTTGACTTAGGAGAGTCTTAACCCTGTCATTGAGTCAGTACTCCTCTTGTTGGTTATCTCTTCCAATCATATGGAGAATTTGTTTATGCCTCATGCATGAAAAATGTATATAAAGTTATAATATTTTGCCATAAACTCACATTTGAGTCATGCCTTTGTTCAAGGGAAGTAAACCTAAGTCGACCTTTCTGTAGTGTCTCCTAACTCATTTTCAGTATGCCATACCCAGTCTGTTAGATTGACTGAGTTGTTTCCCTTGTGTTCGATGTCAGTGTACATTATCACACATTGGGATTCATGCAATACCTTGGTTTCCATTTGACCCTATTGGTGGATTCCTCACCTCTGTGTCAGCTTTCATTATTGGTTGGTTCAGAGGGTTTCTGTCGTGTGCTAGCCACATCTTGTGTATGCCGGAATTGTGCTTTGGTGTGGTTACTTCATCTTTCTTCGTCTGATTCCTTCAAAATTATTGGCCTAAAGGTTACGCTCGCACTAGATTAATGTGGGATGCCTTAATGCCTTCCTTCCAGCAAATCTTTTCCCATCGAATCCAACTCATTGTGCTGGGAATAAGGTCTAGCATTCTTTTTCAATACCTTAGGGTTTGCAGTCATCAGTGGCAGACTCCTTCACTATCAATTGTGAGAATACATCAATGTCTCCTGATTGATAGATTATCTCAAGTGTTCGACTTCAAGTCATTTATTCACACTTGTTAGATTGTACTGGGATGCCTTGACTCTCATCATCGTTATCAATGAGTTGTCTGGCGTTTTTTTATCGGTATACATCAATGACCAGTAATAAAATGATTTCTCACATGGTCGACCTCAGCTCATTTATTCCCATAGTGTAGAAATGTACCATGGTAGTGGGTAAATACCTCGGGTTGCATCAACATTTTTTGGTTCACTTGTCAGTTCCCCCAGTTTCCTGCCAGTGACACCATACACCTTATATGTTACAAATCATCACAACAACATTTTATATGTTAGCACCTGAGTTCCATGAAGTACCATTATTCCACTTTTTGACTTGCTACTTTGAGGATCAGTGATGTGACATTAGTAATCAGATATCTCCTTCAGCGTCATTGATTAGATATTTCATATGTGATATTGTGACATGGCGTTGATATGTACTTTTGCGGCTATGATTTGATGATCCACTATGTATTTCTCAATTTCCTTTGTACTTGTATACATATTGGATCTACTCTACACTTCAGACATGAGCTTCCTTTCTGATCTCTTCCACTAGTTTGGCAAGCTAGTATCTGGTGATCTCCTCCCAAGTCCTCGCATGATTATTTCTCTACACTTAATACATTTTGGCAATCATGTGCCCTTTCTGGCCTCATATATTAGGGGGCATCTATTATAACATCATTTATCACCCTTGTATACTTGATGCTCTGAGTCATGGCCTTGGGCGGCCCTTTCCCTTTAAACATGTTCCATTTACTAGAAAAAATTATTTTAAATTTCATACGTGACTCTGCCCTTCAAAAATCACGTGCACACATAGGTCCAGTTATACCCAACTTGGGTATATAGTTTGAAATATTAAAAAAATATAAAATCCCTATTTTATGGGTGGTGTTTATAGGTTACACTAGAAGCCCACTTATAGGAGCCCGTGACCTAACTGTATCCCAACTAAAACAATTGTTTTGGGGTGATATAAATACACCTCATGGGAAGGCCTAAGGGGAGAGAAAGATAGGACATTGATATTATATCCAATTGGTCCCTGATCAAATCTGATTTATCCCTGTGCCTCCTACACTCCCAGGTATACGAAACCCTTGTTTCCTCATAGAGATGTCCATCTTATTTATATGGCATCTAGGTGTATGGATTTTGAAGAGGATTGTTGAGGCTTGGCCTAGACGGATCTAGAGGAAGGTTTCGCTTGGAGACGTGGTCAAATTAGGTTGTATTCTTCCACATTCCTTGCATACATCAATAAGTAAGCTTTGTCTTGTTCCTGATGTGATGATATTTATGCTTTAACTCATATTATGATCTAATTATATATGATCTCATGTTTTACATCTATATGCTTATATGATCTAACATTCATATCTTGAACATGCTTTGAACTACTGCTAGTATATATGTTTTTCTGGAGTGAGTTGTAGGTTTTGAAGCATTGAAGGAAGTAGAGGGTTTGGACCCTAGGGGAACATCCTCAAACGTAGTACCTACGGGTACTATCTCTTCATCCCACTTTAGTAGTTTAAGCATTAGGACTGCTTTTTTTCTTACTTCTTATTGGTTTATTCCCTTCAATCTGTTGGGGTTCTCAACCCACACCTGAGGGTGTTTTATCCCATTAAAATTGGTTGAGTTTTTGGTTTAGTTTCAGTTGATTGGGTTTCAGTGATTGGTTGATTAAGTTAAAGTGATGAATGATATTGATATTAAATGTTGGTAGTGTGTCTATTCTGAAAAATTGATGAGACATGGCCTACAAGTTATGTTGTGTTGTAGTAGGTGGATTCAATATGAAAATTTATGAAACTGGTCCCTGGAGTTGAGAGAGTTGAAGCTTTCTTCTAGTGGTAGTTGTTAAATCATATCAGGGGTTTGGATCTCCCTTCTAGTAGGAGCTGGAGAATGGGCGAAGGTTGTAGCCTTCTGTAGGTTCGGGCCTACCTACTGGTATAAGTTTACGTCAGTACAAGATTCAAGGGTTTGGAGCTCCCTTCTAGTAGGAGTTAGAAAACGATTGAAGGTTGTAGCCTTCTGTAGGTGGGTGCCTACGTACTAGTATGAGTCTATGGTAGTACAAGATTGTAAAAGCCTCTCTTTATATTAAAAATAAGACAAAGATGACAACAGCAGGTTGTTTTTTCACACATTAGGTTTCCACCTTAAATCATGGTGTTCATACTTGTAGGCACTAGGAGCTAATGTATGGGAAATATTTGAAAGTGGATATCAATTTCCACCCTCCATTCCTTCAAACAATGTCAGAAAGAAACAATATGAAACCAATGCAAAGTATGTAGATTCCATCTTGGGAAGTCTAGTCAAGACCGACTTTGTGAAGGTAATGAAGCTGAACACAACAACGGGAATGTGAGATAATATTATACAAATTTATGAAGGCAAAGCCAAGGTAAAAAGTACTAAATTTCAAACATTCAGAATTCAGTATGAGACATTGAAAATGCATGATGATGAAATAATTGAAGTATTTTTTCTTAGAGTATACGAAGTTGTGAATTTCATGAGATATATGGGTGAGGAAATAAAAGATGCCTTTATTATTGAAAACATTTTGGGATCTCTAACTCCAAAGTGCGAATCCAAAGTATTTGATATTGAAGAAATGCAGGGTCTAAAAAATCTTACACTTGATCAGCTCCATGGAATATTGACAACATTTGAGATGAAGAAAGGTGATCCTTCATATATGAGAGAAGCAACCTTCAAAACCACTGCAAATGGAAAATAAAAGGAAGAATCAGGTTATGTATTGGAAGAAGAAGGAGAAAACATTGTAAAGAAACTCCAAGAGGATAGATGAAGATTCAGAGGTAAGCTTCCTCTCAAATATTTTTCTTGTGGTAGAGTTGGTCATTTTGCTGCTAAGTGTCCCTATAAAGAAAATAATGAGAAATGGAAAGAAGTTGCCAAAATAAATAGGAAGAGGTTTGAAAACAAGATAAGTTCTTATACACATTAAGACAATGATGGTCTTTCAAATGGTGAAGAAGGTGAGTCTAATCAAGATTGTCATTTACTTATGGAATTTGAAGATGAGTCCAATGATAATTTAATTGATGCCCTAGAACAAAAGGATATCTTTATTGAAACTTTTATAGGAAGAGATTACATGGAGTAACAATTACAAATGTCAATGAATATGCAAATCTAAGAGCAAACCTCTTTCTAGTGATCAAGAATGAAGAAGACAAAGCATAATCAGGTATGGATTTTTGTTCAAGATGTGATCCATTTTCTTGTCTATGCAACAATGATAGTGATGATTATAGCGAAACTGCTGAGTTTGCACTTATGGGTAAAAGTGAATCTAAGTCTCTTGAAGCGACAGATCAAGGCAAGTTATAATCAATGGACAATGCAGATTGGCCTATGTTAAACAAAGATAATTATCAACAATGGAAAGGAAATATGAAACAAAATCTAATGAATCTCGATGTTTGTCATCTAGTGTACAATGATTACACCAATTTTCCTCAATCATACAAGGAAGTGCAAAAGAACAGTAAGGCTTTGAGTAACATCTTTTGTAACATATCTGATTCAATGTTGAATAAGGTTATGGATTATATAGTTACTGTAAAGAAAGTATGGGATAAGTTACAAGAAATACATGAAGAAGTCCCAAAGGAATATCTCATATGTAATCTTATATCCAACAATGTGTCCAAAATGAAAAATGGAGATGCTGATTCAAAAGAAGATAGGTTAGAAGAAATTGTTGATCTTAGAACAAAACTTGATCATGATTTGAAAATGATTGATAAGTTATAGGCTTATGATAACAAAGATCATGTTGGTATGGTATCTGACCAATATTGTGAAGGTCTTGAAGCTGAGGTCATCTCTCTAAGAGCATATATTGAAGAATCAAATAAGAAGAATGAAGATCTACTTCAAGTTTTTGAAGAACAAGAGAATGGGCTGAAAGAAAAGATTATCAAATTGAAACAAAAAGTGGAGGAAGGAAGAAATATTGAAGAAGCATGAAAAGAAATATCAGGTTGAGATAAATATCCTAAAAGGTAAATTAGAATAAAAGGTTAAAACTTTACGATTTCAAGATAGTACTAAGATTTTGGATAATATTCTTAATAGTTAAAGGTCTCCTTCCATCAAACAGGTCTTGGTTTTCATGAAACTGTTAAAGGTGAATCTAGCTCATAAGTTGAGGCAAGGAATTCTAATGACAAATCTGAAATTCTTAACAAGGAGATAAGAATTCAACCTCATCATCAAACAAGGAAAGAAATTCTTCAAAGGAAACCATTTACTCCTAACCATAGAAGTGTTAATCAATTTTCTTCTCTGATCAATAATGTTGAATATTCTATATTTCATTATTTTGGACATGTTGCAGCCAGTTGCAGAAGAAGAATGTTTCAAGATAATAACCATCTTGCAGAAATACTATCAGGTTCTAGGTACTTTAAGGGATATTATTTTTCTTGCAATATGTTTGGTCATAAAGTCATTGATTGCAATAGAAGGAATTTGAAATATATAAGATGTTATGCATGTAACAAGTTTGGGCATGTATCAAAAGAATGCAAGAATGAGTCTATGGATCACGATAAACAACATGGTGAGCAGCTGAATAAGAACATTAATATCATAATATCTGAAAAAAGGTGGACCGACCAAAAACCAAGAAATAGAAGAACAAATAAGGTGTCATCTTGCTCTCTGCTCATTTGAAGATGAAGATGAATGGTACATTGATAGTGGATGTTCTCGTCACATGATTGGAGGTAAGAGTAAAATGGAGTCTCTTAGGAAGAACCATCATGGTAATGTTATTCTTGGAACTGCTGCTTTAGCAAAAGTTTTAGGACAAGGTAAAGCCATAAGTAATAAAACAAGAGCAGTAATTAATTCTTTGTGACTTCAAGGGCTAAAGAAGAATATCCTAAGCGTAGGAGAAATTGGAAACAAGGTAAAAATAATTGTGTTTACATCAACCAAGTGTAAGGTTATGAATGAATTAACTGCAAAAGTCATAATAAGAGGAAATAGAAATCAAGAAAAAATTATATGTGTTTGAAGATCGAAATTCTCATAGATATGAGAAAGGTTTAGGTTTAAAGTAAAATAAGATGGCACCTCTTGCAGTCTCTTATTCTTAAATGAATATTTCAAACATTGACTGCAGAAGTGGTGGGAGGTATGGGACCTCATGGAAATAGAGGATGGTTATCAGGTCCTCAGGATCAGTGATGTGTAATCTCAGGGGAAGTAACACATATTGATTCCCATGGTCGTTTTTTATTTTCTTTCTTCTTATACTATTGACAGTGTCTTTGGTGAAGTAACATTAAACAGGTACAAACAAAATAGACTCAGGGGGAGCTGAAGGTGTGAAATTTCAGTATTTCACTTTCTGTACGTGGATCTTATGAAGAAACGTTGTGGGTATACGTGAGTTTTGAAAGGAAAATTTTCATATATTTTGGTTTCATGAAGAAATAGTGGGGAAGAATGAGGAAAATGCTCTGATATGCTTTAGTCAATTATCAATTGGCTTTTCGGTTCTGATGGTTGAAGGTCATAGTCCGTTGATACAATTTGAAATTGATTTTTGGCTTGTATAATTTTTTTGATGACTTGATGGATGACTGGTTGATGAAGATTCTTTGATATCCTAATTGATATATGAAATCATATGATCAAATCTGACAGTGAACAGTTGGCACAGGTTTAGGGGGGACATTTTCTATGCTTCTAACAATGCATTGTTGGCATTATGTTTGCTTCTTTGGTGATGCTTATTATGTTGATGAATTTCTTGAATGATGAATTTGATATCTCATACTATAATGAACAGTTGATTATGTTGCATATTGATGAAGTGGTGTTGGTGTGATAAATATTCTTATGAAGAATTTGGGCCAAGAGAGTGATGTTGTGAAGACATGGTCATATGCTACTACTACATCTATTGAATGATACATGGAAACATGGCATGTTATAGAATGATGCTACATTGTCCTATCTTGTCACGATTCTCACTTATGATGTTGTGGCTGCATATCAGGTCACAGGTTGATGATATTCAAGCTACATTGTTGTATCTTAAATATTGAAGATGAGTTGTTGCTAAGAGATGCTTATGGTGAAGATCATAAATGGTGTATGATAGGTTTTTATGACTATCATGGTCATACTGAGGTCTTTGGTCTTGGTTATAAATGTCTTATCTATCATTTGATGTAAAGGTAATATAAAAACCTATGGTGTAATTGTAAAATTCAGTCATGTATCGACTATTGTGGTCAAGTCCTTCTGGATATTTGATGTACTTTGTAACCCCACTGTGTTTGGGAAGTTGATGTAATAATTATGTCAAATATGTAAACCCACTGTGGTTGGGTGATTGATGTCAGTTTGAGTCCTTGGTGATACAACAAGTCATATGAGTCATAGAGTCATGTACTTCATTTTACATCCACCAGAAACTTTAGCATGTGCTAAGGGGGAACATGATCAGTGTTCATACTCAGCAGTTCATATACATAAGTCTTCATTCAAGATTTGGTTATCCCTTTTCCCTTGATGTCAAAGGGGGAGAGTAGCTTGGTGTTTGGAGAGTAGCTTGGTTTGGTGTTTGGCTTGATGTGTTTTACAGGTATTTACAAGTTGTGGTGACCAAACACCAAAGTGGTTGCCATCAAGTATAAAGGGGGAGATTGTTGGCATTATTAATTATGTGTTTTCCTTCATGGAAACCTACCTAATGAATGGAAACCTACTTGATGAGTTGTCTCTTAATGGAAACCTACTTGTTGAAGATATAAAAAAGATGTGACAAATTGTTTTATAAATGTGACAAAGTGTTTTAGTAGAGGCATAACAGTTCAGAGGTAGAAGTACGATAAAGTTTAAAGGTCAAGAAGTATACGTGGGTTTTATTAAGTAAATCCATGTACACACATGATTATGAGGAAATAAAGGTGCGTGCAGTTTCTGCACCATGGTATTCTAAATACCAAGGGTCCTTACCATGGTATTTCCTTATGGTATTGAGCCTAGTAATAGATGTTTTGATCTCGTCTAAGAAAACCATCGGCTGGAGTATGGTTTTGAACTGTCGTATTAAAAAAGACTAAGCTATATAAGTTGATAAAGAAGAAAGTGGTAAAATGTGTGCAAAGTGCGAAAGTGATGGAAATATTATGAATAGTTAGATCTAAAGAAAGTATGCATGTTATGATCTACTGATTCTTTGCTTGAGATAAATTAAGTATCGTCTCAGGAGTTTGATGAAGGATCAGATCCAATAGATCTGAGATGACAATCATAATTATAGGGTGAATTGATTTGTGTTGATGGCATCTTAATGCATGATTTTTCAGTGTATGCCAAGATCTGGGCATGTTTGAAGTTTTGTGTTGTAGTGAAGATTTGATTATGAATTCGCAGGTTTTATAGTCTGCAAGGTGCATACACACGCTAGTGTGGCCCTAGTAAGTCGCATACATGCGGGTATGTTTCTTGAAAAGTGCATACACACATGAATATGCTTTGAAAAAGCGCGTACAAAAAGTAAGGCTTTGATGAAAAGGTTATCTCATTAGTTTTCTCAGTTTTGATGTGTTTATGTTGTCTGTCAATGAATTCTTCTTGATGATCTGGCTTAAACAATGATGCCTTGATTATTAATTGATTGATTGAAGAATGTTGAAGTTACTTGCTGATTGCGATTAAAGTTCAGTGGAAGTTTTGTGATTGTTTCATAATGCGACAATAGATCTGAGTAAGACTCAATGTTTGTTTTAGAAAGGTAATGGTTCAATTTTTAGTTTCAATGGTTGAATATCTATACATAAGTATTCTTCATGAAAACCGCGTACACACATGGGTTTTCTACTGCAAAGTAGCGTACATATTTTGACAGATGGTTGATTAGGGTTTGTAGTAACAGAATCTAGTTTCTCTGATGTACTGTAATTTGTTTGGTATTCTGGTTACAGTGATATGACTGTTCCAGTTGGTTGGTTTATTTTTTGGTTGAGTTTTGGTTGTTTGGGTTTCAGTGGTTGGTTGATTAATTTACAATGAAGAATGATATTGAGCTTAAATGGTGGTAGTGGGTCCAGTTTGAAAATTTGATGAAATGTGGCCTGGAAGTTATGAGGTGTTGAAGCAGGTAGATCCCGTATGAAAATTTATGAAACATGGTCCTTGGAGTTGAGGGAGTTGGAGCTTCCTTCAAATTGTAGCTTGTAAATCAGATGAAGGGGTTGGAGCTCCCTTCCAGTAGAAGCTGGAGACTGAGCGAAGTTTGTAGCCCTATGTAGGTTAGTGCCTATGCCAATACAAGATTGTAAAAGTTTTTCTTTATATATAAAAAGAAGACAAAGATGATAGCAACAGGTGGTTTTTTACCGCATTGGGTTTCCACCTTAAATCTTGGTGTTCATGTGTGATTGTTTCTTTAGTTCTTACTACACATGGTTACTATCTATTAAATTTTTAATGAAGTACTAATGCACTGGATCAAAATAAATAGAAGATGAATTAACTGCAAAGTAAGTTTACTAGATATACGCTAGTTATCTTAAGAACATTCGCATACACATGTGGGTTCCCTTCTGTAAAAGTATGTATATAAATCAGGAAATGAAATCAAAATTTTATTGATTTGAAAATACTAATTCACGCTCCCCCCCTTAGTATTTTTCCCAACAATTTGAATTATAGCATGTTTTTTAGCAGAAGCTTGATCACTTGAAGGAGATCCATCAATATGGGTAGTCATGAAGGTATACCTCCTATATTTAATGGAACTAACTTTGTCTTTTGGAAAGTTAGTATGAGAGCATACTTGTAGGAACTAGGAGCTGATGTATGGGAAATAGTTGAAAGTGGATATCAATTTCCAACCTCTATTCCTTCAGACACTGCAGGAAAGAAAGAGTATGAAACCAATGCAAACGTTGTAAATTCCATATTAGGAAGTCTGGCCAAGAATGAATTTGTGAAGGTGCCACAACTAAACATAGCAAAGGGAATGTGGGGTAAGTCTATCCAAATTTATGAAGGCGACACCAAGGTAAAAGGTGCTAAACTTTAAACATTCGGAATTCAGTATGAGAAATTGAAAATGCATGATGTCGAAAGCCATCATTTTTCCTTATATTATATGAAGTTGTGAATTTCAAGAGAAATCTTGGTGAAGAAATAAAATATACCTCTATTATTGAGAATATTTGAGATCTCTAACTCCAAACTTCGAATCCAAAGTATCTGATATTAAATAAATGCAGGATTTGAAAAGTATTACACTTTATCATATCCATGGAATATTGAAAAAATTTGAGGGAAGCAATCTTCAAAGCTACTACAAATGGAAAATAAAAGGAATAATTAGGTTATGTATGAGAAGAAGAAGAAGCAAACTTCGTAAAGAAATGCTAAGTGGGTACAATAATAGTCAGAGGTAAGCTTCCTTTAAAATGTTTTTCTTGTGGTAGAGTTGGTCATTATGCTGCTAAGTGTCTCTATAAACAAAATCAGGAGAAAGGAAAAGAAGCTGCCAACATAACTAGGAAGAGATTTGAAAACAAGAGAAGTTTTTATAAACATGAAGATAGTGATGGTCTTTCAAATGGTGAAGAAGGTTAGTCTGATTAATATTTTCATTTACCTATGGCATGTGTAGATGAATCTAATGATAATTTCATTGATTCCCTAGAAGAAAAGGATACCTTTATTGAAAAAAAGGACAGGAACAAATCAGATGTAGTAACAGTTACATATGTAAGCAAGTATTCAAATATGAGAGCAAACCACATTCTATTGATCAAGAATGAAGAAGACGAATCATCATCAAGTATGGATTTTTGTTCGAGATGTGACCCATTTTCTTGTCTATGCAACAATGATAGTGATGATGATAGTGAAACTACTGAGTTTGCACTTATGGGTAAAAGTGAAAGTAAGTCTTTTGAAGTAGCAAATCAAGGCAAGTTAGAGTCAATGGACAATGCATATGTGCCTATGCTAAGAAAAGATAATTATCAACAATGGAAATGAAATATGAAACAAAATCTAATGAATCTTTATGTTTGTCATCTAGTGTGCAATGGTTACACCAAGTTTCTTCCATCAAACAAGGAAGTGAAAAAGAACAATATGGATTTGAGTAACATATTTTATAGCATATCTAATTAAATATTGAATAAGGTTATGCATTATAATAATGCAAAGAAAGTATGGGATAAGTTACAAGCAATACATGAAGAAGTCCCAAAGGAAATCTCACAGGTAATCTTATATCTAGAATTGTGTCCAAAATGACAAATGGAGTTGATGATTCAAACGAAAACAGGTTAAAAGAAATTGTTGATCTTAGAACAAAACTTGATCTTGCTTTGAAAAAGATTGATAAGTTGTAGGCTTATGATAACAAGGATCATGTTGGTATGGTATCTAACAAATATTGTGAAGGTATTGAAGCTAAGGTCATCTCTCTAAGAGGAGATATTGAAGAATAAAATAAGAAGAATGAAGATCTACTTCAATTTTTTGAAGAACAAGAGAATGGGCTGAAAGAAGAGATTCTAAAATTGAAATAGAAAGTGGAGGAAGGAAGAAAGATTGAAGAAACTTTGAAGAAGGAGGAAAAACAATATCAGGTTGAGATAAATATCCTAAAAGGTAAATTAGAAGAAAAGGATAAAAACTTGCGATTTCAAGATAGTATTAAGATTTTCGATAATATTATTAGTAGTCAAAGGTTTCCTGCCATCAAATTTGGTCTTGGTTTTCATGAAACTGTTAATGGTGAATCTAGCTCACAATATGTAGAGAGGAATTCTAATGCAAACTCTGAAATTCTTAACGAGGAGATAAGAAGTCAACCTCATCATCAAACAAGGAAAGAAAGTATTCAAAGGAAATCATTTACTCCTATCTATGGAAGTGTTAATTGATTTTATCCTTTGATCAATAATGTTGAATGTTCTATATATCATAATTTTTGACATGTTGCAACCAATTGTAGAAGTATAAATATTCAAGCTAATAACCGTCTTACAAAAATACCATCAGCTTCCAGGTAGTTTACGGGATAATTTTTTTCTTGCCATATGTTTGGTCACAAAATCATTGATTGCAATAGAAGGAATATTAAATATATAATATGTTATGCCTGTAACAAGGTTGGGAATGTAGCAGAATAATGCAAGAACAAGTCTATGGATCACCACAAACAACATGGTGATAAACCAGATAAGAACATTAATATCAGAAAATCCAAAAAAGGTGGACCCACCTATAAGAAAGAAAAAGAAGAAAAGATAAGGTGTGGTCTTGATCTTTGCTCATTTTAAGATGAATATGAATGGTACATAGATAGTGGATGTCCTCGTCACATGACTGGAGATAAGAGTAAAATGGGGTCTCTCAGGAAGAACGATCATGGTAATGTAATTCTTGTAACTCGTGTTTCAAAAAAATTTCTAGGACAAGGTATAGCCATAATTAATAAAAGTAAAGCAGTAGCTAATGCTTTGTTAGTTCAAGGGCTAAAGAAGAATATCGTATGTGTAGGATAAATGGAAAACAAGGGAAATATAATTGTGTTTACATCGACCAAGTGTAAGGTTATGAATGAATTAAATGGAAAAGTCATGATAAGAGGATATAGAAATCAAGACAAATTATATGTGTTTGAAGATCGAATTGCATTGTGTGGATGTTCATTCCACACAATGAGCTTCATAATAGTGGTCCTTACAAAGAATATCAAATTATTTTCATTGTGTGGAAGTTTATTTTGGGAAATCAGGTCCATGTTCTTTGAATGTTTTTGTGGCAGTCAGTTGTGCATAAGTTCATTCCGCTCAACGAGATTCATAGTGTTGGTCCCTACAAAGCATATAATATTATTTTCATTTTGCAGAAGTTCATTGTGTTGAGGACCTCTGCATAATGACCTCCACACAATAAAATTCCACACAAGTACCACAAAGACTAAAACAAATTAATCTGTATTTGAAGCAATTGCCATGAAAAACTACATACAGAAGGAGGATATGAAGTCACAATTCTCTACACATTTTTATCAACATTTAAATATATGATATTGGACACTACATGATTATTGTAAAGATAGAGAAAAATATCATATAAGATTTGATGACATCCCCGACGGTGCAAAATCATTTGAATTGTTCGTTAAATTCTGCTATGGAGCGACAATAGATTTGAATTCATCAAACATTTCCAGTGCAAGGTGCATAATAGAATATCTTGAAATTAACGAAGACCTAGAAGAGGGGAATATTATATTAAAAAAAGAAGAATTTCTAAGCTTTGTAGTGTTGTCGCCATGACGAGATTCAATCATGTTTTTGAAAAGTTGAAAACAACTTTTTCCTTGGGTTGATACTCTTCAGATTGTTAGGAGATGTTGCAAATCTATAGCTTGGAAGGCGTGCTCCAATACAAGACATTGGATAATATGGTAAAATACTGTGTCCAAGTACCCCGAGAAGTCAAATCAAAGGCTGCATTGGAAGTATAGCCCCATAAACTAGCAAGCTCCTCCAAATTGTTGGTTTTGGAGATGTCTCAATTCTACAAATTTATCACTTTGTCAAATTTATAACAACGATCAAAGTGAAGGGTATGAGGTTCAAACTCATCAACTCTTGAGTTAAGCAGTGAAAGCATAACTTGTAAATAAATTGAAATTGCAGAAAATAATGGAAAATAAACAAGATAGAAAAAAAATTAAACACATAAATTGACACAATGTTTTATGTGGTAAAACCCTCCTTGTGAGGGAAACATCCACGGGACGATGATAATCGATATTCTATTAGTCAAGGGATATTTATAATAGCCAACTCATAGACATACATTATACAACCATTTAACCCACTCTCCATTCATTTTACGTTTTCTTATTTCCTTTATAGGCTTACATGTATGAATAGAAACCTGTCATATATTTTCCAAATCCGTCCACAACTTTTAAAGCAGTTACATAAAAAACTTTTTACATAAAACAAAAAAGTTCCTTTTATGTGCTTTTTCCAAAAACTTATATTAGGAAAAAAAAAAACCAAGCCAAAGGAACCAATGTTAGCTATTATCCCAAGAATATAGCAAAATAGTTGGCAACTTTTAACAATCTCCACCTTGAAAATAATTTACCTGATATATTATGTCCAAATTCTTCATCACCTTCCTTGCAAGCCAAGAGAAGCTAAGCTTGCGCCATTTTAGCTTCTCTGACAAGACTAGTTTTCTGAACATGTTTGCACAATTTCGCTTTGTATGTACTTTTTCCAGAGCCACCACTCCACTTTCATCAATAATTCATCTTACAAAATGGTATCTAATAGGTATATGTTTTGTGTTATTATGATAAGTTGGATTCCTTGCCAAATGAATAACACTTTGACTATCACAAAATACTTTCACCTTGTCTTGTATCCTTCCAAACTCACCTAGAAAACTTTTTAACCAAATTGCCTCCTTGCAAGCATGGGAGATAGCTATGTATTTTGACTCAGTAGTGGATAAATAAACTATGTTTTGAAGCTTTCAAATCCAACTAACAAATCCACCTGCAAGAGTAAAAACATATCTAAAATTGGATCTCATCCTGTCCAGGTCACCTACAAAATCTCAATCAACATAACCATAGACTGGATCACTACTACCATTATAGGTGATATAGTAATTATGTGTGCCTTTAAGATACTGAAGCACCCATTTCACTATTGCCCAATGCTCTTTACCTATATTTTCCATGTATCTACTGACAACACAATTTGCATGTGAAATATATGTTCTTGTACAAACCATCGCATACATTAATCATCCTATTTCATTAGCATATAACACATGAGACATATACTCATTGTATTCATCATTACTAGGACACAAACTTGAATAAAGATTTAAATGAGAAGCTAAAGGGATTTGAACAGGTTTCACATTATTCATACCGAATCTTAGAAGTATTTTCTCTACATACCTCTGTTGTGATAGGAACAACTTACCATTTTTTCCATCTATGTGTATCTACATTCCTAAGATTTGTTTTGCTGCTCCAAGATCCTTCATTTCAAAAATTATAAAAACCTGAGCCTTTAACCTATTGATCTCAACCATTATTTTTCTTGCTACAAGAATATTATCAACATATAACACCATAATAATGAAGATGCCATTTTCAAAATTTTGAAAGTAAACACAATCATCCTACTCACTTTTGGTAAAATTGTAGCTCATCATGAAGGAATCAAACTTCTTGTACCATTGTCTGGGAGATTGCTTCAGGCCATACAGTGCCTTCTTGAGATTTCAAACAAACCTCTTGTTGCGATTTTGAGTGAACCCTTAGGGTTGTTCCATATATATATCCTCATTCAAATCTCCATGTAAGAATGTTGTGTTAACATATAGTTGCTCTAACTCTAGATCAAGTAATGCAATTAATACTAACACAACTCTAATTGAAACAAGCTTAATGACTGGTGAAAAAATATCATGGAAATCAATACCTTCCTATTGATAATATCCTTTTACAACCAGTCTTTATTTGTGTTTTTAAACAATATCATCATCTCCTTTCTTCAATTTGTAAACCCACTTGCAACCGACAACTTTCCTGTCCTTAGGAAGCTCCACTAGATCCCATGTCTTATTTATTTCTAAAGCATCCATTTCTTCTTTCATTGCTACTTTCCATTTGTCACTATCAAATACTTCCATTGCTTCCTAATAATAACTAGGTTCTCCATAATTAATAATCAAAGAAACAAATGTAGCAAAATCATTATACCTTTTAGGAAAACATTTGATCCGTGTATTCCTTCGTACAATTTGTTGTGATATTTCCTCAATTTCTTGATAAATTTTTGTATCCTCATCTTCTTCTGTAAAATTTTCTTCATTAACATCTTCATGATCCTCCTCCCTTGAAGATGATTGAGTTTCCAACTGAAGTCATTGAATCTCTAGTACTTATGCTTGTTTCATTTCACCATCTACATTTGATTTTATGAGTGATGATTCATCAAATATGACATCTATGTTAATGGTGATTTTGTGGATATTAGGATCCCACAATCTATATCCCTTAACGCCATCACCATATCCAACAAAGATTAGTGTTTTTTATTCTGGATCTAACTTAGAACATTGATTCTTTGGAATAAGAGCATAGGAAACACAACCAAAAAATTTAAGATTTGAATAATAACAAGGTTAACATGTCCATATCTCTGCTAGAATCTTACAGTTAACCGTAGTTGATGGTGATTGATTTACCAAATAAAATGTTGTAAGAACTGCTTCTTCCCACAATTCCTATTGAAAATTGGAATTATTAAGCATACTCCTTGCTCTTTCTAGAAGAGTAATATTCATGTGTTCAAAAACACCATTTTGTTGAGGAGCATAAACCATGGTTTTATTTCTTTTGATCCCATCCTCGCAATAATTTTCAAATTCCTTTGAATTAAAATCAGTTCCATTGTCAATTCTCAAACATTTAATTAACCTGCCAGTTCTCTTTTCAACCAAATCTCTATACTACTTAAAAGAATCAAATACATCAAGTTTCTTTTCAGTAAATAGATCCACACCTTTCTAGAGTAATGATCTATAAATGTTATAAAATATGAAGATCCTCAAAAAGAGACTTTAGGAGATGGTCCCCAAATATCTAAATGGATGTAATCAAGGATACCCTTACTAGCATGCTTTCATGTTTTAAATTCCTGTCTAGATTGATTTCCATACATAAAATGCTCAGAAAAATTAAAATTCATAGATTTCAAGCTTGGAAGTAACTTACGATCAACCAATACCTTCAACCCTTTCTCGCTAATACAACCCAACCGTTGATTCCATAAATGAGTAGAGTCACATTCACCTTTAGATGCTACTATTTCATGATATGTTTCTGTCCTTCCTCAAGCTTATAAAGGTTCCCAAACCTTTTAGCCTTTATGACTACCAAGATGCCTTTCGTCACCTTCGTAACTCCACCTTGAACTGTACATTTATAACCAACGTAATATAACACTCCCAAATATATTAAGTTCTTTCTAAGCTCAAGAACATGTGTCACCTCTGTTAACGATCTAACAATACTGTCATACATTTTAATCCTGATACTACCAATCCCAACAGTTTTGCATGTAACATAATTACCCATGAAAAGCACACCATCTTCAATATATTGGTATGAAGTGAACTGATTCCTATGAAGACACATATGATGGGAATCACCAGAATCTAGAAACCAATTATGATGATGTTGATAAACATTAGAAGTGGACAATACCTCATCAACAATACCCACACTAGTTTCAATTCAGGTAGCTTCCTTTGTAGAGTCATTTTTAACAGTTTGTTCCTTTCTTTTTCAACAATCCTTCTTAATATGCCATGATTTGTTATAGTACCAACACTTCAACTTACACTTCTTGCCTCTTGACTTCGATCTTGATGTGTCTCTTGAATTCTAATCTTTTTCTTTTAATCGACCTCTTGCCAGCATTGCTTATGATGTTGAGGTTTCATGGCTAGATTTCCATCGAGTTTCGTCAGACAATAAATCTCCCACAATAGCATAAAAGTTAATGGTATCGATAGAAATAAAACTGATGGAGGTTACAAAATGATCCGAAGACTTAGGCAGAGAACACAATAATGTAATTTCTTTGTCTTGTCCTTCGATATTTATATCTATACTAGAAACTGACATAAAAGAGTATTGAAAGAAGTCAAATGATCATATATATTTGTACCTTTCTTCATCTATAAATTGTATCACTGCCACTTCAAGCAGATTCTGTTTGTCAAGGAATTACTCATATAAATGTTTTCTAACTTGGTCCATAAGCTTTCATGTATTTTCTCTCCAATGATGTTAAACAACACATCATCTACCAATAAAAAATGAATAACACTGGGGGCTCTTGCATCCATGTCCTCCCAGTTGTCATCATCCATGCCCACGGGTTTCTTTTCCCTACCGAGAAATGCCTTTGCCACTCCTTGCTGCATGAGCATATCTCACATCTTAACCTTTGATAGCTCAGAGATATTACTCCCATTGAACTTTTCAATTTCAGACTTTTCACTCCGCATCTTTGTCATGAACACAAAATTTTCTTGAAAGTTATGATACCACTTGTTGAGTTGAGCACTGAAATAATAACTTGAAAATAAATTAAAATTGTAGAAAATAATGGAAAATAAACAAGAGAGAAGCAAAATCAAACACATTAATTGACACAGTGTTTTACATGGTAAAACCCTCCTTGTGAGGGAAACATCCACAGGTCAATGATAATTGATATTATTATTATTCAAGGGATATTTACAATAGCCAACTCATAGGCATACATTATCCAACCATTCAACCCACTCTCCATTCATTTTATGTTTTCTTATTTCCTCTATGGGATTACATGTATGAATAAAAACCTGTCAATTGTTTTCCAAATCCGTCCACAACTTTTAAATAAGTTACCTAACAAAATTTTTACATAAAACAAAAAAAATCCTTTAATATTTTGTTTCCAAAAACTTCGATTAGGAAAAACAAACCAAGCCAAAGGAACCGAACTTAGATATTATCCCAAGAATATAGGGAAATAGTTGGAAACATATAACATTAGGGCATGTATAATGCATTATGCTTCCAAGTGCTTGCCCCAAATTTGTAGAGATTCATCTTGTGCTGAAGAAAATAATAGTGATAGTTGGAATGGTGGCAGTCTCGATATAGTTGTGGCAGTTCGGTTGTCACTTTCGTTGTGATTATTAAAATATATTATATTATAATTGGTAGTACTAATGCACTAAGACAACCAACCAATAGAGTTGGAATGATTGGATTATGTCTAATTACATTATAGTTCCATAGAATTTCGGTGGGGTGTACTAGATATAATTTGCAACGTGTAGATTAGAAAACATGATTTTTTTATCGATTGGGACTTTAAAACGTAGAAATATATTAAAAAAATTGACAGATAAGGGGATTGATTCATACACTGTGTGAGGGTAGTAGTTTGTTATGGTCTTGACGTGCGTGAAATCCATAATACCATAAATACGAAGAAATATAGCCCAAAACACAAAATTATAACATGAAATAAGACAAATTGCAAGATATTTTATTATTCAAAAGTAGAACACAATGTTCACTTGCCTCTTCGAGGGGGAAACCTCCAACAGAGAAGAGTTCAATTAAAATAAGACTCGATTATCCTTCCCCTACTATTTAATACTATTTATAGCTTAATGACATCCAAAACCCTAACTACTAGTGGTCCCTTGCATAACACAGGTTAACCACTTTATTTATTAACTATGGCCTGTTTACAACTAATTGTGTTCCCTTTTCTATAATGTGGGTCAACCACTTATAATTATTATTAATGGTTACTGGCTTTATTGACTCTCTAACTAACTATGATTCTGAATTGGCCTCTTGGCTTATTACATAAATAAAGGGGTTAGGGTTGGACCCTAATTACATGCCCTCCCCCATCAAAAGCAACCTTGTCCTCAAGGATGAAGGTGCTGAAACTGTTGAAGAATAGTGGTTGGTTCCCATGTCACATCTTCTAGAAAGGTGTATTTCCACTTGATGAGGAATTCCTTGATCGTGCAACCATAGAGATGTCTTTCACGAGTATCAAGGAACTATTCTGGTCAAAGTTAAAGTGATCCTTCCTCATCCAATTATGGTAGAATTTTTTGAACCCTGTAATTTTTCTGCGCTACTTTCTTGAGGCATGATACATGGAAGACTGGGTGTATTTTTGAATTAGTTGGCAAGGCTAGTTTGCAAGCGACTTCTCCGATACACTGAAGTATATGATAAGGCCCATATAATTTTGGTGCTAGTTTCTGGCATCCCTTTCCTTTGAGAGAGGTTTTTTTATACAATTGGTGTTATAGGAACACATGGTCCCCTACTTGAAATGAGCACTCAGAACAATGTTGGTCAGCCTGTTGCTTCATTCTATTCTCAGCTTGATGTAGATTATCTTTGAGATGAGCGATCATGGAAGCACGATTTTGTAGGAGCTTATCAACTGTCTATACTTTGGAACATCCAGGGATATGAGAAACTGGTGAAGGTGGTAGCTGGCCATACACTGCCTCATAAGGTGTCATATTGGTGGCTTCATTATAGTTAGTATTATACCACCATTTAGCTAAAGGAAACCACTCTACCCATTAATGTTGTTTTTCTAAAGTGAATCACCTCAGATATGTCTCCAAACATTTGTTGACTGATTTTGTTTGACTATTTATTTAGGGATGATAATTTGTCCTTAGTTGGAGTTGAGTGCCTTGGAGTTTGAAAAGTTCCTCCCAAAATTTGTTGGTGAAAGTAGGGTCCTAATTAGGCATAATGGAAGTCGGCATGGCATGAAGTTTGAAGATTTGGTCCAAGAAAACTTGAGTGACCAATGTTGGGGTAAATAGGTGTGGTAGAGCACGAAAGTGAGCATATTTGGAAAGTATATCAACAACCACCACGATGAATTTTTTGTTTCTTGGCTTTGGGAGACCATTAATGAAATCCATGTAAACATCTGTCCACACGGAAGAAGGGAGTGGGAATGGTTGTAAGGTTCCCGATATCTTGATCATTTTCCCTTTGTTGCGTTGTCATATATCACATTCAACTACAAAAGTAAGAATGTCGGTATTCATGTTGGTCCAAAAGAAAGAATGATGTGCTCGTGCATAAGTCTTTTGAAAGTATGAATGTCCTCTAATCGAAGAGGAGTGCAACTCATCCAAGATGCAATTTTTGAGGGTGGAGATTGGGGATAACACTACATGATCCTTGTAGCAAAGAATCTCATTCTTCCAAGAGTAGCCTTCTGAGGAATTAGCATATGCTCTTAAGCTGTTAATGAGTTGGGACAAATAGGGGTGGGAGAACAATTCATCACTGGGCTATTCAATCTAATCTAGTATGGGTAGAGAGAGTGGTAGAAGGGTGACCTCATCCTCAAATTGGTACAATAAGGCATCAACCACTACATTATCACGCCCCTTCTTGTAAATTATCTGATAATTATATGCCACCATTTTTGCAAGCCATTTATTTTGATGTGGCAACAATAAATGTTGCTTCAAAAAATATTTTAGGCTATGATGGTCCGTGCGAATTTTTTTTTTTTTTTACTCCGAAATAAATTTTACTCCCAGCCGATCAATAATGTAGTGGCCGAATTCTAGAAAGCTTAATACTGCCAAATATCTTATGAAAATTGGGCCGGGACTATAGTAACAGAAACCGCAAGGTCTTGGTATTCTAGAATGTACTGCAACAATATGATCTAGACTATGGCTGCCAAAACCCTCATTGCACAAATAGTTTGACCTGTGATGTGACAACCCCAACTACTAATCCGATATGTACGGTAGTAGCAGAACCCTAACTCTTGCATCTGATCTGTACGACGTTGACATAACCCCAACTGTTGGATCTGATTCGGACAACAACAAATGAATCCCAACAACTGGATCTGATCTAAATGAAAATATAGGTGGTGATCTACACATAGCTAAGGGAAATATGGTCTCAAGGGAGTGTCAGGTGCTACAAATTTCAATATACGCAGGGGTCCAACAATAGTACTTGGCCCAATATTTTAGGGTGCTAACTAAGGAGGATCAACCATACCCTTAGCCGTACTACCTCACTACCCTATTGTACGTGTGAGTAATCTCCCTGAGTTTTGTTCTCAATGTACTGTAGCAACAATAAAAATAATGAATTAACTAGGGCTAGGTTTCATGTTACCCTAGGGGACTTCTGATATACCCAAGGGTACGTGGAAGTGCAATCCATGTGTATTTCTATCTAAAATTTGAATATAAATATTTTTTTTACCAACCAATGGCATAATGGCAGCTTTGAAGATTGAAAAATCTAGCTTTATGTTTCAAATGGAAATTTCGAAGATTAGAAAATCTGCCAAGTAGTTATATCATATTATTATTTTATGGTTCACTTCTCATTCTCCATGCATAGTAGAACGTTTTGAAGATTCCACTATGACTAACAATGATGGTCCATCTTATAAAATCTAATTTCAACTTCAACTCCTGTACTATGACACCATCATGCTTTCAAAAATTACGAAAAATAGCATCGATATGGAAACAAGTATCTTACAAAGGTCCCTTATCTCATCAACAAGTAAGGCCAGTTCGAGAGGGTATAGGAAAATAATAAATGTGGTAATCAATAGAAATTGACACCCATTTCTTGGGCATGCTCTAAAAATAGGAAGACATGTTCATTAGAAAAACCCACAACATTCGAAAGGCTTGGAAAGAATCCATATTGAGGTGTCAAGAGCCATAAAACCACATAAAAAATGGATGTATTACCTTTGTTCAACGTTCCCATGTCGACTCTGAGATAGTTGGAGGATCCTCGTGCAATCCTCATACGATTTTAAACAAATGATTTTGAGGCAGAGAAGTTCCGAGTGCAAAATGTGTACCTTCAATATAAGAAATATTTTTGCAAAAGACAACTCTCGGCACCAAAAAAATAATTAATGGTGAAGTGATATTGCAAAAGGTATCTCTTTCCAACTTTAGAGATTATGTTGCAACTCTGGCTAATGATGTTTTTGAGTTATGGGAAATAGAGTCTATTTTCAGCTGATTAGCAGTAACCAGGTTGATCCAGGTAAATCATTAGTTAATTTATTTTAATTTCCTTCACTAGTTTTATTTATTAAGTTTTCATGGCATTTTATATGTAAATAACTATCGTAGTATTCTAATGTTATGCATGTTAGAGAATGGAATGGGGAAATATGTCAGTGAAGCATCTTATTTACACTAGAAACCCTTCAATGGGCCCACTACTAATGATACACAGTATGAAATCATGTTCAAGTGGAATTGTACTTTGGGATTTCCTAGAGCAGTCCTGATAGGGAATATGCATTTAAGAGAGTTATTTTTGGAATCCCTAATTCTTGATATTCCTGGCCAAGGAAAACTATGTTTTAAGTTCGACAACATGATTGCACTTACAATCACTGGCCTATTTGAAACTACATTTGAAACATTGGCCCAAGTTGATGTTTAGGACCAGTTCGAGGAAAACTGCCCAGAATCCTCCATAATCATCTTAATCACCTACACGAGTCATAACTCATTTTTCTTGACTCAATCCCTCCTCAACCTTAACAAGTACATGAAAATCATTTAGACAAACACTTTGTAAACATAAAACCTATAGGTCATGAATTCATATCTATTCGCTGTATCATTAGTTTCATCAGATAATCATTAAGAAGGCTTGTTTCTATCTGCATCAAACACATATTATCTCATGCATTCAAATATATAACCAAGAGGTTGTAAAACCACATAATGGATCCATAATAAGAGCACATCATATAATGAGATATATAGCATGCATGTAACCAACATTTAACCATAATAGAACCATTAAAAAATAGTCATGAAATCAACACATTAACTAATATATGTGGTCATAGGTCTTAGTAAGAATCAACACATATTACTATATGCAAATGCCAATCAAGTCAGGGACTTCCAAGTATGACCCGACCATAGATTTGGCTAAACCAAATCTCTCTTTCATCCAATCACCCACGTTCCATATTCCAAGCATGAATGTGGGATCACATGGGATAAATCAAAGCATAACCAACCAAGGTTTCCAAAGGTTAAACCACCTTAAACCTCAACCACAATGATTTCACCTAAACTGGTCCAGAAATCACTAAAACTAAACAAGCTTGGATGCCTCTAATTCTTCAGCCTACCCAGAAAAATTTTCCTATCTCCACTCATCCTTCAAGAGTTTTAGGAGAATGCCCATCTCCACCTTCGGCCCTTTGGAATTTTCCCAAGACCACCTCACCAGGATCCTAAATATACTAGCCATATAAAGCTTAACCAAAATAGGAAACCCATTACATCATTGTTATCCAGGAAATGGAAAGGCACGACAAGTCTAAAAACACTGTTACTTCAAGAAAATCCCATCATCCAATGACATCAACATAACCAAATACATGTACCATGCATTTGAATCTAGGCATGCTATATTACACATGCACATTGTTACCTGCAAATCCACAGTTATTTTCCACTCTTACTTGTTACCATAAAAAATTCCTCTTGCACATCCTTTCTTTCCTTGCTTGCTTTCTCCCTTGCTTGTTCTCTCCACATTTCTAAACCTGGTCAAAAGTTTAGCCAAAAGCTATGAATTGTTTCTCATGTGTATTTTTATCATTGATGTCTCATGTCTCTTCCTTTCCTTTTCATTTTTCTTTAATTTTCCTCCATTTTTTCTCTAATTTCGCTTGCATGCATATTTGTGTCTCTTCATATTGCTTTTCTCCCATTTTCCTATATTTCTCGTATTAAATGGTCTTTTATTGCATTTTTCCTTTGACAATTTCCATAGCTATTAATAAACCACAAGTGACCCCCAATGTGATGTTCTTCTCCCCATTCATCTTGGAATACATGTGCCATGACTTTGATCTTATTTTATTTACATGAAAAATCAACTCGAGAATGTTACACAAAATAGAAGTCGGAGCTTCGAATATTCTACTTCAATCAGGGTGGGACAAATAAGGTTTTTGGTTGGCACAAAAGGGAAAACATTAACGGTGCTTAGCCTACATCATTCCTAAGCAAAAAGCCCAACCCTTTAGAAACATGTAGAACACTTCACGTCGCAAAGACCCTACGTAATTAAAGGTTGAGTCACTGATACATGGAAGGCTAACAGGAATAAATACTAGATTCCCATGTGTCGCGAGTTGAATCTGAGTTTCACGTGGATTTGATCGCACAACCAAACCCTCTTCGTGAAGGAATGGAAAATATTGTGACTATAGGGTTCAGTTTAATTTATCAATAAAGCTCAAACTCATCTGTTTAATGTAAAGTTAGTTAAGTTAAGTGAAGGAAAACATTGGGACACCAAATATTATTAACATGGAAAATGCTGAGAAAACTAGATTCCCATGTGTCGCGAGTTGAATCTGAGTTTCACGTGGATTTGATCGCACAACCAAACCCTCTTCGTGAAGGAATGGAAAATATTGTGACTATAGGGTTCAGTTTAATTTATCAATAAAGCTCAAACTCATCTGTTTAATGTAAAGTTAGTTAAATTAAGTGAAGGAAAACCTTGGGACACCAAATATTATTAACATGGAAAATGTTGTGCTGCAAAATGCTCTGTCCTATATCTAACGAAATGCATATCTTGAAAATTGTCACCACCGAAGCTTTGCAAAATATTTTCAAGAAAATTGGATTTAAAGTTTTCTTCATTAGAAAACTGATCCACGTGGACAACTTAATGCTTACTTAATTTTCATCAAGTGTTTAACACCTTTGAATAATAGTCTTGAATTTTGAAGGATTATATTTAAGGCTAAATTGAATTAAACTTAGACTTGGGTTTATTAGCATGTACAACAACGAGGTCAAAGGATTAGCTCTCAAATCCCTCTATTTTATTCGACTTCCAACAAGCCTTAAAATTTGCTGGGTTGTTGTGACTGGATTTGAATTTGGAGGTGAACGCAGTTTTTTCTTCTACAGGATTGTCGCTTCAGGTACACAAATTTCAAATTATTTACTGATTAAATTTAGCTCAGAATTTGACACAGATTCTTAACTTCTTCCTAGAATCATCTTTATGTTCCACCCTGTTTAAAATATGTTGTGTATGGCCTCACTTGCCTGTATTTTTTCTGTTGTGTATTATTTATGATGGATTTTCGATGTGGGGCTTGTATGCTACTTGATGGGATGATTACTAGTTTAATTTTTTTGTGCTTAGTGGTGTATTTTCATTATGCTATACACGGGAATCCCATCATTTTAATCCATAGAAGGGTTTAGTTTCATAGGACAAATGCATGTACGCTTAATAAGTTCATAAAAGGAACACGATTTTTGTGTCATATAACACGTGATGTTTTAGAAATAGGAGTAATGTATTGTGCCTCTGATATAATTGTTGGGAATAATGCTTAATTAGTTATGTAAATTTCTATTTAGTGTTCTCTGCAAAAATAAGGCAGCAAATTGTTAGCTGCAGTAGTGCTGGAAAATAAGGCAGCGAATTGTTAACTGCAGTAGTGCTGGAAATTAGCTGTAGATTGATTGCAGAGTTGATTGACAAATATTTTAGTAATAGTTTTAGTATTTAAGAATGTAGTTTATAGTTGAATTAAATATATGAGATTTGCAGCATTTGTTAGCTCACATAGTCACTGTGTTTTTTAATTGTTTTATCTTTTATATGTTTTTTTCTTCATAGTACTGTTTTCTCATTTGGCTGGAAATAAGTCATTTCATATTCTACATGTGGTATCAGAGCAGGTAAAATTATTTTGGGTTAAAGCTGTATTGTTGGAATTTCGCCAAAGTTAATCATGTCGAATTCTAACCAGATGCTAGTTCCAGAATTTGATGGCAACGATTATGATTATTGGTGCATTAAGATGCTAACCTTTTTGATTGGAAAAGATTTGTGGGAGATTGTTGAATCAGGATATGAAGAGCCAGCTGATTGGAATGCTCTTACAGCCAATGAAAGAACAGCAAGAAAGGAAGCAAGGAAGAAGAATGCTCAAGCTTTGTTTCACATTCAGATAGCTCTTGATAAGAGCTTATTTCCAAGAATATCTGGAGCAAAAACTGCCAAAGCTGCCTGGGAGACTCTACAAGAAGCTTACCAAGGTAGTGATCAAGTTAAGGTGGTCAAGCTTCAGACATTGAGGCGAGAGTTCGAGAATTCGAAGATGCAAGAAGCTGAAAGTATCAGTGACTATTGTGTGAGAGTCAAAGATGTGGTCAACAAAATGGCTACACTTGGAGAAGCTGTAAGTAATGAAGTTTTAATTAAAAAAGTATTGAGGTCTTTAACACATAGATGGAATCATGTTGCAATAATCATGGAAGAAAGTAAGGATTTAACAAAACTACAGTTTGATGAATTGGTTGGATCTTTGATGTCTCATGAAGAAAGATTGAAGGATACTTTTGAAGCTATAGAGAAAGCTTTTTCCTCTAAATTACAAATTACGAAGAATGAAGATGCAAGTAGCAGTACCAAAAGCCATCAAGGTCAAGGTAAATGGCAAAGCCAAAATTATTCAAGAGGTAGAGGAAGAGGTGGCTCAAGTGGAAGAGGTAGTTTCAGAGGAAGAAGTAGAGGTAGATTTGATAAGAGAAATGTTCAATGTTACCATTGTAACAGGTATGGTCACTTTGAAAGAGAATGCAGATTGAAAGAAGGTAAAAATGCTAATTATGCTCAAGAAAGTGGTGAGTATCCTCAAGATCACTTATTTTTATCTTATGCCAAAGGTGAAAATACTAGTAAAGATGTTTGGTACCTAGATTCTGGATGCTCTAACCATATGACAGGAAATGAGAAGTTGTTTTCAGCAAAGGATGGAAGTTTCAAATCCAAGATCTAGCTTGGTGATGATAAATCATTGGAGGTTGCTGCCAAAGGAGCTATGGACGTCCAAACAAAAGAAGGTATAAAGAGTATTCATGACATTTATTATACTCCACAATTGAAGCATAATTTGTTGAGTGTTGGACAGCTATGTGAGAAAAATTATAAAGTAGTCTTTGAAAATAAGACATGTACTATCTATGATAAGAATAAGGGAAATAGGGTGATCACTGTTGTGCCTATGACAAGAAATAGGATGTTTCCCTTGAGGTTTGATGAACATAATAGCAATCTTGCTAATATGGCTTATGAGGATTCAAGTTGGTTATGGCATCTGAGGTATGGGCATTTAAATTTTCACAGTTTGAAGTTTCTAACCTCGCATGCATTAGTTTCTGGTTTGCCCAAGGTAGAAGAGCATAAGGAGGTTTGTGAAGGATGTGCTAAAGGAAAGCATGCAAGGGAAAGGTTTCCAAAGGGAAGTGCATGGAGGGCTCATTACCCACTTCAGCTTGTTCATTCAGACATATGTGGTCCTATGCAGACTAAGAGTTTGGGTAAGTCATCATATTTCATCACTTTTATTGATGATTACTCACGAAATTGTTGGGTATATTTTTTGAAGGCCAAAAGTGAAGCCCTGGATACATTCAAGAAGTTCAAAGCCCTTGTAGAAAATGAGAGAGGGTGCAAGATCAAATGTTTGCGGACTGACCGTGGAGGAGAATTCTGCTCAAAAGCTTTCCAGAGTTATTGTGATATGAATGGCATCAGGAGGCAGCATACTACAGCATACACACCCCAGCAGAATGGCACAGCTGAAAGGAAAAATCGTACTGTGGTTGAAATGGCAAGATGCATGCTACAAACTAAGGGATTGAGCAACACTTATTGGGGAGATGCAGTTGCTACAGCAGTATACATCCTCAACCATAGCCCCACCAGTGCATTGAAAAATATGACTCCTTATGAAGCTTGGTATGAAAAAAAGCCTAACGTTAATCATTTCAAAGTTTTTGGTTGTTTGGCTTATGTGCATGTACCTGATCAGAATAGAAAAAAGTTAGATGCAAAGAGTGAGTTATGTATTTTTATTGGGTATAGTGAGACAAGCAAGGCTTATAAATTGTATAATCCTCTAACTAACAAGCTTATTGTCTCAAGAGATGTAATTTTTGATGAAGGGGGAGTTTATGGTCATCAAAAAGGCCATGTTGAGAAGACAAAATCTGTTTTGAATGATATAATTGTTGATAATGATAATGAGCAGCCAACTAATGTTTCTGTAATTAGTGGCTTAACTCCACCAAGCAGCGCTTCATCAATTTCTTCAACATCAAGTTCAAGTCCAACTTCTTCTCCAAGTTCTACAAGGAAGGTAAGAAGATTGAGTGATATTTATGAGAGGAGTGCAAATTAAGCACATGAAGAAAGCCCAATAGGTGAGATAGTCAATTTTGCTTTATTAGCTAAGGCTGAATTTGAACCATCATGTTTTGAAGATGCATGTACTAATGAGGTTTGGATGCAAGCCATGCAAGAAGAGATGGATTCCATTCAAAGGAATGACACTTGGAAGTTGACAGAGCTTCCACATGACAAGGAAAAGATTGGCACCAAATGGGTCTATAAGACTAAATTTAACAGTGATGGGAGTGTTGAAAGACACAAAGCAAGATTAGTTGCTAAAGGATTCACACAGAAGTATGGAATTGATTATGAAGAGACATTTGCACCAGTAGCAAGACAAGAGACCATTAGAATGTTGATTTCATTAGTAGCTCATAAAAAGTGGAGCATACATCATATGGATGTGAAAAGTGCCTTCTTGAATGGGTACTTAGAAGAGGAAGTATATGTGGAACAACCACAAGGTTTTGAAGTGGAAGGAAAGGAGAATAATGTCTACAAGTTGAAGAAGGCTTTGTATGGCCTTAAGCAAGCACCAAGAGCGTGGTATGCAAGGATTGATGGATACTTTCAGGAAAATGGCTTCCAGAGAAGTAAGAATGATCCTACCCTTTACTACAAACAAGAAGGTATTGATATTTTAATCATAAGTTTGTATGTTGATGATCTATTGTATATGGGTAGTAGTTCTAAGATGAGTGATAAATTCAAAGCTGCTATGATGAATGAATTTGAGATGAAAGATCTAGGCATCATGAAATATTTGTTAGAAATCTGCAGTTTCTAAATCTTAATGTGACCCGATTAATTAAGTCATGAATAAATCATTCTATAATTGAAGCATTAAAGCGTTAAAAGCATTAAAGCATTAAAGCATGCATTAAAGCATTAAAGCGTTGAATTGGTATATGATGGACGTACCAGATTAAGAGCTAAATGATATATATAAAGGATTGGGTCCTCTCTCTCCCTACAAGAGTTGCATTCTTCTCCATCAAGAAGCACATAAAGGAAGTGAGGGCAAGAGGAGAGAAACCGAATTCTGAAGAAGAGGAACAGTTAGGAGTCAGATCAAAGTAGATGGCAGCCATTACGTCTTCCGCTGTTAATCAAGGTATGTCATCTCATATAAAGTTCTGTTTGTGAAATATTCGGTATTGATGATCTTTGGGCTGTTAGCTGTTAGTAGCTATATTTTACATTTGGTATCAGAGCCATATCAATAACTGAATATTTCCTATCAAGTTTCCGAGATAACTGTGAGAAGGGATTGCGAGGGAAAGGGTTTACGGGTTGTATTTTTCATTTTCGGCTTTTGTTAGTCAAGTTTCGTTTGCGTTCCACTGTTTCAAACTCCGGACTTCCTTTGGAGCATTAATCGCTCAAAATGGTACATTTACGCTTCTTCATTCAATCATTACGTTTCAATAAGTCCAAACTAGTTTGCTTAATTTCGCTTGCTCGCAGTTTCTGAATATTTCCATTATGTAGTTAGTCGCCTATTCTGTCTCGCATCTTTTGTACATATTTATCGTTAGGGTCTCGGACGGATGGATTATGGAGGCTCTGCAAGTGTTCTTTGTATATGTTTTACGGAATTGATGCAGTTTGTATAATGATCTATTCGCCCTTTTTAAGCACCCAACTTTAAGGCGGCCTGGGCTATCTTCTCACTGGAAATCTTTGGATTTCTCTTGGATGACATCTTCATTCCATCATAAATCCTCTGAAAATAATGGAAGTACTGGGAAAATTCTTAAAGACAGACACTTCGTTCTTCCTCACGACTCACTCTGGCCTCTGATGCAACGATGCCATTTATTTTTCATATCCACTCGTGTATGCCTCCATGAAAATCAATTTCTTGTCCTAGAGATCTTCATGGGAACTCCTGCAAGCCGTGAGAACAATGCAAATTCCCTTGTATCACAACGAAACTAATCAAGTGTTTACAAATTAATGGAGGGAAAATTAATGTGACAAGTAGCAGGGACAAATATTTGAAAGTGTGCATTTTTAATTGTCTGTGCATGCATGGTTTCAATGCCAAAAGGAATTAATAGTAAGCGTAAGTTTTTAGAAATGCATGATCTGAATATTTGAAGTATGAAATAAAGGGGTTTCAATTCAAATTTTCGTGCATCATTTACTGTTTTGGCTTTGCACGATTAAAGTTTACTGGTACAAAATAATTGTTTGAAATTTGGGCATAAAAGTAATTGCTCTATGACTAAATGAGATTTATGATTTTGTTAATCACCAAAGTGGTCAAAATCAGAATGTTGTTTTGCATAAGGTATGTGTTTATGCACATGAGATTTATGATTTTGTTAATCACCAAAGTGGTCAAAATCAGAATAATCATTTAGTGCATAAGTGACATAATGATTATTGATAGAAATTGCCAGTTATAATAATACCAATTAAAAAACTGGCGTCACTAATGATAGAACCTGAGAACTTACCCAAAGGAAAGTCTTGTTCTATAACTAGTTGACATGATGAGGGTTGATAGATATTTTGATTAAATAAATATTGATCATCCAAAGATGTCAGTTCTATTTAATTGAATATATTTATCACCTACTTATGTTTTGGTATTTAATTATGTTAAAGTATAAGATAGTATCTACCCAAAGGAGTGCTATATTATACTATTATGTCTACATCTGAATCGCGTTAGTTATGAGCTTATAGTTATTTCATTTTGATTTGAAGGTTATCTATCTTCCGTATGTTTTGAATCAAATTTAGTTGAAGCTCCTATTAATACATGGTGGCTTGATACTGGTGCTACAACTCATGTTTCCAACAATATGCAGGGATTTCTTACGATCCGAACCATAAATCCAAATGAAGATCGTTTTCTCTTTATGGGAAACGGAATGAAATCTTCAATTGAAGGCATTGGGACTTATCGTCTAATTCTAGAAAGTGGATATGTATTAGACTTATACAGTACCCTTTATGTACCTTCATTATCTAGAAACCTTATTTCCGCAAGTAAATTGGATATTTCTGGTTTTAGATGTGTGATTGGATCTAGTTGTTTTGATTTATATAAGAATACTGATAATGTTGGTTCTGGTATTCTAATTGATGGTTTATATAAATTGAAACTGAATGACACTTATGCGAATTCCTTGTTGAATGTAGTAAATAATGTTGGATGTAAACGTAGCAGGTTGAATGAAAATTCTGCTTTCTTGTGGCATAAACGACTAGGTCATATATCCAAAGAAAGAATGATGAGATTAGTAAGTAATGAAATTTTGTCAAATTTGGACTTTAGTGATCTAGAATTATGTGTGGATTGTATTAAAGGTAAACAAACCAAACATAATAAGAAAGGAGCCACTAGAAGCAGCAAGCTTCTTGAACTAATACACACTGATATTTGCGGACCTATGGACACTCCAGCCTTTAATGGAGAAAAGTATTTCATCACTTTCATTGACGATTTTTCCCGTTATGGTTATGTCTATTTGCTTCATGAAAAATCTCAATCTGTGAATGTCCTTGAGACGTTTGTAAAGGAAGTTGAGAGGCAATTAGATAAAAAGGTGAAAATCATAAGGTCTGATAGAGGTGGTGAATATTATGGTAAATATAATGAGTCAGGCCAGTGTCCAGGTCCATTTGCAAAATTCCTCGAAAGTCATGGCATATGTGCGCAATACACAATGCTAGGTACACCACAGCAAAATGGTGTAGCAGAAAGGTGCAATAGGACGTTAATGGATATGATTAGGAGTATGATGTCAGATTCTACACTACCTAAGAATTTGTGGTCGTATGCTCTCAAAACCGCTAACTATTTGTTGAATAGGGTTCCTAGTAAAGCTGTTCAAAAGACTCGTTTTGAGTTATGGACTAACAGGAAACCTAGCTTAAGACACCTGCATGTTTGGGGTTGTCCAGCGGAAGCGAGAATTTATAATCCACATGAAAAGAAATTAGATTCTCGAACGATCAGTGGGTATTTTTAGGATACCCTGAGAAATATAAAGGGTATGTGTTTTACTGTCCTAATCATAGTCCAAGAATTGTAGAAACTGGTAATGCAAGATTCATTGAGAATGGTGAAGTCAGTGGGAGTACTAGGGTGAAGTCAGTGGGAGTACTAGAAGAGAAATAGTAGAAATAAAGAAACAAGGGTAAATGTTACATTACCTAGAATAGTTCCTCCATCTACTATTACTCCAAATGTTGTTCCAGCTGTTGTATAACAGAATGATGATAATGAACAACATATAAATGAAGAAGTACTTCCTGAAGGAAATGACTTACATAATGCTGATATGCATGAACCACAACAAGTAGCATTAAGAAGACCTCAAAGAAATCGTAGGTCAGCTATTTCTAATGATTATGTGGTTTATATGCAAGAATCAGATTATGATATTGGAATCAATAAGGATCCAGTTTCGTTTTCACATGCTGTAGAAAGTAAAGAGTCAAAGGAATGGATTAATGCCATGAAAGAAGAACTGAAATCCATGCAACAGAATGAAGTTTGGGATCTCGTTGAGTTACCACATGGCTATAAAAGAGTCGGATGCAAATGGGTTTTTAAAACCAAACACGACTCTAGTGGTAATATCGAACGGTATAAAGCTAGACTTGTTGCTAAGGGTTACACTCAGAAAGATGGTGTTGATTACAAGGAGACATTTTCTCCTGTTTCGAAAAAGGACTCACTAAGAATAATAATGGCATTAGTAGCTCATTATGATTTGGAGTTACATCAAATGGATGTGAAAACAGCCTTTCTGAATGGAGATCTTGATGAGGATGTTTATATGGATCAACCTGAGGGTTTTTCTGTAGAAGGTAAAGAACAATTGGTGTGTAAACTTAAGAAGTCAATATATGGGCTTAAACAAGCATCCCGGCAGTGGTATATTAAGTTCAATACCATTATTTCATCTTTTGGTTTTAAGGAAAATACGGTTGATCACTGTATATACCGAAAGATCAGTGGGATTCTTTATGATGTCTTGCTTGCTGCAAATAATTTAAGTATATTGCATGAGACTAAGGAATTTCTCTCAACGAAAGATTACATGCTCATCCAATGAATCGGAAGTGATTGGATATAGCGATTCAGATTTTGCTGGATGCATCGATACTAGAAAATCGACTTTTGGTTACCTGTTTATGTTTGCTCAAGGTGCCATATCATGGAAAAGTGCGAAACAGACTATCGTTGCTTCATCCACTATGGAGGCAGAATTTGTGGCATGTTTTGAAGCCACAATTCATGCATTATGGTTGCAGAACTTTATTTCAGGACTTGCGGTTGTCGACACCATTAGCAAGCCGCTGAAAAATTATTGTGATAACTCTGCAGTAGTATTTTTCTCAAAGAACGACAAGTACTCTAAAGGTGCCAAACATATAGAACTGAAGTATCTTGTTGTGAAAGATGAGGTTCAGAAACAAAGAATGTCAATCATGCACATCAGGACAGAACTTATGATCACAGACCCTTTGACGAAAGGGTTACAACCAAGACAATTTAAGGAACATGTTCAAAGAATGGGTCTTGGTTGTATTTGTAATAATTGATGTGTGACATTCTGAGCTCTTTTATGTGTTTCTGATATACAATTATGTGTCTCTTGTTTTAATGAAGTAGTACGTATTTTATGTAATTTTAAAACAAGAAAGAGTCTTATAAAGATATTATGTTTAATCATTATGATATAAGACATTATGTGGACCATTATGCTGTTTTATATAAATTATGAGTATGAATTGATGGATTGCTGGTATTGTAGTATATGGAAGGGAATGCATTGAATTAATAGTGCACAACCGCCATAACTCTCAGCAATTTATCATAGTATGATGTTCAACGCTTAATATTATGAATAGTCGGGTCAAGTGGGAGAATGTTAGAAATCTGCAGTTTCTAAATCTTAATGTGACCCGATTAATTAAGTCATGAATAAATCATTCTATAATTGAAGCATTAAAGCGTTAAAAGCATTAAAGCATTAAATCATGCATTAAAGCATTAAAGCGTTGAATTGGTATATGATGGACGTACCAAATTAAGAGTTAAATGATATATATAAAGGATTGGGTCCTCTCTCTCCCTACAAGAGTTGCATTCTTCTCCATCAAGAAGCACATAAAGGAAGTGAGGGAAAGAGGAGAGAAACCGAATTCTGAAGAAGAGGAACAGTCAGGAGTCAGATCAAAGTAGATGGCAGCCATTACGTCTTCTGTTGTTAATCAAGGTATGTCATCTCATATAAAGTTCTGTTTGTGAAATATTCGGTATTGATGATCTTTGGGCTGTTAGCTATTAGTAGCTATATTTTACAATATTTTCTAGGAATGGAGGTTTATCAAAGTAGGGATGAGATTTTCATTTGTCAGACAAAGTATGCATAGGATATGCTAAATAAATTTGATATACTTGATTGTCATCCATCCCCTACTCCAAGTGCTCATGGAGAGGTGTTATGTAGAGATGATGGTGCTGATTTAGTTGATGAGAAAACTTACAGAAGTATTGTGGGGAGCTTGATCTTTCTAACCCACACAAGGCCTGATATTACCTATTCAGTTTCACTTGTTTCAAGGTATATGACAAATCCATCTGAAATACATATGAAGGCAGCCAAGAGGATTTTAAGGTATGTGAAAGGCACTCTAAATTTTGGTATTCATTACTACTCTTCTGAAAAGTTCAATCTTGTTGGATTTAGTGATTCAGATTGGGGAGGTAGTCTTAATGACCGTAAGTCCACATCTGGAAATTGTTTCTCTTTTGGTTCTAGTTTGATTACATGGAGCTCAAAAAAACAAATCATTGTTGCCCTCTCATCCACAGAAGCAGAATATGTTGCAGTTACCTCAGCAGGTACACAAGCTCTTTGGCTCAGAAAAATTTTGGAAGAAATTGGAGAAAAACAAGTTCAGCCTACAGTCATTTATTGTGATAATGTAAGTGCCATCAAGTTAGCAAAGAATCCAGTTCATCACAGCAGGACAAAGCATTTTGACCTCAAATATCACTTCATTAGAGATTTGGTGCAGAAGAAGGAGATTGAATTGAAGCATATAAATACTCAGCATCAACTAGCAGATATATTCACTAAAGCAGTTGCAAAAGATCAGTTTTTGGCATTACGAGATAAGATAGTAAATCCTCATTAATCATTAAGGGGGAGTGTTGGGAATAATGCTTAATTAGTTATGTAAATTTCTATTTAGTGTTCTCTGCAAAAATAAGGCAGCAAATTGTTAGCTGCAGTAGTGCTGGAAAATAAGGCAGCAAATTGTTAGCTGCAGTAGTGCTGGAAATTAGCTGTAGATTGATTGCAGAGTTGATTGACAAATATTTTAGTAATAGTTTTAGTATTTAAGAATGTAGTTTATAGTTGAATTAAATATATGAGATTTGCAGCATTTGTTAGCTCACATAGTCACTGTGTTTTTTAATTGTTTTATCTTTTATATGTTTTTTTTCTTCATAGTACTGTTTTCTCATTTGGCTGGAAATAAGTCATTTCATATTCTACAATAATACCATTCTCTTAAGAGCAAAAGCTTTCTTTCAATGTATGGAAGCTCTGCACGTTGGTCTTTCAACCATTTACTAGGTGGATTTTCCACCACTTTAATTTTGTTTTTTTGTAGTTGACATCCTAATAAAAACTCGAAATAGCCAAAAATATAAGAAACCTGCTTTTCATTCTGTGTACCATTCCTGACACCAGTCTCCTACCATTTTTCTGGGGCACGAAGGATTTCATAAATTCAGTCTTTTATTTCGAAGACGAGGTGCCCAGTTTGTAGATTTAAAGTAGTGAATTCTTATTTGCTGATACTTTTTTCTTAATTTATGAAAGTTTAAATCTCTAAAATGCTTATGTTTTAAGATGAACAAATTCACATTTTCATTAAAAAAGAAAAAAAAGTGTTACAAGACCCCCAAAATGTTGTGTGCGGAGGCAGAAACACCTCCGGACTTTGCACATGGGCTTCCACACTCCACACACACTTATTAGTCCCTGCCATCTGGCAATCGGCAGGGACTATAGTAATCGTTAGTCTTCGACTTAGCATTAGTTTACAGGTTTTTCAGTCTGTTATATGGCGCTTAATATAAAGTCCGGAAATGCGCTGTGGGGTGTTCTCCCCAGATAACCAAAGTCTGATTCCCTGCTCAAGCTTTCCCATCTTATTTGGCCTCTTCCCGAGGCGGAAGAGGCCCGAACATAGGTTAAGTTGCTATTTACGCCCAGTTTCATTATGCCTGACCGTCAATGGTCTGGTGTTAATGCTAGCATTAATTCGTTAATTTGTATTATCTGCAAACAGGTATATGCTAAGGTTGCAGGGTATGCTCCGGTTTGGTCTTAACAGGTGTTGTGCAGGTGTGCGTGCTCTGTCGCATGATCCTCATCAACAGGTGCATCGTATGTAACATAGCATGGTAAGCCGCCTCCCGGGGGACTATGGGTAATACCCGCTCAGCAGAGACCTGAACACGCTACACCCGCTCAGCAGAGTCCGGCCCTCGGCTTCTTGTGGGTGGCATGCGGGTATAGATAGGTACTGAAAACCCTCAGTCGACAAACCCTAAGTGCCCGCAGCATGTGGGCGCGATATGCTGTCTGGCTTACACGAATGGTTTCTTGTATTCAGGCTCCTCAGATATGACTGTGAAGGTATGGCGAGTCTCAGACCTCAAGTGTGTCCAAACGATTCAGGCTCATGATGACGTTGTAAACGCCATTGCTGTCGGGCGGGACGGGTTGATCTTCACTGGGTCAGATGACATCTCAAACTCGCCTGTCAAAGCCCTCGCTCTGAATTCGAATGGGCCTTCTCTATACACAGGATCCTCGACTGCAACTAGATCTGGATCTATACCCGTAGAGCACCTGCGAAATGCGTTGTTCGACCTGCAACTATGGCTCTGTGACGGGGCGGGAGCAGCCGGGACTGAGAGCTGGGTGGCTGCTTTTAGTTTCCACTTCTTTATATCCTGCTTGGTCCCAGTTTATAGGCAGACCAACAACCAAATGCGGACTGACGGTCATGAGCCGGTCCTTATGGAATTCCCAGCCGTGAAGGTGGACAAGGTGGCGGGAAGTCTCTTTATATGGCGTAGCCCTTCGTGTGAAGCATTCGATTATGCGTGCTGGCCGCTCATCCTTAAAGGCCGGGTTGAGAAGGAAGACTTAGAGCGGACAGATAGAAGGCCTTTCCTCTGAAAATGGCAATGCTTCATCGAAACTCTTGGAGGAGTTGGGTATACTACATTACTTCTTCAGGAGCAAGGTGGGCATTGATGAATATCGGGCGTAGTTCATCGTCCGTGCCCAAATTGATCTGCTTGACTTCGTCTTCTGTGGGAGGAGCTCTAGCTTGGCGTTATAAGAAATTCGGAAGGTATTTTCATTTTTCTTGTGGAAGGTGAAGGATGCTCCAAGGGCTTCGCAGCAGTGGATATGATTTGATGGGGGTTAAGGTAATTCAGGCGATATCCTCAACATCTATTGGGCCATCAGCTAAGCTGATTTGATGGGGGTTAAGGTAATTCAGGCCATATCCTCACCATCTGTTGGGCCATCACCTAGGCTGATTTGATGGCGGTTAAGGTGATTCAGGCGATATCCTCAACATCTGTTGCGCCCTCTCCTAAGCTGATTTGATGGGGGTTTCTTCAGAGCACTCAGAGCAGGCAGATTCCCAATAATAGAAAGAAGATGTAAGGGAAACTTCATCAGAAATCGCCGAGGCAAATCTGTAAGAAATCGAAAGGGACCTACCTTAATAGAGGACAAAGTCTTCCACAGCAAACTGAAAGCCTGTGTAACGGTTGACATGTTTTCTGTATCAGCCGTATCTTTCCCCTCCTCAGTTGAAGTTAAATTTTGATTGCTGGAAGCAGGGACGATAGCGTAATACAGCACCTCAAGCACATGCCCTTTCTCGTTTATATGGAGCTTTGAATCCTCGGGCAACTTGAAGCTGAAAGGCGATAATTCTTGGCACACAAGCCTCAGCAAGCTCGACAGCCTCTCTTCTGCCTTGGCTCTAGAACCCAATTGCAACTCCAAAAGATTTTGCAAAAGAAAGAGTGGCAATTGATTTTCCAGCATCATGAGATCTCTGAAAATGGAGTTGTGGGTAGAACCAGTGCCAGTCGGATGTAAGACTCGCCCCAGCCTAGGTAAGTTTTTCATATGCCCTTTATTCCTAGCAAGATCTATTTCAAAAGCAGCAAGCAGCTCCACTAATATGAAATTAATATGAAATCCTGTCTGAAAGAAGGTGAAGATACAGGGCTCCGCTACCAGATCTAGTTCTTCTAGCAGGTGAAAAAGTAACTAAAGTAAAGGGGTAGTTCATAGAGGCCGCCATACCTGAAAGCAACTCTCGTGAGCTAGACAGAAAGCTACTACCAGAGCTAGCCCAACCACTGGTTCAAATACAACTGATTCCGAATCAATAGGCTTTCGAACTAAAGGATCCGTCTCCGGGCGAGGTGATAGCAAAGAGAGCATTGGTTTTCATTCAATCTCCACCGCAGCGACAGGACCAGGTTCAGGTTATACGGATCCAGAGCTACCAGCATCATATTGAGATCGAGCAGTTCCACCGCCTTACCTCGACAGCTGTTGAACCATCGCATGCACCAGCTGCCAATGCACAACCTTGTAACAGGGAACACGAAACCTTACGAAACCTTCGCATACCCCGGCAGATAATAGGAATCGAAGTAATGTTAACATTAAAACCAGACCGGTGACGGTTAGCGACGAAAATGCACCGGGCTTATTGCTTTTAAGCTATGGTCGAGCCTCTTCCTCCTCGGGAAGAGGCCAAATAAGATTGCGAAGCCTGAGGTGCGAATGAAACTTAGCTTAGGTTGGCATATCCCCGCACACAGCATTTCCAAACTTTAGGAGTAAAATGTTCGACAGCATGTGCTACCAATTATTTTGTAATTAACAACAAGAGACTTCCATATTAGGACTACATATCTTCAAAGAGATCATTTGCAAAGGCTAGGGGAAAGGTTAGTGCATGGTTTTATGTAGTGGACTGCTAAAATAAAAGAATAGAGGCCTCTCAAAATTTTCTAGTCAGCTTTTGTCAAACGATAGCAATATATTTAAATAAAATTATAAAATTATTTGCCAAAGGCGAGAGATTAGAAATGGCAAGCTATATATTTAAATAAAATTAATTGCCAAATACAAGACTAATGAAAAAACTTTCAAGGAGCTTAGCCATCATATGCAGGGAAACATCGAGAGTAATTGGCAGTCACAAACAAGTTTGCCTGTGTGAATTTTCACTCGAAAATTTGAGGTATCACTATCTTCTAAGTTCTTCTTTCGATGTTAATTTATGTTAAATATCGTTTGCAAATTCTAATAGACCAACAATTATTTTGCGAAGTGTTTATAAATTCCCCCTATCAAGCTCCGGATGGGACTAATTAGACCAAGTAAGTGAAGGTGACCTAATTCGTCCAAGCCAGTGACAGCGGAGAAGTCGAAGTGGACCGAGAGGTGAGAAGATGGTGGGGTGCTGGGAGCTGTGTAACAACTACCTGTGGAGATACCAAATTCTGTTAATCAAATCTGCAAACCTCAGCAACAAATCCTGTTTTGACCAAGGACCGAAGACAGTATCTGCAGCACAACAATTTCTAAATCAAATATATTATAATAACAACAGCATTTCGGCACAATTAGAGCATCATGCCAATTCAATTAAATTGTAAGTGAACCATGATTCGAATAATTGGACTGAGAGGTTAATACATTAGTGATGAAAATTCTTAAAATAATATCATATACACCTTAAATAATAGCTGTCATCCCATGTGATTATCGTTTGTTCAATTAAGTACAATTCGTAACGAATAATCAATTATTTCAAACCTGAACCGTAATCTTTTCGTTATATGCTCTGCACTTTCGTGATCTAAGATGACCTTTCACAGTCATCAGTGAACCGTTGCAACATTAAAGAGAGAGAGCGTTATTTGAAAAACAAGTCTTTGAGAACCAGTTGGATGTACGCGTCGAAACCTCCATGAAGTTGGCGAAGTCCCTGCCATCTGGCATCCGGCAGGGACTATAGTAATCGTTTCGGACGGAGATAGCATTAGTTCTTAGGTGTTATTCGGTTGTTCTCCTAAAGTTTGGAAATGCTGTGTGCGGGGATATGCCGACCTAAGCTAAGTTTCATTCGCACCTCATGCTTCGCGATCTTATTTGGCCTCTTCCCGAGGCGGAAGAGGCTCGACCATAGCTTAAAAGCAATAAGCCCGGTGCATTTTCGTCGCTAACCGTCACCAGTCTGGTTTTAATGTTAACATTACTTCGATTCCTATTATCTGCCAGGGTATGCGAAGGTTTCGTGTTCCCTGTTACAAGGTTGTGCATTGGCAGCTGGTGCATGCGATGGTTCAACAGCTGTCGGGGTAAGGCGGTGGAACTGCTCGATCTCAATATGATGCTGGTAGCTCTGGATCCGTATAACCTGAACCTGGTCCTGTCACTGCAGTGGAGATTGAATGAAAACCAATGCTCTCTTTGCTATCACCTCGCCCGGAGACGGATCCTTTAGTTCGAAAGCCTATTGATTCGGAATCAGTTGTATTTGAACCAGTGGTTGGGCTAGCTCTGGTAGTAGCTTTCTGTCTAGCTCACAAGAGTTGCTTTCAGGTATGGCGGCCTCTATGAACTACCCCTTTACTTTAGTTACTTTTTCACCTGCTAGAAGAACTAGATCTGGTAGCGGAGCCCTGTATCTTCACCTTCTTTCAGACAGGATTTCATATTAATTTCATATTAGTGGAGTTGCTTGCTGCTTTTGAAATAGATCTTGCTAGGAATAAAGGGCATATGAAAAACTTACCTAGGCTGGGGCGAGTCTTACATCCGACTGGCACTAGTTCTACCCACAACTCCATTTTCAGAGATCTCATGATGCTGGAAAATCAATTGCCGCTCTTTCTTTTGCAAAATCTTTTGGAGTGGCAATTGGGTTCTAGAGCCAAGGCAAAAGAGAGGCTGTCGAGCTTGCTGAGGCTTGTGTGCCAAGAATTATCTCCTTTCAGCTTCAAGTTGCCCGAGGATTCAAAGCTCCATATAAACGAGAAAGGGCATGTGCTTGAGGTGCTGTATTACGCTATCGTCCCTGCTTCCAGCAATCAAAATTTAACTTCAACTGAGGAGGGGAAAGATACGGCTGATACAGAGAACATGTCAACCATTACACAGGCTTTCAGTTTGCTGTGGAAGACTTTGTCCTCTATTAAGGTGGGTCCCTTTCGATTTCTTACAGATTTGCCTCGGCGATTGCTGAACGGGAGGCCTCTGCGATTTCTGATGAAGTTGCCCTTACATCTTCTTTCTATTATTGGGAATCTACCTGCTCTGAGTGCTCTAAAGAAACCCCCATCAAATCAGCTTAGGAGAGGGCGCAACAGATGTTGAGGATATCGCCTGAATCACCTTAACCCCCATCAAATCAGCCTAGGTGATGGCCCAACAGATGGTGAGGATGTGGCCTGAATTACCTTAACCCCCGTCAAATCAGCTTAGCTGATGGCCCAACAGATGTTGAGGATATTGCCTAAATTACCTTAACCCCCATCAAATCATATCCACTGCTACGAAGCCCTTGGAGCATCCTTCACCTTCCACAAGAAAAATGAAAATACCTTCCGAATTTCTTATAACGCCAAGCTAGAGCTCCTCCCACGGAAGACGAAGTCAAGCAGATCAATTTGGGCACGGACGATGAACTACGCCCGATATTCATCAATGCCCACCTTGCTCCTGAAGAAGTAATGTAGTATACCCAACTCCTCCAAGAGTTCCGATGAAGCATTGCCATTTTCAGAGGAAAGGCCTTCTATCCGTCCGCTCTAAGTCTTCCTTCTCAACCCGGCCTTTAAGGATGAGCGGCCAGCACGCATAATCGAATGCTTCACTCGAAGGGCTACGCCATATAAAGAGACTTCCCGCCACCTTGTCCACCTTCACGGCTGGGAATTCCATAAGGACCGGCTCACGGGACCAAGCAGGATATAAAGAAGTGGAAACTAAAAGCAGCCACCCAGCTCTCAGTCCTGGCTGCTCCCGCCCCGTCACAGAGCTGTAGTTGCAGGTCAAACAACGCATTTCGTAGGTGCTCTACGGGTATGGATCCAGATCTAGTTGCAGTCGAGGATCCTGTGTATAGAGAAGGCCCATTCGAATTCAGAGCGAGGGTTTTGACAGGCGAGTTTGAGATGTCATCCGACCCAGTGAAGATCAACCTGTCCCGCCCAACAGCAATGGCGTTTACAACGTCATCATGAGCCTGAATCATTTGGACGCACTTGAGGTCCGAGACTCGCCATACCTTCATAGGCCCCATAGTAGCAAGTAGAAATAGGCTTTCACCACAGGTTTAGCTTTAACTCCAAGTTGCACTAATTAGTTAGAACCAACTGTGTTACAAGGCGGCAGATGGCAAAGCCAGAGTGAGTGCATGCATGGGCTTTAGACTCTAAAACGTAACGTAGTTTCTAGTCATCAACATATTTTGGAGAGGCCTGAATGAAGGCTATGAATTTCAATTAGATTAGCAAAGAGTTTTGACCTTAAGGTTCAAGGTTGGCTACTTAATAGAAGCTGCATTTTCTGTCATAGACAATATACAACACATATGAAGGAAACCCTCCTATGAAAATTTCAACACCTTCAAAAAGCTGTAAAACTTCAAAGCAAAATTGAGCAGACAACGACGTTCTGCTAGTGAAAAATATCTCGAGTGGAGAAGGCAGGGCCACACTCACGAATTTATAGATATGTACGTAGCCAGATCTTTTGAAATAGCATAAATCTGACCAGTGGCATGTCTGAAGTATCTATTACCCTCTTCACCAAACTTCCAATATTCTGGCTCATGATACTTGACACCTCTGAAAGAACACAAATTATTCTTATTAGCACATTTTCCTAAATGTAAGACAGTAAATATTAGAAAACTGCGAGAACCAAGGTTTTGTATTGCAGCAGGCACACGAAAATCCTCAACATGCAGCCTTAAAAGAACACCTCAGTTTAAACTTCAAACTCCACAGCAGTCTACACATGATTTACTGCCATTCAAGTATTATAATACCATGGCTTTTGATTCAAACAAAGAACCTCAATTCCGTGGAAGACATCTATGTCCCCTCTAAATATAAAACGACTTCGGAAACTGTTTACAAGCCACTAATTTGAATTTTGTACAGAGTGACAGAACACAGCACAAGGATATGATTTGCTTCTGAAATCCAAAAGACTATAATCATTTAGCTCTATACATCTTCAATCACAATTTTCACAAAATTATAAACAAATTCAATTCAGAAAGGTCTAGTATTTTAGGATATTCTCTGGAAACCCAAATTTCTTTATGCTATTTGGTCATAGCTACTTACTTCTGTGCAAGAACAGGTCCAGACTTCATGCAACCAATGTAAATTCTTGGTTTAGATCGGTATCGTGCAAGAGTGGCGGCCAGCATCCCTGAGAAGAGCATCCGTATGTTCTTAGTGATAACCGAATAGGGCAAAGATATCCTTCCATTGATAGTAGTTATCAACTTATCCTGGTTCTAAAAGAATGAGGGATTGGTACCTAAATTAACATGCACATCATCATCGACCTTAACATAGAAATCTGCATCCCATTTTGCTACTGCTGTAGAAAAATAGGTCTTGGTCTTTGCTGAGAGCTCGTGGTAGCCTTCAACATGTTCCAATCTAAGGAAATCATGATGCTGTGCGTCTTCTGAATCAATGGCACGATCCAAAATACCACCAGGTGTAACACTGTGTCCAATAACGAATCTAATAACAATGCCTTTCTTCTCCTCCAACTGCTTCAGTTTGGATCCTGTGAGGAACAAAAGGTCCAATTATCAAAATCAACGGATATCTAGAAAAGCTACAGACAGCAGAATATCCCTACCCTAGGTTCATACACGCTCATGAGAACTATTTTTGCAATTAAAAGAATTTATTATTTATTAACCAGATTTCAAAACCTAAAAATTTATTAGCAATAACTGATATGGACCTTGTGGCATCCAGGTTTCTCGAACAGAGTCTCGCCGCTTTCTACTCCTAAAAGCTGTATTGATTCCAATCACAACAAATGCCTTCTGGCGTACCTCAGGGCCTTGTCCATCAGACTTCTCAAGAACAGGTGACCCATTGAGGTTGGCTAATTTTTCAGTCCGAGCAACTGCTAATTCCATTTCAAGAGAAGAAATTGTTTTGTCTAACGATCTGGAGACAAGAATTTGCAAGCTTAAATGAAGGGTTTCAATTTTGTTGTCAAAAAAGTGCACACAAACAAAGACGAAATCCAAATTTTATACAATAACAAGAAATCCTGTGCCATCGATGCCTAAACCATAGAAAGATAAAGCCACCTCAGTGTCAAGGGCATTTGATAACTACAACTGACTACCCTATGAACTGCTAAATACGTATGATGAATTAGCAAAATACTAGGCAATGTAGCTGAAATAGGCAATATTCAGGGTAGTGATCATGAATGACAACCGACATAAGTTAAGCCATAAATCGAAAGAGAACAATGAAAGCCGCTGCCTGTTACCTCGAAACAACACAATCATCATAGGCATCCATGAATGACTTCGTTCAAATTAAGAGTGCTAGAATAGTCACATAAATAGGTAGAACAAGGTCTTTAAAACTGCTCACTCAATGGCATAGATAAGATAGGGAGCAAACACGGCACTTGCGATGACAGCCATTGGAAGAACTGTGGATCCTAACATGAAAGAGGACCAGCAAAGCCATTTGCCTACTTTTTTGACATAGTTAGCACACCTAAATTCAAATTAAATGAACTCAAAACCGTCTCAAATTAATCTCTCTAGGATACATATAAATTCATGTTACAAGCTGCTTTCTGGAACAAAACTGCGAAGTTAACAATGAATAATACAATTGTGCTAATGGAAAAATTGAAACGAAATGAACTGACTGTGTCTCATGTGAGTTGTAGCTGACGTTCTTTAATCTCATTCTTCTTGACTTTTACTGGCCATAGTTGCTCATGTTGATCCTTAACAAGACAAGATACCTTCTCTTCTGACCTTGTCATAAACTCGTTATGCAGTTGCTTGCATCCATCCACAGGTGGTGTAGAGGAATGACTAGGACTGAGAGGTATCTCTCCATGAGAAGAATCCTCAGATGATTTCTTTGTTTGATAAGGTGCCTTTGTACAGACTCTGGAATTGAGAAACACGCAAAGGACAATGGTTTTAGAAACAAAGACAAATGCATGAACTACAAGTTCAAAAAATAAAATGCCAGATGCCCAAATACCTTTCTTTTCTCTTTTCAAGAAATCGAGCAAGCGATGCTTTACACGCTTGTGGTACTGTTGGGGTTATAAAGAGACTAAATCAGGCATACATAATGAGAGTTTACGACAGTACAACCCAATACGAATTCACTAACATGCTACAGAAGTTCAAGACTAGCTAGTTCATCAGTCTGTACCTACTAGAAATTTCCATTGCCAGCTAAAAACATAATTGCTTGAGCCTGCCATCAACAGTTTCATTTACTCAATGTTGTAGAAATTTAACTGCACCGATTATATAAATGCAAATGCTCTCATACTAAAGAGACCTCCAAATAAAAAAAAGAGTATAACAATAGTAATACCCACTTGTCACCTAATGACATAGCTTCATGACAGAGAAATAAAGAGTAGTCCTATAAACCCTGGTAACCTTGCCTTTTTTGAACCAATCTTAATTAAAATCATTTGAGATGTTTGAATCAACCATCTAAAAAAAATGGTATCTCAATTTGAATTTACATATTGCAAAGTTCATGTAACCTTATTTGGGCATACCTTGTCTGCAGGAACATCATCATAAACATTTATTGAGCCAGAATAGAAAATTGTCAGCTGTGCGCCTGCTGGCTTTTCAGAAACACTGGCAATAGCCCTTCAAAACCAAAAATGCCCACAGATTTGTCAATCCACAATGAAGCTAAAGATAATTGGCATTCTGCATGAACCATACAGAGAGTAATATAATATATTTACAAACCTTAAACTAAAATCACAACTTAACATCAGCATTGACAATCATATTACCCTGGTATAGTGGTTCTGGTGGAGGCTCCAACAACAGGCAAGAAGGAATGTTGTCCAGCTAAGGGCATTCCTTGAAACTGTCTCACCAAAGTAGTTGTTCCTCGATGCTTATTTGACATCCACATTCTTTCGCACAATGGCTTGGGAGCTCAGTACCAGCTTTCCTGATGCAAGTTGTGTTGAGCTGTTTGTATAAAAAACACAAGAATTAATTGGCCAAAGCTTTCGTGGCCCATCAAAGTTCAGGAAATCCATGACTAAGGAGGCAGAGCAAAAGAACTACAACAATATGTGAGCTGTTTGTATCACGAAGACAAGAATTAATTGGCCGTCCATTTACCGTGTTATTTTTCAACCAAGTAATTTATTATATTTAAACATAAATTGAAGTTCATTAAAATTATTAGTAAAGTGAATATGCCGGTTAGAAAAATGAATACGACAGGCTGCCAAATGTTGCATGCACAAAGAAACGTGGCCACATGTTAGCAACGTAAAGTGTCTTCTCGTACACAAGACCAACTAAACAGCAAGAACCAACTGCTGCAAGTTGTGGTTTTGTGGACCAAGCATTTGTCACAAGAGACATAAATCCCTCTTCAGTTGCTAGAAAAACATTCCGTATCACCGCCAAAAGTATCGCTGCAGCTACCAGAGAAAGGAATTTCCACGACCCGAATACACGTTCATTCAGAAACTCCACCACAGCAACATTCCATTTTCTGTTATAATGATTGTTAATGTCCTTTATAACTTTGTCCAGATATGCAACTTTTGTGAGAGGAACGCACTTACCCATGCTGTTCCACAGGCTCGCAACCTCTCCATCGTTTCGGAGGTGGTTTGTAATAATTCTGCTCTCTTTCAGCAATCTAACATCTTCTTCGCTGTTGATCATCCCGTTTATGAAATCGGTGTATCGTGTGAAAACCAGCGCACCCGGAGCCGCAGAAGATTCAAATGCCACCAGATTTCTCAAGATTACCTCCGTGTTGGCATCCAACCTTACTTTGGGGAGGTAAATCGTGGCAGTCTTCTCATCAAATTGTATTGTGGTGAGGTCGCCGTCCGTAGCAACGAATTTGACTCCCGCAGAGGATAAAGCGGCCACGGATGGAATAGCTAGTTCGTCTCGTGTGGGCGGTATGATCTTTTCGGTGGATTCTTAGCCCTCCCCCTTTTCGGCTCCCTCTGCATCCTCCTCTTCAGATTTCATCTCATCTTGATCGACAAAAAGAGACAAGGGTTTCTTCAGAGCACTCAGAGCAGGCAGATTCCCAATAATAGAAAGAAGATGTAAGGGCAACTTCATCAGAAATCGCAGAGGCTTCCCGTTCAGCAATCGCTGAGGCAAATCTGTAAGAAATCGAAAGGGACCTACCTTAATAGAGGACAAAGTCTTCCACAGCAAACTGAAAGCCTGTGTAACGGTTGACATGTTCTCTGTATCAGCCGTATCTTTCCCCTCCTCAGTTGAAGTTAAATTTTGATTGCTGGAAGCAGGGACGATAGCGTAATACAGCACCTCAAGCATATGCCCTTTCTCGTTTATATGGAGCTTTGAATCCTCGGGCAACTTGAAGCTGAAAGGCAATAATTCTTGGCACACAAGCCTCAGCAAGCTCGACAGCCTCTCTTCTGCCTTGGCTCCAGAACCCAATTGCAACTCCAAAAGATTTTGCAAAAGAAAGAGCGACAATTGATTTTCCAGCATCATGAGATCTCTGAAAATGGAGTTGTGGGTAGAACCAGTGCCAGTCGGATGTAAGACTCGCCCCAGCCTAGGTAATTTTTTCATATGCCCTTTATTCCTAGCAAGATCTATTTCAAAAGCAGCAAGCAGCTCCACTAATATGAAATTAATATGAAATCCTGTCTGAAAGAAGGTGAAGATACAGGGCTCCGCTACCAGATCTAGTTCTTCTAGCAGGTGAAAAAGTAACTAAAGTAAAGGGGTAGTTCATAGAGGCCGCCATACCTGAAAGCAACTCTCGTGAGCTAGACAGAAAGCTACTACCAGAGCTTATTATATTAAAAATCACAAAAATCACGGATAATTAAATTGCAGAACTCTCACAAAATATAATCCCTACACTGGGGACTGCACGATGTTGATTTGTCCTTTCAATTATGCACAGAAGTTGATTGTGGCTATTAATAAACCTTTAATGAACATAAAAATCTATATTCTTTCGTTTTAGTGGATACCCACCACTCAGCATATAATTATCTAATAAATTATGAGAGTCCTAGTCCATAACAATGTAGTGCAAGAAGGCAAGACTATGAACGAATCCTCCGTAACGAAAAACACATGACCTTTAGCCCAAGGAGAGCCATGGATGAGATTCTATTTTAGTAAAAACTAAATTGCCACAAAAAAGTATCTAAAATGATCGGTGATGCTAGTAAGAGAGACATTGTTAAGACACTGTTAAAACGGGTAAATTAAAATGTCCAAAAAATAGTTTACGAGCTATTAATGGGATTTAAGGGATGCTACGTAGCTAATATTGACTATGTAGTCACATGTATTATTATACATTGTTAATATAATAGCATTATTATAACTCATTCATCGCTATTATAAAGTAACAGATTTTGTTATAAAGTTAATAATAATAATAATAATAATAAATAAGTGCCACCATGCCACCATTCAAAGAAGAAGGTAGAGTCTATAAAATAACCCTACAATTCAACTACAATTTAGCTACAATAAACACGGGGAGAATGAGCTTGAATTCAATGCAACTGAAACAAAAGTGCTTGAAGTGTATTTACAATCACAAAGCCTTTTGATGTTATTCTAGGCACTCATTTATATCACCTGACGGAAGTATAGTTTTTTTGAACTCTAGCTTTTGATTTAAGGACTAAAATAAAATTAATATATATTAAATGATTAGAAAAGGAGGTCCATGTTAACTGAATTTATGTGTGAATGTCCATTGTGTGGAGGTTCATTCCACACAATGAATTTCATAGTGGTGGTCCCTATAAAGCATATCAAATTATTTTTATTGTGCGGAAGTTTATTTTTGGAAATCAGATCCATGCTACTTGAATTTTTCTACGAAAGTCTGTTGTGTGGAAGTTCATTCCACATAATGAGTTTCATAGTGGTGGTGCCTACAAATCATATAAACATATTTTCATTATGTGGAGTACCTCCGCACAATGACCTCCACACAATAAAATTCCACACAAGTACCACAAAGACTAAAACAAATCAATCTATATTTGAAGCAATTGCCATGTAAAACTAGATACACAAGGAGGATATGAAGTCACAATTGTCTGAACATTTTTATCAACATTGAAATATCTGCTACAAGATACTACATGATTACTATACATATAGAGACAAATATCATATAAGATTTGACAACATCCCCGATGGTGGATAATCGTTTGAATTGACCACTAAATTCTACTATGGAGCGATAATGGATTTGAATTCATCCAACATTTCCAGGGTAAGGTGCACAATAGACTACCTTGAAATTACCGAAGACCTAGAAGAGGGGAATCTAATATTCAAAACTGAGGTGTTTCTAAGGTATGCAGTCTTGTCATCATGATGAGATTCAATCATGGTTTTGAAAAGTTGCGAAAAACTTTCTCCTTGGGTTGAGAATCTTCAAAGTGTTAGGAGATGCTTTGAATCTATAGCTTGGAAGACATACTCAAATACAAGACATGGTATAAGATGGTCAAATACTATGTCCAAGTCCCCCAAGAAGCAAAATCAAAGCCTGCATTGGAATTACAACCCCAAAAACTAGCAAGCTCCTCCAGATTGTTGGTTTGGAGATGTCTCAATTCTATGAATTTATCACTTTCTCAAAGTCATAAAAACGATCAAAGTGAAGGGTATGAGGTTCAAACTCATTAGGTGTTGAATTGAGCAGTGAAATCATAAGCTACAAGTAAATTGAAATTTCAAAATATAATGGCAAATCAAAAATATAGAAAATAGTCAAACACATAAATTGACACAATGTTTTACATTGTAAAACCCTCCTTGTGAGGGAAAAATCCACAGGGCAATGATAATCGGTAGGGAGATTTACAACAACAAACTAATAGGAATACATTATCAAACCATTCAACCCACTCTCCATTCATTTTATGTTTTCTTATTGCCTCTATATGCTTACATGTATGAATAACAACCTATCAATTTTTTTCCAAATCCATCCACAAATTTTAAAGTAGTTGCATAAGAAACGTTTTACATAAAACAAAAAGATTTCTTTTATGTTCTTTTTCCAAAAACTTATATTAGGACAAACAAACCAAGCCAATGGAACCAATCTTAGATATTATCCCAAGAATATAGGGAAATAGTTGGCAACTTCTAACAATCTCTACCTTGAAGATAATTTACCTGATATATCATGCTAAAATTATTCATCACCTTCCTTGCAAGCCAAGAGAAGCTAGGCACCATTTTAGCTTCTCTCACAAGACTAGTTTTGTAAACAGTTCTGAACAATTTTGCTTTGTATGGACCTTTTCTAGAGCCACCACTCCACTTTCATCAACAATCTATCTTACAAATGGTTATTTTAATAGGTATATGTTTTGTCTTACTATGATAAACTAGATTCCTTTCCAAATGAATAACACTTTTACTATCACAAAATACTTTCACCTTGTCTTGCATCCTTCCAAAATCACCTAGCAAAACTTTTAACCAAATTGCCTCTTTGAAAGCATGTGAGACAATTATGTATTTTGCCTCAGTAGTGGATAAAGAAACTATGTTATGAAGCTTTGACATCCAACTAATAACTCCACCTGCAAGAGTAAAAACATATCCAAAATTGGATCTCCTCTTGTCCAAGACACCTCCAAAATTTGAATCAACATAACCACAGATTGAAACACTACTACCATTATAGGTGATATAGTAATTACTTGTCCCTTTAAGATACCAAAGCACCCCTTTCACTACTGCCCATTGCTCTTTACCTAGATTTTCCATGTATCTACTGATAACACCAATTACATGTGAAATATATGGCCTTGTACTAACCATCACATACATTAAGCATCCTACTGCATTAGCATATGGTACCTCAGTTATATATTCATTTTCTTCATCATTACTAGGACATAAACCTGAACAAAGATTGAAATGGGAAGCTAAAGGGATTTGAACAGGTTTCACATTATTCATACTGAATATCAGAAGTAATTTCTCTACACACTTCTATTGTGATAACCACAACTTACCATTTTTCTGTCTCTATGTATCTCCATGCCTAAGATTTGTTTTGTTTCCCCAAGATCCTTAATTTCAAAAACCCTAGCCAACTGAGCCTTTAACATGTTGATCTCAACCATGTTTTTTTCTTGCTATAAGCATATCATCAACATATAACACCAAAATAATGAATATTCCATTTTCCAAATTTTTAAAGTAAATGCAATGATCATACTCACTTTTGCTAAAATTGTAGTTTATCATGAATGTATCAAACTTCTTGTACCATTTTCTGGGAGATTGCTTCAGGTCATATAATGACTTCTTGAGTTTTGAAACAAACATCTTGTTGTGATTTTGAACAAACCCTTTTGGTTGTTACATATATATATCCTCATCCAAAGATCCATGTAAGAATTTTGTTTAACATCTAGTTTCTCTAACTCTATATCAAGTAATGTAATTAATGTTAATACAAATCTAATTGAAACAAGCTAATGAGTGGTGAAAAAATATCATGGAAATCAATACCTTCCTTTTGAGAATATTCTTTTGCAACTAGTCTTGCTTTGTACTTTTGAACAGTATCATCAACTCCTTTCTTCAATTTGTAAACCCACTTGCAACCAAAAACTTTCATGTCCTTAGGAAGTTCCACTAGATCCCATGTCTTATTTATTTGTAAGGCATCCATTTCTTCTTTCATTGCTACTTTCCATTTATCACTATCAGATACTTCCATTACTTCTTGATAACAACTAGGTTCTCCATCATTAGCAATCAAAGAAACAAATGTAGCAAGATCATAACACCTTTTAGGAAAAGATCTGATCCGTGTAGACCTTCGTATAACTTGTTACGATATTTCCTTAGTTTCCTAAGAAATTTTTGTATTCTCATCTACTTATGTAGGAGTTTCTTCCTTAATATCTTCATTATCCTCCTCCCTTAAAGATGATTGAGTTTCCAATTGAACTCAATGAAGTTATGGTACTTCTGCCTGTTTCATTTCACCATCTACATATCATTTTATGAGTGATGATTCATCAAATATGGCATCTATGTTAATGATGATTTTATGGGTAGTAGGATCCCACAATATATATCCCTTAACTCCATCACCATATCCAACAAAGATTAGTCTTCTTTCTTTTGGATCTAAATTAGAATGTTGATTCTTTGGAATAAGAGCATAGGAATCACAACCCAAAACTTTAAGATTTTAATAATCAAAAGGTTGACCTATCCATAACTCTTCTGGAATCTTACAATCAATTGTAGTTGATGGTGACCAATTTATCAAATAACACACTGTAAGAACTGCTTCTTCCCATAATCCTTTTTGCAAATTAGCATTATTGAGCATACTCCTTGCTCTCTCTAGAAGAGTCCTATTCATGTGTTCAACAACACCATTTTGTTGATTAGTATAAACCATGGTTTTATGTCTTTTGATCCAAGCTTCCTTGCGATAATTTTCAAATTCCTTTAAAAGAAACTTAGTTCCATTGTCATTTCTCAAACATTTAATTGACCTGCTATTGTTATTTTCAACAAAAGCTCTATATTGCTTAAAAGCACCAAATACATTAGATTTTCTTTTTCAATAAATAGATCCACACCTTCCTAGACTAATAATCTATAAATGTTACAAAATATTAAGATCCTCCAAAAGAGACTTTAGGAGATGGTCCCCAAAGATATGAATGGATGTAATCAAGGATACCCTTACTAACATGTTTTCCTATTTTAAATTTCAATCTAGATTGATTTCCATAAATACAATGCTCATAGAAATTCAAATTCAGATATTTCAATATTGGAAGTAATTTACGATCAACTAATACCTTCAACCCTTTCTTGCTCATATGACCTAAGCATTGATGCCATAAACGAGTAGAGTCACTTGTACCTTTAAATTCTACTGTTGCATGATCTATTTTTTTTCCTTCCTTCAAGCTTATAAAGGTTCCCAAACCTTTTAGCCTTCGTGACTACTAAGATACCTTTCATCACCTTCATAACTCCGCTTTGAACTGTACATTTATAACCAATGGAATCTATCACTCCCAAAGATACTAAGTTCCTTCTAAGCTCAGGAACATGTGTCACCTATGTTAATGTTCTAACAATACCATCATACATTTTAATCCTGATACTATCAATCCCAACATTTTGCATGTAACATCATCGCCCATGAAAACCACACCATCATTAATATATTTGATCCAGGTGGATATTGGTGGCCACCCACGTTTCCACTTCGACCCCCACCATTGTTTCTTCAGTTTTTCAGTTTCTTTATTTGTAGCACAATTTATTATTTTTGGCAATTTTTTGGGTCCTAAACTTCCGGAGCCGTTTTGAGGCCCTAAACAACATTTTTTGGGGAAAATGGGATGAACGTAGGTCATTGACTAATGTTGGCCATTCAAAAGTTGTAGTCTTCAGATAGATCTTTCTAACAAGGTATTTTCTGCATCAAACGTAGATCGTATGCCAAAGTTATGACCCCGGGAAGTTGATGTACCAATTTACCCAAACAGGGACCATTGTTTGGTGCTTCATCTCCTAGGGTTAGGGTTTTGGATGTTGAGGGCTTTCTATTGTTTCTCAATAAGAAATAGGCCTTTGAGCCTTATTGTAACACATTTCAAAGGCATGTAGACACCACATCCCTTCTCAGAGATAAGATAGCATCGCCCGAGCTAATCTTATTTCCATTCTGTTTGTAAGCATATTTTAGTATTTGATATTAATGAAATGAAGTGTTATTTCTAATGCATCTCTGTATTTATGGTTATATCTATAATTCTGGATCAATATTGGTATGAAGAGAACCAATTCCTATGAAAACACATATGATGGGAAGCACCAAAATCTAGCATCCAATTATCATGATGTTGAGAAACAATAGAAGTGGACAATCTAGCATCCAATTATGCACTATTTTAAGCTAAATTAGCTTCCTTTGCAGAGTCCTTTTTAGCAGCTTGTTCCTTTCTTTTCCAGCAATCCTTCTTAAGCTGCCCTAATTTGTTACAGTACCAACACTTCAACTCACTCTTCTTGTATCTTGACTTCAATCTTGATGTGTCTCTTAGATTCTAATCTTTTTCTTTTGATTGACCTCTTGCCACCATTGCTTATGATGTTGAGGTTTCAAGGCTAGATTTTTGTTGAGTTTCCTCAAACAATAAAGCTCCCACAATATCATCGAAGTCAATGGTATCAATAGAAATAAAATTGATGGAGGTTACAAAATGATCCCAAGACTCAGGCAGAGAACACAATAGTGTAATTTCTTTGTCTTCTCCTTTGAGATTTACATCTATACTAAAAAACTAACATAAAAGAGTATTGAAAGAATTCAAATGATCATATATTTATGTACCTTCCTTCATCCAAAAACTGTATAACTCCCACTTCAAGTAGATTATGTTTGTTAAGGACTTCTTCATAGAAAGGCTTTCTAACTTGGTCCATAAGCTTGCATCTGTTTTCTCTATAACAATGTTAAACAACACATCATCTGCAAAGCATAGACAAATAACAATGAGGGCTATTGCATCCATATCCTCCCAATCTTCATCATCCGTGCACATAGGTTTCTTTTCCCCGTCGAGCAATGCCTTTACCACTCCTTGATGCACAAGCATATATCACATCTTAACCTTCCATAGCTGAAAGCTATTACTCCCATTGAACTTTTTGATTTCAAACTTCACACTCTACATCTTCGCCATGATTTACAGATTTTTCCAGAAAGCTTTGATACCACTTGTTGAGTTGAGTAATAAAATCATAACCTGAAAATAAATTGAAATTCCAAAAAATAGTGGCAAATAAACAAGGTAGAAAAACAATCAAAGACATAAATTAACACAGTGTTTTACATGGTAAAACCCTCCTTGTGAGGGAAACATCCACAGAGCAATGATAATCGATATTCTTATTATTCAAGGGATATTTAGAAAAGCTAACTCAGAGGCATACATTATCCAACTATTCAACCCACTCTCCATTGTTTTATGTTTTCTTATTGCCTCTATAGGCTTACATGTATGAATAACAACCTGTCAAATTTTTTCCAAATCCATCCACATCTTTTAAAGTAGTTACATAAGAAACTTTTTACATAAAACAAAAAAGCTCCTTTTATATGTTTTTTCCAAAATCTTCGATTAGGAAAAACAAACCAAGCCAAAGGAACCAACCTTAGTTATTATACCAAGAATATAGGAAAATACTTTACAAATTCTAGCATTAGGGAATGTATAATGTATTATGCTTCCAATTTCATGCACCAAATTTGTAGAGATTCATTGTGTGCTGAAGAAAATAATAGTGATAGTTGGAATGGTGGTAGGATGCATATAGTTGTGGAAGTTTGACTGTATTCTCATTGTGATTATAAGATATAATATATTATAATTGGTATTAGTAATGCACTAAGATAACCAACCAATAGAGTTGGCATGTTTGGATTATATCTAATTACATTGTAGTACCATAGAAGTTTGGTGGGGTGTACAGTGTACTAGATATAATTTGCAACATGTAGATTAGAAAAAATGGTTTGTTTATTGATTGGGACTTTAAAACTTAGAAATATAAAAATATTCCCGGTAGTTAAGGGGATTGATTCATACACTGTGTGAGGGTAGTATTTTGTTATGCTCTTGACCTACGAGAAATCTAGAATACCATAAATATGAAGCAATATAACTCAAACCATAGAAGTATCACATGAAGTAAGACAAAGTGCAAGATATTTTATTATTTAGAAGCACAATACAATGTTCACTTGCCTCTTCGAGGGGGAAACCTGCAACATAGTAGAGCTCAATCACAATAAGACTCGATGATCCTTCCCCTACTATTTATAGCTTAATGACATCCAAAACCCTAAATACTAGTGGTCCCTTGCATAACACGGGTTAACCACTTTATTTATTAACTATGGCCCATTTACAACTAATTGTGGTCCCTTTTTTATAATGTGGGCCAACCACTTACAATTATTATTAATGATTACGGGATTTATTGACTCTCTAACTAACTATCACTCTGACTAGGCCCCTTGGGCTTTTTACATAAATAAAGGGGTTAGGGTTGGACCCTAACATGCCCTCCCCCATCAAAAGAAGCCTTATCCTCAAGGATGAAGTTGTGGAAACTACTGAAGAATAGTGGTTGGTTCCCACCCACATCTTTTGGAGAGGTGTCTTTCCACTTGATGAGGACTTCCTTGATCATGCAACTGTGGAGATGTCTTGCACGAGTATAGAGGACATGTTCTGGTCCAAGCCAAAGTGAGCCTTCCTCATCCAATTCTGGCAGACTTGTTTAAACCCTACCATTGTTCCCCACCACTTTATTAAGGCACGATACATGGAAGACTGGGTGGATTTTTGAAGTAGTTGGAAAGGCTAGTTTGTAAGAGACTACTATGTTATATTGAAGTATTTGATAAGGTCCATAAAATTTTGGTGCTGGTTTCTAGAAACCATTTTCTTTGAGAGAGGTTTTCTTATAAGGTTAGAGTCGCAAGAATACCTAGTCTCCTACCTGAAATGAGCACTCAGAACAATGTTGGTTAGCATGTTACTTCATTCTGTTCTGAGCTTGATGTAGATTATCTTTGAGATGAACCATAATGGCGACACAGTTCTGTAGGAGCTAATCAACTGCCTGTACTTTGGAACATCCAGGGATATAAGAAACTAGTGAAGGTGGGAGTTGGGCATACACTACCTCATATGGTGCCATCTTGGTGGATTCATGATAGTTAGTATTATATGACCATTTAGGTAAAGGTAGCCATTGTACCCATTGAGGATGCTTGTCTGAAGTGAAGCACCTTAGATAAGTCTCCAAAATTTATTGACTACTTTTGTTTGACCATGTTCTTGGGGATGATAAGTTGTACTTAGTTGGAGTTCTGTGCCACAGAGCTTGAAAATTTCCTGCCAAAATTTTCCGGTGAAAGTGGGGTCTCGATCAGACACAATGGAAGTTGGCATGCCATGCAGTTTGAGGATCTGGTCCAAGAAAACTTGAGCAACCAACGTTGGGGTAAAATAGTGTGGTAGAGCGAAAAATGAGCATATTTTGAAAATTTGTCAACAACCACCATGATGACTGATTTGTTTCTTGACTTTGGGAGACCAATAATGAAATCCTTGAAAACATCCATCCAAACGGAAGTAGGGAGTGACAATGGTTGTAAGGTTCCTGATACCCTGATCGTTTCCCCTTTGTTGCATTGGCATACATCACATTCAGATACAAAAGTAAGAATGTAGTTCTTCATGTCGGTCTAAAAGAAAGAATGACTTCTCGTGCATAAGTCTTCTGAAAGGGTGAATGTCTTGTAATCAGAGAGGAGTGAAACTCATCCAAGATCCAGGTTTTAAGGGTGGAGGTCGAGGATAGCACTACTAGATCCTTGTAGTGAAGAATCTCATCATTATAAGAGTAGCCTTCCGAGGAACTAGGATCTGCTCTTAAGTTATTAATGAGTTGGGACAGAGAGGGGTGAGAGAATCATTTATTGCAGTTTTCAATCCAATATGGTATGGGTAAAGACAGTGATAGAATAGTGCCTTGATCCTCAAATTCGCACGATAAGGCATCAACCACTACATTGTCATGTCCCTTCTTGTAAATTTTCTCATAATCATATCCAGTATTTTTGCATGCCATTTATTTTATTGTGGTGACGATAAGTGTTGCTCCAAAAAATATTTTAAACCTTGTTGGCCCATGTAGATTTTTTATTTTTATTTTTACTCTGAAAGGAGTTTTACTCCTAGCTGATCAATACTACAGTGGCCAAATTCCAAAAAGCTTGATACTACCAAACATCCTATGAAAACTGGGTTTGGGCTATAGTAACATAAAATCCAAGGTCTTGGTATTACAAAATGTGCTACAAAAATCTCATATGGACTATGGCAGTCAAAACCCGCACTGCACAAAGAGTCTAATATGCACTGTGAAAACCCAAACTCCTGAATTTATTTTGTATGGAAGCAGAAGAACCCCAACTACTATATCTAATTTGGACAACAACAGTTGAACCCCAACAACTGGATCTGATATGGACGAAAAGATAAGGGGTGATCTACAGATAGTTGAGGGAATTATGGTCTCAAGGGACTATCAGGTGCTACAGATCACAATATATGTAGGGCTCCAATGACAGTACTTGACTGAATCTTTTAGGGTGCTAACTAAGTAGGATCGACTATACCCTTAGTCGTACTACCCGACTACCCTATGGTATGTGTGAGTAATCTCCCTGAGTGTTGTTCTCTGTTGAAAATGGCAACAAGAAAACCCCGATTTAATTTTCTCTTGAATTAAATTAGGAGAAAATTGTAATTCCACATCACAAGACAACTTGAACGAGTTAACGAAGCTAGTTTGGCTTCGCTGGTTCAGTTAATTCAAGTTGAGGGCCTCACTTGAGTTGTGTACAATTATTCCTAAATTTTAGGAGCCTAGCTTGAGTTTATTTTGAGTTGTAATTAATTAATTTAGTAAAACTGAGTTAGAGTGAGTTAAACTAGTTCTAAATGTTGGAGGAACTAGTGGGAGGTCAAGTAGTGGGGTGTGTACTCTGTGATCAACCAATTAACTGATAAATCGGCCATAAATAACTCATGCATGTGTGATCTACGAGTTACCTAGTTGACATTGGATTTCAAGGGATGGGTTCTACAGATGGTGCATGCAGTAAGAGGAAAAGCCTAAAGGAATTGCACTATCCAATGGAGGAAAATTCTTATTAAATAGGGGCCTAATTCCTCATTGATCAACGCAAGAAAATAGGAACCTGAGCAAGCAACAAATTTGTTAAGTAATGGCCAAGGATTGTCTAGGAAGGAGTGAGATAGATAGAGATAGTGCAGAGGTTGCTCGAGCTTGAGAATCATTGTAATCTTCTCATATTTTCTGACTAATTCAATATACAGATAGCAGGGGTTTTTAGCTGTGGATTTCCCCAGGAAATCATTGTGTAATGTGTTGATTGAATTCCTTCTCTTGTATGCTTTGTGATTTCATGATCATTAATTGTTTCCATAGTTGGTAGAGTAGATTCAATTCTATTGTTTTAGTAAATAACAATTAACAATTTGAATCTAAAAGGAATTTATACATTCTTAGTATATTGTAGCAGCAAGACGACTGATGACTTATCTAAGGTTAGGTTTCAAGTTACCGTAGGTGGCTTCTAATATACCCAAGGTTTAGTGGAGGTACAATCCATGCGTGGTTCTGTCTAATGCTCTACTACTCGAAGGGGTACCCATAGGGGTTATAAGGGAGTCCAACAAGCGTGACCACCTCTTGTAGTTCCTACATGCATGTCTCCCCAAATCCACATGTTTATGCGCTCAACGACATATCCTGTGGTTTAAAGATGTCGAAACACGCCTCTAGCCTAAAAAAAGATTTTTTGTGAAAATTGGAGGTACAACTAGCTCTGGAAAGTGCTCTAATACCACTTGTTATGCTCTTGATCTATGAAAATTCCAGAATACCAGAAATACAAAGCAATATAGCCCGAAACACAGAATTATCACATGAAATAAGACAAACTGCAAGATATTTTATTATTCAGAAGCACAATAAAATGTTCACTTGCTTCTTTGAGGGGACAACCTCCAATAGAGTAGAGCTCAATTACAATAAGACTCGATGATCCTTCCCCTTCTATCTAAGACTATTTATAGCTTAATGACACTCAAAACCCTAACTACTAGTGGTCCCTTGCATAACATGGGTTAACCACTTTATTTATTAACTATGGTCTGTTTACAATTGATTGTGGTCCTTTTTCTATAACATTTTTCAACCACTTACAATTATTATTAATGCTTACGGATTTTATTGACTCTCTAACTAACCATCACTATGACTAGGCCCCTTGGGCTTATTACATAAATAAAAAAGTTAAAAAAGTTAGTATTAGATACTAACATAGTTTTTGTCAATGATAAATCGATTCCAAGTTGTTGTGAAGGCCACATTCATGTCGGGGAGATTATCATAGAGGGCCTTTGGAAGCAAATGGTTTTTTGTCGTCATTATTTATTATGTTATTGTGAGTAAATCTCCACATCTATTCTTTCTACAACATTTCTTTATTTATGTGATTTAATTTGTGTATTTGTGATTTGTATAAATTCTTTCTACAACATTTCTTTATTTATGTGGTTTAATTTGTGTATTTGTATTTTTTATTTTATTGAGTGTGACCCTACAAGGTCTCGAAAATAAGAAATCCTTTTTCCCGCAACAAAATAACGAGGACATTCGTGGTTGTTTAATTTGATCTAAAATTCTCAACCGCTGCGAAATTTTCCCAAGTAGCCATCATATATACGATTATACCCTTAGATTTCGCCTACAACATGTGGAATTGATTGGTGTTTTGAGAGTGGGAGATATGGGTCGCTCGTAATCGATTCTATTTTAACGAATAAATGTTTATAAAGGAGTTACTTTGTTAAATCTTCCTAATAGAAGCTCGTAATCGATTCTATTTTAACGAATAAATGTTTATAAAGGAGTTACTTTGTTAAATTTTCCTAATAGAACTCTACAATATTGTGCAGAGCTTTCCTTAATGTAATTTTAATTTGAAGAGGGATGAGCATATGCGGAGTTTTGTGCAAATGAAAAGCACCGCCAAAGAGGTATGATAATCAACACATGAAAATTTGAAAAAATATCTAAATGTTTTTAACTACATTTTTATTGGTAAAATATTGTGATTTAATATTGGTGGAGTAAAAAATTAGAGTAATTATGAAACATGAGTTTTACTTAATGAAATAAAATAATTTTCAAATAAATTGTAATCAGTTTGTTTTTTTGTAAATGCTACTCGCTCACATAAGGGACTTGCAAACCCGCCTCCTCGCCCACATAAGGGACTTGCAAACCCGCCTCCTCACCCACATAAGGGATCTGTATAATACTGTCAGTGTCAGAGCACTTACCTACGGAATGGTCACTAAAAAGAGTAGCTTTATATACATAGATATTCAACCTCTTCATGAAACTGTGGTTAAAATTGTAAAAACATAGCAAAAAAATTGCAAAGTCAATGCACTTTGACCCATAAACAAATGCTATTAGTCCATTCAGACAAGTAAGGACTAATAATGAGCAGTGCACAATGTGGTATGCAAACACACCATTGTCAATGTCGAAATAATATACATTCATCAAAGTGATTATAGCTTTAATACTATATTATAAGACAAATGAATGATATATATATATATATAACTAATTGTCTTTAGTGTGACTTTTTAGAAGCTTTTTTGGCCGGTTTTTTTGTATAATTTCTCTAAAATCCACCAAGAATTTATTGATATCACAAGTTTGATGGGTAACCCTTGCACAATCCAAATGCCTTGGCAGTTTTTCAGGGTGCTGAATCTATGTATATAATCAAAAAACCACTTTAAATAACATAAATCAAGATTTCACCTCAATTTTTTCCCCAAATTGTGGCACCAAAAAATCGAAAAAACCTCACTAAAAATAACTCGGATGTAAAATATGTTTCATAATTCTTTTTATAAAATGATTTTTTAACTATACTAAAATGTTTTTATATATATGAATAAGAGGGAGTAATAGTTTCTTAACGAATTTTACAGTTTTTGAATTCTTTTTAATAAAATTTACTTTTCAGATTAAAAATTGCTTTTGTTTTTATAAAATATTATAATTAATTTTTTTTTATTTCTTTTCCAAAATGTTAAATTTATTTTTATATTTAAAAATATACTTTAATTAAATAATATTTATATTAAAATATAATTCAAATTAAATAACGTTTATCCAAAAAAATTTCCACCCGCCTTTAGAAGAGGTTCAAGTTCAATATGGTTTAATTTTATTTCATTTTAAAGCCTTCTTTCATAAAGTGGGCAAAGCCGGCTTTTAGTACAATCTTTTTTACCCGTCATCCTGGTAAAAAAGCTATGTTATGAAGTTGCCTGGAGACCAATCAACGTGACCCACCCACTAACCCAACTACCCTAAGATAATGTCCAAGTGGGACCCTTCGAAGAAGTAGATGGTGTTTTGAATTAGTATCCCTACATTTATCAGCTTTTTGACTTACTTGTGTACAGTTACGTGAACTTTTGTATCAATGTAAACTAGGGTGATTTAACTTTAGTTTTTTTATTTTCACTCAAAATATTTTAAAATTTTCTGACATCAAATTTGTTGATTTTAAATATTTATATTATTTTTTATTTGAAAGTTATAATTAATTTAAAATAAAATTATATTTTGTTTACTGAATAGGAAGTTATTTGGTAATTGGTTAAAACACTTATTGATATGATATATTAAATATGATGATATAATCTTAACCAACATATAAAAAAGATTATTTTATTTTATTTTGGAAATCCATATTTAATTAAATAAATCAAATGATAAACCATTAAAATTAAAATGAGTAAATATTTAAAACTTATATCACAGTGATGTATACTGTAATATATATATATATATATATATTTCGTAGCATGCATTATGCACTTACGGTGAAAATCTATGGGTTGTTCAAAGCACGCATATATTTGACTTGTTATCGTAGGGCCAGCAGAAACTCCACGTTCCCGTCAACTACTCGCTATTGTTAGATGTCGCTGTCATGTGAACGTACAACGACGTGAAACGTTTTCTTTCAAAATAATATGTGTGCGTGCATCATCACTGTGTAAACTTTTACTGAAACTCCATTTTCAAAATCAATGTCAGTACCTATGAATTTTCAGTTCTTCACCTACTCCACCTTGCTCTGTTTATATTCATTTTGGAGGTTTTGTAACTTAAAATTTTAATCATAATTATCTACCATATTATATCTCACAAAATTTATAAACAAGTTGAAAAATTCAACATACTCAAAATTTATCTATAGGATACCAAACTTAAATGATAAAATTTTAAAATAAAATATAAATTATCGAAAAATGATTGAATTGAGTCGAAAATAAATTCAACGTCTCAAAAAATTATATTACATCTTTGTAATAAAAAATAAAAAAAAAACAGTCCCCATTGCCGACTTTATCATCCATTTATAGAGTCCTCCGGAGTCAGGGAATGCATAAGAAGAAAAGAGCTGCTTCGTCGAGAAGGTCTCCAAGCTTATTACATTCCGGCAGCTGCCCCAGATGTCCCAGGTAGGACACTGGTTATTAATTTCTCTAGTTTTTATTTCCTAGAGGTTTCTTGACGTGAATTCTGCGTGTGATGTCGCAGAAAATCGTGTTGAGAGTGCAATTAAATTGCAAAAAAAGCAAACAGAAGGCGATGAAGACTGTTGCAGGGGTCGAAGGTATAATTTTCTGTTTATTTACTTATTATGAAGTGGAGCTAGGCAATAGCAGTTCCATTGATGCAATGTTTTGTACAAAATTTGTGGATCCATTGCAGGCGTTGTGTCGGTGGCAGCTGACTGGAAAGAGCAGAAGATGACTGTAATTGGGGACGCGGATCCGGTGTGCCTCACGGCTAGTCTTAGAAAATTTGGATGCGCTGAATTGGTGAGCGTCGGACCTTCAGAAGAACCGGACAAGAAGCCTGATGACGAAACGCCGCCGGAGAAGGAGCCCGATGACAAAGAGGAGCCGCCGAAACAGATTCATACTTGTGTCATTATTCCAGCAAGCTGTAATCACTACAGCAACTACACTTATTACTTGAGCGACGAAAACCCCAATGCCTGCTGCATCGTCTGAATTTTGTTGTTGTTCGATCTCTCAATATTATGTCAATATTTGTCTACTATGACTTAGCAATATGATCTGCATGCGGCCACCACTTTGCCTGGCTTGCATTGTGCGGAGAGTGTCCACTTTTCGTTTCCTTGAGTTGTATAAAGTGTCCATGGATTTCTGGCCTCCAGCTTGGGCACAGATTTCTACCTGCAGGTATTTTCAAGGGCGTGGACTAATCTCCAATGAGAACGCCTACACCTAATTAAATAAATTTTCTTAGGTCAAATTCCAATGTTTTAAGGTTAACTATGAAACCTACAATCTAATCCTGCGCCACGGGGCGTTTTCTTTGGTCTTAACAAATATTTTAAATTTAACTATCATGCAACGTAGAAGATCTAATCTCACATTATTAAAATGTAGATTTCGTTTTTATATATTATTCCAGTTTTGAAAGTTCATTGGATTTTCCTCTTTACACTTATTGAGTTACAAAACGCATATCACGGAATGAGGCCATGTGAGTGTGTGATATCGGTACTTTTTTTCTCCCTCCTTTCACTTTTTCTCCTCCCCTCATTTTACTTGATTTTTTTTTTAATGTGATTTTGGTGATATTATAATATTTTATTGCAAAATTATACTTACAAGAAAAATAAAATATTTGAATTATATAAGTTCGAACAATTTATAATTGATATTTTCTCAAATTTCAATAATATTTCAAACAAAAGTGATGAGAAATCGACCTTAATACTAAAAACAAAATTGATGAGAAATCGACCTTAATACTAAAAGACAAACTTCGTTAAGTTTAAACTGTTGGTTCTCCCACTTTACTTTACAATTACCTGTGAGAATCGTAAAAAAAAATATCATATAATGAGTCACATTTGCTAGATTTACACACACATTATAATGAATCATTGTTACTGCTTTTATAATTTAATGATTTTCACCTAATCATTTATGATTCAATGATTTTCACTTATTGTTTTTTCAGTAGGAAAAAAACGTTAAAATCTATATTAACAAAATCAGCAATATATAAATCACATTGAAGGCAGCATCTTTCTTATACATCCATCTAAATGAAACATTTAATTATACCTATGTCTTATATCTTTTTTTTATAGTATAGTAAGAATCATGCCCTCATCTTTCTTATACATCCACCCAAATGATTTTTATAGTATAGTAAGAACCATTTATGGAACCTTTTAATAATTCAAAAAGTTTCAAACGAATCTGTCTGTTTTAAACATTTATTCTCATCCAATTTCACCTTAAAACTTTTAAGGAAGAAACTAAAATTTAGAGTTTCTCATCCAGTTTCACCCTCCCAGGAAGAATCAAATTTTGGAGTTTCGCCCATATAAAAATTGTATCCAGCCTAGACGTCTCAATTTACAGAAATTTCAAATGCAATGTGTCAGAGGACGATCTGCCAAAGCTTTACAATATAGTATAAAAAATTATTTAATGAGAATTTCTTGTTTTGTGGGACAAGAGGGAATAAAGAATGGTGAATAAATTTGTAAAGCTAAAAATTATTAAAATAATTTAATTTTCAAAATCGTGTATATATATATATATATAAATAATTTTAATTTTTATATATTTAATATATTAATAAATTTATATATATACTATAAAAAAAATAACACTATAAAGATAATCTTCGAAAAGTTTAACAATTATTCAAATTTGGTTTGAAAGGTAAAGTGAAGTTTCACACCTATGGAGTATTATATTGGGGTGCTTCATCATAGGGATTGACACGGCACAGATATGCAGACTACTACTGGTTGATTGAGTAGTGTTTATTTTTAACAAATTATATTAAAAACAATAAGTATTATGATTTACATAAAATTACTTGAATGATGAATAATTATTTTATAATAAAGTATTAATTAATATATAATTTTTTTATTATATATTATTAGATATAATTTATATAATGATGAATAATTAGGCTGCAGAAAAACATTAATTATCATGTATATACTAAATAATTTAAAGTAATTTAGAAACTAATAAATATTTTCTTAAAGATAAATAATTATTGATCACAATATTTATATTTTCAAATTGATTAATATTAAGGTAAATTTGGATGAGGATACGGTTTAAAATCGTTTGTATTTGTATATATTATGTTATTAAGTTATAACTTAAGCTATAATTTTAAGATTATGTTGATAAATATGTTTATTTTGGAATAGATTTTTTACAATTTTAATTTAGTTATTAATAATTTTTAGGTGGATGGTAGGGATTTGAACTTTACATAGTATTTAAAAATTTTCTTCATAGTAGTTACAAATGAACCATTGAAATTTATTTCAAAAATAATTATGATCTTTTTACCTTTTTAATTAAATTGATTAATTGAAAAAATATCATATGAACAAGTGTGCCATATGAAATGAGATGTTTTTTTCCATGTATATGTGATTAACTCATATATTAATTCTTTTATAATTGATAATAATAAAATTAAAATAAAGTTATTTCTAGTTTTTTCCTTTTCTAAGTTAACATCTAAGTGATTTTTCAACTAGTGACCTTTTGGCAAGGAGTGTTTTAACAGTGCACTCATTCATTGTCAATCCAAAGCTCAAAATAAATCTATAATTTAGTTAATTTTTATTATTTTTTAAGTCTTAGCAACATGAAATGTGTCATAAAGCATTTTGATGCCTATTAGAATTTTCCATCCATTTAACATATATTGTTGTAGTAATTTTAATTTTAATTAATGTTAAAATTTGATGTGCAAAATGTTTGTCACATAACATTTAACTAAGTATTAATGGAGTACATTAATATGTAAATGCTTAATGGATTACAAAAGAATTAGTAAATTATGTTGAATCATAGAGGTGGTTTACTCTTTTGGAATTTCATATTGAAGGTAAATATGATGATGATGATGATTAATGACTATTAAAAAATGCAGTTTAGGAAATGAAAATAAACTAGCAATTGCACTGAGAGGTGCAAAGGAACGCCGATAGGATTAGTGGGGGAATGTAGAAAGCAGTAATCAACTAAAATTTGAATAATTACTTATTAGAAAAAAGTGAGGGAATGGAGCTTCTTCATTTTTTTATACTACACTTGTAATGAAAGGCAACAATTCATAATGACAAATATTCACCCTCAAATGTTTTGTTGAATATCTCTCTCAAACAACCCAAACTCAAAAAATACCAATATTGTAGAAATTTAGCTCATGAATACAAAATATACTTATACAATATATTGGTTCACAATTTCTTGTCTTGTGTTGTCATCTCAAATTTGTATGGTGCCAAACATTGCATGGTAACCAATGCTACCATCTTGGGAGTGATCCATGCATCAAGGTTTTCTTGTTGTCTATTATTTAAAAATTTGTGGGTTTTCAACTCTTTTTTCACAAGTTTCTTAATAACAGGGTAGCACATTGCATTTCTATTTAGCTATGGAGTTCATATTGACAATCTATCAAGCTTGTTTTATTCTCTAATAAACAACAGAATGCAACATTGCACAATGTAGATTTTTCACAAACTACCACTATCATTCATCCCTAACCCAATTGCTATAAATATGCAGAAATTTAGCCCCAAAATACAAATATTTTCTTACATTCAAATTAGGGAAACCCCAAATAAACAAATCACTCAATGACCAAATATTTTAATAAATTGGGTTTAAAAAACAATAATCAAGAAAAATTTGAATGCTTGTTTTTTCATTCTAGGCAAACCTAGAATTTTCAAATATGTGTTTGTGATTTGTTTTATCCAAGAAGAAGATATATTTAGTATAATTAATACTCTACATTGTCCCTTCGTATTAAGGGAGACTAAGGCAAGACAAAGCGTTTGGAACAAATATAATTTTGAAAATAAATTTAGAGATATGTAATAATGGATGAATATTTATGAATGATCTTTAACAAATAATGGGGTTCAACCTTCTTACTCTTATATATATATATATTTTCAACAAATCCTAGACGTATTTTTCAGGTAAAGGGCGAAAAGGAGAGGAGAAAATAACATATTAATGTAAGATGATTCTATGCATGGATAAAAATTTTAGATATAAAGAATTATAACATGAACTAAATCTAGTGCATACTAAATAATAATAATATATAATTTAATTTATAATTTAATTATTGAAAGTTAAATAAAGTGTTGGTATCTTCATTCTCTATAATTTGGTTTATAAACTTGTACATAACTTATAGCTGCATTAATATCTACTGGAAGTTTCCCAAAAACAAAAACAAAAAAAACTCTTAATTATCAACCTAAATCATACAATAAACATGATACATGATACACCTTGATAATTCAGACAAACTGATTAGGGTAATTTTCAATTGTATTATATTTTACATATGGATACAATTGAGTGGCATCTACCCCATTTGATCCAATTCAAAATTTATTTGATTGTATTCCACAAAATTTTAGTAGTAAAACATTAACAAAAAGTCTTGTGTCTTTGCAACAACATGTTTTTTATAGCCCATCATGCAGTTTACATAAAAATAAAATGAAAGAAGATTATTAATATGGATATTTTTCATAGTGTATTAGAACTACTAACCTTGAATTTATTTGAATGTTTTCTCTTTGGGTACATATACCTCTAACCTTGAATTGATTTTACTATTTTCTCTTTGGGTACATATACCTTATTTAGAGTCTTTTCAATCTTGGTCTCTCATAGACCCACAAGCTCATTCACAAACAAAGTTTTTGCAGGAGGCCTCATGTAGATAGTCTTGTTCAATGTTCTAGGGTCATCCACTATATTTATTATGTAAGTTGCAACGTCTTATTCAACCTCGAACACAACTACAAATTTAAAAGACAACATAAAGCGAAATGAGACTTTCATATTGAAGTTCATAAAAAAAACATGAGATCTCAAATTCACTTTCAAATCAAATAGTTATAATTAAGGTTTACAAGTGGTACATCAAAATAGTTGGATGGAAAATGAATATCAAAGAAGAAAAGTCCATCTTGATATGGAGTCCCAGCTACTCCAACAATCACATGGTTGATAAAATCCATCCTCTCCTCATATATTCTCACAAAAATAGCACTTGTCCAATGAATTCAAAGTTTAAAATGGCACCTCCCCAATGAATGTAGAGTTTATCTATGATAAATTAGAACAACCTTATTTTTAACAACCAAAGGGCATGAAACATTGTCTGCCCATGAGTAACCAGATAAGTTTCACAAAAGCACACCTAAAATAGCTGCAAACATCCATCAACCAAAGACCAAAGAGCTTTCTTGACAAATTTGTAACATGGTCTCATTAAAACATTTACATACAATCTAGCATGAAATATATGCAAAGCCTTTTTTTCATGTTTAACCAAAGTTAAAACTGAAAATAAGGAAAAATAATATTTATTATTTATGGATAAACCATATTAGTTCGCAATACCAAGATTTCTTCCTGGCCATGCTACTGCTAAAGAGATATGTGCATTAGAAAGGGAAGGGGTGACTAGGAACCAGACAAGGAATAGTTCTTTGTGATCTAAAAATATTGTTTTATCTTGTAGCATTCACATGCATGAATTTCAATAGACAAGCAATAACAAGGTACGAAAAAATATTCAATTGCTAATACATGATGTTTTATCTCAATAATATATAGCAAAGGCTAAAAACATGCTACCTATAACAAAATCCGCACAAGCTCAGTGCTCCCAAAACATGCAGCTTCAAGGAAGAACTAGTTGACATTATCAACCCCTCGTTCAACAATAATTCCTAACAAGCCTTGCATTGCACTTGCAACAATTACCGATGCCCAACCTGGATCTATTGAACTAGAAAAGAGTGTAAGGGGAAAACAGGTTGCATCAAATGCTTATGTGAAGTATTTTCCTGTCAACCAGTAATCTTTAAAGGATTTTAATGACATAATGCAATTGTATTTGGTTCAACACAGGAAAATGCCTCTAAAGGAATTTATTCATAGAATTCAACTAGATTTGGTTCAACACATGTAAATGTATTCATCCCCATTAATTCCTTCTAGAAGATTATTGTAATCATATTGGTTCTTACCCGATTACTCATTGGTATCAGATTGGAAGCTATAACAATTTGTAACAGAAATGATAAACAAAATAAATAGTAACACCATGAGCAACACTTCTCTTTTCTCAGCTTAACTTCCAACTCGCTACAAAATGTGTTCTTATTCCACCCCACTTTTGGCAGTCTATTGCAGATTCCACCTCAGTAGCCCAGTGTTCATTTTCCACCCAACTTTTGGAAATTTATCGCAGATTCCACCCCCAACCCAGGGCTATGAAAACTATAAGGAAGAAACTCTACCTATCCACCATAAACTCCTTCACACAACCCAACTGATAGTAGTGCTCAAATGGGTTCCACCAAGCACAAGAATCCATCTTCAACCAGCAACACTCTCCCTGGTCATCCTTGCACAACAACAGGAAAGTAAATACCTTCTGTATAAACAATCCCCTCTAAAATTTCCTTTATGTCTGGTGCTCCACTGCTGGGAAAGGAATCTCTTTTACTAGTTTCTATAGCCACCTGAGGGATAAGCAGCAAGGTTGCAACTACATATTTCTAAATTAACCAGTATTCACAGGTATCCTTGGTCACATGATCCACATATGGATGGTGGTCACGCTTAGTCACCCTAGAATAATATGGTCGTGGATAAGAACAGACAACAAGACATATGAACAAGGAAACAATAAGCAAAGAATCGAGGCACCAAAAACACAACTAATAAATGTACGAGAGAAAGAAGAAGGATGAACGAGAAAACAATGAGCATAGAACGTTACTTGGCTTCAAAACCACAACTAATATACTTCCAAGGAAAACATGACCATGTGCCCTCTGAAGAGGAACACCTATCCTTTGCTTGGACAACTAACTCTCATGGTTGATACGTCTTTAGTTGATCCTAAAAAGAGATCAAAGAATTTAGGATAAACTTAGAATAGAATGAAATATATCATTTCCCCTTAATCCCCTTGTATTTCCCTCTCGTGCACTCATAATCCCCTTTGATCACTCATAGCCCCCCACTCTGCTCACTCGTAGCATTTAGTGGTTGTAATATTATAATCATAATGTATCTACATACAAACCAAAATACACAACCGAAATGGTTACCACCTGGCTAGTGAATAGATAGCGCATAAAACCATGCTTAAAAGTAAAACTACATGTATAGGCCTCTTTCCAAGTTATCATTAAATATACACACTGATCCGTAAAATTTCGGCACATAATGCTCCTCTTAATTTGACTGGGGTATTCCACTGGGATCCAAAGGTATCAAAATAATCCAAAAAACACAAAAACAACATCCAATTGTACTTGCTTTTGACTTTTTGAGGTTATCTTGTTCACACAATTTCTAATTCTTATGCGACACAAGTTAACAGTTTTCTTTCTCTTAACTTGCAATCAACTACTCAGCTGGTAAAATAATAAATTGCAAATGAGCTAGGCTTGTTTTTATTTTATATAATCCACAACCATACTAGGTTTCTAGAAGGATATTTTCTTGATAGCTAGCTAATAAATCCATTTCTAAAATCTAGAATCAATTTTTACTAAGCGTTCTTTATTTTGGTTCAAGTACCCATGTCCAAGGCATTTTCATCCATCAAATATGGAGTAAAAGAATAATACTAGGTTTCGGGGAATCTATGGCTTCCTTAAAGCATTCCATTTATATTTCCTTATTTTTGTCTCTATTTGATCACAGTAAGCACTAATAGCAGGTTCACTTATACATTCTACTTCAAACAACAATCCATGAAGGATGAAGCCATTCGTACTTGAAAAGTTGTCAAAACGCTTTTCTTGTAAACTACAAATAGCTTAGAACATTTCTCACAAATGGGCTAGCAAATCCATTCTTTGAAAGGGTAAAGGAAAGCCCATTTCGAAGACCATTTCTATTACAATACTCTGGATTTATATTTACAGCTTGATTATGGTACAGGGATTGCTTCCTCATCTAATTTTCTCGGATCTTTGCATCGTGTGAGGAATATTGCAAATAATTTTACAAGGCACTCTCAAGTTATTGACAATAGACCACAACCCATCCAATGTTAGAATGTATTGAATTGTTTGTGGAAACTAGTTCAACAATGTGAATGACCTTAGGTCACCAGGATACCATCTTACATCATTGAAAAAATCTGTGTGGAAGTGCAGTAAGTAGCTAGTTGGTTGGGATACTCAACCTGCATCATGGATGACACCTGAATCTTTATAGCCCTTGACTATGAGCTACACAAGACAAACTGATATTGTGGAAGAAATTACTTCTTGTTTTGATTAGATTTTTTTTCTTCTCTTAAAACATCTTCAGAGTTTTTGGTTTCTGGGATCATAGATGCAATTCATTTTTTATTGCTTGCATTGAACATCACTCATATGTGACAAAACCCACTCCAGACTTTGACTTCGAAAATCTTGAAGCAAATAATTTGTTTTCTTTGCAAAAATTAACAGTTGATGCTTCTAGCAACCCATGGCTCACAGCACCTTATGAATCTTCTAGTACCTTCTACCTATAAGTTGATACAAAATAAGATTTTAGACTTTGTGTGTGTACTTTACCTATCTATGCTTGTTCCACACAAGTTCCACTACCTTTGACATGAGGGCACACCTCACCTTCAACACTTTTGTTTGAATTTTTCTTTGAATCCTCAAAGAATGAATCCCTTCCATTTATTTTGGAGAACATGTCATATCCACATTAAAATCTTTGAGGAAAAACCTCTTGTGCAAACAAATCTCCAAGAAGCATATTTATTATTTAAGGATAAACCACATTAGTTCGCGATACCAAGATTGCTTCCTGGCCATGCTAATGCTAAAGAGATATGTGAATTAGAAACAGAAGTGGTGACTAGGAACTAGACGAGGGCTAGTTTTTTATGATCTAAAAAATATTGTTTTATCATATGGCATTCACATGCCCGAATAGCAGTAGACAAGAAATAACAAGGTACGATAAATATTCAATTTCTAAGACATGATGTTTTATCTCAAAAATAGATAGCAAAGGCTGAAATCATGCTACCTGTAACAAAATGCACACAATCTCAGTGCTCCCAAAATTTGCAGCTTCAAGGAAGTACTAGTTGAAATTATCAACCCCTCCTTCAACAAGCATTTCTAACAAGTCTTGCATTGCACTTGCAACAATTCCCAGTGCCCAACTTGGATCTATTGCACTAGAAAAGAGTATAATGGGGAACTAAAGTTGCATCAAATGCTTCTGTGAAGTCTTTTCATGTCAACCAATTCCCTGTAAGATCTAAAAAGGTCTTGAAGGTTGATAACTGCAACTGGATCTCAAAGCTGAGCTATGCATTACTCTGTATCCACTTCGTTGGCCACGCGAATGAGAGCCAATGCACTTGAGAGAACATTTAGTGAATCTTTGTACTTTTGTAGTAGCTTCAGCCTTCAACACCTTGTCACCATTTCACTCCTAAAGAAGTTCTTGCAACCTATCAACAGGGTTTGCATATAGTGTTATTTTTAGTCATAACCGGTTCCAATCATCAGATTTAGTTGTATGTTACATTCGCTCTCAGATGCAAAATCAAAATCATATGTTGTTCTTGTTTGGATTTTTGTTACATCACGGGTACAAAATTAACAATAATTTTTTTTCTTAAATCATACTTCTTCCTGCTCAACTGAATAACACTAATTAAAAATTCATTCAATAAATTATCCTAGTTGATAACAGTCATGAAAAGGGAGTAGTTCCTGGTCTAGTTTTCAATCATTTCAATTCTACTTAAAATTCACTTTCTTCCTCCACAAAATTAATGATTCATGAATCATAAGTATCCTCTAACGACTTTTACTTCAAGTAACATTAGTATATTAAGGACGTGCCCACACAAAAGATGTCAGGGTTATGACAACATTGATTGTTTACAGAATTGTCTGTACGTGATAAGTTACAGAGGTAATTTCAAAGAAACGTGATGATTTTTTTTTTTTTTGGTAGGTAAGCACCCACGGTGGATTTGAACTAGTGACCTATTGCAAGGAGTTCCTTAACAGTGCACCCATTCACCGTCAATCCGAAGCCCCATGGGCTCAAAGAAACATGATGATTAATTAGCCACTAGAACTTTAATTGATATTTTTATTACTCTCTCTATTTAAAATTTATAGTATCGTAGCAAACCTTGATAGAAGGCAATGAACAACTTAAAAGAGAATACATATTCCAAAATCGAAATCGTGGAGAATGATGTTTCACCAACTTTGAAAATTAATTATGAAGCTGAGAAAAGATAAAAAAGAATGAAGAAAATACATATGCATTACAAAGGATTTTGCACCCTTAAATGGTCGAGAAAATATCGGTTTTCAAATTCAATAACCTGCACAAACCCATTATTGACTTCCCAACAAGCTCCTCAAGGAAGTAAGTTACAGGGGGGAGAAATACATCGAGAACTTCCCAATGGCTTTCAACCACAAGACTAAAATTCCTCCCCTTCACATCACTTCACCTAATTACAGCTCAAAATATTCCTAGAATGTTCCCAAATGCAGATACGGTATCAGCCAAAAGAAAATTCTTGAGTTTAGAATATTTTATCCTAAAGCACTCGAGCAAAATTTCATCAAATAGAGAGAACCAAAATTTAAAAAAAGGGAATTTGCTAAGTATGGCCAGGACCAAATAGATTATGATATATATAAAGGATATTAAGTGGAGAGAAAATCAAAACTAGAGAAATGACAGGAACCCAATATAAAACAGGAACTCGAAACATATATAGAGGAAAGTCAGTTAAAATAAAAATAAAAATTAACAAAAATAAGAAGAACCCAATTCAAACAATGACTAAAATTATAAATGGAAAATACCCAACTGATAAATAAATAGAAATTAATTGAAATGACAAGAACCCAATTCAGAACAGGGACTATAACAGTAGGATTACCTCCAAAAGCCTCTGGATAAAGCACAAATCAGTCACATAAATGGATTTGGTGGCACCCTGAAATGTAGAATGATGAAATGAATATACCTAATGTGAGTAAAAATGAAATAAAAGCTCAAATTTAGTGCTAGCTTTAGTGGGTAATGACCATTCCCAAGATCCTTGACCCTTCCTTTAAATTTAGCGAACCATTTGGCTAAATATTACCTATTTATCCCTTCGAATACTTCAATAACCATCCCCAAAATTGTAGAAAACCCCTCAAGGTTTTCAAGCTTAATGTCATTCATATACTATTTGCCTCCTTGGTTATGTCATAATCATTAACTAAATAAATAAGGAGGGGATTATTTCAATTGGCTTAGCAGGAGACAAAGGTGGAGACAGAGGGGGAGGTGATTGAGAATGCCCCACCAATGTTGAAGTTGGAGTAGACATCAAAGATTCGTCAGGAGGACTTGAACTCATGGCTCCTTCAATGCTTATCAAAGCGGCGATCTTTCATAATCTGTTGTTGAGGCCAACATAAAATAGTTTTTCAGAGTAGAGGCAACAAGTAACACTGCATTGCTTCTTGAATTGTTGTTGGGTGATCAAAACCCCAACAACAGGTAAACTTGTTGCGTAGTATGAGCAAAGAAACAAACTCTACATTTATAGCTCCTTCCATGCTGGGTTAGACTCTACGTTTATAGCTCCTCTGATCTAATATTAAGCAAGATGAAGCTAGAATTTAAATACACTATGAGAAAACTTGCAGGAATCCCCGTGGTGGCAAGTTCCCTTTTCTGAAATCGAGACAAGCAGTTCCAGAACAATGAAAGTGTTGAGGATCATGTCTTCTTGCCTTCTCACTCAAGTGAATGAAGGGGCACTTAGTCCAAAAAGGTCTCACAACATCACCTGCTATGGAAGCCTGTGGAGTTTAGCATAGCTTTCAATCAACCTTGCAAGTTTGGGGGAGAGAAGAGGAGTTACGTATCAAATCTGGATAGGAAAGAATGACGAAAATGAAGCTCTTGAATTTGATGAGTGAATAGTGTTTACCCATCCCAAGCCCACAAATAAAACACCCATCAACGTAAAAATGAAAGTAAAAAATTAATTAGAATTTTTTAACATTTTATTGTAAAAAGGGACACTCCTAAACTACACACTTTTACCAAATATAAATATGATTTTTATATATTTATAATATAAAATCCAGAAACAATCAATAATAATGATCTCATAAAAAGCAATGTAACATATAAAATATGTATATTTTCAAGTACTTTTAGTTAAAATCCACTAAAAAGAATTCATTGACAATATTTCTATTTATATATTAATGACGCTTCACTTTCAGTTCATTTGAAAAAACTTTTAGTATTTAAAAAATAATAATTTGACCAGATTGATCTTTTTGGATGTTTTTGCTTTCTAACAAGGGATCGGGCCAGGAATTTGAATCTGTCTGCCACTGACTACTATACACAGTACTATAAATCATTTTTGCTTTTCAAAAATTTGGATTTCCCAAAAATGGGAAAACGGTCTCGGATTTGAACCTCCGACCCTGTTGTCATTGAGTTCAGAATTTTCATTATCACTTTATTTTAGTTAAAAGAAAAGGTATATTATATGGATAAATCCTATCCTTGATAGTAAAAAAAAATTCCTTGATAGAAAACTAAGTGTGTAGAGATGGTATTTGTTATGAAACCAGCTCACAAAAAGATAGAAAAGATAGATAAACCACTTAAAAATAAGCCTCTTCAAGGGGGAAACCTCCTTTACATTACACAAATGAAAAATTCTTGGATGATACAAATGACAAGACCTCCTTTCTATATATAGGAGTCTAAGGGGTCCCAAGACAATCATAGCATACATAACAGTAATATTGTAGGTGCACAACAATAACAATAGTGGTCTTCTATGGGGCATAATAATAACAACACGGGGACTATATGGGCACAAATACAATAAGGGGGTTGCACTAATAACAATAAGGGGTTACACTAGTAGTATAGGGACCTAACATACCCCTTTCCTTCAAAAAGTGTTGTCCTTGACGCTTGAGTAGTTATGGATGCTTCTGTATAAAATTCTCATCTTCCCATGTGGAATCTTCAGCGGTTAAGTTCTTCCACTTGATGAGATACTCCAAAATTGATCGATTTCATAGTCGTCGATTTCTTGTTTTTGTGACTGCTTCCAGTTCCAATATGATTTTTCCTTCCTCATTAAGTTCTGGCAATATTGCTTGAACTGGAATCTTCTCACCTATAACCTTCTTTAAGCATGAAACATGGAAAACTAGGTGCACTTGGGAATATGCAAGAAGCTCCAATATGTATGCTATAGTACCAATATTTTATAACACCTTGTTTGGACCATAATACTTTGGTGATAATTTATTATCCTTCTTAGCTTGCTTGAGGGAAATTTACTTGTATGGTTGTAGTCGTAGAAATACCCACTCACCTACATCAAAACTTCTTTCGCTGCGATGTTGATCTTCCTGTTGTTTCATTCTATTCTGCGTCAAAGTGAGGTTATCCTTTAACAGTTTGAGAACTTGTTGTTGATGCTCGATGTGATCTTCCACTGCTTGAAACTTATAATTTTCTTTTAAAGATGATGTGATCTTCCACTACTTGAAACTTATAATTTTCTTTTAAAGATGATGTGATGGACGGTGGATAATATCCATAAAGTGCCATAAATGGGGTCATTTTTGCTGCAATATGGAAGGAAGTGTTATACCACCATTCAGCCAGAGGCAACCACTTGACCCATTGTATCTATTTATTAGATACAAAGCAATGAAGATATCCTTCCAAACATTTGTTCACTATCTTAGTTTTCCCATCAGATTGAGGATGATAAGATGAGCTATGAGCTAACTGAGTACCCAAATATTCCACCTCTTGTACTCCAAAGAAACATTTGGAGCTTTTTGCATATAATTGTTTATCCTCCAATAGTTTGAGCACCCTGTCAACATGTTGAACATGATTCTTCCAAGACTTTTTGTAGATTAGCATATCATCAAAAAATACTAACACAAATTTTCTAAGGGTTTGAAAATGGAATTCATCAAACCTTGAAATGTAGAAGGTGCATTGGTAAGGCCAAAAGGCATGACTAAAAATTCATAATGGCCCTCATGAGTTCTAAATGTTGTTTTTGAAATGTCTTTAGTCTTCATTATGATTTGATGATATCCTAAACGAAGATCCAACTTGGTGAAGTAAATTGCTCCGTGTAATTCATCCAATAATTCATCAATGACAAGAATGGGAAATCTATCTTTAATAGTAAGCTTGTTGAGCTCCCTATAATCCAAACACATGCACCATGATCCATCCTTCTAGTGTATCATTACCACTGGAGCAGAAAAATAACTTTGTCTAGGTTGAATTATAACAACCTCTAGCGTTTCTGCAACCATGTTTAATTTCACTATTTGGGGCATATTGATATCTGTAAGGCCTGATGTTTGGGGGATCACTTCCTGGAATCAAATGGATAGCATGATCATGATCACAAATCGGTGGGAGGCCTTTGGGAGTCTCAAATACCTTGGAATGATTGTCCAAAACGTTTTGGAGATCTAGAGAAATAGATGATCTCAATGTGGGAACCTCTAGTAAACATAATTGTGCTATTACACCCAGTTGTTATTTATTTAGAAGATTTATCATTTTGTCAGATTTGATTATCTTTCCCAGTTTCCCTTCGATACCCCTTAATTCAACTTTCTTTTCTTCCCAAAAAAATTCAAGAAAAGTTCTTGAAAATTAAAAGCTATCGTACCCAATGATTGTAGCCATTGGACTCCTAGTACAACATCTGCACCACCCATTGGAATGGAAAGAATTGGACTATTCAAGACATATTCTCCAATGGATAGCTTGATATTATGGCACTTTCCAGAGAAATTTATGGTTCCTCCATTTGCAACCATTACTTGACACTTTGGTGCTGGATATAGGAAGCAATTCAATTCCTTGGCTATCTTACAATGAATAAAATTATGGGTACTACCTGAATCAATCAACACTATTACATTTTTCTTCTTGACACAACCTTATATCTTGAGAGTTTTAGGAGAGGTAATTCATGTCAATGCATTACAAGATATGGTCAAATTCATTTCTTCTTTCTCTGGGATTGGTTCCTAGTGTATATCCTCTTCTTTTGACATTTCTTGTTCCTTTTCTTGCTCCTCTTTTCCATCTATTTAAATTAATTTCTTCTCATCACACTTATGACCTTTAGTGTATTTTCTATCACAATTGTAACAAAGCCCTTTTTCTCTTTTCTCTTGCAATTTTTGTGGTGTCAACCTTGTAGGTGGTGAAAGGCTAGGATAAATAACACTTCCATCTTTATAGTTGTGAGTGGTAAGCTTCCTTGTTGCCATAATTTTGCTTTCCATTTTTCTTGCCAACCTGAATGCCTTCTCCAATGAATTGGGTTCCCAAAGGCAAACCTCATGTTTGATGTTATCCTTTAAAGTCCCTATGAACACATCAATCCTATGCTCTGGAATATATTTTACCCTTATATTCAATTTTTGGAAGTCCTCAATGTGCTCCATCATTGAACCCTGTTGTTTGAGATTTATCAATTGGCTAAACAAAGTTTTTATTTTTGTATCCTCCTAATGTGCTATCATTTATTCCATAAAAATTGCCCCAGTGACAAATTGTTTACGAGAGCAAAGCCATCGATACCCTGCAAGTTGATTTAGTTCCAAATCTAAAGTTGCAATGTGTACCTTTTGTGTGTTTTGCACATTATGGAGATCGAAGTATTGCTCCATACGTAGTATCCATGTTACAGGATCCTTTCCATCAAACTTTCTCATATTTATATTTGGAACATGGTGGGTCTTCAATCCAATGTTAGAGTCTATGAAATCATGATTGACATTTCTTTTGTTCTCATCATGAGTTTCCTTTACTACCCTTTCACCATTAGTAAGCATTTCTTGTAGAAAATTTTTCAAATATGTCTTCAAATATTCCATGTTTCCTTTAATTTTTTCTTCTATACCATCCATCTTATCTTCCACGCCCTTTGAATTCCTTCAAACTAATTCTTCAACCAAATGTATGCAAAACTTTAAAAAACCTACACATCTTTTTTCACTTTGTAGGAGCTCAATATTGAATCTATTGTATCTTTTTAATTTTGGAGCTCCAAGGTCTTAATTGCATCTTGCGGTAACCCATTGAGTCTTCTTTCCAACCCCATAAGTCTAATCAACAATGGATTCTCCAAGGAAGAGTTATGATAAATCTCCCATGATGGCCTGATTATATACTAGTTCAGTAGATCTAACTTGTACGAAGCACCACGTGTCACTGTTTTGACCTTAGGACCTGAAACCAATATAAAGAAAAGTACATGTCATCCTGTTTCTGTAACCCTTTACGAAATTTCCATCTGATGCTCAGAGAGAAAGTTATGACGATTTTCCCGAGGTCACCTGTTTGGGTTGTAATTCAGGATCCTGCAAAAACCCTAAATGTCTTGGACCATATCTTTGAAAATATAGCGAAACAAGATCTAACATTCGGGTCCAAGCTTCATCAATATTTCATCTCACATGGTTTTTAATTTTAGAGTTTGAACCTTCGTAGAAAAACATATATAGCTAAAATTCAATGATGATCTATTTTCGATGGAATTCTAGAGCTTGCAAAAACTCTAACTTCCTCAAATCATATATCTGAAACTATAGCGAGACAAGATCTGAAATTTGGACCTGAGATTCAGAATGATTTTGGCTCAAATGATTTTTTGTTAGCCTTTGAAAATTCGTAGAGAAAAATTTATATCGAAAATGCCACGATGACCTATTTGGAGCAGCAAAACCCTAGAATCCAAAGCTCTGTTACCAAATGTTATGAAACCAGCTCACAAAAAGATAGAAAATATGGATCAATGACTTAAAAATAATCCTATTCGAGGGGGAAACCATCTTTACATTACACAAATGAACAACTCTTGGATGATACAAATGACAAGACCTCCTTTCTATATATAGAAGTCTAAGGGGTCCCAATACAATCAGATCCTACATAACAATAATATTGTAGGGGCACAACAATAATAATTGTGGGATTCTATGGGGCATAATAATAAAAACATGGGGACTATATGGACACAATAATACAATAAGGGGGTTTCAATAATAACAATAAGGGGTTACACTAGTAGTATAGGGACCTAACAGTATTGGTTAATAACGTTTTCTCCCTTTTCCTTCGAACAATTATTTTATGATAAGGGAGACAAATAACTGTGTAGAGATGGTATTGGTTGATAACTTTTTCTCCCTTTTCCTTCTAACAATTATTTTATGATGAGGGAGACAGCTAAGTGTGTAGAGATGGTCTTTGATTGAGATTAATTGTGTTCAATTTTGTTTGATTGATAGTTATGGTGGTTCTGGGTGGAATGTGCCAATTATTGAATTATTATATTATCATCCAATGGATAAGATTAAAATGTTTTATTTTCATCGAAGATGGAAAGGAAGTAAGTCTATTATTGACTTACTACATATTTAGTATTTTCCTTGGTTGGTCATCCCACACTTAGAGTGCCTAAAAACATATATTATGAAAACATTTTTGGTAAGGATTTTTTGAAATTATAAATTTGATTGTAATTTGTAAAATATATATGTTTCATGTATATTTTAGAACAATGAATCTATTTGTATACTAAAAAGAACATTTTACCTAAGTAAAATTTATGATTTTATTTGAATTTTATCACCAAGTTCCAAACTTGCAAAACATAAATTTTATTTAAAATTTATCACCAAATTCAAAACTTGAAAAATACAAATGAGTAATAATGAAGTTATTTAGAAAGAGATTGCTTCTTTCCACTAGAAACTAATGATATCATTTTTAATAAAAATTATGAATCTAAATTGTTTAAAATGTGTTTTTGAATATATAAATTAATCGAATACTCAAAAAAATATTTCATTAGATTTCTACAAATTGCATTAAAATTGACCAAAAATGATGAAAAGGACAACTAGCACTTAGAGTACAAGAAACCGGTGACATGGGGTACATTGAAACGGAGATGCCGTTTCATAGAGCCACGAATAATGTCAACCTGCCTTTTGGCCTTTTAATCAATATTCACATAGATTCTTGCAAACTAGTTCGCACAGCTCCGTGTGGTATGTGCAAATAGGGATGTTGATGAGGTGGGCCAAAGTATTATGAAATAATGATCTGAAAATGTTTTCTCTTTCGTTTAACATATGCCATTTGTCACTGAAAAGTTTTTAAATCTTGATGTTAAGAAGAACTGACTAAAGCAATAAGGACAATTGGGATGTACAAGTTTCAGCGTATATTATCAGTCATTGAAAAGTGTGTAAAGCTTTCCATTTAGAAAAGAATATTAAAATACCAAGAAACAATGGTGATTTCCATGGAATTCGAAAGGTAGATTGTCTTTCATGTGGCAATTTAGTGGTAAAAATCAATATAACTACAACTCTTCAATACTCGTCAACAATATTTGTTGTAAAGGGACGATTTGTTGGCTACAGTGAATCATCAAAGGATTACAAAATTTATATTATAGGACAATAAAATATTTTAGTCAAAAAAGGCATTACCTTTGATGATGATGCAACCTTTTGGATGTGCAATAACCCTACTTGAAAAAAAATTAATTGGATTATTATAGTAATAATTTTGTTTGACGAGGAGGATGGGAGATGGAGTGGCCGCGCAGCTCAGGAACCCTGGATGAGAAGGGTTAGGGCTTTCCCTCATCATCTGTTGCATACACCATAACTTCCCATGCCCCTTGCATTGTCGGCTTCACCGCTACGGTTTACAGGTTAACCATTCCCATTTGCACTGTCAATTGGAAACCCTACCATCTCGCGATGACGTTTTTATTGTTTGCGGTATGTTGGAAATGGATGTCGACATGGTTGACTACTCAGAGGATCCAAACCCCGACGAATCCATCTGGACGAGCCCTAAGTATGTGCTGGAGTCGATGGATAACAGACCTTTGGGCACAAAATTTCCAATTCCGCGGGATTTTTCTTATAGCCTTTCTGACCCGAGTCCTTCCTCGCTCCCCATTCTGTTCACCAACTTCTCCATTGGGTCATCAGGTCTTGATTTCCCTCCCCTATTGTTGGCAACCCTACACTATCTCGTTTCCTGCATCCCACTGTCCCCTACTTTTGACTCTATGTCGTTGGACTCCCCCCATCTGACTCCCCCCTCTATTAACCCTTCTTCGGCTAGATAGGCCTTTGTTTTTGTCTCGCCTCTGCATGTGGCCAATTTACCCCCCCACCACATTCTTTGGCTACTCTTGGTTTATCATCATCTCCATTTGGGTGTTTTGACAATCCTGTAGTAAACCCTCGCTCTAACACCCCTCTCTCTCAGTGACGCAGATCGGGCTCACAGGACCCTCTTTAGAAATACCCTACTGATCCGCAAGCTGGAAAAGATAAGAAACATAAGTGCATTAAAGCCTCTTGCAAGCAATTGGAACTTAGTTTCGGTGTTGGAGTGCATATGGGGGAGGTGGTGGATACAATCAATAAGGTATTGGCTGGCAGGGTTCGAGGACGTGCTTACCTTGCTGTGAGATTACGTCAATGGGTCATGGAAATTTGGGGGCATATCCTCACGGAACTCCCGACCGTTACTACTTTGGCTTGGGGGTGATTCGATCTGAGTTTTCCAAGAGAGTAACAAACCACAAGGGTCCTATTGCGCTATTGGCATATTGAAATGGCTTCTATTCTGCTCAAGTGTTGGAGCCCTTTATTCGACCCTAAGCGTGAACAGTTGGGTGTTGGACCAATATGGGTCAGGTTACCGAGTATCCCCCTTAATTTTTGGTCTGAGGATGTTTTTATGCGCATTGGGAATGCACTTGGAACCTATCTTGATTTTCACAAGTCCTATGAGTCAATCAACAACAAATCCATGGCATGCATACTGATTTATTTGGACATCAGAGAAGGATTGGAGGAATAGATTACTCTGCACTGGAGAATATTTACTCGCATTCAACTCTTGGATTATGAAGGCATGCCTTTCCATTTCCGAAGGTTTCATAAGGTGGGTCACCTATACAAGGAATTCCCATTGGTAAATCCTGATTTTCCCCCCACCAAAGTTTCGGCTGCAATGACTCCGAGTGAGCCATCAATTGCTGATGAACCAACTTCACGATCTCTGGGGATGAGTCACACAACTAGCGAAGATGCATAGATTCCAGTATCGATTGCTCCCAGGCCTCCCTCTCCACCTATGATGAGATCCCAGGCTACTGTTGCAACTCCGCGACCATTGGGTACATCTTCACCTCTCTGCTCTGCATCTCCTTTTATTTCTTATGTTTCTATTATGAGCCATCATGTTGCAATTTCATCCATCCCTGGCATCTCATCGTCCCATATTTCTTGCCCACTGGACCTACACTTTCCGACTATCTCCACCACTCCACCCTCCATACCTAAACTACATTCCAATCCCTTCACGGATATTCCTACCTCCTCTGGTCATTCCCACTCATAAGACCTCCAGTGTAGGGTATCACATCCACCTGATCAATCTAGGATAGGGTTGATTTCTCCTCCTACATCCACCAAGTCCACCAAAGGTAGACACTCATTCATCTCCAAGGCTATCATCCAGGCTGGGGTGGATGTGGCATTGGGTAGGAAATCCACACTCGACAGGGTTCTTAGAGCATCAAACACCCTCAACCGGTTATTATCATGAAATGGTTATCTTTCAATTGTAGGGGTCTGGTGAGCCCTGCTAAAAAATCTGTATCTACCCTCAGAAGGTTATTGGGTTCTGAGACCACCGATATCATATACCTACAAGGAAACCTTGCCAATGCTGACCTGATCATCCCCATTCTACAAAAACTGAAGTCGGGCTGGACTTTCCACACACATGATGCCATCGGAAGATCTGGAGGTATTGCCTTAGGCATCAATCCACGTACTATTAATATTATCACCGCCTGGGGTGGAGCTAGGTTTATTGGAATGAACATATATTCCTATGAATTAGGGATGGAGATCAAAATATCAAATATTTATGCTCTGTGTCTTAATCGAGTTGACTTCTGGACTCATTTTCTCAACTTATCCCTTGTAACTTCGAACAATCTCATTCTAGGAGGGGATTTGAATTTCTCTATTGGAAATGGGGAATCCTGGGGGTGCAATGCCCAGATAGATCCACTTTCAGATGCCATGTCACACCTCATGGAACAACACCATTTGATCAATATCACCATGCACAAGATACAACCAACTTGGCGTAATAGAAGAACTGGACATACTGCTTTATCTAGGTGAGTGGATCTATTTCTCATCAAGGAACATTTGATTTGGGCTCTGCCTAATTATCATTAGTGGGTGGGAGTCGGTGGAATCTCTGACCATTCTCCTATCCATATTGAGCTATCTGGGCCCTTTCCTAACCCAAGGGCTCCCATTAAATTTAACTCCTCTTTTTTTTTGAACCCTGATTACATCAAATTGGTCACGGATTACTGGCACCCTCATCCACAATCTAGGGGGAGATCTATAGCTGAAGGCTTCTGTCAAAATTAACTTGAGATAAAGAGTCTAACTATTAAATGGGCCAAGGAAAAAAGAGACTGGGATGATCTCACCCTCACGACCATAGAATAAAATATGGCTGATCTACTCGTTGAGCAATGTAAAGGATTCATATCAGATGATGCAAAATCTCACCTCACTGACTTAGAGTCACAAAGATCCAAGATTGTTAAAGAACATGAGGAAACCTAGTGACTCAGGAGTCGTGTTATATGGTTAAAGTCCGGGGATGATAATACCAAATTCTTACATAATTTTTCCAAGGGGAGGAGGGCCAACAACACTATTTGGAAAATTCCCACTCAAGATGGAAAGTATGCCTCCTCTTTTCACCAGCTGGCCCATTTAGGAAATTCACACTTCCAGAAGTTGTTCAAGGCTCCCCCAAGTGCATCCATAGATGAAATTGTTCAAATAGCTGGCCTATTCCCATGCTATGTTGACCAAGAAGACTCTGATGACCTTGTCAAACCTATTACCATGGGCGAACTGGAGAGCACTATTAAATGGTTTAAAAAAGATAAGAGCCCTAGCCCGGATGGGTGGACAATTGAATTCTATATTGCTTTCTTTGATATCATTGGATAGGAGCTTCTCAATGTTTAGGAGAAATGCAGACTTATTGGACGTATGTACGATGCTATCAACTCCACTTTTATAACCCTTATCCCCAAAGTGGATTCTCCCAACTCATTTAATGACTTTTGTCCCATCTCTCTCTACAACTGCCTCTACAAAATCATTGCCAATATTATCGCCAATCGTATTAAGCCTAATCTATCAAACCATATTCTACCCAAGCAATTTTATTTCTTACACAATTGCTAAATACATGAAGCAGTAGGCACTGCAAAAGAGGCCCTCCATTCCATTAAGATGAAGAAGCTCAAAGGGGTCATACTCAAAATTGACCTATCCAAGGCATTCGACTGGCTCAGCTGGCTATACATTAGAATGCTACTTACTCATTTGGGCTTCCCCTTACCCTTTATGACTTGGATCATGAGCTATATCAAAACAACTTCTTTTAGTGTTCTCATTAATTCCCCTCTTTCCTATTTCTTTCATGCAGAGCGTGGGCTCAGGCAAGGCTTCTCTCTATTCCCTCTCTTATTTCTCCTAGTTATGGAAGGATACAACAGACTCATTCATCAAGCTAGAAGGGAGGGGCGAATTCTTGGTCTGAAGATCACTAATCATTGTACTATCACCCACCTCCTTTTTGTGGATTATGTGCTAATTTTTCTGAATGGTAGTATCCGAGACTCCTCTGTTTTCCATGATATTATGTTACTTTTTTCAGTTGCTATAGGTATGGAGTCCAATAGGATGAAATCCACTATCACCTTCTCTGCTTTCTCACTACAGGAAATGTAGAGAGCCTCTTAGAAATTTCCCTATCAAAGATTACAATTGGAGGCTCGTCTTAAATATCTTGGCTTCTATTTTAAACCTCATGGTTACAAAATTGCATATTGGACATGGTTGGTGGCCAAGATCGAAAAGGGACTACTCAACTGGAACCATAGATTTCTTTCAAGAGCAGGGAGACTTGTACTCATCAAATCGGTACTGGAGGCAAGGCCAATGTATTGGATTTCATTAGCTTGGATCCCAAAATTAATCCTCGCTTGGATATAAAAATTATGCTGCAAATTCCTTTGGAACAGACATAACGAAGGGAAACCATTTGCTTGGGTGGGATGGACCCAAGTCACACTACCAAAAAAGTGTGGGGGATGGGGATTAAAAGACCTACCAGCCTTTTCCCATATATTAGCTGCTAGGATGGGCTGGCTCATCCTTACATCTAACAGTCTATGGAAAGAGGCGATGAAATACAAATACATTTGGCCATTACAGACCATGGATTGTATTCAGCTCCCAACCTGGCGCAAAATGGGTATTTCTTCTATATGGAGAATTGTCCTTCACGCTCTACACACTATCACGAATGGTTTAGTCTGGTACATCAATGATGGTGAATCGATGTGGATTGGCATAGACCCGTGGACATGTAGTGGTAATATGCACTGTTTTCCACCTGACCTCATTCAATTCCTCAAGCACAATGACATTCACATGCTTGCAACCATTGTTGATATGGAGAATACTACCATTTTCTCTCAAGCATGGAAAGTGACAAGGGTATTATGCATCCCATGATTACATAAAAGCTCTGTTAGAATCACATGTGTGCATAAAGAAGGGGGATGATGAACTCATCTAGGCACATGCTGGGCATGGAAAATATACTTCCAAAGAAGGATATCCTATCATCCAAGCCTCACTCACCCCACCTGTGCTCATTGATTGGTGGTGATATTTATGGAATCTCAAAGCCCCTCCTCGCACTAGGTTACTAATGTGGAACATTTTAAAGAACAAAACACCTACAAGGGACAACCTAATGCACAGGTCATTTCACGACCCCTCTTGGTGCATTTTTTGCAAACAGGTTGAAGAATCAAACGACCATCTTTTTATTCACTGTAATACGGTTGTTGACTTATGGTCATGGGTTCTTTCATCCCTCTCCATTACCACTCGATGGTCTAGAAACAACATCGTGGATGCATGGAATCACTAGAGGTCGGGGACCTCGAACCAAAAACATCACTTTTTACCTTCGATTATAAGCTGGTCTATATGGATGAACCGGAATGGATATATCTTCAGGGATAGAGCAATCAACTGGCCTATATCTATTGCTCGCATCTTAAATGCATACCATGAAATACCAGATGATGAAAATACTCAAACTGTCCGAACAGTGACCATTGAAGTCATAAACCGCAATATGTCATGGGATTTCTTTGATGGCACTGCAAAGGAACATGGATGCGGGCGGGGGAGGAGGAGGGGCAGGCGGTATTCTGTTACACCAAACTGAAAACCATATTTATCGCATTCAAATGGGTTTGCGGACTAGCACTAATAATTTTTCCGAACTTATAACACTTCTCCACCTTCTCCACTTTGCGTTTGCTCATTATTGCAGACATATTCAAATCTTTGGGGATTCAAAAATTATTATTAACTGGTTCAACAATGCATATACATGTCATACGTAGTCACTCAGAAATATATTTCATGAAGCATTTCTATTTAAATCCCATTTTGAATATATTTCTTGTCAACATGTTTACAAGGAATGTAATAAGGCTTCCAACCAACTATCCAAGGAGGCCACGATCCATCCTAGAGGAATCCGGCTCATAAAAGAACAACAGGGTGATGAAAACTTCCAATACTATCATCGGTCATACGTAGATTAAAACTACCCGAGGGCCAACATGCCCTAATTTTGTAGCATATTTTTGTCTCTTCCTAACAATACATGATAAAGTCTTATTTGTATAATTTACTACAGAACTGTTTACAACCCACCCTACAAGGGTTTTTTGTACATAACTATTTTTTGATGGCCAAGACCCAACATATGCATATGCCACACATGCATCTACAACATGTAATTTTCTTTCTGTAATAGAAAATTGTGATTTTTCCCGAGAAAAAAAATTCTTTGTTTTAACACTACGGATTGAATTTTAAATTCTAATTAAAACATGGAGTATTGGTTTTGATTAGGGAGAAATGTTTATTGTTTAGCGAGATGAGTAGTTTTCATAATACTAATTTCACCAAGCCACCAGAATTGGACACATATAATATTAATATTTAAACAAAAATAATTGACATAAAGTGTAATTGTATTTTAAATCATGTCCAAAACTTACCCATATATTGACTCAGCCCACAATTGTTCATAAATAAAGTACAAAACATCTTGTCCCACCTACAAAAAAAAACTATAAATTATTCCAAAATGGTCTAATCCACCAGTGCATGCTACCCATCACTTCAACCCCCACTGAACTGAATTGGAGCTAAGTATCTCAATGCACACTCATAGTTACACATACACAAAGTTAATGGATCTCAGTGACAACCGCTGGGTTATTCAACAATTCAACCCATTGAGTTGAATAAATGACACACAACCAATTAAATTATCCATTAAACAAGTCAAAACACAAGGATTATTGATAACAAATTCTCAATCATTGGATCAAATCCAAATAAATCTAAAACACGCATTCAAATTTGAGAGATTTCAATCTATGTCAATCCTTGTTACCAATCAATTTCAATGACAAAAAATTCTCAAATAACTTCAACTCTTGCTGAATTTGCATTTTAAACATTCAAACTATTCATTAGCCCTCAAAACATACCATCATAGAGAATGCACATTATAATTAGGTTATTTACTTCAGTTTTAACATAGGTTATTTATCACAATATTTATTTCAATTTTTCATAGTAGTTGATCTTTGCTCATAATGATTGATGCTTATCAGTGTTTATTTCAATTTGCCTCACTAATTAATCTTTGTTCAAGTCATTTACCGTTACTATTCTTATTATTTATTTTTTCTTTCATGACAACCTATATAGTATATACTCATGCACAAAACGTCACAGGAAAACATGAAATCCAAAGAAAACATTGAACTGTACAAAACATATATCCTTGCAGTTTGGAAACGTTAAGAGGATAATACTACTTAATAGATTAAGAATAGAATCAATCAATTGATGGAAGTGTAGGAATATAGGGATTACGCCGATCCCAGGGTTCAGGATTACCATCGGAGGATAAATCATTTTCATATGAACCAGTCATTGATGTTGATGATCAATATCCAGAAACTACGGATTTTATATATTTATAATATAAAATCCAGTAACAATCAATAATAATAATGCCGTCAAAAACAATGTAACATATAAAATAGGTATATTTTCAAGTACTTTTAATTAAAATCCACTGAAAAAATTCGTTGACAATATTTTTGTTCACTTGAAACAACTATTAGTATTTTAAAGCAACTAATTTGACCATATTGATATTTTTGGATGTTTATTTCTTTCTTAGAAGTGATCAGGTCGGGGATTTGAATACGACCGCCACTGGCTACTGTACACAGCACTATAAATCATTTTCACTTTCCAAAAAATTTGGATTTACCAAAAATGGGAAAACGGTCTCGGATTTGAACCTCCGACCCTGTTGTCATTGAGCTAAGCATTTTCGTTATCACTATATTTTAGTGAAAAAAAAAAAGTCATTGAGCTGAGCATTTTCGTTATCACTATATTTTAGTGAAAAAAAAAGTCTATTTAGAAGGCTAAATCCTATCCCTGATAGTAAAAAAAACCTATATTGTCACTGGTTAATAATATTTTGTGCTTGAATTTTATATTTTCATTGGTTAATAAGGTTTTCTCCCTTTTCCTTTGAACAATTAGTTTATGATAAGGAAGACATATACGTGTGTAGAGATGGTATTGGTTGATAACGTTTTCTCCCTTTTCCTTCGAACAATTATTTTATGATGAGGGAGACAGCTAAGTGTGTAGAAATTGTCTTTGATTGAGATTAATTGTGTTTAGTTTTGATTGATAGTTATGGTGGTTCTTGGTGGAATGTGTCAATTATTGAATTACTGTATTCATCTCAAGGATAAGATGAAAATGCTTTATTCTCATCCAATATAGAAAGGAAGTAAGTCAATTATTGACTTACTAGATATTTACTAGCAATTGTCCCAAAAGGTACAAAGAGAGGCCGATAGGATTATTAAATAGGAACTGTTGAATTTTTCTAGAAGAGTTAACTGGTTTGTTGAAAACCTTGTTTTCTTGGACTGGATCATTATGCAATTATTTTCTTTAGATGTTTTGTTTATATCTATATTACAAGGAACACATTGAATGTCTTATTTCATTTTAGAGTAAGTTAATTACCCAAAATCAGGAAACCTCTATAGATGGCCAAGCATATACGAAGAATACATCTCATTCATATGCAATACCAAATCCATCTTTTCTTTTCTCTGAGTAAAATTTCAAAAGCATGAACACATGCCATTTCATATGCACAATAAACCCAACTTCTGAAATTTCAATGTTTGGATGCATCCCATTCATATGCTACAGTAAACCCATATTTTCGTTAAATTTCAATCCATAAACACATCCATTCATGAGCCATAACAGAACCAAAAAAACAAAACCCCCTGACCCGTTAATACATTATCTACTCAGAGAGAGGTAAGACCAAAGGACAACTCTGTCTACAGATCCTCCATGTCTCCGAAGGAGATGAGGAGCATCCCGTGACCCATTAATGCATTGTCTTCTCAAGAGTGCGAGGTAAGACTAAAGAAAATCACTAGCTACGGATGCTTCATGTCTCCATAAGGCCTTCATAAATCTTCGTTTATTTTGTAAATACAATAATTTGATTGAATTTTAACACTGTAAATACTAAAAATGAGCCCATAAAGAGCATATAATCAAGAAGGAAACGCTTTAATCACAGAATGGAAATCAGGAATGGTGATTATTTTATAACGACCAAATCCACCTTCTAATAAAATCTTCTTCCATTCTTTCCTTCCCACCAGAGCAGTGTGCCACCATTACTAGATCAAATACTAGAACTAAATTAGGATCCAGAACCAGCTTCTCTTTCTGGCCACCATTATTATTATCACCGCCTCTGTGATTAGAGTCTGGCGCCACTACGTCAACAATAATGAGCTTCCCCGTCTCGGGGATCGCCTTCCTACAGCTCTTCAGTATCCTGATATAGTCCTCGTCGCCCTAGTCATGCATGATCCACTAATGACATCGCACAAACAAATTGTATAGTCAAAACGTGCTCTCAGCTCATTCTAATTGAATTACATGACAGCTCAGCAAGTTCACGACTTACCTTCATGAATATGGTGTCTGCAGAGGGCACGGTTTCAAACATGTCTCCGCCCATGTGCTCCACACCTATTTACATACATTTATATGTATAAGATTGTTATACATATATACCATTGATGAAGCAAAGGTGTTGTTAGTAACCTGGGAGATGGGAAGCAGTGGCCACGACATGAGGGAGGTCGTAGTTGATGCCTCTGATGGAAGGATAACGCTGCAACATTGCCTCGATTGTCTCCTCTGCAAGCCCAGCCTCTCGAGGCAAATCAGAGAATGGAAGTCAAATTTCGAAAAGCTCTTTACAGAGCTTCAAACCGACATTTCTGTGTTTTAGAATACTCGAGGGATTGTTACGTCGGCACTGCATCAGAAAGAGCTATTACTTCAAGATGCACCAGATCACGGCTTTGGGGGTTTGGGGATTAAGTCTGCAGAGATACAGCTAAAGAGTTGGCCGCAGGTAGTTTTAATTGGTGTATGGGGTATATAATTTAATACTAATGAGTGCTTTCCAAAAGCGAGGGAAGGAGTTTTAGTGGCATACCTCTTCATCTGATAGATACATTAGCAGCCAATTTGAAAATACTATATCAGCAGACTCTGGTTCAATTTTTGAGGTCTGCGGACGTAACATCAGCACACATAAATTTGACATTCTTGAAGTGGCTATTTATTTCTTCATTCTGAACAAAGTAAAGAATAGTTAGTTGATTTATGTAAAGCCTTTTGAGTTTCATAATTTAGATTCAAAGATTAACAGAAGCCATACGCGTTTCTAAATTCTAGCTTTAGATCTGACATGCAAACCAAGAGAAAGATAGAAACTATAAGCAAGGATTACGCATACCTTTTTTATTGCACTCTCAATGAATTCCATAGCTAAAACATGTTCAGCCTCCTTCGCTAATTCAGCTGTGTAGCGTCCAATGCCAGCTCCTAGCTCAATTACCGACTTACCCTTACGTGATGATAAAAGAGAAAGTATCTGCAGCATAGATAAACATTTATGTTTTACATTTGAACATATAGATATTAGTTGGAAATAATTAATTCCTACTTGTCTATGGCTGTAATTTTCTATTTGAGGAGTTTGTTCCTACATAATAGGAATAAGCTAGAATATAGTTTCTCCTAGTTTAGTGTGTGGTTGAGAGAATATCTCAACCACACTACTGTACGTCTAAGATAGCATTCCTATCTTAAGACTATTGATTGTATAAATATGTGTGTAGTTTACTCATTCAACATTAATAGAATATATTATTGAGTGTCTGTAATTTTATCTTGGTATCAGAGCCTATGAGGGCCTGGCCCCTCCTGGGCTGGGGGAAAATAAAGAGTTCAGTATATTTGTTTCTCCATCATCCACTGTCCATTAGCTAGGGAAGCGCAGACTGAGATCCCGACAGAAACATGGAAAGAGATCGAATCCTTTTTCCACCAGAGGGCTTGACATATTCGAGAGCGTATGTACCGAGCTCTCTGCTAAAAGAGAACATATTGCGAAGAAGACTGGTGCGCCAGAAAACCTAGTGAGATTTGCTGATTCCATGAACGGATGGAGTCCTGTTGTGTTGAGAGCCAGAGAGGGAACTGGCAAGAAAAGCCGTGGCTGATATATTGCTAGAGTTGCTGTCGTGGGACCTGTGTGGGATAATAATGGTGAGAAGCATGGGGAATTGACGAGAAAACTTGAAGGGAGATGTATTAATGGCGAGGCTGAGAATATCTCAATTTCTGTGTTGGGATCTGCCAAGAAAAATCGTGGAGGAGTCAAGATCAGCGTGGATATACGCAATGGAAGCGTGGATCTGACCGCTGAAGCAAAGGAGCCATGGGTAGCAGCGCTGAGGAGCAGCGTCGTTTGTTGGGTAAGCCTAAGCCTGAGCCTGAGCCCCTCCCATGGCGTTTTTGTTTGAAATAGTCCATGAAGATTCTCATTTTTTCCCCTCAAATTAGTCTTGCTTTTCAGTCTCTGCTATATCTGAAAGTGGGTTTTTGCTCGATTCATGACCTGTACGATGGACCTGAATAAGCTTGAAGGTGGGAACTGGATGAGTTCTTTTGTTGCCACTCTATCAGAATGGAGGAAATTAGTATCTCCGGTAAAGGGCAGGAAGAATTCCATGTTCACAATTGGGTTTGTGTTAGCTGTTCTGGTCTGTTCACTATTTTTGGGCTTCAATTATCCCAACAAGCTGGTGGCAAATCCAATGGATCACAGACAGTCTTGGTTCCCTTCTGTGTTCAGAGATTCTTCTAGGTCTAATTCATTCTTTAAATTCATTTTTTCCTGATTCAACAACTGAGGAAACCGATGAGTCGGTGTTTGACAATGCAGGCCAAACGCCCGACTTAGGAGCAGATGGTACACAGTCAATCCTTAACAATGTTTCTACGCCTCTGGTTGACAATGCGGGCAAAATGACTGATTTAAGGACAAATAGAACCCAAGGGATTGTTAATAATGGTTCTGTGCCTGTGATTGATAATGCAGGCCAAATGCCTGATCCAAGGGCAAATAGCGCACATGGGATCCATGACAGTGGTTCCAAGCCTGTGAATTCTCCAGTAATAGATGGGCTGGATAAGACAACAATTTCTGGGAATTCCACGCAGAGGAAAGTTCCAGGAGGATTCAATAATAAGCCTCCCGGTGTTGTTTCTAGCAGTGATAGCTCTCATAATTTCACGCAGGAGGCCGAGTAAGCGTGGCAATATGGTCGCAATGGCAGCATGGCTGTACTCCTGTTAGTGGGCATAGTGGTATTTCTGCAATTTTATCTTGCATAAAAAGTGTTCAGCGTTATCCAGTCCTGATCGAGGAAGTTCACAATTTGCATGAAGAACATCAGCTACATTAAATTTGTTGTAGGAGAGCCGGTTCTAGAGAGCGAAAAAATGGCGTGGATGAAGAATTGTGATGAGGCGCGAGTTCGTGTTTGCGTTCAGTTTCATGACACTTGATTTCTATGCTATTTTATCTTGTCAATTGGTGGAGAAATGAGCAGTTTTGGGTGATTGGGGGTGTGTCAGTGCATCTTTTTTCTCTCTGTTTATCCTCTAGCAAGGGCGACCTGGTTTCTACTCTTGTGACTTCATTTCTACTCTTACTATTGGGCCATGAAGTAAATGCTACTGATTTTCATAATAATTATTTCATGTTATGGTATTTTATGTTATTATTTAAGTGACATTAGTATGACCAACTATTGTCACAACGCTGAGTGTGTTGGAACTGGTCATTCCAACACTAAGCAAATTTGCAGGGAATGGTGAACCTGACGTGAAAACAACATCAATTGGAGTTGCATCAGAGATTGGAGGATGATTGATATCGTGTTGCAGATTGTTAGCGAGCATGAGGCAGTATGCTTGAAAACAGTGACTAGCCTTGATACTGCGAGTAGGGGAAGTGGCATTATGTTGCGATGCCAGAAGAATTGGATACTGAAATGCGATGGAGGATTGGACTATGGAGTCTTGGATTACTGTTCTTGAAGGGGAAATTGTGTTCTCTTCGTGTGGCTGTGAGTGCCTATGTTTTGGTTTCTTTATCAGTGGACCCCTCATAGATGAGGTAAAGCAACAGCAACAACGGTTATGGTGGACAACAAAGTAGATGTTTGTTTTGAGTTAGTGTGGCTTATGGAATAGACTCCCTAGCATGTTATTGTAATAGTCATTGTATGTACCTAGAAACTCCAAAAATGTGGAATCAGATGTAAGATTTTTAAAGGCATCTGAAAGTTCGTGGTGATCTTAAAACCACTTTGTAATGGTTTATGGTCAGCCTGAAACCATCTTTTGTCACTATAAATTGATGGTTGGTGGTGAGCCAGAAACCATTTATATAGTCTTTGTGACTGAAGTGCCTTTGTGGCCAGCTTGCCTTTGTGGCTGAATCGCCTATGTGGCTTGAGGTGCCTTTGTGGCTGGAATCGTGGATGTCAATGCGTTGTTTGACAAGCTTGCCTTTGTGGTTGTGTGTAAATGAGAGCTTTGTGTTCAATTGAGCAGGTGGACTGCAGAACACCTGGCTCGGACTCAGATGATTTTTTCTGAGTAGAAGGGGATTGGCACATTTTTCCCACTGACAGCAGTGCCAGGAAGGCCAACTGGTGTGTCTGTTAGGCCATTAATCACGCCAATGGGCGCGGGTTTTTCGTTCAGGATCGCGCCAATTCACCTTCAAAGGGATCCGCGGGATCAGAGAAGTTGTGGATCTGTCCGAAGGCGACAGATTGTGTTTTTGGAGGTTTTGTGCATGTAATTCCCCTGATGGTGGTGGATTTGACTATGATGACAAGTAGTCATTAAGGGGGGCAGTTGGAGATAATTAAGTCCTACTTGTCTATGGCTGTAATTTTCTATTTGAGGAGTTTGTTCCTACATAATAGGAATAAGCTAGAATATAGTTTCTCCTAGTTTAGTGTGTGGTTGAGAGAATCTCTCAACCACACTACTGTACGTCTAAGATAGCATTCCTATCTTAAGACTATTGATTGTATAAATATGTGTGTACTTTAATCATTCAACATTAATAGAATATATTATTGAGTGTCTGTAATTTTATCTATATTTTGCTTTCAGTTTCATGCTATCTTGTTATTTCTATACCAGAATTGTAACAGACAAAAAAGAACAGGCATAACAAGAACTTGTAAAATAAAAAACAAATGCTCTTGTAGACTGTCAACGCAAGTGAAGCTACCGAGACATTTGCTAGCATTTACATAAAACCTAGGAACAGTTATAAATCACAACACTTCATTTCAGACAGTTTAATTTAACAATTATAAAACCAAGCAACTATTTACAATTAGATGAAACGTCAGTTATCAACAAACGAATGTTATGAGTCCTCAAAGTCAAAACTCGTTATATTTAACCTTTGAAATTAAGATTCTTTCATGTCAAAACTTTAAGTCAGAATTATGTTGCATAGCCAACTTCGCTTTCACATTAAGATCCACAATGTCGACACTCAGATCAGAATCCTTTGACCTAATTAGCATTCTTTTTCTGCTAATGAACTGACAGTGCGGCAAATTTAGCGTTGAAGGCATTAACCTAATCATCAAAAACATCAGATTAAGATTCCAATATGTTGCAACCCAAGCCTTGGCATAGATTGTTTGAACTTTCCTTCAAAGTTCATATTTTGTCAATGTAGAAAAGGAACCATTGCAAACTAAGCTCCTTTGCTGATTGAGATCACAGTCCCTGATTCATCCGCCCCTACAGTCACAAAACCAGATCCCTAAACGTCACCTAATTAAACTCCTACAAGCAGACATAATTTACCCTTGACATTGGGTGATATAATATTGGTGCATCTTATGACTCTCTTCATGAGAATCGGTGGAGTACTCCCAGTTAACTGCTATATCAAATATGCTGACTAATATTTTTATCTAAATGCTGAACGACACCAAAAATGCTACTACCCTTCAAAATTACCTTGAATAGTGCAAACCTATGGCCATGGAAACAAATTTATACAAATCACTATTTCTGTCTCTCACCCACAATATATAGAGACCATATAACCTTACTTTCGTATTTCGAATCTGAACAGTGACTTTATACAAATCACCAGTCCACATTTATTATATGTATTTTGCTACCAAATTTTAAATGAACCAAAGACCATCACTCACTTTTGTGCTTCTAATCTAAACACTCTTTGCATCCAGCCCATGCATGGGAGATATATATGTGTACATACAACACATACGAAACAGTAAAAAGAAAATGGGAAAATATAAAAATACCCTGATAGTGACCTATTTGTTTCCAGTGATAAAGATCTTGAAGAAAGATTAAATCAAGGAATTTATCACTAAATATAAAACGCAGTATGTCAAGCAGGTTGTGGTCAGCTGGTTAGATCAAAGCACTAGCAATGCTTAGACCTGGGTTCAAAACCTTCTGAAGACATTTTCTCTGTTCATATGGGTCAAGACAAAAGAAACAAACACTCTTCAACAACAATATTCAAATCTATTAGATGATGGCCTGTAGAAAACCTTCTGAAGACATTTTCTCTGTTCATATGGGTCAAGACAAAAGAAACAAACACTCTTCAACAACAATATTCAAATCTATTAGATGATGGCCTGTAGCAACCATCTGTAGACATGTTCCCTTGTTAATATGGTTCAAGGCAAAAAAAACAAACACTTTTCGACGACAATATTAAAATCTAATAGATGGACTGTAACAATCATTCACTACAACAAATTCTTGTAAAAGATAATTTCATTAAATTCGCCATATTATAAAAGAGATCCCGATTCCAGAACACCATTGCAATATAGATTCATAACAACAAGCATTACCTCTGGCCTTTCTTCTTCATCTAGCTTTGAAGCCTGACTGTCAAGCATCATGGCTTCCAAGCTCAGAACGACGGAATGCTCCTTCCAGTAGTTCAATTGAAGAGCCCTCTCGCCTGAACACATACATTCAGGCTTAATAACAATAACCCACCTCAATAATCCCCAAATCAACCCATAATAAATAGCCAGCGAGGCTAAAAAATCAAAAGATATGACAAATTCATGCCACCATTCGGATTCAAATAGAGGAAAAAACAAATTGCAAGCAAATTTTAACTACAAAATCAATAAACTCTTTAAATTTTCGATCAATAATCGAATACCCAAAACAAAATGTGCAATGCACTTACCATTGACGGCCATGGTTCGTGAAAATGGTATACCCAGAAAAGACTGGATGAAAAGTAAAACCAACCGCCAATAAAGGAGATGCTAGCAGCCTTCATTGGCGATACGAGAGCGAGAAAATGTTCTGGATCTTCGGTTTGAGTTTCTTCCTTTCTGTTGCATGGGCCCTGGTCCAAAATGCTCGCAGATGTATTGCCCAAGTGAGCCCAGATTTCAAGAAATAAAACCAAAAGCTAACAAAGGAGATGCTAGCAGCCTTCAATAGAGATACGAGATCTTGAAAATGTTCTTGATATGCGGTTTGAGTCTTTTCCCTTCTTCATTGGCCAAGACTCTTTGCCTAATCCAAAATGAAAGAAACGCTCACAGAAAAATATCTTCAAGAGTGACATAAAAGAATGGGAAAAAGCAGTAAAAATATTTGGAAAAAGCAGTCACACTTCAAATCAACGGTTGAAAGTGTCTCACTTGATCGAACGGAGCAGGGTAAAAGTGTTGCTGTGTAGCGTCCAATGCCAGCTCCTAGCTCAATTACCGACTTACCCTTACGTGATGGTAAAAGAGAAAGTATTTGCAGCACAGATAAACATTTATGTTTTACATTTGAACATATAGATATTTTGCTTTCAGTTTCATGCTATCTTGTTATTTCTATACCAGAATTGTAACAGGCAAAAAGGAACAGGCATAACAAGAACTTGTAAAATAAAAAGTAAATGCTCTCGTAGACTGTCAACGCAAGTGAAGTTGCCGAGACATTTGCTAGCATTTACATAAAACCGAGGAACAGTTATAAATCACAAAACTTCATTTCAGACAGTTTAAATTAACAATTATAAAACCAAGCAACTGTTTACAATTAGATGAAACGTCCGTTATAAACAAATGAATGTTACGAGTCCTCAAAGTCAAAACCCGCTATATTTAAACTTTGAAATTAAGATTCTTTCATGTCAAAACTTTAAGTCAGAAGTATGTTGCATAGCCAACTTCGCTTTCACATTAAGATCCACAATGCCGCAACTCAGATCAGAATCCTTTGACCTAATCAGCATCATTTTGCTGGTAACGAACTGACAGTGCGGCAAATTTAGAGCTGAAGGTATTAACCTAATCATCAAAATCATCAGATTAAGATTCCAATATGTTGCAACCCAAGCCTTGGCATAGATTGTCTGAACTTTCCTTCAAAGTTCATATTTTGTCAATGTAGAAAAGGAACTATTGCAAACTAAGCTCCTTTGCTGATTGAGATCACAGTCCCTGATTCATTCGCCCCTACAGTCACAAAACCAGATCCCTAAACCTCACCTAATTAAACTCCTACAAGCAGACATAATTTACCCTTGACATTGGGTGATATAATATTGGTGTATCTTATGACTCTCTTCATGAGAATCGGTGGAGTACTCCCAGTTAACTGCGATATCAAATATACTGACTAATATTATTATCTAAATGCTAAACAACACCAAAAATGCTACTACCCTTCAAAATTACCTTGAATAGTGCAAACCTATTGTTGGAATATTAATTCCAACTGCAGGCAGAGTTTGCGGACGCGGACCGGGACAGCGACAGCAACAGGAAAACCACTTTAGCAAAACCACCTGACACTCATCGGACCGCCTTTTGCTGTGAAGCTGTTTCCGTACACACAAACCCGATGCAATAAGATTTCTCCATGCGTCCTCTATACATTTGAAAAACCACTGCTCCATCAGAACGTAAAGCTTGGTCAAGTAAGGGCTTCCAATATCCTTCACAACCGCCCGATTGAGTTCATCATTATCCACCATCGATTGCAACCAAGCTACCAGCAAATGAAATTGACGTGCCATAAAAGCTTTGTGTTTGACCGTAGTATTGTCAGCGAGGCAATTTAATGATTTTACAGCGGTTTGTAAATTTGTTGGTGAGGATTTTAATTTTATTATTCTTCTACCAGCGAGAGGTATGGCCATAGAAAAGCCGTATTCACATGTTATATTTTTTTTATGCATTGTATATGCATTGCAATAAAAAAAAAAAAGAAGACCCGCACAGCAGTGCGAAGGCAGAATATATAGAACAGGTGCAGCGTGAAAGAGGTAGAATGCACAGCAGTGCAAAACGAAAAAAAACAGCGTGAATACAATATAGCTTTTGGAATACACAGCAGCATAAAGGAAGTTTTTAGTTGTTCATTATGAAATGCATATGGACTGCGCAGCAGCGCGATGGTAGTGTATTGCCTTGTCTTGATTTGTAGATCATGAAATGAAATACACGCAGCAGTGTGATAAAAAGGTTTTATGTTGTTCATTGCATAAACAATGTAATGTATTTCCAAGGAATACGCGATAGCGCGTGAAGGGGAGAAAAGAATTGCACAAGCAGTGCGAATGTAAGGGAAGTTCGTTGAGAGATAGCAAGAGGGAGCACACAGCAGTGTGTTGATTTTTCCTAGCAGAGACAGAGTTCTCTTGGTAATGCACAGCAGTGCAGAGAAATTGTGGTGGTTCGTTGAGAAAGCAAGGTAAGGGAAGCACGCAGCAGTGCATGAGAAAATTTACACAGCAGTGTAAATGGTGTGAGCAAAGAAATGGTTTTTCACTTCACAGTGAATGTAATGTAAGAAATTTTACAGTGTATGTAAGAATTTTTTTTACAGTAGTATATGTAAAAGGTTTTCACAGCAGTAAATGTAAATGAGATTTTTACACACATCAGTGTAAAATCTCAGGAGGAAACAAAGTTTTTTTTGTTGGTTGAAATGTATTTTTGGTGAATCCCTCTGAGTGAAAGAGGATGAAATATGTATCAGGCATTTTATTTTAATGAATACAAGCATTTTTTTGGGTATGTAATACTCTGTTCTCAGAAATTTTTTTAAGCTTCCCTGTGCAAAAGATCCTGTGGCAGAGAAACAGAGCATTGTCTCTGTGTGTGTTCAGTTTGTTTGTTTTTGGGATTTTACCAGAAAAATCCCCAACACCTATGGCCATGGAAACGAATTTATACAAATCACTATTTTTGTCTCTCACCCACAATATACAAAGACCATATAACCTTACTTTTGTATTTCGAATCTGAACAGTGACTTTATACAAATCACCAGTCCACATTTATTATATATATTATGCTACAAAATTTCAAACGAACCAAAGACCATCACTCACTTTTGTGCTTCTAATCTAAACACTCGTTGCATCCAGCCCATGCGTGGGAGATATATATGTGTACATATAACACATACGAAACAATAGAAAGAAAATGGGAAAATATAAAAATACCCTGATAGTGACCTATTTGTTTCCAGTGATAAAGATCTTGAAGAAAGATTAAATCAAGGAATTTATCACTAAATATAAAACACACTATGTCAAGCAGGTTGTGGTCAGCTGGTTAGATCAAAACAATAGCAATGCTTAGACCTGGGTTCAAAACTTTCTGAAGACATGTTTTCTGTTCATATGGGTCAAGACAAAAGAAACAAACACTCTTCAACAACAATATTCAAATCTATTAGATGATGGCCTGTAGCAACCATCTGTAGACATGTTCCCTTGCTAATATGGTTCAAGGGAAAAAAAACAAACACTTTTCGACGACAATATTAAAATCTAATAGATGGACTGTAACAACCATTCACTACAACAAATTCTTGTAAAAGATAATTTCATTAAATTCGTCATATTATAAAAGAGATGCAGATTCCAGAACACCATTGCGATATAGATTCATAACAGCAAGCATTACCTCTGGCCTTTCTTCTTCATCTAGCTTTGAAGCCTGACTGTCAAGCATCATGGCTTCCAAGCTCAGAACGACGGAATGCTCCTTCCAGTAGTTCAATTGAAGAGCCCTCTCGCCTGAACACATACATTCAGGCTTAATAACAATAACCCACCTCAATAATCCCCAAATCAACCCATAATAAATAGCCAGCCAAGCCAAAAAATCAAAAGATATGACAAATGCATGCCACCAATCGGATTCAAATAGAGGAAAAAACAAATTGCAATAAAATTTTAACTACAAAATCAATAAACTCTTGAAATTTTCGATCAATAATCGAATACCCAAAACAAAATGTGCAATGCACTTACCATTGACGGCCATGGTTCGTGAAAATGGTATACCCAGAAAAGACTGGATGAAAAGTAAAACCAACCGCCAATAAAGGAGATGCTAGCAGCCTTCAATGGCGATACGAGAGCGAGAAAATGTTCTCGATCTTCGGTTTGAGTTTTGTCCCTTCTTTTGCATGGGCCCTGGTCCAAAATGCTCGCAGATGTATTGCCCAAGTGAGCCCAGATTTCAAGAAATAAAACCAAAAGCTAACAAAGGAGATGCTAGCAGCCTTCAATAGAGATACGAGATCTTGAAAATGCTCTTGATCTGCGGTTTGAGTCTCTTCCCTTCTGCTTCATTGGCCAAGACTCTTTGCCTAATCCAAAATGAAAGAAACGCTCACAGACAAATATCTTCAACAGTGAAATAAAAGAATGGGAAAAAGCAGTAAATATATTTGGAAAAAGCAGTCACACTTCAAATCAACGGTTGAAAGTGTCTCACCTGATCTAACGGAGCAGGGTAAAAGTGTTGACAATTGTTGATGCATAGGAAGGCCTATCGGCCTAACCGGAAAAGACTGGATGAAAAGTAAATCCAACCGCCAATAAAGGAGATGCTAGCAGCCTTCAATGGCGATACGAGAGCGAGAAAATGTTCTCGATCTTCGGTTTGAGTTTTGTCCCTTCTTTTGCATGGGCCCTGGTCCAAAATGCTCGCAGATGTATTGCCTAAGTGAGCCCAAATTTCAAGAAATAAAACCAAAAGCTAACAAAGGAGATGCTAGCAGCCTTCAATAGAGATACGAGATCTTGAAAATGCTCTTGATCTGCGGTTTGAGTCTCTTCCCTTCTGCTTCATTGGCCAAGACTCTTTGCCTAATCCAAAATGAAAGAAACGCTCACAGACAAATATCTTCAACAGTGAAATAAAAGAATGGGAAAAAGCAGTAAATATATTTGGAAAAAGCAGTCACACTTCAAATCAACGGTTGAAAGTGTCTCACCTGATCTAACAGAGCATGGTAAAAGTGTTGACAATTGTTGATGCGTAGGAAGGCCTATCGGCCTAAATATTTGCTTTGGCTGGTCATCCCACACTTAGAGTCCCTGAAAACATAAATTATGAAAATATTTTTGGTAATGATTTTTTGAAATTATAAATTTGGTGGTAATTTGTAAAATATATATATTTCATGTATATTTTAGAACACTAAATTTATTTATATATTGAAAAGTACATTTTAAATAACTTAAATTTATGATTTTATTTGAATTTTATCACCAAGCTCCAAATTTGAAAAACATAAATTTTATCTAAAATTTATCACCAAATTCCAAACTTGAAAAATACAAACGAGTAATAATGAAGTTATTTGGAAAAAACTGACGATATCATTTTCAACAAAAACACATGAATGTAAATTGTTTAAAATGTGTTTTTAAATATATAAATTAATTCAATACTCAGAAAAATATTTCATTAAATTTCTGCAAATTGCATCAAAATTGACCAAAAATGTTGAACAAAAAGGGTGACTAACATTTAGAGTATAGGAAACCATTTACATGGGGTACGTTGAAACATGGATGCCTTTTCATGGATCCACGAATATTGTCAACCTGCCGAGTCGTCTACAAAGGCAGAGGAATTGCCCGAACGGCCAAAAGTGCTAGAATATGGGCAAAAAAATTCAAAAAATCTTGTAGAGGCAGTGTTTGAATCATGTTCTCGATGGTGGAAATGGTATCAGCACCACCAAAAACTTATGAGACACCTAAAATATTGAAGTTTAACAACCGTAAGTTGGATTTACAAAAATCTCTGCAAGATTTTTTCAAGATATAACCGAAATTTCCATAACTTTCAGGGAAAAAACTCAGCTTTAATAAGTATCCACGTAGATTCTCGCAAACCGGTTCACATTGCTCCGCATGGTACGTGAAAACGTGGATGTTGATGAGGTGAGCCAAAGTATTATGAAATAATGAACTGACAATGTTTTGTCTTTGGTTTAACATACGTCATATGTCACTGAAAAGTTTTTTAAACAATTGTAAGAAGAACCGACTAAATCGATAAGGACAATTGTAATATACAAGTTTGAATGTACATTATATCTCATTGAAAAGTGTGTAAATCTTGTCATTTAGAAAAGAAGATTTAAAAACCAAGCAACAATGGTGATTGCCATGAAATTTGAAAGGTAGAGTTCTTTCATGGGGCAAGTTACCGGTCAAAAAACAATATAAATACGACATTTGAAAGGTAGAGTTCTTTCATGGGGCAAGTTAGCGGTCAAAAAACAATATAAATACGACCCTTGAATACCCGTCAACAATCTTTGTTGTAACGTTGTGGATTGAATTTTAAATTCTAATTAAAACATGGAGTATGTTTTTTTTATTAGGGAGAGATGTTTATTGTTGTGGGGATGAGTAGTTGTAACAATAGTAATTCCACCAATCCACCAAAATTTGACACATATAATACTAATATTTAAACAAAAATAAATTACATGAAGTGTAAATATATTTTAAATTATGTTCAAAACTTACTCATATATTGATTGAGTCTACAATGGTTTATAAATAGAGTACAAAACATCTTGTCTCACTTACAATTTTTTTTTATAAATTATTCCAAAATGGTCTAATCCACCAGTACAAGGTACCCATCACTTCAACCCCACTGAAGTGAATTGGAGATAAGTATCTCACTGCACACTCATAGCTACATATACACAAAGTTGATGGATGTGAGTCATAGCCGTTGGGTTATTCAACAATTCAGCCCATTGAGTTCAATAAATGACACCTAGCCTATTAAATTATCAATTAAACAGGTCAAAACACAAGGATCAATCATAACAAATTCTCAATCAATGGATCACAACCAAATCAATATAAAACACATTCAAATTTGAGAGATTGCAATCTATGTCAATCCTTGTTCAAATTCAATAACAAAAAATTCTAAAATAACTTCAACTCTTACTGAATTCACAATTTAGACATTCAAACTATTCATTAGCCCTCGATACATACAATCATAGAGAGTGCACATTATAATTAGGTTATTTATTTTAGTTTTAGCATAGTGTAAATAGGTTATTTATCACAATATTTATTTCAAATTTTCATGTTGATTGATATTTTTTCATAATTATTGGTCTTTATTCATATTTATTTTAGTTTTCCCTACTGATTGATCTTTGTTCAAGTCATTTACTGTTATTGTTCTTATTTTTTTTTGTTTTCATGACACCCTATATAGTATATACTCATGCACAAAACGTCACAAGAAAACATGAAATCCAAACAAAACAATGAATTGTACAAAACATACATCCATGCAGGTTGGAAAAGTTAAGAGGAGAATAATACTTAATAGATTAAGAGGAGAGTCAATCAATTGATGAAAGTGCAAGAATATATGGCTTAGGTCGATCCCAGGGTTCAAGATTACCATCAGAAGATGAATCATTTGCATATGAACCAGTCATTGATGTCGATGATCCATATCTAGAAACATACCCATCATAACTAGTAGCTATGGTTTGAGTCCTATACTAAGTATAAGATCGAGTCCCAATGACACAACTAGCATCTTGACCAAGAAAAGAATTGGTTTTCATTTGTTTTATTTGAAACCCTCCAATATCTAATCATTTTATTTTAAGTCATAAACCAAGTTATCAAAAACATTTACTAATATAATTGAATACATACAACCAAGTCTAGGTCAATTTCAATACACTAGCTGTAATTTTCCATTTGAAATACAATCATAGTATTTTAAGTTGAAAAACAAGTTATTAAGAACATTTACTAATATATTTGAAGATATACAACAAATTCTAGAGTAATTTCAACACACTGGTAGTAATTTTGCATTTGAAATACAATCATAGTATTTTAAGTCATAAAACAAGTTATCAAAAACATAAATTGATATTTTTGAAGACATACAACCACATCTAGGTCAATTCAATATGCTGGTAGTAATTTCCCATTTGAAATATAGTCATAGAATTTTAAGTGGAAAAACAAGTTATCAAAAACATTTATTGATATATTTGAAGACATACAACAAAGTCTAGGTCAATTTGAACACAATGACAATAATTTTCCATTTGAAATACAATCATAGTATTTGGATTAGAGCCCTTATCTATAGTGCACATCATGAATTCCTTCTCTTGTAGATTCGATATTACGATGGTAGGGTAAAAAAGGCATCAAAAGAGGAACATCTCTAGAATTAATTGAAAGAGGAGAGGAGGTTGCAAACTTAGAGGTTCAAATCCTAAGCCTACCCATGTCTTTCCTCATCAAAATTAGCTTCCATCCACAACTAGGGGTGCTTTCTTCCCCCAGACCAGTTGAACCCAAGAGTTTTTCTCTTCATTATATTTTTGAATAACTTATTGCTACGTTCGTGTCCCCTATTTGAAGAGTTCTTGTTGGTTCACTATTTTCACATGCTTTATATTGGGGTCTAAAAGTTTAGATTGCAATGTCATTTGAAGGAGTATGCCTTAGTATGAAACTGAGTAATTTCAAGGTTTGGTTTTTGAGTTCAACTTGTTTCAGTGTTTTCAATCAATCTACCAGCACAATTAGGAGAAATCCTATTCGCATTACACTCTAAGAAGTATTATTCTCGAAGGTGATAGTTGTGATACTATAGATTTTTCTAGTAGTTAGCATAGTTTACCTGTCATAAAGGATATGTTGTAACCAACTACTAAAAATTTGAGGTAAATAGCCCCAATATTTACTTCAACGATAAGAATAGAATATTATTCATGTTCAAACCTAGTCATTTCCCCAATCACAAGACAATAACCTATTATTGTTTCAAGGAAATATCATCCAAAACTGGCCTCTTTGTACAAAAATGTGGCTTACAAATGATACAACACCCCCCTTCCAAGGCAGGACCCCTTTTCAAATGTTCATCCACAAGATCAACTTCCTCATGGCATATAACTTTATTATGTTTCATACCATTAACTAAGCGACTATCTCCTCTCCAACTTCTTCTGACTTTTAAACTCTCAAATGTGTGAGGAAATCCATTCAAATTTGAGCACTAGCAAAGTTGTTGATTACAAGGGGTTTAAAATTGAATTCCTCAAGCATGGTGTTGATTCTCTTACCTTTCCTATTATAGATCTCTTTAATGATGTGGTGTCTTTAAATTTTGCATCTTCATGGACCCACATAGTGTTCATATTATTTATAACTCAATTAATAAGTAGAACTATTATGATTGGGCACAATTTTGTAAAATTCCATGCTATTATTCTTGGCATGTTTTTATCAAAGTAATTTGAAAGAACTATAGCATTAGAGGTCAACGATGCTTCAAGGAAAATTAAAATACTATAGATCAAATCTATATTCATTGAGCTATCATCAAGAATGCTAGACAAAGATCATCTATGGTCTATTGTTGTTTTGTGCACTTAGAAAGAATTCTCACTCCATTCCAATGCACTTTTTATTTGAGAGGTTGTGGCATTGAAGTACCAAACGTAGTCATTGTTATCATGAGGTTCTAAAAGGAAGTAATGGACCATTTCCACAGGGGAGATGGCCTTTCTAATAATATTAGGAGCATTATTGGAGTCAGAAAGGAGTTTCCTCTCTCTTCAACATTATCTGGAATATAAATTTTGAGCTTGAAAAGTTTCTTAGAAAGAATAGAAAAGTTGATGATGGGTGTATATTACACCATGCCCTTATCTCATTACTTCTCATTGATGATGACATCTTCTTCCTAGCCTCCTCTCCTAATGGATCACAAAGAAACTTGGAAGCACTTGCCAGCGCTTGTGATCATCACCAACTTGTTGTTGACCATAGACTAAGGTTATAGTCTGCAAAACAACTAAGTGTGCCACGTTGGATATAAAAAGAAATTTTATGTTGTAAAGGGTTGTTGTTCTTATTTTAGCAGTGTGCAAGTTTAGCAATGTTCTTTCCCAGTTTTAAGAAAACTAGTGTGTAGTCCTATACTAAGTATAAGATCTAGTCCCAGTAACATAGCCAACATCTTAACCAGAAAAAGAACTAGGGTTCACTTGTTTTACTTGAAATACTCTAATGTCTACGTCATTTTATTTTGAATTATAGAACAAGTTATCAAAAACATTTACTAATATAATTGAAGACATACATCCAAGTCTAGGTCAATTTCAACACGTTGGCAGTAATTTTCCATTTGAAATACAGTCATAGTACGTTAAGTGGAAAAATAAGTTATCAAAAACATTTACTGATATATTTGGACATACAACAAAGTCTAGGTCAATTCAACATGTTGACAGTGATTTTCCATTTGAAATACAATCATAGTGTTTGGATTAGAGCCCTTATCTCTAGTGCACATCCTAAAATCCTTCTCCTATATATTTTATTTTACAAGGATATTGTTAAAAATGCGCATGTATGAAAATATATTAAGTTTCTACTTTTTTTTAATAGTGAATTGTGTCTCTATTCTAATCCATGTTATTGCAAATTCTTTATTGAAATCTCCTAGAAATTATGAATAACTAACATGTTAATTTCTTGTAGGAAAATAAAAAATATTAATAGCCTATAGGAAAGAAAAAATTCAAGCTTTATATAAGTGTGTATAATATATTATTGTTAACTAAATGCATGTAATAAACCTTCAGGTAGTTACAACTATGGAAAGAGTTAGTTATGCTACTCATATAAGGAAAATGAGGAGGTGAGTGACTATGGGTGCCCAACTACAATCCACTTCGTGAAATCAGGATAGGGTGGATCATGTGAATGTCAACAATTCTCCCAACAATGTTGTTGAGAATGACCATGCGGCAAAATATGATGTTTTCCCACCATCAACCATAGAGTGACCATAAACAATATTAAAGGTGCAAGTTCAACTATGAAGATCAACTCTATCAGAGGATGGAAAAAAGAGGATATGTTAGCTACAATTAATAATATAGATTTTAATGGATATTCAGTTTGAGCATCTACAAAAAATCATGGAATTTCTCCCTTGTCAATACATTATTAGATAAATGGGATCACTTATACGAAATGTAGTCGGCCTCTTACAATTATGACTAAAGAGGAGGAGGCTAAGGTGGTTCAATGGTGGAAGGATATGGACCGATTGAGACATGGACTAGATTTGATACAACTCAAATTCACAGTTTCCCAAATATGTCAGGGGAGGCCAAACCCATTCAAAGATGAGTTTCCTAGTAAATTATGGTGGTTTAGGTTTAAGAAAAGGCATCCAGACATTGTATTGCATATAGATGAGGGCCTTGACAAATATATATCTTTAAATATACACCCTGAAACTATCTCTAAGTTCTATGACACTCCTTTTATTGCATACGAAAAACACTCTTATACTCCTGACCATTTATTGAACTATGATGAAAAATGTTTTCATGAAGGAAGGAATCTTGGCATGTGGGTAATTTCCAAGAGAGGAAGATGAAATGTGCCAAATATTTTTCCTAAGAGTAGGGAGTGCATAACTATTCTATGTTGTGTCAATATAATTGGTGCTTCACTCCCCGTATTTTATGTATTCAAAGGTGAAACTCAACTAGAAAAATATATACAAATTGTGAATTAGGTGCATGCATGTGAACATCCCTATGCAGAATGACTAACAATTTTTTTTTGAATTGGTTTTGTCACTTTGTTGTATATACGCTAGTAGGTGTCTCAACTAAAAACAAACACCTACTAGTTTTAGATGGACAAGGAAGCCACATTGTTGTGCAAGCAATTGGGGAACCTAAAAATTTAGGCATCGACATGTTAACATCATCTACTCATACTACTCAAAGATTGCAACCCCTTGATGTGAGTCTGTTTTGGCCTTTCTGGAACTATTTCAGGTTAGAGTGAGTTTCATGGATGAAAAATAATCCAGGATTTTAGGTGAAAAGGTTTTAGCTACTGAGCTTGCAAGTAAATCCTTTAAAAGGGATCTCATATCATCAAATATCAAGGTTGTCTTTTGGAAAACTAGAATCTGGCCACTGAATTATGATGCTCTTCTCCATTATACTCATTACAGTCAAGCATTTGATCTGGATGGTCAAGAAGAATGGAATTTCCAGGCACATGATGATGCATAAGAAGAAGTGGATGGACAAGAAGATGAAGTTGCACCTGATAATATGGTCTCCCTCTCTTAAGGACACTTCTATGGTATTGATGATGAACATGTAAGTGAAACATAGTATAATCATGAATCAATTGGCAGTAACATGCAGGGTTTTCTACCAACTGAAGCACATGAAATTTCTACGTGTGATACTATTAATGACTTTGTTGGTCACACCATTGAAATTGAGAATGTGGTTGAAAATGATGTTGTTAATATTACACTAGGAAGCAACATTGACCAAATGATATTTCCAAGCCAAGTATCCCTGCCATCATGGCTGGAAGAAGCCATGATGAATATGAACAAACATAATGCCTCAAAAACTAATGAAGAAAGCATGAACATGCCTTCACAACCAACAAAATTAAACAATGAAATTTTCATTTTTTTTGTGGAAAATACACTAATGAAAGAAGATATTGTACATAACGAGAAATCATATGAAATAAAAACATATTTCAAATAGTTGTCCCAAATATTGAAATGAAAGTGTCAAGAAAGGAGAAGAAAATGCCTAGGAAGGATCAATTACTTGGTCGATTCCTAAATCTACCAGTAGAGAGAGTGTCAATAGAAAAAAGACAATCAACAACAAATAGTCTTTGTTTGGGCCGAAGTCACATAGTTACTCACCTCAGAAGACTATATAAAACAATTAGTTAAGTCTAAACAAAAGAAACTTGAAATTAAGACTTAAAATAGAAAATGAAGGATTTATTGGAGGAAAAGAAGGAAACAAGGATTGTTGCAGGACAATGTTGAGTAGAGGAAAGGCTTGAAAGGGAGAAGTAAGGCAAGACAAGTACCTTAAAAAATAGTTATCAAGGTAGGAAAGGGAATAAAGAAATCCTCAACAATTTCTTCAGAAAGAACAAGGGATGCCATATAAGGTTGAAAATTATGCAAGCATAGTCAATGAAACTAGGATGATGTCAAACACATTAGACCATATTGTAGATAATAAACCATTATTCCAAGACCTCATAAACATCAAAGTCCCTCGCTATCAAAATTGGGATTTTCCCACTTGCTATATTCCTACAAGTGCATGTGTTAATCCTATGTATCATTATCAAACACCACCACTTAATGCAAGGGTTAGTAGCACAATTGTGAGCTATGGGTACTCAATTACTCCATGGCTACAAGGGGGAAATTGGATTCAATCGTATGGAATCAATCCAACGCATCCTAATTAGCCATTATTGTGTAGTACAACCTACTTGGATCAATCATGCAACTCAATAAGGTTGGGAAATGAAGATTGTGGAGGCTATCAAGCATAGGGGTGTCATAATTGTTTTTGGTGTAACCACATTAGGATGTGTATTTTTTTAAGCATAACCATTATTTATACTGATATAATCTATCTATGAATGATATAGATATTGATATAATCTATATGTATTTATAAATTTGAATAACTTACATGCAACAAAGATAGAGATTACCTACAATAGAGAGACGGTAAAATTAGTTTCAGAGAAAAATACAAAAAAAATGACAAAAAATCATGTATAAAACTAGAAAAATAACAAGTTACGTTCATGAAAACTGATTCAAACCCAAAGCTTGCATTTCCACCACCAAACCAAATAGAATCTCCCATAGGCTCCATCACAGTCCATAGGATGCACAATCAATAGAGATAACATGCGTAATGGAAAACCGCTGACGAACTAGGTGAAATAACGATAAGCGTAATGGTAAACCCCCCATGAACCAAGCGAAACAACAATGGGTGTAATGGTAAATCCTCCATGAGCCAGGTGAAACAACGACAGGTGCAATGGTAGTCCCCCCACGACCTAGACAAAATAACCACAAGCGCAATGGAAAATCCCCCACGAACCACGCAAAACAACGACACCCATCCATAAATGCAACAAAGGATTTGGAGGTCAAACAAAGAAGGAGGTGGGTCAAAAAATAATCAGAGTAGCCCCAATGGAAACACATTGGGCTTGAAGAAGAATAAACAAGGATAGGAACAACTTCTCGAAAACACAGAGTGCAAAACTATAACCCTGATGCATTTGATTTGTGTCAATATTTGCACCCAACACGACTCGTGGTTCCACTAGCTCGATAGATGGCATGTCACTTATGTGGCATGGGCCATGTGGTTTGCGGTTGTGGCAAGGAAGGTGCACAACATCTCTCTCTCTCTCTCTCTCTCTCTCTCTCTCTCTCTCTTATATATATTATATATATATATATATATATATGTATATGTATATGTATATGTATATGTATATGTATATGTATATGTATATTACATTTTTGAATGCATAAATGGATTCAATACCTTGAAAATCCCTTGATTAATAATAAAATAGCTTAAACATGCAATTCCAACAAATATTTGTTCCATTCAAAATTAACCCTTAACAAAAGGGTGGAAGCTTAAAGTAATGAGACTTGAAATGCTATAACAATAAGAATTTATTTTTTCAATTACATTATGTAATATATAGACATTATTAGTATTAGTATTAGTATTATTATTAACAACCATATATTATATGTAAATTGTTGATATTGAAATAATTTAGTTAACATGAGTATTGTCATATTTTATTTATGGATTACATTGTCTACATTAAAAAAAGTCTATTAATATATTTTTAAATACATTTCAATATTAATTTCAATTTTTTTACTTTTGATTACTTATTCTCTTTACACATTGAAATATTTTAGTTGATATATATACATATATGTTTATGTTTCTTCTAAAGTTGATATTGAAATATTAAAATGATTTATTTACATATCCAATTGAAATATAAAAATATAAATAATATCAAATTTATTTATTTCTGTTTTAATTAATTTAAAAGAATTTTAAAAGTTAAATAAAATTATAAAAGTTAGTTATCTCCTTTGGATTGTAATATCGAAAACCAATAAAGAAATCACACTTAGAGTGAAATTGCCTTTAATAATATTTTTAATTAAAATTATATATATATATTATTTTTTTAATTTAAAGAATATTTATTTCTATTTTTAAAAGGACACATGTAAAATATAGATAGAATTATACATCATTCTTACAGTTATAAAATAAATCTTTTTACTCAATGATAATATATAATGTTATATAAAAATATCTATGTATAAATAATAATATTTAAATAATAAAATAACTTAAATCTAAAATTAAACTTCTTTAAATATATCTATTTTTAAATTATTTAATAAAAATAAACTTATACCCTTTTATTGAAACATAATTGAATAATAAGTTTGGAATTATATGTATATTAAATAGATATAATATAAACAATACAACTTAATCCTTTATAGCATAGATATAACATAAAACACCACAGTTTAATTAAATTAAATTAGATATCTATAAATATAATATTTTCATAATTTGAATAATTATATTATATTTGTTGCATTATATGTAGGGGTACGTGATAATATTTATATATGTGCTTGAAAATAACTAAAGGATAAACTAATCAAAATCCAGGATTAAAATTCTTTAAATGAATGATTTAATAGGATATGGAACTGAAAGAATATTTGATTTTTCTAAACGTAAAATAAATTTGAGTTTGAAATAAGTATTTGCTGGTTCGATAACGTTTTTATTTATTTAATTTTTAAAAGCCAATGAAAAACATTAAATATATGGAAAATATATCTTTCCATTAAATGATGTTGAAATGTTGAATATATGGTGTAAAACTAGTTGAAGTAAACTATGGTTTGGTTTAGCTTTTATTTTGATTTTAGTTTTGTTTGTTTGTTTTTTTTTTCCATGTTATATGGAAGTGTTTATAGATGATTTTATTATATTATTTAATTTTAATTAATAGTATAGATTAGTTTATATATATTTAATTTTCAATATATTATAAGTTGAGAGGATCAAAATTTTTGAGGTGTAAATTTTCTGTTTAGAGTCAAGAATTTGAAAAAAACTCGTAGCTTGAGGGATTTGATCTTTTTCAGCTCAAGATCCAAAGTTAGATGGATCTAGGTTGATTTGAGTTGCTAACAACAATGTCACATTTTCATATTAAAATTATTATGTATATGATTAAGATGAAATTTACACTTTAAAATTTAAATAAAATGTAGTCTAAAAACACACAAATTAACCTAGAAAATAATGGAAATTCCAGCAAGATTATGAAAAAATCCTATAGAATTTTTTGAAAATCTTGGTTACAACTATCAAAATACAGGATTTTGGATGCCCTAGGGGTTCTTGATGGCGCTGAATCCATTTCCATCGTCAAAAAAATAATTCGAACACTCCAACACTGATTTTTTGAATTTTTTTTGCCAAATTATGGCAAGAAATCTGTCGTCCGAGCTAATTTTTGGTGTCGGTAGACAACACCTTTATATAATATGCAAATTAAAATATTAATACTTTAAATTTCATTAATGAGAAATTGAATTATAATCTCCTAAAAGAGAAAACAAGTGACATTGTTTATTGCATATATTTACAATCAAACTATGATATTTTCAACCTCATCTATAATATTTTTTTATTGTTTTTAAACTCATAATTTTCATTATGATTTTTTCTATAAATATTATGATCAAATGGAAATTTAGGTTTGTAACAATGTATTATGTTTGGTGATGCACGTAGGTCATGGGCCTGCAGTGAGTCTTTATTCTCAGAGTTGGAGGAAAAGCGTAGGTGCTGGTAGCCTTTAGTGAGCAACGAGATTGTATTCTCGGTTGGCATCAAGTCTTTAGGCCATTTTTATCTTATGCATGCTAATGATTAATGAAAAGTATATGATTGAGGGTGGCAGAAAAAATGTGGATGAGGTGGATTATTAATTCAGTCACATTGACTCTCCTCCCATCTAGATAAAAGTGCCACCCCAAATTCATGATCTGGAGTTTTGGAGGACATCTAGTGATTTGAATTTGGGAGTTAAAGCTTCTCTTTAGCCTCAGGAGTCAGCAATGTCGGTTACCTCCATCGTCTCCACTCTTGCTTTCCTTTCAGAATAGAGTAAGGGGTCATCTCTCATGTTGGGGCCACATATTTCACTAGGGTTTAATGTATCAGATCTAATTGCATGCACAAACATGTATACCAACGTTCCTACAGATGCCCATTTGGGAGGTACCCTCTTAGAGGATTTCCATGGTTTTGAGCAGGTCCTTAATGAGGCAGTGGTGGGTGGTATAGGGTTTTTGGGATCAATATTTTCCTTTAAAGGTAATGTTGGAGGAGGGTTTGTCTATGGCATAGAACAAAGGATGGGATATGATTTATTCGAGGTTTTTTCTCTAGGGTTTTAAGGGCTTCATCAAGGAGGACCATCTAATTACTTGAATTCCCTGGAAGAGGAAAATGGAAGGTATGCAGAGTGAGAAGGGTGTCCTGATTAATAGGTGGAAACCCTAAGAGCTCAGGCAAGCCTAGATGTACAACACCACCCTCGGAAGAAACGACAGAAAGGAAAGTGTGTAGAACTTGGTGCACAGACAAGAAATTTAGTTAGGGGAAGTTATGGGGACATTACAGAGGGTGGTGGTTTGAGATAAAGGTAGGTAATTTACAGCTGAGTACCTACACGAAGGGACTGAAAATGAATGCGGGAAGAAGTTAAACGATCTCCCCAAAGTAAGCACTCTCACACAAGGATGGTTCATTTTTAAATTCAATTCTGTAGAAGTGACTAGATGGGTTCTAGGAAAACATGGTGTCTTTGCCTGTTGAGCATTTTCCTTCTCATCGTTCTTCTTTTTTTCCTCGCCTACCAAACGAACGAAGAGAAGTGGAAGAAATTAGAGCATTTCTTGATAATGTTGATTCCTCACATGTTCAAGACATGGATTGGCCCAATATTGGAACCTCTCCAGTGAATGAATATAATATAGAGGGGTTATTAGATATGGCATTACCAACATTGCTCCCCACTGGTGATGCTAATTGGTTGCAACAACATATTTGTATTGTTCAACTTCATGAGTATGCATTGCATCCTCTTAGGTGCTATGATCAGAGATTTGGAAGCCATCCTCACTTTTGATATTACCTATTCAACATGATAATGCAACATCGAAGCCAATAAATTGTTGTAGTTTTTATAAAGAAACATTTACATGATAACTCACCTACAACAATTGAAGAGTTGTGTCACCAACTATTTGATTTATGAGATAATAATTTGGTTGAGCATCTTATGCGGTTTGGCTCCTCTCTTAGAGGTACAAGGGCATACTGGACTAAGTTTCGAGTTCAATTGACTAACGTGATTACTCAATTAGGATGTCCATCTTTATTTCTTACTTTGAGCGTAGTTGACACAAAGTTGTCAGAGTTGCATAACCTCATGCCCATACATTCACATTCTCGTTCTTTAAATGAGCATCATATGAAAATTGGGAATGTTATCCAGTACCCTCATATTGTTGCCACATTTATGCACCATAGATTCAATATTTTTCAAGAGGAATTTATCCAAAAATATCTTAAAGCTAAAGACTTCTGGTATAGGTTTGTGTTGTTGAATTTGTTTTCTATACTTTGTCAACTTTTATTATGATTCTATTTATATTGTTTGTAGTAACTATATCTTCATTTTTTTCAAATATGAGTGACAACATAGAGGTTCAGCACATATCCGTGGTTTCCTATGATTAGAAGTCGCTCCTGACATGGAAAGACTTGATTGGTCAAATGGTCCTAATGTACAACTTGCAAAGAGATTGTTTGAGAAATATGTAACTGCATGGAATCCATGTGACATACATCATCGCAACATAATGGTTCCACGAAGCCTCAATGATGACCCTTGCCTATTGAATATTGGTCACATTTTCTCTTGAAATCCTCATAATGATTACGAAGAATTGTTAAACTGTGTCCAAAGGCACACAAAGTGTACTGTAGATTCTTGTTTGTGCAAAAAGGGCACTATTCTGACATGTCAATACAATGCTCCATGGGATCTTTGTGATGAATCAAGATTGTTCATACATGATCAAGGAAGAAAAAAATATGACCCAGCAAGAAATGATGACAGACTTAATGTACATAACATTGACCTTATAACAATGTGGCATGCAAATGTTGATTGGCATCCAGTGCTTTCTCACTATGCTGTGTTGAAATATATTGCTAAGTAAGCACCAAAAGAATAAAAAAGGTCTGAAATTTATCATTATATGTTAACTAGAATTTCAAACTATATTGGCTCTGAGGATCCTGCTTTATGTGCATATGGAAGGTTTCTTGCATAAACGATTATTCACCATGACATTGGAGCACAAGGAATGTGCCATATGTTGCTTAAGCTACCTATTGTTGTTTGTAGTGGGAAATTTGTTTCCTTAAATGTTGGAAGAAAGGTTTTTAGTAAAATCTTAAGGGATGGCTTGCAATGTTCATCTGAAAATACCTTTTTTCAACATTATAAGAAGAGACCTTTTTTTCTTGAACATCTATCTTTGATAGAAACAACAAGATCTTGGACATTTGATAGCAATCATAAACAAGATCCATGGAAGCCTAGAGATGTTCATGTTATTGTTCGGGTCTGACTAAGGTTTTATTATATTCCTGGTGAGGCTTCAAAGGAATTTGAAACCTTTTGCTGGACATAATTTCTCTTGTACAAGCCATTTCGTGACATTCCTGTAGAAATTGACCTTTCAGCTGAAATTATCATTGAAAACTGGAGGAATTTTTGATATCGAGCATGGCATGTTGATCAAAATCTATCAATTATAGACAATATTAAAGATGAAAAAGATGGTGATTTTTCTAACTAGGAAACGAATCTTGAAGATGATTTTCAATAATGGAAGATTTTCTCTCACTTGGTTCCACCAAATGATGTGAATGTTTCTAATCTTCTCACCCTTGGTCAAAGGGACATTGATATATCCTTTGACTCGGAAAGTACAACTATTTCTGATGATGTTGCAGAGGAAGCTATTAATTTTATAAGGAATGCAAAATCAAGGGGTGATATTTTTGACCTTTCAAATAGAACATTTCCATCTCCAGATTCTTTTTCAGAAAAACTATGACATCCTTTTGAAATTGTTTTAAGGTACTTTGTTGAATATGAGATTCGTGAAGCTCTTCTTATGATTGTTCAGGGTAGTGCAGGCACTGGGAAGTCTTTCCTTATCCATTGCATTTTTGAAGCTCTTTCTAATTCGTCATGTAATGGAAGAAGCTCGTTACTTCTTATTTACCTGACAGGAATATATGCTTTTAATATACATGAAAAAACAATATGCTTGGCTCTAAAAATTCTAATTAAATATATGCAGCCACTATAGGGGCAGTCACTTGCAGTATTCCAAGAAGAAATGTGACATGTTAGATATATATTTATTGATGAAATGAGCTTTCTAGGATCAAGGTTGTTTATGAAAATAGATGCTCGATTACGACAAGCATTTCCAGAGAGAAATAATTGTCCTTTTGGTGGCAGATTCATCGTCCTTGTGGATGACCTTGGACAACTCTCTTGTGAGAGATAAGCCTTTGTATGTAGGTAATACAACAGGGAAAGTCTTGTGGAACAAATTCAACATTGTTGTCACTCTTGACACAAATTTTGCCAACAAGGGAATAATGAGAAACAATCTTGTTTTCGTAGAGTCGTCAATAACATAAGAAATGTAGAAATTGTTCTTGAAGATTGGGAGTTTCATATGTCACGGGCTGATATGAGGTTGCATCCTAGAGAAAGAGATTTATTTAATGCAGTAGTCCACATGTTTCCAACAAATAATTTGGTCTCCTTACATGACAGGCATATTTTAAAATCATTAAATTCTCCAATTGCATGATGTATTGTTGAGCATTCAAGGCATTCAAAAATCATTGGTGTTGATGATGATAAATTGGACCGTGAATTTTTTTTTTGTCATGGTCAGCGTGTTATGTTGACAGGTAATTTATGGGTTGAAGTTAGCTTGGTGAATGGTGCACTTGGTTATGTTAAGGATATATTTTATACGCCTACATCTAAGCCACCTCAACTTCCAATGTTCACAACTATTGTTTTTGATAAGTATGTTGGTGTTCTATTTGATGCAAGAAATCCAAACATTGTGCCTATCAAACTAGTGATAAGAGGAAATAAAAAAAAAATTCCTTTGAAGATGGCATGGGCTCTTACAATCCACAAGTCACAGGGATTGACTTTAGAACGAGCCTCAGTTGATATCGAGAATAAAGATCAGCAAGGCCTTACCTTCACAGCGATATCAAGAGTGAAATCAATAGATGGTTTACGCATTGCACTAACTTTCTCTTTTCAACATTATGCCAAGATGAAAGATAGTGCATATGTTACAATTAGGAAGAAACAAGAGGAGAGATTGAAATCCATATCGTTATGACATACACCTAATAACATTGTGACCTTCTTTATAGTATGTTTTTTGAATTGATTTTATTGTCCTCTTGATTTACTTTTAATATAATAATCATTTTCATATATTTATGAGATTAATAAATTCATCATATTCATAGTAATATTTGAGAAAGTTGTTTACATCGTTTTCCATGTTGTTCAATTTACTTTTTTTTTTAAGTGCATATTGTTATTTTATTTGCAACAGACCATTTAGACATAAACACTGAGTTATATGAACCAATCATTCAAAATCGTTTTTATAACTGGTTCATATTGATATTAATATTGTGGATTCATATTACATTATGAAATTAAAAAATGGAGGTTTTGAATATTGGCAATCACCATGGACAATATTCATTTTTTGAATATTGGCCATAGTTTTATTCTATTTCCATGATTTTTTCTATTGTATTGTGAAATGAGGCTTATATTTGTAGAAATTTTTATATCATTTGGTTCATGTAACACTAGATTGTTTTTTTTCATGTAACATTATAACATTAAGTTTTCGAACATAAATACAAATGGGGTGTTATGTTATATGTGTGTGTGTGTGTGTGTGTGTGCTTATTTATTTGTGCATGTCTTTATTGATTTTGCTTTTGTTTTCCTGTTTGTCAAATGTAGATATGGACAATAATGATGTCATCTATTATTCCAAAACGATGCACAATATTGTTGGATCTATAAGTTTTCTTTCGTATCTTCGGAACAAGTATGATAGAAAACATGGGTTCCATCCTGCTTTTATTGATGATCATATTCATGTGCTAGATGAAAAGAACACACATGTAAAATACCTGTTACATGTGCACAAGAGGGAGTCTGGGAAGAGAACAAGAAGGAATTGGTTGGAAAGTGTTAAGTATCATGATCATTATCCTATTGATTTGGAATGGTGCTACTTTTTTCATCAGACTGGTTGTGTTTTGGAAGAGGCCACTCCATAGATGACTTTTGATGGAGTGTTTGAAGTTCAATTTTGTAGTGGAATTATTTGATGTAAAGAAAACAAAAATATAAAGACTCAATGTTCTTTCTGTGGGTGCAATGTTGGTGAAATTGAATTTTTTTTCTCGTTATTGTTTTTATGTAGAAAAATGTATATCTCTGGTCTTAAAATGTCCTATTATGTTATTCTTCTTTAAATCCAATGTGTGCAATTTAGATGTGTTTTTTTCATTTATGTTCCTTTGCTCTAATGGCAGTGTTACTATTTTTTTTCTCTTGAATTTTTTATTGTTGTGGTCTTTTGTGTGGATCTCTTCACTTTGTTCATGTCTTTCATAAATGAAGATATTGTTTAAATTTATAATATTATTGTTGGGCTTTCATGTTCTTGCTATTTATATCAATATTCTTGAGATTTATACTATTAGTACTCATGTATTGATATCAACGTATTTATGGCTTAAAATTTCTTTATTGTTTATAATGTAGTGATATAAATTTGTTATTATTAATGTGATAATGAATTATCATGTTTTAATTCTTTATATTTTACAATTTGGTTCTTATATTTATTGTGGTTTATGTTTTTTATTATTGTTTTGTGTTATAACATTATTTATGTTTATAATATTGATGTCATGGATTTAGGGTTTAGGGGTTTTGAAATATTTAATATGACATATATTCTCTCATTTTCAAAACCAATCATCGTGAGCGTTGTCAAACGTTGCATTATAACGAAGATTGTCTTCAGATGAAAACGATAATCAACAATCGTGAATCATGGTCAAGCATGGTCCAATGCCGCATTGTAACAAAGATTGTCTCAATATGAAAATCAACGATGGTTAAGGATGGTCATTGATATTTATTTTTCGATTTATAATATTTATCGTAGGGTTTAAACAACCTGGATTTAAAATATTAATCCATTGGGGTTAAAATATCAATCCTTTCCATTTTTAATATTTATCCCTTGCATTTTTTAATCCCTTAGGTTTATCCCTTGGGTTTACTAGTTCCTTGGGTTTATAAAATTAATAATCCCTTTGATTTATTAATCCCTTGAGTTTAAAATATTAATTCTTAGGTTTGATTAATCTCTTCGGTTCTTATATTGGTTTGTTGGTTTTATTAATTCCTCGGGTTTATTAATCTTTTGTATTTATAATATTATCTTGTTGGGTTTACTATTTCCTTGTGTTTATAATATTAAATGATTAGGTTTATTTGTTCTTTAAGTTTGTAATATTAATAACTCCTTGGGTTTATAATTTACTCCCTTTGGTTTATTAATCCCCAATATTAAGGTTTAAATAATAGTTATAAGGTTTAATATTATTCCCTTACTTTTACACTGTTTATCCCTTCAATTTATTAATGTGTTTCTTTCATAATATTAACAATCCCTAGGGTTTATTGATCCCTTAGGTTTATAATATTCATAGTCATGTTGGTTGATCAATCCATTGGGTTTAAAATATTAATTCCTATGTTTTATTAATTCCTTCTATTTTTAATATTGATCTCTCGTAATTTTTTATCCCTTGTGTTTTTAATGTTTTTCCCTTGGGTTTATTAATTCCTTAGGTTTATAATATCAAATGCTTGGGTTTCTTTGTTCTTCAAGTTTTTAATATTAATATTTCCTTTGGTTTATCATTTAATCCCTTGGTTTTGTTAATCCTGTGACCTTAAATTATTAATTCTTGGGGTTTATTAATCATTTGTATTTTTAATGTTAGCTCGCTGGTTTTATTGATTCCTTGGGTATATTGATCCCTTGCATTTATTAATCATTTGTTTAATATTATTCAACAATGGCCAACAATAAACAACCATGTTCAACCATGATCAACAATTGTCCAATATCAATCGCTTGGGTTTATTATTCGCCGGTCAATGATGGTTTATTATGAGGTCAACCATGGTCCAACATGGAATTGTGATAAGGATTGTCTCAATATGAAAAATAATGATGTTTAGTCATGTTTATTTTAGTGTTTATAATATTTGTCTTAAGGTTTATATACGTTGGGTTTATAATATTAGTCCCTTGGATTAAATATTATTCCCTTGGGTTCATAATCCCTTTTGTTTTTAGTGTTAATCCCTTGGGTTTATAATATCAATCCCTTGGATTTATTATTCCCTTAGGTTTACAATATCAATCATGGTCAACTATTATCAATCATATCCAACCATGGTTGAATGTCGCATTGTGACAAGGATTGTCTCACCATGAAAATAAACCATGTTTATTTTAGTGTTTGTAATATGTATATTGGGGTTTACCAATGTTGGGTTTATAATATTAGTATCTTGGGTTTAATATTATTCCCTTGGGTTCATAATCCCTTGGGTTTATTATTAGGTTGGGTTTATAATATCAATCATGGTTATCTTTATTAATCTCTTGTGTTTTTTGATCCCTTAGGTTTTTAATATTTATCCTTTGGGTTCAGTAATTCGTTGGGTTTTTAATATTAAACGGTTGGGTTTATTAGTTCCTTTGGTTTATAGTATTAATAATCTCTTTGGTTTATTAATCCCTTGAGTTTAAAATTTTAATTCTTAGGGTTTATTAATTCAACCATGTTTATTTTAGTATTTTTAATATTTATCTCAGGGTTTGTATACCTTGGGTTTATATAATTAGTCTCTTTTGTTTAATATTATTCCCTTAGGTTCATAAACACTTGGGGTTTTAGTATTAATCCCTTGGTTTTATTGTTCCTTTGTGTTTATAATATCAATCACTTGGGTTTATTATTCCCGATTCAAACATGGTTTATTATGATATCGACCATGGTGCAACATGGAATTGTGATAAGGATTGCCTCAATATGAAAATCAACCATGGTCAATCATGTTTATTTTAGTGTTTATAATATTTATATTAGGGTTTATATACGTTGGGTTTATAATATTAGTCCCTTGGGTTTAATATTATTCCCTTGGGTTCATAATCCCTTGGGGTTTTAGTATTAATCCCTTCGGTTTACTATTCCTTTGGGTTTCTCATATTAATCCCTTAGGTTTATAATATCAATCATGGTCCACCATTGTCAATCATAGCCAACAATGGTCAACCATGGTTGAATGTCGCATTGTGACAAGGAATGTCTCACCGTGAAAATAAACCATGTTTATTTTACTCTTTGTAATATTTATATTTGGGTTTACCAATGTTATGTTTATAATATTAGTCCCATGGGTTTAATATTATTCCCTTGGGTTTATAATCTCTTGGTATTTTAATATTAATCCCTTGGGTTAATTATTGCTTTGGGTTTATAATATCAATCCCTTGGGTTTATTATTCCCTTAGGTTTATAATATCAGTCATGGTAAACCATGGTCAATCATAGCCAACCATTGTCAACCATGGTTGAATGTCGCATTGTGACAAGGATTATCTCACCATGAAAATAGACCATGTTTATTTTAGTGTTTATAGTATTTATATTTGGGTTTACCAATGTTGGGTTTATAATATTTGGCCCTTGGGTTTAATATCATTCCATTGGGTTCATAATCCCTTGGGGTTTTAGTATTAATCCCTTGTGTTTATTATTCCTTTCGGTTTATAATATCAATTCCTTTGGTTTATTATTCCCTTAGGTTTATAATATCAATGATGGTCAACCATTGTGAATTATAGTCAACCATGGTCAACCATGATTGAATGCCGCATTTTGACAAGGATTGTCTCACCATAAAAATAAACCTTATTTATTTTAGTGTTTGTAATACTTATATCTGGGTTTACCAATGTTGGGTTTTTTATATTAGTCCCTTGGGTTTAATATTATTCCCTTGGGTTCATAATCCCTTGAGTTTTAGTATTAATCCCTTGGGTTTATGTTTCCCATGGGTTCATAATATCAATCCCTTGCGTTTATTATTAACCTAGGTTTATAATATCAATAATGGTCAACGATAAGCAACCATGCTCAACTGTGGTCAATCATGGTTCAATCTCAAATTATGAAAAAATTATCTCCATTTAGGGTTTATATACATTGGGTTTATAATATTAGTCCCTTGGCTTTAATATTATTCCCTTAGGTTCATAATCCATTGGGGCTTTAGTATTAATCCCTTGGGTTTATTGTTCCTTGCATTTATAATATTAATAATCTTTTTGGTTTATTAATCCCTTGAGTTTAATATATTATTTCTTAAGGTTTATTAATTCAACAATTTTTATTTTAGTATTTTTAATATTTATCTTAGGGTTTTTATACCTTGGGTTTATAATATTAGTCCCTTTTGTTTAATATTATTCCCTCGGGTTCATAATCCCTTGGGATTTTAGTATTAATCCCTTGGGTTTATTGTTCTTTGGGTTTATAATATCAATTGCTTGGGTTTATTATTCCCCAGTCAACCATGGTTTATTATGATGTCAACAATAGTCCAGCATGGAATTGTGATAAGGATTGTCTCAATATGAAAATCAACGATGGTCAATCATGTTTATTTTAGTGTTTATAATATTTATGTTAGGGTTTATATAGACTGGGTTTATAATATTAATCCCTTGGGTTTAATGTTATTCCCTTCAGTTCATAATCCATTTGGGTTTTAGTATTAATATTTTGGGTTTATTATTACTTTGGGTTTCTGATATCAATGCCTTGGATTTATTATTCTCTTAGGTTCATAATATCGATCATGGTCAACCATTGTGAATCATAGCCAACCATGGTCAACGATTGTTGAATGTCACATTATGACAAGGATTGTCTCACAATGAAAAAAAACCATGTTTATTTTAGTGTTTGTAATATTTATATTTGGGTTTATGAATGTTGGGTTTGGGGTGTATTATTCCCTTAGTTTTACAATATCAATCATGGTCAACCATTGTCAACAATAGCCAACCATGGTCAACCATCTTTGAATGTCGGATTATGACAAGGATTGTCTCACCATCAAAATAATTAATGTTTATTTGAGTGTTTATAGTATTTATATTTGGGTTTATCAATGTTTAGTTTATAATATTAGTCGCACGGGTTTAATATTATTCCCTTGTGTTCATAATCCCTTGGGGTTTTAGTATTAATCGCATAGTTTTATTATTCCTTTGGGTTTATAATATCAATCCCTTGGGTTTATTAGTAACTTAGGTTTATAATATCAATGATGGTCAACCATTGCCAATCATAGCCAAACATGGTCAACCATGGTTGAATGTCGCATTTTGACAAAGATTGTCTAACCATGAAAATAAACCATGTTTCTTTTAGTGTTTGAAATATTTATATTTGGTTTTACCAATGTTGGGTTTCTAATATTAGTCCCTTAGGTTTAATATTATTCCCTTGGGTTCATAATCCCTTGGGTTCATAATATCAATCACTTGGGTTTATTAATAACTTGGTTTATAATATCAATCATGGTCAACCATAACCAACCACAGTCAACTGTTGTCAATCATCGTCTGATCTCACATTATGAAACAAATTGTCTCCAGTTAGGGTTTATATACCTTGGGTTTTTAATATTAGCCCCTTGAGTTTAATACTATTCCCTTAGTTTCATAATCCTTTGGGGTTTTAGTATTAATCCCTTGGGTTTACTGTTTTTGGGTTTATAATATCAATTGCATGGGTTTATTATTCCGTAGTTAACCATGGTTTATTATGAAGTTAACCATGGTCCAACATGGAATTGTGATGACGATTTTCTCAATATGAAAATCAATGATGGTCAATCATGTTTATTTTAGTGTTGATAATATTTATCTTAGGCTTCATATACGTTGGGTTTATAATATTAGTCCCTTGGGTTTAATATTATTCCCTGAGGTTGATTATCCCTTGAGGTTTTAGTATTAATCCCTCGGGCTTATTATTCCTTTGGTTTTTTAATATCAATCACTTGGGTTTATTATTCCCTTAGGTTTATAATATCAATCAAGGTCAATCATTGACAATCATAGCCAGGCATGGTTAGCCATGTTTGAATGTCACATTGTGACAAGGATTGTCTCACCATGAAAATAAACCATGTTTATTTTAGTCTTTCTAATATTTATATTAGGGTTTACGAATGTTGGCTTTATAATATTTGTCCCTTGGGTCTTGTGTTATTTCCTTGGGTTCATAATCCCTAGGGAGTTTAGTATTAATCCCTTGGGTAATAATGTATAATATTATTATAATAATAATAATATAATAAATATATCATATTATTATAATAATAATACAATATAATTGTTATTATTATTATAATAATTATTATTATTATTATTCCATAGTCAAGCATGGTTTATTATGAAGTCAACCATATTCAGCCATGGTCCAACATGGAATTGTGATAACTATTGTCTCAATATGAAAATCAATGATGGTCAATCATGTTTATTTTAGTGTTTATAATATTTACCTTAGGGTTTATATACATTGGGTTTATAATATTAGTCCCTTGGGTTTAATATTATTCCTTTAGGTTCATAATCCTTTGGGGTTTTAGTACTAATCCCTCGGGTTTATTATTCCTTCGGGATTATAATATTAATCGCTTGGGTTTATTATTCCCTTAGGTCTATAATATCAATCGTGGTCAACCATTGACAATCATAGCCAGCCATGGTTAGCCATGTTTGAATGTCACATTGTGACAAGGATTGTCTTGCCATGAAAATAAACCACGTTTATTTTACTCTTTCTAAAATTTATATTAGGGTTTACCAATGTTGGGTTTATAATATTAGTCCCTTGGGTTTAATATTACTTCCTTGGTTTCCGAATCCCTTGTGGTTTTAGTATTAATCCTTTGGGTTTATCATTAACTTAGGTTTATAATATCAATCACTGTGAACTTTATTAATCTCTTGTGTTTGTAATATCAATCCCTTGCGCTTCTTGATCCCTAAGGAGTCGTATATTTCTCGCTTGGGTTCACTAATTCCTTGGGTTTATAACATTAAACGGTCAGGTTTATTGTTCCTTGAGTTTATAATATTAGTACCTTTTGTTTAATATTATTCCCTCGGGTTCATAATCCCTTGGGTAATAGTATATAATATTATTATTATAATAATAATATAATAAATATATTATATTATTATAATAACAATACAATATAATAATAATAATAATAATTATTATTATTATATAATATATTTATTATAATATTATTATTATTATATTATATTATATTATTCTTACCCAAGGGATTAATACTAAAATCCCAAGAGATTATGAATCCGAGGGAATAATATTAAACAAAATGGACTAATATTATAAACTCAAAGTATACAAACCCTAAGATAAATATTAAAAATACTAAAAGAAACATGATTGAATTAATAAATCCTAATAATAATAAGAATAAGGAGGAGGAGTTTATATTATTATAATAATATTAATATAATAATCATAAATATATAAATATATAAGAATATCGTTCTTATTATTTATATAATTATTAATGATCATAAATAATTAGTCTTTAACAAATTACACATAACAATTCTCTTATCACAATTCTAATTATTATTGGATCATCCTTGTTATTATGAGTTAATATTATTATTATAATAATAATTTAATATAATTGTGATTATTATTATTATTATTATTTTATATTATTGTTATAATAATATAATAATAATCATAATATATTATTATAATAATAATATAATATTAATAATAATTATTATTATTATTAATTAATAGATATTATATTATTATTATAATAATATAATAATACTTATTTTTATATTATTATACTAATATAGTGATAATATTATTATTATTAATTAATATTATTATGGTTAATATTAATATAATAATTATAATATAATATTAGTATTATAATGATAATACAATATATTTGTTATTATTATTTTTATAATTTGTTATTATTATAATAATATAACGATAATCTAATATTATTATGAATTTATATTATTATTATAATATTAAAATAATAATCATATAATAATATATACATATAAATAATATGGTTGTTATTATTTATATAGTTATAATAATCATAAATAGTTGGTGTTTAAAAAAATACTCATAATAATTACTAATGCGGTTGATCTACGCTTATTGGCCAATGTTAACCATATTGGAAAATATGGTTGTATATATATTTTATGTAACCTTATGGGCATATATTAACCACATTGGTAAATGTGATTGCGCTAATATATATATATATATATATATATATATATATATATATATATATATATATATAAAATAAAACTAACATTCCACATTAAGTAATCTTATTACATCTAAAACACAAATTTTATTAATTTTTATTAAATTAAAAAATAATTTTCCATATGTTTTTTGCCTGCTAGCTAGATTTTGATGTCGTGTCAAATCCATAGAAACTTTCACTATGATCACAACAACTAGCCTGACGAGAGAACTATTTTTTCTCATTAATTTCGACCAAAAATTATAATCAACAGGTTGCAGAGTTAAACATGATTTTTGAAGCTGATAATTGTCATTATAAACTCACTAGGAGTGCCTTCCAACCACCTCCCCTATGTACAGTTATAATCAGACTACCAGTGCCTTCCAGCCACCATCCTTAAGTACTGATCAAAGCAAAAAAGTCTTATTTTGTTACACTATGTTAGAAAATGTTAACCAGTGAGCAGTTTCTCTTGCTGCTTTTCCACACCAGTACAATCCATGCTTTTACATAACATAGGCAATCATCTTGAGAGCAATATAGGCCTATAGATTGTTTTATTCATTGCACTTATTTGTAGTGTTTTTTGTTTTTTTCCATTTTAGCCCTGCATAATATGTTTTCAGTTAATATTTTAAAAATCTAAATGACTACATTTATTATCTATCAAATCATTTGACTATACAAAATATATATATGATTAAGAAACGAGACTTAATTATAAAATGGCATGTCATAATCTTCAGTTCACAATAGACGTTTCGGTGATTACAAGGTTTTTGAAAGTGCACATATATCTGTATTTTAAAATATCGTATCCTACGATTATGGATGAAAAACAATTAAACAATTTAATATAAATTAATAAACTAAATTTTATTTCTAAACGTTCAAGTAACAAATATAACTTTAATATTCTATAGAGGTGTTTCGTTTCGTTTACTATTGTGCAGGTTACCAGGTTTGGCTTTAATACCAAATGTGTGAATGGCCAAGTTTAAATGTAACACCCATGTGCATGGATTACCAAGTTTAAATTTATTGCCTAAGTGTGAATTATCAGGTTTGTATTTTCGACAGCTAATGGATTACTAGTTTTAATTTAGTGTCATAGTGTGTGGATTATGTGGTTTGGATTTTCGACAGCTAATCGATTTTAGCGTTTGATTTCAAGTTTTAGGAAATGTGGGGACTCGGGTTTTGATTTCGATTATGAGAAAGGTTATTTTTTAAGAAAGAAAAAATCGTTTGTTTTAATATTATGGATAAAAAAATACATTTTTGTGATGGACATATTATTTTCATAAATTTTGAGAAAAATTCATAAAGTGACCACATTGGGAAGAAGCTTCTCCACTTACATCCATTTGAATTATTATCTAATAGTTACAACATAATGATATTATTTACTCTCAACCATTTTTGTAATTTACATAGAATCTAACATATGGATCAGATCATTTGCATTTCTGTAGATCACGAACTTTATGTAGTCTTTTCTTATATGATTTCTATACGAAATTAGATTAAAAAATTGATACAAAACACAAAACAAAAAGAAACAGGGATTTTATATGGACTTATCTACATTGAAGTTTTGCCTTTTTGAGCTCTTTTCAGTGATCTATCACGGCACTTTTATATTTTCTACTTGTCTCCTCTGCTCCCTTCTTGTGTGTCCTCCTGTAGTCCCTTTTTTGATAATTCATCCGCAGATTTGTTATGTGCCCTGCTGATGTGCTCAATGGATGAATTCTGGAAGGATATCCACATACTTTTTATACATCTCACCCAACCTTGTAGGGAAGTTTGCTGAATGTTGTTCTTCCCTTTAACATGGTCTATTATACATTTGGAATCCCCAAAAATTTGTACTTGAGGGATATCCAAGAACTTGATAAACCATAATAGACCCCATAAAGCAACAACTTCTGCTTTCATACTTGTTCCTTCTCCCACATACCAGTGAATCTGAAATTCCTGCTCTTCTGTTAATTTTAAGCAAAAGGCACTCCCACATCCTCCTCCTTGAGCTGCTCCATCAAAAAACCCCACTGGATAGTTGGAGAATTGAACTCTCCTCTTCTCTGTCTTCTTCTTTTTATTTTTCTTGTGTCCTCATTCTGATCTAATACCATCCACTATTCTATGGATTCATAGATTAAGTTTCCCCCCTTGCTGAGACCAAAAATCAGATGATTCCAAGCTTTCCAGATTCGCATAAAATGACAAAAGCTAACAATCTCCTGCTTTTACTCTGAGTGCTCCACCATTTTAAACACTCCTCAACTGTATTAAACTAAGTGAATGGAATTTTCCTCTTGTTTGTGAAATGTTTCCAAATGCTAATAGATTTATGACAATGTAAAAATAAGTGCTCATTGCCCTCAAAATTATTCCTGCATTGATAGCATATCCTAGGGCCATAGTGGTTCTTCTTTTGTAATTTTTCCCATGTCAAAGTTTTGTTCTGCCATGTTAGCCAGAGGAATATTACAATTTTAATATCCTAGGGCCATAGTGGTTCTTCTTTTATATGTTTTCCCATGTCAGATTTTTGTTCTGCCATGTTAGCCAGAAAAATATTACAATTTTAATTGGAATGCTTATTTTCCAAAAACTATGAAACCAATAATATTCAACATTTTGAATTTCCTACATGCAAATTTTGAGGTAACAGTCTGCCACCTCTAGTTCTCCTGAAATCTATCTTTCTAGCCCATGTCATACAATCCCATTTGTTGTCATAACTTATCCCTGCCTCCTTTAATGTTTTTACCAGCTGTAACCAATCTTGTTTATACTGGTCAACGAGATTCAGTTGGGAGAATTTGGGCCATATTAGAATATTTCCATTCCATCCACTGATCAATTGACTTAGGACATAATTCCCTCTTCTATTCAGATGCATTATTAATTCTACTGTCCCTGGTACACCCTCACCTACTCCTACAATGCAATATTTACCCAGCATATTATGAGAGACGTTATCATAATTCACTGTAATGGATTTTAGGTTTCAATTTCTAGTTAATTGATTCCAGTTTCATGAATTGCGTGGATTCCCGGAATATGCAGTTCTCACAAGTTTCAATTTAATGGATTTTAGGTTTTAGTTATTAGTTAATTGTTTTTAAGATATAAGTAAGAGCCCTAATAGATTTTAGATTTTATTATGTGTTTATATTATCAGATTTTAACTTAACTGAGTTGGTTTAAACCGACACTTTGTAAATATTTATTAACATTAATCTATGACTTTTAATTATTAAATTTTTATAGCAGATAAATTCAAATTATTATTAAGGATTATATATATAATACATTTTTAATTATTAAATTTGTTTAATTTATTGGAATAATTTTTTTGTATAATTTTATGACATCTTATGTATATGATTTGATTTGATGACCAGCATAGATGAGCCCAGAGGTATCAAATTTCTTCAGTGCAAACTTATTTTAGAGTGCAAGCAAAAATGTCTATTTTTTCGTTATTTAAATTGTACCTTTTTTTATTTTTTTGTTAATAGAGGTGCATTGACCAATTTTATAAGGCACATTAAACTGGTATTTTTGTTATTAATGTATTTTTAAGTATAAGTCAATATTAATTCATATTAAAATATCTTATTCATAACCATTCTATACAACTTAAAATATGTTTTGTAACATTTTTTTATATATAGATATATATGAAGTTGGTATCAAGTGTTAAAAATCTTACTCACATATATATATATATATATACTTCTAGTTATTTTACATAAAATTAGATTAGGTCATGTAGATTACAACTAACTAAATATACATAATACATTTTTTTTCTCTTTTTTATTATAACAAACATTGATTTTCTATTTAGAAAATATTTTATTTTTGTTTTAATAGAGATAAATATACTTTTATATTACCTTTACACTCATCAACAAAATAAACCTCTAAACTCTACGAGATATATATATATATATAATCACTTTTCTACTTAAAACATTACACATTCTTAATCATTAAACCCATTTAACCTATTCTAATAATCACAGAGTATAATTGTATAGTTTTACAAAACCATGGGGTACATGATTTGATTTGATAAAGATTGATTTTATGATATTTGGATGTTATAAAATATCATTTATTAGAGCTCGGAAAATTAATCACCACTCGACAGAAAACCTAAGAATCGGAGAAAACGTCCACAGGACCAAATCAATCATGTACCGTATCTGAATTTGACAACGATTCCCTATCGAAAACAATGGAAGTTCCTATTTCCACTTCTATTAGTCCATTAATGCGCCCATACATGCGCTCTTGATAGCCAGATATAACACGCGCGCGGTGATGACTAAATAAAAAAAAAAAATAACGGCGTGTTATATCGGGCTATCGAGGGTGCATGTATGAGTGCATTAATGGACTAATAGAGGTGAAAATAAAATCTTCAAAAAACAATGGTCAGATATCCCAAACCAATTGCGTCACACAATTAAATGCTACTAAAATAAAAAAAATTATTTAACAATTCTTTAAAAGTGGTGCGACAATTTTTTGCCGTTAAGGGCGGGGATTTTTTCCCTCAAAACAGGAAAATATTTATGATAGTCAAAAGTAGAGATTTTGGCTTTTGGATTTTTATTAAGTGTACATTGAAATTATTTTCTTCATAATACATAAGACGATATGATTCCACTTTCCCCATTTCTTTTAAGTTCATACCAAAAACTGAAAAAACAATTCAAATCAAAGTAGTATCTATAAAAATCATTACTAAAATTACTTTTTAATATTGAATATTAGTATTGTGAGTTTAATACAGTATTTATGTTTTCATAGATATGAAAACTCAAATTATATTATTATTTTTAATAATTATATAATTATTCTTATTATTAACCATGATAAATTATTTCTCTCAATTTTTTATTCACTTTTACAATTAATAATCTCAAATGTAGAGGATAAGTATAAGAGGGAGATCAAGTGATCAAGTATAAGAATTTCTAGGATGATCTTTTTTTTGAAGGGGTATGTCAATAAAGAAAATGCGGATGTGGTTTCTTTATTGTTTTGGAACTGGAAAAAAATTATCATTTTGGGAGGGGGGAAATGGCACAAACAATAGGGCAAAAGTTATAGTATTTTGGGGTATTCTCTTATTTCCTAAATGGTTGGGGTTGGAAGATTTGCATGTCTATGGTGATGCAAAGAGCATCATTAAATGGGTTAAATACTTTTTGTAGTTCAGTCCACTTATCTTATCCCACTGCCAAGCATAAGGACCTTGGTAAAGACTTTCTAGAACATTTCCTTTCGCCACATATACAAAGAACACATATACAAAGAACAAAATCAGATTATTGATCTTCTTTCTAAGTGAGGCATTACTAAAAAGCTGAGTAGGTTCTTTGTTACCTACATTCAGAATATTGGATGTATAAATTTTGTATAGAAATCACATCCATTTTGATCAACGAAATTTATTTTGGTGAATTTTTTTGAATTTGAATGTATAAATTTTGTATAGAAATCACATCCAATTTGATCAACGAAATTTATTTTGGTGAAATTTTTTGAATTTGATAAAATCCACAAGTCAAACAAATGGTGGATATACCTGTAACACCTATGTTATTTTATATTGGATGTATTGGACGTATAGAGTTCAGAATGTTATTTTAGCTTTTAAAATAAAACTTTAACATAGGTATGGAATTGGAAATACAGAGAAGATACAAATTTGGGAACAAACTATTTAAATTACAATTGAGATACCATAAATTTATGAGATATATCTCGGAATATGTACTCTTTTTCTAAATTATTAGGGAAAAGAAAATGTTTTTCTCCTCTGAAAATTATCTCAAAATACAATTAAACTTGTTACAACATTTTAATTAACCAAACAAAATTTAACTTCATCCCAAACAAATAAGATCCAAGATTTAAATTAATGCGGGCAAAGAGAGCTGAAATCTGCGTCAGACGAGGCCACAAACCCATATGCATATATCCTTGATCTCATTCATTTTTCTCTGAAATAGAAATGAAAAGACTTACGGGAGATTGCGGGAAACCTTGGTGAGTGCTATCCATACAAAGTCAAGGCAAATTCAAGGTGATGTGCACATGCAAATCAGATGAGTACTACTAAGTCACAGAAGACAATTATTGACTAAAAAGACGCATCAAGAATTTCGAACGATGCGGTAGGCGTTGAGGTTCTCCTCGTTGCAGTCATGGCAGCTTGTCAGAAGATTAACATAAGTCACCTTCTGCTGCGACGCATCCTGCTTCTTGTCGAGCGGCTTTTTGTCATCAGGATTCTTCTCTGGTTTTTTAGAAAGTCCGACACTCACCAATTCAGCGAATCCCCCATCATGCACACCGGATCTGCATCCCCAATTACAGTCATCTTCTTATTCGTGTCGCCACAGAGACGACACCTGCAATGGATCCACGGACCTGCTATAATTTAGCAGAAAGTATTGCAACCCTGAAAGATCGGGTAAGGATACATAATAAATAAGCGGGACTTCACCTTGAATAGCTGCAATCAACTGTCATCATGGTTCTCTCTTTTCATTTTTCGCAATTTATTTCCACTTTCAACACTATTTTCATTCAAACAAAAATAATCAAAATAAGGTCAATAATAAAATATATGGGCCAAGGCTTATTAAACAAATAACAAAATTACTAAAAGGAGTTAAGTAACAAATAAGATGATAAAATACTTAAGAAAACACTTAAAAAAAAACTCTAATAAAGAATAAATAAAAAATACTATAAAAAAGACGTAAATATTTACATAGATAAACAAACAAACAAAATAAAACTCCAAAAAAAACCTAAAAAATGAGGACACGACACAAACCCAACTTTTTCTAATATTCTAACCATCCTCTCTATTCAAATTATGGAGTCCTTTTTCAATTTCTAGGGCCTCTCTCAATTTACGATGACGGAAATGACTAACCCTAACAAACTTGGGCCTCCTCAATGCAGATGTGATGCTTAAATTTATCTGTGTGCTCTATGAAAGCAGAGGAGCGGGTCCTTCCATGCTTGATGTTAGCGGCATGCTCACAAATCTTTTGATTAATCGAGCAACCAATCTCACCAACGTAAAGAGTCCCACAAGAACATAGAACATAAACACTCTTCATATTTTTGGAGAAGCCTAAATTTTAAAGCCACCTTATGCTTCCTTAAAATCATAACATCTTGTCAGTGATCCCTTAGATAAAAGGAAAATAAACACCAAAAAAATCAATCTTTAGTATCTTTCTTAGCACTAAAACCTTTTTGTGCTGTGAGAAAATCCTTAAGACATTAATGTTTATTATTATTAAAGAAAACATTAAAAAGATGTTAATATCAACCACTAATGCTCGGAAGCACTTCCAAGCTCATCGAAGAATAACGGCAACAACAAAACATTTTCTTTTTCATATTTTTGTTTCGCAGAAATAAGTATAGCGCCCAATTTCCACGAAGAATCAAATCTAGTAATCCAGTGTTTCTCCACGTCATAATCGAGACTACTACTAATTACGACAATTTCTTTGTGATATTTTTGTTTCGCAGAAATAAGTATTGCGCCCAATTTCGAGGAAGAATAAAATCTGGTAATCCAATGTTTCTACCCATCATAATCAAGCTTACTACTAATTAGAACTAATTACGATGACCCCTTCACGCACTTGTGAAGCCCCTTTCCCTCTTGAAGTGCAGAAATTATTTTTAATTGAAAATGATGTAGATGTTTCAAAATTTGACGAATCGATTTGTTTTTAAAGAATGAAATCACAAAAATCTCTCTTTTATGAGCATAGAGCTAGATTTGGTGAGTGCTCTATTCATTTTCGTTTGGAGTAAATAGACGCAATACGAAGTAGAATATTGAGATAATATTACAGTTAGAAGTTTAAAAAAATATTACAAGGAATACTACTACACTAAGGGTATTTATAAGCCATTTTTATAAGATAAAAGAAATCTTTTTGTTTTAAAAGGTCTTTTTTTATTTTAGTTATTTTATATTAAAATTTAATATCAACTGAATTGTCTTAAATATGAATTTTAAACAAACACAATTTGAGACAAAAATATTTAAAGACAAAATTTTATATTTAAGACAAAGACAAAAACAGTTTGAGACAAAAATATTTTAAAACAAAACTTTGTATTTAAGACAAATAGTTTAAGACAAACTTTATATTTAAGACAAAAATATTTTAAGAAAAAAGTAGTTTGAGACAAAATTATTTTAAGAAAAAACTTTATATTTAAGACAAAACTTTATATTTAAGACAATGGTCATTTAAGATGAAACCCATTTAAGACAATTAACAATTAAGACAAACAAATATCAATTTAAGAATTGACTAGGAGGATACCTTTGCTCATCTAGCAAGGTACTCATCTATTAGATCAATTATTTCTCTGGCTATGCAAATGGGGTGGAAGATCCACCAAATGGATGTAAAAATAACATTTCTCAATAAGGTTATTAAGGAGGAGGTGTACATCGAGCAACCAAAAGATTTTGAGACATTTCAACAAGAGTATCATGTGTGCAAACTTAAGCGAGTGTTGTATGGTTTCAAACAAGAACCTTGTGCTTGGTACACCAGGATCGATAGTTATCTCATCGGTTTGGGCTTCACAAAATTTGAAGCGGATGCAGACCTCAATCACATCTTGGTAGAAGGTAAATTTTTTATTATTGTCTTATATTTTGTTGATTTGATTCTAACTAATGATGAGAAGCTGATCGGATCTTGCAAGGTTATTTGAAATGCAGGATGTGGGTCTCATGCAACACTTCCTTTGGTTGGAAGTATAGGAAGACTACAAGGAATTGTTTGTTTCTAAAGGCAAGTATCCAAATGAGATACTACAGAGATTATGCATGGATAGATGTAAACCCATGGAGACACCTCTAGTAAACAACTAGAGGAAGGAGCATGTCACTTCAAGTGAAGAAGTGGATGCTACCATTTATCAACAACTAGTGGGCTCACTCATGTATCTTGTGAACACATGACTATATATGTGCTATGAAGTAAACCAACTAAGCGAAGTTATAGTTAGGCCAACAAAATTATTTTGAAAGGTAGTTAAGAATATTTTACATTGCCTCAAAGGCACTACCCAGTTTGGACTATGGTATAGATAGGCAGAGGGAGTGAAGTTGTGTGGCTTCATAGATGCAGATTGGGTGCAAAGTCCATCAGACCGAAAGAGTACATCAGGTGGAATTTTCAGTGTTGGGTTTTTAGTTGTTTCTTGGTACAACATGAAGCAAAGCTATGTGGCGCTAAGCTCGGAAGAAGCAGAATACATGGCTACAATTCAAGAAACATGTGAGGCGATATGGAGGAGTAAGATACTTGTTGGACTGTTTGGTCAGATGATGAATCCAACTGTGATAATGAGAGTTGCATCAAACTCTCTCAGAATCTTGTATTTCATGATTGATCCAAGCATATAGATATTTAGTATCACCATTTATGGGACTGTGTGCAAAGACAGATAATGTTGCTACACTACATTCCAATAGAAGAACAAGATGCTGGCATTTTGAACAAAACTTTGTGAAGATGGGAGTTTGAGTTCCACGGGTGCAGGATGGGGGTGGTTGATAATCCCTTTCTTTCTAGGATCAAGGTTGTTTATGAACAAGGTTCATACTATGTAGTATTTCAGCATTCCTCTAATTATATGAACCTTGTTCGTTACATTGGTATCAGTGCATTCCTCTAAATATACAAACTTTGTTCATTATAGTCTCCCTTTATGAATGACTTTTTTATTTTGTGTTCATCATTCATAAATTTATATTTTTTTATGACGTCATTTATATTCCATGTATTCTCATGTCTTGTATTGTTGATCTATTGTGTGTGTGCTAACATTTTTTTGCAAGAATATACAAATTGGTTCTCTTCATTGTTTGTGGGTCACAGGGAAGATTGAAGAGAAAATATCTCAATGAGATCTTCCCCAAGCTAGCTTCACCAACAAAGACTAGATTCCCACAGTAAGAGGTAACTTCTTCACTTTCTCTTTGTGACTTTGAATGCATGGGTTTTCTTTTAGCTTAGTATCACTTCTCTACACACACACACTATCTAGGAAAGCCTTCAACAAAGATTGCTGGACCTAAAGTAAACTGTTACTATAAGTGAAATTTTCCCTTAAGCAACCTTTGACATCAATTTTGGACATAAATTTTATTATGAGCCTTTGTGCACTGAGGATGGGTGACATATCATTAAAACATTATCAAGGAATAAATATAGGTGTATTCAAACATTATTGAGTTTTTTTGAGCTTAAGAGCCTTAATGGAGTCCTCAAATGAACACATGAGATATTTTTAAAGGTTATCCACATGCCTTTGAGTAGGATATATCTGTGATGAATACGTTTCATGCATTGGAAATGGGTATGGACAATCCCATATAGTCGAGGGGGTAAATAAGGCCCTTAATCCCTAATTAAACCTTTTTCAACTCAAGTGTGATGAAAAAACACTATACACAATGGAAGGATCCCTCACTAAATGACCTTTTCCTTGGGAGTCATATATAGATGCAATTGAAATGTTTCTCGTTATGCATATGGGTCTTGAGGCCTTGGTCATACTTATGGTAAATAAGCATGTTCTCAAGCAAAATACAATGTTTAGCCTTGAACATTGCTTCATAATTCCTTCGTCATAATCAAAGATTGAAAAGTAGTGTCTTGGGATCTTATTGAGTGTTCTTATGATCAAATTCCTTATGCAATAACTTGAACCACATGTAAAAAAGCATTGTATGGGGTGTCTAACCTCAAACTGAGATATACCTATCATGTGTAGGCTTTGTGCAATAAAAATGTTTGTTGAGGCATACACATGGTTAGGTGATAGTAATGACCTAACGTTGCATTGAAGTTTCTCAAGCTTAACCACATTGAACAACATGTATAAACCATGATACAAACCTTCTCCACGGATTTCTTAACATCTAAGTTGACTATGGGCACCATTGTGAGGCATTGGACATAATGGGTGGCTGTAAGGTCCATGACCATAGTTTGTAAACGAAAACAAGAAAATTTGACCCTAAAACTTGCTTCATATGCCCAAACAGCTTGAATGAATGCTTTAATATTAACATCTAACCTTTGTTAATAATCTCCTCTAATGGTTCTATTAGAACCATCAATAGGTTAGTTATACACCCTAAATGTGTCTAGATATTTGACCAAGTTCACAAGAGGATAGGAATGAGCCTTATTTCCTAAATGATTATTTTCACACACAATCGCCATGAACAACGTCAACTACTCATAAATATTCTATGGTTATAATGTTGAATGCATCCCTCAGTGGCCATATAAAACCCTTGTATGATATCTCTAGCCTTCTCAAGGGATTTAGGAACTATCATTAAAATAAAATGGATTCCCTAAATGATAATGTGTCTATAACACATACTATGATTATTTTATGGGGAAATTGTCAATTGTTTTTAACAATCCAAGTGGGTTATAGTTACCATAAGTAGGTTTTGCACTCTAGAAATAGGTTTTAAGGCCTAAACATTGTTAGAGGAAAGCAATGGATTTTGTCCCGAAATGAAAATTTAGAGGCTAAGCGGTATAGTAAAGGGAGAAAAATCCTTGCACCTTAGGCCTTAAACACCATTTCCTTGATTCAATACCACAAACAACTCCCAAATACAACAATATAAGCTCTCTCTAAGGTTCTTTTGGCATCAAACTTGGATATGGATTCCATTACGATTATTTTCACTCTAAGGATGTGTTGCAGGGACTTGAACAATGTTCTAGGGGTGGGGGAGGCGGGTGGCGGGGGGGAGTAGCCTCTACCCTAACCTTTTCTTCTTAGGTTCTAACACCATAAATGAATCTTCGAACCACCACATAAGGTCATTGTTTTATATTAATTACCTCAATGGAAGTTGTAGGTACAATGGTTATGTTATTATTGCTTCAAGAGTAAGTTTAGAGCTTTAAGCATGGTCATATAAAAGCATAATGATTGTGGGCCCTTAATTATGCATCTCAATATCAATTGCCCTAAAAATCACCCCAAATTCAGAATAAGTTGCATGTCTTAAGCAATTTTTTATTATGAGTGGTTTAGTAAAGGGAATTATAATATTTGCAATAAAAATAATGGGTTTTGACATCTTGATAATGGTTAGGGAAGTATAATAATGTCCTTGGTCGTTTAGTAAAGCTTCATGGTGAAGGACATTAAAACATGACATAGGACATTCTACGGGAATTTTGGCCTCTTAGTGAGATATTACATCCATTACATTACTTAAGGTATTAATAATGGGTCTAGGGGCATATACCATGGCTAAAAGAAAAAATATGGGCCTTGGATACAAAAATGAAGCTTGTAGAACTGAAACACTATGAAACATAGGTGTTAAAATAAATGCTAACAATAAAGACTAGGAATTTTGTAAAGTGATGAATTTATCTAATAAAAATGTATCCATGTGGAAAAAAATGAAAATTTCCCTTCATTTGATTTATGTGAGTTCAATTCCATAAAAAAAAAAAAAATGCACATTTTTCTAGCTACTTATTATTTTCTCCATTTTAACCACGTCTATATATATATATATATATATATATATATATATATATATATATATATGCAATTAAAAATTATATCAAAAATATGTATTTTAGAATATGCTCCATATACAAATAAAAATAGATAAAAAAAAAATCCCCACAAATCCTTAAAATAAAATAAAATTCTCCCTTATGTGAGGATTTATATTTTTTATTGATGTGTATATATATATATATATATATATATATATATATATATAAAGAGGGAAATTCAATTCCATGTATATATATATATAAATTAATGCAATTAAAAATTATATCAAAAATATGTATTTTGGAATATGCTACATATACAAATAAAAATAGATAATAAAAAATCCCCACAAATCCTTAAAATAAAATAAAATTCCCCCTTGTGTGGGGATTTATATTATATATATATATATATATATATATATATATATATATATATAAAGAGGGAAATTCTACTTTGTTGTTGATTTTTATTTGTACATGTGACATGTTCTAAAATACAATGGTTTTCTGTTTTTGGAGTTTTTTTTTGCTAGTCAATAATGCACTTTATTGTTCGATCCCAAGGGTTCAATTGATTGAGCACTTAATTTTAAAACATATTTCTTATCCAGAAATCATGGGTTCAATTCACTCAACACCCTCCTGCCAAATATTCAAATGTTATTTGAAATTATACATTTATATTTCAAAAAATTATACTAAATTAACATCTTTAAATAAACATATTCATTATCTTTTAAATGAAAAATAACATATTAATGTTATATAAAAATATGAATTATTATTTTTTAAATATATAAATAAAAATTATATATCTTTGAAATTGGTTTTTTATATTTCATCTTTTTATACTATATAATAATAAATTTTACATTTACTTTTAATAATTCTTAAAAACAATAAATTTTATTTTATGAAAAATAAACATTAATAATAAGACCAAAAAAATACTAAATAAATTTAATAATATATCTTCAATAAAACGTTAAATAACATATTTTCCATTTTTTCCAATGTACGTTGAATTTTATAGCAGGCTGACGCCGAAATCCATTCCGTGTCAAGAAAGTCTATTAAATTTTTCAATCATACCAGTGTGAATCCAAAGGTTTCCCATGACATCACAGCCAATTTCCACATGCATGATGTAACATTTTAACATACAATTGACCTCTCATTACACAATCAAACATTTTAACATAGAATTGACATATATAATAGAAGTTCACAATGTCTCTAAATTTTCTTTCTTCATAAGTTTAATGGAATTCCCCGACAACACGTGATATATTCCCGAAATAAAAATCTTATTCAAATGAAGAAGTAGTTGGTGTTTTGAATTAGTATCCCTACATTTATCAGCTTTTTGACTTACTTGTGTAAACTCGATAACACTTCGATGCCTCACAAATGTAAACAGAGTAGTTTTAGGTGGCATGCTGTCTTTGATTTGCTCAATTTGTGCCTCGACTATCGGACACACAGGCGGACTTAATAAAACTACATATACTCTTTTTCTTTCCAATATATTTGATAACTGGCCTCGCTGAACTACTTTTTCTGTCTGTTTTTCAATACGAGCTCACGTGGGATCAATGGCCGAGTGTATTTCAGTAAATTTTATCTCAAATGTGATTGTAACTAGGCACCATTGGAGATTTCAGTAATATTCTATAATCTGACCGTCAAGAGAGAGTTTAATTTATTCGAATTCTTTTTTCACATTATGATTTTAACATATTTTCTAAAGTTACTATCAAAATTAACTATATATATATATAGGATTAAGAATTTATAGGAAATTAGTAATTCCATTATTACTATTATAGTAAGCACAATTATTTTATAAATCTTACAAAATGGCAGTTACAACATCCCTTTAAATTGTTGAATACATTAGGAAAAATATATTTTCAAAACTAGAGTGATTTAACTTTAGTTTTTTATTTTCACTCAAAATATTTTAAAATTTTCTGACATCAAATTTGTTGATTTTAAATATTTATATAATTTTTTATTTGAAAGTTACGATTAATATAAAATAAAATTATATTCTGTTTACTGGATAGAAAGTTATTTGGTACTTTGTTAAAATACTTATTGATATGATATATTAAATATGATGATGATATAATCTTAACCTTATTTTATTTTATTTTGGAAATCCATATTTAATTAAATAAATCAAATGATAAACCATTAAAATTAAAATGAGTAAATATTTAAAACTTATATCACAGTGATGTATACTGTAATATATATATAACGTACGTAGCATGCATTATGCACTTACGGTGAAAATCTATGGGTTGTTCAAAGCACGCATATATTTGACTTGTCATCGTAGGGCCACCAGAAACTCCACTTTCCCGTCAACTACTCACTATTATTAGATGTCGCTGTCATGTGAATGTACAACACGTGAACCGTATTCTTTCAAAATAATATGTGTGCGTGCCATCATTACTGTATTCTTTCAAAAGTTTTGGCTTCCAGAAACGCCGTACTAGTGTGTTGACGTAAGTACTCGCCACTGACATGGAAATGATTATTTCGTGTCTCGACTTTATCATCTATTTATAGAATCCTCCTCACCAAGGGAATTGCAATTTCAGAGGAAGAGAACAGCTGCTTCCTCGAGAAGGTATCAGTGTTATTGCATTCCGGCAGCTGACAAGATGTCGAAGGTAGGCCAGCGGTTATTCATTTCTCTTTTTTACTTCTATTTCCGAGAGGTTTTATGACGTGAATTCTGCGCGCGATGGTGCAGAAAATCGTGTTGAAAGTGCAGTTAAATTGCGAAAAATGCAAGCAGAAAGCCATGAAGACTGTTGCAGGGGTCAAAGGTATAATTTTCTGTTTATTTACTTATTATGAAGTGGAACTAGGGAATAGCAGTTTCATTGATGCAATGTTTTGTACAAAATTTGTGGATCCATTGCAGGCGTTGTGTCGGTAGCAGCTGACTTGGAAGAGCAGAAGATGACTGTAATTGGGGATGCAGATCCGGTGTGCGTGACGGCTAGTCTCAGAAAATTTGGATGCGCTAAATTGGTGAGCGTCGGACCTTCTGAAGAACCCAAGAAGGAGAAGCCTGATGAAGAAAGGGAGGAAAAGCCTGGTGGTAAGCCAGAGCCGCCGAAAGAGATTCATACTTGTGTCATTATTCCAGTGAGCTGTAATCACTACAGCAACTACACTTATTACTTCAGCGACGACAACCCCAATGCCTGCTGCATCGTCTGAATATCTTTGTCGATCTACCTTTCAATTTTAGGTGAATAATTGTCCTCTCTTACTAATCTGATCTGCATGTGGACACCGTTGAATGGGTAGTGGTCACTAATGTTTCCGCCGCTGTGCACAGGCACGTAGAAAGAGGGACCGTTATTCTGAAAGTAGGATTTATCATTTTAATTTCAGAGATAAATGTAGGATATGTTATTTTAAATCCAGTGAAAAATGGAGAATATCAGATTTATGCACGGATGCGTCGCCTCCTCGGGCGCAGATTTCAGTGCTGTCTGTACGCATTTCCAAGAGTGGAATAATCTCCACTCAAATCGCATGTCCATCATTAAATAAAATCATTTTTCTTTACCCAAATTCAAATGTTCTACATCAAGTTTAATTTGGTTCCGATGAGTTGTCGGGCAAATTCAAGCAAATGAAAGGTGTTTAGAAATTAGTTATGGATCTCTAAAATTTTTACTAGTAACTGTTGAAATTTGGTTTGCTTATGGAATTATTAAAAAAATCTAAATTTTTTTAGACTTGTTTGTTTAAATATATAAATATATATATATATATATATAAAATAAATTTTTAAAAGATTATTTTGCAAGGAAACAGAAAAAAATCCAAGTACAGAGGAATCATTATTAGTCAAGAGTTTAAGAAAACTAACCGGATAAATGTGAAAATGTTTCAAATGATAGTATATTCTATCAAATATGTTGAGTTTACTCGAATTTTCTGTTCCAAAGGGCGTGCTTTTCCTCGAATTTCATCTTCATGACGTTTTTATGGGTTTTAACAAATTTTATAAGTTTACGGGAATTTTCTGTTCCAAAGAACGTGCTTTTCCTCGAATTTATGGGTTATAATTTTATGGTTTTACTTCCAATTTTAAGGTCAATTATCATGGAGTTGTCTATAATGCGATTTTTTTGGAGATTTCTGGATGGAATCTGGCAGAAGAAATTAAGGTTAAATCTTGATTTGTTGTAGTTAAAATGGTTTTTTAACTGTATATTTGGATTCAGCACCCTGAAAAACCCTAGGACGTTTTGATTGTGCAAAAACTAGATATAAAACTTGGGATTCCAATAAATTGCTACCGAATTTTGACTAGAAAAACCCACAAAAAAACTTCCAAAAAATTGCATGAAATGTTTTTATGGGTTTTAACCAATTTTATAAGGTTCTTGGAACATAGGAAACCTAACCCTGTTCCACGTGGTGCCTTTCATGGTCTTTTTTTTGGGTTTTAACCAATTTTATAAGGTTCCTTCTTATGGAACATAGGAAACCTAACCATGTTCCACGTGGTGCCTTTTATGGTTTTTTTTGTGTTTTAACCAATTTAATAAGGTTCCTTATTATGGAACATACGAAACCTAATCCTGTTCCACGTGGTGCCTTTTATGGTTTTACCCAATTAATTATTATGAAGGGGAGAAAATATAATCTCTCCTTATTAAAGGTTAAATTCCAAATTCTACAGAAATTTTATATTTTTTTAATTATTTTTTCACGTTTTGTTTTTTTCATTAAAATTTATTAATAAAATATTCAATGAATTTGTGGTTTCATATAGTTTGAATTGAATTTTTGAAATTTTATTAATTGCATAAATGAATTTTAATTTTTATTGAATATTTTATAACTCAAATTTATAATTTTAATTAATTTTGGATTTAAATATTCATGAAATTGTCCGAATACATTGATTGGTATATAAAAAAAAATATGATTATTAATATTTGTATTTTAATTTGATTATTTTTATTTCTTAAACCATCATTTTAAATATATATATAAATTATGAAAAACTTACATCTTAAACTTTTAATTCCAACCTATAACAAATATGTTTTAAAAAATAAACAAACTTATAAGAATTAAAATACGGTTCAATTTTACTTATTTTCCTTAATCGGTGGAATTTGATACCCTAAATTGTGCCAGTTTCTACATTTGGAGATCTACGTACGTCATTGAGTCAAGGTTCTGCATTTATAATTGAATGATTTTTCAACTACTCTTCCATTATAGTGTAGTTTAGTTTCCCTAATTACCATTACTATTATCAAATTTCAACTTTGTTGTCTTTTATGGGACTAGTTAATAGTTTCGGGTTTTGCGGACATGGTTCATGGATTTTCAAAGCAATTTATCATCGTTAACAAATTCTATTCAATTTCATGATTTGAAAAACCAAAACAAGATATCAAACTTTTCATTTTTTCCATATAATTTTTTTATATAATTCAGAGATATCGAGACACAAAAATGCCAAAATCCAATATAGCACTTACAAATCACCATTGAAGAACAACTAGAGGACAAAGTGTGACAATGAAATATAAAAAATATAGAGAATTTCTAGCTTTGTGGGATAAAAGATCGTAAAAATAGTACTCGGCCGGACAAGGTGATAGATTATTATGAGGATAAATACATAAATATTTATATATATTGTACTTTAATAAATTTATATATGATATTTAAAAAATAGCATTTTGATGGTATTATAAAACATTAACCATAATTAAAAAAGACATTCATTGGTTAAATTACGTAATATAATTAATAACTATTTTATTAATAAAATAGTAATAGTTATATGTTATTTATTATTAAATTAGCGCAACAAATGTGGCTTATAATTTACATTCGTATATATTTATATGAACATCTATATACAATAATGTGTATTTATATATATATGAAATGTATATTAATGTGCATAATGTTATATAAATTTATTTAAATTTAAACCATTATATTTATCTATTTAAACTATAGTAATATACACTACCACAATGTACATTAATAAATGTACATTAAGGACTTTGTGGTGGATATAGATCAAAGTGATACAAGAGCATTAATTGTCAAATTGGTTTTTTTTGTACATTAAGGACTTTGTGGTGGATATAGACCAAAGTGATACAAGAGCACTAATTCTCAAATTGGTTTTTCATGAGTTTTATTTTAAAGAAAAAAATTATTGTAATTTTTAATTGAGAGATTTTCATAGAAATTAATAAAAATAGGGCTTTAATTTAAAATTATTTCTAGAAATATTGAGAGACTTCCTCATCCACATATTTTGAGAATTTTTTTTAAAAGTTGGAGGAAAATAATGGAGATATTATCCATAAATTGAGATATGTAAATAATTAATAAATTGAGATATGTAAATAATTAGTAAAGCCAGAGAGAATTTTAGGATAGGGGAAGATTTTAGGAGATATTTAAGATCTAGAACTTTTTTTTTTTAGATGAAGTTCATTTGTATAAATTTATTGTAAGCCTATAACCATGGCACAGGTGGCCGGGGCAGAAATGTTCTTATTATGAATCATGTAAATATTTTTCCTTTTGATTAAAGTATGGGTTTTGAGTGTATTTTCCTGTGGTTTTGTTTTAATGTGTGGATTTTTTTAAAGTGCAAGCAGTTGGTGCTTGCACCATTTGGTATTAAAGGTTGACGATAATGTTGCTCTAATTATTAAGTATTTGATTTGCGAGTGAATCTTGCAACGAAGTTGTGGTGCAGATTGGTCGATGACGAAGTGTTGAGGTTATAACAATCATAGAGTGGTCATAGGGAGAATAAAGCAATGTGCGTGTGTTGTATAGAGGATCCAATTGAGCCTGCTGTTAGAGTGACTCGTTGCTAATCTGGGAGTCACTTCTGTGAAGGAAGCATTGCATGTCAATGCATATGTCATTTGATGTGTGAATGGAGTTGTGGATGCCATGAGCAAACCTATGCGAAGAGGATAAGTGTATAGCATTGGAGTATCAAATCATGGTGTGAAAGGTGAAGACTTATGGCCTGTTATCCATGAATCCCATCTTTTTCAAAGTTAATGGTCTGGAAACCTCTCCAAATAGAAAATCATATGAAGATTATGGTACAATATTTAGTATTACGAGCTTCAATGCCATTAGAGGCAATAACGTTGAAAATCATAAGGAAGATTGAGATTGAGAGGAAGCATAAATAGTGAGAGCAGAGTTGCCTCAAAATTTAGCACGTGGATTGATAGAGAATATTTCGTTTCATATTTAACGTATTTTCATCCAAATTCATAGAAAGAATGAATGGATATTGTGATGTCTTCCAAGTGAATGAAGATTATGGTGTCTATTGTGTGATGACGAATTTATTTGATTGCATGTACTTAAAACAGAAAACTCACACAACTTCATTAATAATTTGCTCAATTACATCACACTTATATAGGAAACTCACAACTAATTCTGGCAACCAATTCCTAACTAATTCATAACTAATTATGTTCAACCAATTCACAACTAATTCTATTTCTGCATTATTCTCACATCCTCCCTTAATGGAGAAATGGATTTTCTACAATACCTAACTGACTTCTAAAAACTTCAAATTTGATTTTACCAAGGGGCTTAGTAAATATATCAGCCACATTATCCTTGGTGTTACAAAATATCAATCCAATTTCTTTTGACTCAATTTTCTCATGTACAAAGTGGTACTGTAACTCAACGTGTTTTGTTCTAGCATGGTAAACTGGATTATGTGCTAATTTGATAGCACTCTGATTATCACAATTGATACATGTTGCACCACTTTGCGCTTCTTCAAGATCTGCAAGAATTCTCCGCAACCAAATAGCTTCACAAGAAGCATTGGTCAAAGCTTTGTACTCTGATTCTGTTGATGATAAAGAAACAGTTGGTTGTTTCTTACTACTCCAAGATACGACCCCTGATCCAATATGAAATGCATAGCCAGAGGTAGATCGTCTGTCATCTGGATTTCCTGCCCAATCTGAATCAGAAAAACCTGTCAGTGCAACATCAGATACATCAGTATACATAATACCAAGATTCACTGTTCCCTTTAAGTATCGGAGAACTTTCTTTGCAGCATTCCAGTGATTTCCTGAAGGCTTAGCCATGAATTGACTAAGGATACTGACTGAGTATGCAATGTCTGGCCTGGTAGTGGTGAGATAGTTCAAACTTCCCACTAACTGACGATATAATGTTCCATCTGCCTCTTTCGAACCATCTTCTTTGTACAACTTTGCATTCTGTTATAAGGGAGTTGACATAGCTTTACAATCTGTCATATTGAACTTTTTAAGAATCTCCTTTGTATATTTGCTTTGAGTGATCAATGTTTTACCAGTTTCTCTCCATACCTCAATGCCTAAACAGTAATGCATTTCACCCAAATCTTTCATTTCAAAAACCTGTGACAACTGAACTTTAATTTCTTCAATTAACTTGTGAGCACTGCCTGTTATAATGAGATCATCCACATATAAAGATATTAAAGCAACATTTCCTTTTTCATCTTTCTTAACATACAAGTTAGGATCATTTTTGCTTTTCACAAACCCATTCTGAAGAAAGAAAGTATCAATCTTTACATACCATGATCTTGGTGCCTGTTTCAAACCATACAATGCCTTTCTTAACCTGCAAACCAGATGCTCCTGTCCCTGTTTGACAAACCCTTCAGGTTGAACCAAATAAACTTCTTCCTGTAAATCACCATTTAGAAAAGCAGATTTGACATCCATTTGATGTATATTCCAATTATGTTTTGTGGCTAAGGCAATCAGTAATCTAATTGTATTCAACTTAGCTACAGGTGCAAAAGTGTCTTCATAATCAATTCCCTCCTGTTGAGGATATCCTTTTGCTACTAATCTTGCCTTAAATTTATCAATTGTACCATCTGCTTTAAATTTTGTTTTGTACAACCATTTGCTTCCAATTGGAACTTTATTTTCAGGAAGTTCCACTAATTCCCATGTTTGATTTTTCATAATAGAAGCATACTCATCATTCATAGCATTAATCCATGGTTCATGTTGTTTAGCCTGCTCATAATCAATTGGTTCTTCAACATTCATTATATTAGACATTAAGGCATAGTCTCTATACCTTTCAGGAAGCCGAGTCTGTCGGGACGACCTTCTTGGTGTGGGTGTTCCATCCATAATTCGTTGGCTTTGAGGTGTATCACCCCCGTGTGATGACTCACTGCTGCTAGATGTGCTCGTACTGCTGCTATCATCCTGATCCTGTACCTGTACCTGGACCTGTTCCTGTTCCTGCTTAATCAAAGTATCAAGCTTGATATGTGCATCATTAGAAATATGCCATGTATTACTTTTATCAGTCTGCTCATGAAACAATACATCACGACTTGCAAATAGTTTATGGGAACTTGGATCAAACAATTTATAGGCTTTCTGATCTGTACAATATCCAATGAAAATACACTTGATGGACTTGGCATCAAGTTTTCTTCTGTTAGCTTCAGGAATATGAGCAAAAGCAGTACATCCAAAGACTTTGAAATGACTCACATCAGGTTTATAACCATAAAGAACCTCAAAAGGAGTTTGAAAAACTAATTTCTTAGTGGGACATCGATTCTTCAGATAAACAGCAGTGTTAATGGCTTCTGCCCAGAAACCATTAGAGATGTTCTTACCTTGCAGCATACTACGAGCAGATTCCACCAAGGTTCTATTCCATCGCTCTGCAACACCATTTTGCTGAGGGGTATGTGGCACTGTGAACTGTTGTTGAATTCCATTAGATTTACAATAGGTGTTAAATGCTTTTGATTTATATTCACCCCCTTGATCAGATCTGAGTATTTTAATGCACTTTCCTGTTTGTTTTTCAACCATATTTCGAAACTCTTTAAAATACTCAAATATATCACTTTTCCTTCTAATAAAATAGACCCAGGTATATCTAGATCTATCATCAATAAAAATAACAAAGTATGAAGCACCACCAAGAGACCTAGTTTGCATAGGTCCGCATACATCAGTGTGAATTAATTCAAGAATATCATACTTCCGTTTCTCAGTATGAACAGGAAACTCTTCTCTATGCTGCTTACCAAGTGCACAAGCTGCACATGGTAAATGTTCACACTTCATAACAGGAAGACCTTCAACCATTGATTTCCTTTGTAACAACGATAAATCATTGTAATTTAGGTGCCCATACCTGTGATGCCATAATTCTGCTGTCGATGTCTCTTGGGATGTCAATGCAACATGGCGCTTGACTGTCACATCCAATCTGTATAATCCTCCAACCCTGGTACCTGTAGAAACAACCTTGTAGTGGTCCTGAACATCTTTCACTATACACCCCAATTTACCAAATTCTACTTTTAAATTATTATCAGTGATAGTGGAAACAGATAGCAAATTCTTTTTGAGAGCAGGTACATACATCACATTATGAATCTGTCGCATTTGTCCATTAGGTAAGTACACATTTATTATGCCATAGCCTTGAACTTTAAGTGACCTATCATCTCCTAGGTAAATGTGTGTACCATCAGATTTCTCATAATATTTATCATACCATTCTTTATTACAAGTCATGTGTGCCGATGCACCAGAATCTATAAACCAAGCATTCTCATCATCAGTTTCAGCAGACAATGCAGCATCAAAAAGAAATAACTTAAGATTTTTAAATCCATCATTCACTGAGGTGTCTCTGTTTATGTAATTTCCATTATGCCTGCGATGTCTTTGATTTGATTCATTATTCTTTCTCCTATAGCAATCTTTTGCCAGATGTCCAGGTTTTCCACAATAATGACATTCAATGTTCCTTTTAACATAAGAATCACGAGGTGCCATACCTTTCTGCTTTTCTTGAAAACGGCCTCTGTTTCTGTCCCATGGTCTCCCTCGGAATGGTCTTTGGCCTCTTGCAGTCAAAGCCAAATCAGAACCATTTGACTCCAGTTCAAAAGTTTTCATGCGCTCTTCTTCTTGAAGAAGAATTCCAGCCAATTCTTCAAATGTAGGAGGTGTCGGTCTAGCTGAGAGAGCTGAAATAAAGACTTTATAATCTGGGACTAACCCCTTTAAAGTAACAGTTACCAAGTCTGTACTAGAAACCTTTTCACCAATATCACCAAGTTTATCACTAAAGTCTTTAATTCGGGAAACAAAGTTGCTAATGCTTTCATTGGTATCCATTTTGATAGATAGCAGCTTTGTTTTTAAAAATAAAATACGGTTTGCATTAGAAGTCTCATACAAACCTTTGAGAGTGTCCCATGTTGCCTTTGAAGTTTCACAGTCTCGAATATGTGGAATAATATTGTCCTTCACTGACATGCGTAGCAGCACCCTTGCTTTTATTTCACGCTTCTCCCAATCTTGAGTGTTAGTAGGAGGTTGAGGCTTGGTCTCGTCACCTTTTACAATCGGCCAGAGATTGTATGCCTCCAGTACTGTGATGATCTTAAATTTCCAATTTACATAGTTTTCTCCGTCAAGTTTTGAAGACTCATTTAAATATGAATCTGCAAGGGGATTAGCCATCTCTGAACTCTGCTATCTTTAAAAAAAAAAAAAAACTGAACAACCTCTGCTAGAGACGTGATGTGTCTAAATTCTCTGAGATGATCAAAATGTACCAAAATAAAACATAAGTACAGTAAAACGCCAATCTATCTATGGCTCAATCACCACCCAAACTGTGTACCAATTACAGGACGTCACTGTGCTAATTCACAATACAGATCTATCAACTATGATTAGCGGGTGGGGATTCAGACGATTAATGCCTATGAATTCGCATGCTTATTGATATGCAGCTCACTGACGGGTCACATCTGATTCCGTTATTTTCTGGTACCAAAACAACTTCTGCTATCAAGCAATTACAAGATTCGGCAACAAACTAAACCAAAACAGCACATAGAACCCAAGTTTGGGCTCTCGATTCTACACGAACCAGTGGTTATCCCTTACAAACTGCACCTCGTAACAGTAACAGAAACTACATATACAGGCGAGGATGGAACACTTACAGAAAATGCAGTGAAGTATAACAGAATTGTGTAACTGGCTCAGATTTACCGTAAGTACAGTGAATCCGCGAAAGCTATGTCTGCAGACGCGCTGGAAATGAGCTCAGAGCCATGTCAAGAGACTTCGAGCCGGATTTGCTGCACCGGATTCAGGGCAACGCTGTCCACAGGTCAGCGTATCCTTCAAGCCTTCGTCCACACAGCCTCACACGCTCCACAGGGCTGTCAGGGATCACAGGGTTACTGCGCACACTCTAATGGCAGAGTCTTACTGCCCACGAAGAGGAGAGAGGCGCAGACAAAAGAGCTCTGATACCAACTTAAAACAGAAAACTCACACAACTTCATTAATAATTTGCTCAATTACATCACACTTATATAGGAAACTCACAACTAATTCTGGCAACCAATTCCTAACTAATTCATAACTAATTCTGTTCAACCAATTCACAACTAATTCTATTTCTGCATTATTCTCACATAACGATTTGGCCTGCGAATATGTGAATGTGGGGTCTTTAGAATTTCTTTTGTTAAGGCGGAAGAGGAAACCAAAATATTGATTTTAATTCAAGACAAAGGGTTGTTACAGGACTGTATTTCGCATCAAGGTGATATAGAGACTTATTGGATTCCTCCCCCAATTGGAAGACATTTGAGACTACTAGATTTCACGAATGGAGAAAAGTCGAGTTTGATTTCCCATTACAATCATACTTTTCGGATACAATGTATAAACCAATGGTTTGCGTGATAACAAAATTCCATGACACTTTGTAATTAATGAATCCTTCATGTGGAGAATTCTGAAATTACGTGTGGTAAATATTCATCATCATTAATGCCCATGCTAACTCATTTTTCACTGGATTGAAGGAGGGAAGAAGTAGTAGGCGGGTGTGGAATTGAATCTGGTTAATTGTTATTGGTTGAAGTTGAATGTGTTAATTTGGAGATGAATCTATAGTGGAAAGTTCACATCCTATAGATGTAAATATGCACAAGGCTGTGACGTAAATTTTGATAATGTGCATTATATTATCTTTTCACTTCAAATAAGTTTACATATAGATACATTTAGTATTGTCTCAAGGTAGGTAGACTATATTAGACACACAATCACCTGGTTGAGAGAATATCTTAACCACACACCAGTCTAGGAATATATAGATATAACAACCCTAAAGAATAGGAACAAACTCCTTTACATGGAAAGTCACAAGTGAGACAAGCATGAATTAAATTTTCCAACGCTCCCCCTTAACGACTACTTGTCTCGATATCAATATGCAAGTTCTACATTTGGTCCAGTCTGGTAATTACACCTTGTACCTTGTTCATGCAATTGTTGATGTCCATATAAAGGAACAAACATCTACCAGAATGCATGGGTTCCCAACCACTGCAATCGCCAGTCTACTAGGAAGTCTTTCACATACATGGTTCATCCAATCTCTTGATGAACTCCCCATAAATATAAAACTTCACCTCATGGAGTCTAAAACCAATTTGACCCACCCAAGTGTATCCATCCCGTAGGACACACTCTTCCAAGGTGTTAAAAATCTTTAACAGATGGAACTCATAACAAAGGGCATGCATGCCTCTTTGGCTCTTACAAAAGGTACATAAAACATTTCAAGGACCACAATTAACCATTAGAAAAAAATAACATGTAGATTTGCTACAATTACAATGTGTGACTCATAATACATCATCGTCGTGAGTCTATTCCAGAAAATTTGACAAAATTTCACTTTGTTGTCCATCATCATTTAATCTTTGATGCAGCTCTCCTAACGCCATCTCTAGTCTTGTTTCTTCATCATATATTACAAATTTGTGTATTGTTGGAATGACTAGTTCCAACACACACTCAAAATTGCGACAATAGTTGGTCAGACTAATATCACTTCAATAATAACCAAAAATACCATGACACAACATACATACTGTGAAAATCGGTAGCATTAGCCCCAAAATCCTGCATTCAACTTGATTAGACACTACTGGCACCTTTATGATTCAACCAACAATTTCCAGCTACCAATTTAGATTTTGTGTAGCTCGATCATCTTCAAGTTTTGAAAATCAAACAAATCACCACAGTCCTATTCAAGTTTTGTAAATTGAACAAATCACCGCAGTTCTCCATGCTCCCTGGCTTAAGAATGGGAAACAGATGATGACCTCCAGAATGCTTCCAATATCCAAACCCAAAAGTTGCTTTGTGACAAGAGCAGTCAAACATTATTTCTAATGCTTTATGATTTTCAATGTGACCAATCAATCAATCAATCTGAACTAATCTGAGTGGAGCTACCAACTCTTTCGTGACAGCAACTTGTGCATCATGTGTAGTATTTGGCGCTTCATTGTATGCATAAAAAGAAACACCTAGTAACATAATAATATTGGCCAAAATACAAGGACATCAAATATTGAAAAAAAATGTCATCACAAAAGCAATACATAATGCCTTTGTTATACAATACCAGAATTTAAATTCAGGGAGCCTGCGTATGAAGTGCTTGAACTCATACAAACCCTTAGTTGGCAAAGAAACCGCGTCCATCCCTTGCAACTCAAGGTCAACTTGAGGAGATAAAAACCTTATAAGAAGATTTAGACATAAATCCCCAATCCGTAAGAGACGATGTAAAAAACCCACAAAATATACATAGGTGCTGCACCAAGAGATCCAAGCCATCTCCCAACAGGATGTGGCATTGCCAAAACAAAATTTTAAATTTCCAGTCACCATAACTTTCGTATGCCTTGGCAACAGTGAGCTCTTCCTTCCCACTCTCTTCGCCAAATGGAGAGCCAACTCCAAGCGGAAAACCTGTAGACTCCAGCATTTGCATCCTCGGCACAACGCTCTCCAAATGCTCTTAAAACATGAAATAGACAGTGTCCACAGTGCACCAGTCACTGGTCGGATCTCCATGATAAAGCCACAGATCTGATTTCCACGATCTCCTACCACCGGAAATCCATCTACTTAACCTCCGCTGCCACAACATGCACTACTGAGGCCAATTTGCCAGGCCTTCTTCGCAACCACACTTCCACTGCGGGTCGATAGATCGGACTCTCACACCAACAATCAACAACCCTTACCACACTAGTGATCAACCACGATTACTAGTCTCTTGGCCTAAAAAAATTTTGCGATGCCCGTGAATCGAAGGTCGTGCTGCAAATCGAACCCATCGCCTCTCAACCAGCAGATTACGTAGGAGAAAGGCACTTACTCCAACTGCCTTCTCTGATTAACAACACACCAATCCAATCAATGGTTTCCTCCGCTATCTTCACAATGACACCCATGTCAGTGCAGAGGAACCAAAGTCCTCCTGCAGCCTTCGCACCTGGATCCAGCGATCTGAATCCCAATCCGGTGATGCTCACACATCAGCACACAAACAGGTCAAACGCAACACACACTCATTTCCTTCAACAACACTGATCTGATCCCCATGTACCAGTGATCTACACCTACATAATGCTGACTCAACCTCCACTATCGATCAGTTCGGATTGGCACTGTGCACATAAAAGTTCAACAACATTGCAGATCTCCTCAGTCAATAAACAAGTCCATACAACATAGACATAATCAGTTAGCACATACTGTCTCTAGCTGCACTGCAACAACAAAGGATGGGAAAACAAGAAAATGACAGACAAACAAATACTCATCAAACACATTATTTCCCTCTGCCTAGGAGGGGCCAAGGAATAGGCCCAAATGGGCTCCTATACCAACTTAAATTTTAATAGTGCACACTATATTTTCTTTTCACATAAAATAAGGTTAGATATAAATACATTTAGTGCTATCTCAAGATAGGTAGACTATTTTGGACACACAATCACTTGGTTGAGAGAATATCTCAACTACACACCAATCTAGGAACATCTAGATATAACAACCCTAAAGAATATGAATAGACTTCTTTACATAGAAAGTCACAACTTAGACAAGTAGGAATTACATTTTCCAATAATGGTGATAAAGAAGCTTATGCAAAGAATTGAGGAGTAGACCTATTGAGATCTCATAGGTAATTGATCTTTTTTTCTTAACAAGATATTTATGCACAGTTAGTAGCAAATGACAAAACTGTGGAAAGAATTATGAAAACTAGTGTGGTTGTGATAGAGGAAAAAGAGTGATTGCAAAAACCTAAAGAGAAAGGAGTTCTCAAAAGGGATTATAGGGGAGGGGACCAAAAATGTCAATAGTCTGAGCTAAGAGGAGGAGCTTGGTGAGGCATGTGTAGAGGAAAGAGGTCTACTATTGTAAAGGTAATTTGCAGGTCACAATGGGAAGCGGGAAGCTCCCAAAAGGGGAAGATGAACATGACTATGGGAAGTCATTTGAAGAGTTCTGATCGAAGCCACAAAGATGTTGAAGCAATTGCCATTGGGAAAATGACTAATGAGGAATTTCAGAAAGAAATGATTGAGATGAAGGCACAATTAAAAGTGCTTGAGAAGCTACTACAACAGAATTAGGAAAACCAGAAGTATGGGTGGAACCTAAGGCAAAGAATTAAGTGACATGTTGAAATATTATGGGCCAAGAAACATAGATAGAGGTGAGATACAGGTTGAAGGAAAAACTCAGAGCAGCTAAGTATGAGGAAGCAGGTGAACTAGAGAAAGAATAAATTCTTGGAGAGGATGACGATGTTGATGGAGATTTGATGTTTAAGACATCAAATGAGGCTAAAGATCCTTACGTTTTTAAATCCGGCAATATGTGTGTGATTTTAGTTTTTGATACAAGTGATGAAAAATCTTTTGAAACAGTCATAAAGATTGAGAAAGATGAAGAAAGAGAACAAAGTCCAAATTTTGTTCTTAGCAGAGATGAAAAACAATACTTGAATGGAATTCTCATCAGGGATAATGAACCAAAGATAGAATGTGAGGATGAACAACTTCTAAAAGTTGTTGTGAAGAAAGATGCAGTAAATCTAAAGGTTGAAGAATTCAGTGGGAACATCGAGACAAATTTCAATCAGCACATTTAAGCAAAGCAAAGAGGTTAGGAAACAAGTTTACAAGCATGGGATAAGAGTGAAGGTATACTGGTATGGTTATATATTCTTCTTTTGATGGTTTTCGTGGTTAGGAAAATTCCTCTTGAAATGGTGAGCATAAGCACGGTGAAGAAAAATGCTTTGCAATGAGAAAAGGAGTGGAGTTACAGTAAAGCTCGAGAAGTGGATACATAAGGACAATAACATGACAAAGTTGATGATCAACAACAAAATTATATATGGGATCAAGGAGGACATGAAAACAATGACTCATGGTTAGGAGGCCACAAAATTTTTCTATTTGGGGAGTCTAATGCAGGGGAATTAGCTCTCAAATTGGTTTTTCATGAATTTTATTTTTAAGAAAAAAAGCATTAATATTGTAATTTTTAATTGAGATATTTTCATAGAAATTAATGGAGATAGGGGTTTGATTTGAAATCATTTCTAGAAATATTGAGAGACTTCCTCATCGACATATTTGGAGAAATTTTGTTTAAAAGTTGGAGGAAAATACTCGAGATATTCTCCATAAACTGAGATATGTAAATAATTATTAAATCTTGAGAGGGTTTTTTGGATATGGGAAGATTTTAGGAGACACCTTAGGATTGAGAACTAATTTTTAGTTGAGATTCATTTCTATAAATTTATTGTAAGCTTATAACCATGGCAGAAGGGAAGAAATGCCCGTATTATGAATCATGTAAATATTTTTCCTTTTAATTAAAGTATGAGTTTTGAGTGTATTTTTGTGTGGTTTTGTTTTAAGGTGTGGATTTCTTTAAAGGGCATGCAATTGGTGCCTGCACCACGAAGGTGTATATCAATCACATGCACAAACACATTAGGAAATGTGATTAATATACATCGAACATCTAGAACCACATTTTTACATGCACAACCACATTAGAAAATGTGGTTAATATGCGTTGAAGGTGTATATCAATCACATCCACAACCACATTAGTGAATGTGGTTGAAAAACGTCGATAAACCTTAATGGTATAAATGTAATATTAATATTCATATTGATAAAAATATAATGATAATAATAATAATAATAATAATACAAACATATCTATTTTAATATTATGATTATGATTATTATTTTATATTCATTATTGTTAATTAAATATTACATTTATAGTATATTTATATTAGTTATTGTTAATAATTAATAATTTAATAATAAGTAATTATTTAATAATAAATCAAGAATTAAAAATTAATATTTAACTAATATTTAATAATTAGTAATTAATTAATATGTAATTGCTTAATAATTAATGAATTATTAATTAAAAATAAGTTATTAATTAATTAATTAATTATTGCTAATAATTAATTAATAAATAATAATAATAAAAAAATAATTATCATTATTATTCTTTAAATAAAGATTGATTTTTATTATAATTTATAGTAATTATTGTCAATCAATTAATTCATAATTAATTAATAAATAAAAACAATAATAAACAAATTATTCTCATTATTTCATATATATATATATATATATATATATATATATATATATATATATATATATATATATATTATTGTTTATTAATTAAACTCAAGGGATTTATACTAGAAACCCAAGGAAATATTGTTTATTAATTAAACTCAAGGGATTTATACTAGAAGCCCAAGGAATAATATTAAACCCAAAAGATTAATATTATAAATTCAAGGTATATACACAGCAAGGTAAAGATTATAAACCATATAATAATCATGGTTTACCATGGTTGATTTTCATATTGAGACTATATTTGTCACAATGTGACATTGGATATTAAAAACCCAAGGAATTACTATTAAACACAAGGGATCAATATTATAAATTCAAGGTATAATATAAAGAATCATGGTGGACCATGGTTGATTTTCACGTTGAGACAATCTTTTTCACAACTGGACCATGGTTGACCATGATTGGTTTTCATATGCAGACAATTTTGTAACAATGTGATGTTTGACCATGGTTGATTTTGATATTGAGAAAATATTTGTCACAATGTGACATTGGACCATGCTTGATCATGATTATAAATCCAATGAATTTATATTAAACCCAAAGATTAATGTTATAAACCTATTAATAATATTATACCTTAGGAATATGAATTCTTAGATTAATAAACCCAGGGGATTGATATTATAAACCAAAGGGAATAAAAACCCAAGGGATTAATACTAAAACCCAAATGGATTATAAACCCAAGGGAATAATATACAACCCAAAGGAAAAAAAATTAAACCCAAGCTATAAAAACCCCGAGACAAAATATTATAACCCTAAAGTAAACATGGTTGACCATGGTTTATTTTCATACTAAGACAGTCTTTGTCACAATGCGCTATTATACCATGGTTTACCATGGTTGCTTTTCATACTGAGACAATCTTTGGCACAATGTGACATTAGACCATGGATGACCATGGTTGCCCATGGTTGATTTTTTTATTGCGACAATCTTTGGCACAATGTGACATTGGACCATAACTGACCATGGTTGACCATGATTGTAAACCAAAGGGATTCATAATAAAGCCTAGGATAAATATTATAAACCCTATGAAAAGAAGAAAGTACAAAGAATAGTACCATACCCAAAATGTTTTGTATTATTCTTCTTGATGGAAGTAAGTTGTTTTTTCATGTTGGTTAGAAGGGTTGTGCACCACTCAAAAACTATGGTAAGGCAATCTACTGCTAAGCTCATTATAACATGAGAAGCTTAGTGCAATGAGGTTGATCCAGCTACACTCACAATGGTAAAAAGGAGAATTCTTAAGGGTAGACTCTCCACATGCTTGATTGGGATATGTGTCCCTACCTTCTCGGGGTTTTTAGGGCAATAAATACGAATGTAAGCATCCACATTAAGTCTTCCTCCGGCATTCCCTTGCAAACTGATTGGATCTCCTCTCCGGGAAAATCCAGTAATGATGTATATGTCTTTTCTTCAATACAAAGGGGCATCTGATCAATCATGAATGCATCTTCTTCTGGATCCTAGTAGTTGACGAGCATTTCCAACAACCTTGTATTTATTTTCATATTTGGCATTTTGAAAAACTCAACAATCCACATCCTCTCAGTGCATCTAGTGCTAATGGATCATTCATAACTTCATTATCTATTGTACTATGCTCTTGTTCCCTCCAAGTAATTGTCATCCTACAATTTCAAGTATTTTGATCCATTAAAATCCGTGATTTAGAATATTTGACTACGCGCACGCAAGTTCGCTTCATATATAGTTGCATATAGGGCTTCCAAATACACGATTTTGATATACCCAACCCGCATATGAGCAGAGTAAAAATCCAAAAATAATTTTCTTACAGTAAAATTATTGAAAAAATACTTGAAATGCATGAAATTTCATTGAGAAATCAAATTAGGAGATTACCTGGAAGATTGATAATTGTTCTCGCTGAGAAATTTGGTGGATTGTGATTGTCAGGTTTTTCTCTAGAGCTCTTGCACTCAATTATCTAAAAGAAAAATGAGGCTTGGTAAGTCAAAAGGTCTATTTATAAGTTGTAATTTGGAAAACTTTAAAAACCCCACTTTTGTAATGTTTATGTTTTTTTATTTTTTATTTTTTTTTACAAACTTTTTGACCTTTTGGCTTTGAGTGCTAGGGTAATTTGTTTTTCAGGTTGAATTTGAGACTTTTAGACATTTTTTACCACTTCGATTCCATGATCACTAACCCATCATAGTAGGTATCGTTTTCGTCAGTGGCATATAGGTTAGGGAAGATAACATTTCCTGTTGCATTATGAATTCTAACCTCCATACTGTGATATGTTTCCATAGGGTCGACCACATTGTGTTATGATTCTTTAACCATTTTCACTCGTCAATTTATAAAATCATGACATGATGGTAGAACCATCCTTTACATGGGCTTCCTAGTTAGATCCTTGCTATTATATGTTGCCTATGCTACAAAGTTTGATTAGGATCAGGAGTCCTCTTTAGTGATGCCATGACTTTTGCGATGAATCTTCATTCTTATTCTTCTTCCTTATCTTTTTAGCTTTATACCCTAGCGGCTCCCACATGTTGAGTTGTACTGCTGAATTTCATGTTGACTATTTGTACCTTTTGGCATTAAGTCGGCCTCACTTGGGTTCATGTATAAGGCACTTTTTAACCATGTCTTTTTGCAAAATCAACCTTGCAATCACTTAGCCTCTACAACTTGAAACCTTATGCCCATGGAAAGAACATTCCTTTGAGTGTCATTGATCAATTTCATCACCTTGCATTGAGCATAGGAATGTTCCACTCTGAGGAACTAGCGCATCTTTTATTCTTTCCATTGTACCATAGGCATTCTTTTATTCCTTTTCAGGCTTTTTAAATATGAAAAAGACAAAAAAAAATTATTGTGAAAAAGAGCGGGAAGGGGACTTTACTTCCATAACTGATGGCAGCAAGGTTCAGTTGTGTTGCCCTTAAACAAAGCACTCAAAGCAAGTCTTTCCTCCATCGGGATGGGATTTAGTTTGACTTAGGAGAGTCTTAACCTTGTCATTGAGTCAGTACTCCTCTAGTTGGTTATCTCTTCCAATCATATGGAGAGTTTGTTTATGCCTCCTGCATGACAAACTTATACAAAGTTATCATATTTTTCCATATAGTCACATTTGATTCATGCTTTTGTTCAAGGGAAGTAAACTTGAGTCGACCTTTTTGAAATGTCTCCTAACTCATTTTCAATCGGTCATACCCGGTATGTCAGAGTTATGTTGAATATCACCTCAATTATTTTGTCCTTTTCTCACACTAGTTAAGAAGTTCTTCGTTGACTTCTTGCTGGAAAGTTTTCTCTTATCGAATTTGACAAATTGCTCTGACAGTAGGCCTAGAGTCGCACCTTGGCCCTATTTCCATCATTGATAGGTGACCTTGTGCTCAGCATTGATCAGTATCATGGGTCTTTGACTGAGTGGTTTCCCTTGTGTTCAATTCCAGCTTACATTATCACACATTGGGATTGATGTAGTACCTTGGTTTCCATTTGACCCTATTAGTGGATTCCTCACCTCTATGTCAGCTTTCATTATTGGTTGGTTCAGAGGGTTTCTGTCGTGTGCTAACCACATCTTGTGTACGCCAGAAATGTGCTTCGGTGTGGTTACTTCATCTTTTCTCATCTTATTCCTTCCAAATGATTGGCCTACGAGTTACGCTCGCACTAGATTAATGTGGGATGCCTTAACACCTTCCTTCCAGCAGATATTTTCACATCAAATCCAACTCATTGCGTTGGGAATAAGGTCTAGCGTTCTTTTTCAGTACCTTAGGGTTTGTAGTCATGAGTGGCAGACTCCTTCGCTATTAATTGTGAGAATACATCAATGTCTCCTGATTGATAGATTATCTCAAGTGTTCGACTTCAACTCATTTATTTACACTTGTTAGATTGTACTAGGATACCTTGACTCTCATCATCATTATCAATGAGTTGTCTCGTGTTTGTTAATGGTATACATCAATGACCAGTAATAAAATGATTTCTCACATGGTCGACCTCAACTCATTTATTCCCATGGTGTAGAAATGTACCATGGTAGTCGGTAAATGCCTCGGGTTGCATCAAAATTTTTTGGTTCACTTGTCAGTTATCCCAATTTCCTGCCAGTGACACCATCCACCTTGAATGTTGCAGATCATCACAACAACATTTTATATGTTGGCACCTGAGTTCCATGAAGTACCATTATTCCACTTTTTGACTTGCTACTCTGAGGATCAGTGATGTGACATTAGTAATCAGATATCTCCTTCAGCATCATTGATCAAATATTTCATATGTGATATTGTGACATGTCCTTGATATGTACTTTTGCAGATATGATATGATGATCCACAATGTATTTCTCAGTTTCCTTTGTACTTGTATACATATTGGATCTGCTCTACACTTTATATGTGGACGTGCTTTACTATCTCTGAGCATGGGTATGCCCGCCTCAGACATGAGTTTCCTTTCTGATCTCTTCCACTGGTTTGGCAAGCTAGTATTTGGTGATCTCCTCCTAAGTCCTCGCATGATTATTTCTATACACTTAATACATTTTGGCAATCATGTGTCCCTTTTGGCCTCATATATTAGGGGGCATCTATTATAACATCATTTATCACCCTTGTATACTTGATGCTCTGAGTAATGGCCTTGGGTAGACCTTTCCCTTTAAACATGTTCCATTTACTAAAAAAAATTATTTTAAATTTCATACGTGACTTCGCCCTTCAAAAAGCACGTGCACACACAGGTACAGTTATACCCAACTCGGGTATATAGTTTGAAATATTAAAAAAATATAAAATCACTATTTTATGGGTGGTGTTTACAAGTTACACTGGAAGCCCACTTATAGGAGCCCATGACCTAATTGTATCACAACTAAAACAACAGTTTTGGGGTGATATAAATACACCTCATGGGAAGGCCTAAGGGGAGAGAAAGATAGGACATTGATATTATATCCAATTGGTTCCTGATCAAATCTGATTTATCCCTGTGCTTTCTACACTCCCAGGTATAGGAAACCCTTGTTTCCTCATAATGATGTCCATCTTCTTTATATGGCATCTAGGTGTATGGATTTTGAAGAGGATTGTTGAGGCTTGGCCTAAACGGATCCAGAGGAAGGTTTCACTTGGAGACGTGGTCAAATTAGGTTGTATTCTTCCACATTCCTTGCATACATCAATAAGTAAGCTTTGTCTTCTTCCTGATGTGATGATATTTATGCTTTAACTCATATTATGATCTAATTATGTATGATCTCATGTTTTATATCTCTATGCTTATATGATCTAACATTCATCTCTTGAACATGCTTTGAGCTACTACTAGTATAAATGCTTTTCTGGAATGAGTTGTAGGTTTTGAGGCATTGAAGGAAGCAGAAGGTTTGGACCCTAGGGGAACATCCTCAAACGTAGTACCTATGGGTACTATCTCTTCATCCCACTTTAGTAGTTTAAGCATTAGGACTGCTTGCTTTTTTACTTCTTGTTGGTTTATTCCCTTTAATCTGTTAGGGTTCTCAACCCACACCCGAGGGTGTTTTATCTCGTTACAATTGGTTGAGTTTTTGGTTTAGTTTCAGTTGATTGGGTTTCAATGATTGATTGATTAAGTTAAAGTGAAGAATGATATTGATCTTAAATTTTGGTAGTGTGTCTATTCTGAAAATTTGATGAGACTTGGCCTACAAGTTATGATGTGTTGTAGCAGGTGGATTCAGTATGAAAATTTATGAATCATGGTCCCCGGAGTTGAGAGAGTTGAAGCTTTCTTCTAGTGGTAGTTGTTAAATCATATTAGGGGTTTGGATCTCCCTTCCAGTAGCAACTGGAGAATGAGCGAAGGTTGTAGCCTTCTGTAGGTTCGGGCCTACCTACTGGTATAACTTTACGCCAATACAAGATTCAAGGGTTTGGAGCTCCCTTCTAGTAGGAGTTGGAAAATGAGTGAAGGTTGTATCCTTCAGTAGGTGAGTGCCTACGTAATGATATGAGTTTGTGGTAGTACAAGATTGTAAAAGACTCTCTTTATATTAAAAATAAGACAAAGATGACAACAACAGGTGGTTTTTTCACACATTAGGTTTCCTCCTTAAATCATGGTGTTCATGCTTGTAGGCACTAGGAGCTGATGTATGAGAAATATTTGAAAGTGGATATCAATTTCCGCCCTCTGCTCCTTCAAACACTGTCAGAAAGAAACAATATGAAACCAGTGCAAAGTATGTAGATTCCATCTTGCGAAGTCTAGTCGAGATCGATTTTGTGAAGGTAATGAAGCTGAACACAACAAAGGGAATGTGGAATAATATTATACAAATTTATGAAGGAGAAACCAAGGTAAAAAGTACTAAATTTCAAACATTCAGAATTCAGTATGAGACATTAAAAATGCATGATGATGAAAGAATTGAAGTATTTTTTCTTAGAGTATACGAAGTTCCGAATTTCATGAGAAATATGGGTGAGGAAATAAAAGATTCCTTTATTATTGAAAATATTTTGGGATCTCTAACTCCAAAGTGTGAATCCAAAGTATCTGATATTGAAGAAATGTAGGATCCAAAAAATCTTACACTTGATCAGCTCCATGGAATATTGACAACATTTGAGATGAAGAAAGGTGGTCTTTCAGATATGAGAGAAGCAACCTTCAAAACCACTGCAAACAAAAAATAAAAGGAAGAATCAGGTTATGTATTGGAAGAAGAAGAAGAAATCATTGTAAAGAAACTCCAAGTGGATACATGAAGATTCAGAGGTAAGCTTCCTTTCAAATATTTTTCTTGTGCTAGAGTTGGTCATGTTTCTGCTAAGTGTGCCTATAAAGAAAATAATGAGAAATGAAAAGAAGTTGCCAAAATAAATAGGAAGAGGTTTGAAAACAAGAGAAGTTCTTATACACATTAAGACAATGATGGTCTTTCAAATGGTGAAGAAGGTGACTCTGATGATAATTTAATTGATGCCCTAGAACAAAAGGATACCTTTATTGAAAACTTTGACAGGAACAGATCAGATCCAATAAAAATTACAAATGTCAGCGAATATGCAAATCTAAGAGCAAACCACTTTCTAGTGATCAAGAATGAAGAAGACAAAGCATCATCAGGTATGGATTTTTGTTCAAGATGTGATCCATTTTCTTGTCTATGCAATAATGATAGTGATGATGATAGTGAAACTACTGAGTTTGCACTTATGGGTAAAAGTGAAAGTAAGTCTCTTGAAGCAGCAGATCAAGGCAATTTAAAATCAATGGACAATGCAGATTGGCCTATGTTAAACAAAGATAATTATTAGCAATGGAAAGGAAATATGAAACAAAATCTAATGAATCTCGATGTTTATCATCTAGTGTACAATTATTACACCAATTTTCCTCAATCATACAAGGAAGTGCAAAGGAACAATAAGTCTTTGAGTAACATCTTTTGTAGCATATCTGATTCAATATTGAATAAGGTTATGCATTATACTACTGTAAAGAAAGTATGGGATAAGTTACAAGAAATACATGAAGAAGTCCCAAAGGAAGATCTCATAGGTAATCTTATATCTAACAATGTGTCCAAAATGACAAATGGAGTTACTGATTCAAAAGAAGACAGGTTAGAAGAACTTGTTGATCTTAGAACAAAACTTGATCTTTCTTTGAAAAAGATTGATAAGTTGCAGGCTTATGATAACAAAGATCATGTTGGTATGGTATCTAACCAATATTGTGAAAGTCTTGAAGCTGAGGTCATCTCTCTAAGAGCATATATTGAAAAATCAAATAAGAAGAATGAAGATCTACAAGTTTTTGAAGAACAAGAGAATGGGTTGAAAGAAAAGATTCTCAAATTGAAACAACAAGTAGAGGAAGGAAGAAAGATTGAAGAAATATTGAATAAGCATGAAAAGAAATATCAGGTTGAGATAAATATCCTAAAAGTTAAATTAGAATAAAAGGATAAAACTTTACGATTTCAAGATAGTACTAAGATTTTAGATAATATTCTTAGTAGTCAAAGGTCTCCTTCCATTAAATCTGGTCTTGGTTTTCATGAAACTGTTAAAGGTGAATCTAGCTCATAAGCTGAGGCAAGGAATTCTGACGAAAAATCTGAAATTCTTAACAATGAGATAAGAATTCAACCTCATCATCAACCAAGGAAAGAAATTCTGCGAAGGAAACCATTTGCTCCTAACTAGAGAAGTGTTAATCGATTTTCTCCTCTGTTCAATAATGTTGAATATTCTATATGTCATTATTTTGGACATGTTCTAGCCAGTTGCAGAAGTAGAATGTTTCAAGATAATAACCATCTTGTAGAAATACTATCGGGTTCCGGGTACTTTAAGGGATATTATTTTTCTTGCAATATGTTTGGTCACAAAGTCATTGATTACAATAGAAGGAATCTGAAATATATAAGATGTTATGCTTGTAACAAGTTTGGGCATGTAGCAAAAGAATGCAAGAACGAGTCTATGGATCACCACAAAAAACATGGTGAGTAGCCGAATAAGAACATTAATATCATATTATCTGAAAAAAGGTGGACCGACCAATAAGAAAGAAATAGAAGAATAAATAAGGTGTTGTCTTGCTCTCTGCTCATTTGTAGATGAAGATGAATGGTACATAGATAGTGGATGTTCTCGTCACATGATTGGAGGTAAGAGTAAAATGGAGTCTCTTAGGAAGAACCATGATGGTAATGTTATTCTTGGAACTACTGCTTTAGCAAAAGTTTTAGGACAATGTAAAGCCATAAGTAATAAAACAAGAGAAACAATTGATTCTTTGTGACTTCAAGGGCTAAAGAAGAATATCCTAAGTGTAGGAGAAATGGGAAACAAGGTAAAAATAATTTTGTTTACATAAGCCAAGTGTAAAGTTATGAATGAAGTAAGTGCAAAAATCACAATAAGAGGATAGAGAAATCAAGACAAATTATATGTGTTTGAAGACCGAAATTCTCATAGATATGAGAAAAGTTTAGACTTAAAGTAAAAATATGGCACCTATTGCAGTCTCTTATTCTTACATGAATATTTCAAACATTGACTGCAGAAGTGGTGGGAGGTACTGGACCTCATGGAAATAGAAGATGGTTATTAGGTCCTCAGGATCAATGATGTGTAATCACAGGGGGAGTAACACATATTGATTCCCATGGTTATTTTTTATTTTCTTTCTTCTTATACTACTGACAGTGTCTCTCGTGAAGTAACATTAAACATGTACAGACAAAATAGACTCAGGGGGAGCTGAAGGTGTGAAATTTCAGTATTTCACTTTCTGTACGTGGATCTTATGAAGAAACGTTGCGGGTATACGTGAGTTCTGAAATGAAAATTTTCATATATTTTGGTTTCATGAAGAAATAGTGGGGAAGACTTAGGAAAATGCTCTGATATGCATTAGTCAATTATCAATTGGCTTTTTGGTTCTTATGGCTGAAGGTTACAGTCTGTTGATACAATTTGAAATTGATTTTTGGCTTGTATAATTTTTTTGATGACTTGATGGATGACTAGTTGATGAAGATTCTTTGATATCCTAACCGATACATGAAATCATATGATAAAATCTAATAGTGAACAGTTGGCACAGGTTTAGAGGGGACATTTTCTATGCTTCTAAGAATGCATTATTGGCATTATGTTTGCTTCTTTGGTGATGCTTACTATGTTGATGAATTTCTTGAATGACGAATTTGATATCTCATACTATTACAAACAGTTGATTATGTTGCATATTGGTGAAGTGGTGTTAGTGTGATAAATATTCTTATGAAGAATTTGGGCCAAGAGAATGATGTTGTGAAGACATGGTCATATGCTACTGCTACATCTATTAAATGATACATGGAAACATGGCATATTAAAGAATGATGCTACACTGTCCTATCTTATCACGATTCTCACTTATGATGTTGTGGCTACATATCAGGTCACAGGTCAATGATATTCAAGCTACATTGTTCTATCTTACATATTGATGATGAGTTGTTGCTAAGAGATGATTATGGTGAAGATCATATATGGTGTATGATAGGTTTTTATGACTATCATGGTCATATTGAGTTCTTTGGTCTTGGTTATAAATGTCTTATCTATCATTTGATGTAAAGGTAATATAAAAACCTATGGTGTAATCATTGTAAAATTCAGTCATGTATTGACTATTGTGGTCAAGTCTTTCTGGATATTTGATGTAATTTGTAACCCCACTGTGTTTGGGAAGTTGATGTAATAATTATGTCAAATATGTAAACCCACTGTGGTTGGGTGATTGATGTAAGTTTGAGTCCTTGGTGATACAACAAGTCATATGAGTCATAGAATCATGTACTTCATTTTACATCCGCTAGAAACTTCAACATGTGCTAAGGGGGAACATGATCAGTGTTCATACTCATTAGTTCAGATACATAAGTCTTCATTCGAGATTTGGTTATCCCTTTTCCTTTGATGTCAAAGGGGGAGGGTAGCTTGGTGTTTGGAGAGTAGCTTGGTTTGGTGTTTGGCTTGATGTGTTTTACAGGTATTTATAGGTTGTGGTGACCAAACACCAAAGTGGTTGCCATCAAATCCAAAGGGGGAGATTGTTGGCATTATCAATTATGTGTTTTCCTTGATGGCAACCTACCTGATGAATGGAAACCTACTTGATGAGATGTCTCTTAATGGTAACCTAGTTGTTGAAGATATAAACAAGATGTCACAAATTGTTTTGTAAATGTGACAAAGTGTTTTAGCAGAGGCATAGCAGTTCAGAGGTAGAAGTACGATAAAGTTGAAAGTTCAAGAAGTATATGTGGGTTCTATTAAGTAAATCCATGTACACACATGACTATGAGGAAATAAAGGTGCGTGCAGTTTCTGCACCATGGTATTCTAAATACCAAGGGTCCTTACCATGGTATTTCCTTACGGTATTGAGCCCAGTAATAGATGTTTTGATCTCGTCTAAGAAAACCATCGGCTGGAGTATGGTTTTTACCTGTCATATTAAAAAAGACTAAGCTATATAAGTTGATAAAGATCAAATTAGTAAAATGCATGCAAAGTGCGAAAGTGATGGAAATCTTATGAATAGTTAGATCTAAAGAAAGTATGCATGCAATGATATATTGATTCTTTGCTTGATATAAACTAAGTATTGTCTCGGGAGTTTGATGATGGATCAGATCCAATAGATCTGAGATGACAATCATAATTATAGGGTGATTTTATTTGTGTCGATGGCATCTTAATGCATGATTTTTTAGTGTATGCCAAGATCTAGGCATGTTTGAAGTTTTGTGTTGCAGTGAAGATTTGATTTTGAATTCACAGGTTTGTACACATGTTTTATAGTCTGCAAGGCGCATACACATGCTAGTGTGGTCCTAGTAAGTCACATACATGCGGGTATGTTTCTTGAAAAGTGCATACACACACGAATATGCTTTGAAAAAGCGCGTACAAAAAGTAAGGTTTTGATGAAAAGGTTGTCTCATTAGTTTCCTCAGTTTTGATGTGTTTCTGTTGTCTATCAATGAAGTCTTCTTGATGATCTAGCTTAAAAAATGATGCCTTGATTATTAATTGATTGATTGAAGAATGTTGAAGTTACTAGCTAATTGTGATTAAAGTTCAGTGGAATTTTTGTGATTTTTTCATAATGCGACAATAGATCTAAGTAAGACTCAATGTTTGTTTTAGAAAGGTAATGGTTCAGTTTTTAGTTTCAATGGTTGAAGATCTGTACGTAAGTATTCTTCATGAAAACCACGTACACACATGGGTTTGCTACTATAAAGTAGCATACATATTTTGACAGATGGTTCATTAGGGTTTGTAGTAACAGAATATGGTTTCTCTAATGTACTATAATTTGTTTAGTATTCTAGTTACAGTGATATGATTGTTCCAGTTAGTTGGTTTATTTTTTGGTTGAGTTTCGGTTGTTTGGGTTTTAGTGATTGGTTGATTCATTTGCAATGATGAATGATATTGAGCTTAAATGGTGGTAGTGGGTCCAGTCTGAAAATTTGATGAAACGTGGCCTGCAAGTTATGAGGTGTTGTACTAGGTATATCCAGTATGAAAGTTTATGAAACGTGGTCCCTAGAGTTGAGGGAGTCAGAGCTTCCTTCAAGTTGTAGCTTGTAAATCAGATGAAGGGGTTGGAGCTCCCTTCTAGTAGAAGCTGGAGAATGAGTGAAGGTTGTAGCCCTATGTAGGTTAGTGCCTATGCCAATACAAGATTGTAAAAGTTTTTCTTTATATTTAAAAAGAAGACAAAGATGATAGCAACAAGTGGGTTTTGACCGCAATGGGTTTCCACCTTAAATAATAGTGTTCATGTGTGATGGTCTATTTTGTTCTTACTACACATGGTTATTGTCTATTCAATGTTTAATGAAGTACTAATGCACTGGATCAAAATAAATAGAAGATGAATTAATTGAAAAGTAAGTTTACTAGATATACGCTAGTTATCTTAAGAACATTCGCATACACATGTGGGTTCCCTTCTGTAAAGGCATGTATATAAATCAGGAAATGGAATCGAAATTTTATTGATTTGAAAATACTAATTCACCCCCCCCAGTATTTTTCCCAACAATTGGAATCAGAGCATGTTCTTTAGCAGAAGCTTGCTCGCTTGAAGGAGATCCATCAATATGGGTAGTCATGAAGGATTATTTTCTATCATACCTCCTATATTTAATGGAACTAACTTTGTATTTCAGAAAGTTAGGATGAGAGCATACTTGTAGGAACTAGGAGCTGATGTATGATAAATAGTTGAAAGTGGATATCAATTTCTAACCTCTATTCCTTCATCACTGCAGGAAAGAAAGAGTATGAAACCAATGCAAAGGTTGTAAATTCCATATTGGGAAGTCTATCCAAGAATAAGTTTGTGAAGGTGCCACAACTAAACACAACAAAGGGAATGTGGGGTAAGACTATCCAAAGTTATGAAGGTGACACCAAGGTAAAAAGTGCTAAACTTTAAACATTCAGAATTCAGTATGAGACATTGAAAATGTATGATGCTCAAAACCATCATTTTTTCTTATATTATATGAAGTTATGAATTTCATGAGAAATTGTTGGGTCCCTATAATACTAGTGATTACCCCTTATTTATATTGTTGTGCCCCTATTACCCCCATATTGTTATTTCTGTGCCCCATAGAATCCCTCTATTGCTATTTTTGTGGCTTTATATTATTATTGTTAGGTCGGCTGGATTATATTGTGACTCCTTAGACTCCTATATATAGAAAGGAGGTTTTGTCATTTGAATCATCCAAAAATTGTTCATTTATGTAATGTGAAGGAGGTTGCCCCCTCGAAGAGGCTGAATTCTAAGGCGTTGATCTATCTTTTCTATCTTTTCTTGAGCTGTTTTCATAACATTTGGTATCAGAGCTTTGGATTCTAGGGTTTCGTTGCTCCAAACAGGTCATCGTGGCATTTTCGCTATAACTTCTTTTCTGTGACGTTTCAAAAGTCGCAAAAAAAACCCATTTGAGAAAAAATCACGTTGAACCTTGAGTCCAAATTTCAGAGCTTTTCGCCCGATATGTACGGAGATATGATATGAGGAAGTTGGTCTTTTTGCAGACTCCTGAATTACATTCAAAACAGCTGACCTAGGGAAAATCGTCATAACTTTCTCTCTGGGGATCGGATTGAAATTTCGTAAGAAGGTACAAAAAGAGGACGGACTTTAGTTTCGTGTGTGTGTGTTTCAGATTCAAAGGTTGAAACAGTGACTCATGGCACATCATACAAGTTCGATCTACTGAACCAGTATAAAAGCAAGTCACTATGGGAGATTTCACATAACTCTTCCTTGGAGAATCCAATTTGGCTCAGACTTGTGGCATTGAAAAGAGGACGCAGAAGGCTACTACAGGTAGCAATTTCAGAACTGGATGATCCGAAATTATAGAGATACATCAGATTCAATATCAGGCTTCTATAAAGTGAAAAAAGGTGTGTAGTTTTTTTTTAAATTTTTGTGTAAGCTTGGTTTAACAGAATTCAAAGGGCATAGTAAAGCATTATTATCGGTAACTGATGCCCCGAGGAAAGAAAATGCAAACACCTAGTAAGGAACCTGAAAGCTCTAGCATGACTCATGAAGAAGAGGAAGAAATGCTACATGATATATCAAAATTACAAGAACAAGTGCAACAAATGTCACGCTCACAAAAGCTAACAGAAGCTAAGATAAGTGGCGTGGAATCTAAGATAAATGGCGTGGAATCTAAGATAAAGGGCATGGAAGCTAAGATGGAGGATTTGATGGCAGATTTGAAGATAGATTTGAAGACAAACATGGAAGAATTGAAGAAGTTGCTACAAGAAAGGGTCACTAATGGTGAAAAGGTAGTAAAGGAAACTCATGATGAGAACAAAAGAAATGTTAATCATGATTCCATAGATGCTAATGTTGGATCGAAGAATCACCATATTCCAAAAATCGATATGAGGAAGTTTGATGGCAAGGATCCCGCCACATGGATATTACAGATGGAGCAATTCTTCGATCTCAATAATGTGCAAAACGCACAAAAGGTACGTATGGCAACTGTATATTTGGAACCAAATCAGTTTGTATGGTATCAATGGCTTTGCTCTCGTAAACATTTATCACTTGGGCAATTTTTACGGAAGAATTGATAGCACATTATGAAGATACAAAAAGCAACACTTTTTTTAGCCAATTGATAAGTCTCAAACAAAAGGGTTCAGTAATGGAGCACATTGAGGAGTTCCAAAAATTGAACATAAGGGTAAAAGATATTCCAGAGGAGCATAGGATTGATGTGTTCATAGGGTCTTTAAAGGATAATATCCAACATGATGTTCGCCTTTGGGAACCTGATTCATTAGAGAAGGCATTCAGGTTAGCAAGAAAAATGGAAAGCAAAATTATGGCAACTAGGAAGCATACCACTCACAACTATAAAGATGGAAGTGTTGTTGCCCCTAGTCTTCCACAACCTATAAGGTTGACACCACAACAATTGGAAGAAAAAAGAGCAAAAGGGCTTTGTTACAGTTGTGATAGCAAATACACTAAAGGTCATAAGTGTGCTGAGAAGAAATTATTCTACATAGATTGTGAAGAGGAAGAAGAAAAGGAGCAAGAAAGGTCAAAAGAAGAAGATATACTCCAGGAACAAAGCCTAGATGAAGAAAAAATAAATCCGACCATATCTTGTAATGCATTGGCGGGAATTACCACTCCTCAAACCATCAAGATAGAAGGACAAATCAAGAAGAAAAAGGTAATAGTGTTGATTGATTCAGGAAGCACCCACAATTTTATTCATTGTAGGGTAGCAAAAGAATTGAATTGCTTCCTATATCCAGCACCAGAGTGTCAAGTGATGATTGCAAATGGAGGAACAATAAATTGCTCTGGAAAGTGCCATAATATCAAGCTATCCATGGGAGAATATGTATTGACTAGCCCAATGCTTTCCATTCCAATGGGAGGTGCTGATGTTGTACTAGGAGTCCAATGGCTACAATCCTTGGGTACAATAGCTTTTAATTTTCAAGAACTTTTCATCAAATTTTCTACGGAAGGAAAGGAAGTTGAATTAAGGGGTATTGCAGGGAAACCAGGAAAGATAATCAGCTCTAATGGCATGACAAAGCTTCTAAAAAAGGAGCAAAGAGGTGTAATTGCACAATTATGTTCGCTAGATGTTTCCACATTGGAATCATCTATTTCTCCAGATCTCCAAAAAGTCCTGGACAATCATTCCAAGGTATTTGAGACTCCCAAAGGTCTCCCACCTATGCGTGATCATGATCATGCTATTCATCTGATTCCAGGAAGTGTTCCTCCAAACATCAGGCCGTACAGATATCCCTATGTCCAAAAAAGTGAAATTGAACGTATGGTTGCAGAAATGCTAGAGGCTGGTATAATTCAACCGAGTCAAAGTTCTTTCTCAGCTCCAGTAGTATTGGTGCACAAGAAGGATGGATCATGGCGCATGTGTCCGGATTATAGGGAGCTCAACAAGCTCACTATTAAAGATAAGTTCCCCATTCCTGTTATTGATGAATTACTGGATGAATTGCATGGATCAATTTACTTCACCAAGTTGGATCTTCGTTCAGGATATCATCAAATCAGAATGAAGATTGAAGACATTCCGAAAACGGCATTTAGAACTCATGAGGGTCATTATGAATTTTTGGTCATGCCTTTTGGCCTTACCAATGCACCTTCAACATTTCAAGGTTTGATGAATTCAATTTTCAAACCATTCCTTAGAAAATTTGTGTTAGTATTTTTTGATGATATACTAATCTACAACAAGTCTTGGAAGGATCATGTTGAACATGTTGACAGGGTGCTACAACTATTGGAGGAGAAACAATTATATGCAAAAAGATCCAAATGTTTCTTTGGAGTCCAGGAGGTGGAATATTTGGGTCATATTGTATCTCATGAAGGAGTTAAGGTAGACCCTAGCAAAATTAAAGCCATTAAGGAATGGAAAATCCCCACATCCATAAAGCATCTGCGAGGATTTCTTGGGTTGACAGGGTATTATCGCAAGTTTGTTAAGAATTATGGGAGAATAGCAGCACCTCTAACAACATTATTGAAGAAAGATTCATTTTCATGGACTCCGGAAGCAACAAAGGCCTTTGAACATCTTAAAGAGGCAATGTGCCAAGCACCGGTCTTAGCTACACCGGACTTCACAAAAACCTTTATTGTGGAATGTGATGCTTCAGGAAATGGAATTGGTGTTGTTCTAATGCAAGATGAAAGACCCATTGCTTTTGAAAGTCGTCCAATCAAGGGAAAGTTTTTAAGAAAAGCTATTTATGAGAAGGAAATGTTGGCAATACTCCATGCACTTAAGAAATGGCGACCCTACCTAATGGGAAGACACTTCAAGGTAAAAACGGATCATGATAGCCTTAAATACTTTTTAGAACAAAGATTATCCTCTGAAGAGCAACAAAAGTGGGTCACAAAGATGTTGGGTTATGACTTTGAAATCATCTACAAAAAAGGGAAGCAAAATGTGGTGGCAGATGCACTCTCAAGAAAGGATGAGGATGTGGAAGCATTGTTGTGTGCCATTTCTATTATCCAACCAGATTGGATAAACGAAGCAAGGGAGGAATGGAAGAATGACGAAGAAGTGTGGGCACTTATTCGAAAGCTACAACAAGATTCCAGTACTTCTGATACATTTAGCTGGCAAAATGATTCGTTATGGTACAAAGATCGCTTATACCTCTGTAAGAATTCCCAGCTAAAACAAAAGATTCTTATGGAATTGCACACTTCTCCCTTAGGAGGGCACTCAGGATTTTTAAAAACTTACCACAGGGTTAAGAAGGAATTTTTTTGGGATGGCCTTAAATCAGATATTCAAAAGTTTGTGGCGGAATGTTTGGTTTGCCAGCAAAATAAAGTTGAAACAATTAAGACACCGGGTCTATTACAACCTTTATCCATTCCAAGCCAACGTTGGGAGGAGGTTTCAATGGATTTTATCACAGGTTTACCCAAGTCTGAGGGAAAGAGTGTCATCATGGTGGTAGTTGACAGACTTACCAAGTATGCACACTTTTGTGCATTATCACATCCATTTAAAGCCAGTACAGTTTCTACTGCATTTATGGAAACAGTTCAAAAGCTACATGGAAACCCAAAGATTATTGTAAGTGACAGAGATCCCATTTTCACTGGAAATTTTTGGACAGAATTATTTTCTTGTCTTGGTACTCAGTTAGCTCATAGCTCATCTTATCATCCTCAATCTGATGGGAAAACTGAGATAGTAAACAAATGTTTGGAAGGATATCTTCGTTGCTTTGTATCTGATAAACAGACACAATGGGTCAAATGGTTGCCTCTGGCTGAATGGTGGTATAACACTTCCTTCCATACAGCAACAAAAATGACCCCATTTATGGCACTTTATGGGTATCAACCACCATCCATCACATCATATTTAAGAGAAAATTCTAAGGTTCAGGCAGTGGAACATCACATCGAACATCAACAACAAGTCCTCCAACTCTTAAAGGATAACCTCGTGTTGGCACAAAATAGAATGAAACAACAGGCAGATCAACATCGCAGTGAAAGAAGTTTTGATGTAGGTGATTGGGTATTCCTACGGCTACAACCATATAAGCAAATGTCCCTAAAGCAAGCTAAGAAGGATAATAAATTATCACCAAAGTATTATGGTCCGTACAAGGTGTTGCAAAAGATTGGTACTATGGAATACAAATTGGAGCTTCCTGCAGCTTCTCGATTGCACCCAGTTTTCCATGTTTCATGTTTAAAGAAGGTTATAGGTGACAAGCTCCCAATTCAAACAATATTGCCAGAACTTGACGAGGAAGGAAAAATTATATTGGAACCGGAAGCAGTCACAGAAACAAGAACTCGACAGCTACGAAATCGATCAATTTCAGAGTATCTTATCAAGTGGAAGAACTTATCCGCTGAAGATTCCACATGGGAGGATGAGAATTTTATGCAGAAGTATCCAGAACTACTCAAGCGTTGAGGACAACACTTTTTTGAAGGAGAGGGGCATGTTGGGTCCCTATAATACTAGTGATTACCCCTTATTTATATTGTTGTGCCCCTATTACCCCCATATTGTTATTTCTGTGCCCCATAGAATCCCTCTATTGTTATTTTTGTGGCTTTATATTATTATTGTTAGGTCGGCTGGATTATATTGTGACTCCTTAGACTCCTATATATAGAAAGGAGGTTTTGTCATTTGAATCATCCAAGAATTGTTCATTTATGTAATGTAAAGGAGGTTGCCCCCTCAAAGAGGCTGAATTCTAAGGCGTTGATCTATCTTTTCTATCTTTTCTTGAGCTAGTTTCATACCAGAAATCTTGGTGAAGAAATAAAATATACCTCTATTATTGAAAATATTTGCGATCTCTAACTCCAAACTTCGAATCCAAAGTATCTGATATTAAATAAGTGCAGGATCTGAAAAGTATTACACTTTATCATATCCATGGAATATTGACAAAATTTTAGATGAAGAGAGGTGGTCCTTCATATATGAGAGAAGCAACCTTCAAAGCTACTACAAAAGGAAAATAAAAGGAATAATTAGGTTATGTATGAGAAGAAGAAGAAGCAAACTTCGTAAAGAAATGCTAAATGGGTACGATAATAGTCAGAGGTAAGCTTCCTTTCAAATGTTTTTCTTCTGGTAGAGTTGGTCATTATGCTGCTAAGTGTCTTTATAAATAAAATTAGGAGAAAGGAAAAGAAACTGCGAAAATAACTAGGAAGAGATTTGAAAACAAGAGAAGTTTTTATAAACATGAAGATAGTGATGGTCTTTCAAATGGTGAAGAAGGTGAGTCTGATTAAGATTGTCATTTACTTATGGCATGTGTAGATGAATCTAATGATAATTTCATTAATTCCCTAGAAGAAAATGATACCTTTATTAAAAAATTTGACAGGAACAAATTAGATGCAGTAACAGTTACATATGTAAGCAAGTATTCAAATCTAAGAGAAAACCACCTTCTATTGATCAAGAATGAAGAAGACGAATCATCATCAAGTATGGATTTTTGTTCAAGATGTGACCCATTTTCTTGTCTATGCAACAATGATAGTGATGATGATAGTGAAACTACTGTGTTTGCACTTATGGGTAAAAGTGAAAGTAAGTCTTTTGAAGTAGTAGATCAAGGCAAGTTAGAATCAATGGACAATGCATATGTACCTATGCTAAGAAAAGATAATTATCAATAATGGAAACGAAATATGAAACACAATCTAATGAATCCTGATGTTTGTCATCTAGTGTGCAATGGTTACACCAAGTTTCCTCCATCAGACAAGGAAGTGAGAAAGAACAGTAAGGATTTGAGTAACATATTTTATAGCATATCTGATTCAATATTGAATAAGGTTATGCATTATAATAATGTAAAGCAAGTATGGGATAAGTTACAAGCGATACATGAAGAAGTCCCAAAGGAAATCTCACCGATAATCTTATATCTAGAATTGTGTCCAAAATGACAAATGGAGTTGATGATTCAAAAGAAAACAGGTTAGAAGAAATTGTTGATCTTAGAACAAAACTTGATCTTGCTTTGAAAAATATTGATAAGTTGCAGGCTTATGATAACAAGGATCATGTTGGAATGGTATATAACAAATATTGTGAAGGTATTGAAGCTGAGGTCATCTCTCTAAGAGGAGATATTGAAGAATAAAATAAGAGGAATGAAGATCTACTTCAATTTATTGAAGAACAAGAGAATGGGCTGAAAGAAGAGATTCTAAAATTGAAATAGAAAGTGGAGGAAGGAAGAAAGATTGAAGAAATTTTGAAGAAGTAGGAAAAACAATATCAGTTTGAGATAAATATCCTAAAAGGTAAATTAGAAGAAAAGGATAAATCTTGCGATTTCAAGATAGTACTAAGATTTTCGATAATATTCTTAGTAGTCAAAGGTTTCCTGCCATCAAATTTGGTCTTGGTTTTCATGAAACTGTTAATGGTGAATCTAGCTTACAATGTGCGGCAAGGAATTATAATGCAAACTTTGAAATTCCTAACAAGGAGATAAGAAGTCAACCTCATCATCAAACAAGAAAGAAAGTCTTCAAGGGAAACCATTTACTCCTATCTATGGAAGTGTTAATTGATTTTCTCCTTTGATTAAAAATGTTGAATGTTCTATATATCATAATTTTTGACATGTTGCAACCAATTGTACAAGCAGAATGTTTCAAGCTAATAACCATCTTACATAAATACCATTAGCTTCCAGGTACTTTACGAGATAATTTTTTTCTTGCCATATGTTTGGTCACAAAACCATTGATTGCAATAGAAGGAATATGAAATATATAATATGTTATGCTTGTAACAAGGTTGGGCATCTAGCAAAAGAATGCAGGAATAAGTCTATGGATCACCACAAACAACATGGTGATAAACCAAATAAGAACATTAATATCAGAAAATCCAAAAAAGGTGGACCCACCTATAAGAAAGAAAAGAAGAAAAGATAAGGTGTGGTCTTGATCTTTGCTCACTTTAAGATGAAGATGAATGGTACATAAATAGTGGATGTCCTCATCACATGACTGGAGATAAGAGTAAAATGGGGTCTATCAGGAAGAACCATCATGGTAATGTAACTCTTGTAACTGGTGTTTCAATAATGTTTCTAGGACAAGGTAAAGCCATAATTAATAAAACTAGAGCAGCAACTAATTCTTTGTTAGTTCAAGGGCTAAAGAAGAATATCCTATGTGTAGGATAAATGGAAAACAAGGGAAATATAATTGTGTTTACATCAACCAGGTGTAAGGTTATGAATGAAGTGAATGGAAAACTCATAATAAGAGAATATAGAAATCAAGACAAATTATATGTGTTTGAAGATCGAATTGCATTATCTGGAGGTTCATTCCGCACAATGAGCTTCATATTAGTGGTCCTTACAAAGAATATCAAATTATTTTCATTGTGTGGAAGTTTATTTTGGGAAATTAGGTCCATGTTCTTTGAATGTTTTTGTGGAAGTCTGTTGTGCATAAGTTCATTTCACTCAACGAGATTCATAGTGTTGGTCCCTACAAAGAATATCAAATTATTTTCATTGTGCAGAAGTTCATTGTGTTGAGGACCTTTGCATAATGACCTCAACACAATAAAATTCCACACAAGTACCACGAAGACTAAAACAAATTAGTCTGTAATTGAAGCAATTGCCATGAAAAACTACATACAGAAGGAGGATATGAAGTCACAATTCTCTACACATTTTTATCAACATTTAAATATCCACTATTGGACAGTACATGATTATTGTAAAGATACAGACAAAGATCATATAAGATTTAACGACATCCCTGACATTGCAAAATCATTTGAATTGTTCATTAAATTCTGATACGAAGCGACAATAGATTTGAATTCATCAAACATTTCCAACATAAGGTGCACAATAGAATATCTTGAAGTTACTGAAGACCTAGAAGAGGGGAATATTATATTAAAAAAAGAAGAATTTCTAAGCTGTGTAGTGTTGTCGTCATGACAAGATTCAATCATGTTTTGAAAAGTTGAAAACAACTTTTTCCTTGGGTTGATACTCTTCAGATTGTTAGGAGATGTTGCGAATCTATAGCTTGGAAGTCTTGCTCCAATACAAGACATGGGATAATATGGTAAAATACTACGTCCAAGTACCCCAAGAAGTCAAATCAAAGGAATAGCAAGCTCCTCTAGATTGTTGGTTTTGGGGATGTCTCAATTCTACAAATTTATCACTTTGTCAAATTTATAACAGTGATCAAAGTGAAGGGTATGAGGTTTGAACTCATCAACTGTTGAGTTAAGCAGTGAAAGCATAACTTGCAAATAAATTGAAATTGCAGAAAATAATGGCAAATAAACAAGATAGAAAAACATTAAACACATAAATTGACACAATGTTTTATGTGGTAAAACCATCCTTGTGAGGGAAACATCCACGGGGCAATGATAATCAATATTCCTATTAGTCAATGGATATTTACAATAGCCAACTCATAGACATATATTATACAACCATTTAACCCACTCTCCATTCATTTTATGTTTTCTTATTTCCTTTATAGACTTAATGTATGAATAGAAATCTGTCATATATTTTCCAAATCCATCCACAACTTTTAAAGCAGTTACATAAGAAACTTTTTACATAAAACTAAAAAGTTCCTTTTATGTGTTTTTTCCAAAAACTTATATTAGGAGAAAAAAACCAAGCCAAAGGAACCAATGTTAGCTATTATCCCAAGAATATAGCAAAATAGTTGGCAACTTTTAACAATCTCCAACTTGAAAATAATTTACCTGATATAGTATTTCCAAATCCTTCATCACCTTCCTTGCAAGCCAAGAGAAGCTAAGCGCCATTTTAGCTTCTTTGACAAGACTAGATGTTTGCACAATTTTTCTTTGTATGTACTTTTTCCAGAGCCACCACTCCACTTTCATCAATAATTCATCTTACAAAAAGGTATTTAATAGGTATATGTTTTGTGTTATTATGATAAGTTGGATTCCTTGCCAAATGAATAACACTTTGACTATCACAAAATACTTTCACCTTGCCTTGTATCCTTCCAAACTCACCTAGAAAACTTTTTAACCAAATTGCCTCTTTGCAAGCGTGTGAGATAGCTATGTGTTCTGCCTTGGTAGTGGATAAATAAACTATGTTTTGAAGCTTTCAAATCCAACTAACAAATCCACCTGCAATAGTAAAAACATATCCAAAATTGGATCTCCTCCTGTCTAAGTCACCTGCAAAATCTCAATCAACATAACCATAGACTGGATCACTACTACCATTATAGGTGATATAGTAATTATATGTGCCTTTAAGATATTGAAGCACCCATTTCACTGTTGCCCATTTCTCTCTACCTATATTTTCCATGTATCTACTGAAAACACAAATTGCATGTGAAATATATGTTCTTGTACAAACCATCACATACATTAATCATCCTATTGCATTAGCATATAGCACATGAGACATATACTCATTTTCTTCATCATTACTAGGACACAAACTTGAAGAAAGATTTAAATGAGAAGGTAAAGGGATTTGAACAAGTTTCACATTATTCATACCGAATCTTAGAATTATTTTCTCTACATATCTCTGTTGTGATAAGAACAACTTACCATTTTTTCCATCTATGTGTATCTACATTCCTAAGATTTGGTTTGCTACTCCAAGATACTTCATTTCAAAAATCCTAACAACCTGAGCCTTTAACTTATTGATCTCAACCATTTTTTTCTTGCTACAAGAAAATTATCAACATATAACACCATAATAATGAACATGCCATTTTCCAACTTTTGAAAGTAAACACAATCATCATACTCACTTTTGGTAAAATTGTAGCTCATCATGAAGGAATCAAACTTCTTGTACCATTGTCTGGGAGATTGCTTCAGGCCATACACTGCCTTCTTGAGCTTTCAAACAAACCTTTTGTTTCGATTTTGAGAAAACCCTTATGGTTGTTCCATATATATATATATATATAGATATATATATATATATATATATATATATATATATATATATATATATATATATATATATATATATATATATATATATATATATATATCCTCATTCAAATCTCCATGTAAGAATGTTATGTTAACATCTAGTTGCTCTAACTCTAGATCAAGTAATGCAATTAATGATAACACAACTCTAATTGAAACAAGCTTAACAAATGGTGAAAAATTATCATGGAAATCAATACCTTCCTATTGATAATATCCTTTTGCAACCAATCTTTCTTTGTGTTTTTAAACAATATCATCATCTCCTTTCTTCAATTTGTAAACCCACTTGCAACTAACAACTTTCCTGTCCTTAGGAAGTTCCACTAGATCCCATGTCTTATTTATTTGTAAAGCATCCATTTCTTCTTTCATTGCTACTTTCCATTTATCACTATCAAATACTTCCATTGCTTCCTAATAACAACTAGGTTCTCCATAATTAATAATCAAAGAAACAAATGTAGCAACATCATTATACCTTTTAGGAAAATATTTGATCTGTGTAAACCTTCATACAATTTGTTGTGATATTTCCTCAGTTTCCTGATAAATTTTTGTATCCTCCTCCCTTGAAGATGATTGAGTTTCCAACTGAAGTTGTTGAATCTCTAGTACTTATGCCTGTTTCATTTCACCATCTACATTTGATTTTATGAGTGATGCTTCATTGAATATGACATCTATGTTAATGGTGATTTTGTGGATAGTAGGATCCCACAATCTATATCCCTTAACGCCATCACCATATCCAACAAAGATTAGTGTTTTTTATTTTGGATCTAACTTAGAACATGGATTCTTTGGAATAAGAGCATAGGCATCAAAACCAAAAAATTTAAGATTTGAATAATGACAAGGTTAACATGTCCATTTCTCTGCTGGAATCTTACAGTTAACCATAGTTGATGGTGACTGATTTACCAAATAACATGTTGTAGGAACTACTTCTTCCCACAATTCCTATTGAAAATTGGAATTACTGAGCATACTCCTTGCTCTTTCTAGAAGAGTCATATTCATGTGTTCAAAAACACCATTTTGTTGAGGAGCATAAACCATGGTTTTATTTCTTTAGATCCCATCTTCCTTGCAATAATTTTCAAATTCCTTTGAATTAAACTCAGTTCCATTGTCAATTATCAAACATTTAATTAACCTGCCAGTTCTCTTTTCAACCAAAGCTCTATAGTACTTAAAAGAATCAAATACATCAAATTTTCTTTTCAGTAAATAGATCCACACCTTTCTAGAATAATAATCTATAAATGTTACAAAATATGAATATCCTCAAAAAGAGACTTGAGGAGATAGTGCCCAAATATCTAAATGGATGTAATCAAGGATACACTTACTAGCATGTTTTCATGTTTTAAATTCCTGTCTAGATTGATTTCCATACATAAAATGCTCAGAAAAATTCAAATTTGTAAATTTCAAGCTTGGAAGTAAGTTACGATCAACCAATACCTTCAGACCTTTCTCGCTAAAATGACAAAACTGTTGATTCCGTAAATGAGTAGAGTCACATTCACCTTTAGATGCTACTATTTCATGATATGTTTTTGTCCTTCCATCAAGCTTATAAAGGTTCCCAAACCTTTTAGCCTTCATGATAGTGAGTACCAGTATTGCAGCAATAATGCTACAACTCCTAGGGCTTCCTTCTTTACTTTTATCAAACCGGTAGTTCGTAACAAATTTGGAAGCGACGATGACGTATGCACAAGTACTAGCTCTTATTGTAGGTTGTCACTTGGTCAGCTGGCGCAAGTTTGCTAGGAGCTTAAGCCAACTTCTACGAGTTCTCAGAAGAAGCTTTTAACTATGATGAAATAAAACTGACTCTACAGAGGCTATTCTATTTGTAGAAAGAGGAGAAAAATTGAAATGTAATGCAAACCCTAGCAAACCCTAATTTACCTATTAACCCTACTTTTACAAGAAAAGAGATGAAAATTGATGAAATGTGTGCTATTGACTACTGAAAAGGTAAATTGCATTTATTCAAGCTACTTTTGAAAAGAAATGAGAAGAAAACATATTTTTGTGCTTTTGAGTGCTTTTATGTGAAATTATTATGCTTGTGATTTATCTGGTTGCGATTGTGCAGAGGTTTGGTGGCGAAGGAAGATGGATTTGGCTTTTTCAGAGTGTGAGAAAGGTGTGGAGAGGTTCTAAGAAGCTCCTAGTATGCTTCTGAGGACTTCCATAACGATCAAACTTCGAAAAATCACTCACAGGAAATTCTACAAGAGGCTGCAGGGGATCTACCGGAGGAGGCCGAGAGCTATTTTTGGAGTTTTGAAGGTGGAAAAATGACAGGAAAGGGTAACTGAAGGCTAGATGAAGGTGTTGAGGTGTTCGGGGTTGGTCAAGGAAGATTAAGAAAGAACAGGATGGTTGGATTTGTTCAAATGGCAAGTAATAATATTATGGAGAAAAGCACAGAAATTAGGGCAGATTGGCGAAATGTTGCGAATGACTTGGGAAATCTATGGGAAGCGAGCTGGTGCTAGTTGGTTTATGGATTTATGGTGAGCTGAGGTGTCCTGCAAGAGATCTACACATCTACTTATCAAAACTGAGTGGGAAAAAACTAGTTGTACTATGAAAGCAGAAATATCACTTGTTAACCTAATTCCTGACCTAAACACAAAAATGTTGGACAGTAAAATACGAACAGAAAAGCATGCAGAGAGATCTACGGTAGAAGAACAGGAATTGATCTAAGCAACTGAATCTAAACCAATAGCAATCTTTCCAAATCAAGTTATCACACTAGCAGTTGCATGGAAGAGCAAAAATGGTGTTTTTGGTGGCAGCAGAAGTGCCTTGACCTCAAATCATAGTCTCAGGAAGGGAGAAGGGAGATCAGGGCCTGCTGTTGGCCTTTTCGAATCTTATTCTGTCACTGCAGTAACCTACTTCAGCAAATAATAATAATAGTAATAATAATAATAATAAATAAATAAATAAATAAATAAATATAAATATATATATATATATATATATATATATATATATATATATATATATATATATATATATATATATATATATATATATATATATATATATATATATATATATATATATATATATATATATATATATAACAAAGTAAAATGAATCTATGCAACAGAAATTAACTCATGAACTGAATCAAAAACATATAAGTACACAGTAGGAGGTGTTGGGAAGCTTGGGTTGGGCCCTGACCTAAGAGCTTCAGCCCACTGAAAGAGACCAGTGATGGGTTAAAAATTGTTTCATCTTCATTATCAAAAATAGCAGTCACATTACATAAATTGTTCTCAAAAAGGAACTCGAAAATGAGCTGAACACAATGCTGCGCAAAAGTTCGAAAATCTACTAATAACTGGTTAACGTATTGAGGGTCTAAGCCTCCTTATTTACACAAATGGAGTCCTTCAACAATCCTCCTAAAATAAAGGAACTCGACTTCCTAGAATTGGAGATAAACAACAATCTTTCTTTACTTGCTTGACTACCCCTTGGAATCATCAATGTGGACTTTTGTGCTCCAAGTTGCTGATAGAGAATTCGAGGAAAGTGGTCATAAATGAAAGAGACACCCCCTCTACAAATCCTCTTCTCTGTTTTCCTCGAGTTTTGGCTGCCATTTGCTCATAAATCCCTTGACTTTGTCCAAAATTGGCCAAAAAATCTGCATAAAACACATATTAGACTACATGGCAAAGTGACTAACCCAACTCACTCTATTAGTATAAATATATTAAAAAAAATGCAATAAACTAAAGAGAATGGTGGATTAAGTTGAAATAAGAGGCAGAATGAGCCCATATAATTACCCATTTCTGGGGCTCATCATCACCCCTCTACTGAATGGATTGATCATCCTATGAGCAACTAATCTAACTCTTCATCCTTGATGGCCTTAACAGATTCCCTAACATCCCATGCCTCTGATGTGATATCTTCCTCTTTATCAAGGAAACCTGCCTTCTTGTCCACTTCTTCCCACTTTTTCTGTTCTTCCTCCTTTCTTACTCCTTCCAACAGTCCTAGTACCAGTGGGGGACTAAATTTAAGTCCAATCCAATTTTCCTTCAAGCTTTGCATTGAGTTCTTATATAGGGGCACTCTCCTCATGGCTTCCCTAATCCTGTTTGGGGAGTGATACTCCCTGATCTATAGGTTGTGTGGCAATGTATTCCACCTTCTCATGTAGGCATGAATGTATTCATCTCCAAACAATATCTCCATGTCCTCGAAATGAGCAATAGCCTGGGCTTGCTTGTTAACATAGTCAGGGACAACTTGAGGATTAGCTGCAAGGTGTTGGTGGGCATAGATGAGAGCCAAGGGTTCTGCTCTAATCATCAGGGGTTCACTCAGCTATTTTGCCATCATTTTCTAGATTTCTATTGCCCTTTTTTCTTCATGGCTCATCCAAGATGCCATAGCCATTAGCTACAAGTCTCCCAACACAGCATTTAGATCCCTTAAGTTCATGTCAGTAAGTGCTATGTTGTGCAGGTAAAATTCTACTAGCTTCGCTTTATCCTCAGCTGAACTGTGATCACATAAATGCATGAATTGGCCATAATCCTCAAAAGGTATTGTGCCCCTCTGGGCCAGTGTCTTAATATGAAATTGGAGCCACTGATCCTTGAGGTACAATGCATATGATTTGGCTGGCTGCCTACACTATAATGCCTCCATTGCCCAGCTGGCCATGCAGGCTAACTAGGCTTCCTTTTCCTGTAGCTGCCTTTTCAAAATCAACACTTCATTTTCTGCCTGGGATTCTTTTTCCTGTTGCTGTTTTTTCAATACCTCACTGTCTGTCTGGGGTTCCTCTTCCTGTTGCTGTCTTTTTAAGATTGACAGCTCATTTCCTCCTTGAGGTTCCCTTTCTTGTAGCTACTTCTTCAACATTTTATTTTCTTCCTCTAATTGAGCTCATCTGATGCTTTCTGTATGCCTGACCATGCTCAATTCTTTGCCCATCTCTCTCAACTTGTTTTCCATTTTCCCATTGTCTCCTACCCCTTTTGATTTTGCAATTTGCATCCATGTATGGATCCTGACTCTTTCCTTTTCCAACTTGAAGAAAAGAGGCACTGCAAACTTTTGTGGGATGATCTTCCCCCTTTCCAGAACGTTGTAGTAGGAGCCTAAGTTAGGCTGAGGTCTAGGCTCTGATATCTCTTTTTCCTTATCTTCCTCCTGGGTCTATTCTTCTGCCTTCTTTTCAAGTTTTTTAGTCTATTTGACCTTTGCCAATGTTTCCTATAGAGAGGTATGCACCTCCTGTAGGACCGTTTTGGAGTCCATTAGTTTGATCCTTTCTTTCCAGGTATAGGTCTTAGGACTTCCCCTCTCGTAAGTGATGGGGCTTTTGGGGGGAGATTCCTCCTTTGTTACAACAGGTACATCCTCAAATATGATGGGCTCCTTTGAAGGTGGTTGAGGCTTCCCTATCGTGATTCTAGTGCTCTTTCGAGCTTTGAAGTACATAGATGGTTGTATCTTCCTTTTTCCTTTTGGCTTGGATGGAGTACTAAGTGAAACAAGAACAACTGCTACTTCTCTTGCTAGTGTCTCAGGAGACACTTCTTCTTGCCGTGCTTATTTCGTTCCATCTGTTGCTTTTCCTGTGTCCACTGTCTCTAGTTTTTTTTCTGTTGTCTCTGGTGTTGTTTTCTCCTTTGCTTGATGAGTTTCTACCTTTCATGTGGCAGTTTTTTTCTGAGTTGTCTAGGGTTTCCTGTTTTCAGTTCTTATCCTCTTCTTTTTCTCTGTTGTGGTTTTCCCTTTGTCTTCTTTTGATGTTGTCTTCTTCTCTACTTTAGGCTCATCTATGGTGATGTCATGTTTCTCCTCTCCTCTCTGTTTTTCTTCTTTTTCTACTTCCAATTGAATGTTCTTTCCTTCTTCATGGATTTCCTTCTCAACTTCCTCTTTTTGTTCCTCCTCTTCACTTCCAGATGGACTAAGGGCATCAATGAGAGTTTTTATGTCATCTTCTTTAGTCATGTTCCTGAAAATCTCCCAGGCTATAAGGATTGTGTAAGTGTGGAGAGCATCCTCCACCAACAATTTAATGAGCCCATAGTGAGCCAGTTGGTTTGGAACCTCTGCGTTCAATTTGGTGCTACACTCTATCAAGGATTGGAGAAGAAAATATGGAAGACTGAGTTTTCTAGATGCCGGTAGTCCATGCCATATCTTAGTTCATGTAATAGTTTGAAATGATAACCATAGACTATGTTGTATCTTCCTTCACAGGAGATATATTTCATGATTTGATAGTTGACCTCACCCCATGGATAAGGTATACTTGTCCTCCTGATCCCATCTTTATCCTCCACGGGATGTTCATCAGGCTGGAAAAAGGTCTTCTTAGCAACCTGTCCTAGTGGTTTTTCTTCTTTTCTCCAGGGGAGCCCAAGTGGAAGACTTGTAATTCTGTTGATGAACTCTAGTGTAAGTTCTATGGTTAGACCCCTGAAACTAACTGTAGCATGGGTTTTTAAGTGGGGTTTCAAAGAAAATAAAAATTCCTCTGTGACTTCCTCATCATACCCATCAAAGTTTTCAAAGGAAGGAATCCAATTTGCCCTGGTAAAGAGGGCTACCACTTCTGCGTGTTCATGTAGTTTAGTGGAATTCAAAGGCCGCTTCCTCATAAAACCCCTGTCATGATGTTCAGACACTGCTGGAATGTTTTAGGTGAGGAGGAAAGCAGTGAATTTTCAAACCCGAGAATAGAGGAATAGCTGAGGTTTTCTTTCTGGCACCAGAGAGATTTTTTCGTGTTCTTCCCTTTTTAACAAAAGCAATTTGTAATTTTCCTTCCCTTCAAACTCTGTTCTCAAACTTAACTTACTTCTCGGTTTGTTTGAGGGAAACAATATCTTTTAAAAAACAAAAAGTATACCAGACAATTTTTTTTTTCTTTTCACAAAGTAAGCAGACCACCCAATGCAAAATCAATGTTTTACAGGCTTAATTTCCTATGGTTGCATCATTTCTTTACATAGGAGAATACCACAGAGGAGAAAGATACAGTTCTTCAATGCAAAGAGCAAATGGAGAAACTCTATATATATATTTTAAAACACAGGCAGACTTTGTTCTCACTTTTCCTTTCTTTTCAACTCAATACTTCACTTCAAATCCCACCACCTTTTGTAGATATATGAAATGCAGAGTGGGTTTTACTGAGCCTACCTTTTCGAGCTCGAATTTGGCATAAAATCCTGAATTTTCCTCTTCAGAGTTGCTCACTGGCCTTCTTGTAGAAAGGCTCCTGTAGACTGTGTCTCTACTCCTGTAGAGTGTCATAATGCTCCTGTAGAGCCCGATAAGCGGAAGGGTTTTGAAACTGACAGAGAGTGACTGTTATGAGGTTCTGAAGGTGGTAGGTAGGTTGTTGCAGTTGAGAGCACAACGATGCAAATGAAAACAATGGTGATGAAGGCATCGACTGCAACATACTTAAGCTTACGAGAAGCTTACGGGCATGTTTTCCAGTGACAAGGTGAGGTGGAAGGAAGGGTACGTTATCCCCATCTGGACCTTTGGTCCCTACTCTAGTTCCATTATGATACTTCATGCTGCTTTCCCACAATCACATCCATCATTTCCATTATACGCAGCCACCACTACTTGTTTTGAGTTTTCTTCTCGAGTTGACTGAACACATGTGTTGATTACACCCATTGAATACTATTTGAATTGGATGAGACGATGTTTGAACTGGACGAGGGTGGCTAGTTAGTTGGCCATCGATTTCATTTAATCGTGACCATCTCAATGGTTCATGCAGTTTCTAAATTATACTCATGCAACAGAGGAACGAGTTTCGTCACTTACCTATTAGTCGCTACCATTCTTTGCATGCTTAGACTTTGGCACTCTGTTCATGGATTACTGCTGTTGTTGGCGCTCGTGGCTTCTGAACTGGTGGCTTAGCTATCTCATGCTAGTGATATTTGATCAGGACCGGTTCCTTGCGTGTTTTATTTTCTGTGGCTGCATTGACCCTGCCCCTGGAGCTCGATTTTTAAGGGGATTAGCTGTTATAGGAATCGTATAGGATTTCCTATAACTGCTTCTCCCTCTAAAACTTCTAGCTAAGGCTTGGGCAGGGACTGAAGAGATAGCTAAGGAAGGTTCTGAAAGAAATGGAAAAGCAATTCGTATGCACTAGGTAAGTATTAAGTTCAAGGTGTTGCTCGTTTATTCTTCATTTACAAAAAAAACAAAAAAAACAAAAGAAACAGGATTTTGTGTTTTCTGTGCAGGGAGGAGAGAAGTGGGTGGAAATGCAGTGGTGTAGGTATGGAATGGAGAGTTAGGAGGATGAATGGTGGCCGGGAGGCCCACAAGTCTTCTGGACAAATTTCTAACCCTCTGATTCTTTTCTGAACTTGATTTCGAGCTCTCTGTGGTTTCTACAGGAGCCTCCTGTAGAATGCATAGAGCTTCCTATAGGATGCATAATTTCTAGAACAAGTGAGACCAGGGCCTAGGAAAAGACAATGGCGATGGAGAAATGATCTATCAAGGGTGTATTTAGCCTGGCCATGTCCCTTTTTCTTCTATGACCCTCCTACAATCTGCAACACATTCAAAAGAAGTTAGTTTTTCTATTTTTTTCTATTTTGTCTATTTTGTCTCTTTTTTTATTTTATTTTTTTCTTAATGACATAGTTGGGGTGCCTCCAGGAGGTTTTGACCCAAGGATCTTTTATTCTCTTTTTTACCTCTTTTTTTCTTTTTTCTGTTTTTTTTTTTAGGGTGTGGGTGGAGTGGAGACAGAGACCTGCTCCACTACCAACACTATTTTGCTCAGATTCTTAATGAATTCTTGCTTGGAGAGGGGCTTCCTGTAGATCTTCAACCTATGCCCATTGACGAGCATGGGGATGGCTTCTTCATCGATGGTCCGATTAGAACTGAACCATTGTCATTGCACCTTTCCAATATGTATGGTCTCATTCATCTTGTCCTCAGTTTGCCCTTCAAATATTTATACCTTGAATCATACAACAACACCCAATATCCTTCCTGGAATTGTTTTTCTTTAAGGTGTCTGTCATGCCATATTTTCCTTTGAAGTTGGACTACCTCTGAGTGGAGAAGGGTCTCAATCTCTGTTCATCCAATCCATTTAGCTGAAGTAACCTTTTCTTTTGTGCATGGCTGAGATCTAGGTCCAGCTGAGCTACCATCCTTAGTGTGTTACATTCAAATTCTATTGATAGCAAAGCCTTCTTCCCATAGACCAGCTTATAGGGTGTGAACCCTTTGGTGGTTTTCCAAGTGGTGTTATAAGCCCAGGTGGCCTCAACCAATTGATCTTCCTAATCCTTTTTTGTTGCTGCTCACTACCTTGGTCAAAATTCCTTCCAAAGCTCTGTTAGTGACTTCAATCTATCCATTTGCTTACGGATGATAAGGGGTGGAAGTTCTGTGCTTAATTTTGTTATGTGCGAGCAGGTCTTCAATCAGATTGGAGGTAAACTGACTCCCTTGATCTGTGACTAATTCTCTTGGATAGCCAAACTTGTAGAAGATATTCTCTCTCAAAAACTCAGCTACTTTTTCTTATGTTTTTGCATTTATTGCCTTTGTTTTTGCCCATTTTGTCAGATAATCAGTGCACACAATGATGTAAGATTTCTGCTTTGAAGGATGGTTGACAAGACCCACAAAGTCCATGCCCCGCTTCTCAAATGGCTCGAAAGTCACTTGAGGTTGCAGTGGCATCTCATCCCTTGGAGTAGGTTTCCCCATCCTTTGACATCAGTCACATTGGCTGTTATATCTTTTTACATCTTGATGAAGGGTGGGCCAATAGTAACCTGCTTGCGGAATTTTCAAGGCAGTCCTCTTTGCTGCAAAATGGCCCCCACAGGGCCCATCATGACAGGTTAGGAGAATGTCAAAAACTTCCTCCCCCTAACACATCGCCTCAAAATCTAATCTGGGCCACGTTTGAAGAGATTGCCCCCAATCCAAGTGAATGGGGCACTTTTCCTCACGATATTGCTCTTCTCTTTTGAGGATAGGCGTGGCAGGAACTGTGCTGAAACCAAGTAATTTGCTATATCAGCAAACCATGGAGAGAGTACTGAGATAGCAAATAGGTGTTCATCTAGAATTTGATCATTGACCATTCCTTCTTCACCTGCAGGAAGATCTATTCTAGATAAAAAATCAATAACAACATCTTCCTTATTCGGCTTATCAACAATGGTCAAATCAAATTGCTGCAATAAAAGTAACCATCTAATAATACAAGCATTTACATCTGGTTTTTTCATTAAATACCTAATTGCAGCATGATCAGTGTGTACGAAATTTTGATAGCCAGTGATGTAGTGTCTAAACTTATTTAGGGAATGGACTATATCTAGGAGCTCCTTTTCAGTTACGGTGTAATTTAATTATTCCTTCGATAAGTTTTTACTTACAAAATATATGGCATAAGGCAGCTTCTCATCAACTTGCCCTAAGGCTGCTCCTATTGCTTTGTTTGAGGTATCTGTATGAATGTGGAAAGGTAGGGCCTAGTTTGGACCTCTCAAAATTGGGGCAGTCACCAGTTTACTTTTCAAGGTATCCAGAGCCTCTTGACAGTTGTCAGTCCATATGAACTCAACATCTTTTCCAAAAAGACCAAACAATCACTACAACAAAACCCTGTGATTAGCATCCCTTTTTGCTTCCTTTTTTTGTGTCTAGAGACCATTTTTGGTGCTATTTGTGTCCATTTATCAAATATGGTGCAAAACTTGATGCAAAGTTTTCACCAAGTTTTGCACCAAGTCTTACATCAAGTTTAGCACCAGGTATTGTAATAGGTTTTTGCACCATATTTTACACCAAGTTTTACGCCACGTTTTATGCCAAGTTTTGTGCCATCCTTTGCACCATGTTTTGCATCAAGTTTGGCACCTAATTTTGTTTCACCATCTTTTGCATCCTCTATTGCATCGACTTTTTGCGCCTACACTTGCATCAACTTTTGCATCCTCTTTTGCATCATTTTTTGCATCCATTTTTGCATATTTTTTGCATCCTCTTTGTGCCAAGTTTTGCATCAAGGTTTGTGTCTATTTTTTGCATCTAATTTTTCATCTACTTTTGTTGCATTGACTCTTACATCTTTTTTTGCATCCATATTTACATCCTCTTTTTCATATGTTATTGTGTCCACTATTGCATCCATTTTTCTTGTGCCATAATTTGCACCTAGTTTGACACCTCCCTTTGCACCCTTTTTTGTTTCTAAATTTGCATCCACGATTGCATCCTCATATACATCTAGGTTTTCATTGACTTTTACATCTATTTTTAATCCCTTTTTATATCCACCTTTGTGTCAAGATTTGCATCGAGTTTTCTGTCTCGTATTGCATCTACTTTTGCATAGAATTTTGTTGCATCAACTTTTGCATCATTTTTTACATCCATTGTTGCACCCATGTTTACACCCACTTTTACATCCCTTTTTGCATCCTATATTTCTTCTTCATTTGCTTCTTTTTTTGCATCTATCATTACATCCACTTTTGTTGTAACACAATTTGTGCCATGTTTTGTACTTACTGTTGTACCCACGTTTCTTTCTAATTTTGCATCCATCCTCGCATCCTCTTTTGCATACAACATTGCATCTATTTTTGCATCCACTTTTGTGTTGGGTTTTACGTCTCATTTGTATCTTATTTTGCATGTACTTCCATTGCATCCATACTTTGCATCCAATTTTGTTTATCATGTTGCACTTGTGTTTGCATCCACTTGTACATCCCTTATAGCATCTTGTCTTGCATCTAAGTTTGCATCTTTTTTTTTGTCTATTATTACATCCACTTTCTCATCCACTTTTTTGTGCTATGATTTGTGCCATATCTTATGCCTATCATTGAAACCCACATTTTCTTCCACTATTGCATCCTCTTTTGTGTCCAAGTTTACATCAAATGTTGTTTATGTTTTTTGCATCCCATTTTGAATTTAGTTTTACATCCACTATTGATTCGTCCAATTTTGCAACTAATTTTGTGTTCACTATTGCACCCATGTTTGGCCCATGTTTACATCCCCTTTTTCATCCAATTTTTCCTCCTTTTTGCATTCAAGTTTGTGTCTTTTTTTTTTCACATTCATTGTAGTATCCACATTTGTTTCACCACAATTCATGCTAAGTTTTATGCCTACTATTGTGCCCATGTTTTCTTCCACTTTTTCATCCATGTTTGAATCCTATTTTGTGTTCAAGTTTGCATCAACTATTGCATATAATTTTTCATCCACTTTTGTGTCAATTTTTCTATCTTGTTCTGCATCTACTTATGTTTGCGTCCACTCTTCATCCAAATTTACGTTTATTTTTACCCCCAATTTTTTTGTTCACTTTTGCATCCATTTTCCAACACACATCATATTTTTTGCATTGATGATATTTCTTATGACATTGAAAATTATGAACAACTGATGACAATGTCAATAATTATAACGATGATGATAATGAAGATGATGCCGATGACATGAATCACTACAACAAAACACACAATTTGCGCCAGATTTAGCACCAGATTTTAGTGCATTTTTTTCTCAATTGGGATGAGAAGCCTGACGCTAAATCTGGATCTATTGTACAATTTTTAAAGCATCCATTTTTGCACCAAATTTTCCATCTTTTTTATGCCAAATTTTCCATCATTTTTTGCATCATATTGTGCACCAAGATTTTCATTTGGTTTTACAACAGGTTTTGCTTCTAGTTTTGTGTCATTTTTTGCATCTATTTTTGCATCATTTTTTGCTTCCTCTTTTGTGGCATTCTTTGCTTCTAATTTTGTGTCATAATTTGCATCGATTTTTACACCATCTTTAGTATCTGATTTAGTGCCTTTTTTATATCTAGTTTGTGCCAATTTTTGCATCTGGTCTTATGCCATTTTTGCTTCTAATTTTGTACTTATTTTTACATCTATTTTTGTGCCAGTTTTTCTACCTTTTTTTACACCATTTTTTCCATCCAATTTTGCACCATATGTTGAATCTGATTTAGTGCCAAATTTTTTGCACCATTTTTTGCATCTACTTTTGAGTTTTATTTATCTTCCTTTTTTGCATCCTATTTTGCACCATATTTTGCATTTAATTTTTCAATATTTGTTTCATCCAATTCGGCATCATTTTTAACACCATTTCTTACATCCAATTTTGCATCCTTTTGAGCATCTAAATTTGCATCCTATTTTGAACCATATGTTGCATCCACCTTTGCATCCCATTTTGTGTCTATTGTTACGCTCAATTTTGAACCATTTTTTCGTCTACTTTTGCATTTATTTTTGCACCAAGTTTTGAATGATTTTTTGCACCTCATTTTACATCCAACGTTGCATCTCAATATGCATCCAAATTTGAGCCATTTTTATGCCCATTTTTGCACCATTTTTTCTTCTTTTCTGTCCAATTTTGCACCACTTTTTATGTCCAAATTTGCGTCCTTTTTGGTATCTAATTTTTCATCCTTTTTGGCTTCCAAATTTGCATCCTTTTTTCTGCCACATTTTTTGTCCACATTTGCATCTCATTTTGCACCTAGATTTTAGTTTGAATTTTCATCTAGTTATGCATCATTTTTTACATCCTTGGTTTCACCCTTTTTTAGTATCATTTTGCATCTTGTTTTGTGTCTTTTCTTACATCCTTTTTACATCCTAATTTTACACCATTATTTGAATACGCATTTTGGTGTCCATTTTTGCATCCTTGTTTGTGCCCAATTTAGTATCCTTTCATATGCCCTATTTTGTTCCCTTCTTTGTGTCTAGTGTTGCACCATTTTTAAATTTTACTTTAAAACCCTTTTTGTGTCATTGTTTGCATCTTGTTTTGATGGCTTGTTTAACATCCAATTCTACTCCCAATTTTGCATCCACTGTTAAATCCACTTTTGGCTTCTTGTTTAGAGTTTTACTTTTATTTCCATTTATGACCCCCTCTATGGGCTCATTTTACTAAGTTCATTTACATAGTGAAATATATTAAAGTTTCTAAATATCATTTTGCTGTAGAATTTAATGCACGGTTAGATGAAAATAAAACCATCTCAGTTTATCTCAGAAACCTAGGACAAACCAGTTAAGAGAAAGGTTGTTCTAAGGCTTAGGATTCTTAGTAGATCAAGATGTAGAGTATAGATTAAGAAAAAGAGAATGAATTCTTGTGAGTCCTCACATGCATGTCTTCTTGGAGTTTTTAGTATAGCTAGGAAGTGCTCCTAACTAGCTCCAAAGCTTGTTCCTACGCATAAGAGAGAGAATAGAGAAACCTTCATAGCATAATACCTTGATAATCGAAACTATCAAAAACATATAAATATTATTGAATAAATAATTACAAACCAAAATTCCATACATCCATTAGTTAAACAGAAGAAGTAAAGAACGAATAGAAACATATGGAAGGAAGAACAACTGATCTATATGAATAAAGGAGCTGGAGGAAAGTTACAACAATCAGATGTAGTTGCAACAACACCTCCCCCAACTCATAGCTCCAAAACTCTCCCTCTCAAGATATATCTCAGCAGCGTGACAATACAAGAATTCCCATCATTTTTTCAATGGCTAAGCCTCCAATATATAGGAAAGTGAAGGCTATGAAGATTTCCCAAATTCATCATTAGTTCAATTTGGGAAAAATCTTTTGGGTGAATAATGTTTCCTCATATAAAAATGGCCTTTTCCACTTTTTAGATGCTTTTGTGCTTAGGAAAAAGTTTCACGATGCTTTATGGCTATTTCCCGCTTTTGTATGCTTTTATTTTTTAGGAAAAAGCTAAAGATGAGGATAAAGAGATCACATTCCACCATATGAGTTTCCAAAAGTGAACAAGAGTGTCAAATTCAAATTCTAGTTTGCTTACATTTTAGTTTTTTTTTAATATATATTTAGTTTTAGTATTTTTTTATTTTCTAAAAAGATATATTTAGGTTTGGGTATTTTTTTTCTATAAGAAAAATTATATTTTGTTTTTATAAAAATGGATTTTAATGATTCCATTCATGCTAAATTTGTGATTTTATGATAGGAGTTTAAATTATATATAAAAAAGTAACTCAATGCCATGTGTTGTGTCACTGAGATGGGTGTTATACATCTCTTCCTTGCCAAGTTATAGAATGTGCTTGGGTTTTCTTAATGCAATAAAACTAATTATGTTCTTCATGATATCTTGAAATGTTCATCTTGAACCAGGCTAATAAAACAATAAAGTTAAAATAGGTTTGCCTTTGTCCTTTGTAGATCTTTGTACCCATTAATTTTGATCTTAGTAGATTAATTGTCTTATGGTGGCCTTGAGTGGTCACTTCCATTAGTTGCATGCTTTATAGTTTTCTGTTAGTGACATTTTTTAGGCTTGATAATATGTTATTTAATTTATCAAAATGTGTTATTGTCCATATTATTGTTAAATATGTTGGTTGTTGAGCATGTTTTAGCAAAGCGTTCCCAAAATGTTTATAGTTTGTATTTTATAATGTAATGATTCATTGATTGATGAAATTGTTTTGGATATTTTTTTTAATGATTCATTGATTGATGAAATTGTTATGTATATTTTTTTTTGGTATATTAAATTGTATGTGATAATGTCAAAATTCACCTCTTTTTTAGATTTTCATTGGTCAATTTCCCTTAAGGCCATCAAGTTCACCATTCGGTCCCAGGTCAAGGAATATAGGAGTCATGAAGTGGAATTGTCCAAGCACTTAAATCTTGAGACATGTTTTTTTTAGTCACGTTATACTTCCTTTCTATGTAAATTCTCGATGAAAATAGTCTCATGGAACACGAGGGGCCTCAATAGTAAAGAAAACAAAGACTCCTAAAAGAAAAATGGTACGTAAAGCACCCATCAATAATGTTTATATAAGAAGCAAAAATATTAAGTGAGGTTCTACCTCATATAATTAGAAAATGGGGGAGGAATTTCCAAGTAGTAGTGATTGATGCTTAGAGATACTTGGGTGGAATGGTTATTATTTGAAATGATCAAGACATCAAGGTTACCAATATGTTTACCTCTTTTCGCATTATGACAATATAGTTTTAGTTAATTGACATCAAGGATTACTACCATGTATCCAATGTCTATGACTCCAATATCGCAAATGGAAAACCTCTATTTCTCAATTCTACTTCTAGCACAAGTAATTTATACTCCCCATCTCCATGGGTCATTGGGAGTGACTTCAATATTATCAAGTGTCTCGAGGAAAAGAAAGGATGGATCACAATGTTTAACAAGATATTTTGTAAGCTGTATCATTAAAGCCATAAAGTAGTATCCATAGCAATGAGTCTCCAACCCACACATGTGGATCAATGAGATGTAATACATGTGTGTGTGGTGACTAACTTAATACACCGCTCTAATAACTCCACAAACTTATGTATTTCACTCCGTCACATAAATTGACAGTAGTGTGACATAAGTAAACCAAGAGTAGACATGAAAGCCTTAGGCAACAAACATTCCCTAGATCCTCAATTAGGTGCTTAAATGATGAAGTGAAAATGCAAGGAGAAAAGAGGAATTCATGATTTAACCATCACAAACATGTGATCAAGTGTGACTAGGAGTGTATATATTCATATATTTTCCAAAGAGGGAGTGAATACATGAGTTACCATTCATTGGCCCTTATTTTTCTTTCTTTTTCATTTTCTTAAATATAGGACTTAGGGAATAAGGTTTCAATAAGTTTGGCACAACTCATAGATATAAGATTTACATGAATTTTCACTTCAACCTTAGAGTTTAGACTTAGATAAATCAATATAGTGTATCTTTAATGATTTTGGCTTTCACTTTTTGATTTTATCTCATCACAAATGACAAAAGGGGAAATATTTTGCCACAAATCTATGAATGCTTAATCATAAAGGCATCATGTGATGAAAACAAATTAATGATGTTATTCTCTATGAAAATGATGGGTATTCTTGAGAAAGTCTTATGCTTGTGGATGTCTCCTCTCTAGTTGAGAGGGAGTGAGGGTAGACACCATATTATCCATGTGTCATGTACTATGGCTAGGACTAACAATCATAAGCCTAGTAAAGACACTAATAGGGAGAATGGTGGATTGAACAAACATCTGGGACCAATATTCTTTGAGAATTTGGACTTTGACTCAGACTAATTGCCATAAGTCAAGTACATTAATCCAAGATAAGAATAGTCACGAGGATTGAAATTTCTTGGCGTCAAATATTATGATAGTGGATTAGGAAATGATCATGTGAGGACAAACCTGGTGAACATCTTGGTGGGGTAGGTGCCTAGAGAGGCAGTGGTGTCCAAATTTATGCCTCCCAACATTGTGCTCTAATCTAATGGATAGATAAACTTGTTAGTCAAGGCCTTACTATTTTGACAGTGTTGGCTATGATGATGTAAATCATTGTTGATGCTTATCAATCTAGATCCCTTCTTATATGAATATTTCAACTTGAGAGTACTTTTTTGTCTCATTATGAGTACCTCCCTAGTTTAGAGGGAGGGTCATCATCTTCATTATCTCCATCATCACCACCATCAACGTCATCATTATTGTCATCATTTCATTATCATCATAATCACCATTCATGTCTTCATCATCATCATCATCATCATGATTATGGATATTGTCATCAATTGTTCATAATTATAGGCATCATAAGAAATATCATCAACCTAAAAAATGTTACGAGTGCTCGAAAAGGGTTTTTAGGACACATGACATATGCAAGAAAAATAACAACTTTATTTTTTAGAGATGATCGATGATCATCATAATTACTACCATTATCATCGTCATTATAATTGTCATCATCCCCATCATCATAACTAATATAATTTTTATCATAATTGTTGTCATCTTCATCATGAACATCATAATCATCATTCATGCCATTATTGTTCTTGATGATGACCAAGATGAAAATAATGATAATGATGATCAGATGATGACGCCAAAGATAATTATTATGATTTTGACCATGACAACATTTAAAAATTGGGAAGAATGGCCAAGGTCATTAGCATCATCATCATCATTGTCATTGTAACTACCATCATCTTTATCATCATTGTCATTATCATAACAATCACAATTGCAAAGACACTTGAAAGTGTTCATCTTGATGAGGTTGGAAAGACAGGAACTAGAAATTCAAACCAGAAAAATAGAGGTGATGAGGATGACTCTAATTCACCTGTTGATATGATGTTTCTTATGATTGTGAATTGAACTTGTCTACAGATTTTGAACCAACTTCCTTCAAAGAGGCTGCTTCTCATGATGAATGGAAAGAAGCAATGCAAAAGGAGTATGATGCCCTCATAAAGAACGACACTTGGAAGCCAGTTGATCTTCCATTAGGAACCAAACCAATTGGTTGCAAGTGGGTCTACAAGAACAAGTATAAAGCTGATGGCTCACTTGACAAGCACAAAGTTAGGCTTGTGGCAAAAGGTTTTGCACAGAAGGAAGGGGTCGATTATGAGGAGACTTTTGCCCCCACAGCAAAATGGGCTACCATCCGGACACTATTTGCCCTAGCAGCTCAGAACGGTTGGAAAGTCCATCAAATGGATGTAAAAACTGCTTTCTTGAATGGAGATCTGAAAGAGAATGATTTTATGTCCCAGCCTGAGGGATTTACTGTGAAAGGACATGAACATAAAGTATGCAAACTGGTGAAGTCCTTGTATGGCCTCAAACAAGCACCACAACCCTGGTATGAAAAACTAACTGAGCATCTTCTGAAACTCAATTTCAAACATTATGATCTTGATGATGCAACTTTATTTGTCAAGAAAGTTGGCAAAACAGTTGTATATCTTGTGGTATATGTAGATGATATTTTGATGACAGGGAACAATGAAAGCTACGTTGCATCCATAAAGAAGGAATTGGGGAAAAGTTTTGAAATGACTGATTTGGGCTATGTTCATTACTATCTTGGTATCGAAGTAACCCAACATCCGAAGTCCATATTTCTTTCTCAAAAGAAATACATTGGAGATCTATTGAATAGGTTTGGCATGACAAAGTGCAATCCTCTTACTACTCCAATGGAACAAAACTTAAAGCTCACATCTATTGAAGGAAATAATTTGAGGATGCAACAAAGTATAGACAGCTTGTAGGAAGTCTCAACTACCTAACTACTACTAGGCCAAACATTTTGTTTGTTGTTGGAATCCTCTCCAGGTTTATGCAAAAGCCTTGTGAGGGACATTGGTCTGCTGCAAAAAGAGTTCTAAGGTACTTGAAGGGAACTCAAGACTTTGAAATCAAGTATACACAGGTGGACGACTTCAGCTTGATTGGATACTCTGATTCTCACTTCGATGGAGACAAAGAAATTGGGGTATCTACTTTAGGATATGCTATGAGTCTTGGATCAGGAGCTGTCTCCTGGAGATCACACAAACAATTAGTTCTAGAAGATTCCACAACAGAAGTAGAATATGTGGTAGCAGCTAAAGCAACAAAAGAAATTTTGTGGCTCAGGAAAATTCTTGAAGATTTGCAGGTAAAACAAGTACAATCAACTCCACTCATGATTGACAATACCTCCGCAATAAAGTTAACCAAGAACCCAAAGTTCCATGATCGAACAAAGCACATCAATACTAAATATCATCTGATTCGACATCATGTTGAGGCCAAAACAATCCATCCCCATCATTGTTCCACAAATGTGCAAATTGCAGATATCTTCACCAAAGCGCTTGGAAGAGAAAAGCTTGAACGATTCAGAATGATGCTTGGACTCACCAACATCCCTTCAATTAATGGGGGGGGGGGGGGGGGGGGGAATGTTGACACCTAATCCTCATGATTGGGTCAATATAGTGTAAATAGATAAATAAGTAATATGAACAGTCATCGGGAGATGAACTGAACAGTCTCTCCCTCATGTATTTAATGAAGACCTACCTGAAGGAATAAACACGAACTAATTTTGGTTGAGGAGTTACTGCCTGGTCTGACAGACCCTACAAGGTCTCGAAAACAAGAAATCCTTTGTCCCACAAAAAAAAATGAAGAAATTCATGGTCATTTAATTCGATCTAAAATTCTCAACCACTATGAAATTTTCCCCAAGTAGTCATCATACTAATACAATTAAATCCTTAGATTTCACCTACAACATGTGGAGTTGATTAGTGTTTTGAGAGTGGTAGATGTGCGCGGCTCAAAATTGATTCTGTTTTAATGAATAAATGTTTATAAAGGAGTTTCTTTGTTAAATCTTAGTTTACAACATTGCGCAGAGCTTTCCTTAATGTCATTTTAATTTGAAGAGGGATGAGCAATGTGCAGAGCTTTGTGCACACAAAAAGCATCGCTCAAGAGGTAAAAGATTCAAATGGTTTTAACTACATTTCAATTGGTAAAAGATTGTGATTTAATATTCGTGGAGTAAAAAATTGGAGTGATTATGAAGCACGATTTTTACTTAATGAAATAAAATAATTTTCAAATAAATTACAATCAGTTTTTGTTTTCTTTGCAAATGCTAACGCACATTGTAACAACATTTTTCCTTGCCTGCTCACCCACCATAAGGGACCTGAAACATTGGGAAAAGTGGTAGTAGTGTTAGGGACATGGGGGGATTCACTCAATGAACCTATGACATATCACGTGCGTTCGTGGCATATTAAACAATACCCTTAATTTGACTACATATTGGAAAATCCCTCTAAAAATCACATTATTTAACCCCCTACCAATATGAACCCAATACAACATCCCAATTTAAAAAACCTCTAATTTCACTAGATATTGTAGGTATCCATTTTTTCATTAACATTTTTTTATACCTCTTTATATATTTTCATTAACTTTATGCTCTATTTTTTATATTTTCCAATATTAAAGCCCTTTACCCCTTATATATCTCCCAATATATTATGTCATTTTTTCCTCAATATATATCCCCCAATATGAACCCACGTGGTATGATATTTCTCTTGCAGTGAAGCCCCCGTGGTTAGGGACAACAGTAAGGCATGATAATGTCAGTGTCAAAGCACTAAACTACGGAATCACCACTCAATAAAGTTGTTTTATTTTTTAATTTTTATTTTAATTATTTGTCAGACACTGACAAATAGCAAAAATAAAACACTCTCCATCAAGGGAATTATGTCCAATCAGCCAATAGATATATTCAACAATTTCATGAAACTTTGGTTAAACTTGCAAAAACATAGCAAAAAAATGCAAAGCCAATGCACTTTGATCCAGAGGCAAATGCTATAGTCCATTGAGGCAGGTAGAGACTAATAATGAGCATTGTATACAATTTGATATGAAAACACACAATCATCAATATCTAAATAAACATACATTGATCAAAGTGATTATAGCTTTAATACTATGCTATAGTTCAAATTATGTATATATATCTATATATATATATATATATTATTTTTTTTAGTTTTTTGTTTCCTAGTGAAAAGAATGGTAATTTCCATTATATAGAATATTGAAAATTAAATGCTATAACTGTGGCCTATGTATCATATGAAAAAAGTGTAGTCAAAACCAAAATACAATGTAATTTTTGATAATATAATTACATCACATGAATGATCATATTAAGTATAAAAAATGGAAATATTATGAACAGAGTGTAAATATGCTAGGCAAAATATGTGTAGCAAAACAGGAGATTGTCAAGATGTAATGTATCATGATGTCTCATCTACAAGTTTTTGCTACTCTATAAGAGAACTATGATAATATTGATAAACATCCTATCCCTATTGTTCCTAAATCATCCATTGACCATGAGATTGTTGTGTGGCCTCCTTGGAAAGACTATAAAAAATGTGGTTCCTTTCCATGTAAATATGATGACATGCGATGAAGTCAAATTGAGGATTTAAAGTGATAATCTCATCCAATAGACTTCTGAGTGTGTGAACGTGACATTGAGACTGTATATTGAACCAATTGATAACAAGTTTGGAGTCTCCAAATATCTGAAGTTGACGACATTGCTTCTCAAGTGAAAAAATAAGGAGTAGTCTGAGACTATTGAGTTCAATGAAATTATTAGTGCCCCTGTCGTAACCCATCTTTGGTTTAAAAAAATGGTCCCCAGATAGATACAAAATAGCACCTCCACCACATCCTATATTTTGTGTCGGTCCATCAAAATAAGCCCAGGGGATCGATTTATCAATGGATTCAGGGGATATATTTCGAGCATATTGAGGATGCTCTTCCTCCGGGATCAGATTGTATAGTGCCTTAATGTGTGAACAAGAGTAATTCCAATCAGGGGAAATATCTTGAAATATATGCTTATTCCTTCCTAACCAAATGCCCCAGCAAACCAGTAATGGGAGATTACGAAGTTTGATAGAATGGGTTTTATGCCACCAAGAATTCCAAGAAACCTATATAGTATCACCCTACCACCAAATGTTAAAAGCTAATAAATGATAAATTTAATTCCATATGTGCTATACAATAGGGCATAATAAAAAAATCTGATCTATAGATTCAAAGTTGTTGTTGCATGAACAACATCGAGAGGGGCCTTGAAAAGATCATTGCTATAAGTTATCCTCAGTTGGTATCTTGTTGTTTAACGAACACCACATAAATAGTTTCACTTTTTCATGGGCTTTGAGTTTCCATATCAAATGGCACCACCAATCTTTGTGCTACGACTCATGATCTGAGTAGATGAATAGGTGGCCTTCCTTTGGGGTGTATTTCCCATGTGCAAATATAGCCCAAATTAGCTCATCCTCATGATCGATGATCCCAACATGTGTCTTCATGAGTGAATTGATGAATCTAGTCCAGTCTTATCCCCATTGATTCAGGATCATTAGTTCCTAAGATTTACTAAAAATTAATGAATTGTATGGGTCTGTGACTTGAGATATGTATATGATGCCAGCAGAGTCCAGGGGACAAGTAATACCTTGAGGGAGTATGTGGGAATTCCCACAGCTAGACCATGCATCCCTACCAATTCAAACACTCTCACCAGACCCTATACGGCAAGCCATTCCATGTTTAATGATGGAAATGGAGTGTATAACAACCCTCCAGATAGTAGAGATGTTCGACCTACTTCTTATAGGGCTAGGGATCCATTCTAGGATCGAGAGGGAGTATATATATTTATAGTACACAACATCCTTCCATAAGCTGCTGGTAGTGAGTAATTGCCCTCCATTTTCGCTGCGAGTGCTTTAGAAAATCAGCCAAGATTTTTCATCCCCCATCCACCCCATTTCTTAGGTCTGGAAATCTAATCCCATCTTACCCATGAAAAGGTATTTCCCTCCTTGTTCCCTCTACGCAAGAATTTGCAACAAATCTGTTGCATTATGCTAATGATGCCTTTAGGAATCCAAGCTAATGCCATCCAATAAACTGGAATGGCCTCCAATACTGACTTAATAAGCACCAATCTCCCTACCTTGGATAACCAACGATGGTGCCAAATGTTAATTCTACCTTTGATCTTGACCACCAACCATATCCAATCTGCTATGAGGTATTTGTTGGGTTTGAGCCTAAATCCCAAATATTTAAGTCCTTCCAATGCCAATTGTTTGTAAGGAAATCTCTGCTGAGCATATACACTCTCATGTTGTGTACAATTTGTTGACGAAATGGTTGATTTGTTATGATTGGTTTCCATTCCCGTAGCCTTGCAAAAGGTGGATAAGATATGCTAAAAACTTGAAGAGTCACGGATGGATCCATCAAGAAATATGAGAACGTCCTCAACAAATAGAAGATGAGACGGGGTAGTAGAATCAGCTAGTTTAATCCCATGGACACTCCCAGAATTTCTGTCTTCTGATATAGGTCTACTCAAACCTTCCATAATTAAGAGAAAGAGAAAAGGTGATAATGGACACCCCTCTCTAAGGCCTCTCTCAGCATGAAAGAAATTGGATGCTACACCATTAATCAGAATGCTATAAGAGACTGAGGGGATACAACACATGACCTAGTTAATAAAGGTATGAGGGAAATCTATATGAGTCAAAATAAGTTGGATATATATCCAACTGACTCTGTCGAAGGCTTTTGAGAAATTGATCTTGAGAATAATGCTTTTCAGATTCTTAACTTTTATAAAGTGCAAGCCTTCCTAGGCGGTGCCAATGGCTTCATGGATCTGTCGATGGTTTAGGAAGGAAAATTGCTCCTTTGAGATGTGTTGGGATAAGATGGGCTTAATGCACAATGATTATTGAGATAATCTTGTATATACAATTGCACACGGAAATGGGCCTAAAATCATCAAATGAAAGTGGCTTATCAATTTTGGGGACCAGGGCAATGAAGGTTGAGTTAAAGGCTTCATACATTTTTCCATTGATCCTATAGTCTTCTATAACTGTAAGGAGATCCTGTCTTATCAGTTCAAATAAAGTCAGATAAAATTTGAGAGGCCATCCATCCGGACCCAGAATCTTATCATTCTTGAACCATTTCAGCTCTGCCTCCACCTCCCCCATAGTAACATGTTTATTCAGGTTCTCAATCTCTCCTTCATCGACAAACCAAGGAAAATGTCTAGCCACCCTAAATGTCTCAGCTATTGATGCTTCACGAGGAGCACTAAACAATTGTCCAAAAATGTTGGATGCTCATATCAACCATCTTGTCGAAGGATTGTGTCACTTGACCCCCTATATCATTAAGATACAAAATCGTGTTTATTGCCTTCCTTCCTCTAGCACATTGCTGAAAGAATTTTGTGTTATCATCATCAGCTTGTAGCTAGATGGATATGCTCTTAAGTCTCTAGGCTTCTTCCTTTTGTCTTAGTATTCTGAGTCTCTCTCCTTGAAGTCGTGGCAGGTGGAGCTTAGACTCCATGGATATAAATCCATTGTTCCCTGAATCCTCAAGTCTGGCCAGCTCAAATTCAATCTCATGAAGATCTTCTTCATCCCTCTTTTTCTTTGGCTTGGCCCATTCTATCGTTCTTTGTTTGAATCTACTCAGATTACTAGCTATGACTTTCGTCGGAGATCTATCTCTAACCTCACTGCAGGCAATCCATGTGTATTTTACTATATGATGAAATTCCTCCACTCTTAACGAGGATGAATTGAATTTGAATGGTGCCTTTAGCTTGGGAGATGATCCACAATTTCTAGGAAAATTGGAGAATGATCTGATATACCTCCTGAGCCTACCCATTGCCTTCTCTTGTTGATCTTCTCGAGTAAAGGTGCCTTAATGAGGAATTGATCCAGCCTTCTGGCAAGCATAGCATCGCCCTTCCTTCTATTTCTCCAAGTAGGCTATACCCGGGCAACTTCAATGTTGACGAAATTGCAATGGTCCAAGAGTTGCTCAAAGAAACCGGTAAGGGATTCTACTTGTGCATGACTTCCCCACCATTTAGCATGACCCATTAAGAAGTTTAGATCTCCTCCCATAATAATATTGTCATTGTTCATAACAGACGCTCCCATTAAGGCCTCCCAAAATTCCACCCTATTGTGAGAGGGGCCGTAAATATTTACCGTCCTAAAGATTATACCTAATTCTTCTAAGAAGACATCTATAGATAATATCCCTTCCTGCCCCCAAATATTCTTTATTCTCATCGTTCTCTTATTGATACGAGTTGCGCATCCCCCTGACCTGCCCCGGGAATCCAAAGCATGAAAAGTCCAACCAAGGGCAAGGGCATTCAACTAATTAGTAATTTTATCACCATCGCCAAGAGTCTCTTGTAGAAAAATGACATCTAGTTTTTACAGTTCAAATAACCTCTTAAGGGATAGTTTTTTGTCGGGACTAGCTAGACCCCTGCAATTAAATAATAGCCACTTCATCTTGGAACCGTTGCAAGGTTGCCCTTTGCTCTAAGAACTTAATCGAGAGGAATTTGTCTAGTAGACGCCACTTTTGCGCCAGCCCTATGAATGGATTTAGAGATATTCGAGTGTCTACCCCTCGACGGCTTAGGACCCTAGGGAGGGGTGCTGTTCCAATGCCACATCCTGACACGTGGGAGGGTTTTTTGGTTAAATCCATTTTTATATTGAAAAATATACTTTAATTAAATAACATTTATCCAAAAGAATTCCACTCGCCTTTAGAAGAGCTACAAGTTCAACGTTTGATTTTATTTCATTTTGAAGCCTTTTTTCATAAAATGGGTAAAGCCAGCTTCTAGTACGATCTTTTCTACCAGTCATGCTGGTCCACCGAAAGGAGCAGAAAATCTCTCTTATGAAGTTACCTGGAGATAAATAAACCTGACGTACACTAACACAACTACTTGGAGACAATGTCCATGCGGGACCCTTCGAAGAAGTAGTTGGCGTTTTGAATTAGTGCCCTACATTTATCAGCTTTTCGAATAGTGATCGACATTGATTTGCTCAATTTGTGCCTCGACTATCTGACACACAGGCGGACTTAATAAACTATAAAAACTCTTTTTTCTTCCAATATATTTCATAATTGACCTCGCTTACTATTTGCAGAACTGCTCTTTCTTTCTGTTTTTCAATACGACCTCACGTGGGATCAATGGCCGAGTGTATTTTAGTAAATTTGACCTGAAATGTGATCGTAACTAGGCACCATTGGAGATTTCAGTAATATTCTATAATCTGACCGTCAAGAGAGAGTTCAATTTGTTCGAATTCTCTTTTCACATTGAGATTTTAAGATATTTTCGAAAGTTATATCAGAATTAATTAATTAATTATATATATATATATATATTTTCAATAGGAATAAATTTTTTTTATAGGGAATTAGTAATTCTATTATTACTAGTACAATTATTTTATAAATGTTACAAATAAGGGAGTTACAACATCTGTTTAAATTGATTTAATTTTAGTTTTTTATTTTTATTCAAAATATTTTAAATTTTTTTGGTATCAAATTTGTTTATTTTAAATATTTATATTATTATTTATTTGAATTATAATTAATTTAAAATAAAATTATGTTTTGTCCACTGGATAAAAAGTTATTTGATGCTTTGTTAAAATACTTATTGATATGATATATAATGATGATATAATCCTAACAAACTTACTAAAAAAATATTTATTTTATTTTGGAAATCCATATTACCATATTTAATCAAGATATATATATATATATATATATATTACGTAGCATGCATTATGCAGTTACGGTGAAAATCTATGGGTTGTTCAAACTTCAAAGCACGCATATATTTGACTTGTTCGTATGGCCAGCAGAAACTCCACTTTCCCGTCAACTACTCGCTAGGTTAGATGTCGCTGTCATGTGAATGTACAACGCCGTGAACACCGTATTGTTTCAAAATAATATGTGCGCATGCCATGATGATGACTGTGTAAACTTTTACTCGTCAATGTGAGTTTCTATGAATTTTCAGTTCTCCACCTTGCTCCGTTTATATTCATTTTGGAGGTTTTGTAGCTTAATTATAATCATAATTATCTACCATGTTATATCTCACAAAATTTATAAACAAGTTGAAAAATTCAACAAACTCAAAATTTATTTATAGGATACCAAACTTAAATGATAAAATTTTAAAATAAAATATAAATATATCGAAAAATGATTGAATTGAGTGGAAAATAAATTCAACATCTAAAAGAATTATAGTACACCTCTAATAAAAAAATAAAAAACAAACAGTCCCCGTGTTACAGGACTGATTTTTCTTGGCGTTCACATGGACTCGGTTCTTCCCAGAAAGTTCTGAGAAGAGAAAATAGAATTACGTAGCGAGGAACTTCGACAAGGGAAAATAGGATGACGTTTCAAAACCTTTGGCTTCAAGAAATGCCGTACTAGTGTTGACGTAAGTACTGGCCTCTGTCGCGGAAATGATTATCTCCTATCTCGACTTTATCATCTATTTATAGAATCCTCTCAGTCCTCACCAAGGGAATTGCAGAGGAAGAGAACAGCTGCTTCCTCGAGAAGGTCTCCAGTGTTATTACATTCCGGCAGCTGACAAGATGTCGCAGGTAGGCCAGCGGTTATTCATTTCTCTTTTTACTAAATATTTTACTAAATATTTTATAATTTTCACAAAGTTTGATTAAATTTCAATTAAAAATGATATATATATATATGAAATATTTTTGAGCGAGTTAATAAGCATATAGGAGGAGGATAAGATTATCGATAGTTATATTTTAATTTGGCTATATTTAAGTATCAAATCACCATTTTTAAAATACATTTTTGATTATATATAAATTTAAAACTCTTAAAAACCAACAAAACTTTTTAATTATAAAAATCTCACATCTCGAACTTATTCTAAACTATCTTTACAAAATTATAAACAAATATATCTTTAAAAAACAAAAACTTATAACAAATAAAATACACTTCCATTTTCCTACCCTAAATTGTGGCAGTTTCACATTTGGAGAGCTACGTCATTGAGTCAAGGCTCTGCATTTATAATTGATGATTTCTTCCATTATAGTGTAGTTTCCCTAATTACCATTACTATGGTCAAATTTTAACTTTGTTGTCTTTTATGGGACTGGTTAATAGTTTCAGGTTTTCGGACATAGTTTACGGATTTTCAAAACAATCATCTCTAACAAATTTTATTCAATTTCATGATTTGAAAAACCAAAACAAGAAGTCAAACTTTTCATTTTTTCCCATATGATTTTTTTATATATTTCAGAGATGCCCAGACACAAAAATGCCAAAATCCAACATGGCACTTATAAATCACCATTGAAGAGCAACTAGAAAACAAAGTTTTACGGAATATAAAAAATATAGAGAATTTCTACCTTTGTGGGATAAAAGGTCCTAAAAATAGTACTCCGTCTGACAAGGTATAGATTCTGATGAGGAGAAATAAATAAATATTTATATACATCATATTTTAATAAATTTATATATGATATTTAAAAAATAGCATTTTAAAGATGGTATTATAAAACATTAACCGTTATTCAAAAAAAATTCATCAGTTAAAAGTAGAGTGAGATTTGTGGGAGATGTTTCATCATAAAAAGGGGGCAATTGTAGTAAGCATTATTACTTGTGTTGCTTCGATTGATTAGTATTATTTTTTTAAAGTTTTTCTTAAAAAAATGTAAGATTTTTTTTAGATATTGTTTTATAATATTATTTTTTTTCCGGAATTAAATATAGCTGTTTTTTTCTTAACAGTTAGTTGACTTATTTTCTTATTTAATCTTTATCTAAAAGTTGTCTCTTCATCTTGTCCTTCAGATAAACTACTAGCTGGTTCAAAACGCATGGACCAAATATTCTCTATATGATTTTCTCCGAAAATTTTCCTAAATTAACAAATAATTAATTATTATATTTAAAAAAAATTATGATATAAGATAATTATTAACAAAATAGTAATAGCTATATGTTATTTATTATTAAATAAATATAATTTATATAAACAATCAATAATTCATTTACAACTCAATGTTCAGATATATTAACATATATAATAGGTTAATGATTATATGATCGGTTAATGATTTCACGGAGTTAGTAAATTGATATGGTCGTTGTTTTTATTTATCAAAAGTAATTGGACTTAAATAATTTTTTATGAATATATAACATAATATAATATGGTTGGTATTTTCTCGTATTTTGTTATTTAAGTGTAATTATATCAGAGAGCACTCCCTTAAACACATAAACACATAACAAGTTTGTCTTCATTCGATGGCTAAATCGATTTTTATACATAGAGAAGAAGTTTCTGTAGTTTGGTGGGGCGGTGGCTTCTCCAGGAAGCTTGCCCATTTGTCAATGTATCCGCCGAATTATAAAAACTGCACTTGAAACATTTCCTGAATTCTCTAGATTAATCTAGGAGCTGTATTAATGGTGGGTAGTTGGAATTAATACCTTCCAAAACTTCCCCTTAATTCCAACCATATAACAAATATATAAGACACTATAAAAATACTCTTAATTGACATGCCTGCTGGTCTAAGTCTTAGCTAGGCTTACAATAAAACATTTCATTTTTGCCTTCTTGCAAAAGGGTCCATGCTTGTTCATTTGCTGGTGCAGTTTCATCTTCACCTTTCTGGCTTTCCTAAAAGAATTCCTCTGCTCCTTGCTTATGTACTTAACATCAGCAACCTTCAATGCAAGACCCCGAACAAGGTAATCTAATTCAAGTTCTCCCCACTTTCCATGAGGAACTACCAAAGTGCACTCATCTTCGAACATGAACGACCTTTGAACAACATCCATGGTAGTATCCTCTACTGATGCAGAAATATTAGAAACAAAGCCAATCACATTACTAGCAATTGGGTTTAAGGACAAACAAGTTTTTCTCTCCTGTGGAATGGAATCCACCTCTGAATATTTATGGTCATCAATAAAATCATTGTGTTGATCTAATAGTTCTTGTGACTCAAAAATACTACCGGAATAAAATATATTATCAGGCCCAACAATACTTCCAAATAGGCTTTCCAAAACATCATCAAAAAGATCAGCATCCAATATTATCCCACTCATTTTACTCCAATAAGACCAGTGAACTTCTACCGGGCCTCTCCAATCACGATGGAAGCCACAACTTTACACAAACAATCTTTAACATTTATCTTCTCCTCTGGGGATTGAGCACTCACAAACTGTGCTTCAAATTAGACATAGGCACAGAGATGTTTCCACTCTCTCTGAAATGGGGCACCAATGCTCACTTTGCTACACGTACACTCTTATTTTAACACAACTAAAGACGTTGTGATCCACAACAGGCACAAGCAGCCTCACTAATCTTCACACAACAGACTCAGCAACAGATTTCACCAAGTCAGTAAGAGCAACATTGCTCAAAACATAATCCACACTCAAATCTTTCACGTCCTCAAGCTTGGGCTTGTACCAAGCCTCATCCCAACAACTCTTCACCGCTTCACAGGTTCTTACAATCCAATGCCAACTTCTTTTCACACGTCAAACACAACTTTCAAACAATGCAAATGCTAGGCTCAAACTACTCAGTTCACATGAGCCTCACCACTGCCACTCACAACCATAACACCAAACCCTTTACAAATAGCTCCTCCACACTACTCCTGATTTCACTACTACCAAAGGAAAGCTATGGTTGGGCTCTAGACATGGACAAGGATTGAAAATAGTAACATGTGACTATCCATCAATCAGCGCAGCTTTAGGGCATTCGAACACCCTATCATTACAAATCATGAGTGACATATCATCAATATCTTCTTCACATTTCTCATTCCTCAGCCAGGCTTAACACAAACTCAGCACCAGTCCCAATTAACAGGGGTCTCTCCACTTCACAGTCTGCACTTACATATCATGTTGGGTCCCTATAATACTAGTGATTACCCCATTACTATTGTAGTTATACCCCTTATTAATATTGTTGTGCCCCTCTTGCCCCAATATTGTTATTACTGTGCCCCATAGAATCCCTCTATTGTTTTTTTTGTGGCTTTATATTATTATTGTTAGGTCGGCTGGGTTATATTGTCACTCCTTAGATTCCTATATATAGAAAGGAGGTTTTTTCATTTGAATCATCCAAGAATTGTTCATTTATGTAATGTAAAGGAGGTTTCCCCCTCGAAGAGGCTGAATTATAAGGCGTTGATCTATCTTTTCTATCTTTTCTTGAGCTGGTTTCATAACATTTGGTATCAAAGCTTTGGATTCTAGGGTTTCGCTGCTCCAAACAAGCCATCGTGGCATTTTCGCTATAACTTTTTTTCTGTGATGTTTCAGAAGTTTCAAAAAAAACCCATTTGAGAATAAATCATGCTAAACCTTGGATCCGAATTTCAGAGCTGTTCGCGCTATATTTGCGGAGATATGATCTGAGGAAGTTGGTCTTTTTGTAGATTCCTGAATTACATTCCAAACAGGTGACCTGGGGAAAATCGTCATAACTTTCTCTCTGGGGATCGGATTGAAAGTTTGTAAGAAGGTATAGAAAGAGGACGGACTGTAGTTTCTTGTATGCATTTTTCAGATCCAACGGTCGAAACAGTGACTCGTGGCACATCGTACAAGTTTGCTCTACTGAACTAGTCTATAATCAAGTCACTGTGGGAGATTCTGCATAACTCTTCCTTGGAGAATCCAATTTGGGTCAGACTTGTGGCATTTGAAAGAGGACACATAGGGCTACTGTAGGTCACAAATTCAGAACTAGATGATCGGAAAGTACAGAGATACATCAGAGGCAATATCGAGCTCCTACAAAGTGAAAAAAGGTGTGTAGATTTTCTTAAATTTTTGCTTAAGCTTGGTTTGAAAATTTATTTTGAAGGAATTCAAAGGGCACACTAGAGCATTATTATCGGTAACTGATGCCCCGAGGAAAGAAAATGCAAACACCTAGTAAGGAACCTGAAAGCTCTAGCATGACTCATGAAGAAGAAGAAGAAATGCTATATGATATATCAAAATTACAAGAACAAGTGCAACAAGTGTCACTTGCACAAAAAGCAACAGAATCTAAGATGGATGGTTTAAGGAAAGATGTAGAAGCTAAGATGGATGGTTTAAAGAAAGGTGTAGAAGCTAAGATGGATTTTTAAAAGAAAGGCGTAGAAGCTAAGATGGATGGCATGGAAACTAAGGTGAATGGCATGGACACTAAAATTGATGGCATGGATGATAAGATGGAAGAATTGAAGATAAATATGAATAAGTTGCTACAAGAAATGGTCACTAAGGGTGAAAGGGTACTAAAGGAAACTCATGATGAGAACAAAAGAAATGTTAATCATGATTCCATAGACTCTAATTTTGGATTGAAGACTCACCATATTCCAAAAATCGATATGAGGAAGTTTGATGGCAAGGATCCCGCCACATGGATATTACAGATGGAGCAATTCTTCGATCTCAATAATGTGCAAAACACACAAAAGAAACGTATGGCAACTTTATATTTGGAACCAAATCAGTTTGTATGGTATCAATGGCTTTGCTCTCGTAAACAATTTATCACTTGGGCAATTTTTACGAAAGAATTGATAGCACATTATGAGGATACAAAAAGCAACACTTTTTTTAGCCAATTGATAAGTCTCAAACAAAAGGGTTCAATAATGGAGCACATTGAGGAGTTCCAAAAATTGAACATAAGGGTAAAAGATATTCCAGAGGAGCATAGGATTGATGTGTTCATAGGGTCTTTAAAGGATAATATCCAACATGATGTTCGCCTTTGGGAACCTGATTCATTAGAGAAGGCATTCAGGTTAGCAAGAAAAATGGAAAGCAAAATTATGGCAACCAGGAAGCATACCACTCACAACTATAAAGACGGAAGTGTTGTTGCCCCTAGTCTTCCACAACCTATAAGGTTGACACCACAACAATTGGAAGAAAAAAGAGCAAAAGGGCTTTGTTACAGTTGTGATAGCAAATACACTAAAGGTCATAAGTGTGCTGAGAAGAAATTATTCTACATAGATTGTGAAGAGGAAGAAGAAAAGGAGCAAGAAAGGTCAAAAGAAGAGGATATACTCTAGGAACAAAGCCTAGATGAAAAAAAAAATCCGACCATATCTTGTAATGCATTGGCGGGAATTACCACTCCTCAAACCATCAAGATAGAAGGACAAATCAAGAAGAAAAAGGTAATAGTGTTGATTGATTCAGGAAGCACCCACAATTTTATTCATTGTAAGGTAGCAAAAGAATTGAATTGCTTCCTATATCCAGCACCAGAGTGTCAAGTGATGATTGCAAATGGAGGAACAATAAATTGCTCTGGAAAGTGCCATAATATCAAGCTATCCATGGGAGAATATGTATTGACTAGCCCAATGCTTTCCATTCCAATGGGAGGTGCTGATGTTGTACTAGGAGTCCAATGGCTACAATCCTTGGGTACAATAGCTTTTAATTTTCAAGAACTTTTCATCAAATTTTCTATGGAAGGAAAGGAAGTTGAATTAAGGGGTATTGCAGGGAAACCAGGAAAGATAATCAGCTCTAATGGTATGACAAAGCTTCTAAAAAAGGAGCAAAGAGGTGTAATTGCACAATTATGTTCGCTAGATGTTTCCACATTGGAATCATCTATTTCTCCAGATCTCCAAAAAGTCTTGGACAATCATTCCAAGGTATTTGAGACTCCCAAAGGTCTCCCACCTATGCGTGATCATGATCATGCTATTCATCTGATTCCAGGAAGTGTTCCTCCAAACATCAGGCCGTACAGATATCCCTATGTCCAAAAGAGTGAAATTGAACGTATGGTTGCAGAAATGCTAGAGGCTGGTATAATTCAACCGAGTCAAAGTTCTTTCTCTGCTCCAGTAGTATTGGTGCACAAGAAGGATGGATCATGGCGCATGTGTCCGGATTATAGGGAGCTCAACAAGCTCACTATTAAAGATAAGTTCCCCATTCCTGTCATTGATGAATTACTGGATGAATTGCATGGATCAATTTACTTCACCAAGTTGGATCTTCGTTCAGGATATCATCAAATCAGAATGAAGACTGAAGACATTCCGAAAACAACATTTAGAACTCATGAGGGTCATTATGAATTTTTGGTCATGCCTTTTGGCCTTACCAATGCACCTTCAACATTTCAAGGTTTGATGAATTCAATTTTCAAACCATTCCTTAGAAAATTTGTGTTAGTATTTTTTGATGATATACTAATCTACAACAAGTCTTGGAAGGATCATGTTGAACATGTTGACAGGGTGCTACAACTATTGGAGGAGAAACAATTATATGCAAAAAGATCCAAATGTTTCTTTGGAGTCCAGGAGGTGGAATATCTGGGTCATATTGTATCTCATGAAGGAGTTAAGGTAGACCCTAGCAAAATTAAAGCCATTAAGGAATGGAAAATCCCCACATCCATAAAGCATCTGCGAGGATTTCTTGGGTTGACAGGGTATTATCGCAAGTTTGTTAAGAATTATGGGAGAATAGCAGCACCTCTAACAACATTATTGAAGAAAGATGCATTTTCATGGACTCCGGAAGCAACAAAGGCCTTTGAACATCTTAAAGAGGCAATGTGCCAAGCACCGGTCTTAGCTACACCGGACTTCACAAAAACCTTTATTGTGGAATGTGATGCTTCAGGAAATGGAATTGGTGCTGTTCTAATGCAAGATGAAAGACCCATTGCTTTTGAAAGTCGTCCAATCAAGGGAAAGTTTTTAAGCAAAGCTATTTATGAGAAGGAAATGTTGGCAATACTCCATGCACTTAAGAAATGGCGACCCTACCTAATGGGAAGACACTTCAAGGTAAAAACGGATCATGATAGCCTTAAATACTTTTTAGAACAAAGATTATCCTCTGAAGAGCAACAAAAGTGGGTCACAAAGATGTTGGGTTATGACTTTGAAATCATCTACAAAAAAGGGAAGCAAAATGTGGTGGCAGATGCACTCTCAAGAAAGGATGAGGATGTGGAAGCATTGTTGTGCGCCATTTCTATTATCCAACCAGATTGGATAAATGAAGCAAGGGAGGAATGGAAGAATGACGAAGAAGTGTGGGCACTTATTCAAAAGTTACAACAAGATTCCAGTACGTCTGATACATTTAGCTGGAAAAATGATTCGTTATGGTACAAAGATCGCTTATACCTCTGTAAGAATTCCCAGCTAAAACAAAAGATTCTTATGGAATTGCACACTTCTCCCTTAGGAGGGCACTCAGGATTTTTAAAAACTTACCACAGGGTTAAGAAGGAATTTTTTTGGGATGGCCTTAAATCAGATATTCAAAAGTTTGTGGCGAAATGTTTGGTTTGCCAACAAAATAAAGTTGAAACAATTAAGACACCGGGTCTATTACAACCTTTATCCATTCCAAGCCAACGTTGGGAGGAGGTTTCAATGGATTTTATCACAGGTTTACCCAAGTCTGAGGGAAAGAGTGTCATCATGGTGGTAGTTGACAGACTTACCAAGTATGCACACTTTTGTGCATTATCACATCCATTTAAAGCCAGTACAGTTTCTACTGCATTTATGGAAACAATTCAAAAGCTACATGGAAACCCAAAGATTATTGTAAGTGACAGAGATCCCATTTTCACTGGAAATTTTTGGACAGAATTATTTTCTTGTCTTGGTACTCAGTTAGCTCATAGCTCATCTTATCATCCTCAATCTGATGGGCAAACTGAGATAGTAAACAAATGTTTGGAAGGATATCTTCGTTGCTTTGTATCTGATAAACAGACACAATGGGTCAAATGGTTGCCTCTGGCTGAATGGTGGTATAACACTTCCTTCCATACAACAACAAAAATGACCCCATTTATGGCACTTTATGGGTATCAACCACCATCCATCACATCATATTTAAGAGAAAATTCTAAGGTTCAGGCAGTGGAACATCACATCGAACATCAACAACAAGTCCTCCAACTCTTAAAGGATAACCTCGTGTTGGCACAGAATAGAATGAAACAACAGGGGGATCAACATCGCAGTGAAAGAAGTTTTGATGTAGGTGATTGGGTATTCCTACGGCTACAACCATATAAGCAAATGTCCCTCAAGCAAGCTAAGAAGGATAATAAATTATCACCAAAGTATTATGGTCCGTACAAGGTGTTGCAAAAGATTGGTACTATGGCATACAAATTGGAGCTTCCTGCAGCTTCTCGATTGCACCCAGTTTTCCATGTTTCATGTTTAAAGAAGGTTATAGGTGACAAGCTCCCAGTTCAAACAATATTGCCAGAACTTGACGAGGAGGGAAAAATTATATTGGAACCAGAAGCAGTCACAGAAACAAGAACTCGACAGCTACGAAATTGATCAATTCCAGTGTATCTTATCAAGTGGAAGAACTTATCCGCTGAAGATTCCACATGGGAGGATGATAATTTTATGCAAAAGTACCCAAAACTACTCAAGCGTTGAGGACAACACTTTTTTGAAGGAGAGGGGCATGTTGGGTCCCTATAAGACTAGTGATTACCCCATTACTATTGTAGTTATACCCCTTATTAATATTGTTGTGCCCCTATTGCCTCAATATTGTTATTACTGTGCCCCATAGAATCCCTCTATTTTTTTTTTTTGTGGCTTTATATTATTATTGTTAGGTCAGCTCAGTTATATTGTGACTCCTTAGACTCCTATATATAGAAAGGAGGTTTTTCATTTGAATCAGCCAAGAATTGTTCATTTATGTAATGTAAAGGAGGTTTCCCCCTCGAAGAGGCTGAATTATAAGGCTTTGATCTATCTTTTCTATCTTTTCTTGAGCTGGTTTCATAACATATCAGCAGCATCCATTTGCTCTAGCGCATAACACAATGTCCTTACACACGGTCTCCAAGATTCACAACATCCCCAATGGGCACCAACAACAATACTTGTTCACAACAACAATGACATCGACATCCCTCGGCGCCCCTCTACTCTCTTCCTCGGCTCTCCTCGGCCCAGGCTCCTCCACGCTTTACCGTTATCACTTCAAACATAACACCTCTTCCACTGCCTCTCAGGGATCACACTTTACTCTCACAGAACACAACTCAGAAGCTTCACACAGCAGATCTCTGTTAAATCCTAGTAGCGACACCGTCAAACCACATCTTTTTCTTGCACAGATTCTCGTTGAATCTGTGGTTACATACAAGAAACTGTGTATGAACAACGTCCCTCAAAGCTCCAATGCTTAATCAACTATCTCTTTGCAACACACCTGCCCACATCTCTCGCTGCTTCCAACAACAACCCACTCCATAGGAAGATTCACTAACAGCGGCGCTGCTGTGGCTCTCAAGCTCTCAACGCACAATGCCCTCTTCAAACAATTTCACAGCGTTGCTCAAATCCATATGCACCTCATAGTGCCACTCACATAGCGTCAAATCGCACAATGTCTTCGAGATTGCGCTCTCATAGACTGCACTCTCCACGGCAATGAACAACACCAGGCTTTGACTGACCTCACAACCTAGGATGGGCTTTTTTTTTGCTCTCGCCTAAACACTAAGCTAAAACCCTCGGCTCTGATACCATATCAGAGAACACTCCCTTAAACACATAAACGCAAAACAAACTTGTCTTCATTCGATGGCTAAACCGGTTTTTATACATAGAGAAGAAGTTTCTGGAGTTCGGTGGGGCAGTGGCTTCTCCAGGAAGCTTGCCCATTTGTCAATGTATCCGCCGAATTCTAGAAACTGCACTTGAAACATCTGCTGAATTCTCTAGATTAATCTAGCGGCTGTATTAATGGTGGGTAGTTGGAATTAATACCTTCCAACAAATTATATAATTTTAGTTTATTATATAATGTAAGTGATGTTTGTTGTTTTAAGTAAAGTTTTTGGTAGAAATTATATAAGAAATTTTTTTAGTAGAACCACAAGTATGGTTTTGTTTTGTAGATTAGATTTATAGGTAAGTGTTTTTGGATACAGAAATGGTAATACAAATAAGATAGATAAAAATGACAAAAAATGTAGAAATGAACATATATACACAGTTTGAGTGGGCCTAATGGTTAAGAGCATGTGTTTCCTCCTAAGAGGTCACGGTTCAAAACCAGAAGGGGATAGAGTATGTATGCCTTTGTAGACTTAGCAGTCAAATCGCTAACCTTGTCCCAGACACAAAGAGGTCTCATACACCAATTTGGTGTCTGGCTTGACTATGACTTTAAAACTAGATATTATTATTATAATAAAGATAGTATTATTTTCTTTCCGAAACAAAATAATAATATAAATATTGATATACCAAAATAAATGCTAAATAAAAAATAATTTATTTGTCAAAATTTAAAATTAAATAAAACAAAAATTATACGAGAAACAAGGAAGTGGGTCCCTTGTCCGAGAAACAAAAAAGTCTCATACACCAATTTGGTGTCTCGCTTGACTGTGACCTTAAAACTAAATATTATTATTATTATTATTATTATTATAAAGATAGTATTCTTTTCTTTCCGAAACAAAATAATAATATAAATATTGATATACCAAAATAAATGTTAAATAAAAAACAATTTATTTGTCAAATTTTAAAATTAAACGAAACAAAAATTATATATTAATTATATATTTTGTGCTTGAATGGGACCACTGGAGTTTTCTTCCATTTCCCGCAGAAACACAATAATTTTATCATACGGCATACGGCAAACAGCTAAGCGTCTAGACATGGACTTGATTGATAGCAATTGGGGTTGTTGCCGGACCGCCGTCCCTACGTCGCTCCAAATATTTGCAAACGTACAGTGTGAAAGCGTTTTCTATTCCACATTTTCCCTGTTTACCAGCAACTGATGACTTCTTTGCATGAAATTGTTAGGAAAGCTTTCTAAACGTCGTTTTCTATTAACACTTTTGATGACATCTCCACCTACTCCAGAAGATAGAGAGCTTTCTGAGAACCAGTTGTTCACAACTGTTACCACTTTCACCATTTGAATTCTTATGAAATTAATTATGTCCTTCTCGATTCAGATGACAATATGGAACGTATCCACAAAGTCGCCACAATTAAGCAAGCTTTCTTCAGAATCAAAGTCGCCTATCTTACTATGATCTCTTACAGGTAGTTTTGCCAATGCTTCATTGAGAATTCCTTCATCCTATTCAAATTTTTGTGCTACAGAATTTTTTTTCATAAAATCCTTTCTTACAAGGACAGTCTGTATTCTGCCAAAGACACATTATTTTGTCTCCCTGGCTACACATATAAAAGTCAACCTTAACAAATAAGGGTTAGCAGAGACCACAGAATAAGTTCTTGTAAACACAAAAATGGCCTATTATAGAAGAAAATATAATGAATCAGAGGGCAAGTCATAGCATGATTGAGGCATATTGGATGGGTATTGCATTGACAAATAATAATGTAGGCCGCACAACATAAGCATTTGTAAATACAGAAAAGGGAAGTACTCATGTGTCCCAGTGAAATCCTGGTCTGTGTTTCTAATTTTTTAGTGACCAAATCCCCTAATGCTGGAACCTTATAAGCCTAACCAATGCAACCTTCAAGCATAGCTGTCCTGTTGGTTCTACTGATAAATAAGAATTCCTACCCTTTCCAAAAGACCTCATCCACGCAAGAATCATTGTTTCTTTACACAATAATTCCTTGTGAGGTAGAAATACCATCGAATTAAGAAATTCGTAAAGTAACATGCTGCCTACCCAAATGGAAACAGTCAATTATAGCAAAGTTCACAGCCTCTTCACAACTGAATCCTGAGACAACAGTGCAATAGTCTGTAGGAATAGTAATAAAAGTTCACATTGTTCATGGGCTGAATACGAAGTATAATAATAATAAAACAAATACTAGCAAGATAAGTCATAGGTAAATAAATGCAAACATCCCTTACTATGACTAGAACATTTATGATAAGACCTCTATGATAAGGTCAAGGGACAAATTCAGTGGGCTTTTGTACAGATTTCAAAATAGTGTTTCATGTTTGGATAACATATTTGGAGGGAACAAAGATATGTTCCTTGTAACAAAATCATCAAGGAAAATTTTAGGGTTTAATATTAGCCAGTGTTACTTTGAAAATGGAAATAAAATCATAAATATAAATATCTTTACAAAAATATTTTCAAACATTTTACAATTGATTATTAAGGACTAGTAATATTCACCAAGGCTTCTAAACTTTGAGATAAACTTCCATTTTTTAAATTTTCCTTGAAAATCATACACCACACTTTCAAGTTCATCTAAAAACAATTCTTAATCATAAATGTGCTCTCTAACTACATTTTAAAATAACCATAGACACCATTCCATATCTTCAGTGCAATGCAATGGTGATAATTTAGGTTGCGACACTAGGAAGGATGATAAATGCACAAGAGTGATAAATGGAAGTATGTTAGTAGAAGGCTACAAATTCAATTAGTGTAATTACTTCTATGGCTATCTTCAACATTATGTTCCATATGGAATCAAAAGTAAAAAGACTAAATTGAACAGGTACAAATGGTGATCTTCAACCCACTATGCAAACTTGCTATATAATAGACCAACACGTGCTCTCTAACTACATTTTGGAATAACCATAGACACCATTCCATGTCTTCGGTGCAATGCAATGGTGATAATCTAGGTTGCAACACTAGGAAGGATCATAAATGCAAGAGTGATAAATGGAAGTATGCTACTAGAATGCTACAAATTCAAATAGTGTAGCTACTTCTATGGCTATCCTCAACATTATCTTTCATATGGAATCAAAAGTAAAAACACTAAATTGTATCGGTACAAATAGTGATCTTCTACCCACTATGTAAACTTGCTAAATAATTTTCTAATGATTAATAACATAATGTGTTATTAATATTTGTTGGGTATGGGTGAATGCATGAAGACGAGTTATACTTTTGGGCCAAATGTGGCGATGAAATTTCAAAATCTTATTTTTTAATCTTATGTTGTCCTAATGATATTTTTTGCAAAATTTCTTAGTTTCATATAATATATCAATTTGTCATTAAATGAAATGTTTGTACTTGCAAATTTTCTAACATCTTAAGAGGTATGCGTGTGTTCACGTAGCATAACGTAGTATAAAATGTGTATGATTTTTTCATATTAAAATTTTTTTTTTTTAATGGAAAATTATAAGTTTTTATTATATATTTCAATTATATTTTGTAGACGTGTTTGAATAAGGTTTTTTTGAACTATTTACATAAATTGAAAAAAAATGCCATTTTGAAAAAAACTCGTAAAAAAAAGATAGTTTTTAAAAAATTTTGGTTATGTATATCTTATGTTATTGATTTTTTATTCGGCCACTTTATAACTGTCCAAAAATATTCAAACATTATGTTTAAAATAAATTAGATGAAAATATCATATGAATTCGAAAATGTCAAACTCATATAGCATTGGATAGAGGATTCGTTTATGAATCACATGATCAACTCTGCTACCTAAGGACAAAGTTTTCCCTATGTTTGCTACGGTACAAAACAATGTTGCAAAAAGCTTTGTAGAAGGTGTGCTAAAATTATGGTCTTTAGTAAGTAAGAAGCTTGATCGAGTGCTTAAAACGCTTGATCGAGCATATAAATTTTAAATTCAAATAGCTCAATAGAGGGTTTCCTAAACCTTTGATCGAGCCTCTATAAAAGAAATTCAAATCCTTATGTGAATCCCATAATCCCATAATATAGATTTTAGAATCAACAGATATCTAAAATTTAATCCATTAATAATTTAACCAAGTTGATATGATATTATTTTACTAAAAATGAGAATTCAACTGGATCTTGGTTATGAACAACATTAGAAAAAATTTATGCTATTGCACTAAGAGGTGCATTCTACAACCGAGTATGGTGGCAATGTGTAAGTATACCTTGAGTTTGAACGTACCTTATCATATACCTTGAGTTTGAATGGGTCATAAATTTACCTTCCAAAAAAGTTTTTACCACATTAAAATTCCAAAATTTATTATAATTTTTGTTATCATGACATGTAGAAACCTTATTAAATCTAATACTAATATTAAAAAAATATTATTTCTATTAATATCAAATTAAGAAATATGATATTAATATTAAAAATTTAATATTAATATATTTTAAGATTAATATTTTAAAAATTATTAACCTTGGATTAAGATAATATTAACTTTAATATTATATAAAATTGGTTATATTATAATACGTATTAATATATTAGGATGCATAATAGCTCCAAATATATATGGGAGGGAAGAACAAAGACCTAGAGTGATAGAGGTGGAGACACAGAGGAAGCGGAAAGGGAGAGATGGAGATAAAGTCAAGGAGAGAGAAGAGGAGGAGCGAAGTAAGAGAGAAGGAGAGGAGAGAGAAAGGAAGAGAAGAGTAAGAGAGAGAGAGAGAGAGGGACACAAATATGGAGAGAGGGATAGGAGGAGAGAGGGAAGGGGAGAGAGATGGAGTTGGAGGAAAATATAGGGAGGGAAGAAGAAAGACATATATAGAGAGAGAAAGGTGGAGAGAGAGAGAGTGGGAGTGATATGGGAGATATTGAGAGAGAGAGTGTATGTTTGGGGGTGAGATAGAAATACCAAAAACTAGAAATGGAGAGAAGGAGGAGAGAGTGTGAGAGAGGGAGCAAGATAGTGACAAAGTTCGAGGACAAAGAGTGAGAGATAGAGATGAGGGAGGTGGGAGAGAAAGAGAGAGAAATGAAGGAAGAGAGATAGGACTTGAGAGGGAGGGATGGAGAGAGAGAGAGAGATGGAGATGCAGGGGGGGGAGATGGAGGTAAGAAGAAATACATATAGAGAAAAAGGTGGAGAGAGAGAGAGAGAGAGAGGGAGTGATAAGGGAGATGTATAGGGAGGGAGAGAGGAGAGTAGGATGGAAGATAGATATAAGGGGAGATAGAGGGATAGAAATGGAAGAGAGAGATAGAGAGGGAGAGAAGGGGAAGAGAGGGAAAGGGAGGGAGATATAGATAGATAAGGAGAAGCAATGTGTATATTTGTGAGGTGATTTAAAGAGATGACGAAGGAGAGACATAAGGAGATAGAGATATAGATGGAAAGGGGAGAGAGGGAAGAAGAGAGAGAGGGAGAGGAGGGATGGAGAGATAAATAGATATGAAGAGAGATAGTCTGTGTGTTTGGGAGGGTGAGATAGAGAGATAAAAAAGGAGATGTGGAGGGATATATATATATATATATATATATATATATATATATATATATATCTATATATATATATATATATATATATATATATATATATATATATATATATATATATATGGAGTAGGGAGAGAAAGGGAATAAAATTGGTTGCATTAGATGAATTGAATTTAGTGTAGAAGTTAGATTCTAATCTTGTTTGATTCCTTGCATTAGATGCATTGATTCCAACGCGTTAATTGCAATGTAGATGTTCATTCATAATCCTATTTCATTACTAACACTGGATGCATTGATTTCAGTGTAGATGTTACATTCTAATCCTATTTGATTTCTTGCATTGGATGCCTTAATTTTTGTGTAGATGTTGATTTCTAATTCTATTTGATTGCTTCCATTAGATGCATTTCTTTCATTAAAGATGTTAATTTATAAACCTGTTTGATTCCTTGCATTAGATGCATTGATTCCAATGCATTAATTTCAATGTAGATGTTGGTTCCTAATCCTATTTCATTACTAACACTAGATGAATTGATTTCATTGTAGATGTTGATTTCTAATCCTATTTGGTTGCTTACATTAGATGCATTTATTTCAGTGTATATGTTGATTTCTAGTCCTATTTGATTGTTTTCATTAGATGAATTGATTTTAGTGTAGATGTTGATTTCTCATGCTATTGAATTGATTGCATTAAATGCATTGATTTTAGTGAAGATGTTGATTTCTGATTTCATGTAACTAGATGTATAGCATACATTAATTTCAATGTAATTAGATTAGCATTGTATATTGATTTCAGTGTAGGCACAAGAAACTATTGACGACATGCTTTGATTTCTATGTTATAGTAATTCAACCACAAATAAAATACTTGAATTTTCATCTCAAATAACATGTTCACTTAATCGAAATGTTTTATTCTTGAATCTATAATCTATTTGTAATTAACTACATTCTTATTATTCTCATTTCCTGTGATTCATATTGGATTGTAAAAAGTACAACACACACACACACACACACACACACATATATCATGTTATTACCAATATTTTGTAGATAACCTCAAGCAAAATAAAATCGAATAAAACTTATTTCAATCATAAGGAATTGATTGAAATACTTGGATAGCTAAGTAAATTTATGAAAGTTGATAACATTATAAGAATGTAGAAATGTTATCATATATTATTTTTTTGGCATATATTATATTCCAATACGATTGACTTATATCATGTTATGACTAAGCTCTTGTAGATAATCTCAAAAGAGATAGTATTGAATACAACTTATTTTTTGTTTACATGACATCTAAGATTGAATAAAACGTATTTCAATCCTAATTGTCTTTTTTAATTGAACCTTGAGATTTAAGAAATTGATTGAAATACTTAAAAAAGTTGAATATGCAATGGTATATGGGTGAATCACAAAAAATTTCATATACAAATTTTTTATTTATAATATGGATGACTTTAGAATTCAAATAAGTTATTTCTAAAATTGAGTCATAACAACATACATGTTGATTGCACTAAAAGACACTTCCTACATACCAATATGAAGCATGATTGTAATTATTTCCATGCTCAATATTAAGTTGATACATGATATATTTTAGTTCATTTTAAGTATGAAAGTGATTTTCATCATAGTAAGTATGTAGTTATGTTATATTATGACGAAGCTTTTGTAGATGACCTAAATAGAAATAAAATTTAATAAAACCTATTTCAATTTCATTTTGTTTTTTAATTGAACCTTGAGATAGCCAAGTAAATTTAGGATAGTTTATATTTAATTATATATAAATTATAGAAACATATATCATTAATTGTTTTTTGGTATATTAAATTCCAATACATATGAAATAAATATCATGTTATGGCTAAGCTTTTGTACATGACCTCAAAATAAATAAAATTGAATAAAACTTATTTTTTGTTTACAAACATCTTTTAAAATTGAATTTAAAACTTATTTCAATCCTATTTGTGTTTTTCAATTCAATCACCATATATATTAGTTCATTTTAAGTATCAAAATGACTTGAATGATAACTTAAGATTGTACTTATTTTCCTAGTCTATGAAACTAGAAATCAAAATTGTTATAATTTTAATAAAAGTTATAGTATATAGAAAATTTTTTAAACTAGCGAAATAATTTTAACAAATCCATAAACTTAAAAAATTAATGAACACCCATAAACAAGATTAATACAATTCCATAAACTGAAATAATGAATGTATCAATAAACTATCCATATAAAAATATATACATATTACAAATATCACAAGAGTATCCATAAAATGAAATAATAAGCATCCATAAACTGAAATAATGTTCATGTGCATCCATAAACTATCCATGTATGAAAATATACAAAGTCTATATCACATGTGAATGTGCCCTATGAAATGGGCCTAAAAATATACAAACTATCCACTCTAAGTACCACCAAAACTCCTATGTGAGTCCCACTACATAAAGTAAGTGCCTATAATTTGGTATTGTAATATAGCACATTCAAATTCAAACTAATTAGATCATTATTTGTACCAAATAAACAATATGGAAATGAATCATTTTATACCACATTTTTAATTACATATATGAATCTACCAACCCCACTCGAATCCAAATGCAAGTCAGATAGGATGAGGGTCTGATGAATCTAGGTTTGGTGCTCTCCTTCATATGGCTCAAAAATTGGGGCCTACATCAATGAACCACATTGTCAATGCCTCGATGTTGGGTGTGGAGCATGATTATTTAGAGGTCTTTGTTTCAGCCGGATGTATACCCCAGGAAGTTTGTACATCCCTCCTTGCGGGGCGTGTGGGGGAGACTTGTCCCATCCGCGGGGGTTCGGGGGGGCGATCCCCCCCGGCTTGGGGGTCCGGGGGCCAGCGGTCCCCCGACGGGGGTTTCGGGGACAGCGCCCCAAAGATAAAAACAAATGTAAATTTCCTTGTAAAAGTATAGTAATTTCTAGTCAATCTGGGCCATTCATTAGGCAGATGATATGACGGTAGAACTTATGTTTAGTTTAGGGGTTTTTACCCTAGAAGGCAACCCCTCTCTTTGTATGAGGGCATTGTATTGAGGCTGTGTAATAGATGTGTATTCTCCATGCGAGAAACAGAGAGGCAAGACTGTGAGAGAAAACAGAGGATATTACAACAGATCTGCTGTAGGTTGTGTCTCTTCATTTTGCGGGATAATGAAAAGGAAGGACTAACTGTTCGGGGTGGACGTAGCCCAAACTAATCGAACCACATATATCTATATCTCTCTGGTTTTTATGCGTTTTCTGTGTTTATATTTCTGCTATATTCTATGTGTTCCATTGCTTTGTAATTTATAATTTTCTAACAACTGGTATCAAAGCTAGACTTGTGGTGAAGGTGTTTGCACAAAAGAAAGGTATTGATTTTGATGAAATATTTTCTCCTGTAGTTAAAATGTCTTCAATCAGAACTATTTTAAGTCTAGTAGCAGTTGAAGATTTGCATCTTGATCAGTTAGATGTAAAGACAGTCTTTCTCCATGGGGATTTAGAGGAAGAGATATATATGCAGTGGCCACAAGGATATGAGGTGAAAGGGAAGGATAAACTAGTGTGCAAGTTGAAGAAGAGCTTGTATGGCTTAAAACAGGCTCCAAGGCAGTGGTATCTAAAATTTGACAAGTTTATGTCTGAACAAGGTTACACTAGATGTCACTCTGATCATTGTGTTTATTTGAAAAAGCAAAATGATGACATCTATATTATATTGTTATTGTATATGGATGACATGCTTGTTGCAGGGTCTATCATGCAAGAAATAAATGTGCTCAAAAGAAAATTGGCAAATTCATTATGTAGTGAAGGATTTGGGAGCTGCAAAACAAATCCTTGGTATGAGAATAACTAGAGACAGGAAAAATCACAAATTAACATTGTCTCAGAATGAGTTCATACAAAAGGTGTTGAAAAGATTTAATATGCACAATGCAAAACCGGTTAGTACACCTTTTGCTAGCCATTTGAAACTTAGTAAGGAAATGTGCCCAAAGACCCAAGAACACATGGATTATATGTCTAAAGTTCCATATGCATCATTAATTGGAAGCTTAATGTATGCAATGGTCTGCACAAGGCATGATATTGCACATGCAGTGGGAGTTATAAGCAGGTACATGTACAATCCAGGAAAATAACATTGGATGGCAGTGAAATGGATTCTCAAATATTTGAAAGCTACCACAAATCAAGCATTATGCTTTGGTGGTTCAAAAATTTCTCTACAGGGATATGTTGATGCAGATATGGCAGGTGACAGATATAACAGGAGGAGCACTACAGGATGTGTATTTACTGTAGGTGGAATAGCTGTCAGTTGGGTTTCAAAAATCCAAAATGTTGTTGCACTTTCAACAACAAAAGCACAGTATGTTACTATTACAAAGGCTAGTGAAGAAATGATTTCGTTACAAAGGTTTATGGGTGAATTGGGTAAGAAGCATGATATGGGCACATTATACAGTGATAGCCAAAGTGCCATTCATCTTGTAAAGAACTCAGCATTTCATTCTAGGACTAAACACATACAGCTCAAGTACCATTTCATACGATCGGTGTTGGAAGATGGAGAGTTGAAGCTGGAAAAGATACACACTAGCCAGAATCCTGCAGATATGCTAACAAAAGTTGTAACCAGGGAGAAACTGAGAATATGCTCAGTTTCAATTGGTCTTCAAGGATGACGATGAAGATGAGAAACAACCAGGTCCAAAGAGGATTCATTTTCCAGCAAATGAAGCAGCAGTGGAGTTGCTACAATCATTCTCCAAGTGGGAGATTGTTGGGTGTGGAGCATGATTATTTAGAGGTCTTTGTTTTATTCGGATGTATACCCCAGGAAGTTTGTACACCCCTCCACGCGAGGAGCTGCGGGGGAGACTTGTGCCCCCCTGCGGCGGTTCGGGGGGGGTGCAATCCCCCCTAGATGGGGGGTCCAGGGGCCAGCGGTCCCTCGGCGGGGGTTTCGGGGGCAGCGCCCCCGAAGCTAAAAATAGATGTAAAATTACCTTGTAAAAGTATAGTAATTTCTAGTCAATTTGGGGTGTTCATTAGGCGGATGATCTGATGGTAGAACTTATGTTTAGTTTAGGGTTTTTTGCCATAGAAGGCAACCCCTCTCTTTGTATGAGGGCATTTTATTAAGGCTGTGTAATAGATGTGTACTCTCCATGTGAGAAACAAAGAGGCAAGACTGTGAGAGAAAACATAGGATATTACAACGGATCTGCTGTAGGTTGTGTCTCTTCATTTTGCTGGATAATAAAAAAGAAGGACTGGCTGTTCCCGGTGGACGTAGCCCAAGCTCGGTGAACCACATATATCTGTGTCTCTTTGGTTTTTATGTGTTTTCTGTGTTTATATTTATGCTATATTCTATGTGTTCCATTGCTCTGTAATTTATAATTTTCTAGCAATCGATACCCATCATCCCACTCATGCACCCACATAATTATGTCATCGACAACACTTTTCATATGGGATTTTTACACAATGGAAAGGACAAATTATAATTAGTCTACGAATCAATTAGCATGCATGTAACTTAAAAAAATGTTGAAATCTTAGGAATAAAAAATCTTACCTCAATTGCTAGTCCATGTGGTTGTACATAGTGACTCTCCTCCATGTGAGTGTTATGAGGTAGAGGTGGAGGTGGAGGATAATCCATGGACACATGCACTGATGAAGGATGGCCTTGCTAATAAACTTCCCTCTCAGATGACCTGATAAGTTCATCCATGTAGTTGGGCTATGTCTACATGTTATCATGAACTTGCTAATACAAATGCAATCTAATACGAACTAAATTAATATGAATAGTTATGAATAATTTGACAATAAGAGTAAAAAATTTCGTATATATATGTACCTAGTATGTGTCACGCGGGTCGTGCACCCTCCAAGTGTTATAGATGAAATCATGACACATACATGCATATGACAAAACCTAGTCAACAGGTAAACTCACAATAAATGAATCATCATATAAAGGAACTAGAGGGTAACGAGGCAACGATGGTGGGCTGCTAATCTCTTCATTCAATGAAACATGTGCATTGACCAATGACGTCTGCATGCTATTTGCAATGGTATCCCTGGTCTCAACACTAAGCTACAACAACTCCTTTAGCTCTATCGGTAATACCACACTTTGAGACGGTAGTGGCAATAATCTCGGAGGTGGTGGTACATGCACAGGGTCCCTACAATTGTTGTCACGAACATAGGTATGTACCAGGACATGTCAATAATAATGAGATCCAGTATTAGTGTAATCTAGCCTCATATGTAACATGAACTCTGCATATATATGCTTGGAAAAATAAAGGGTGACCTGGTCATTATGGGGGAACTAGTCCCAAGATCCAATGAATCGATCATACATAAAAGGGGTTGCATCAACATTCTTAAAATATTTCAGTGGAATCAGACCTTTATGTCTAGAAGGGCGATACGAGGGGATGTAAAACAACGCCGAACAAACATCAATGTTCTTGGTGGGCTCTTTCACCACCCAAGTATGTGGATCTCTACTCTCATGCCTCCTAATCCTATGGATGGAATGTAGGAGATGACTATGTGGGCCCGACCTCTGGTATGTCTCGATCAACCTATTGATTCCTTCGAGCATCAAAGACAAATTACGCTTATTAGGTGAAGTGGCAAGGATGTTCTACAACTCTCGCGTGATCCATGTATGCTGGGACGTAACATCCTCCAATGTGATACTAGTTGTTGCATCATCCCATGGAGGGATCAACATTACACTGTGATGCTCAACTTCACTCTACTGAGAGTCTGCAAATCATAAACATAATTTAACATATATATTTAACAAACTAAAAGCATAATAACATATACACTAAATTTAAACACATCAGTTGAAGAATATTTAAAATTAAAGACAATTTCAAGACATAAACACATAAAATTTAAAGAGGATTTAAAAATGTATGAGGTGTACCTGAAACAGGTGAAGAAGGTCCACTATTGGTAGCATGATCATCAACAGAGATAGAAACATTGCCTTTGACACTCTGACTTGCGTTGGAGGCTGGATCTATGAGCGGAACATGCACTCCAAGTGGGCTACATGATCTATCACGAGCCCAACGATGTATAGCAAATTCCCCCACACTCCAATGACCTACAGTTTGGGGGTGTATAGGAGATGCCTATGCATATTACATATAGTATATATAAGCTAATCCAAGAAAAAAATGTTGACTAAAATATTGCATATAAACTAATCCAGGAAAACAATGTCGACTTAGAAAGAATGTTGAAAGAAAAAACATTTCTAAACTCAAAAAGAATAATCTAGCTTGAAGTCCTAAGATTTAGAGTCCATTTTTTGATAATTTATCAACCAAAGTATTGAGTTCCATGTAAACACAATCGAAATGAGTGATCAAATCTACCTTCACAATTTTTCCCATTTCTAAATAATGCATTTTATTCATAGGGCATAAATATGTAAATATATATGTAAAAAATTGAAATAAACCTATTTGCAAAACCAATAAAATTTCATGCCAACTAAATATTCCAATACACTTTAAGTTCTTATAATGTTTGACTTTGACACATGACATGTGCTAAGTGCAAGCATATGATGACAATGTTTGTTGTACAACACAATACATAATGAAACATTATGGTAAAAATTAGAAAAGAGTCAAAATTCTTTTATTCACTTTAAATGCACTTTTCACGATGGATTCAATGTATCTATCAATGATGCATTATTGAAACTTGAACTTATATATATATATATATATATGTGTGTGTGTGTGTGTGTGTGTGTGTGTGTGTGTGTGTGTGTGTGTGTATAGTTAAATGTTAAATGTTATATACATGTTATATTTTAAATAGTTATGTTATGTTAAATGCTATAGTTATTTTTTACATGTTACACTATGTTATGTTATACATAATTTATATTTATTTATAGTTTTTCTGTGGAAAAATTGTAGCTTTATATTAATTATAAAAAGCTACATAAGTATATGCACATAGTACATTCCTTTACTGTACCAAGCTGCACCACTCAAAAAAATTGTGCGCATAGAAACAGAGCCAAAAAAACTGAAAAATAAAAAATAAAAATAGGGCTAAGCAAAAAAACTTAGTCACCCTTTTCTCCCTTTCTTATTTTCTACTTTTCGACATCCTCCTTGATCAAGACTGGTTTTTACAATAATTAGTTGATTCTCTTCTCATTGCCTCGAATGTTCCTTATCTGAGTCTAAACTCATAGATGCATAAGGACGTTTGAATCCTGCTATTTCCTTCTCCTTCTCCTTCGACATTTCTTGGTTTGAGGGACCTTCTGCTCTTGGATTTTGTGAAGATCATAACCCTGTTCCATGTTGGCTCATTTCTTTGTTCACTGAAGATGCTTGTGGATTTGGGATTTGCTTAGTGATGGGGGGTCCCAAGTCCTCCTCTTCTTCTTCTTCTTCTATATATATATATATATATATATATATATATATATATATGTTGCATGCTATGTTATAGTTGTAATATATATATCTATGTGTGTGTGTGTGTGTGTTAAATAACTTTATGTTATGTTAAATAGTTATAGAAATATGTTATATTATATTTTATATATAGAACTATAACATATAGCTATGTGATGTTATAGTTAAATATAATTATATCATGTTATAGTTATAGTTATGTATAGTTAAATATTATATATAACTAAGCTATGTTTTGTTATATAGTTGCATGATGTTATATAAATCTATATGTTAGTTATATATATATATATATATATATATATATATATATATATATATATATATATATATATATATATTATTTATTTATTTATTATCATTATTATTTTTTTTTTCAGTAATTAATTTCTTCAAAGCAATCATACTATATATATTATTAAAAAAAATTTAAGATGTAAATTAATTTAAATTTAAACTAATAAAATAAAATAAAATTTCTTATTTGATAAATAAACGTTCACTATGAAAGACCATATTCATAATCTTAATCTCAAGCTCATAATTTATTTATTTATTTGTAATAGTTTGGTTGTTTTCTGTTTTGTAGTTTTATGGGGTAAATTTTCAGTCAATTTTTTTTGAAATTTAAATGGCATTTTAAATAATTTTTTTTTTTTTTTGAAAATTTATTTCACTAAATTCCTAACGAAAAAAAATTTAAAACCTAAAATAATTAGAAAATAACATTTCTACCATTCAAAATAAGTAAAAACCATAATAAACATGCTACAATTGCAAGTATTAAAAAACTTAAAACCTAAATTATAGTTCTTTTGGTGGTTTCGAAGTGTTTTCTTGGTGGCTTTTCTAGTTTTTTAAGTTGTTTTTTGTGGTTTTCTAGGTTGCTTTTGTGCTTTTCTAATTTGTTTTTAGTTTTATTGAAGGATTTTTTTGGTGGTTTTCATGGTTTTTGTATGGTAAAGCCCCCCCTTTTTTTAAATTAAGTTATTTGATTTTGTAAAAAAAAAAGAAAAAAGACAAAAAGGATAGGAAACTACCTTGGCTTGAGCCTCTGGGACATTTGCGAGGTTGTTAGCGAGGTTGGTTGGGTTGCTCCATGGTCTAATCATTTGATTGAGCCCCTGTTTATCATTTGTCCGTGGAAAAATGACACGCGCAGACTACGACCATGCATTTTAATGGAAAATAGGGGCTCAATCGAGCTCTAATGCTCAATCAATCTCTAAATTTTGATCAAGCCATAATGCTGAATCAAGGGTTTGTTTTAAACCTTCAATCGAGCTATTTTTTTAACATGCAAGGAGCTTTATTGAGCTCCTTTTCTTTGTCATAAACACACCCTCCCTTGCCAAAAAGTGTAACCTAACTCCATGCTTTTACCTATATGCATTATATTATTTGCATGATTAGAAACAACACTTTTATGGAGTCCCCCCACCAGGGTGATTGTGGGGGGGTCTGGGTTGGTGCAATTGATGAAAATCATTTGGAAAATATGCCTTGTAAAATATTGTAATTTTGTACTCATTCATGGATTTTCATTATTAGGTCACAAATCTGTTAATAGAATTTATCTTAGGATTTTTTTTCCTTAGAAGATACCCCTCTTTCAAGAGGAAATTGTATAGGAGTTAATGTAATCATTAAGAGATATAGAGAAATTAGTCTAGTTTTCCTGGTTTTGGGTTTCCATGGTAAAATCTCTATGCAAATTGTGTGTGATTGCTATTTAATCCTTTTTTGTTTTGTATTGAGAATTTATTTGCAAGAATTATTTACATAAGGTTAGAACCTACATTTGGTATTACAATAGCTTTTACTTCAAGGGGACACCTTTGTAGCTAAGGGGATTGGATAGAGCTTGTGTAAACATTGTTACAATGGAATATTTGGAGAAATGATTCTTGTGGTGAAAAGGAAATGTTGAGAAGTTCTAATATAGAGATTGAGGAATTCAATGGGTAGAGTTTTAATATGTGGAAAATAAAAATGGAAGATTTGTTGGTGGATAAACATTAGTGGATTATTGTGGATCCAGGTATTGCACCAATAAGATGTAAACAAAAGATTGGATCAAGTTGGATTGAAAGGAAAAGTGCATAATATGATTATGTCTATCTGATTTGGTTTTAATAACTATTTTGGGTGATGCTATAGTAAAGGATTTGTCAAAATCGTGATGGTATTTATATTAGTTAAGTCAGTGAATAAGTTGTTCCTATAACAAAATCCATATAACCCGAGGATGAAGAATGGAGAGTTATACAGAGCATTTGTATGACTTCGATACTATGGTAAGTTAGTCATTATTTATTGATAGTAATATTTCAGATGAATACAAGTGGGTCAATTTGTTATGTTATCTACGAGACTTGTGGGATAGTTTAGTTGTTTCCATAGGTAGTAATGCAACTACTTTAAAGTTCGTTGAAATAGTCTCATCCTTGTTATCAAAGGAAATGATATGGAAAAGCAAGGAAAGACAAAATGGAAATGACTTGTCAATAAGAGGATCCTCGCAAAGTAAAAATAAAAATTTGTTCTCAAGTCAGAGATCTAAATATCCAGGAAAATTTGTAAATCCATGTTGGAAATGTGGGAAAGGAGGGCATTACAAGAAATATTGTACATCCAAAACTACTAAAAAAGAATGGATCTAATGATACTCCTTCTATTGAAGAAAATACCTCCTCATATTTTGGAGGGGATATGTACATGGCTTCTTCAAGGAAAATTGTACATCATAAACCATTGTTGATCGACTTAGGTGCATCCTTTCTTATGACTCCCACAGAGAATCGTTTTGTGAGTATGAAATATATGATGGTGGTAATGTTTTCTTAGAAGATGACTCAAGAACTGGAATCATAGAATGAGTAGATGTCAAGATGAAACTCATGGGTGGAAGGTTTAGAATACTTCATGGTGTTTTGTACATCCCCGAATTAGCCAAAAAAACTATTTTTGTAAGAAAGATGAGTGACGCAAGTGTAAAAGCAATTTTTAAAAAGGATACCTACAAGGTGGTTTGAGGTGTATTGGTATTGTTGAGGGGAGTTCAAATTGGAACTATATATAAGTATATAGGAGGTACTATTAGTGATGGGTGACACAATTCTATTGTTTTTTAGAGTCAAACAAAAGAAGGAAAAATTGTTGTAGTCTCTAGAGAAAAGACTATGATGTAACATCAACGACTATGCCATATTAGAGAGAATGACCTTGAATAATTACATGATAATGGTATGATAGAAGAAATGCCAAATTTCTCTCTGGATTTTTATTTTTGTGAATATTTTTTTATATGGAAGGAAGAATAAGGTGGGATTCCCAGCTAGTGTTAAAAGAGAATATGAAATAATACAACTAGTGCATAATGATGTGTTTGGACCTATGATGGTTCCATCACTACATGAATGTATGTACTATGTTTCATTTATAAATTCCTTATTCAGGAATACATGGATGTATTTCCTTAGGAATAAATATGAAGTAATTGATATATGTAAAGAGTTTAAGGCTCTAGTGGAAAAATAGACATAAAGATAAAATAAAAGTGTTGAGAAAAAATATTGGTGGAGAATTCTGCAAGAAAGAATTTGAAGAGTTCTATAAAATGTGTGGTATAGCACAACACAATGTTATTCCATACACACCTTAGTAGAATAGAGTTGTAGAAAGGATGAACATGACGTTGCTGAAAATAACAAGTAGTATGTTCAGTGTTGTCAGGCTAGGGCAAGAATTCCGCGTAAAGGTTGTGGATACTACATGTTACCTAGTAAATATATCACCCTCATCAATAGTGGATGATATGATACCACATAAGGTAAGAAATACTAGGAAAAATAATCTTATACACCTATAGGTAGTTGGTTGTGATACTTATATAAATGTTCGAAATGAGAATACGAGTAAGATGGATAAGAAAGATAAAAAAAGTGCATGTTTATCAAATATAAATATGGTTTCAAAGGTTATAAGTTTTCGAAACTAGGAACAAAGAAGATTTTGTATACTAAAGATGTGGTCTTTAGAGAAGTTAAAGATGTTATCAGACAACAATTCCTATCAAGGGAGAAATATCCATTAGAGGAAATTTCAGCCTAAAATTAGCCTCCTAAGGAAAAACAATAAAATAATAGTTAAAATAATAAAATAAGAGTTATGAACTTTGGGGGAAAATAAGAAAACTATTTTTTATTTGTAATTTTGGTTTATCTCCTTATAGATTTACTCAAATTTCAAGTGTATACACTCGTTCGATGTGGAATTAAATTCCATGTCTAATGAATACCAATTATGCATACTTTTGAGAACACCAAGATTGATAAAAATTGAAGATACATTAAAAAAACATGTTGAACATACTTTTTTAATATATCTTCAATTTTTATCCATTTGGGTCTTCTCAAAGGTATGCATAATTGGTACGCATTGGATGTGGAATTTAACTCCACATAGAACAAGTGTATACTTAAAATTTAAGTAAATCTATAAGGAGATAAACCAAAATACAATTAGAGAAAAGTAGTTTTTTTTTTTTCCCTCCAAAATATTTAGATATACCTCTTTTTAAATTTAAAGGATTTTGATTGGTTTGCATATTATGACATGGAAATTACATTAAAATTTCATGGACAATTTTAGGTTAAAATTCCTTTAATGTAGAAAAGATAGAGTTTGAAATGAAGGATGATGAATTAGATTCTACAAAAGAATAAGAATTATAAGAAGAAGAACCACATACTCTCATATTAGGGAGATAAGTTTGGAAAATAAGGCATCTAGAATGGCATGTTCCACCTGATTTCCATTTAAATTTTTCTTTGTTTATTACTAATGACTGTCCTAGAACTATTAGGGAAGTGGTGGATTCTAAGAATAGGAAACATCAAAAAAAGTCCATGGTGGAAGAAATTGTAGCCTTAGATAAGAATGAGGCTTGATATCTAGTCGAGTTTCCAACTAGAAGAAATCCCATTGACAACAAATCAGTGTTTAAAAAGAAGTTGAATGCAAAAAGCATAGTTGAGAATTAAAGAGGTTTGTTAGTAGAAAAACATTATTCCTAGGTAGAGGGAATTGAATTTGGTGATAAATATTCTGCTATTGCCAATTTAACTTAAATTAGATTTATTTTATTTATTTCTTTTCGTTTTTATTTTGAAGTAGAATAAATGAACATGAAGAAATATTCCTACATGGAGATATGGAAGAATAAATTTACATGAAGCAACCAAAAGGATTTATTGTGGAATGAAGGAAAGATCTGGAATGCAAGCTAAAAACCCCCTTATAAGGGTTATAGTGATCACTAAGGATGTCACATCAAAACATTGATACTTATATATAGGGATTTGGCTTCACAAGGAGAAAACACGATCATTACACATGTTTTAAATTAGTTGGTGATCATCTTATTTATTCGATCTTCTGTGTGGATGATATGTTTATTATTTGAAAATTATATGGAAATTATCTTGGATGTGAATACTCAATTATCCTCTAAATTTGACATGAAGGATCTTAGTGCTGCAAAGTTCATTTTGGGAATAAAAATTAAAAGGGCTTGGGAAAAGAGAAAACTCTAGTTAAATTAGAGGAAGTATGACAATGTAATATTATAGAGGTTTAATATGTAGTAAAGTACATTGGTAAAGGGCCCTATTCTTGTAGGTGTAAATTTTCTACATATATGTGTCCCAAGGGACAGAAAGAGGACATGACTCAAGTTCCATATGCTAGTGTTGTTGGAAGTTTGATGTGTGAAATGGTTTGTACCAAAATAAAAATTCCACATGGAGTGGGTGTATTGAGTAAGTATATATCAAAACAAGGGAAGTGTAACACCCTCCTCCCACATTTACCCAAGTTAACCATTTCACTAGGGTAAACATGTGACGATATTCTACTACAAATCTAATTCAACCTCATAAGTCACCTTAAGGAAGTGGAACTGACACAACCCAACCAATATGACCTTCTGCACATACCATAGAACCTATAGCAGACAACCAACCCTTCCAGGTGATCAACCCCCGCAACAACTTGACACTTCACTACCCTAGGGCCTCAGTCGCTCTCATGACATGGCCATGTGTGTGATTGGGGCCCTCCAATCGCTCTCATAGCATGGACATGCAAGCAACTGGGGTCTTTTTTAGGTAGTTCTGAGCATGCAACCTCAAATTATGTGCCACATTTTCAGGGCCAGGACTTAGGCCACTACCTAGAACTCCTTGAAACTTTCAGGAATGAAACATTACATTAAAACAATGATACAAAGGAAAATACTTGAATGGACCCCTACTAGCCATGACAAACATTTTTTCAAAACATGTCACAAAGTTGCATTCTATAGGTCATAATAATAGATATGAGCATAGGGTTCTCATACTTATCTGAGAATCACTAAGAAGCATTGATGCCTTATCACATTAGCTGCATTATCATCTATTAGGTAATATATTCATTGTATATTTATTTACAAATCAAAACATGATGAGAACCATACATCATCACTGTCATAGAACATGCTCATAACCAGCATATAACCAACATAAATATCAAGGATACATCAGCCATAAATGTCTCATATGAACTAGTACATTTTCTCATAAAATACCAAGGAAAATTATTTCTCATTAATGAATGCAAAAGCCAACTCGATATGGGAGTACCACGTTCCACCCGACTATAGATTGGCTTAGCCAAGTCTCTCTTCAGCTAATCACCCCCGTGCCATATTACAAGCATGAATGTGGGACATATAACCACAATTAGCTGGGGATTCTCGAGGGTACACCACCTCACCCTCAACAATATAACCAAGTTTTACCACAATCCCTACCGGCTCACTAGGCCATCAAAAATAAGCATAAAATACGAGGTTTTACCACAAGCCTCACCGAATCACTAAGACAAACAAGCATGGATGCCAGCGGATCTCTGCACCTACACCATGAGGAATTTTTCCATCCTAACCTCTCGGCTTTACCGTGTATCCCACCATTATTGGTTAAGGGATTCCTAGGTCTACGAGGTCTCCACCCTCTGGGATTTACAGTTTATCCCATACCGGGATTCCTAGGCACAATCAAGAGTACTCACCACTGAGATTTACCATGTATCCCACCAATACCGATCAAGGTATTCCTAGGCTCATTTGAGGTGATCACATTCAGGTATTTATATTAATTTTTTAAGTTTTATTTTTTTATTTGATATTTATGATTAATTTAAAATGAAATATTGTTTTATTTTATTTTCTAAGTCCATAATTAAATGAATTAAACGATAAACAATTAAATTTAGAATGAGTAAATATTTAAATCTTATCCATTGCACAATGATGTATACTGTACAACATGCATTAATATGTACATCACTGCACGGTGACCCTCGCCAAGAATATATCCTAGTTCCAGAAGAAATTATGTAACATGCATTATGCACTTACGACGAAAATCTATGGGTTGTTTACAACACACATTTATTTGACTTGTCATCATAGGGGCAACTGAAAATCGATGTTCCCGTCAACTACTCGCGATAGTTAGATGTCGCTATCATGTGAATGTACAATGTCATGAAAAATATTCTTTCAAAATAATGTGTGTGTGCCATGATCATTGTGTAAACTTTTACTCTTAAAAGACTATGACTGAAACCCCATTTTCAAAATAAATGTGAGTTCCTATGAATTTCAATTCTTCACCTACTCCACCTTGGTCTTCTTATATTCATTTTGGAGGTATTGTAACTTGAAATTATAATCATAATTATCTAACAAATTATATCGCACAAAATTTATAAACAAGTTGAAAATAAATTAAACATACTAAATTTATAGGATACCAAAATTAAATGATAAAATTTTAAAATAAAATATAAATATCTCGAAAAATGATTGACTTAAGTGGAAAAAAATTCAACATGTTAAAAAATTGTATTACACCTCTGTAATAAAAAATAAAAAACAGACTTTCCTTCTGTTACAACACTGATTTTTATTGGTGTTCACATGGACTCACTGCTTCGCAGAAAATTGCAAGAAGAGAAAATAGAATTACATAGCGAGGAACTTCGAGAAGGTAAAATAGGTTGACGTCTCAAAATATTTGGCTTCAAGAAATTTGACTAAAAATGTCGTACTAGTGTTGATGTAAGTACTTTCCAGTGACACAAAAATGAATCTCCTGTCCCCGACTTTATCATCCATTTATAGAACCGCACTCAGCAGGGGAATCGCAGAGCAATAGACGAGCGACTTCCCCAAGAAGGTGTTGTGAAGATAAATCCTCTCTGTGAATAGAGGCGATCTCTCTAGCCCAATGGTTGGGTCTACCAACAAACTGAACAAACTAATGTAGACTTTCCTAGCTTATGTTTAAAAATATATATAGAGAGAGAAACCTACCTCACTCTAATGCTAATTGCTCAATCCTTTGGTGATGGCTTCGAACCTTTAGCTTCCAAGCTCGCGCCTTGTTTCTTCCTTACATCTGAGTACCTGTGAAAAAGATAAAAATACAATACAAGATACAAGAGCATACATAGGATATATCAAACATAAACTACTTGATAAATCAAGGAGTATCAAGCTAAATGCATAAATATTTAGACATTTATGGAAATTGAACATCAAATGTATATATTAATGAATAAAAAATGGAAGCATATAATCATTGCCTTGATGTTGGAGACCTATTTTTGGTGGATGTCCAAGTCCAAGACAAGACTCTTCAAGCACTCTTCCAAGTTAGATGGGTAGCATTTAGCCATAATCTCAGTATAGGAATGTAGGCAATCAATGACCAACCATTTGGGGATGGAGGAGATTTGATTTATAGGAAGGCAGAGGGAGTTAGGGATCCACAAAAGAGGGAGGAAGACCCATATCTCAAGGGGAAGGCCCTTAAAGGTAGGATCAAGAACTCCAAATGAGAGAGTTGGACCATATCTCTACCCAACAACATCGAACTCATTATTTCTCGAAGTTTTGATCATACGAAGCTTCTCCTCCATTTTTGGAAACCCTGCTAGAAGAGGTTTAACGTGGGTTTTCATATCAAAACCTACACTAGAAGCGCTAAGTCAAATAAATGCAACTTTCCATCAGCACGAGAAATCAGTGGAGCAAAAAGTGTTGGTCCTGAAATTTAGGGTTTTAGTCAACTTTCTCTAGAAATGACTCAGGGGAATTTTTATTCCATTCTTCGGGGATGTTTCAGTGTGTGTTCCATGATGAGTGCACTTCACAATTATCAATATTTTGGTACTACAGGATGTGTAACAGGAAGTGAACATGAGGTGTGACAAAATACTGTGTAACAGATTCCCCCTAAAGCATGAAGGTATAAACATGGAGTGATGGGTGAAATTATTTACAAGTCAAGGCAAGGACCATAAAAACACCGTTAGGAGACTTGCAAATCAAGAATATACATATACATATCTGACATCTATGATATAAAGATGCCCAATGATACATGAATAGGCATCTAATAATACATGAATCCATGGTATGAGTGAAAATATCTGAATAGAAGGGATCATGTACATGAATCCATTCTATGGACGCAACCATCCGAATAGAAAGGATCATATATATGGACCCACAGTATGGGCATATTCATTCATATAATCATGTGTATAATCATGAATAAAGCATTACTCCACGCAACCTGGGCTTTATCAGATGGAACCCAGGGTATTCAACTATGTCACGATACGATCAATGTATGAATTATAGCATCTGAATAGGTGTATCGAAGTCAAACATGATAGAAAACCACCTTATTACAGTCTATCATGTAAACCGTTAACAGGTATGAGAGAAACCACCAATGATGACAATGGTTCTCAAGGTACAATTAGCACAATCCATGAGTGTTTATAATTAAGTTGAAGTAGAAAACCCATAGAATCATTCGATCAAAGGCCAATGGTGTAAACCTATCTTTGAATGCGAAGAACTTTCCATTGAGGCATGCAAGCTCCAAGGTACTAGAAGGGAGTTTCTAGATCATCTTCCTGGATAATGCGCTGAAGTTGACAGGAAGCGATCTGTCAAAAGGTGGACATAATGTATCCCACATCATCGACATGAAACAAAGGATATAATAGAGTAGGTAAGTGTGATTTAGGACTATGGCAGAAAGGTCAGGCAATTTATAAGTGGTAAAAACTATAGATAAAACTTCTCCTGAACATATTGGTGACACGACTCTAGAGTTCCTCAGCATCTGGCTCAACATGGGATTAAAGGGAATGACGACGAAAAAGCATAATCAAATGAGAGGAAAAATGGATTTCCCAAACCCAGGAAGGCAAGTGACAAAGCGAGGATGTCACAAACCTGACACGAGTAATAGATAAGTGTCATGTTCAAGAGCAACATGTTGCCTTTACACAAAACACAAAAGATATTCGCTTTCATTTTTCCCCCACTATTTTTAGTGAGTACCCCATTATTTTTTATCACAAGATTTAAGGGGATGGCATACACTTGCAATATAAGTTCATCCTTCGGATGAATCCATCCTAGTAAGTTTAACGAGACCTAGGAAGGAGAAACTCGATTTCGTCATGGTGACAAGTCCTGCATCGTTTAATTTTTTTGAGTCCAACAGAGGTGAATCTTGACATATTTTTCATGTTTAGAGAGTTTTAAAAAGAGGCAAAAAATAAAACTACAAAGGTCCCTTTTCATAAATCATCTCTTGATTCTGTAAAGGTAGAAAATAATAACCAAGAGAACCCCTTAGCGATTTTCGACTAAGGTATTCAATTTTCGTACAATAGTCTATCTCAATCGAAAAAAGGTTTAAACTTATAATGGGTAGATGTTATTTCATTTACTTTAATGACTTTGAATTGACAAGTACTTGGTAATCCTTTCATGTTTCAAGAGTCAGAAAACAACTTAAATTTGACTCCAGGGGGTCACTTTTTCGTTTATTTTTTACGAGTCCGAAAAAGTGATAAAATAAAACTTGTTAAATTAGTCAAAATTAATCATTGTCGCCATGTTCCATGACCTATCATTACACAAGTGAAACATACATTACCAATTTCAAGGAAAAATATTGAAATATAAGTGAAATATGCCCTAATTTGGTAAAAATGTCATATAAAAACTTATAAAATCTCAAAAAAGTAAATAATTTTCACCATTTTACTATTTTGCAAATCAAAGGGAATTTTTTCCCTATTTTACCCCGATATTTAGGAAGAGAGTATGATCAATCTGGGATACCATTCGTCAAGTCGTTCGCTGCAGGTAAGATATATGTCTCTTCCCTTCAATTTGGTTGTGTTTTTATGTATTTTCATCAATAGACTAGGCTGCATGGAGGGATTAGAAAAAAGTTATGTCGAGGGCGATCAACACGTGTTTTACCCATTGAACTAGCATTTCTCACCCTGCAACCAACTGTGGAAGCGCGAAAAAATATATAGACAGTCACGCTGGTGTAGAGTTACAAATTTTTGGGAAAATCCTCCATATTTAATGCTTCATTTCCAGATTTTCTTCCATAGAAACTCATGAAACATTGTTTGATGGATGTTTTACAGGTTATCCAACCAAAAATGGTGATATAATGCAAAGAAAGGACACGAAGCCGAAGACCATCAAGCGGCACAAGACCCAAATTGCATTGCTACCCTTTGAGACTGTGGGTTGTTGAAATTATTTCGGATTCTTGGGATTAGGTGCTAGGTATAGATACTGCAACATTTGATTAGTTGGTGGGATGTGGATCACCAACTATTCATGATTGGCGACCAAGAACTTGAGATGGATGTCACAAACATTTATTTCATTACTGGTTTGCCTAAAAGGGACAACATATTCGGTTGTCTGCTTCTCGCACTGTGGGGGAGAGCACGTATATGTTGATTGTAAGACATTGTCCAAGCACTCAAAAAACCTAGAGTGGGAAGATAGATATAAATACCATCACTAAACTCCCACTATGAAAAATCCTTCATACTATGACCTAAATAACTAGGGCTCAGGCATGGCATGAAGCAACAAAGTCCCATTTCTAGTACGCCATTGATTGTTTAAGTCCCACGGTTTTCAACAGGCGTGAGGGTTTGTTGGTCAATATGAAGAGCCAACCTATGAACTGATAATCAAGAAAGTTGAAAGAATTCACTTTTAGATTCATCTTGGTGATGTTCTTCTTGGAACATGTTCCATTGTTTTGATATCAATGGATAGAAGTGGATGCACGAGCGCCCAGAGATCCACGGTTGATGAGGTGGGGTTAGATGATGCCTCGACAGGGAGGTGGTCAATGGATGTATTTTCCCCTAGCATTTTTTGGATGGCTGTGACAACAACTAATGGATAGATGATTGGGCATATTCTGGCATAGATTTCAAAGGAGATCCCGATCTTCCACTTCCACTAGGTGCACAGTGTCCTTACATAGGTAAAAACTAGTTTTTAAGGTTTTTGAAGATTTTAATTTTTTTTATATGTGTACTGAGATTTTATACTTATGATTTTGGTAGATGTGACACCAAAGTGAGCTCCAGAGGTTTCTCCAATAACTAGGCAAGTGGCACTCCAGATAGAGGAATGTCCCTATGAGGAGGAAGAAAACTCGATCATTGAGGTGGAATGTAATCTGGAAGTCCTAACAAGGGGCATTCTAGAATATGCATTGATTGATGAGGTGCCACTGCAATACCAGAGGCATATTATAGGGGTACCCACCAGACTGCATCAGTTACTGAACAGATTCGTTATATCTGTGCCATGCTATCATGAGCATCATGTGGGCGAATAATCGTCTCTAGACTTTATTTTCCACGCTTATGTAGGCTTGAGAAGCCATGTGTCTAAGAACAAAGTTTTTGATATTTTGATGTAATAAAAATTTTGCAAACTCTCTCTCTCTCTCTCTCTATATATATATATATACATGTTTTCTTGTTATGTTCACTATGTGATGGTTTTCGTTTTACATATGTCGCAGATGTCTATCTAATACATAATTAACCAATGTATTTGTTAATGTGTTCAAATATCTTAGAATATGTTGATAAGTGATATAATCAAAGTCTCATTCCAAAAGACAAAATCGCAAATACATTCTCAAAATTTGAGGGTTTCTAACTGAATATTGTATATTAAGTTGTAGTAAAATGAGATATGAATCAAGATTAACGACTAACTCTCTAATTCCAAGAGAAATGGATTTTGATAAAAGCTCGATAACCACACTATATTCAACAATGTTATTAGTAGTACGACCTAAACATATGCCTTGTAAATTCACTAACTCACCATTAGGGTCATAGATTTCCCATGTGATGGAAGATAAATTTTGTGTACTATGACAAGCTCCATCAGTGAAACTGACATAAAGGTTCGATGACATCTGCAAACCAAGTAGAACACATGGTAAGCAGAGGAAAACACATTTGCAAAAGCAAACAAACACACCAAAACCAAACTGCACACTAATGAATAACACACTAATGTACAAAGTATTTACATGAAATCATGCATACTACTTCCTAAGGTAAATCCCATTTCGAGGCTTAACCAACTGATTTCCATCATAGTCAACAAACTCATAGGCACCTTTTTGTAATACTCGTTTAACAATGTAAGGTCGATGCAACATTCGTTAAAATTTCCGAGCTCCCAAATTTTCACTGGCTTGATCATATAGCAACACCAAGTCACCTTCAGCAAAACAACGAGTAATAATTTTATTATATTATGCTTTAACTTATTTCTTTTGAGCTTCAATTACTAATGCAACAATAAAACGAGTTTCATTAAGCCTTTTGAGGTAAAGTAATCATTCCTCTTTCGATGAAATGTTAGGTAGTAATTCAACAACTACTTTCAATGAAGGAATATCACATTCAATCAGAAGGGTTGCCTATAGACCATACACCAAGTGAAAGGATGTAAATCGAGTTTGTCTTAACTACGGTTCGGTATGCCCACATAGCGAAAAATATAATAAGGTGCAAATTTCGTTTATGCCTCCCAACAATACGTTGAAGCATTGTAACAAAGAATTTGTTGACTGCCTTAATTTAGCCGTTGGCCTGTGGATAGTAAGGAGTTGATCTTTCATGACGCAGACCCAACTAAGCAGTAAGCTCTGTCATCAAATAATTTCAAAAATGAGAGACATAGTTAGCGACGATGGCTCGAGGGACACCAAATCGAGCTATGACGTGAATAAAAAGAAATTGAGCCATATTTTTACCTTTATAATCTTATGTGGGCATTGCCTCATCCAATTGAGTAAAATAATTGACATCAACGATGATATAACCATGCCCCATGACCGAGCAAGGTTATAGGTCTTGAAATAAATACCCCATTTAGCAAAGGATTTGAGAGTAATAATTGGGTGCAAGAGTGTAGGTGGGGCACGCTGTTTGCGGTTATAAATTTCGTATGCATGACATTTTTGGACTACTAAAATGCAATGTTTGAAGATCGAAGGCCAGAAATAAGTAGCGCGTAGGATTTTTTGAGTCGTAGCATATCCGAACATGTGACCACCACAGGCCCCAAAATGACATTCATTTAAGACTCTCTCAGCTTCTTGAAGCGTTAAAAATTGACGGAGGATTGAATAAACACTAACATGGTACAAAGTTTCCCCAATAATTCAGTAAGGTTGGGACTAATTTCAGATGCTTCGACATTCAGATTTGGATAAATCAAGTTGAAAGGTTTGGGTCTGGAGATAGGTAACGATATCTCCATACCATGGATCGACAATACTGATTAGGAAGAGAGTTTTGTCAGGAATCGGCTCATCGAATGCAGTAGACGTGGTTGCAAAAGGAAGGTCACAAATTAATTTTGCAAAAACTGATGAATACTTTCCTCGCAGCAACTGATGAATCATAATGTATGTCATGGTGTTGCAATAAAAAATCACAGTGGCTTTTCGTAAGAGAATGTAGTGCAGAAAGCGTTGAATGACGTGAACAACTGCTAAAGGCAGTTTCTTGACATGGGCATATCGATTTTTAGCATTGAACATGTTTCGACTCAGGTAATAAATCATGTGTTCATCTCCATCATCAATGTCCTGAACAAATACCATAGAAATAGTATTATTGACGGTGACCAAGTACAAGAAATAATCACGGTGATAGTTTGAGGGATGCAGTAAAGGAAAACTAATGAGAGGATTCTTCAATGCATTGAAGGACTTTTGAGTGACTTCATCCCAAATGAATGGGATCCCTTTCTTTAACAAGCAAGGAAATCCCCTGGCAAGTTCAGCGTAATTTGGGGCAAAACGATGAAGGAAATTCACTTTCCCTTGTAAACTCTGCAATTGATGTAAAGAATATGGAGGGGGGAATTCATGATGGCCTCCACCTTAAGGGGATCATTCCAAATGCTTTCCTTGGATATGAAAAAATCCCTAAGAGATGACCAGATTCAATGCAAAAGGCACACTCATGTGAATTCAAACGAATATTGTAGTGTCGACAGTGAAGAAAGATCTCTCGAAGGTGATTGGGTGGTCGTGATGCTTTGCATAATGTTTTGGTAAGTCATCAAGACAAGGTTGAACGATATGCTTAATATCATAAAAGGCATAAGGCGTTGCCCGTTAGAAGGTAGAGCCAACATTCTTCAAACCAAAAGCAAGTTTTTTTGTAAGAAAAGGTCAGTTTTATGTTGATCAATGGGAAGAATGTTAATCCAGTTGTATCCAAGAAAACCATCCATTAAAGAAAAATATCACTCACGGCACATTCGTCGATGATTTCATCTATAAAGGGAGTCCAATAATTATCTTTAGGACATGCGTGATTGATATCACGATAGTCACCACAAATGTGGATAGTTCCTTGTTTCTTGGTCACTAGAACAATATTCGAGACCGAATCTATCAATGGAATAGGATAAATGAAATTAGTTTTAAGAATTTTTTCAACTTTTCCCTTTATGACAGCTACCTTTCTAGGATGTACGAGATGAAGGCATTGATGAAAAGGATTCTCATTTGGAGAAGAAGGAATCTCTTGCACTACTATACTCAGATATATCTCAGGCATCTCTTCGTATGACCAAGCAAAGACATCAAGAAATTATTTGAAGAGGGGGGTATAAATCTTGATCTCATCTGGAGAACAGGAAACCTCGATATGGATATTTTTGACAATCCCTGGTTTGACAGAGATGTCGATGGGAATTGCAGCTGAAATGTTCCCCATGTTTCCTTCCGACAACACTTCGTGAACCAAACTAGGTGTCTAAAGTGGTTGATTCAGTATACTTGAAGCAAGGGTTTCTAAACAAGAGGAAATCTCACTAAGACTTGGGAGAAACGAAGAATGATGATGGGCATCATTCCACAGAGTTTCCTCGAGAGGCATAACGTCTCTGATACTCTTGTCAGTCAAAAATGTCTCATTCAAAGGATTGAGAAAATCCTAAGAACTGAGCCATGTAGATTATGAATATGCATCTAGACTCATACTGAGATGATCATGAATTTCAGAAGTTGCCACAGAAGCCAAAACAACAATTTGATACGCTTTCTCTATGGGGCTAAGTAGCATAGCATCACCAAAAATGTCAATCTAATCAGGACGGGGAACGACCCAAGGATTGTGACTAGTCAAGATCATGTTAATTGAAGTGACATTCGGAGGTGGAAGGGAAAAAGTTCCCATAAGGGAAAAGTCTTTGAAAAGACCTGCCCCAACACTCTCATAAGAAATATCAGTATTCTTGACATATGGCACATTACTATTTGAGGAGTTGGAAGAGAAAAAGGTGAGCTTATTGACATTGATTATTTTCCCTTGTTGAGGAAAACAGAGCACATGAAATAAAGTAGAAACCACGCAAAACATTTCATGGTTCCAACTACGATGAAGTAGAAGATTGTAATTTAGATTGGCAACGACAATTTCTACTTCCAAATTAACGGTGTTTCCTTCCAATGATATCGACAAGTCATTGAGAATACCATATGAAGGTGAAAATCTACCATCAAAGGCTTCCAAGGTATTAGGGGGCTAATTGAGAGGTGGAGAGCCAATAACTTTCCAACACGAAAGGGACATGGTGCAAGTAGAAGAACTTTCATCAATAACAGTCCTATTAATAGTATTCCCCTTGATAATAACTTGTCCCAACAAGGAATGTGGTTCTCGAGGTCCAAAGTAATCAGATTCGAATCCATAAGATCAATCCCTCCCATGGAGGAGAGTAATAATTTTCTTTGCAATGGAAAAGTCTGAAGGACTTCCAAAGCTAACATCGTCAAAGGCGCTTGAGCTAAAACTTCTACAATATTATAATGCTAAGAAACTCATGCATTCAGATTATATGATGACTTCCGAAGAACACCTTTGGTAGGTTGTCAGATAATGGAATCATTACTAGGTCGTTCAATATAAAGAGGACTAGAATTGGGTGGAGTAGAAGTAGAAGGCATATTAGTGACATTATTTTCCACAACTGGTTTGATAGGAGTTTGATAATATTTTTGTCGAGTAGCAACAGAGAAAGGTGTCGTTCCACTCATGAAAACTTGAGAACCTGAAGATGTAGAGGATTGAGGTTGATATACTAGTGAAGTCTGCTTTGACAAAAAGGGTTCTTTCAACACAATTGGTGTCCCTGGGGTTCCTTTTAATAGACGACTAACCTCAGCACGATGGGGAAAATCCTTGGTATAATGATCTTCATCACATATAAGACAAGGATATTTTGGCTTGTGTTTGGATGCAAAATCAATAGATGGTTTAGGAGGATCCTGTTTTGGGGTATCATATTTAGCCATACCTTTACCTTTATTTTTTCCTTTCGAGGCTTTGTCTGTTGTGGTAGATTGGACAACATTCACCTCAGAAGTTTTAGCCAAATTTTTATGAGTATTCGAAGGAGAAGAAAGTGTAGTAGCCAGAGTAGATTTTTACTTCGTAGAAGTAGAAGAAGAATTACTAGAAGTTTGAGCTACTGACCTAATAATACCATCAACGGGTGGTGTCTCCGTAGGTTTAGAAGATGCATAATTAGTTGAAGGTCACAGAGCATCAAGTAAGACATCATAAACCATGCCATATTGCAAATATACCAAATATAGATAGCACAGGTAATGGCTTGTTCTTCGGTCACATAGCTACCCATAGCAATGTCTTTGGTGATTTGATTGACGAATGACTTAGTGAACCATTAGATTAAAATCTCATCAGGGATTTTGAACTTAATAAGGCGACGTCGATGTTTCCATTCATGGATGTGATCAGAGATGTGGGTAGAATTATTCTGTTTCAAATACTTTAGGAGATGGGTACTAGTTTCATACTGAACTGGTAGCTAGAAGTGAGTAAGAAAAGCCACAGATAAATTATTGAAATCTTGAAAGGAATCTGGAGGTAACTCGATGTACCATTTGGCGGTAGCACCCATTAGGGTTTTTTGGAAAAGATGTAATTGAATAGAATCATCCACCCAAGAGTTAGACGAACACCATAAGTGATAGGTCATGACATGAGCTTAGGGGTCTTCTCTAGACTTCCTTTCATATTTTGGACAATTGCCAAGAATTTTGGTAGGCAACGGAGGCCAATACAACGAATGAAATATTGGGTCGTTTGTGAGCCTCGACACATATAGTAACTCCAAATATGCTAAGAATGGAAATTGAGGGTTAAAAGGAATGAAAGGCCTTTTCTAAGGTCCAGATTAAGGATTCTAACCTTGTTGGTACTGATTTTTCCCCTATGGTGGTGGATTTTGACCATAGGGTTTTGATACTCCCCCGACTCAGAGGAATTTTGACCATAAAATGGTTGAGTTTGTCCCCACAGAGGTGGGTTTTGACCAGAAAATATTTGATATTGACCTAACACAAGCCGTTGAGAACCATAGCGGGGATAGGCATCCTGTGAGGAGTATCAAGCATAGGGTTTTTTATGCAATGGTTAACCTTGTTGATACAATGGTTGACCTTGTTGATACAAGGTTTTCCATTGCTGTTGTAATAGTTGAACCTATTTATACAAGAGTTGACCTTCGTGCTGCAATGGTTGACCTGTTGCTACAATGGTTTCCCTTGTTACTACAAAGGTTGTTGATAAGCCCCTTGTTTCATGTAAGGTCCTTATTGTACAAAAGGTCCTTCTTGTTGATAAGTTCCTTGTGGGATTTGATACGTTCCTTACTGATATTGATAGGTTCCTTTCTATGAAGGATTACTAGATCCTAAAGGATAAGTTCTAGAAGTAGATTGAAATTGACCAAACGACCCAAATGGGGGATTAGGACAAGAATGCATTTGGGATCCTACCAGTTGATTGAAAGGTGGATTTGGAGGTTTCTATGAACCATAAGGATGACATGGTTGTTGGTATGGTATTTGAGCTGAAATAGGTTTTTGATAAGGAATTTGACTAGATCAAGAAGGAATACTACAAACAATTTGACTTTCTCCCATAACATGAGTTTGGGATCCACTCACATGGATTCCACCAGAAACAAGAGGTATGTACAGAGGAAGTGGTTTCCCCCTAAGGGGTCGTACATATTTCCCACTCAATGAAGGAGGTGTAAGCACTGTAGAGATCAGAAAAGGAGTTGAAGAACCTATAGGGACATTAACTATCACAACCGTGACTGTAGGTTGACTAGGAATTGAAGAAACACAGTTTGAACAGGAATTTGGGAAGCCACGTTCGAAACGAATGATCCAAAGGTAGGTGTAACACCAGATGACCATATGGGATGGCGATAAAGTGAAAATGCAATTGGAATACCTAAAAATAGATGACCAAGAGAGGTATAACTTGGCGGGAATAAAGGTTCACTACTTTCAGGTGGTGGAGTTGGTATACTTCCCATATGAGGAGAAGAATCATATGGAAAGCCTTTAGGTGCAAAATGATATTTAGATTCATCGCCAAGGCCTGGAGTATGAGTAGTTGAGACTTCCGGAGGAGGATCTCGAGGAGAGGTTGGAATCTCACCTTCTGATGCCATGGGCGGAAACAATGTGCAAGGAGGAACCTGTGATGAACGAGGAGAAAGTTCCAAAGCTACATCAGGATTATCAAATGGACTATATGGGCATTGAGGAGATATTATCAAAGGATCATCAAGTAGATTCAGGGGAAGCAACAAAAACTGTTGAGGAACCTTAAATCTTTCTAGGTCAGATTCTTGAGATGATGACAATGACTCTCGAGGTGGAGGACGAGAAGCAAGGGGTTGAATACACGAGACAATTCCAAGTTCAAAACCTTGACCTTCAAGTGAATCTGGAATTGTGATGACCCTTCAGTGTCATATTGTGAAGGGGATATGTAAGGAAAACTCTATGGTTTTGCCATAATGACCTTTTTCTCAAAAACAAAAGGAAAGGAGGTGATTTATTTCAGCTTTAATTAAAATTTACCAGTAATAAGGAATAATGAGGCCAAGGAGAACTGCATGGGTAAGACATGTTATCATGGGTAGTCAATTTTGGAACTTAAAAACAAAAAATAAATAAAAAAGTGTAATATAGGCAAGACGCTTTACCAAGTATGCGTGAACTGCAATATACACCTTCGCTGAAACTAAGGAATTAATGTATTGTGGCCAATCTCCCTGAATGTTTTGTTCGGTGTATCACATTTACAAGGCAGTTGACTTGGTTACCTATGGATAAAATATAACAACCTATTAGGGTCTCCCAATATATACGTGATGGTAAAGGGAGCCGCAAATCTATGTTAGCATTGTATAATGCATAACCGTTCAATGAGAGAGTTCCCATATACTTTCCATATGTCGAGCGCCTCCAATATACCCAAGAGTACCAGAAAATGATCCTATATACTTCCATACATGGAACGGGATTTCACCCCCGGGATACAATGTTGGCAAATAACGACAGTTGCTAGGTTTATAGATTCCAGAACACGTCTCTAGCCTAGATCTCTAAATGTTTGCGTTAAGTTCCAAATGCTCATTGGGTTGATTGAGTAAATTTTAATGTCTATCTTGGATTATGTTTCAATTTTGGGCTCAAAATGATGTCACTTGAATCCCTAAGATGCAACTATATGAGAAAAGGAAACTTTCCATTCAATGAAAGCTAGACTAATTAAGGGAACGAATTTCAATCAATAATGCATCAAACAACATGCCTTCCACTAACTTTCGCTTTCTCTTTCCAAATGAAATGATCAAAAGAAAAAAAAAAACTTCACTTTAACTATCCTAAATGGAAAGAAAAATGATTATTACTTTTACTAAGATGCACTTAAGTAAATGATGCTTTTCTCTTTGATTTTTGAATGCTCTAATGCGACTAAAGCATTAGCTAAAACAAAATGAAAATTTTGATTTGAATGCTCTATTGCAACTAATGCACCAACCAAAGCAACACCAAATCAAATTGAAAGGCACCTAAATGAAAATACCTTTCACTTTTTCTCTTTTGAACAAATAAATGATGCACTATTTTCAGCTTGTAAATAAAACAATGTAATCTATGATTGATGGACAACAAAGATGGTTTCCAAATGCAAGATGACCTAATGCAATAGAAAGAAACTTTGTAAAAGACAAGATAAAGCCGACGTAAATTGATGTTTTGGATGATTTCCACAGAAAACAAGATTCAATCAATCAACAAACCAAAATCTCAGTGACACGAACCAAAAGCAAGTGACAATAAAATGACCTAAAAATAAAGCACTTGAAAGCCAAAGAGACAATATTTCTTAATTAACGAATATAACCAGGAAAAACACTAGTAAATCCAATCACAAAAGACAGGAAAAAGACCTCAGGGGCCAAGACACAGTGTATTCTAAGAGAGAAACCCTATTTTTTCTTAAATTTCTTAGATCAGAGCGACTATCATAGCGAAACCCGTGCTGAAAGGGGGTTTAACATGACTATTTTAAGGAAATGCACACGGGCAGTGTGACTGTCTAAGTCAAAAATGTGTTGGGTGAGGAATATGGGAAAAAGTAAAATATTTAAAAAATAAATCTAGACTCAGCACTCTAAGGCAGTAGTTAGTGAATTTGCAGACCTATACATGCTCAAACTAGCTAAGAACTCAATGGTTGATCAAATTGATCAGGAGATTAGACCTAAAAAGAGATTGAAGAGGATATAACTTCCGCAGTGGAGTCATCATTTTGTTGTGAAGATAAATCCCCTCTGTGGATAGAGGCGATATCTCTAGCCCAATGAGCGGGTCTAGCCAGAAATTGAACAAACTAATGAAAACTTTCCTAGCTTATGTTTAAAAATAAAGAGAGAGAGAGAGAAACCTACCTCTCTCTGACGCTAATTTCTCACTGCTTTGGTGATGGCTTCGATCCTTTAGCTTCTAGGCTCACTCCTTGTTTCTTCCTTACATCCGAGTACCTGCAAAAAATATCAAAGGACAATACAAGATACAAGAGCATACATAGTATATATGAAACATAAACTACTTGATAGATGAATGATTATCAAGTTAAATGCATAAATATTAAGGTATTTATAGAAAGTGAACATAAAATGTATATATTAATGAATCAAAAAGGGAAGCATACAACCATTGCCTTGATGTTGGAGACCTCCTTTTGGTTGATGTCCAAGTCCAAGCCAAGACTCTTCAGGAACTCCTTCTATAATTTAGATGGGCAACATTTAGGCATAATCTCAGTATAGGAATACAAGAAATCGATGACCAACCATTTGGGGATGGAGGGGATTTGATTTATAGGAAGGGAGAGGGAGTTAGGGATCCAAAAAAGAGGGAATAAGGTCCACATCTCAAGGGGAAGGCCCTTAAAGGTAGAACCAAGAGCTACAAATGAGATAGCTCGACCATATCACTACCCAACAACACCCAGGCTGTTGTTTCTCGAATTTTAAAGCATACAAAGATTCTCCATTTTAAGAAAACCTCCTAGAAGAGGTTCAGCATGGGTTTTCATATCAAAACCCGCACTGGCAACGCTAGGTAAAAGAACATCAACCTGCCATCAGCACAAGCAAGAAGTGGAGAAAAGAGGGTTGGTCCTTAAATTTAGGGTTTCAGTCAACCTTCTCCATAAATGAATCACGGTAGTTTTTCTTCCATTCTTTAGGGTTGTTTTAGTATGTGTTCCATGATTAGTACACTTCACAGTTGTCAATATTTTGGTACTTCGAGATTTGGGATAGGAAGTGAACAGGAGGAGTGAAAAAATATTGTGTAACAGAAGGTCTCCAAGGTTATTACATTCCGACATTTGTAAAGATTTCCCAGGTATGCATGCGGTTATTCATTTCACATTTACTTTTTTTTATTTCCAAGAAGCTTTCTTACAGGAATTTCCTGTGTGATGGTGCAGAAAATCGTGTTGAAAGTGTAGTCAAATTGCAAAATCTGCAAGAAAAGATCCATGGAGAGAGTTGAAGGGTTCGAAGCTATAATTATCTGTTTATTTATTTATTATGAAGTGGAGCTAAGCAATTGCACTTTCAAATATGCAATACTTTGTGCAAATGTTTAGCAAGTTTGTGGATCCCAATGAAGGCATTGTCTCGATAGCAGCTAACTTGAAATACTAGAAGATGACTGTGTGCCTGATGGCTACCTGTGTCTCGTACGATGCCCCCTCAAGATAGTAAGGTCTTCGTTTATTAACAGTTAGTATTTCAGCTCATATTTCTTGTAGATTTTCGTCAATTCATTTGAATATTTGAGTTTTTATTCTTAGATACAAGTTTGAGACTATTTTTGCTAATCATTTTATTGTTCAGCTGAAGAGATATTTCAGATGCACATTGATAGAGTATAATGTAACATAGCAATAGAAGTATAAGCTTTAAATTGTAGTGATTTCCAATTACAAAACTAATCCTTGCTTAAATTAAAACAGATTCATTTGTAAGTGTGATTTTATTGCAAATAGTGATTTGATTCGAGTACAAGTGTGGTTTCCATTTAAGCAAGTGTGGTTTTCAAGAGCGATTTTCATTCAAGTACAAGTGTGATTTACATTTAAGTGTTAGGGTCCAACCCTAACCCCCTTATTTATGTAATAGGGTCGAGTCATAGTTATAGCTAAGTAAAGAGCCAATAAAGCCCATATTAATAATTGTAAGTGATTGACCTGCATTTAAAGAAGGGACCACAGTTAGTTGCAAATTGGCCATGGTATTAGATAGATGGTATTAATAAGAACTATGGTATTGACCCATGGTATTGCATGTATGAATCCTATATAAAGGATAGAGACTCCCCTCGAGGAGCATCGTGTCTTATTTTGTAATTGAGCCCAACTCTATTGGAGGTTGCCCCCTCGAAGAGGCAAGTGAACATTGCTTTCCTTTATGAATAATAAAATACTTGTTGTTTCTTATTGTTCTGTGTTCTGGGTATTATTTCTTCGAATTTTTGGTATTTTGGTGTCTTCTCATAGGTCAAGAGCATAACAAGTGGTATCAGAGCACTTTCCAAGGCCAATGGGATCTCCATTTTTGGCGGAAAAAAAAATAAAATTGGCTAGAGACGTATTTCGGCATCTTTAAACCATGAGATCTATCATTGAGTGCATAAACCTACGAATTTGGCGAGGCATGCACAAAGGAAATACAAGAGGTGGCCATGCTTGTTGGACTCCCTTGTAACCCCTATGGGTACCCCTTCGAGTAGTAGCACATTAGACAGAACCACACACGGATTGTCTTACAAGTACCCTCTGGGTATATCAGAAGCCCCCTAGGCTCTCTTGAAACATCGCCATAGATAAACCGTCAGCCATCTTGCTGCTACAATACACCGAGAACAACACTCGAGGAGATTACTCATGTGTACGATAGGGTAGTCGGGTTGTACAGCTAAGGGTACGGTTGATCCTCCTTGGTTAGTGCCCTGAAAGATTGGACCGAGTACTACTGTAAGACCCTTATGTATATTGCGATCTATAGCACCTAACACTCCTTGAGACCATAGTTCCCTTGTCTCTCTCTAGATCATGCATCATCTTTGCCAGATCGAATCTAGTAGGTGGGGTTCTGTCGCAGCCGTAACAATCAGTTCTGCCATTCAAATCTCTCAGATCCACCATTCAGATCTATCAGATCCACCAATCAGACCTATCAGATCCACCATTTATATCTAGTCGTTGGATTCTGTAGCAGTCGCCACAATCAGATTCGACATTCAAATCTAGCAGCAGGGGTTCAATCACTACCACATTCGTACTCATACTCTGTAGTTGAGGGTTAGCCGACATATCAGACTATTTGTGTGGGATCCAATACCTGGGTGTGATTCTCGAAGGACATTGGGAAGAATTGACTTTTCTGGGATTTAGCTACTGCATTATTCCTAAGCGAGGAGTAAAACTCCTTTCAGAGTAAAAAAAAAAAAAAAAAAAAAAAAAAAAAAAATCTGAGACCCTCCCGGTACGCTTGTAGGATACTTAGCCCATAAGAATCAGGTCAATGAGCTGAGCAAGGTGGTACCATTCACTTGTTAGCGTAAAAATTTTTGGGTGGTCCCAAATTTTAAGTGCACCAGGTCGGTGCATGGTACAAACCAGAGCTCAAGCTATGTCCAATGAGAAGATCGACACCCTTGAAGAAAATTTGGATGCAGTACTGACATTGATCAAGACCTTAGCTGACACACTCACAAAGGGCAAGTCGGAGGAACACTCAGAGGCATATGCTTTCAATGAAAACATTGAGGGCAATTCTAGCCATTCTCTTCACCTCTTTGGCAACCACCAACAGTCCCAGACACGACCACCCAAGCTGGACATGTATAAATTTGATGGCTCTCATCCGGCCACATGGCTAGCACAAATGGAGCAATATTTCACACTGAATCACATCAGAGATGATGCGACTTAGCTTAGTGTGGGTAGCATGTACTTGGACAATGAAAGATGGCAATGGTGGCAGTGGCATCAACGTTGCTATGGAAGGCCCGTGACTTGGCAGAAATTCTCAAAAGCTCTTACAGATTACTTTAACCATGAATCTAACTTTTTGGGTCGTCTTACTATGCTCTGACAGATAGGAACAATGAATGAATATATTACAGCCTTTGAAGCCTTAGCCTTCCATACAGGAGGCCTACATGATCAGTTCTACTTGACATGTTTTGTCAGTGGTCTCAAAGAAGCCATACAAGCCCACGTCTGACTGCAACACCCAACCTCATGGCTGGATGCTTGCAAGATAGCTCGTGAAGTAGAACGTGCATTAGCGGCCTAGTCAAATCGCCCAAATTTATAGCCAAGGGTAGGCCCACCCAGGCTCAAAGCACTACCCAAACACTCAAGGTTCAAAAGGTATCACCAGCGGAAATGGCGGAAAGAAGAAAGCAAGGATTGTGTTACTACTGTGAAGAGAAATACTCCCCCAGTCATAAATGTAAGGAGCCCAAATTCTTTCAAATTAATGCTACTTATCACAGTTCATCAGAGGAAGCCCCACCACTTGAGGAACCAGACGAGGAGGATGAGGACAACCAGCTAGAAAATGTACCTAAAGAACCAGTTATCTCGCTTCATGCTTTGGTAGGGATTTCTTCTCCCCAAACTCTCAAAATAGAGGATTTATTAAGCATCGCCCTGTAGTAGTCTTGATTGATAGTGGCAGTACGCATAACTTTATCCATCAAAGAGTCGCTGAAGCAGTGCATTGTTTTGTCAGAGCAGTCTCTAATTTCCAGGTCCAAATTACTGATGGGGGGACAATCAAATGTGAAGGTCGCTGTGAAAATGTTAAACTTCAAATGGGGGATTATCAGCTAAAAACCCACATGTTTGCCATACACATGGGAGGGTGTGACATTGTCTTGGGTGCTGAATGGCTCCGCAAACTTGGCCCAATCACAATGGATTTCCAGGAGTTATATATGAGCTTTAAGCAGAACAGCCACACACATACCCTCCGAGGTCTCCAAGCGGGTGCTCCCTGTATCATCAGCTTGCATAGGATGGAAAAATTGTTAAAAATGGCCACCATGGAGTTATATCCCAATTTAATGCCATCCTGGCCTTCAAACCCACTTCTCTTCATATTCATCTCGAGATGCAATAGATCTTAAACAACCATCTGCCGGTCTTTGACAAGCCTCATGAGCTTCCACCCTCGAGAGGGGAACATGATCATAGCATTACTTTCGACTCAGAGGCCCAACCACCAAATGTGCACCCATATAGATATTTGTTTGCCCAAAAGAATGAAATTGAAAAAATCATCAAGGAACTCCTGGAAGCAAGCATCATTCATCCTAGCATTAGTCCTTATTCATTGCCTATGGTCATGGTGCTCAAGAAACATGAGGAATGGCGTATGTGTCCAGACTTCAGGTTCCTCAACAAGTTGACGGTCAAAGATAAATTTCCCATCCCGGTTGTCGATGATTTGCTGGATGAACTAAATGGGGCTCAATTCTTTACTAATCTCGACCTTCGCTCGGGCTATCACCAAATTCACATGAAAGAAGTAGCCATTCCAAAGACTGCTTTCTAAACTCATGAAGGCCATTATGAATTCCTGATCATGCCATTTGGCCTTTGTAATTCCCCATCCACTTTTCAGAGCCTCATGAACCACCTACTCAAACCATATCTTAGAAAATTTGTCCTTTTTTTCTTTGATGACATCCTCATCTACAGTCGCACTTGGGCCATACATCTTCAGCATGTAGATCTGCTCTTGCAACTACTCTGGAAGCATAAATTATTTGTCAAGATGTCCAAGTGCTCTTTTGGAATGACAGAAGTTGAGTATTTGGGCCACATTATGGGGCGTGAAGGTGTCAGGGTGGACCCAAAACGATCCAGGAAATGCAGTATTCGCCTCAACCAAATACCTTGAAGAGCTTGAGAGGATTTTTGGGTCTCACAGGCTACTATCACAAATTTGTCCGCAATAATGGTCGCATTGCTAGACGCCTCACTCACCTTCTCAAGAAAAAATCATTTCTCTGGAATGATGAAGTGCAACAGAAATTTATAGCTCTCAAACATGCCATGTGTTCCACTCCCATATTAGCACTACCCGACTTCACCAAATCTTTTGTGATTGAATGTGAGCTTTATGTATGGGTATTGGGGCGGTCTTAATGCAGGAAGGTCGACCCTTGCCCTTCACTAGCCAAAAACTAAGTGGGTTAGATCTGGGACAATCTACCTATGAGAAGGAGATGATGGCCATCTTACATGCAGTAGATACCTATCGACCATACTTATTGGGGTAGCGTTTCCAAGTCAGCACTGACCATCAAAGCCTTAAATATTTTTTGGAGCAACGCCTATCCTCGCCACAACAAAATAAATGGCTCACCAAAATGTCGGGATATGATTATGAGATAATTTACAAGAAAGGGCATGAAAATGTCGTAGCAGATGCTTTATCATGCCAATTTGAGGAGGAAAGCACCCTGCTCGCAATATCCCTTCCTATTCTGGAATGGATTGAAGAGGCTCGCAAGGAATGGTTTACACATCCTTTGCTCTCCCAACTCATTAATAAATTGCAGGCGGATCCAAATTCCACAGCAGGCTACGCTTGGAAGGATGAGATTCTTCGCTACAAGGACAAAGTCGTGATATCACCAACATCCACCCTCAAAAGTCGCATTTTGGCGGAGTTGCACTCATCTCCCACTACAAGCCATTCAAGCTTTCAAAAGACTTATGCTCGCACTTGACGTTCATTCTTTTGGACAGGCATGAGAAAGGACATTCTTACTTTTGTAGTTGAGTGTGACATATGTCAACACCGCAAAGGAGAAACAGTCAAATCCCCAAGCACATTACAGCCATTTCCCATCCTGGCCTCAATCTGGACAGAGGTTCGTATGGACTTCATTACAGGTCTCTGAAGTTAGGCAACAATTCATTCATCATGGTGGTTATGGACAGACTTTCTAAGTATGCTCATTTTTGTGACCTACCCCACCCTTTTACACTAGCTTTGATGACTCAATTTTTCATGGACCTGGTATTCAAATTGCATGGCATGCCCACTTCAATTGTGTCTAATCATGACCCAATCTTCACTAGTAACTTTTGGCAGGAACTCTTGAGGCTAAAAGGTACCCAACTACAAATCAGTACTTCCTATCATCCCCAAACTGATGGTCAAACTGAAACAATCAGCAAATGTCTGGAGACCTACCTTAGGTGTTTCACTTCAGAAAATCAACATCTATGGGTATAGTGGTTACCTCTAGCCAAATGGTGGTATAACACTAACTATCATGCCACCACCAAAATGACTCCATATGAAGCAGTTTATGGTTAACTCCCTCCTTCGCCTACTTCTTATATCTAGGGATGCTCAAAGGTACAAGCAGTGGATCAACTCCTACAGAAGTGCACAACCATGATGGCCCACCTCCGAGAGAATCTCCATCAAGCTCAAAACCGCATGAAGCAACAGAAAAATCAACATCGTTCAGAACACAAATTTCAAGAAGGGGATCAAGTATTTTTGAGGTTGCAACCATATAAGCAAACATCACTCAAAGACAAGGGTTGCTAGAAATTATCTCCAAAATTCTACGGACCATATCAAGTACTTCAACGCATTGGAGAAGTAACCTACAAGCTAGCTTTGCCACCCACGACAAAAATCCATCCAGACTTCCATGTCTCATGCCTTAAGAAAGTGATTGGGAACCATTGCCGAATTCAAACCAGTCTACTGGAATTGGATGAAGAAGGTCCAATCTGGCTCCAACCTAAACAGGTTCTTGACAAGCGAGAACGGCACCTGCGTGGCCGCATGATCAAGGAAGTCCTCGTCAAGTGGAAAGACACCTCTCCAGAAGATACGACCTGGGAACCAGCCACTGTCCTTCAATATTTTCCACAGGTTCAGCCTTGAGGAGAAGGCTATTTTTATGGGGGAGGGCATGTTAGGGTCCAACCCTAACCCCCTTATTTATGTAATAGGATTGAGTCATAGTTATAGTTAAGTAAAGAGTCAATAAATCCCATATTAATAATTGTAAGTGGTTGACCCACATTTAAAGAATGGACCACAGTTAGTTGCAAATGGGTCATGGTATTAGATAGATGGTATTAATAAGAACCATGGTATTGCATGTATGAATCCTATATGAAGGATAGAGACTCCCCTCGAGGAGCATTGTGTCTTATATTGTAATTGAGCCCAGCTCTATTGGAGGTTGCCCCCTCGAAGAGGCAAGTAAACATTGCTTTCCTTTCTGAATAATAAAATACTTTCTGTTATTTCTTATTTTTCTGTGTTCTGGGTATTATTTCTTCGCATTTTGGGTATTCTGGTATCTTCTTGCAAATCAAGAGCATAACATTAAGCAAGTGTGGTTTTCAACAATGATTTTCATTCAAGTACAAGTGTGATTTGCATTTAAGCAAGTGTGATTTTGAAGAGTGATTTACATTTAAGCAAGTATGATTTTCAAGAGTGATTTTTCATTTAAGCATGTGTGATTTTAAGAGCAAGAGTGATTTTATTTTAAAGCAAAGTGTGAGTGTGTTCTTATGAGGCAAGTGTGAAGTTTCTTTCAAATAGATTGTGATCATTATTTAAGCAAGAAAAGTCGAATTTATTTCATTTTGTATGAGTGTTTTATTTACTTACATGGCTATAGAGAAACATGTGCATTTCGATAACTCAAATTAACTTAGGAATTGAATGAGTGACAAAGACTCCTAGAACATACAATGCACATAAATTTCATCAGTTTACTAGCCCTAATTGATAATTCATGTAAGTAATTTGACATCAATTAAATTTCCAAATATTTTTGCGTTGTTTTCAGGGAAGTGTATATAGGAGCCTTTTTCTTTTTCTTTTCATTACAGAAATAATTATAAAAATGATATGCACATGGAAAGAGATTATAGAGGTAGAAGTTTGATTGCAACATCATCACTCACCCCACCACGACCTTGTAGTTCCACACCATCCACCCAAACTCATATTCCATCCATTGCAAGTAGACACAAACTTCCTGAGGTACTTAGATCTGAAATCCAACCTAGAGATTCACCAACTTCATCAATTGAAGCCATAATAGAAGAAGAGGATCCTACATCCCCAACAGAAGGAGTAATTTTTCTATCTTCAACCCGAGAAAAACTTTTAGGATAAGAACTAGAAATACCTAGTGAAGAGGAAGAAGAAGAAACCTATTTTAATATTCCATTGGTAGAAGAACTAGAGGAGCTAGAAGAGGAACTAGAAAATCCAATTTTGGAACCTTACATTAGTTTTGAGGAATCTACAATGGTAGGAGAAGGGGAAGGAGAATAACATAATGTGAATGGTGAACAACCTAGGATTGGAGGTGGAAGAGGTGGAGGTAGAGGAAGAGGAGGAGGTAGAGGAGATCCAAGACCTTTTGGATTTCACATCCTCGATGAAGATACCACATACACAATGAAAAATATCTAACCCTCCACCCTTCTAAATTTTCATGGATCAAGGAACGAGGATCCTGAAACATTTCTCTTTGAATTTGAAGTCTTGTGTAGATCCTATTACTATTTGCTTGATACTCAAGAGTTGAAATCGTTTCCAACCACTCTTAAGGATGCACTATTAAAATGGTTTATGGGCTTAGGAGTACATTCTATAAGAACATGGGAACAAATGAAAACTAAATTCTTAGATAAATAAAAAGATTATTGTATGCTCCATAATATTAAAGACGAAGTCTTTTAAATGATGCAAAAAGAAGATGAAAAATTTGAAGATTTCATTGAAAGATTTGCTTATAATGTTAAAAGGGTTAAAGTGCATAATCTAGATGAAGAAAATTTGAAATATCTCTTACTAAAATCTACAGAGATGGGTGGATTGATCTTCTGATTTTGATGGGTAAAGGAGATATTTCTCAGTTATCATTTGGAAATATTTTTGAGTTATGCATACAAATTTCAAGAGGTAAAGCAAGAACTGGGAAGAATACAAGAGATCCTGTTATGCCTAGGATTAATAAATCTATAGTTGGGACAATAAGTAGGGTTGAAATACACAATTTTCTTGACAGCTTAAAAATAAATATTTTGGGGAGTCTTACTGAACAAATAGATACCCTTAAAGTAAAAAATAAGCAAAAGGTTAAAAATTCTGCATTATCTATCTTTTGTTTGAAATGTAGAAAGAAGCATGCCTTGATAGAATTCACTCATGACTTAAAAAGTGTATAAACCTCTATCATATGTGCAGAAAATAATGATACAGAGGAATGTCCTTTAATACCAGGTCTTAAAATCTATCTATCAAGAGGAAGTATACCAAATAAAGTAGAACCCATTTGTTTTATGGTTAATATACCATGGCGAAGTCCATAATCAAATATGACTCAGGGTTTTGACACTCAAACATATGCACAACCATCACGAAGTAATTGGACTGCACCCATGCCTTGGCAACCTTGGCCTCAAAATTGGGAAAATGGGTGGAAAAATTTGTATGGAAAGTATCCTCAATATCCTCAATTTCAACAACCTTATCATCTATTTCCACCACAATATTTTCCTCAACCTATTCAACCATCTCAACCTCAAAATTCAAATCCACAACTTTCATTACCATTTCCATAAAGACCAAATCAATTGCCTACCCATCCACTTCCAAATCAAAATAATAATGAAAATTCATAGCTTGTTTAAAATATGGAAGGACGAAATTTTCAAACTTACATGATAACTCCAATAGCTGTAAACAATGTCCAACTTAGATCTGGTAGATTATTGGAAAAGAAGTCATCTTCTATTGTTATTCAGGAATCTGAAAAAGAAAACTTATTTGAGGAAGAGACATCTCCTCATGAAGAGGAACATTCTAAGAAAAAAACCACCCCTACATGTCCTGACAATGTTCCAATAAACTCAACTCCCATCATATAACAACATTTAGTTTTTATTCAAACACCACCTTTTCCTTGAATTGAAAATTGATAATGGGGTAGAAAAACAAATTGTGGTTCCTAATTATGATATGGTAGATGAAATTAAGATTGTTTGCATAAAAATTCCTTTATTACAAGCTATCAAAGAAAAACTAATATTTTCAAAGACAATTAGGGAGTTAAGTATTAAAAAGCCGGGAAGAAAAAAAAAGAAATTAAAAGAATTCAGTTAGTCAAAAAAATTGCAGATATCATGATGGGACAAACAACAATAAAGAAATATCTTGATCCAAGAAGTCCCATTGTGAAAACACACATCAATGGTATTGAAATTCCAAACACATTGATTGATTTAGGAGCAACTATAAATATCATGAGTAAACAAAGTATGAATCAATTGAAACTTCCTAATCTTCATATAAACCTACATTATTGCAACTAGCAAATAGATCTTTTATCAAATCTGATGGTGTGTTATAAGATATATTTTTATCCTTACATTCTTTGGAATATTCTTCCAACTTTATGATCTTGACACCCAAGAATAATTTAGGAGGACACCCATTGATTCTAGGAAAGCCATGGTCAGCTAGTACAGTTGATTCTTTTATAAGTTGTAGATCTGGTGATATGTTTATATCTGATGGAAGTTCAACAAAGAAATTCAAATTATATCCGCCTGCAAAAACAACAATAGAGGTAGAAAGTGAAGAATGGATAGATGATTATATTGATATATGACAAATCGTTGCTACTTCACAAATAGATGGAGAAGATCATATTTTAAATCTATTGGAAAATGATGAATCTTCTTCATGTTGTGAATCTAGTCAAAGTTTTCAAGAACAATGTAATATTTAATATCTATCATCTCTTCAAATGTATTTACATTCTATGGAAAATTTTGGCAATTCTTTAATAGAAATTTTTCCATGGAAAAATTTAAATATTAATGATAATCTGGAAGAATATCAAGAGGAAGAATTAATAAAGATGTTACAAGAACATTCCTCTTCTTATCCATGGGAATGCATTGATATGAAAGGAATTGATCCTAACACTTTTATACATCATATATGTATTGAAGAAAATTCCAAACCAATCTGACAACTCCAGAGATGAATGAATCCAAATTTAAGGGAAATTATTAAAGAGGAATTACAAAAATTGTTAAATGTGAATTTCATTTATCCAATATCAGATAGCCAGTGGGTTTCAACATTGGTAATTGTTACAAAAAAGAATGGAAATTGGAGAGTATGCATTAATTATAGAGAATTGAATAAAGCTACTTTAAAAGACCATTTTCCACTTCCTCTTATAGATCAAGTCTTAGATACATTGGTAGGAAAAAATCATTCTTGGATGGTTTTAATAGACATAACCAGATCCAAGTGGTTCTAGAAGATCAAGATAAAACCACTTTTACCTATCCATGGGGAACTTATTCTTATCAAGTACTCCCTTTTTAGGTTATGTAAAGAACTTGTAACATTCAAAAGGGAAGTTTTAGGCATTTTCTCTGATCCAATTCATGATTGTGTAGAATTTTGCACAGATGATTTTACTGTCTATGGAAATTCTTTTAAAGAATCTCTTAAATTTTTTGAAAAAGTTCTTATTAGATGTAAAGAAGAAAATTTCTCATTAAGTCATGAAAAATATTTTATGCTGTTTACTGAGGGAATTGTTTTAGGACACCATATTTCAAGAAATGGAATTAGAACGGATACATCTAAAGTAGAAGTTATTTCTAAATTATCAGTTCCAACTTGTCAAAGAGATGTTAGAAGTTTTCTTGGTTTCACTGGTTATTATATAAGATTCCTAGAAAACTTTACAAAAATAGCCTCTCCACTTTTCAAATTTCTCACAAATGATTGTGAATTCATATGGAATTATGACTGTCAAAAATCTTTTGAAACATTGAGAGAAAATATTTATAAAGCACCCATTTTAAGAGAACCAAATTGGAAACTACCTTTTCACATTTCGATTGATGACTCAGATACAACTTTAGGAGTTGTATTAGGAAATAACGATTTAACTCATTATGTCATTTACTAGACCTTTAAAAATTCGAATCCTTTAGAGTTAAATTACACTATAACAGAAAAAAAGATTTTAGTTTCATGCCATCAATAAATTCAGACACTCCATCACAAGTTATGAAATCTTCATACGCAGATCATTCTGCAATTATATATCTAATGAATAAACCAATTACTAATGGAAAAATTAAAATATAGCTATTGTTATTACAAGAATTCAATATTACTGTTTTGGATAGACCTCGAAAACAAAACACAATTGCTAATTTTCTATCTAGAATCTAAAATGAAAATAATGATGTTCCTATAGAGGATAATTTTCCCGATGAATATATTTTTGTATTATCGATTAAATCTCCTTGATTTGCAGATATTGCTAATTATTTGGCTACAAAGAAGTTACCATCATACTTGTCTCCTAGAGAGAAAAAGAAGTTTATTCAAACTAGTGCATCCTATTCATCGATAAATGAAGAATTGTACAAGATAGGACCTAACTTAATCATTTGAAGATATGTTAGAGAAGATGAAGTGCCAGAAATATTGAAGTATTGTCACGATGAAGCATGTGGACATTTCACTGATAAAATAATTGCTTATAAAATCCTTCTCTTAGGATATTATTGGCATTCTCTTTTTAAGGATTCCAAGGAATATGTTAGGAGATGTGATAATTACCAGAGAATAGGAAAACCCGTTCGTTCAAATCAAATGCCTTTACAACCTCAAGTGCTTATTGAACCTTTTGAAAAATGGGCTTTGGATTTTGTTGGTCCAATCAATCCACCATCAAGACAAAAAGGGCATATTCTTGTTTGTTTGTATAGATTAGAGAAATACAACTCGACACACTCGTTATGAACTTCTTTATGGAAAACAGGTCTTGTTTCCTATGGAGTTCCATATAAAGACTTTTAAAACAACAACCAAATTGGGTCTTGATTTATTAGAAGCCTAAAACAAAGAATGGAGCAATTGAACAAACTTGATGAGATGCGACAACATTCTATTCAAAGAGCCAATATAGTCCAGCAACAAAGATCTAGGTGGCATAATAAGTTTATCAAAGAAAGAAAATTTCAGCCTAGTGATTGGGCATTTCTTTTTGATTCAGAATTTAAAGGTTTTCAAGGAAAATTTCAAACTCGTTGGCTTGGTCCATATGAGATTGAAATTGTCTTAGATAATAGGGTAGTCACAAATAGAACTATTGATGAAGAGAAGGTAACCTTTCTTGTAAATGGTCATAGATTATGAATACATCATAAACCATTAACAAGGGAGGAATTCATAAGAAATCTGCAAGACTATTTTGATTTGAAGTTGGTTTAAGGAAGACTCTTCTTCCTCTCCATCTTCGTCTTTTACTCTCTTTTTTTCAAAAATAAGATAAAATTGTATAAACATGAAAACAAACATAGTTGGCATGTTTATACAGAAAATCCAAGTTGAAAACCAAGAGTTCTTGGCAGCGTATATTTTCTTTTCCTTATTCTAATCCCATTTTTTTTTATTCCTCTTTTTCTCCTTTGAAATAATGTGACTATGGAATTGTCAACAATTTGCAGCTCTAACATAATTCTTCAACTGAATTGGCAGATTGTGACCAAAGCAAATGGAAATTATGATAAAAGAGAAATCCAATGGAGATTGTAGCTGAAGCAACTGGACAATGTACAAAAGATAAGTCAAAAGCAGTAAGACAAATGAGCAAAGGTATGTAAATATTGAGTTATATAATAATGGTAAAACATTTGAATTATGAAATAAAATGATGAGTAACCATTGTTACTTCAATATTGAATAATGATTACCCTTAATTGTTTTCACATGACTTTGGTTTAATGAAAATGTCAATGTGTAGTCAGGGTTTAACCATGATATAATTCAAAAATCACCCTCACCTCTCCATTCATCATTCCTCTGCATGTCGAACACTTCCATTTCAATCAACCATGTTTTAGTGATGAGACCTCCCTCACCTAAACTCTATTTTCCTAAATCGTTTCATACACAAATTTCTTGCCATTCCTTAAACTTGTCAAAAGAGTGATTGTGGGTTAGACTACCTCTTCCATGGGAGTCATTGTAAGGTAAGAGCCGAATGGAATTAGGTTTTTGGAGGGATACCCACAAGTCAAACAAATGTTGCAACAATCTCGCTGGGTAGAATTTGTGGAGAAATTTGATGGCCAGGAGAAGGAGGCAACAAAATATTTTTCTAGGGCATACAATGACATTGAAACAGAAATTGGGGATGTGAAGCTAGTGTTGACAAAATCCTTCATAGTAGAAGCCACAAGATTAACAAGAATTGGAGAAATTTGGTTTAAGAATAAAAGAATTGAAGAAAGAGAATGGAGGGTTTTTCTCAAGAATCCAGGTATGGATATTTCTATGTTTAAAAAGGGAATACCAGACACGGCTTTGAAGAATAAATGGAGAAACTTGCTACTAATCATTCAAAATTTTATAACTTGTGAACGAATATTTGGTAATATGTTATTTTATCATGCAAGATTAATGATGAATTTTCTAGATGGAAATGAAATTAACCTAGCATATTTTCTACTTCAAAGCTTAAGAAAAATGGCTGGTAGAATTCAAAGAAAAATTCAATCTATCGATAGTGCTCTATATCATCATGGTCTAGTAAAAATCTTGATTAAAGCACATCTTAGAAACATTGGAGATAATTGGGAAGATTTCTTAGTTAGAAATCATTTCAAGGAAGCAGAAATAGAAGAGCCCAATGTAAAACAAAGAGAAGTAGAAGTAAGATACCCATAAAAGATAATTCACCTCCAGAACAAGAAAAACATTTAGAGGATGAGATTCCTCTTGCAGATATGTTAGTAAATATTAAAAAGACAAATCTTAAGAGAAAGGTAACTAGCACTAAGGAAGGAAGTTCATCTAAAGAGAAAAAAAAGCAAAGAAAGGTTAAGAAGAAACCCCTTATTACTAAATCGTCATCTAAACCATCATCTTCCATAAGAAGAAGTGAAAGGCTCAATAAAACAGTGCATGAACTACCTCAATAGTCCCCAGAGTTTTTTGATTTAGAGAAAGAAGAAATGGAACCTAGAATTCCATCATCACCAATGCCATCACCCATAGTTGCCAACCCAATTAGAAGAACTCCAAAGATTGATCCTCCGCATCAAGAAATTTATGACTATAAAGAATCTCTACAAAGAAAATATATAGGTAAAGTCATTGCATCATTTTTAAACCAAGGAGAAAATGAACCAATCCATTCTAATATCTCAAGAGAACATCAAGTTGAAGAAACCCTCAAATAAGAAATTTATGAATTAGAAATATTGAATAGATATCTAAAGCAGGAGAATGAAGTAGTAAAGTCACATAATGAAATACACATAACTAAGAATGACAACATCCTGATACACCTTAGTTTGTGGTATAAGAAAAGCAATAAATTGAGAGATAAGAACAAATTTCTTAACAGGAAGATTATAGGCCCGCAACATAGAATTCCAATGAAAAATCCAAGGATGACAATCATTGCTAAGAAATCAAGGGGGAGTAACTTGTATGTCCTTGCTCAAGTATCTGAGGAGGTTCAGTAATAGGAAGGACTCACAAATTTTGAAATTTTACATGAGGACATGCAATGCCTTCCATGTGGGGGAATGTTGAATCTCGTAATTTCTTCTTTTTGACAACCCATTTTCACTCTAATCCTTCCATTTTGGCCTTCATAACTACAATTTGGGTATCAATTTACAAGGTTGAAAGAATAGGAGATACATAATCATCTTATATTTCATAAATGTCATTTGTCTTTATTATTTAACTTAGTATCTACCTAAGCTACCGAATTAGAGTGATTCTGCAACTGATGAATGTTTTTTCAGCTAAGTCCAAGGTTCGATAGTTTGGGGAGCCTCAGCTGAGAAACAGGGAAAATGGGTAGTTGACAATTAGTTGGGACAACGATTTGTTCCTATTTGTATAAGTTGGATCGATGAAGAAGGAACTCTATCAGTTCGGTCAAAGGATAAGTCAACCATCGTGGAAGGCGAATCAAGTGAGCGAGATGCAGATTTTTCGCCTTATGATTTGTTGTGTTGATAGAAAATCATGAGAAAGATTACGATATCTTATATCTTAAGTTAATTATATCCAATTTCAATTAGAATATGTGTAAAACTTTGAAAACATTTATTGCATAAGGGTTTTATAAATATACCCCTCGACATAGCTAGAAGAGACTTGAATTTTATTTGTAAGCACTTTGTTTTGATATATAAAAACTTTGTTTCGATTCCATTTTGTTGTGCGATCTCAATGCGTGGATAATTAACTTGTGAAAGCTTGATAGTGCTACCTACTTCTCGTAGGAGGGCCCCCTCGAGATAGTAAGGTCTTTGTTTATTAATAGTTAGTATTTCAGTTCATATTTCCTATAGATTTTTGTCAATTCATTTGAGTATTTGAGTTTTGATTCTTAGATACAAGTTTGAGATTTTTTTTGCTAATCATTTTATTGTTCAAGTGAAGAGAGATTTCAAATGCACATGGATAGAGTATAATCTAACATAGCAATAGAAGTATAAGCTTTACATTGTAGTGATTTTCAATTATAAAACTAATCCTTCTTTAAATTAAAACAGATTCATTTGTAAGTGTGATTTTATTGCAGAGAGTGATTTGATTCGAGTATAACTTTGATTTCAATTTAAGCAAGTGTGGTTTTCAAGAGTGATTTTCCTTCAAGCACAAGTGTGATTTGCATTTAAGAAAGTGTGGTTTTAAAGAGTGATTTACATTTAAAAAAGTGTGGTTTTCAAGAGTCATTTTCATTCAAGTACAAGTGTGATTTACATTTAAGCAAGTGTGGTTTTGAAGAGTGATTTACATTTAAGAAAGTATGGTTTTCAAGAGTGATTTTTCATTTAAGAAAGTCTGACTTTAAGAGCAAGAGTGATTTTATTTTAAAGCAAACTGTGACTATGATCTTATGAGGCAAGTGTGAAGTTTCTTTCAAATAGAGTGATCATTATTTGAGCAAGGAAAGTAGAACTGATTTCATTTTATATGAGTGTTTTATTTACTTACATAGTGATAGAGAAACATGTGCATTTCGATAACACAAATTAAATTATGAATTGAATGCGTGACAAAGACTCCTAGCACATACATACATTTCATCTGTTTACTAGCCCTGGTTGATAATTCATGTAAGTAATTTACCATCAATTAAATTTGCATGTGGATACTGGTTTTCCTTGCCATGCATTGTGTTGAATGGATAGTGGTCATTGGTCACTAAAGCTCCCGTTGCTGCACATAGGCGCCTAGAAAGAGGGGTAATTATTCTGAAAGTAAGATTTATCATTTTAATTTTATAGAAAAATGTAGGATATGTTGTTTTAAATCCATAGAAAAATGGAGAAGATGAGATGTATGCACGGATGTGTCACCTCCTCAAGCGCAAATTATAGTATTCTCTATATGCGCAAATTGTAGTATTCTTTGTATGCATTTTCAAGAGAGTGAACTAATCTCCACTCAAATCACATGTCCATGATTAAATAAATTCTTTGTTCTTTTTAGGTCAAATTCAAATATGTGTAAATCATTTTTCCCAATTCAAATGGTTTACATAATTTTTATTTGGTTGTGATGAGTGGTTGAGCAAATTCAAGAAAATGAAGGGTGTTTAAAATAATTTAGGTTTCAAATTTTCTATAAAAGAATTTGTAATTTGTTTAATAATAATTATTGAAATTTGGTTTGTTCATGGAATTATTAAAAGAATTGTAAAGTTTTATTATTATAAAAAGATTAATTTAGAAGGAAAAAAAAGATTCCAATCCCTGAAGAGTCATTAATCAAGAATTTAAGAAAACTAACCGAATAAATGTGAAAATTTTTCAAATGATAATAGGTAGACTATGCTATCAAATATGGTAAGTTTACTAGAATTTCTGTTTCAAAGGACGTGCTTTTCCTCGAATTTCCCCTCCACATAACGTTTTTATGAACTTTATAAGGTTCCTATTATGGAACTTTGGAAATCTAATCCTGTTCCACATGGCGTGTTTTATGGTTTTACCCAAAATTTTCAGGGCAATAATCATGAAATGTTCTTTTAAAGGTTTTAACAAATTTTATAATGTTCCTTATTATTCGTGCGCACGGCGGGTTATATCGTATTTGATATTCTATTGACTTTAGATTAGTTTTAGTTTGACTAAAATTAAATTGTTATCTCTACAACTAACATTTGTAATTTGTAATTTTTTATTTTTAAATATTGTATTTGATTTATCTGGTATTTTTTATTCCTCTTATTGTATAATCATGATATTTTTGTATGATCATTATTTCTTTATACTCGCACTAATGTACACATGTTGGATGTGCTTGTGATTGGATGTATAACTGATGTACACATGTTGGACGTGCTTGTGCTTCGATGTATACAGTACTATTTGTCAGTGGTGCCCAAATGTAACATCGTCAATATATAAAAATATTCATACTTTCCCAAATCATCCGTGATAGTTAATCAACCCACTATATCCAACTTATCTGTAACACCATAGTCGTTAAAGCACTCCACACATTTGTACGGAGTAGAATTAAGTAGAATTGTGTTTAGCACTCCATACATTTCAAGTAAAACCATATTATATAGATATTATAACATCCATATAACAAATAGATTAATAGTAGCGTGTTTTATGTTAAATAAATAAACGAAAAATATATAGGTTTATAAACATGGAGGTAGTTATGAAATATTTTAAATATAGTACATTTTTATTGTAGTAATTTAAATAGAATTTATATAAATCACTATTCATCATTATTATTTTATTTGTATGAAAAATTGTAATGCCACTAAAAGTGTTGTGAATTGTTATTTCCATAGCCTAATGTCCCAACAAAAACTAGCAAAAAAGGCAGAGTATTCACATGACAAGTTTTAAAAAGTCAAATCTTTGAGCAAGTTATTAATAAAATATCACATCAATAATGTAGGGTGAACATCAACTATTATTTGCTAATTGTTACTAGCAAAAAAGGCAGAGTATTCACATGACAAGTTTTAAAAAGTCAAATCTTTGAATAAGTTATTAATAAAATATCGCATCAATAATGTAGGGTCAACATCAACTATTATTTGCTAGCAATCTTAAATGCATTTTCACATGTATACCAAAAAAATTAATCATTTATGAACAATGTGATCTTATTATAAATAGATCTTATTATAAATAGAGTTCAAAACATATCCATATTTAATAAAATAAAATATAAGATTTTGTTAATTTAATTTAATTGATTAATATAATATTTTATTAATTTAATAAAATATCATTCAAAATGATATTCAATATTATATATAAGTCATATACAATTGAATTAAGAAGTTTTGTTGATTGTGAAGGCTAAAGCATAATAATCATGGTTAAAAATATGGGTCATTATCTTGGTTCATTTTTATTTAATTTTTTTTTTATAGAGTTATTTTTATTTTTTTATTCTATTTTGATTGGTTAAGAGGTATATAGTAGAGCATGTCATGCCACCTAACTTATTAAATCAACAATAGAATAATTTATTTTACTTTAATCAAAAGTGTAATTCTTTTACATTTTAAATTTACATATAAATAAAATTAATTAAATTACAATTACAATTAATGAATATATAATCAATCAATATATTAAAGTAAAGTAAAATAATAAAACCAATTTTCATTTCATAAATATATGATTGAAATTAACCAATCCCAATTAAAATCAATAAATAAAATGTAAAACAATTTCATATTTTAATTATTTTAATTTAGTCCATGGGGTCTTGGATAGACAGTGATCACATGTTGTGTTAAGGCACTCCTTGATGTGAAGTCGGGTTCAATTCCCTGTCGGGTGATATATTGGACATGATAAAGATGTAGTCATGTCAATCTTACAAACAAACAAAAAATAGTTATCCATGGGGTCTTCGATACATGGTGATTAGGTGAGATGTTAAGTCACTTGTTCAATTATCTTCCCTATTTGTGTGTTATTCTTGGACATGACCATGATGTAGCATCTTTGTTGCCAAATTTACATTTATTTATCTATTTTAAATTAGTTATAGTTAAACTAAGTGGCAGGAAATGCTAGCTATGTGGCCTTGTTTTGGAATGTAGGAAACCTAATCGTGTTCCACTTGGTACTTTTTATGGTTTTACCCAATTTATTTATTTTAAATTAGCTATATTTAAACTATGACATAAAATGCTAGTTATGGGGCCTTGTTATGGAATTTAAGAAACCTAATCGTGTTCCACTTGGTACTTTTTTTATGGTTTTACCCAGAATTTTAGATTATTTATTATGAAATGAAGAAATTCTAACCTCTCCTTAATAAATGTTAAATTTCAAATGTAGAAAATCTAACCTTTCCTGAGTAAATGTTAAATTTCATGTGTTTCATTCTTATTAAAATTTAGTAATAAGATTGTTAATGAAAATGTAGTTTTATATGGGTTGTCGATGACAACTATAGTATTAAGTTGTCGATGGGTGTGGGCAGACAGTGGAAGTGCGGAGACAATGCTATCACGTTGTGGTTGGGTGTGTGACAGGGTGGAATGCTGGAGCACGGGGTGACGATGTGGCTCTCCAGACTCATGTCACAAGCATTTGTGTCAAGCCCATGAGTCAGGCATGCCAGAAGGACGCGTTTAACCGATGGGTGAGGGTGTCCAAGGGCATTTGTCTGAATGACCATGCGAGGGCATCGAGCTGAATGACTGGGCGAGGGCGTCCGAGGGTGTTTGTCCGAACAACCGTGCGAGGGTGTCGGGCTGAACGACCGGGCGAGGGCGTCTGAGGGCATTTGGCCGAACGACCGAACGAAGGAAACGTGTGACGCGAAGTCATCTTGTGAAAATGACTAAGTGTTGGGTGGTGGAAAGTTATATGTGGGGGTGGTCCTGCACATGGGCGCCCACACCATGGGCCGACACAAAGTTGGGGCGAGTTGGATGAAATGGTGGGTCGGCTTGGTGAGTCGATGCCCCGAATGATGGGCCAACTGCCATATAAGTAAAGCATTGGAATGGTGGCAAAAATCATTCAAGCAAGTTTCCAAGTGTTCATGTGAGCTAGAGGGCGAGCTAACCTAGGGAGGACAGAAATTTGGCAAGGTGTAGGTGGACTCTTGGGCCAAAACACTAAGCCAGGACGAATGCAGAAAACAGAGCCGCAAGTCGTTTTAAGGCGTGCGAGGGAATCCGGCTGAACGATTGTGCGAGGGCGTGCAAGGGTGTCAGGCTGAATGACCGTGCGAGGGCGTCGGGCCGAATGACCATGCGAAGGCGTGTGAGGGTGTTTGTCTAAACGACCGGGCAACGTCGTGCGAAGCCATTCAGGCCAGGGCATGCGAGGGCGCCGGGCCGAAGGACCGAATGGGTGAACATTCGAGCGAAGTCATTCGAAGGCGTTCGGGCGAGGGCATGCGAGGGCGTTGGGTCGAACGAACGAACGAGCGAAGGCGTGCGAGAGAGCTGGGCCAAACGAGCGAATGGGTGAGGGCATCGGGCCAAATGAGCAAACAAGTGAGGGCGTCGGGCCAAACTAGTGAATGGGCGAGGGCGTCGGGCTGAACAACTGAATGGGAGAGGGCATGTGAGGTCGTCCGCCTGAACGAGTTGAGGGCGTTTTGAATGAGATGTAGGTGAATGACATGCTGAGCAATGCAAATGGTGCATGCCGACTTGCACGATTTGGCAGATATTGTACCAAGGAATCTTCGGGTTTCCTGCAAAGACTGTAAAACTGAATATTTTGTGAAGTATTGATATTATCGGGCAGACTCATATTTTAGGGAGTTGCCTCTCCCAGTTTATTATCTGTTGTGCATATATGTTAAAAGATAATAATGATGAATGATGTAAGAAAGTTTCTGTTGTGTTAATGAAAGTATACTTAGGAAAGTTGGTATCAGAGCCCTGATTCAAAGAATCGGATTTGCAGAAAAGCTGATCCCACTGCACTTTGTGATAGTTGGTATCAGAGGTTCAAATTCCTCGAGCTTTTGTGATTTAGATTTGCAGATCAAAGTTCTACACTTCATGACAGGTTTAGCAGGGGTGAAGCATCGTGCTTGGGCCAAGCTGAATGACAAGACATTGCAGGTTTCGAAGAATGTGAAGGGAAGATTTTGTTGACCTTATACAGGTTGAAACGGATGAAAGAAGAGAACCCATGGATTCGAGATGAACTTGAAGTCTTGGAAAAGAATGTTGAAGATGAACTTCTTTGACTTGGTTAGGCAATGGAGCAGATTGCAGCTCCAGATTATGATGAAAAAGAAGAGGAAATCATGATGTTTGAGGGTGTTGCAGATATGACACGATGGAGGATGAACTTGAAATTGATCAAGTTGGACCAGGATCGTGCAGTTTGCAGACATTGGTGGATGAGGATACTCACATGGAGGAGCCTCATAATGAAGTAAGTACTACATATACTTGTGTTTCATTTAAGCTTTTGGTAGATGGGATGTATGTAGGAAGTGAAAAATCAGTTTTCCAATGCAATGGAGGATCGTACCATGGATGTCTACGAGGAGACCGTGTATGGAAAAGAAAGGATCATTGACTATTGTAGGAATTGTTGGGGTTGTTTGTGACCTTATGGTAGAAGGTGCAAATGCCCATGACAAGGGAGGAACATGATGATCGTTGCAGAGGAATGGGTCTTGCTTTAGCCACATGGAGAATTGGCTATGTGCCTGGCATGACTCATGGATAGTTTAGACAGGGCACACACTTGAGTTGGTGATACTTGGGTGGAATTCTCATGGTCGAGACCAAGAGGAAGTCTTTGTGGAACCTCCAGTGGGGGGAGCCATGGTGGAAGAGACTCATGTGATGATTATATGGTTTGGGTGACCGAGTTCACTAGACCGGATTGCAGACTTAGGTGAGGATGACTGATTGTTGTGATGGGTCTACTTAGTTGGACAACATGGGCAACTTAAGTCATGGACATCAAGTTGGAGACATGGAGCATGGAAGGCTTATGCAGGGACATTATGCAAGAGCACTTGTAGAGGTGTCACTTATGGGCATCCAATGAGGAGTGCCAAGGCAGGGATGTTGTGCAGGTGGATTTGTTGATGTGACATGGAGATGTTTTACTTATGAGCCGATGGAGAGGTTGTGCAATCTTGTACAACAAGGCCATGGACTAGTTGGACTTATGAGTAGACAACGAAGCATTCCTACTACATGGAGAGCTGAGGCATCTTGCAAAGACCTTTGGGCTGAGACATGTATGCTTGCTGGGATGTTGGTTGGAGATGACTCATGGAGCTCATGATGACATGAGGTTGTGAGTTTTAGGGACTTCATATTATGGTGGACTTGGAGGATCTGATGCATTGAGAAGCTGAGGTTAGGGACTTTGATACAGTATGGGATGCATACTTTTGAGTACATGTATGGGTGTGCTTAAGAGAGTGACTTGATGTGGAGGATCGATATGAGACACTTTTGAGTGATGGAGTTACAACGATGATGTTGCCTTGGTGGCAACACTTGGGCATGGGTTGAGCCAAGACTTAACCACTTTTGATACATGGGAGATGAGATAGGTGTATACTTGTTTCCTTGGCAGACTTGAGGGATGGCACATTACAGATATGATGGAGGTTGCTTCATGGACCTGGATGTGGCACATCGAGAGTTGGGTTTGATGAGAGGATCTCTTCACTTTGAGGAGATGTATTTTACACATATGGATGATGATGTTGGGATAGATGTGGCTGATTTCATGTAGCACATTGACACCAAACATCATGGACAGTGTGTTGCAACGAGATGGAGCTTACTTCATGGACTTGGACATGGCTTACTTAGATGGAGATGGATTCTTGATCGAGTTGATGTTGTGATTGGAGTCTAAGAAACGACTGATGATGGCATGAGGATGTTCATTCTCATGGTTTGAGCATGACAGTTGGACTAGCTACCCGACTAGTTCAAATCATGGGGTCCAGAAGTGTACAGAAATGTGTTAGCATTGTGTTGGAGTATCATGGTAGCAGTTCACATGATGGCGATACATGATGAGGTCGACACGATATGTTGCAGTAAGCATGTAGCTTGAGTTGGAGGGACCAGCCTTCCACAATGGGGGAAGCATGTGGGGATTGCGACGGATGTGGTTGATGATCATGGATTGAGGAGACTTTCTGATTTATGGAGACATAAGCCTTTATGGTTTGTGCGATGGCAGAGCAGAGGCAGGCAGCATGGCCATCTTTGGATGTTAGAGCTAGCGACACTTTGCAATGTCGTATGATGGTGTTGTCGAGGACAACAATCGTTTAGAGTGGGGGAGTATGTCCAGCCCACGAGTCGGGTGTACCGGACGGACGCGTTTAACCGAAGGGCGAGGGCGTCTGAGGGTGTTTGTCCGAACGACCGTACGAGAGCGTTGGGCTGAACAACTGGGCAAGGGCGTCCGAGGGCATTTGTCTGAATGACTGTGCGAGGACGTCAAACTGAACGACCGGGTGAGGGCGTTTGTCTAAACGACCGAACGAAGGAAACGTTTGGTGCGAAGTCATCTTGAGAAAATGTCGAGTTGGGCGGTGGAAAGTTATATGTGGGGGCGGTCCCGCACACGGGCACCCACACCAAGAGCTGACGCAAAGTTGGGGCGAGTTGGATGTAATGGTGGGTCGGCTTGGTGAGTCGACACCCAGAATAATGGGCCAACTACCATATAAGTAAAGCATTGGAATGGTGGCAAAAATCATTCAAGCAAGTTTCCAAGTGTTCATGTGAGCTGGAGGGTGAGCTAACTTGGAGAGGACTAAAATTTGGCAAGGTGTAGGCGGACTCTTGGGCCGAAACACTATGCCGGGATGAACGTAGAAACCAGAGCCATAGGTCATGTGAAGGTGTGCGAGGGCATCGGGCCGAACGACCATGCGAGGGCGTCAGGCCGAATGACTGTGTGAAGGCGTGTAAGGGCGTCGGGCCGAATGATCATGTGAGGGCGTCAGGTTGAACAACTGTGCGAAGGCGTGCGAGGGAATTTGTTTAAACAACTGGCAAGGTCGTGTGAAGGCGTTTGGGTGAGGGCATGCAAGGGTGCTGGGCCAAACGACTGCATGGTTGAATGTTCGGGTGAAGTCATTCGAAGGCATTTGGGTGAGGGCGTGCGAGGGCTCCAAGTCGAACGAATGAATGGGCGAAAGTGTACTAGGGCGTCGAGCCAAACGAGCGAATGAGTGAGGGCACCGGGACGAACAAGTGAATAGGCAAGGGCGTATGAGGGTGTTCGGCTGAACAAGCTGCAGGTGAACGATGTGCTGAGCAGTGTGAATGGTGCAGGCTGACTTGCACGATTTTGCAAATATTGTACCAAGGAAACTTGGGGTTTCCTGTAAAGACTATAAAACTGAATATTTTGTGTTGGGTTGTGTTATATTCTTTCCACGACTAGCCCACGTAGTTAACTAGGGTGTAATAAGGGGGTCAGAGCTCCCCCTTTGTTGCACCGATTGTGTAGTGGGGGAGTCACAGGGGGTTTGAGGGGTGTAGGTAACCCCACTCTATGGGGTCGTGGGTAACGCCCAGAAAATTTTTGTTTTGGACCCTATTTTAGGTTGGGCAGACCTACCTATGGTTGTGTGCATGATTTTCGCACATGGTTTTGGACGCGATGGTTTTTGGTCCATGGTTTTGGACGCGATGGTTTTCAGTCCATGGTTTTGGACGTGATGGTTTTCGGTCCATGGTATTGGATGCTTCAACATGTATAAATATGTATTGTAACATTGCAAGGAATATAATGAAAAATCAAGTTGGTAGTCTCAGTTTTGGGATTCAGGGGAAAATATTTGTGTATATGTGTTTTATGTGTTATGCTCTCACATTGTTTATTTTTTGTGTTTTAGAATTCGTATGTAGGTAATTTATGTACGGGGTTAAAACCTACATTTGGTATTGGAGCTCTTTTGGCTTCAAGGGGATGCCTTTGTTTCTGAGGGGTTTCCCTCGGGCCTGTGGTAGACCCTGTATAGTGGGAGATCTACGAGATCGATTCTAGTGGTGAAAGTATATGGCGAGCAGTGGAAAGATAGAGATCGAGAAATTTAATGGTCAGAGTTTTGAGTTGTGGAAACTCAAGATGGAGGATATGTTGGTGGATAAAGATCAGTGCATCGCGGTAGATCTAGGCACTAAACCAACGAGAGTGTCTAATGAAGAATGGAAGAAGTTAGATCGGAAGGCAAAGAGCATAATATGATTATGTGTCTCAGATTCAGTATTGCTGAATGTGTCAAGGGAAGCTACGACTAAGGCTTTGTGGGACAAGTTAGAGACTTTGCACCAATTTAAGTCTCTGGTGAGTAAATTGTTCCTACAAAAAAAGTTGTATAACCTGAGGATGAAAGATGGAGACTCATTGACAGAGCATTTGAATGCGTTTAATAATGTGGTAAGTCAGTTATCATCTGTTGATATCAAAATTTCAGATGAAGATAAGTGCATTATTTTGTTGTGTTCTCTACTAGATTCGTGGGATAGTCTGGTTATTTCTATAGGTAGTAATGCAACTGCCTTGCAGTTTGATGAAATAGTCTCATCCTTGCTCACAGAGGAGATGAGACAGAAAAATATGGAGAGCTAGAATTGTGATGCCTTGTCTGTACGAGGATGGTCCCAAAATAGAAACAAAAATAAGTCATTGAGTGGGAGATCTAAATCTAGAGGGAGATCTAAATCTCCAAGAAAACCTGTAAAGGCGGTGTGCTGGAAATGCAGAAAGGAAGGGCACTACAATAAGGACTGTAAATCTAAAACTCCTGATAAAGGAAAGGGATCTGATGATTCTCCTTCTGCAGAGGTGAAAACCACGTCAGATGAAGGTGGGGATGTGTACATGGCTTCTTCAAGTACACATGTAGATCATGAGGCATGGTTGATTAACTCAAGTGCATCCTTTCACTTCATTCACAATAGAAAGTGGTTTTGCGAGTATGAAAAATACGATGGTGGTGATGTCTTCTTAGGGGATGATAGGAAGGCTAGAATTTTTGGTCGTGGAAAAGTAAAATTGAAGTTGCAAGGTGGAAGGGTTAGAACACTTCCGGGTGTTCTGCATATTCCTGCATTGGCCAGAAATTCGATTTCTGTAAGCAAGCTGGATGATGCAGGTGTAAAAATAGTGTTCGAGAAGGATACATGCAAGATGGTTCGGGGAACATTGGTATTGATGTGAGGAGTTTGGATTGGAACTCTATACAAGCTACAAGGTAGCACTGTTGTTGATGGGTGCAACAGTTCCGTGGTTCCTAAAAGTGGAGCAGAAAATCTAGTGGTCTCTAGAGAGAAGACCATGTTGTGGCATCAAAGGCTTGGACATATTGGAGAGAAGGGCCTTCTAATACTTCGTGGTAAAGGTATGGTAGAAGGTATGAGTAATAGCTCTCTGGATTTTGATTTCTGTGAAAATTGTGTATATGGGAAGCAGAATCGGGTGAGTTTCCCCTCTGGTGGTTGTTGGGACTCAGAATTGACCATTTTTGACCTTGTATTTTTGCTATAATATTACCCTTTTTCAGTTCATAAGTTGAAAGCTTTGATTACATAATGACCTAATTACCCCAAGGTATGAAGTAACTCTCTGCATGACTATGTGTTTAATTATTCATTACATATTCATGTTATATTTATATTTATCTTTGGAAAAGTTAACCAAGTTGCTAAGTAACCGTTGAACTGTCTAAAGTCTGTAGGAATTATAATTCATAGTTGCTGTAACACCAGAAACAGCAACTACACAGTTGCTGCAACACTAGAAACAGCAACTACGCAGTTGCTACAGCCAGCAACAACAACTATCTAAAACAGGGAAATGTTATTTTGCAACAACTGGAATACCGGAAATAAAAAATGGCAAGTATCAGAAGATCGCCAAAAGTCCATGCTGACACAACACGAACAGCAACTGTTCAAAAAGGGCAAAACTCAGTTACAGTTGCTAAAAACATCAGAAACAGCATGAGTTTACTAAACAAGCAACAATGGGGAAGCGGCAAAAGATAGTGCGAGGATTCCAAGAAGACGGTTGAAGTTCGGTTACCAGCTGTGTAACAGTAAGAGACCCAAGAAAGAATACACTGTCACACTGTTGTAACAGCATCCTGTAACAAGGATGGATTTCTTATTTTTGACAGAAAGGTTTAACTGAATGAACTATGACAGTCTATTGTAATAGATGTCTCCTCTATAAAGAGGAGACATCTACATTAGAGGGGGGGGGAGAAAAACAGTCTCTAAGGGAAATTTTGAAAGAGAACAGCAAATTCTGAACTTTTATTGTAACTGGATCTTTTGGCAGATGAATAGAAGATTGTTCTGAGCACCTAATATAGCATTTGTGTTCTAGGGAATCTTGTGAGAGGGACAGGGCCCACCTTCCTCACAAGATTCACCCATTTACATTTCTGTCAAGTGTGTAAGTGTGTTTGGTAATTTCTTTTTGTTGGTACTCTGCTTTGGATTCTGTAGCATTACCTCTGATGATTTCCTTTTTGCTGGTACTCTATTCTATTAATTGCTTGAAGCTGTAAAAGGGATATTTCACCGGTGAATTAGAGTTGCAGTGTGTATTAGCAATCTGGTTACAGGGGCAGGTGCTGAACGTCCTTACTTGGAGGATAGGGTCCTGATCCTCTGCTAATGGAGCATCCATCACTTCTCTTTTTAGATTTGTATTCTTAGTTAACTGCTTTCATTTTACCTTTGCAATGCACTGTTATAACATAGAGTGAGAAACAGAATCGTGTATACTACAGCTATTTAATGCTTTTAAAATTAAGTACATACAGTACGTGGTAGCCTTTGAAATAAAAGACTTTCCCAGGTTGACAAATTAATGTGGTACTTGACTGTTTAATCAATAAACAATTGAACTAGCCAACAGTGGTAAAAGGGTGAAACAAATATTAGAGCTTGTGCACAGTGATGTGTTTGGACCTATGAAGGTTCCATCACTGGGTAAGTCTGTGTACTATGTATCATTTATAGATGACTTCTCAAGTAATACATGGATATATTTCCTTAAGAAGAAATCTGAAGTCTTTGACACTTTTAAAGAATTTAAGGCTCTGGTGGAAAACCAGACAGAGAAGAAGATAAAGGTGCTGAGGATAGATAACGGTGGAGAGTTTTGCAGTAAGGAATTTGAAGAATTCTGTAAGAAGTGTGGTATAGCACGACAGAAGACTACTCCATATACACCTCAACAAAATGGAGTTGCAAAAAGAATGAACAAGACGTTGATGGAAAGGGCAAGAAGCATGCTCAGTGGTGTCGGGTTAGGACAGGAATTCTTGGCAGAGGCAGTGGAGATAGCATGTTACCTTGTCAACAGATCATCTTCATGAGCATTAGAGGATAAGACTCCACAAGAGGTATGGACTGGTAAGAAAACCTCTCTTTCACATTTGAGGGTACTTGGATGTGATGCATATGTACATGTTCCAAAGGAGAAACGAACCAAGTTAGATAGTAAATCTAAAAAGTGCATCTTTATTGGGTATAAGGATGGTTTAAAGGGTTATAAGCTTTGTAACCCAGTAACAAGGAAGGTTGTGTACAACCGAGATGTGGTGTTTAGAGAGGTAAAAGATGTTATTAAACATGAATTCCAACCAAAGGAACCTGAGAAGATAGAATTTAAGCTAAAGGAGGAAGAATCAGACTCTACAACAGAGCAAGAATCAGAAGATGAAGAGCCACAAACTCCGGGTGTGAGAAGATTAGTTCGAGAAAGAAGGCAGCCAGAAAAGTATGGTCCATTTGCTTTCTTTTTCTATTACTAATGATGATCCCAGAACTGTGAAAAAAGCAGTAGATTCAGAGGATGGAAAACTTTGGAAAGAGGCCATGTTTGATGAAATGACATCTTTGCACAAAAATGAGGCTTGGGATCTGGTGGAGCTACCAGCTGGAAGGAAACCCATTGGCAGCAAATGGGTGTTCAAGAAGAAGAACAATGTAAACTTTGAAATGGGAACTATAAACTCAAAACAGGAACTCTGGCCAAAAAACCCCCAAAAAACATCAAAAACAGTGCTAAAAACGAAAAGTGTGTATACTAGAACGATGTTTTTATTTTTTAGGCATTAATTTTGAACATGTCTTAAAAATGGCAGTGACTACGAAATTTACTATGAAATTTTCGTGCAAAATATAGCTTCAAAATGAAAGTGATGATACTGGAACAATGATTTTTTTTTAGGGTCAATTTTCAATATTTTTAAAAAATCCTAGTAAAACCAAATTTTTATGTGTCAAACAAAGTTGTTTATGAGGAAAAAAACACATTAATGTTTTTGGTAGAATATCATTTTTCTTTCCTAAGTATAAATTTAACATGTTTTCAACCATAACATGCTAGATACAAAAGAAATTGAAATTTTTTCAATTATAAAATTAAAAAACCATGGCATTATGAACAAATTACATCACTAAATGAATTCAAAAGTCATTATTTGTATATTGAATGAAACATACATTATATCTCTAATTTAATATTGTATTGTAGATATTTTAAACAATAAAATTTATCATAATTAAGACATATAATCCAACAACATAAAATGTTCGCATTATGATACAAGTATTGTCCTTGATGGCAACTCTCACAGATGACAGATCATAGTGCAACAGGGCAGTAGCAAAAAGTTTATGATCAGACTACAAAGAATGTAGAAAATGAAAGGCTCGCAGGTTCCTGTTCACAAAGATGCGGCCTTAGGCTGGGTTCGTAGGTGTGCCATTCAAAAGGTGTGGACATGTTCGTAGGTTTTCCGAACAAAAGTTGCGGACCTACAGTTCACAGACTTCCATGCAGAGAAAAGCACACGCACATGGGAAATCTTACAGGTGATCCATGGTATTTAGTCTGACGTTTTTGATCCTATGGTTTTGGTCTGTGGTTTTGCTTCTAAAGTATTGAAACCAAGTTTTCGGTCCCTTATATTGAAATTCTATGGTTTTGGACCATGGTTTGAGTAAGGGCTAGTCTATAAAAAGGAAAGGAGATCATTTGGTTGAGTACTCTTGAACGTGAAATATCTAAAGAAAATCAAGATCTAAAATTCTAGTGATCGGTTGGAAGAGTGATAGCTAAATCAAGGAGAGACCTGAGCACTAGAAGGAAGATCTACTTTGACGCATGATCAGATCTGTGGATCTGACAGTCTGGGGCATATTGGAGGACTGATAATTTGGCTCAATTCAAAGGTCTGCAGGTGAACCACAATGCAGATGCGGAGGTACGTAGTCTAGACACGAGTTCAGGTGTGGAGGTACGCAGTACAGACGCGAGTTCAGTGCAGAGGTGCACAGTTCAGACATGGGTTCAGGTGCGGCGGTGCACATTTCAGTGACAAGTGCAGGTGCAGAGGTCCGTAGGTGAACCATAGTGTAGGAGCGGAGGTATGGAGTTCAGACACGGGTTCAGGTGCGGAGGTGCGCAGTTCAGACACGGGTTCAGGTGCGAAGGTGCACAGTTCAGACATGGGTTCAGGTGCGGAGGTGCGCAGTTCAGCGACAGGTGCAGGTGCGGAGGTCCGCAGGATAGACACAGACAAAGTGTGGATATCCACAGGTTTATATTGGTGAAGTTGCAGACTTTTCTTGAAACTTATTTTAGCTACTTTTGTCTATTACTGCAGTGTTCTGGGTTTAGAATAGGTGTCTAGTTACTGGTATTGTTTTCTGGTTACTGCATTCTGAGAAGATAGTGGTTGATTCAATAGTTGATTGTGGAAAGGAGATTGGTTGATACATATGTACTTGATGTTTATGGATCTAGTCTGAAAATTTATGAAACTTGGTCCCTAGAAGAAAAGAGAAGGTTGAAGCCTTCAGTAGGTGAACACCTACGTGCTAGTAGCTTAGCTAGTACAAGAGCTAAGGGGGTTGTAGCTCCCTTCCAGGAGAGTCTAGAAAACAAGAGAGGGTTGTAGCTCTCTGCAGGTTGCAACCTGCGTACTAGTAAAGGACTGCACCAATACAAAATCATTGTAAAGATAAGTTTCTAATTGAAAGAAGATAGAGGCATATTGCAGCAGGTGGTTTTCACCCACATTGGGTTTCCACCTTATATATGGTGTTCTTTGGTGTGACTGTCTGTTTTTCTTGTTCCTGTTCATTATTATATGGTACTGACATACAAATTAATGGTCAACATCTGAAGAATAAATTAAATTATAAATCTGGAAGGTATATTGAAAAGAATTTGATAATACTGATTCACCCGCCCCCCCCTCTCAGTATTATTTCCAACAATTGGTATCAAAGCAGGTCCTTCAGAAGAAGCTTGATCGCTTGAAGGAAGATCTATCATCATGAGCAACTATGAGAGAGAAGCATCGATCAGGCCACCAATTTTTGATGGGACCAACTGCGTCTATTGGAAGGTAAGAGTCACAGCCTATCTTCAATCTCTTGTTACAGAAGTCTGGGATATCATAGATACAGGGTACACTTTTCCTTCAACAACTATTACAGATCCAGTTGGTAAGAAGAAATATGAAACAAATGCAAAGGCTGTCAATACTCTATTAGGATGTCTATCTCAATCAGAATCCATCAAGGTTATGCAGTAAAAATCCGTAAAACAAATATGGGATAAGATCGTTCTGAGCTATGAAGGAGATGAATAGGTAAAACGAGCAAAACTTCAAACCCTCAAAATTCAGTATGAAAATCTCAGAATGTACAATGATGAAAGTGTGGCTAACTATTTCCTACGTATAGATGAGATTGTTAGTTGTATGAAAAACTTGGGTGAAGAAATAAAAGAGGTTGTTGTGGTTGAAAAGGTTCTAAGATCTTTGTCCTCTAAGTTTGAATCAAAAGTTTCTGCAATAGAAGAAAAACAGAATCTACAAAACCTTACCATGTCACAGCTGCACGGAATTCTAACTGCTTACAAAATGAGGAAAGGAGGACCATCAGACAGGAGAGAAGTTGCATTCAAGGCCTCAGGGAAAGGAGATTACTATGAGTCAGGACATATGTCAGAAGAAGAGGAAGAATAAAATTTTGTTAAGAACCTTCAACGGGGTGCTGGAAGATTCAGAGGTAAGTTGCCTTTCAAATGCTTTGCTTATGGAAGAGTCGGTCACTATGCTGCCAAGTGTCCTCATAAAGATAAGCTTGACAAAGGTAAGGAACCTGTTAGATGGAACAAGAAACAGAATATAAATAAGAAAAGCTATTACACTCATGAAGACAGTGATGGACTTTCAAATAGTGATGGAGATGAACAAGGTAATAATTATAGACTCTTAATGGCTTTTGAAGATGATGATTTCATGGATGCTATAGATGAAGAAGGTCTGTATGAAGAGATTTCTAAACTCAAAATTTGTTTAGAAGAGAAAAATATGATTATTGATACTCTGCAATTCCAACTGGCTGAAAAGGAAAAACTTCATGAAAAGTTAGAATGTGAAATTGTGGGTCTTAGAAAATAGATTGAGAAAACAAAAGCTCTTAATCTTAGATTTGTTAAAGGATATGAAACCCTAGATGAGATTATCAATGTGCAGCGTTGTCCACTAATCAAGATAGGTCTGGGATATAATGAAGAAGCATCTCAAGCGCAGAAACCATCCACCTCCAAAATTTATCTTGATGCAGCAAGGAGTGAGCAAAGGTCCAACCAAAATCACCAGGTAAATCAGGGACAATTTACCTCAAGAATGAACAAAGAATGCCAGGTAAATCAGGGGCAATCCACCTTAAGGATGAACGGAAGCTACAACCAGCCACAAGTAAAACCTTCCCAATTTGCCTCAAGAATGGATGTCAGTAGAAACTATAATCGGTTGGTTGGTAGATTTGATAATCGCAAGAGTTTCTTCAATGGCCAATGTTTCTCTTGTCATAACTTTGGTCACAAAGTAGCTCAATGTGTTGCCTATAAGACAATCATGACTAGAGAAGCTCAAAAACAGAGGAGTATGACTGGGATCATGAAAAGAACCTAAAATAACTTTTCTCCTCTTGAAAATGAAATAGAATGTTCTATTTGTAACAATTTCGATCATGAAGATTTTGAATGGAGGAGTAGGTTTCGACAGACAACTCAGAAAGAGCAAGCCTCAAGTGCCAAAACATGGAGAATGAAGGAACCACAACCAGAGAGATGTGGTATAGCTTTATATGAGGAAGGGCAAGAAAATCAATGGTACATCGACAATGGATGTTCGAAACATATGACAGGTGATAAAGAAAAACTTCAGTCATATAGTGCCTTAGAGAAGGAGAAGAAGGTCTCTTTTGGAAATGACACCCCTGCTCTCATAGAAGGTAAAGGTTCTATTCAGTTAAAGGAAAAGGTCAAAGCTGGAAATGTCATGTATGTTGATGGCTTAAATCATAATCTATTGAGTGTCAGATAGATGTGCGATCAAGGAACTAAGGTAATATTTCGATCAAATGGATGTAGTGTTTGTGATCTTGATACAGGACAAACAATGATCAAAGGCATAAGAACTCCAAATAATTTATACATATTCAAAGAAGGACAACATCAATGCTATCTAAGCAAGAATGATGAACATTGGCTATGGCACAGAAGATTGGGGCATCTAAGCTTCTCACAGATAAGGAAAGCATGCAAATACCAGGCAGTTCGTGGTCTTCCGGACATCAAAATTCCAGACAATACAATATGAAAATCATGTCAGTTTGGTAAGAAAACCAGAACTAACTTCCTTGAGAAGGAAGGATCAGCTAGCAGACCGCTTGAACTAGTCCATACTGATATATGTGCTCCATCTAGGAAAAGGTCACCTTGAGGAGAAGAATACTTTATATTATTCATTGACAAATTTTCCAGGATGTGTTGGATAGGACTTATGAAGCACAAAGATGAAGCCTTCGAAAAGTTCAAATCTTTTAAATCCTTGGTTGAAAATGAATCAGATCACAAAATTAAATGCCTCAGGTCTGATAGAGGTGGGGAGTTTACCTCAAATGAATTTTTCAATTTTTTTGAAGAACATGGAATAAGAAGAGAATTCTCTACTGCAAGGACTCCTCAGCAAAATGGAGTAGTGGAAAGGATGAACATAACAGTTCAACAAATGGCTCATGTTATGATGGATGAGTCTGAAACTCCCGCAACTTTCTGGGGCGAAGTTGCATTTGCTGCAGTTGTTATTCTCAACAAGACAAATGTCCGGGTGAACAGCACTCAGACTCCTCACGAACTATGGTATGGTAAGACTCCTTCGGTAAAATACTTCAAAATTTTTGGAAGTAAATGCTACATCAAAAATACTGATGAAAATCTTGGCAAGTTTGAACCTAGAGCAGATGAAGGCATTCTCCTTGGTTACTCTCCCCACAGCAAAGCATACAAGTGTTATAGTAAAAGGCTGGGAAAAATTGTTGAAAGTATTGATGTAGTGGTTGATGAAGAAGAAAGCACTCCTAGGTAGGTAATATCTGAAGATTTCGAAGATGATGAGGACTATCCATCAACATCAAATCAGATTCATGATGAAGAAGAAACCCATGAGAAGCTAGAAGAATAGATAAGGATAGAAGAAAAGACTCCATCTAGGTACGTTCAGAAGAATCATCCAGAATCTCAAATTTTGGGGCAGAAAGAGGCTGGTATACAAACAAGAAGAACAATTGCAGAAGCTTCAAGCTACTTGGCATTACTCTCTTCCACTGAGCCACAAAATGTAAGAGAGGCATGCAAATATGAATGTTGGGTCAAGGAAATGGATGAAGAACTTGAGCGGATCGAGAAAAATAACACTTGGGAGTTGGTTCATAGACCAAAAGATAAGAATGTCATAGGGACAAAATGGATATTCAAAAACACGTTGAATGAAAATGGGGAAGTTATTAGAAATAAAGCTAGACTGGTTTGTAAAGGGTATGCTCAACAAGAAGGAATTGACTTTGAAGAAATGTTTGGTCCCGTTGCTAGACTTGAGGCCATCAGAATGTTCCTTGCTCTCTCTAGCTTCCAAAAATTCAATGTATTTCAAATGGATGTGAAATCAGCCTTTCTGAATGGAGACTTAGAAGAAGAAGTGTACATTGAGCAACTAGATGGTTTCATCCTTGGGAATGATCCAAATCTTGTATGCAGACTAAAAAAGGCTCTATATGGTCTTAAACAGGCTCTAAGGGCTTGGTACTACCGTTTGGACAAATACCTTCATCAACAAGGTTTTTCAAGAGGATTAGCAAATAGCAATTTTTATATAAAAGTTGAAAATGACAAATTACTAATACTTGTTGTGTATGTAGATGATATTATCTTTGGCAGCAATGAAGAAGCTATGAGTCAAAACTTTTCCCTGGTAATGCAGAAAGAATTCGAAATGTCATTGCTTGGAGAACTGACATATTTTCTTGGTCTACAAATCCAACAAAATGAAGGCGGTATCTTTTTATCTCAAACAAGTACCTTAGGCAGATCTTGAAGAAATATGGCATGGAAGATTCGAAACCAGTATGTACCCCTATGGTTACAGGATGCAGCCTCAGTGCAAATTATGAATCAACAGCATTGCATCAACCAACCTATAGATCCATGATTGGAAGTCTGCTTTATTTGACAGGTACCCGACCAGACATCATGCATGTAGTGGGAATAGTTGGAAGATTTGAGGCAAATCCAAAGGAAACTCATCTTCGAGCAGTTAAGAGAATCTTCAAGTATCTTCGAGGAACTCAAAACTATGGCTTATGGTATCTTAGAGATAAAGATCTCACACTTCATGCTTATACAGATGCAGATTAGGCCGGAAGCATGGATGACAGAAAAAGCACGAGTGGTGGTGCATTCTTTATGGATTCCAGATTAGTATCTTGGTTCAGCAAGAAACAGAGTTCAATAGCATTATCTATAGCTGAAGTAGAGTATGTGGCTGCTGCATCTTGTTGCACACAACTTCTTTGGATGATGCAAACTTTGCAAGATTTTCAAATCACTTGTACTCCACCTATCTCCATCTTATGTGATAATACAAGTGCAATCAACATTTCAAAGAACCGAGTCATGCATTCAAAGACCAAGCATATAACTATCAAATATCATTTTCTTCGGTTACAAGTGCTTGAACAAAAGGTCAAGTTGGAGTATGTTCCCTCTAAGGAACAGGTTGCTGATATACTTACCAAACCACTGCCCATGGAAACATTTGAATACCTCAGAAAAAAGTTGGGAGTAGTTGATGCATCATCTTGCTGTTGAATCTTGTCTGTTGTACGCGAATTTCATATGGGGTATACGCGTACATGGTTTGGTCAGAGATCAGTTGGCACAGGTTCAAGGGGAGCATATATTCTTCTAAATATGCATTGTTGGCATTATGGTAGAAGATCTTGGAGGAGCAAGTACAGAAGAAGAACATGGATGCTGATTTGAATAATGCTGCTAATGTTTTGTCTTTATGTCTTATATTTCTTTTGTCAAGGTCATGTAACGGCCTATCTTGGTTGCCCCACTATGCCTGGGATGGATAATGTAATGTGCTTATTATGTATTCCCACTTGATTGGGAGTTGTATGTACGAGTCTTAGGTGATAGGAAGGTCTCTTATCATGTACTTTCTTATAGAACATCTTTTTGTAGACCTTGCTTACAGTCAGGGGGAGCATGTTCAACACACTTCAGCAGAAGAAGAGGTATCATCAGGTTCTCAAGGGGAGTGTGGTCAGTGGGATGGTTATCAAGGAAAGAGATTATCTTGATCCGCCCTTTGCCCTTGATGTCAAAGGGGGAGACTGATTTGGTGTTGTTGTCATCAAGTCCAAAGGGGGAGATTGTTGGCATTATGATACAAGTATTGTCCTTGATGGAAACTCTCACAGATGACAGATCATAGTGCAACAGGGCAGTAGCAAAAAGTTGATGATTAGACTACAAAGAATGTAGAAAATGAAAGGCCCGCAGGTTCTTGTCCACAAAGATGCGGCCTTAGGCTGGGTCCGCAGGTGCATCATTCAAAAGGTGCAGACAAGTTGGCAGGTTTTCCCAACAAAAGGTGCGGACCTAAAGTTCATAGACTTCCATGCAGAGAAAAGCGCACGCACGTGGGAAATCTTACGGGTGATCCATGGTATTTACTCCGACATTTTTGATCCTATGGTTTTGGTCCGTGGTTTTGCTTCTAAAGTATTAAACCCAGGTTTTGGGTCCATTGTATTGGAATTCTATGGTTTTGGACCATGGTTTGAGTAAGGGCTAGTCTTTAAAAAGGAAAGGAGATCATTTGGCTGAGTACTCTTGAACATGAACTATCTAAAGAAAATCAAGATCTAAAATTCTGGTGATCAGTTGGAAGAGTGATAGCTAAATCAAGGAGAGACCTGAGCACTAGAAGGAAGATCTACTTTGACGCATGATCAGATCTGTGGATCTGACAGTCTGGGGCATATTGGAGGACTGATAATTTGGCTCAATTCGGAGGTCCGCAGGCGAACGACAGCGTAGGTGTGGAGGTACGCAGTCCAGACACGAGTTTAGGTATGGAGGTACACAGTACAGACGTGCGTTCAGTGCGGAGGTGCGCAGTTTAGACACGGGTTCAGGTGCGGCAGTGCGCATTTCAGTGATAGGAGCAGGTGCGGAGGTCCATAGGCGAACCACAGTGCAGGTGCGGAGGTACGCAGTTCAGACACAGGTTCAAGTGCAGAGTGCGCAGTTCAGACATAGGTTCAAGTGGGGCGGTGCGCAGTTCAGACATGGGTTCAGGTGCGGCAGTGTGCAGTTCAGCGACAGGTGCAGGTGCGGAGGTCCGTAGGATAGACACAGACAAAGTGCGGATATCCGCGGGTTTATATTGGTGAAGTTGCAGACTTTTCTTAAAACTTATTTTAGCTACTTTTGTCTATTGCTGCAGTGTTCTGGGTTCAGAATAGGTGTCTGGTTACTGGTATTGTTTTCTGGTTACTGTGTTCTGAGAAGATAGTGGTTGATTAAGTAGTTGATTGTGGAAAGGAGATTGGTTGATACATATGTACTTGATGTTTATGGATCCAGTCTGAAAATTTATGAAACGTGGTCCCTGGAAGAAAAGAGAAGGTTGAAGCCTTCAGTAGGTGAACACCTACGTACTAGTAGCTTAGCTAGTACAAGAGATAAGGGGGTTGTAGCTCCCTTCCAAGAGAGTCTGGAAAATGAGAGAGGGTTGTAGCTCTCTGCAGGTTGCAGCCTGCGTATTAGTAAAGGACTGCACCAGTACAAAATCATTGTAAAAAGAAGTTTCTAATTGAAAGAAGATAGAGACATATTGCAACAGGTGGTTTTCACCCACATTGGGTTTCCACCTTATATCTGGTGTTCTTTGGTGTGATTGTCTATTTTTCTTGTTCCTGTTCATTATTATATGGTACTGACATACAAATTAATGGTCAACATCTGAAGAATAAATTAAATTATAAATATGGAAGGTATATTGAAAAGAATTTGATAATACTGATTCACCCCCCCCAGTATTATTTCCAACATAAAAATGCCTCATAACTTCTCATTTAACACCATATGGAAAACATTAATTTTATTTGAAGATACGATGCATACATCAGTTATATAAACTCTCTTAAACAATTATTCAAAATCACTCATATTTTCTTGCACACCATCAGAATTCACATCTTCAGATGAGTGAGTGGATGCTGACAAAGATGTTCCATATTCTTCTCTTTCATCAACTAGTGACCCATCTGAGTCCACATGCATGCCCAAAATTTCAGGTTTCAAAATTATTCTAGATCTACAACTAGTTTCAGCACACTCCCATGTCAACACTGTTCCTTCTGGTAACAACCTTTTCAGAATCTCTATCGTCTTGAAGCGAAGAGTTCCTCTCTTCGTTAAATTGAAGTCATAAACAAGTATGTCAACATCCTCCAATTTTAATATGTCTGTGCGGCGGCAATTTATATTTGTACCCTTTCTTTTTCTTCTTCCACCATTTTTTTTGTGAACTACCATCTCTGGCTTATACACACCATTGAATGGGTGTGTAGTTGTGGCATACCAATGTACTTCAACACTTGTAACATCCTCATTTTCTATAAAGACCTTTATAACTTTAGCAACCCAAAATGGATAGCGATTGGGATCTCCATCTGCTAGCACTGCAATCATGCAACCCTCCTTAATATCCTGTACTGAAACCCTATAAAGGTCTTCCATGGCTTTACGTTGTGCATGAGATCTTTTGGAACCAATATACATCTCTCCTTTCGCTGCCTGTGAAGAATTAATAATACCTTGAGATTGTTGCTGTTCAACAATGTTTACTTCCTCATGTTCATTCGACACATTTTGTGGCCAAATAAATGGATTTTTCAAAGGTATATCTTCATTTGTTGTTGTTGAAATGATATCACTTTGATTATTGAAAAATGACTCCCACCAAACTAAATCAACAATGTCAAAGTACTCATATGTATATCTAATACATTTTTTAATTTCTTCTAGGCAATCAGAATAATGTATATCTCCATTCTGTCTGCGTGCATTCTGAACTTCACCAACTGATTGTAAGAACAATATTTTTGATGCAAATATTGGATGATCTGGAATGAACTTCAAAAATTGCAAACCCGATAACGGTGCCCATTCTGTAGTAGTTGAATACTTCTTGCCCCATATTAGTGTTTTCCCATCAATTTTTTTGATACAAAATTGATGTTGGAAGCTAATGTCATTAAGTTGTTCAATGCATTTCCCCTCACCATATGATCCCAGAATAAATCTTCGCATGTCAACAGTTTCTTCCAACACATCAAAAGTAGGCTCTGGCATGTATGATTTCTTAATACATTCAATTACTGATGGCAAGCTCCCAACTTCCTTCCTCCTCAATGTGATTGAAAAACGACTGAACATCTAATCAATATGGTCATGAGTGTGCCCAATAAGAAGGAAACCAACCTTTACCTTTTGAAAAATTCTCAATTCAACAAGCATGTTTAGATATCCAAAAACAACCTAATTTTTGTTTTCACGGCAAGTGTTGTCCAATTGTAGATACAAAACTTCAGGAAGATTACCATACCAATGAGAAATCACATCATGAATTATGGTTATGGTCAGATTTGCATCATTATGAATATTTGGAGCTGTGAAGTACACCCTTGGCAACGTTTTCCCATTGAAGACCATATAACCGACCAAGTGAAATTGAATAATATTTTCCTCCTGTAAATTTGTGGGTGTGCGAACAAAATGTGGTAAAAGTGTTTTCTTTTGGTCCATACCATCAATTATCAAACCCAAATATTTATTCGGATTATCATAACACTTCTTTCAATGCTTGTACAACTTCTTCCTTTCGTTTGTTTGTTGTTCGCGATGCTCCTGAAGTTCTTTGACAATTAAATCGACACAAAATAAAAGAAATTTATTAAGAAATATGTTTTCATAGTTGATGACTATACAATTTTAAAAGTTAAAGTTATGAGCGCTTACCTCTTTCTCAGCCTTCACATTTGTCCCTTTCTGATTTAAGAGAAGCACATGTACTACAAATCCCCATCCTTGTCTTCTTAGGAATACGGACATTGTTGAATTCTTTCTTCCATACCTTCACAAAATATTGATATGTAATAAACTGGCCATGTCCCTCAGCACCTTTTGCTTATTCTTTGTATAAGTTGTAGATTTCTCGTCATGAAAAATTATCTGGAACATGTATTGTCTCTCTATTTGGCATACACTCTCCATGCTTTGAAAAGAAATATTTCATCCATGACATTGCAGTATTTGAAATGGCCCAAACTATCTTTTATGACGTACTTCTGAATAAAATGTGGGATCCTTTTCCAAATTTTCTTGAATTCTCGAGAGACGAAAATTCCCAATTGAATGAAACATTTTGAAAGCTTTTCTACATATAAATAAATTTCTAATATGATAATCATAACCTAACAATGTAGATTGCATGCACCCAACTAAATACGAATTTTGCATGCTTTTATTCATTGACAAATATCTCTTCCTGATTTTTAATGAAAATGTGAAATCCATATGTTTCAGGAAATTTTTTTGGAAACATTCACTTGAAATGAGAGTACTGATAGAACTTCTTCTTGTCAGATATTCTGCTCTACCCCTTGTATAACTAGAACAACTTGCATTGATACGAAAAGGTCTGCTCCTACTCCTCGATACAATATTTCTTGGCAATATCTCCATCATTGGATCATCATTTGTATAAGGATTTTCATCATCATTAAGAGGAATGTTATCCACACTATGATCAACTATGCTTTTCAAATATTGACTTGGAGGATATTCTTCATCTTCCCCTTCTTCAGTGCTACTATCATAGTCCTTAGAATTCGGTTTGAATGGAAAATTTGACTCGATGTTTAATAGATATTCTTCCTCATGTGCATTGTCAGTGCTACTCTCATAGTCCATAGAATTAGGACTACGTCTAAAATGTGATTGTTTACTTATTGAAGATGCTACATCCTTTCCTTTGTCACTACTACCTTTATACCCATTAGAATTAGGACTAAGTGCATTGTCCTGTCCTTCATCATCACTGCTCTCATAGTCCTTAGAATTAGGACTAAGAGGACACTGTGACACTCCATTCTTTTAAAATTCATCATCGCGCTCTTCATAACTGTTGCTCTCATAGTCCTTAGAATTAGCACTAAGTGGACACCGTGACACTCCAATCTTTTGAAATTCATCATCCCTCTCTTCATCACTGTTGCTCTCATAGTCCTTAGAATTAGGACTAACTAGACACCGTGACACTCCATACTTTTGAAATTCATCATCATGCTCTTCATCACTTCTGCTCTCATAGTCCTTAGAATTAGGACTAAGTGGACACTTTGACACTCCATTATTTCGAAATTCATTATCACGCTCTTCATCACTGCTGCTCTCATAGTCCTTAGAATTAGGACTAAGTGGACACCGTGACACTTCATTCTTTTGAAATTCGGCATCATGCTCTTCAAAACTGCTTCTCTCATAGTTCTCAGAATTAGGACTAAGCGGACACCATGACACTCCATTCTTTTGATCTTCACCATCATGCTCTTCAAAACTGCTACCCTCATAGTCCTCAGAATTAGGACTAAGTGGACATCGTGACACTCCATTCTTTTGAACTTCACCATCATGCTCTTCATCACCGCTGCTTTCATAATCCTTAGAATTAGGACTAAGTGGAATCTGTGACTCTTTATTTATTTGAAATTCTCCATCCCCTCTTTCATCAGTGCTGCTCTCATAGTCTTTAGAATCAGGACTAAGTGGAAGAATTGACTTTCTATTCATAGTGGAAGAATTCCCGCTATATTCATCAATTTCAATAGAGTTGTTACGCGATGAAGATGTTGATGGTGTATAAATCAAAACTTCACTATCAGAACAATCCATCCCTTTCAAATAGAATATGTTGAATGATACAAATGGAGTCTCCTATGGATATTATATAGCTTAAAGAATGAAATTTTCCCTCCAAAATTTTTCGCAAAAATATTTCCCTCCAAAAAGTTTGTTAGATTTATTTACCTTAATTATTTTATTCTACAATTTATTGAAAAATGTAAACTAATTTTTTTTATGAAATAAACCACTAAAATTAAAATTGTAAACTACAACTTCTACATTAATTATTCTAATAGTTAAAGTATATAATATTTACTAAACAATTGATTTTTTTTTTTTTTAATTTTTATAGTATATTCTAAAACAAATTAATCCCACATTCAACCTGTTATAAAACAATTCTACAATATTCGCTTTATCATATTTTAAAACAAATTATCCCACATTAACCGTACGGAAAAACATCTCCGTAATTTCACTTATATATTAAATTGCATTATCACTATTACTCACATCACATCCAAGTTTTCTGAAGTTTGTTGAAAGACTCGTGAATTTGTGGAGCAGCTATATTGCTATCAACAACATATTCAACGAAGAATTCTCGCAATTGAAAGGTAAGTTAATATTTTTTTCTTCAAAATTTTCATATTAAATTAATTTAATGAAGAATATTTTTTCTTTAAATTAATAATTTTTCTGAGCCAAAATAACAATTACGTCCATCATGAGCATGGTGGGCCCGATCAAACTCAATCACCCAATAGCCGTGGGTGAGCCATCGTGGTGTCGTGCGGTGGGCAGGGAGGTCGGGCGGAGTGTGAGGGCGCGGGGGGTGTGGGGTGTGAGGGTTGCGGTGCCCACCGCGGCGGCTCACCCGCCTGTCGCGGGGGTTGGGTGATTCTCATAATTGCCCAACCCTTGCGGCAAGTGGGCGAGCTGCCAGGGTGGAGGTCACAACCTGACTCGCCCCCTATCACCAAGCCCCCATTCTCGACACTCTGACCTCCTTCAACCACACCTTGTTCCCCTACCTCCTTACCCCCCCTCCACATCCCCACATGACTCCTCAACACTCCCATCCCTACCCGCACCTGCCCCCTCACCCGCACGCCCTCCCTATCATCCACCACCTCACCTCACGTGCCCTCCCCATGCGACGACCCTCCCCACCCCATCGCACTCCTCCCTCTACCCCCGTCCACCTCTCCCACCGCACCCAACCGCCCCGCCCCCCCGGACCCCACACCACCCCGCCCCCCACCCCCTCCCCCCACCTGCCTCCCCCCCGACTCTTCCCCCCACCCCCCCTCAACTCTCTCGCCCTACCCCCACTGCCCCTCCCTACCCTCTCACCCGTCCCCCATGCCCCAGCCTCCCCCTCCCTTCTCCAACCCCCCCTCTCCTCTTCCCCCCTTGAACCCCCCACACCCTCCTCACCTCTTGCGCCACCCCATGCCCCAGCCCCCCACCCCACACACCTATCGGCCCGCACCCCATGCCCCACGCCCACCTCACCTCTCGCCACCCGCCTCCCTACTTCCCCTCCCCCCCCCACCTCTCGCCCCCCGCCCCCATGGCCACCCCCCCCTCACCTCTTGCCCCCCAACTCCATGTTGTGACCCCCCCCCGCCCCTCACCTCCCTCACCCCACCCCCATGCCCCCCCCCCGCCACTCACCTCCCTCACCCCACCCCCATGCCCCCCGCCCCTCTCTCCCCTCCCACCCCACCCTCAACTCTCTCCCCTCCCACCCCACCCTCAACTCTCTCCCCTCCCACCCCCATACCCCACCCCCTCACCTCTCGACCCTCTGACCCCGCCCTCAACTCTCTCGCCCTCCCACCCGCCACTCCCCCCAACACACCCCCACCACCCCCATGCCCCACTCCCTCACCCTGCCCTCAACTCTCTCCCCCTCCCACCTGCCACTCCCCCCAACACACCCCCACCCCCTCACCTCTCAACCCCCACCTCACCTCTCTCCCCCTCCCACCCACCACTCCCCCCAACACCCCCGCACCCCCTCACCTCTTGGCCCCCGCCATGCCCCACCCCCTTACCTTTTGGCCCCTCCACTCCCCCTCACCTCTCTCCCCCTCCCACCTGCTGCTCCCCCCGACCCTCCCCCACCCCCTCTCCTCCCTCCGCTCCCCCCCTCTCACGGCCTCCCCCATCGCCCTCTCGCCCTCCCCTCCCTCCTCTCCACTCCCACCTCCCTCCTCTCCACCCCCCCCCGCTCCCATGGCCTCCTCCACCCTCCCCAGCTGCCCCCCCCCCCCACCCGACTGGCGGCCAGTCGATTCCCAGAATCACCTAGCCGCCGGTTGGGCGGGTAACTGGGGAGGGCGGAGGAGGCCGTGGGAGCGGAGGGGGGGCGGAGAGGAGGGAGGGAAGGGCGAGAGGGCGGCGGGGGAGGCCGTGGGTGGGGGGGAGTGGATGGAGGAGAGGGGGTGGGGGAGGGGCGAGTGGCGGGTGGGAGGGGGAGAGAGGTGAGAGGGGGGTGGGGTGGGGATGCATGGGCGAGGGGGCCGGAGGTGAGGGGGTGCACATGGGGGTTGGGAGAGAGGTGAGGGCGGTGGGCATGGGGGTGGGGCGAGAGGTGAGGGAGGGGTGAGAGGGGGAGGGGGCGAGAGGTGAGGGGGATGCACATGGGGGTGGGGAGAGAGGTGAGGGGGGGTGGGCATGAGGATGGGGTGAGAGGTGGGGGGGGTGTGGGGGTTCGGGTGGGACATGGGGGTTGGGAGAGAGGTGAGGGGGGAGGGTGAGGGGTGTGTGGGCTTGGGGGGCGAGAGGTGAGGGGGGTGGGGGGAGCTGCATGGGGATGGGGAAGGGGAAGGGGAGGGAGGGAGCGGTGGGAGTAAGGGTAAGGGGGGCGCTAGGGCATAGGTTGGTGGGAAGGGGTAGGGGAGAGAGGAGGGGCGAGAGGTGATGGGGGTGGGGAAGAGTGCGTGGGGAAGGGGAAGGGGAAGGGGGGGGAGGGAAGGAAGGGGTAACGACGGGGGTACGACGTAGGTTGATGGGAAGGGGTAGGGGTGTTGGGGGGGGGTGCTTGGTGAAGGGGTAGGGGGGAGTAGGGGAAGGGGAGGGAGGTAGGGCGTAGGTTGATGGGAAGGGGTAGGGGGTGAGGGGTAAGGGTAAAGAGGGGCGGGAAGGGTGGAAGTAGAGGAAGGGGAAGGGGAAGGGCATGGGGGTAGGAAGGGTAAGGGGGCGGGAGCGGGAAGGGAGGGGAATGGGGGGGTTAAGGAGGGAGTGGAGAAGGGAGGTAGGGAAAGGGGGGGTGGAAGGGGCCGGGGAAGGGGGCAGAGAAGGGGGGGTCAAGGGGGAGGAGAGGGAGGTGGAGGGGGGTCGGAGTGAGGGGTGGAAAGTGAGTGGGTGCGTGGGGGGAGGAGGGGGTGGATGTGCGTGGAGCAAGGCGCAAGGGGCTGGGTGAGGTGTTATAGACATTTTTGTGCCTCGCAGCATGGAGCATGAAATGTCAATAATTACAGGGATCCTCAGTCCCTAAACATGTTGTTCTTACCCCTAGAGGAACAAGGTCAGCAAACCACAGCACTTCCTATCGGTTCTCCACCTGAAAACACTCAAAAACAGGCTATTTTTGGATCATGTCAACTGCTCCACTGAGCATCTGCGCTGAATGTCAACTGCTCCTCCTTGTACCTGCGCTGAAAGTCAACTCTAATGAAGGCTACCTGCGCTGGGCGAGATTGGCCAAGTGGCACAATCATTCTGCAAGGTGTCAATTGCCCAGGAAGCTTCCAAACTGACACTTGGTTCAAGGAATTCGCCCTGTGATGAGTAAGAGGTACTTGATCTCCATGTGGAAGCAAGGATCTCCAAGTGGACTCAAGAACTGAAGTTTAACTGAAGAGGGAGAGGACACAAGGCAGCTTTATGTCAGTCTCAAGCTGACTCATCCTTTCTCCTTCTACCCTATATATAGAGCTCTTCTGTGAGGTCTAGGGAGGCTGGAATTTTGTGCAAAGCAAGGAAGTGCTGTTGGTTTACAGTTAGAGCTATTGGGTGATTGCTTTTATAGAGGGGAAGAGGAGATTTCTTGCTGCTGGGGAGGTGCTGCTGGATTGGAGCCATTTATGGTTGTAACCTTCTCAGAACCTTTTTCTTCTATCAATAAAGCTTTGATGTTCTCCTATATACTTGTATTGCAATGATGTATTGTTTTTATCTGTATATTTGATTCATTCTAATCCATGCATCAGTTATGAGTACATGTTTCTTGTAGTTTCCCTCTCTTGTTTTTGCAGGATCTTTGTGTAGCTGGGCCGGCAAAGGGAGCAAGGAGCTGGGAACAAGAGGCAAAGAGAGAAGACAGGATCGACAAAAGCGAAAGACATCGGTTGGTCAATCTTTTATTCCTTCTCTGTACTTTCATAAAGGAAAAATATCAAAGCTTTACTTTCAGTTGTTGCTAAGGAACTATCACCCTTAGAGTCGGGATAGGGTCATTCCGAGTCGGATACTTTTCCCCACAACAAACTGGCGACTCCACTGGGGAGCCTAGTATCTTGTTGGTTTATTGTGTTTCTTGCTATTCATCTTGTAAACAAGGAGAGCACCAAATCGAACTGCAATTGAGTCCTTCAATTGCAAAGTAGAGGGCAGCTGCTCTGGCTCAGTTTCTGAGCAAGTTTATGATTTGAAGAGCTGATCCACAAGGACTCTTGTGCTCTTTGTGATAGCTTTTCATCCTCTTGATCATCCCTTAGCTTGTACTTGACCTATAGCTTTTTATTTCAGCAAAAACAATGAATTTTTGAGCTTTTTATGACCCGGAAACCCTTGTAAACGCAACTCTCGTGTCTCAGTGCAGGCTGTCCAAAGGCACTCTGCATTTCAGCGCAGGTATTCCCTTCGGGAACTGCGCTGAGAGTCAGTTTGACAGACCAGAGCCTGCACTGAACCAGTTAGGCTATGTCTTCCTGAGGTTTCCCACTGAGTCTTGGCCCTGTTTTCACTGTTGTTTTGCTGCTGATTGCTTGTCATTTGTACTTGCTGTAAACCAACTTTCCTTGACATTATTCCGCCTCAGTTGTGTGATGAAACTGTGATTGTTCTTTCAGTATTTCTTGTTTCAGTTACAGTTTCCCATTGTGAAAAGCGAACCAGTATAGCTGTGGCCTCTTAGATCCTGAACTGTAAAAGTGTCTTTGTGATCTTAAGAGCTAGTTTTGTTACTGTTCATGGCTGTTTGAGTTTGTTTGTTTTTCATTTTGTGGTTTGAATCTATACATTTCCAGTGTCTAAACAAGTCGATCTTAAGGTGTCTTTTGATTTTGGACAAGCTTGTTTACTTTCGCTTGAAATTAGATTCAGAGTTATACAACAGTTTCCTTTTTGTCTTACATCAACATTAAGGATAAAGAAAAGAAATATCTGCATTGTGCATGTGCATTATTGACGGTTTGCATGTTAATTTAGGAAAAGTGCATTTAGTGTGTGTTCTATGATCTGTGAGAAAAGTTGATGTCTTTCTTTTCCCTCAGTAGATTAAGGTTTTCAAAGTTGAAAGACTGAAAAGTTTTGCTTCTCATCTTAGATTGCATTTAGGAAGTTGTACATATACATCTCGTGGTGATCCTTAAAGGCAAACTGATAAGCAAGATCAACATTAAAATAAATCCAATTTACATAACAACGCTTTGTAACATAACGCAAACATCTAGAGGTCTAGGTAGAGACGTGTTCCGGCGTCGTTAAACATAGTGACTGTCGATCTCTACGAAGGTGGGTGATTCCTCCTGAGGGACGATAGCACTAATACGGACTTGTGCTCCCGCGTACCGTCGCGTATATTGGGAGACCCCTATAGGCAATTATCCTTTATCCATAGGAAGCCGTGTCGACCGCCCTACTGATCGCGATGCAGTGAACACAGCATTCACGAAGATCGACCACCCGTACCGTAAAACGTATTCTGTGGTTTCGCGAAAGGTTTGGCACACCCTCTGCCTAGATCTCCAGAGCAGTTTCTTTTGGCCCTTTTCAAACTCTATAACTGAAAAGGTCCAACCGAGCATTTGTCACTTCGGGCTCGTTAAAACATCGAAGGCGACTAGAGTCATCTTTAGCTTTTTCTCGACTCTTAAAACATGAAAAAGCAAGTTTGTGTCTGAAAGCGTCGTTAATAAAATTTATTTTAAGCGGAACAAAATCACCTGTTATTCCCACGTTGATCTTTCAGTTGAAAAGTATGGAGCCCACCAACCAAGGAGGCAACCTTGGCGGAAGTCCAAATCCCTTCTCCTCTTGGGGAGATGTTGGTGCGCCTCATATGGCAACATTGTCACTTCCAGGATTGACAATCGGCCTCCCTGTATGGCTCTTTTCAACTAATGTAGTCCAGATCGCCACTAATCCTGAGCAGTCGAATCAACAGTCAGAACAATCTAGAACTACCCACTAGCCTTCCACTTCTTACAATACTTCCTCCGATCCTTCATCTTCGTAAGGTAGCGCTGGCAAAAGTCAGCCTCCCAAGGAGAAGAAGGAGAAGAAGAAGAAAGAAAAGAAGCAGAAGGAGCCTATGGCGAAGGCGGCTGGGGGCAAGCAGGAGACAGCTGACAAAAACCCACACACTGCACCGACCGGGCCTAAATCGCCATGTGTCATTTGCAAAGGGACCCACTTCCATCGTGATTGTCCTTGTATTCCCCGGATACTAAGGGACTGGTCCCCAAGGTTGCACAATCCGGTAGCATCAACCTCTGATAGTCATGTTGATTGCAGTCCGTCAACTAGCGAGAGTGAAGGACGAAGAGGGAGACCAAGATCACCCTGTGTATTGTGTGAAGGCAAGCATGCCATCCACAAATGTCCATTCTTAGATGAGGCAAAGAGAGTTTTGGAAGATCGCCCGGTTTCACCGTTACGACTTCCTCCTGGATACCAAAAACTCGCGCCTAATCCCTTGATAGTTGAAAATCCAGCTGACCCGCCCAAGTGGTCAGCTGAAGTGTCGGTCATTGAGAATGAACCTACTGAATCCAGACCAGACGAAAGTCTAAAGGTCGAAACGGCAGTTGACCCGGTTCTTCCTTCAGAGGTTTCATCGTCCAATGACCCTGTCATTGAAGACCCATCTTCAAATGACACCGTCGCCGAAGAGTCATCTTCATGCGACACCCTCACTGAAGAGAATAAGGATGACACCATCCAGGTTCTTTTCATTAGCACCGACTCTGATGAGCGTCAGGGCAATGCGCCCATTCCTTTATCGCAGGAAGGAACATCATCAGGGTCATACCCGGCCGTATATTCGGTCCCACCACCAAGCAACCTGGTTGTATCCTTCGATTGGAATCAACTAGGCAGACCCCGGTTACCAGCCAGTATACCATTCAAAATCATTGTCCAGATCTATAAAATGATTATGGCTGGTACTATCATTGATGAGGGGGCGTCTGTGAGTATCCTTTCCTCTGTTGCTTGGAAAGCACTGGGTTCCCCGGCGCTTTTACCTGAGTTAAGAAATCTCTCAGGTTTTGATAAAGGAACCAGTCGACCATTAGGAATCCTCCCCAATGTGCCTGTTACATTGAAAGGGAAGACCGTTAATTTGAACGTGATGGTCGTCCAAGGACCCTTGGATTATAACCTACTCCTTGGACGTGACTATATTTATTGCATGGGAGCGATAGTCTCCTCACTCTTTAGAGTAATGTGTTTTCCGCACGAAGGAAGGATGGTCAAGCTCGTAGACCAACTTTCATTTCCGGGATCTCGCATCGCAAATAGTCAAATACCAATCCTAAATGGTCTGTTCACTCAAGATATGCTTCCACCCCCAGTCCTCCTTCCCGATGAGTGCGAGTGATTCGGAAAGAAAGACTAGAACCCAGGGGGCATGCACCCTGGTCTGCTCCAGGCAGAAGAAACCCTGGGTATAAAGTAGAATTTCCGCAGAAGAATATGACTAGTCCGTACCCCATCCGTGGATGGAAGAGGGGTTGTTCTGGAATAGTATTCTTTTGTTAAAGTTATGTGTTTGGCAAAAGAGTCATTCACCTTTGTCTAAAGAGGTGGGCAATGCCCAAGTAGGAATTCCCTTATTACAGCAAGTAGTAACCATCTTTGGGGAAAAGCAAGCCTCACCCATTAAAACAAATGTTTTGAAGGATAAGTAGGGGCAGCCTCCAAAGAAAGAGATTCTATTGTTGTGACAGAGGGTAACCATCGTTAAGTAACCCAATGATAGACATCGCCGAAGAAAGAGATTGATTTGCGGCAGCAAATAGAACCCTCTTCGGATAATAAGGAAGAGACAAGCCTCCCTCAATAATACCAATGTTTTGTCTTTGAGTAGTGTTCTTCTCTTGTCACAAATAGCTGTTCGTTAAAAGTTGGGCCGACGGGAAGACTGAGTACCGCGTAAGACCCCTTAAAATAATGGGAAGACTAGTATCGTTAACATTAGATTGGCAAGATGACAAGTAGCTGTGAACACCCAAAGAAAAGCAGAGGTAGGGGAGAGGAGGGGCAGCCTCGAAATTCTATCCTATGTCTGGGGGCATGCAAACTTTTGGAATGTGAGCGAGGGACGACTATTCATTTTTTAAATTTTTAGGTCCTCCCTTTAAACCTGTAGGTCTAACCCTTTAAACTCGTAGGATTAGCCGATTCCGACCTTGCAGGAAGAAAGTCTGTGGGGCAAAGGTAAAAACTTGCCAAATTTGGAGCATAGCTTCGTGAGATAAAGCTCCTTAAAAAATAGCTATCTCACAGGAGGCGTTCTTATTCTATGACTGGTATATCGAGCAGTTTTAGCACATAGTTCATACTCGTTAAAAAATAAACGCAAGATCCGAGCAGTTTTAGCACATAGTTCATGCTCGTTAAAAAATAAACATAAGTTGTGAGCAATCTTCCCTTAGAGTTCAAGCTCACCCAGAAAAAATGAACCGGTAAATAACCTTGGTGAATGTAACCTTTGACAGCCATATTAAAGCCCTTGGTCGTGTTCTTGCAGTCTCACCTCCATCCGTTCATTTGGCCAACCGTTCATCTCCACATGTTTGTTTACCCATTTTGAGGAACAGCTGCGAAGAGTGATTTCACTTAGCCATCCTTGTGACACTGCCGTGATTGGAATATTCCAACTTGTACCTGGAATCTGCTGCTATCCCTGTTTATCACTCGTTCCTCAAAAGACGAGTCTTCTTTGAGCTCTTTTCACTGACTCGTAAAATATGAAAAGTTTGCCGAGTTTTGGCCTTCCAGCTCGTTAAAGTGACCGGAAGAGCTATCCCTCCTCTAGATTTTAATCTTTTTGGACCTGAGGGATTATTGCACAAAAAGATCGAGCGCTTGTTTTGTTCGGCTCGTTAAAGAAATCGAAAATTCATCCCTTCTGTATTGTTTTATACTTTTTCGGACTTAAGGGATTAGATGACGAAAAAGGAATTATGGAGTTAACTTTCTGTACCTTTTCGGACTCTCTAAAAATGAAAAGGACCGAGTTTTCCTTGTCGTTAGACTCGTTAAAATGATTAAATAGCGACAAACTTGTCTTTAGACGAGAACGAGTTTCCCTATCGCTAAGCTCGTTAAATCATAGCGATGGGCTTGCCCGAAGGGCAGGTTATAGAACAAGCATATGTTATCCTCCTCAAGCTTGACAAAAATAAAGAGGTACTGGTCAGAAATGACTGGGGAAAAATTGGGAGAACATCAAAGCTTAATGGTAGCAAGTCGCTCTTGAACATGACACTTTTCTTCCGTACCACATCGGGTTGGGTTGTTTCATTCACCGGTCTCTTCACCATGGTCTTCGCCAAACCATCCACATTTTGGGGTAATGCTACCGATCCATCGCATCAGTGTCGTTATATGTTCAAGAGAGGTCATTCTGAAAGTGTCAACCGTGTCCCATCCACTGCCATACATTATCCTTCATCCATTCATGATCGCCACCCTGAATCATATGTCACAGTTTGTTTTCACCTCCACTAAAATCATTAGCTCCGTTCCGTGTCATTGATGTGGGATTCATTAAGGCCCTCCTTTGACGGATCGCTTCTTGTCGACTTCAGCTCATTATCCAAGAAGTTGATCTAGGAACAACCCCATCAGTACTTTGAAGCTTGCATGCCTCAATGGCAAGTTTCTCACTTCCGGCGACAGGTATACATCAATGACCTTCGACCAGAAGATTTTGCGTGGCGTTCGACGCCAAGTCCTTTATTCACGCCACGTGAATTGTACTGCAGTACCTTGAGGGTCATTATCATTATCGGTGATTCCTCTCGCGCTTGTTAACGGTTTTCATCATTGACCGGTAATCAAGCGATGTCTTTCCATGTTCGACTTCAACGAAATTTTCACATGGATCGACTTGTACTTAGAGTGAAGATCGAATGAGTTTGAAGACCCCGGGTCTAGTTTCATCCATCTGGGCTGCGATACATATTCAGGAAATATAAAAGCATTTGTCATGTACATCATTGCAGCAGATGATCATCCTACTCAAAGGATGATAATTTCAGCAGAGAATTATCAGTCTACCGTCAGACGATCGTCTGTTCTATGTACCAAAATGTATTTATAAAGCTGAGCATGGGAATGCCCGCCTCAGGTAGATCATGAAAACAGAATGAAAAATAATGTATTGTATTGTATTGTATTACAGGGCACCTCTCAGCACTTGAATGAACTTCGGACCCTCTGGATAAAGCATTTCACCCGATAAACGGCCTCATACTTTAGGGGGCAACTGTTATAGACATTTTTGTGCCTCGCAGCATGGAGCATGAAATGTCAATAATTACAGGGATCCTCAGTCCCTAAACATGTTGTTCTTACCCCTAGAGGAACAAGGTCAGCAAACCACAGCACTTCCTATCGGTTCTCCACCTGAAAACACTCAAAAACAGGCTATTTATTTTTGGATCATGTCAACTGCTCCACTGAGCATCTGCGCTGAATGTCAACTGCTCCTCCTTGTACCTGCGCTGAAAGTCAACTCTAATGAAGGCTACCTGCGCTGGGCGAGATTGGCCAAGTGGCACAGTCATTCTGCAAGGTGTCAATTGCCCAGGAAGCTTCCAAACTGACACTTGGTTCAAGGAATTCGCCCTGTGATGAGTAAGAGGTACTTGATCTCCATGTGGAAGCAAGGATCTCCAAGTGGACTCAAGAATTTAAGTTTAACTGAAGAGGGAGAGGACACAAGGTAGCTTTATGTCAGTCTCAAGCTGACTCATCCTTTCTCCTTCTACCCTATATATAGAGCTCTTCTGTGAGGTCTAGGGAGGCTGGAATTTTGTGCAAAGCAAGGAAGTGCTGTTGGTTTACAGTTAGAGCTATTGGGTGATTGCTTTTATAGAGGGGAAGAGGAGATTTCTTGCTGCTGGGGAGGTGCTGCTGGATTGGAGCCATTTATGGTTGTAACCTTCTCAGAACCTTTTTCTTCTATCAATAAAGCTTTGATGTTCTCCTATATACTTGTATTGCAATGATGTATTGTTTTTATATGTATATTTGATTCATTCTAATCCATGCATCAGTTATGAGTACATGTTTCTTGTAGTTTCCCTCTCTTGTTTTTGCAGGATCTTTGTGTAGTTGGGCCGGCAAAGGGAGCAAGGAGCTGGGAACAAGAGGCAAAGAGAGAAGACAGGATCGACAAAAGCAAAAGACATCGGTTGGTCAATCTTTTATTCCTTCTCTGTACTTTCATAAAGGAAAAATATCAAAGCTTTACTTTCAGTTGTTGCTAAGGAACTATCACCCTTAGAGTCGGGATAGGGTCATTCCGAGTCGGATACTTTTCCCCACAACATGAGGGGAGCGCATGTTTGGGGGGAGGTGGGGGCACGTGGGTGGAGAGAGTGGCGGGGAGGATGTGCGGGTGAGGCAGGTGGCTCTGGGGGAAGAGAGTCGGGTGCGACATCCTCGCACGTTCGCCCCCACCCACACCCACGCACCCCTGTCACCACACCCACTCGCCCCCACCCGCCCGCTGTCCACCCAACCCCGCCGTCCCTCACCCGACCTCCCGCCCACCCATCGACCCGCCCGCCCGCATGTTACGGGTGGCTGGGCGATTCTGATTATACAAATAAAAAAATTATGATATATTTTAATTGTTAATTTAAGTTAATATGCTTTTGTTATTTACTGATTGATGTGTTTCTATTTTTCAGGAAAATGGCATCAAAGAAAATTTCTGTGAATCTTTCTGGACCAAAGAATCTTAAAGGTTTATCTTCAAAAAACATTGGTGAATGAAATCCACCTGAGTTCATGGCTACAAATCTTTCAAGTGCCTCAAGTGTTAAGAAGATAATTTCAGACTGGAAGAATTCAAAAGAGGTGAAATTTCCATCAAGAGTCTGGTATGTGAAAGAAAAAGAAAGCACAAATGTGAATATATATGTTATGAAACCAGCTCAAGAAAAGATAGAAAAGATAGATCAACGCCTTAGAATTCAGCCTCTTCGAGGGGGCAACCTCCTTTACATTACATAAATGAACAATTCTTGGATGATTCAAATGACAAAACCTCCTTTCTATATATAGGAGTTTAAGGAGTCACAATATAATCCAGCCGACCTAACAATAATAATATAAAGCCACAAAAATAACAATAGAGGGATTCTATGGGGCACAGTAATAACAATATGGGGGCAATAGGGGCACAACAATATTAATAAGGGGTATAACTACAATAGTAATGGGGTAATCACTAGTATTATAGGGACCCAACATGCCCCTCTCCTTCAAAAAAGTGTTGTCCTCAACGCTTGAGTAGTTCTGGATACTTCTGCATAAAATTCTCATCCTCCCATGTGGAATCTTCAGCGGATAAGTTCTTCCACTTGATAAGATACTCTGAAATTGATCGATTTCGTAGCTGTCGAGTTCTTGTTTCTGTGACTGCTTTCGGTTCCAATATAATTTTTCCTTCCTCGTCAAGTTCTGGCAATATTGTTTGAACTGGGAGCTTGTCGCCTATAACCTTCTTTAAACATGAAACATGGAAAACTGGGTGCAATCGAGAAGCTGCAGGAAGCTCCAATTTGTATGCCATAGTACCAATCTTTTGCAACACCTTGTACGGACCATAATACTTTGGTGATAATTTATTATCCTTCTTAGCTTGCTTGAGGGACATTTGCTTATATGGTTGTAGCCGTAGGAATACCCAATCACCTACATCAAAACTTCTTTCACTGCGATGTTGATCTGCCTGTTGTTTCATTCTATTTTGTGCCAACACGAGGTTATCCTTTAAGAGTTGGAGGACTTGTTGTTGATGTTCGATGTGATGTTCCACTGCTGAACCTTAGAATTTTCTCTTAAATATGATGTGATGGATGGTGGTTGATACCCATAAAGTGCCATAAATGGGGTCATTTTTGTTGCTGTATGGAAGGAAGTGTTATACCACCATTCAGCCAGAGGCAACCATTTGACCCATTGTGTCTGTTTATCAGATACAAAGCAACGAAGATATCCTTCCAAACATTTGTTTACTATCTCAGTTTCCCATCAGATTGAGGATGATAAGATGAGCTATGAGCTAACTGAGTACCAAGACAAGAAAATAATTCTGTCCAAAAATTTCCAGTGAAAATGGGATCTCTGTCACTTACAATAATCTTTGGGTTTCCATGTAGCTTTTGAATTGTTTCCATAAATGCAGTAGAAACTGTACTGGCTTTAAATGGATGTGATAATGCACAAAAGTGTGCATACTTGGTAAGTCTGTCAACTACCACCATGATGACACTCTTTCCCTCAGACTTGGGTAAACCTGTGATAAAATCCATTGAAACCTCCTCCCAACGTTGGCTTGGAATGGATAAAGGTTGTAATAGACCCGGTGTCTTAATTGTTTCAACTTTATTTTGTTGGCAAACCAAACATTCCGCCACAAACTTTTGAATATCTGATTTAAGGCCATCCCAAAAAAATTCCTTCTTAACCCTGTGGTAAGTTTTTAAAAATCCTGAGTGCCCTCCTAAGGGAGAAGTGTGCAATTCCATAAGAATCTTTTGTTTTAGCTGGGAATTCTTACAGAGGTATAAGCGATCTTTGTACCATAACGAATCATTTTGCCAGCTAAATGTATCAGACGTACTGGAATCTTGTTGTAGCTTTCGAATAAGTGCCCACACTTCTTCGTCATTCTTCCATTCCTCCCTTGCTTCGTTTATCCAATCTGGTTGGATAATAGAAATGGCGCACAACAATGCTTCCACATCCTCATCCTTTCTTGAGAGTGCATCTGCCACCACATTTTGCTTCCCTTTTTTGTAGATGATTTCAAAGTCATAACCCAACATCTTTGTGACCCACTTTTGTTGCTCTTCAGAGGATAATCTTTGTTCTAAAAAGTATTTAAGGCTATCATGATCCGTTTTTACCTTGAAGTGTCTTCCCATTAGGTAGGGTCGCCATTTCTTAAGTGCATGGAGTATTGCCAACATTTCCTTCTCATAAATAGCTTTGCTTAAAAACTTTCCCTTGATTGGACGACTTTCAAAAGCAATGGGTCTTTCATCTTGCATTAGAACAACACCAATTCCATTTCCTGAAGCATCACATTCCACAATAAAGGTTTTTGTGAAGTCCGGTGTAGCTAAGACCGGTGCTTGGCACATTGCCTCTTTAAGATGTTCAAAGGCCTTTGTTGCTTCCGGAGTCCATGAAAATGCATCTTTCTTCAATAATGTTGTTAGAGGTGCTGCTATTCTCCCATAATTCTTAACAAACTTGCGATAATACCCTGTCAACCCAAGAAATCCTCGCAGATGCTTTATGGATGTGGGGATTTTCCATTCCTTAATGGCTTTAATTTTGCTAGGGTCTACCTTAACTCCTTCATGAGATACAATATGACCCAAATATTCCACCTCCTGGACTCCAAAGAAACATTTGGATCTTTTTGCATATAATTGTTTCTCCTCCAATAGTTGTAGCACCCTGTCAACATGTTCAACATGATCCTTCCAAGACTTGTGTAGATTAGTATATCATCAAAAAATACTAACACAAATTTTCTAAGGAATGGTTTGAAAATTGAATTCATCAAACCTTGAAATGTTGAAGGTGCATTGGTAAGGCCAAAAGGCATGACCAAAAATTCATAATGACCCTCATGAGTTCTAAATGTTGTTTTCGGAATGTCTTCAGTCTTCATTCTGATTTGATGATATCCTGAACGAAGATCCAACTTGGTGAAGTAAATTGATCCATGCAATTCATCCAGTAATTCATCAATGACAGGAATGGGGAACTTATCTTTAATAGTGAGCTTGTTGAGCTCCCTATAATCCGGACACATGCGCCATGATCCATCCTTCTTGTGCACCAATACTACTGGAGCAGAGAAAGAACTTTGACTCGGTTGAATTATACCAGCCTCTAGCATTTCTGCAACCATACGTTCAATTTCATTCTTTTGGACATAGGGATATCTGTACGGCCTGATGTTTGGAGGAACACTTCCTGGAATCAGATGAATAGCATGATCATGATCACGCATAGGTGGGAGACCTTTGGGAGTCTCAAATACCTTGGAATGATTGTCCAGGACTTTTTGGAGATCTGGAGAAATAGATGATTCCGATGTGGAAACATCTAGCGAGCATAATTGTGCAATTACACCTCTTTGCTCCTTTTTTAGAAGCTTTGTCATACCATTAGAGCTGATTATCTTTCCTGGTTTCCCTGCAATACCCCTTAATTCAACTTCCTTTCCTTCCGTAGAAAATTTGATGAAAAGTTCTTGAAAATTAAAAGCTATTGTACCCAGGGATTGTAGCCATTGGACTCCTAGTACAACATCAGCACCTCCCATTGGAATGGAAAGCATTGGGCTAGTCAATACATATTCTCCCATGGATAGCTTGATATTATGGCACTTTCCAGAGCAATTTATTGTTCCTCCATTTGCAATCATCACTTGACACTCTGGTGCTGGATATAGGAAGCAATTCAATTCTTTTGCTACCTTACAATGAATAAAATTGTGGGTGCTTCCTGAATCAATCAACACTATTACCTTTTTCTTCTTGATTTGTCCTTCTATCTTGATGGTTTGAGGAGTGGTAATTCCGCCAATGCATTACAAGATATGGTCGGATTTATTTGTTCTTCATCTAGGCTTTGTTCCTGGAGTATATCCTCTTCTTTTGACCTTTCTTGCTCCTTTTCTTCTTCCTCTTCACAATCTATGTAGAATAATTTCTTCTCAGCACACTTATGACCTTTAGTGTATTTGCTATCACAACTGTAACAAAGCCCTTTTGCTCTTTTTTCTTCCAATTGTTGTGGTGTCAACCTTATAGGTTGTGGAAGACTAGGGGCAACAACACTTCCGTCTTTATAGTTGTGAGTGGTATGCTTCCTAGTTGCCATAATTTTGCTTTCCATTTTTCTTGCTAACCTGAATGCCTTCTCTAATGAATCAGGTTCCCAAAGGCGAACATCATGTTGGATATTATCCTTTAAAGACCCTATGAACACATCAATCCTATGCTCCTCTGGAATATCTTTTACCCTTATGTTCAATTTTTGGAACTCCTCAATGTGCTCCATTATTGAACCCTTTTGTTTGAGACTTATCAATTGGCTAAAAAAAGTGTTGCTTTTTGTATCCTCATAATGTGCTATCAATTCTTCCGTAAAAATTTCCCAAGTGATAAATGGTTTACGAGAGCAAAGCCATTGATACCATACAAACTGATTTGGTTCCAAATATAAAGTTTCCATACGTACCTTTTGTGTGTTTTGCACATTATTGAGATCGAAGAATTGCTCCATCTGTAATATCCATGTGGCGGGATCCTTGCCATCAAACTTCCTCATATCGATTTTTGGAATATGGTGAGTCTTCGATCCAACATTAGCATCTATGGAATCATGATTAACATTTCTTTTGTTCTCATCATGAGTTTCCTTTAGTACCCTTTCACCCTTATGGACCATTTCTTGTAGCAACTTATTCATATTTATCTTCAATTCGTCCATGTCTGTCTTCAAATCTATCTTCAAATCATCCATCTTAGCTTCCACGTCAATCATCTTAGCTTCTACGCCTTTCTTTAAACATCCATTTTAACTTCTACACCTTTCTTTAAACCATCCATCTTAGCTTATACATCTTTCTTTAAACCATCCATCTTAGATTCTGTTCCTTTTTGTGCAAGGGACAGTTGTTGCACTTGGTCTTGTAATTTTGATATATCATGTTGCATTTCTTCCTCTTCTTCATGAGTCATGCTAGAGCTTTCAGGTTCCTTACTAGGTGTTTGCATTTTCTTTCCTCGGGGCATCAGTTACCGATAATAATGCTCTACTATGCCCTTTGAATTCCTTCAAAATAAATTTTCAAACCAAGCTTAAGAAAAAATTTAAGAAAATCTACACACCTTTTTTCACTTTGTAGGAGCTCGATATTGCCTCTGATGTATCTCTGTACTTTCCGATCATCTAGTTCTGAATTTGTGACCTATAGTAGCCCTCTGTGTCCTCTTTCCAATGCCACAAGTCTGACCCAAATTGGATTCTCCAAGGAAGAGTTATGTGAAATCTCCCACAGTGACTTGCTTATAGACTAGTTCAGTAGAGCGAACTTGTACGACGTGCCACGAGTCACTGTTTCGACCTTTGGATCTAAAACATGCATACAAGAAACTAAGTCCATCCTCTTTCGTACCTTCTTACGAAATTTCAATCCGATCCCTAGAGAGAAAGTTATGACGATTTTCCCCAGGTCACCTGTTTTGAATGTAATTCAGGAGTCTGCAAAAAGACCAACTTCCTCAGATCATATCTCCGCAAATTTCACACAAAAAGCTCTGAAATTTGGACCCAAGGTTCAGCGTGATTTCTTCTCAAATGGGTTTTTTTTGCGACTTCTGAAACATCACAGAAAAAAAGTTATAGCGAAAATGCCACGATGACTTGTTTGGAGCAGCAAAACCCTAGAATCCAAAGCTCTGATACCAAATGTTATGAAACTAGCTCAAGAAAAGATAGAAAAGATAGATCAACGCCTTAGAATTCAGCCTCTTCGAGGGGGCAACCTCCTTTACATTACATAAATGAACAATTCTTGGATGATTCAAATGACAAAACCTCCTTTCTATATATAGGAGTTTAAGGAGTCACAATATAATCCAGCCAACCTAACAATAATAATATAAAGCCACAAAAATAACAATAGAGGGATTCTATGGGGCAAAGTAATAACAATATGGGGGCAATAAGGGCACACCAATATTAATAAGGGGTATAACTACAATAGTAATGGGGTAATCACTAGTATTATAGGGACCCAACAATATATCTATATATTGATATACCGAATGATAATGGAAATTTTGAGGTGATGGAAAGAGTCATAGATATGTGTTCGGTACCGAACACTAAAGTTATTTACGTACTTACAAAAGCTCCCAAGTCACATGAAAGGATTAAACACCGACTATCATATTCATTATATGACATGAGAGAAGTATCTACAAAGTTGTGTAAACAAATCGTAAATGAGATGACACAAAACATCGTAAGGATTGTTATTTATATTTGTATTTTGTGTTCTTGAAAGTGTCTCACTATATTTTTTTTAACTTCATTTTTATTGACATATGATATTTTGTTTGGCAGAATTTTGTTGAAAGTTGTTCAATTAGGTTGGGAGGCATTCATTTCATAGAGCATGTGTTATGAAACCAGCTCAAGAAAAGATAGAAAAGATAGATCAATGCCTTAGAATTCAGCCTCTTCGAGGGGGCAACCTCCTTTACATTACATAAATGAACAATTCTTCGATGATTCAAATGACAAAACCTCATTTCTATATATAGGAGTCTAAGGAGTCACAATATAATCCAGCTGACATAACAATAATAATATAAAGTCACAAAAAAACAATAGAGGGATTCCATGGGGCACAGAAATAACAACATGGAGGTAATAGGGGCACAACAATATAAATAAGGGGTATAACTACAATAGTAATGGGGTAATCCCTAGTATTATAGGGACCCAACATGCCCCTCTCCTTCAAAAAAGTGTTGTCCTCAACGCTTGAGTAGTTCTGGATACTTCTGCATAAAATTCTCATCCTCCCATGTGGAATCTTCAGCGGATAAGTTCTTCCACTTGATAAGATACTCTGAAATTGATCGATTTCGTAGCTGTCGAGTTCTTGTTTCTGTGACTGCTTCCGGTTCCAATATAATTTTTCCTTCCTCATCAAGCTCTGGAAATATTGTTTGAACTGGGAGCTTGTCGCCTATAACCTTCTTTAAACATGAAACATGGCAAACTTGGTGCAATCGAGAAGCTGCAGGAAGCTCCAATTTGTATGCCATAGTACCAATCTTTTGCAACACCTTGTACGGACCATAATACTTTGGTGATAATTTATTATCCTTCTTAGCTTGCTTTAGGGACATTTGCTTGTATGGTTGTAGCCGTAGGAATACCCAATCACCTACATCAAAACTTCTTTCACTACGATGTTAATCTGCCTATTGTTTCATTCTATTTTGTGCAACCACGAGGTTATCCTTTAAGAGTTGGAGGAATTGTTGTTGATGTTCGCTGTGATGTTCCACTGCCTGAACCTCAGAATTTTCTCTTAAATATGATGTGATGGATGGTGGTTGATACCCACAAGTGCCATAAATGGGGTCATTTTTGTTGCTGTATGGAAGGAAGTGTTATACCACCATTCAGCCAGAGGACACCATTTGACCCATTGTGTCTGTTTATCAGATACAAAGCAACGAAGATATCCTTCCAAACATTTGTGTACTATCTCAGTTTGCCCATCAGATTGAGGATGATAAGATGAGCTATGATATAACTGAGTACCAAGACAAGAAAATAATTTTGTCCAAAAATTTCCAGTGAAAATGGGACCTCTGTCACTTACAATAATCTTTGGGTTTCCATGTAGCTTCTGAATTGTTTGCATAAATGCAGTAGAAATTGTACTGGCTTTAAATGGATGTGATAATGCACAAAAGTGTGCATACTTGGTAAGTCTGTCAACTACCACCATGATTACACTCTTTCCCTCAGACTTGGTTAAACCTGTGATAAAATCTATTGAAACCTCCTCCCAACGTTGGCTTGGAATGGATAAAGGTTGTAATAGACCTAGTGTCTTAATTGTTTCAACTTTATTTTGTTGGCAAACCAAATATTCCACCACAAACTTTTGAATATCTGATTTAAGGCCATCCCAAAAAAATTCCTTCTTAACCCTGTGGTAAGTTTTTAAAAATCCTGAGTGCCCTCCTAAGGGAGAAGTGTGCAATTCCATAAGAATCTTTTGTTTTAGTTGGGAATTCTTACAGATGTATAAGCGATCTTTGTACCATAACGAATCATTTTTCGAGCTAAATGTATCAGACGTACTGGAATCTTGTTGTAGCTTTCGAATAAGTGCCCACACTTCTTCATCATTCTTCCATTCCTCCCTTGCTTCGTTTATCCAATCTGGTGGGATAATAGAAATGGCGCACAACAATGCTTCCACATCCTCATCCTTTCTTGAGAGTGCATCTGCCACCACATTTTTCTTCCCTTTTTTGTAGATGATTTCAAAGTCATAACTCAACATCTTTGTGACCCACTTTTGTTGCTCTTCAGAGGATAATCTTTGTTCTAAAAAGTATTTAAGGCTATCATGATCCGTTTTTACCTTGAAGTGTCTTCCCATTAGGTAGGGTCGCCATTTCTTAAGTGCATGGAGTATTGCCAACGTTTCCTTCTCATAAATAGCTTTGCTTAAAAACTTTGCCTTGATTGGACGAATTTCAAAAGCAATGGGTCTTTCATCTTGCATTAGAACAACACCAATTCCATTTCCTGAAGCATCACCTTCCACAATAAACGTTTTTGTGAAGTTTGGTGTAGCTAAGACCGGTGCTTGGCACATTGCCTCTTTAAGATGTTCAAAGGCCTTTGTTGCTTCCGGAGTCCATGAAAATGCATATTTCTTCAATAATGTTGTTAGAGGTGCTGCTATTCTCCCATAATTCTTAACAAATTTGCGATAATACCCTGTCAACCCAAGAAATCCTCGCAGATGATTTATGGATGTGGGGATTTTCCATTCCTTAATGGCTTTAATTTTGCTAGGGTCTACCTTAACTGCTTCATGAGATACAATATGACCCAAATATTCCACCTCCTGGACTCCAAAGAAACATTTGGATCTTTTTGCATATAATTGTTTCTCCTCCAATAGTTGTAGCACCCTGTCAACATGTTCAACATGATCCTTCCAAGATTTGCTGTAGATTAGTATATCATCAAAAAATACTAACACAAATTTTCTAAGGAATGGTTTGAAAATTGAATTCATCAAACCTTGAAATGTTGAAGGTGCATTGGTAAGGCCAAAAGGCATGACCAAAACTTCATAATGACCCTCATGAGTTCTAAATGCCATTTTCGGAATGTCTTCAATCTTCATTCTGATTTGATGATATCCCGAACGAAGATCCAACTTGGTGAAGTAAATTGATCCATGCAATTCATCTAGTAATTCATCAATGACAGGAATGGGGAACTTATCTTTAATAGTGAGCTTGTTGAGCTCCCTATAATCCGGACACATGCGCCATGATCCATCCTTCTTGTGCACCAATACTACTGGAGCAGAGAAAGAACTTTGACTTGGTTGAATTATACCAGCGTCTAGCATTTCTGCAACCATACGTTCAATTTCACTTTTTTGGACATAGGGATATCTTTTAAATAATTGACCGGAGAATCCACAGTTTTATCATTTTTGGATCGACGTTTCGAATCCCAAGTGGGATCCATCTTCAGGATGAGAGAATGATGATGATAGAAGAGCAGCGGAGAGGTAATAAATAGTGATGAGGATGAAACGATTATGAAAACAAACAAGTCGGCTGAATTAATAACTTTATTATTTTTATTTTTATTTAATTTTTATTTTTAATTTTTATAATATGTTAAAATTTTTTAAAAATATTTATTTTGATATGATAATTAATATTAATCTTAATAAGAAAATAATAACCAAATAATTTAATTAAATTATTAATAATATTAATAATACTAATTAATTATATTATTAATATTAATTAAATTGATTATAATAATATTAATATTATTATATTAATTAATTAATTAATAATAATTATATTAATAATAATAATTATTGTTATTAATTAATTATATTAATTATTTATTGTTTTTGAATATATTATTAATCCTAAATATATTAATTAAAATATTATTAATATATTATTAATACTAATTATTATTAATTATATTAATTATATATTATTATTATTAATTTATTAATTAATTAATATTTAATTATATTAACCATATTATTAATTATAAAACTAATCATATTACTTATATTATTAATATTAAATAAATTTGTTAAAGAATTAATTTTGTTATGAAATTAATTTAATTTTATACCTAGGAAGGAATAATTCTAATGAGAATAAACCTGGGGTAATAATATTATTAATTATATTAATAATAATAATAATATTAATATATTATTATTATTAATGTTAATTAATTTAATTATGTAATAAATTATTATTATTAATATTAATTAATTATATTAAATTATATTATTGTTAATATATTAGTTAATATTAATTATAATGATTATATTAATTATTATTCTTAATTATTTAATTATATATTATTATTTATAATTATAAAATAATTCCTCAATATATTAATTAAATTATTATTAATATATTATTAATTATAATATGATTATTAATATATTAATTAATATTAATTAATTAATTATTTATTTATTTATATCAATTATATTATTTATTAATTATAAAATTATTAATAATAGTTCTTATTAATAATGTTATTATTAATATTAATTTGTTTTTATATATAATAATGATTTTAAAGGAGATTAATGTTATACCCAGGGGAAATTTTATAAGAAATAGATTTTAACCTAGGGACCAAAAGGGAAATAATATCTAGGGTTAGAATATTCTAGAATTTTACCAAAATCCTATACCTCGATTTAAATGAAAACAAAGACTAAAGACACAAGAAAGGAGAGGGATAACTTACCTGCTTGAGGCCTTTACCTATTACGGGCGGAAGTGCTTACGCTTTTCATTTCCTTGATCAAGGGAAGCCAGCTCCCGCTAATCTCCACGCCATTATCTCTGTTCAGATTATGAGGATGTTTGATGATTTCAAGCGCTTCTCTGATCTTTCGTTTCTGATGTTGCTCTTCCCTAGCAATAATTGATGCGCTTTCGAGACATATATGGTGCTTTGTCTTTAAGGAGTGCTCCGCCAGGGCTGAAGTATGAGATCTTTCTTTCTTAATATCCGCGCCATGTTCTTTTAGTCTTGTCTGGAGGGAGCGACCTGTTTCACCAATGTAGCATTTTCCACAGGAACACTCTATTTTATAAACTCCTTTAAGCTGCTGCTTGTCGATATCATCTTTAACGGACCTCAAACTTTGTCTGATAGTACCTGGGGCAGAGAAATGAGTGATAATGTTTTTCTTTTTTAGGACTTTGGCGATTTTGTCCGTAACCCCATGGATATACGGAAGAAAAACAGTACCACAGTTAAGCTGGTCTTGAGCCTTAGGTTCAAGGGACAACAACTTCCTTTCAGCTTTCTTTATGGCCTTATTAATTTCCTGCTCCTTGTAGCCTATACTTTTAAAAGTTAGGATTAGGTGCTTCTTCTCTTCCTCTAGGTGCTCTGAGTCGGAAATTCGAAGGGCTCTGATGGCCAGCGTGTTTAGAACACCAATCTTTTGCGCAGGGTGATGGTGGGAATCGGCATGGAGGTAACTCTCTGTGTGGGTTGATTTCCTGAACACCTTGTGGCCCAAAGAGCCATCTTCTTTTCTGATGATTAGGACGTCTAAAAACGGAATGCTCTTGCTTTCTTCAAGTTCCATTGTAAACTTTATGTCTGGTGAGATCGAATTTAAGTGAGTGAAAAACTTTTCGAGCTCTGCTATACCATGAGTCCATTTTATATTGGTGTCATCAACAAATCGCTTCCACCAGCCTGGTTTCAAGGGGTATGAATTCAGGGCCTTCTTTTCAAAGTATTCCATGTAAAGGTTGGCCACTATTGGCGAAAGGGGAGACCCCATTGCCACACCGGATGTCTGTTCATAAAATACTCCTTGGAAGGTGAACACGGTCGACCTTAGGCAGATCTCAGCTAGCTTTGCAGTCCCTGGATCAGCAACTTCATTTATAACGTGAATGGCTTCATCAAGAGGGATCTTAGTGAATAAGGATACCACATCGAAGCTTACAAGGATATCATCATGTTCCAATTTTTCATTCTTAATCATGTTCACAAAGTCTTGGGAGTCCTTGATGAAGGAATCAGTGTTTCCAACAAGGGGCTTGAGAATTTTTGCAACATATTTCGCAAGCTCATAGGTTGGGGAACCAATAGTATTAACTATTGGTCTAAGGGGGACTCCTTCTTTATGGATTTTGGGTAATCCATAGATTCTGGGAACAATTTCACAGGAGGGGGTCAACTTCTTTTTTAACCTTTCGTCAAGGTTTGAACTAGAGATAATCTTTTTTACATCCTTCACGATTTTGGGGATGGGATTGCTGCTTAGCTTCTTATAACTGCCACAGCTTAGGTGATCATTCATCTTACAAACATAATCTTCCTTGTCGAGAATCACCGTAGCTCCTCCTTTGTCAGCTTTAAGAACCACGACCTTGTCATTGTTTCGCAAGGAATTGAAGGCTTTTTGTTCTTCTTTGGTGAGGTTGCTTTTGGGGATTTTGGTTTTCCTCATGATTAGAGAGCATTCTTGCCTCAATGTTTCTTTATCCTCCACATTAAGGTTGCTGATTCCTTCCTCTATGTTACAAACCATCTTTTCAAGGGGAAGGTTTTTAGGGGTCACTGCAAACCCCAAACCTTTGCTGAGGATATTAGTGACAACAGGATCCAATTCCAAAGAGGACAGGTTAACTACTTTTCTTTTTGATTTATCATTCTGCTTTTTATTGGCTTCATTATTATGATTCCTAACCAGAGTGCTTTCATCAATAGAACCATTCTCCCATCTGCTATTTACTTCATTGTTATTGTTATTATCTGCATTGAAACCTTGAGTGCTGACCACACAGCTATTGATATTCATTAGGGTCTCTGCGCAGTCTCTACTCACTGTGTGGCCACCGTTTGAAGCGGTAATCTCACCAACTACTTTGTCACTGTTACCAAATGCTGCGTTAATGTCTTCATTTGCTGTTTTAATGACACCCTCGGCTGTGTTGACATTGATTGACTCGTATGATGCGTTATCTGCCATGTTAATGTCACCAATTGCTGCGTTAATGTTCCCAGCTGCTTCGTTGTCGTTGAATGATGTTTGGAGGAACACTTCCAGGAATCAGATGGATAGCATGATCATGATCACGCATAGGTGGGAGACCTTTGGGAGTCTCAAATACCTTGGAATGATTGTCCAGGAATTTTTGGAGATCTGGAGAAATAGATGATTCCGATGTGGAAACATCTAGTGAACATAATTGTGCAATTACACCTCTTTGCTCCTTTTTTAGAAGCTTTGTCATACCATTAGAGCTGATTATCTTTCCTGGTTTCCCTGCAATACCCCTTAATTCAACTTCCTTTCCTTCCGTAGAAAATTTGATGAAAATTTCTTGAAAATTAAAATCTATTGTACCCAAGGATTGTATCCATTAGACTCCTAGTACAACATCAACACCTCCCATTGGAATGGCAAGCATTGGGCTAGTCAATACATATTCTCCCATGGATAGCTCAATATTATGGCACCTTCCAGAGCAATTTATTGTTCCTCCATTTGCAATCATCACTTGACACTCTGGTGCTGGATATAGGAAGCAATTCAATTCTTTTGCTACCCTACAATGAATAAAATTGTGGGTGCTTCCTGAATCAATCAACACTATTACCTTTTTCTTCTTGATTTGTCTTCTATCTTGATGGTTTAAGGAGTGGTAATTCCCGCCAATGCATTACAAGATATGGTCAGATTTATTTGTTCTTATCTAGGCTTTGTTCCTGGAGTATATCTTCTTCTTTTGACCTTTCCTGCTCCTTTTCTTCTTCCTCTTCACAATCTATGTAGAATAATTTCTTCTCAGCACACTTATGACCTTTAGTGTATTTGCTATCACAACTGTAACAAAGCCATTTTGCTCTTTTTTCTTCCAATTGTTGTGGTGTCAACCTTATAGGTTGTGGAAGACTAAGGGCAACAACACTTACGTCTTTATAGTTGTGAGTGGTATGCTTCCTGGTTGCCATAATTTTGCTTTCCATTTTTCTTGCTAAGCTGAATGCCTTCTCTAATGAATCAGGTTCCCAAAGGCGAACATCATGTTGGATATTATCCTTTAAAGACCCTATGAACACATCAATCCTATGCTCCTCTGGAATATCTTTTACCCTTATTTTCATTTTTTGGAACTCCTCAATGTGCTCCATTACTGAACCCTTCTGTTTGAGACTTATCAATTGGCTAAAAAAAGTGTTTCTTTTTGTATCTTCATAATGTGCTATCAATTCTTCCGTAAAAATTGCCCAAGTGATAAATTGTTTACGAGAGCAAAGCCATTGATACCATACAAACTGATTTGGTTCCAAATATACAGTTGCCATACGTACCTTTTGCGTGTTTTGCACATTATTGAGATCGAAGAACTGCTCCATCTGTAATATCCATGTGGCAGGATCCTTGCCATCAAACTTCCTCATATCGATTTTTGGAATATGGTGAGTCTTCAATTCAACATTAGCGTCTATGGAATCATGATTAACATTTATTTTGTTCTCATCATGAGTTTCCTTTAGTACCCTTTCACCCTTAGGGACTATTTCTTATAGCAACTTATTCATATTTATCTTCAATTCGTCCATGTCTGTCTTCAAATCTATCTTCAAATCATCCATCTTAGCTTCCACGTCAATCATTTTAGCTTCTACGCCTTTCTTTAAACAGTCCATCTTATCTTCTACACCTTTCTTTAAACCATCCATCTTAGCTTCTACATCTTTCTTTAAACCATCCATCTTAGATTCTGTTCCTTTTTGTGCAAGGGATAGTTGTTGCACTTGGTCTTGTAATTTTGATATATCGTGTTGCATTTCTTCCTCTTCTTCATGAGTCATGCTAGAGCTTTCAGGTTCCTTACTAGGTGTTTGCATTTTCTTTCCTCGGGGCATCAGTTACCGATAATAATGCTCTACTATGCCCTTTGAATTCCTTCAAAATAAATTTTCAAACCAAGCTTAAGCAAAAATTTAAGAAAATCTACACACCTTTTTTCACTTTGTAGGAGCTCGATATTGCCTCTGATGTATCTCTGTACTTTCCAATCATCTACTTCTGAATTTGTGAGCTATAGTAGCCCTCTGTGTCCTCTTTCCAATGCCACAAGTCTGACCCAAATTGGATTCTCCAAGGAAGAGTTATGTGAAATCTCCCACAGTGACTTGCTTATAGACTAGTTCAGTAGAGCGAACTTGTACGACGTGCCACGAGTCACTGTTTCGACCTTTGGATTTGAAACAAGCATACAAGAAACTAAATTCCATCCTCTTTCTGTACCTTCTTACTAAATTTCAATCCGATTCTCAGAGAGAAAGTTATGACGATTTTCCCCAGGTCACCTATTGAATGTAATTCAACAGTCTGCAAAAATACCAACTTTCTCAGATCATATCTCTGCAAATATCATGCAAAAAGCTCTGAAATTCACATCCAAGGTTCAGCGTGATTTATTCTCAAATGGGTTTTTTTTTCGACTTCTGAAACGTCACATAAAAAAAAGTATAGCGAAAATGCCACGATGACCTGTTTGGAGCAGCGAAACCCTAGAATCCAAAGCTCTGATACCAAATGTTATGAAACCAGCTCAAGAAAAGATAGAAAAGATAGATCAATGCCTTATAATTCAGCCTCTTTGAGGGGGCAACCTCCTTTACATTACATAAAAGAACAATTCTTCGATGATTCAAATGACAAAACCTCCTTTCTATATATAGGAGTCTAAGGAGTCACAATATAATCCAGCCGGCCTAACAGTAATAATATAAAGCCACAAAAATAACAATAGAGGGATTCCATGGGGCATAGAAATATCAACATGGGGGCAATAGGGGCACAACAATATAAATAAGGGGTATAACTACAATAGTAATGGGGTAATCCCTAGTATTATAGGGACCCAACAGCATGATATCATTAAAGTTGTTAGCAATTTCTACTCAGTGTCAGAAGAAGATATGGAAAATAAGAAAAATGTAGTAATTGATGATGCTACAAAACTACATCCAAAGAATCATAAAAAAAGGCCTCTGGTGGATAAATCTAGCAAGGGTAAACAAGTTACTTTTGAGGTCGATGAAGTTGAAACTGCCAGTGAAGCATATGTTGCCATTACTGAAGATGACATTGGAACTAAGAAAATTCGTAAAAGACCAAAAGTAACAATGCCCAAGAATAAATCTATTGAGAATGTTATGACGAAGAAAAGTAAAGTTGAAGATTTTGAAGTAGTCATTACCAATAGTCAAGAACCTAGTGAAACTTCAAAAGAAAGCAGAGAAATCATTACACCAGGAGCTGATTTAGATGATAGCATTATCAAAACAAAACAAAATTCCATTCGAAAGAATTTGACAAAGAGAAAATTAATTGATGGTGGTCGTACATTTCAGCTTAATGTCAGACAAACCTATAAGGTAAGTGAAGGACAATGCCAATATCAAGTCAGAAAGCCACATCATCTGCATGTTCACAACTTGAAGACATTGATGAGGTCTAATCCATATGCTCATGTGGTTAGTTATGTGCTTCTTGTTGATCGACTTCAAGTTCCCAACAAAGAAGCATTTGAAAAGTCAAAATGTTTTGAATACAATTATTATGTGCTTGGGGGGAACCATTCTGTAGAAGCTCAAAGACAATTGATGGAGGAATATCCTAATAACCCACATTTTGAAACAATGAAATGTATCATTTATGCTGGTTTAAATGAAATAGAAGCAAAGTTAGTGGCATGGGATCATAATTCAGATAATGAATATAGGATGTCTATGACTTTCATCCAAAGCGTTAGATTTATTTATAGTGAATTTCAAGAAAAATGTGGTGAGGATAGGATAAATGTTACTGTAGATTTCCGAAAGGAATGTTGTATGGAAATAGGCTATCATATTGAAGAGAAAACCAATTCAAAAGGTGGAAAAGGCAACAAAAATAGTGATTTATTCAGAGGTGTTGATAACATTTTCTGATTAGCATTTAGAACTGGAGATGCTTGGAAGTTGATTGATGAGATTTTTAGCATGTGGGAAGACATTGGCATTAAAAACCAAAGGGTCAAAAAGTCTAAGCCATTGATATGTAGCGACATTAAATCAGCTCCTGAACTGAAGCAACTTCCAGGCGATATGACTATCACGCCTTGGAGGGCGATGCAAGGAGTGAAAGATGAAAAATTGTCAAAACAATATTATCTCGTGTGAGGTCAGGGGTATTATCATTGGAGGAAATGTCTGAAGAATTTCAAAAGTAAGTTTGCTGAATTATTTTTATTTATTTCTAGATTATAGTTATCTTTTAAATAAAACATGTTGTTCTTGGTAGTATTTGTTATACATATCATTATATTAACTTTTTCTTGCTTTATGTATGCAGTCACAAAGTTTACATGAAAATTCAAGAACAAATGGTTAGATTGTTGAATGAAGATAGTTGGGATGATGTTGTGCGCAATTATCCAGATTCAAGTTCTACATCAACATTAAAAGATTTTAATCTTGCATTTAAAAAGGTATCTTGATTATACATTCATTTTTATTCATCTGTGTACTATTTTTAATTTAAAACTTACACATATATTTGTTTATTTGATAAAAGATGAGGAAGGAAGATAATGGAGCACCAGACAGTTTCAAGACTTTTATTGAAAAGATAAAGATCGAAAGACTGAGGAAGCAACGTATTAAGAATGTTGAACTTGATCCAACTCTTAATCATTTCATTTGGAATGGGCTAGACACTATTCAATATCAAGTAATATAAGGCGACTGTGAAGACATTACTAAACTCATAGCAAAAAGGGATTATGCCCTAGTTATTGCAGATATTCCCCATGGTTTCAATATTCTAAACATTTACTATGATAGTGACCCTTATACTTATTAAGCTTTGAATGAAGTGGTTGCAGGATTTGTAGAAGTGACGTCATCACCATCATGGAGATTTGTGACATTTCATTCAGACATACAATTGGCAATGATATTGTCAAGCTTCAAGGGGAAAACAAATTCAAGGATGCAGCTTACATGGTAAGACGTTTAAAATGTATATTTGATTAATGTTGAAAAATTCATTTATGTACAAGTTAATTGAACTTTTACTATTTCATGTGGCAAAAATCAAATCTTCTTAACAATGAAGATCAACAATTTATAAATGACTGTGAGTTCATTCATATTGATAGTTGGGCAAAAGATGATAGCCATATGTCTATGATTTTTAATCGGGTGGACAGAAAGAGTCATAGCCAAATACTGACTTATGATGTTGTTGTGAGAAAACTAACATATGAAGACAAAGAAACAAAAGGAGAGATAGTTAACATTTATCAAAAACCACAATTATTGATTAATTATCTTATAGACATATGTTCAAATGAAGGAGATTAGGTTCTGGATTTATTTTTTGGCTCAGGTAAGTTTTATTACATGGAATTGAATTTCAATATGTTCTTTTTTTTTATTAATATGTCATTGTACTAATTTACTTCATTATTTCTTTTGTGCTTGATAATTAGGTACAACACTAGCATGCTACCTTCAAAAAGGAAGAAATTTCATTGCAATTGAGAAAGATCCATTACAGTGCAATTTCATTCAGCAAAGAATTAATGCTCTTCAATTTCTTCTAGATGCAATGCAAGAAATTAGGTTGAAGAAAGGGGACTTTAGTGAATCACGTGTGGCAAAAAAGGCAAAGGAACCCCAACCACCATTACATGGAATGTTTGGAAAGACATACACTGGGATATTCACAAACATCAAAGATCCATTAGAAGAGCAAAATGAGCAAAATGAAGCAAAAATATTGTGGAAGAAGACAATGATGAAACTCTAGAAGATGAAGAGTTTGGATTACGTGACATTTGATTAAATTTAAGTTATGCTTGGAAATCAATCTTTGCAATGTTTTGTCTTTGACATTTTATGAGAAGAATAATCAATCAATTAAGGTTGTTATGCGTTCAATATTTGTAATATGTGATTTTCGCATTGATTTTTAAGTTAATCATTATTTTTTGAAAAAAAGTGATTATTATTATTTTTTTGACATGAAATTCATAAAAAAAAAAACTATTATTTAACCATTTTTAGTTAAAATTTTCGTATAAAAATTGTGATTTTGACATGTCAATTCTAGAAAAAAATTATCAAAATGTGTAGTTTTTTTGTTATATTTGTGTTAAAAATGGTTATTTTTATGTCCATTGTTAAAAAATATTGTTTTTTAGAAACAATTATTTCATGTGGATTGAAAAATTCATTAAGGATGTATAAATATGTAGATTATCTAAAATTCAAAATATCGAGTTTTTAATTTAAAAATGCAAAACAATAAAAACCTCACTACAAAAAAAAAAAATTAAAATAAAAAACAAGAAAATATGAAGAAAACGACCACTTCAAAAACTATCAAATTTAGAAAATAATTATTTACATTTCATACACTAGAAAATTTAAAGTAAAAAAATAGGTCTTTTAAAAAAAGGGTGTGATGCAGAATACTCACTTTTTAAATCAGCATGAAAATCAATACCATTCTAAAATGTAATGTACATAAAAAAAATTAAAGTGCCAAAAAATATGCTCTAAAAAAAACATGTGTGTTCTGCATCACCTCTTTTCAAAATCAGCTCACTTTTTTGCTATCTCTACGAAATGGGTAATAGTATTAGTTCCTGTTTCAAAGTTTACATTGTTGAAGACAAATGCATAAGGAAAGGTGGAGAAATACAAAGATCGGTTGGTAGAAAAAGGTTATTCCCAAGTGCTCTACAACAACAGTAACAAATGGAGTTAAATTTTCCTGTTGAGGTTAGGACAGGGCTTCTATTCTCCATACCTGATTGTATTGTTGCCATCTATTATACTCCCTTGGTATATTTATGGATTATACTTGGTGTAAATTGGGTTTAATTGATGTTACATATGATTTAATACCTGTAAATTGCAACATGATTTGATCTGAAAGAGAAGAAATTAACCCCCCAAGAAAGGAGAAACTTAATTCTTTCCCAACTAGTTAAATCGTTTATCTCTTATAACTTTTCTGGAATGAGCAAGCTTTGTATACAATGAACAAACATTTGTCATATATGATTATTTGTTGTTTACATGGATAGAACTGATCGTGGCCTCAGGCTTTCCTCTACTCTTTCTTCTATTAATATTTTGACTGGAGATGTTATTAATATGGAATTCTCTATGAAGAAGGTTCAAAGCGCTCAAAAAATATTTTTTTGACCTTTGACCTTTTGTGATAATGCCACTTTTGTTATTTTTGTTGTAGTGGACTTTGATCCATTAGTGCAAAATGTTTACCATTTTTTTTTCTTTAATATGTTTTGTAAGATAATTTTTATGTAAAATAAATCTAAACGACTTTTCTCTCATATCTTTAAAAAAACTTGAACAAATTATATCTGATCATTTAGTAAACTTGTAGTGTGCCATGAAAACAAACTCAAACCATTTTTATCTTTGTTTTTGGAGTGAGGGAGTAGGGGACATGATATTAACATGCAAAAATTGTAGAGGAATTCAATGCAAAATATCACTAAGACAAATGAAATCATCATGAATGATGCAAACGTTGAAGCTGAGGATTTGAAAGGAATGATAGGGATGAAAGAGCAGAGCAACAGAGAAGAAAAAACAGAAATGGTGGTCACTAAATCTTGTGGTCATGACGATGCAGCTGAGTTTTTAGATAACTCTCTAGGAAAGGTCGAGGATTTGATTCCTCCCATCAGTCCAGAGTGGAAAAACTATGAATGCATGGAGACTGATGATCTGATGGATGTTGTCAGGATTTTTTACTGTGTTAACCTCCCTGTGTTTGAAGAGCTCCAGGATTTGGTTCTATAGCACCAGCCTCATCCTCGTTGGGTTCTGCTACTACTACTTCCTCTTCAGCCTCTACTTCTTCTCCATCTTTGTCTTCTTGGATTCCCAGAAATATCAAACAGGAGGCCAAAGGTGTAGAAAGGCATTCCTCAACCTGTGCAGCCCCAGGCACCCCATCTAGTGGATACCAACATATTGCATTATGTGGCACTGATTCTTCCACCTATTGTTCATATAATCAGAGCTCCCTTGTCCCAACCCTACAGACCAATGAACACAACAATGATGGTAATTTTTGAGCTCCAGTATTGTAGTAATAATGCTGCAACTACTGGGGCTTCCTTCTTTACTTTTATCAACTCGATAGCTCGTAACAAACTTGGAAGCGACGGTGCTGTATGCACAAGTACTAGCTCTTACTGCAGGCTGTCACTTAATCAGCTGCCGCAAGCTCACTAGGAGCTTAAGCCAACTTCTATGAGTTCTCAGAAAAGATTTTACTATGATGGAAGAAATCTCTCTCTATAGAGGTTATTCTACTTGTAGAAAGAGAAGGAAAAATGAAATGGAACACAAACCCTAGCAAACCCTAGTTGTGCAAGAAAAGAGATGGAAACTACTGAAATGGGTGCCATTAACTTCCAAAAAGGTAAATTGCATTTATTCAAGCTACTTCTGAAGAGAGATGGGAAGAAATCATCTTTTTGTACTTCTGTGTATTTTCATGTGGAATTATCATGCTTATGGTTTGATTGATTGTGACTGTGCAGAGGTGTGGTGGTAGAGTAGGATGGAGTTGGCTTTTTCTGAAGATGAGGAATGTGTGGAGAGGTCCCAAGAAGTCCCTCATACCCTTCTGGAGACTTCCATTGTGATCAAACTTCGAAAAATCGCTTGCATGAACTTCTACAAGAGGCTGTAGGGGATCCGCAGGAGGTTCTATAGGAGGATCTACAGGAGGAGGTAGAAAGTTGTTTTTGGAGGTTTGAAGGTGGAAAAATGGTGGGAAAAGGGAAATGAAGGCTGGATGAAGGTGTTGAAGGGTCTAGGACTCCGTCAATGAAGACCAGGAACGAAAGAGAGTGTTGGATTTGTTCAAAGGGGAAGAAAGCAACTTTGTACAAAAACGTAGAAATTAGGGCAGATTGGCGACATGAAGCGAATGAGTGGGGAAATCTTGAGAGATGAATAGGTATAGACTGTGTTATGGAGGAATGATAAGTTGGAGTGTTCTACAAATGAGCTGCACACTTACTTCCCAAAACTGACCTAAGCAAGAACCGAAAAAACAGAGTTTGTTTACTTCGACCTAAAAACAGAGACCTGCTGAACAGAACTTCATAAATAGGAAATTATGCGAGAAAGCCATGGTGAATGGACAAGAAAGGATCTAAGCATGTGAATCCAAACTAATATCTACTTTTTCAACTCAAAACATCACACTAGAAATTGCATAAAGGGAAAAAATTGTGTTTTTGGTGGCAGCAGTAGTGCCTTGACCTCAAATCATGGTCCCAAGGAGAGAGAAAGGAGGTCAAGACCTGCTGGTAGCATTTTTGGATCTTCCTCTGTTATTACAACAAACTACTTAAGCATTTGAAGCAAGAACAACTATTTTAACCATCAAAAGCAACCTATTTTACCAAAGCAAGATTTAACCTAAACAACAGAAATTATCCTATGAATGCAAGAAAAAACATATAAATATACAAAGGAGGTGCTGGGAAACTTGGGTTGGGCCCTAACCCAAGAGCTTTAGCCATTTAGAAAAGATCAGTGCTGGTTCAAAACAGGATTCATCTTCATTGATCAAAAATATTTAATTGTTACATCACAAAACTGTCTCCAAAAAGAGCTCGAAAATGAGTTGAGTACAAGGCTGCGCAAAAGTGTGAAAATAGACTATCAAATGGCTAACCTACTGAGGCTTGAAGACTTCTTATTTATACAAGTGAGGACTCCCAACAGTCCTCCTAAACTTAAGGAACTCAACTACCTAAAACTGGAGATAACAGCAGCCCTACTTGACTTGCTCGACTGCCCCTTGGAATCATCGATGTGGTGGCCTTTGTACTTTGAGCTGTTGATGGAGAACTCTAGGAAGGGGCCATTAATGAAGGAGACATCCCTCCTATAAGTCCTCAACCCTATTTCCTCAAGTTTGGTGCCATTCTACTCATAAATTCCTGGTCCTTATCCAAAATTGTCCAAAAAACTGCAATAAACACTCATTAGACAATGTGGCAAAGTGACTATCCCTATTCACTCAATTGACATAAATATATTCAAAAACATGCACAAAACTATTGAGAATGGTGGATTAAATGAAAATAATAGGAAAAAAGAGCCCATATAGTTACCCATTTCTGGGGCTCATCATCTCCCCCTTGCTGAATGAGTTGCTCATCCTCTGAGAAACTAATCCAGTTCTTCATCTTTAGTAGCTTTAACAGCTTCCCTGACATCCCAAGCCTCTGATGTTATATCCTCTTCTTTGTCATGGAAACCTGATTTTCTGTGCACTTCCTCCCAATTTTTCTGTTCTTCCTCCTCTTTAACCCCTTCAAACATTCCTAGTAGTAGTGGAGGACTGAACTTAAGGCCAATCCAATTGGCTTTCAAGTTTTGCATTGATTGTTTATATAGCAGCACTCTCATCATAGCCTCCATCATTCTGGTTGGGGAGTGATACTCCTTGATCTTTAGGCTATGTGACAAGGTATTCCACCTTCTCATGCATGCATGAAGGCAGTCATCACCAAATAGTCTCTCCATATCTTCAAAATGAGCGATAGCTTGTGCTTATCTATCAACATAATCAGGGAGAACTTGAGGATTGTCTGCAAGGTGTTGATGGGCATAAATGAGAGCTAAGGGGTTTTCTGGTTCTGCCCTTATCATGAGGGGTTCACTTAGCTCCTTTGTCATGATCCTCTGAATTTCCACTGCCCTCTTATCTTCATGGCTCAACCAAGAAGCCATAGCCATGAGCTATAGGTCTCCTAGTGCAGCATTTGGATCCCATAAGTTCATGTCTGGTAGTGCCATATTATGGAGGTAAACTTTTTCTAATTTGGCTCTATCCTCGGCTGAACTATCATCACATAAATGCATAAACATATCATAATTTTGGAACGGGATTGTGCCCCTCTGGGCCAATGTTTTGATTTGGAATTGGAGCCATTGGTCTTTGAGATATAGTGCATAGGATCTAGCTAGTTTTCTACACTGCAAGGCCTCCATTGCCCAGCTGGCCATGCAGGCCATCTGGGCTTCCTTTTCCTGCAACTGCTGTTTCAAAATCAACACTTCAGTTGCTGCCTGAGATTCTTTTTCTTGCTGCTATTTCATCAACATTTCAACATCGGTCTGTGGCTCTTCCTCTTGCTATTGTTTCTCTGCTGCTTCATTATCTGCTAGGGGACCTTCTTGTTGTTGCTGTCCTTCAAAAATTAGCAATTTGTCTCCCCCTTGAGTCTCCCGTTCCTGTAATTGTTTTTTCAGCAGTTCATTTTCTTCTTGTAGTTGGGCTCTTCTAATGCTTGTTACACAGCAATTTGTCACCGTTTGTCACCGTCCCTATTACCCCTCACCCGCACACTGGAGGACTCATTCCGGGACCTGTGAGAAGTGACATGACCTGAAACCACTTGCATCATATTCCTCTAAGTATGAGCTTCATTTGCCTTGAAGACATCTCCTGCAAAATACCCATGAAAACAGCTCTTTTTGCATTAGCGCGGGTCCACAGTTCACTACCCGCGCCAATGAGGGAAATCCTCTAAAAAGGGTGCGCCATTGGCGCTCTGTCCCAGAGTCGCACTCGCGCCAACCGAATTGAGTAAAGTTTTTAACCAACAAGCTCTCGAAGGTTCTCTTCAACCCATTCACCAACTGAATCTATGTTGAGCTAGGATGGTTGGCTTCGAATCTCCATAGGAAAGAAAGTGGTTTGCCACCTTTCATGGAAGTTTCCAAGTGATAAAGCTAATCCCATGAATAATGTGGTTGATCCTATCTCTTTCTTCTCTATCTATAAAAGCTTGCCTCTATGCCTTGAGCAAGCTAGTCATAGTTACAGTAGTTCTAGTCCCAGCATAGTGATAGAGAGTTTGAAGCTGCAAGAGCCTTCTTTGCACCCATAAGGCCAAATCTAAGTAAGGAGATTCTTGTCACCCAAAGAGAGAGAGGCTTGTCTCTCATCCCAACAAGCTTTGCAAAACTTGTGTGGCTGAATACCCAACCAAAGGAGGATTTGACATCAGAACAATGGTTGTATTCTTCTTTGTTATTTATTAATAATAGATGACTATCATTATGGTTCCACTCTCATTGTCTTATGTTTGATGTTGAGTTATATCTTTTCTGACTGATATATAATTGCATCTATTAGATTTTATGCTTGTTTTCGTGTTTTCCTTTACATGTGTAGGTGTCCAATCATGGAGATCATGGGGATCGTGACCGGCCAAGGCAAAGGAACGAGGGCGACATCTCTTCGACGAACACTAGCGTTGGAATCCAAGTAGGTTCTCACCATCCACTTTTTAGTTGCAATTAGGAACTTGCGTGATAGCATTGTGTGATTGTTGCTAGACTCGGTCTGGGCTAGTAGGGATCGTCTCTGTCCGCAGAGAGGATTTACCTCCACAAAAATTTGGCGACTCCGCTGGGGAGGTCTTGTCTCTTTGGTTTCTCGTTTGATTGCTTAGATAACTTTCTGGGTTGGATTTCTTGCTTTTTCTTGCTCCTTGGTTTGCCTAGATACTGTTTTCAAGCCCTGGGTTGCTTGTTTTTGTTTTTGACTTAGCAGACTCGATTAGCGCGCTTTTTAGCCTTACAGTTGTGCCAATTGGCGCAAGTTGCTCAAAGACAACCCGCGCCAATCCCATAAAAGCGCGAGTTGCAGCCTGACAGTCGTGCCAGGCCTGTCAACTTTTCCAGTTCGCTTGTCTTCAAGCCCTCTGAGCTTGGATTTGTATTTTGCTGCGTCTTTTTCAATTACTGGAGTGTGTTTGATCCTTGTTTGACTGGTTTTAGACCTTCATCCTTCGGGTGTTTGCCTTTTTCTGTCGATTTCACATTTTAGCCCTAGGGCATCTAGTGGCTTTGTGCGTCGAGCCTTCCGTAGGAGTCTTGGGTTCTTTGATCGTCTAGTCGACTTTGTGATTACTTTTTGCGCTTGCTCAGTAGTTGTCAAAGCCTTTTGTTGGTATTCAAGTGATTTGCTCCTTTTCCGCTTGGATTTCGCTTGACTTCGTTTGGGCTTAGATTACATAGCTCGTAGAGGTCTTTGTGTTTTCTTCTTGGTTTGAAGGACTATCTTGGTGTTTTGGGGATTCGATTGTGTGCTCATTGAGTGAAATTGATATTTTTGCTCGGTGTTACTATCTCTCAAAATTTGTTTAGTGCACTTTGCCATTGAAAAGAAAATGAATAATCTCTTTTGCGTTGCATTAGTTAATTGAAATTAGAAGCTTTTCATTGATTAAGCGATTTAAAACAAAGAAAAGTTTCGTTTATTTGTCATTAGCCGCATTAGAGTGGTTCTTGATTGTTTGTGGTCATTTTGTTTGAAAAATTCTCAAAGAGATTACATACGGTAGGACCTGGAAATTGAAACTTAACTAAAGATCAACCATAAAATGAACTGAATGAACTTAAAAATGCATTGGAACATAACGATCACTGATTAGAGGTCTAGGCTAGAGACGTGCTCTGGCGTCATTAAACCTAGTCACTGTTGTTTCACACTACGGTTGGGTGATTCCTCCTTTTGTGACTCGATAGTGGTCTAGCACGGACTTGAGCTCCCACGTACCGTCGCGTATATAGGGGAGACCCCACTAGGTTATCATCCTTTATCCACAGGAAGCCGTGTCTGCTGCCTTACAAGTCGTAACGCACCGAACACAGCATTCGGGAAGATTGACTGTCGTACGGGAAGTCCTTGGTTTTCATATGACTGCTAAGGTGTATATGCAGTTTTACGGATTTGTTTGGTAAACCTTTTTGCCTAGCTCTCCAGAGTAGTCACTTTTGATCCTTTTCGGACTCATTAAACGAAAAGGCTCATCTTAGCATTTGTCACTTCGAGCTCACAAAACATTCGAAGGCGACTAGAGTCATCTTTTTGTCCTTTTCTTGACTCTTAAAACATGAAAAGGTCAAGTTGTTTCCTTGCGTCTTAAAATTTATTTGGCCACGATTAACATTACCTGGTTAGATCTTGTTTGCGCTAGCTTGAGTAGGCTTCTTTTCATTCTCGATGGCAACTTTTCTGGGGTTCACCAACCCAGGGATCCCCTCTGATAGGAACCCTGGTCATTTCGCTCCTTTTGGAAATGTTGGTGCTCCTTATATGGCGACGTTGTCCCTCCCAGGGTTAACTGTTGGGTTGCCAGTTTGGTTGTTCTGCACCTCTTTGGTCCCTGTCGTCTCACCGTCCCTCCACCTGAACAACATCATGTTGATTCTAAGTCAATCCGTCCCTCCACCTGAACAACATCATGTTGATTCTAAGGTGGATCTCTCCCCTTCTACACCCACTTATACGTCCTCATCTTCTACTTCACCTGGTGAAAGTCTAGATTTGAGTAACCAGGTGGCTAAGAAGAAGAAGAAGAAGACGAAGAAGAAGAAGGCTCCTAAGGGAGAGGTTACAAGTGCAGCTACCCCCTCGTGTACACCTGAAGTCGGGCCCCCTTCCGCTCCTCCACGGAAGGTCAAGTTTCCTTGTCGATTATGCAAGGAGGACCATCTTCTTCGCGATCGTCCTGGCATTCCCAGGGTACTAGAAGTATGGTCTCACGATCCAGCCTGCCCCTCATCGTCCTCTGAAGCTCACGGCGATGCTACCTTATCATTTGGGAATGGTAAGGGAAAAGGGAAGATTCGAATCCCCTGTAGACTTTGTGAAGGCAATCATCCCCTTCACCTTTGTCCACTCATGGATAAAGCCTCCGTTGTCTTGGAAAGTCTTACAGCTCCTTCACCCCAACTTCCCGTTGGTTATCAACGTCTCTCTGCAGCTGCAAATCATCCTCCTGCTGACAAAGAGATTGCTTCAAATTCTTCTCTTGTCTAGGCCCCTCTTCCCAAACCCGGCTGTCCCCAGCCTGTTCCAGACCAACCATTGGTCAGAAAGAGTGTCGACTCGAGTTCACCACCCATTGATCACTCTGTTTCGGAAGAGCATCATGCCCATGTTCTTCTCGTCTCTTCAGATTCTCCTGAGTCTCGAAATGACTCTCCTAACCCAGCTGCTCCCGAAGGTTCTCCTTCGGTTCCTTTAGCACATGGGGGCAATCATTCGATTCCCCCATCAAGTAGTCTGGTCGCTTCCTTTGATTGGAATCGCCTGATCGCTGGTCGCCTTCCATCCCATATGCCTTTCCAGATCACAGTAAATGCCTGTGCTAAGGCAGTACCTGGCACTGTTTTGGATGAAGGGGCATCTGTCAGTCTTATGCCGTACACTACTTGGCAAGCTTTAGGTTCCCCGCAGCTTGGGCCAGTCACTCAGAATCTGTTGGACTTCGACGGAGGAGCCTGTCCATCTCTAGGAGTTCTCCCGAAGTTCCCTATTACTTTGGGAGGCAAAACCGTCTATATAGACGTCTTGGTTACCCAAGGTGTTTTAGACTTTAGTCTTCTCCTTGGTCGCGACTATGTTTATGCCATGGGGGCCCTGGTCTCTTCACTTTTCTGGGTGGTTTTCTTTCCACACGATGGAAGAATAGTGACGATAGATCAATTATCGTTCGTCCGTCCCCGGGTGCCTCCTGTGCAGTTGTCTTCCCCTCCTGGTTTTCATCCACCAGTTGCATCTGCCCCACCACAGATCAACTACGTGGCCACCTATCCCATGCCTGTATCCAGTGATACCGTCGTCGTGCATAGTGTCCTGGGGGCATTGGGTCCTGACTTTCGAGATGTTGTCCTTCCACTGGAAGTGGCACTCTTGGAAGCTCCGAATTCCTATTCATTATGATGAAGTTCGGGTGGAGCATAGTTCCTTTCCTGTGTCAAGCTCCTTAAAAAATGAAAGTAGGTGATGGAGCATAGTTCCTTTCCAGTGTCAAACTCCTTAAAAAATGAAACTAGGTGTCCGAGGATAGTTTTGGTCTTGTGGCGACCTCGTTAAAAAACGAAACAACATGTTCCGAGGATAGTTTTGGTCTTGTGGCGACCTCGTTAAAAAATGAAACAACATGTTCCGAGGATAGTTTTGATCTTGTGGCGACCTTGTTAAAAAATGAAACAAGGGTTATGAGGATAGTTCTTTTACTGTGTCAACCTCATTAAACAATGAAACAACCCCTTTTCCCAATCGGGTCTTTGATTCAGATCTCGTAAAATCCAAGTCGAGTCTTTCCAAGATCTCGAAAGTGAACCTTCATTCCATCCACTGTGTTGAATGCAATGAAGCTTGGGGGGCATGTACCTCGTATTGTGTCATTATGCTGTGGGCATGTGAACTTATAACAAGCATAGTTTTTCATTTCAAGCTTGTGTAAACATGAAACAGAATCCAAGCAAAGTTCTCCATGGTTCAAGCTTGTGTAAAAATGAACCCATACCCGATTTACATCTCGTGATTGCCATTTTTATCCGCTGAATTCTGCTAGATGTACCTTGGTTGTTTCATTCCATTGCCACCATCTCTTTGGCCAATCATATGCTTTCACTTGGTTGTTTTTCCTTTCCTGAGGAACCGCAGCGATGAGTGGTTTTATTAGCCAGCCTCTTGACCATTACATGTTTTGAGTAGTTCCACCATTGCCGGAACCAGTTGCTACCCTTTATACCACTCATTCCTCTAGGATGAGTCACCTTTAAGCTCTTTTCTGACTCGTAAAATATGATCAGATTGTCGAGTATTTTCCCTTTTTGACTCGTTAAAGAAAATAAAAATGGAGGTCTGCTTTCAGCTCTTTTCTGACCATTTAAAGATGAAAAGATTGCCGAGTTTTCCCTTTTAACTCGTTAAATGGAATAAGAGGCGGTCGCCTTTAAGCTCTTTTCCGACCGTATAAAAACGAAAAGATCGTCGGACCCTTGTCGTTTCAGGTTCGTTAATGGTTACGAAATGACGTGATGTTGATCACTTTTTTACTTTTTCAGGTCGATGTCACTATAAATGAAAAGTACTCCTCGATCATAATGGTCGGGCGGTTCTTTCGAGCATTGTTTTATACTTTTTCGGGCTCGGGAAACACAACTTTATGAAAAAGGACCCCCCTGGAGTTTTCTTTTCTGTTGTCTTTTCAGACTCTCTAAACAGGAAAAGACATCGAGTTCTTCCTTTGTCAGACTCGTTAAAACTTAATGACATAGGATTCTGTCATAATGACGCCCCACAAGCATATATTATCCCCGTCAAGCTTGTTAAAAATAATTGGGGTACTCGCCAGAAATGGTGGGGAAAATGGACCCATAATTATTGTCGTGTCGGTAGTATGTCACTCTTGAACGTGGCACTAGTCTGCATTCGTGTCTGGGTGGGGACATCTCATCTTGTTTTTACACTTGCCTCCGTGGGTTTGGGTTATCCTATTTGACCTCTCATCTGCTCATTGCCTTGTCACCATGACCTCTGCTCATTTTGATGTCAAATACTGCCAAGTCCACTGTCGTGCCACTGATATGTTCAAGAGAAGTTGACCTCTGCAGCAGTACAACCTCCCTGTGATGCCTCACATAATTCTGATTCACCACAACATTCTTCCTCTATCTCGTGTCAATGATGTGGGAAACACTATGGCCCACCTTTGATCAAGGTCACTTCCTGTTGACTTCAGCTCATTATCCAGGAAGCTAATCTAGAGACTCCCTTCCGGTGCCTTGGAGCCTGCATGCCTCAATGGCAGGTTCTTTGTGTTCGATGCGAGGTTTTCATCATTGGCCTCCGATCGAATGATTCTACGGGTGTTCGACGCCAGCTCATTGATTCGTATGCCGTAGATTGTACCTATAGTACCTTGAGGGCCATTGTCGTTATTGGTGGTACCTCTCGTGTCTGTTAATAGTTTTCATCATTGACTGGTAATCAGACGATGTTCATGCATGTTCGACTTCAACTCATGTATTCGCATGCCTGGACTTGTACTCTGTTCGGGTCGAGATGGAGCGCAAGACCCTGGATTTTGTCTGTTGGAATCCAGGTTACGATTTGTGGATTATTATGTTCATTGCATGACTCATTCACTGGATGGCTGCGACCATGCCTGAGTCTATATCGATCCTCTATGGATGGTTGTGTCCATGCCTTGGATCTAGATTATTATGAACTCTGTTATGGATGGCTGCGCCCATACCACATATGTCATGTACTTGAGATATCAGTTGTACTCCTTTACGCAGGTTCTCCGGCGGCCGTGTTTTCAGTCACGCATGTTCTTGTAAAGCACTTCACCCCTCTCTCTCTCGGGCCTCATGCTTTAGGGGGCATCTATTACACAACAATTTGTCACCGTTTGTCACCGTCCCTATTACCCCTCACCCGCACACTGGAGGACTCATTCCGGGACCTGTGAGAAGTGACATGACCTGAAACCACTTGCATCATATTCCTCTAAGTATGAGCTTCATTTGCATTGAAGACATCTCCTGCAAAATACCCATGAAAACAGCTCTTTTTGCATTAGCGCGGGTCCACAGTTCACTGCCCGCGCCAATGAGGGAAATCCTCTAAAAAGGGCGCGCCATTGGCGCTCTGTCCCAGAGTTGCACTCGCGCCAACCGAATTGACTAAAGTTTTTAACCAACAAGCTTTCGAAGGTTCTCTTCAACCCATTCACCAACTGAATCTATGTTGAGCTAGGATGGTTGGCTTCGAATCTCCATAGGAAGGAAAGTGGTTTGCCACCTTTCATGGAAGTTTCCAAGTGATAAAGCTAATCCCATGAATAATGTGGTTGATCCTATCTCTTTCTTCTCTATCTATAAAAGCTTGCCTCTATGCCTTGAGCAAGCTAGTCATAGTTACAGTAGTTCTAGTCCCAGCATAGTGATAGAGAGTTTGAAGCTGCAAGAGCCTTCTTTGCACCCATAAGGCCAAATCTAAGTAAGGATATTCTTGTCACCGAAAGAGAGAGAGGCTTGTTCCTCATCCCAACAAGCTTTGCAAGACTTGTGTAGCTGACTACCCAGCCAAAGGAGGATTTGACGTTAGAACAATGGTTGTATTCTTCTTTGTTATTTATTAATAATAGATGACTATCATTATGGTTCCACTCTCATTGTCTTATGTTTGATGTTGATTTATATCTTTTCTGACTGATATATAATTGCATCTACTAGATTTTATGCTTTTTTTCGTGTTGTGCTTTGCATGTGCAGGTGTCCAATCACGGAGATTGTGGGGATCGTGATCGGCAAAGGCAAAGGAATGAGGACGACATCTCCTCGACGAACACTAGCGTTGGAATCCAAGTAGGTTCTCACCATCCACTTTTTATTTGCAATTAGGAACTTGCGTGATAGCATTGTGTGATTGTTGCTAGACCCAGTCTAGGCTAGTAGGGATCGTCTCTGTCCACAGAGAGGATTTACCTCCACAACAATGCTCTCTGTGTGCCTTACCATGCCCAACTCCCTTTTCAACTCTCTCAACTTGTCTTCCAGGTGCCCTATATATTCAACTCCTTTAGATTTAGCAATCTGCATCCAAGTGTGGGATCTGACCCTTTCTTTTTCTAATTCAAAGAAAAGAGGCATAACGAATTTTTGTGGGATGATCTTCCCACCTTCTAGAAGATTGTAATATGAGCCTAAATTAGGCTGAGGGCTTGGCTCAGGTATTTCTTTTGCCTTACCTTCCTCTTGTGACTGTTCTACTGCCTTCTTTTCCAATTGTTTAGTTTCTTTCAGCTTGGCCAGTGTCTCCTGTAGAGAGGTTTGAGCTTCCTGTAGGACTGCCTTGGAGTCCATCAATTCGATTCTTTCCTTCCAGGTGGAGGTTTTGGGACTCCCTCTCTCATAGGTGATAGAGATTTTGGAGGGAGATTCCTCCTTTTTCTTAGTAGGTGCATCCTCAATGATTATGGGTTCTTTTGATGGTGGCTGGGGCTTGCCTACCTTAATCCTAGTGCTCCTCTGGGCTTTGAAATACATAGATGTCTGTCTTTTTCTCTTGCCCTTTTGCTTAGTTGGAGTGCTCAATGCAGCAAGCACAGCTGCTTCTTCCCTTGCTAGTGTTTCAGGGGATGTTTCTTCCTGTTGTTCTTCTCCTTCATCTCCTGCAGTTTTTCCTGTGTCTGTTATTTTTTCTTTTGTCTCTGCTGCCTTTGGTGGTGTTTTCTCCTTATCTTGCTGAGTCCCTGCCTTTCCTGTGGCAATGTTTTTTCTGATCTTTCTTGGGCTTTTTCTTCTCAGCCTTTGTCCTCTTCCTTTTCTCTGTTTTTGAGGCCGCTTTCTTTTCTGCCTTAGGCTAAACAGGGGTTTTGTCAAGTTTCTCCTCTTCTTTCTGCTTCTGTTTGAATATTTTGTGCCTCCTCATGAATTTCCATCTCAATTGTCTCTTTCTGCTCCTCCTCCTCACTGCCAGATGGGCTAATGTCCTCAGTCAAAGTTTTGATGTCATCTCCTCTAGACATATTCCTGAAAATTTCCCAAGCTATGGGGATGGTGTATGTATGTAGGGAATCTTCCACCAATAATTTAATGAGGCCATGGTGGGCCAGCTGGTCTGGAACCCCTGCATTCAACTTGGTGCCACATTCTATCAAAGACTAGAGGAGGAAATATGGGAGACTGAGTTTCCTAGCTACAGGTAGGTCCATCCCATATCTCAATTCATGCAATAACTTGAAGTGATATCCATAAACTATATTGAATCTTCCTTCACAAGTGATGTATTTCATGATCTGGTAGCTGAATTCACTCCATGGAGGAGGTAAGCTTGTCCTTCTGACCCCATTCTTATCCTCTACAGGATGTTCATCAGGCTGAAAGAATGTCTTTTTAGCAACTTGTCCCAACAGTTTTTCATCTTTGCTCCATGGGATCCCAAGTGGAAGACCTGTGATTCTGCTGATAAAATCTGGTGTAAGCTCCAGGGTCTTAAGGACATAAAAAATTCTTCAGTCACCTCCTCATCATGTCCATGAATTCTCTCAAAGAACGACATCTAGTTTGCTCTGGTGAAGAGGGCGACCACTTCGGGGTGCTCATGCAATCTCCTTTCTCACAAAACCTCCTGGCATGGTGTTTAGTGGTTTCTGAAAGTGTTTAGGTGAGAAAAAAAACAATTTCCAAAACCAAAAATAGAGGGACAGCTGAGTTTTGGTTTTTTCTGAAACTGTAGGAGGAATTTCCCATGTGCTTCTTCTTTATAACATTAATTTGCAATTCTTCCCTCTTCAAATTGTTCTTAACCTGAATTTGCTTCTCAATTTTTTAAAAAATTATCAAGACTTTGATAGAATAGAGAATGTATAACACAATGTTTTTCTTTAAAGAGTATACAAACTTGCAAATTCATTTTTTCACAGGCTTGGTTTCTATAGTTGCATCCCGCTTTCAGAAGAATGTGAGGAAGACAAAAGATAGATTTTGAATGCAGAGAAGGAAACAGAGAGATTGTGTAGAACTCAGAAAAATACAGGCAGACTTTTAAGCTTCACTTTCCTTTCTTTTTCTCAACCTAATGCTGTATTTTTAATCCACCACTTTATATAAATATATCATATGCAGAACGGTTTCCCGAGCCTATCTCTTTTCAAGCTCAAATTTGACAAAAATTTCGACTTTTTCTGCTGCAGAGCTGCTATCTGGCCTTCCTATAGACGGTGTTCCTACTCCAGTAGAATGCAGTAGTGCTCTTTTAGAGCCTGATAGGCAGGAGGGTTTTGAAAAACTGGCTGAAAACGACTAGTTCGTTGTTCTGAAGGTGGTAGATGAGTATTGTAGTCATGAACTTTGTGAATGAAAATGAAACAAAGGGTGGTGGAGGCTTAGACTGAACTGTACTTAATTGATGGCGTAATCTGTGGAGGTGAGGTGGTCGGATGGGTACGCTATCCCCATCCAGACCATTGGTCCTACTCTATTGTAATTATGGTTCTGCATGTCCCCTGACCACCATCACCTCCCTCATCCCGTTATACGCCGCCACCACTACTGGTTTTGAGTTTTTTTCTTTTCGAGTTAACGGACCACACGTGCTAACTCCATATCTGATCTATGGTTTGCATTGGACAAGGCTCGTTTGAACTCCACGAGGGTGTGTGAACTGAACTAGGGTGGCCAGTTAATTGGCCACCGATTCCATTTAATCGTGACCATTCCCATAGTTCATGCAGTTCGTAAATAATATTCATGCAATCGAGGAATGATTTTAGCCACTTACCTGTTAGTCGCTGATGTGTTCTGCATGCTTCAGACCCTGGCACTTTATTTCCTCATTACTATTGCTGTTGGTGCTCTGCATGCTCAGCCTTTGGCTTATGCTAGTGATTTTTCGATCAAGCTCTGCTCCTTGCATGCTTCATACATCCCGCTGCACTGACCCTGTCTCTGGAGTTTGTTTTTCAAAGGGATTAGCTGCTACAAGAATCCTGTAGGATTTCCTATAACTGCTTCTCCTTTTGAAATTCAGGTTGATGCTTAAGTAGGGCTGAAAAGACTGCTGAGGAAGGTCTTGAATGAAAAGAAATAACAGCTAGAAGGTATCAGGTAGGAATAAGCAAGGAACACTGCTACTTTATTTGTCAATATTTTTTTTGTATTTACAGAATGAAAGAAACAGAATTTTTGTATTTGTCTATGCAGGGAAAAAAACGAGTGGAAATGTGGGTGTGCAGGGATGGAATGGAGAGTTAGGCGGATGGATGGTGGCAGGGAGGTTCACAGGCCTTCTAGACAAATTTCCAGCCCTTGAGTTCTTCTCTGAACTTGATTTTGGCCTCTCTGTGATTTCTATAGGAGCCTCTTGTAGAATACACAGAGTTTCTTGTAGGATGCGAAATTTTCAGCACAAATGAGACCAAGGCTTGGGAAAGGATAACGACGATGGAGGGATGGACTATGAAGGGTGTATGCAGCCTGGCCATGTCTTTTCCTCTTGTGTGACCCTCCTGCAACTTGCAATTTATTCAAAAGAAGTTAAGTTTTTTTTGTTTGTTTGTTTGTTTTTTTCTCTTTTTTTCCTCTTTTTTTTTTTTTTTTGAGACAACTGGGGCGCCTCTAGGAGGTTTTCACCCTAATTGCCTACCCTGGGTGCCTCCAAGAGGTTTTCACCCAGGGATCTTTTATTCCTTTTCTATTTTTTTCTCTGTTTTTTTTCTTTTTTCTCTGTTTTTTTTTTTTGTTGATTGCTTAGGGTGTGGGTTGAGTGGAGACAGGGACCTGCTCCTCTACCAACACTATTTTTCTTAGATTCTCAATGAGCTCTTGCTTGGAAAGGGGCTTCCTGTAGATCTTCAATCTATGCCCATTGACGAGCATGGGGATGGCTTCTTCATCTATGGTCTTGATAAGGACTGAACCATTGTCATTGCATTTTTCTACTGTATATGGCCCCAACCATCTTGTCCTCAGTTTTTCCTTGAAATCTTTATATCTTGAATCGTACAATAGTGCCCAATCTCCTTGTTGGAATTTTTTTTCTTTGAGGTGTCTATCACGCCATATGTTTCTTTGAAGTTGGACTACCTCTAAGTGGAGTAGGGTTTGCATTCTTTGTTCATCCAATCCATTTAGCTGAAGCAATCTTTCCTTTTGTGCATGACTGAGATCTAGGTCCAGTTGAGATACCACCCTTAATGTGTTATATTCAAATTCTATCGATAGTAGACCCTTCTTCCCATAGACGATCTCATAGGGTGCAAACTCTGTGGTGGTTTTCTAGGTGGTGTTATAGGCCCAGGTGGTCTCAACCAATCGATCTGCCCAATCTTTTCTACTGTTGCTCACTACCTTAGTCAAAATTCCTTCCAAAGCTCTGTTAGTTACTTCCACATGCCCATTTGCTTGCCAATGATAGGGGGTGGAAGTTCTATTCTTAATCTTGTGGTGTGTGAGCAGGTCTTCAACCAAAATGGAGGTGAACTGAATCCCTTGATTAGTGACTAACTCTCTTGGATAGCCAAACTTGTAGAGGATATTTTCCCTCAAGAACTCAACTACTTTTTCTTCTGTTGCTGCCTTGATCGCCTTTGTTTCTACCCATTTTTTCAAGTAATCAGTACACACAATGATGTAAGATTTCTATTTTGAAGTAGGGTTGATAGGACCCACAAAGTCAATGCCCCACTTCTCAAATGGCTTGAAAGTCACTTGAGATTACAGGGGCATCTCATCCCTTGGAGTAGGCTTTCTCATCCTTTGACATCGGTCACATTGGTTGATATATCTCTTGACATCTTGTTTAAGAGTAGGCCAATAGTAACCTGCTTGCAGAATTTTAAAGGCAGTCCTCTTTGCTACAAAGTGGCCCTTATAGGGCCCATCATGACAAGTTAGGAGGATGTCAAAAACTTCCTCCTCCCTGACACATCGCCCCAAAATCTGATCTGGGCCAAGTTTAAAAAGATTACGCTCAATCCAAGTGAATGAGGAACTTTTCCTCACGATCTTGCTCTTCTCTTTTGAGGACAGGTGTAGCGGAAACTGTGCTTACACCAAATAATTTGCTATATCAGCAAACCATGGAGAGAGTACTGAAATAGAAAATAGGTGTTCATCTGGCATTTGATCATCCACCATTCCTTCTTCACCTGCAGGAAGATCCAGTCTAGACAGAAAATCAACAACAACATTATCCTTACTTGGCTTATCAACAATTGTCAAATCAAATTGCTGCAATAATAGTAACCATCTCATGATACGAGCATTTACATCTGGTTTATTCATCAAATACCTAATTGCAGCATGATCAGTGTGTATGAATGTTTGATAGTCAGTGATGTAGTGTTTGAACTTGTTTAGGGAATGGACTACAACTAGGAGCTCCTTTTCAGTCACATTGTAATTTAATTCTACCATGGATAGGTTCTTACTAACAAAGTATATGGCATAAGGCAACTTCTCTTCAACTTGCCCTAAGTCTGCCCCTATCGCTTTGTTCGAGGAATCTGTGTGAATGTGGAAAGGTAGGGCCCAGTTTGGACCTCTCAAGCTTACCTTTCTAGGCATCCAGAGCCTCTTGACAGCTGTCAATCCATATGAACTCAACATCTTTTCCCAAAATACCAAACAATGGAGAGGCTAGCTTACTAAAATCCTTAATGAATCTTCTATAATACCCTACTAAGCCTAGAAAACTTTGAACATTTCTTACCTTTTGAGGAGGGGGGACCCTTTGGATGATAGCAATGTTGTTGGGATCCACCTGTAATCCTTGCTGAGAAATTGTATGACCTAGGACGGTCCCTTGAATCATCAGGAATTCGCATTTTTCAGGACTAAGGGACAGGCTCATTTCAATACACTTGGCTAAGACTTTCCCCAGGTTAGCCAAATCTTCTTGGAAGTTAGAACCATAATGGGTAAAGTCATCCATATAGATTTCCACTGAATCATCAACCAATTTAGCAAATATGCTCAGTACTTCTCTCTAGAAAGTGGTGGGAGCATTGCACAACCCAAAAGGAAGGACTCAGTAGGCAAAGGTACCCCATGGACAAGTGAAAGTGGTCTTATCTTGGTCTTCCGGGCTGATTTGGATATAGTTGTACCCGCTAAACCCATCTAGGAAGGAGAAGAAATTATTCCCTGCTAGGCCATCTGACACTTTATCTATGAAAGACAAAGGGAAATGGTCCTTCTTGGTGGCCTTGTTTAGTTCTCGATAATCTACACAGATTCTCCACTTCTCGTTTTTCTTTGGCACTAGCACCAAAGGAGAAACCCATTCGCTGTCAAAGATGGGGTAGATGAATCCTGCATCTAGCAACTTTTGCAGTTCTACTTTGACAATGTCCTTGAGGGCCGAATTCATCCTCCTTTGGGGCTTCCTGATTGGTTTACAATCTTCTTTAATATAAATGTGATGAGTACTCCCTTCATCTCCTTATAGCTCCAAGCAAAAGCATCCAAGTGATTTTTCAACAAGCTACACAGTTCTTTCTCCTGAAAGGTGGATAGGGATGAGTTGATCTTCAAGGTTTTTTCTGGGCCAAATTCCACATTCTTAACTCTGAGAGAGGTCGGATCAGCCACACAAAGATCAACTAAAGGATTGGCTTGGGTTTCTTCCACCAGTTCTTCTAAGGGAAACACACTGGAGGGTGGATTCTGAATCAAGTTCTCAATAAGACCATCCTCGGTTTGTGAACCCCCCATGGTAGCCTCTACTATACACAATGGTGCAGAATAGACTTCATCCTCATCTTCCTCCTCCAACCAGGGGGTAAATCATGTTCTAGCAGAGGTTGGGCAGGAGGATAGAGGACTAGCTGTTTGGACATATGCCCATTCTTGATTGTCATGTTCCTAGCTTGACAGCTGATGTAGGCATCTGCAGTAGCCAACCAAGGTCTTCCCAGGATGAGAGGATACCCAGTGAGCTTTGCTTTTGGTTGGAGAACTAGGAAATCAGCAGGGTGCTCCCAGGAATCAATAGAGACCATGACATCTTCCACAATCCCCTCAGGGGTCATGGTGGAGCGGTCTGCTAACTGCAATACTATTGAGGTCTTTCTTAGGGAACCCTAAAGGTTGAGTTTGAGCATAGTGTCCTTGGTCATCACATTAATGGTAGCCCCTAGATCAATCAAGGTATGGGGGATTATGGTGCCATTGATGTGGACATCGACTACAGGACTCCCAGGGTCTAGATATTTCAGACAGATTACCTACCCCAACATCAAGTCGGACAATTGTCCTATGACATTGATAGTTGTGGCATCTCTCTTGCACCTGCCTGGGTGCCTAAAGCACTTTTCCTTGATCATCTTGTTGTATATAGGCACATCATTTATGGCTTGGAGAAGTGGTATTTTTACACATAACTGTTCCAGTTCTCCTAGAGTTCAGTTTCTTCTGGGGTCGGTTGTGTGGCTCTAGTTAGTCTCTCAGGAAAGGGTGGAATGACTTTTGGTTCACTTTCCTGTTTTTCTTCCTCATCCTCCTTAGGAGGAGGTTCGCTGTCTGGGAGAACCTTCCCAGATCGTAGGTTAATCTCCTGAATCTCCACAACATAGGTTGGGCATGATGTTTCTCCACTATATACCTGCTGGGCTTGTCTATTGTTGGGGTTTGGGTTTGGTTGAGCAGGTATTTGGGGTTTTCTTGGAGGAGCAGGAGGTAATGGTTGTGGTTGAATAGGTGGTGGAGGCAAAAGAGTAGGAGGATAGTTATACTAGGGCCTCCACCCCTGATGAGGTGCATTCCACTGAGGTTGTGGCTAAGCATAAGGATGAAACGAATGAGCAACTTGAGGAGCCTAGTATTGTGGAGGATATGACCAAGGACGGGGTGTGGACTAGGAAGGATGAGCAGGGGGTCCCCAATAAGGCATGGAAGTGGCTTGATTGGGGTTGTAATAGCTCTCGGATATCCCTTTCATTCCCTGCTGGTAAGGTCTAGGTCCATGTGGCCTCTTTTGGTTCATGAAAAAGAGTGGTTCGGTGGCTCCTTCAGCCCCCTAATATGTAACTTCGATTCCAGGCAAGGAAGGGCATTGACTCATAGGATGGTCTTCTTCACAGACTAAACACACTTCTATAGAGTGGAATGGACATTCGTTCCTAGGATGCTTTCTCGTGCACCTGGGAAAAAATGGCCAAAGCGCTCTCGGCTTCCTCTTGTTTCCTTTTGATATGCAAGGTATCCATTTGCATAGCAAGAGTCTGCCTCACCTCGCTCTTAAAATCTTCCAGTCGATTCTCAAGGTCATTTCTAAGGGAGGAACTGGATGAGGATGTACTGACTAAAGGTTGACTTCCCCTACCTTTCTTTCTAGCTGACCTGGAATGGTTTCTAAACATAGTCTTTATGTCATCATAAGGTCGCTGGTAGACGTCCCCCCGGCTAGCAAATGGAGGGTATCTAGAAGGTCTTCAGGGACCCCTCTGAGCAGTACCAACTTCAGAGATTCAGGGTCAAGTGTGCACTTGGCCCTTTTATAACTGAGTTGAAACCTCTCTTCATAGTCTTCTAAAGATTCATCACTATCCATGGTCATTTGGAAGATCTCTTCTTTAATATCCTTTGACTTGCAATAGTCTCGGTATATTTTGTTAAAGGCTTGCTGCATCTGAGCCCAAGTTGTAGTACTGTTTCTAGGTAACCCCATGAACCAATGCAAGGCTGCATCTTTGAGGGTAGAAGGGAACAGTTTCAACTTCTGCTCGTCTTCTGCATAGTCATAGGTTCGACAAAGAACAACAAATTCAAACAAGAAAGTATCAGGATCTTCAGTAGTTAGTCCATGGAAGTGAGGTAAGGCTGAAGGACTTATGTTTTTCATTTTTGTGTCCCCATTGGTCTCTCGGATAAGAAAGGCACCTTCTATTCTTTCCCCATTTCCCATAACATTTCTCTTTTCAGCCATGGTCTCAGGAGGAATGGTTTCTTGCTCTTCTTCTGTTATAAGATCTTTGTATATCTTTGGAGGTTCACCTATAGGTTCTTTTGGATCACTGCCACCAAAGAAGAGAGAAGGGTGACTCAGTGATGTGGTGGGGGTGTTGGGTAGGAATTTTCGTGAATTGTCTCTGTTCCTACGAGGCATGAAAGGAAATCTCTTTTTTTGGTGATTTTTTGTTTCTTTTTTTGCTTGTACCTGCAAAAACTGAAATGGATTGAACAACAATTGCAACTAACTGAAATGAATCTACTTTGCTGAAATGAAAATTGTAGAATTGAAATGAAAGCAAGAAATGTCTAATCTACGCTTGTTGAAATGAAATTGCAAAATTGAAATGAAAGTAGGAAATGTCTAATCTATGCTTGCTGAAATGAAATTGCAGAATTGAAATGAAAGCAGGAAATGTCTAATCTACTTTTGTAGAATTGAAATTGCAGAATTGAAATGAAACAACTACTCTACTTTTGCTGAAATAAACTACTTAGCAGAATGTTGCAGTAGAAAATAGAAGAAAAGCAGTAATCACAAAATACTCTAACGCTTCCCCGGAAATGGCGCCAAAAGGAGTGGTGAGCTCCAGTATTGTAGCAATAATGCTGCAACTCCTAGGGCTTCCTTCTTTACTTTTATGAAACCGGTAGTTCGTAACAAACTTGGAAGCGACGGTGCTGTATGAACAAGTACTAGCTCTTACTGCAGGCTGTCACTTGATTAACTGGCGCAAGTTCGCTAGGAGCTTAAGCCAACTTCTACGAGTTCTCAAAAGAAGCTTTTACTCTAATGGAAGAAAGCTAACTCTATAGGGGCTATTCTACTTGCAGAAAGAGAAGGAAAACTGAAATGAAACGCAAACCCTAGTAAACCCTAGTTGTGCAAGAAAAGAGATGGAAACTACTGAAATGGGTGCCATTAACTTCTAAAAAGGTAAATTGCATTTATTCAAACTACTTCTGAAGAGAAATGGGAAGAAATCATCTTTTTTTACTTTTGAGTATTTTCATGTGGAATTATTATGCTTATGGTTTGACTGATTGTGATTGTGCAGAGGTGTGGTGGCAGAGGAGGATGGAGTTGGCTTTTGCTGAAGATGAGGAAGGTGTGGAGAGGTCCTAAGAAGTCCCTTGCATCCTTCTAGAGACTTCCATTGCAATCAGACTTCAAAAAATCGCTCGCATGAACTTCTACAAGACGCTGCAAGGGATCTACAGGAGGTTCTACAGGAGGAGGCCGAAAGTGGTTTTTGGAGGTTTGAAGGTGGAAAAATGGTGGGAAAAGGGAAATGAAGGTTGGATGAAGGTGTTGAAGGGTCTAGGACTCTGTTAATGAAGATCAGGAATGAAAGAGAGGGTTGGATTTGTTCAAAGGGGAAGAAAGCAACTTTGTACAAAAACGCAGAAATTAGGGCAGATTGGCGACATGAGGCGAATGAGTGGGGAAATCTTGAGAGATGAATTGGTACAGGCTGTGCTATGGAGGAATGATAAGCTGGAGTGTTCTACAAGTGAGCTGCACACTTACTTCCCAAAACTGACCTAAGCAAGAATCGAAAAAACAGAGTTTGTCTATTTTGACCTAAAATCTGACCTAAAAACAAAGACTTGCTGAATAGAACTTCATGAACAGAAAATTATGCGAGAAAGCCATGGTGAATGAACAAGGATCTAAGCATGTGAATCCAAACTAATATCTACTTTTTCAACTCAGAACATCACACTAGCAATTGCATAAAGGGAAAAAATTGTGTTTTTGGTGGCAGCAGTAGTGCCTTGACCTCAAATCATGGTCCCAAGGACAGAGAAAGGAGGTCAAGACCTGCTGGTAGCATTTTTGGATCTTCCTCTATTACTACAACAAACTACTTAAGCATTTGAAGCAAGAACAACTATTTTAACCATCAAAAGCAACCTATTTTACCAAAGCAAAATTTAACCTAAGCAACAGAAATTATCCTATGAATGCAAGCAAAAACATATAAATACACAAAGGAGGTGTTGGGAAACTTGTGTTGGGCCCTAACCCAAGAGCTTCAGCCCTCTAGAAAAGATCAGTGCTGGTTCAAAACAAGATTCATCTTCATTGATCAAAAAATAGTTGTTACATCACAAAACTGTCTCCAAAAAGAGCTCGAAAATGAGCTGAGTACAAGGCTGCACAAAAATGTGAAAATAGACTATCAAATGGTTAACCTATTGAGGCTTGAAGCCTTCTTATTTATGAAAGTGAGGACTCCTAATAGTCCTCCTAAACTTAAGGAACTCGGCTGCCTAAAACTGGAGATAACAACAACCCTACTTGACTTGCTCGGTTGCCGCTTGGAATCATCGATGTGGTGGTCTTTGTAGTCCGAGCTGCTGATGGAGAACTCGAGGAAGGGGTCATTAATGAAGGAGACACCCCTCTTATAAATACTCAGCCTCGTTTCCTCGAGTTTGGTTGCCATTCTACTCATAGATGCGTGGTCCTTGTCCAAAATTGTCCAAAAATCTGCAATAAACACTCATTAGACTATGTGGCAAAGTGACTATCCCCATTCTCTTAATTGACATAAATATATTCAAAAACATGCACAAAACTATTGAGGATGGTGGATTAAATAAAAATAATAGGCAGAATGAGCCCATATAGTTACCCATTTCTGGGGCTCATCAGTAATGGTAATTCAGAGTGCTTATATCAGGGTCCTAATCATTTTGAGAAAATTGATGTTTGGAGGAGTTGCAGAGCTTGGATTTGCTAGATGGATCTGATGTGTGGGATCCTCTTTTTATTGTTCCTGATTCTTCAGTTTTATAAGGGCTAGAATCTATTCTAGGATCTAGATCTTTTAAAGAACATGTTGATGACTATTCGTTAGAAGAACTTCCAATGGTTTTCTTCGAATGGCTCAAGTCCAACCGTGACTCCATTTCTCTAGAGGACTTGAGAAGAATTAAGTTGAAGAGATCAACTATTGAAACACTACTAAACAAAACTTTTAGGTGGGGGCAAAAAGGAATGTTTCATCTCCTAAAACTAATACTTGCATGGGTGCACAGTCATCATTTGCAACATAAAAGGAAGTTGTATTATTCTCAACAGAGGTTTTTGAACAGGGAAGACATATGCATTGGTACACCTGCTTCATATAATTTCTCAGGGATGGACCATTTTAATCCATGTAATGGTGGAGCAATGGTGCAACAACAAGGTCATCTTCATAATGCATTGTATAACGCTATTCCCTAGAGCTATATTGTGTCTTTATATATGAATTCAAGTGATCTGTGCATGTTTGGAGCAATGCACGACCCTCCCAGTTCAGTGGATCACAGCCCCAGGTAGAGGAGAATGTGTAATATATGGAAGAGATCAAAGTTGTTGCAGGTTGTTTTTGGAAAAGCTAGGGAGGACATGCGTTCAATGAACCAACACAAATTTCATGGATTTTCTACCAGAGCAGGACAATGTGGTGCACAGATGTCAGACAAAAATGGTGCAGATCATACCAGAACATGAGCGTGTGGTGCACAAATTTCAGGGAAAATTGGTGCACACATGTCACATGCAGAGAAAAATGTAGACTAAATTCTAAGATTAACTAATTCAAAAGAAAGGCCTATCAGGCTAAATATTTAAATATCTTATATTTTAATAAATTTATATATGGTATTTAAAAAATAGAATTTTGAAGATGGTATTATAAAATTTTAAACACCATTCAAAAAAATTTCATTAGTTAAAAGTAGAGTGATATTTGTGCGAGATGTTTCATCATAAAATATAGGGAAAATGTAGTAAGCACTATTATGTGTTTTTCTTGGATTGAGTAGTGTTATTTTTTTAACCATTATGTTCTAGATAAATTTATGAGGTAAGATAATTAATAATTACCTTACAACAAAATATTGATAATTATATGTTATTTATTGTTAAAGAAATATAATTTATATAAATAATCATGAAATTAAACTTAGATTTAGAGACACAAAACACACACAAGTTGTGGCATTTCTATTGATCACACAAACTTAACTTGACTTGATTACAATGAATCTGGTGAAAGGCATTTAAACTTTTTCGACTAATGACTCACCCAAAATAACTTAACATTCACACACACACTAAATTTGGATTTCTCCAAATAAAGAACGAACTCAAACTCACTTGACTTTACTCAGTTAACTGACTCTCCAAATTTAGCCAACTCTTGCATGCAGGAGTAATTACAATTTCCAACACTCTCGCTTAATTACGATCGTATGACTCAACATAACTCAAACATGACTCAACATAAGACAACTATGTATGCTAGGCTTACAATAGAAATTGACTCAACATCACTCAAGCATGTCTCTTGGTTTATGTCTCAGCTAGGCTTACAATAACTCAAACCTTTTACAATTTTGAATTTTTTTTTGTCTCTTCTTCCAAATTCTATATCCTCGAAATTGCTTCATTCTTTGTTGCAAGTTGTTACTTAGGCTCCATATTTCTTTACTTGTTGTTGTCACAATGTTTCTTTGACTTGTATTGAATTTGCGCTGAAAAACAATATTATCTTGTCTTCTACTCCTTCGTCTTCAAATATTCATTCAAGTATGAATTAATGCCACAACATTGCATCTTCAAACTGTCTTCTTTGCTTTTCTTCTTGTGCTTCATATTCCTGACTTTTCTTTCCATATTTTTTGATAGCAAAATCTTACCCTTCTTGACTCCATTGCTAAAAAATTGTTTTAATGCATTTTCCTTTTTTGGGAGAATTCCATATCCTTATCTTCACTGTCATCATCAAGTACTGTTGCTTTTTTCCTGTAATTTTCACACTAAGGATCATTATTCACCATTTGATTAAATTGTTTTATTCCAACTCTTGTTTTAAGACTCTCATCAATTTGTTCAATTGGCTTTTGAATCCATTCTTCAATGAGCATCAAATCTACATCAAACTTATTAGCATCTTTGTTTCCAACTTATGCTCCCATGTTATTTCGAACACCTGCATATTAAAAAACAATGTTAAAAACATCTTTGATATGTTGTTTAGTGAGAGCTTCCTACTCTTCATCTTCCTTCTCTGTCTTCTTTTGTTCTGTCATTTCATCATAATTTTCATTTTCTGCCCTTTTACCAACCTCTGTTGCTACAAACATGTGGTCTTCCACTTGACTTCCAATCACAAGTGAATTTCTCTCACCAAATAACAACATATCAATATGTTCTTTTTGTTGCATCATGTGCAACCATTCATCACTAGTCAATGGTTCTTCATCAAAATTAATGTCAACAATTCCAATTGTTGGATCCACCAAACTACTTGTTGCTCTATGTATAACTTTCTCTATGCCAAACTCAACTATTGCTTGTTCACACAGTGATGCTTCATGAGCAGTTCCAGCTTTTTCATAACTTGTTACTATAGTGGCAGCTTCAACCTTCAATTCTTCATCAAACATGGCGCTTACCATATTTCCACGATCAACCCTGTTTCACAAATTTCATTACCATAATGTTCATCCACCCTGTGGTGGGATATCCAAGCATGCATGTGCTCATTGAAAATTCCAAACCCATCAATTGCGGTTGGATTCACCAATTCACATCTCACTTTGCAATCATCATCCACATGTGTTTCGTCATAGTGAGATTCACCATCATCTGCACCATCCACGTTATGGTGGAGCCCTTGAGCATTTATATGCTCTTGCTCTACTTCACACAGAGAGGCTTCAACTTCTCTTTTTGCAAACTTTGTTTCATCTTCTTCATCCATATGCACGTCTACATAATGGGTTTCGATTTTATGGTCTTCATGACCATCATCCACTTTTGAGTAGCATTCTCCAAGCTCTGTTGTCTTCTCAGAGTCTTGCATATCTACTCTCATGTCCGCCGCTGACTCAACAAATTGTGACACATCTTATTGATGCATGTCACTCCCCCTTGCACCAAATTCTTCTTCTAAGATTTTCCAGGCTTCCTTGGAAGTTGCAGCTTTTTCTACCTTGCACAAAAACTTCTCATCCAATCCCTTTTTATAAAATCCAATGCTAAAGTATCACATGCTTCTTCATGTGGGTTATTAGACTCTTTCTCAATTAACTTTTTAGCTCGAAGAAAAGTTTGCATCTTGATAACCCAATGATCAAAATATTTACCAGTAAACATAAGTGGTGGTAGCATATTAAGCTACACCAATCACCCTCGATTTCTTCTTTGTTTTCTGCTAGACTTCTCTATTCATCAATTGCATCTTGAACCTCTCTAAACATGGTAACAATCTCTGCCTCTTCATTGTGATTCATTTTCGTAATCTTCTTCAGTTGTGCTTTGCGACCCATGATTGTTGTCTTTCCTCTGTCTTACAATTGTTTTCTGATTACATGAAGCTTTCTTCCATATCACCCGCTAAAAAAATATGATTTTTGATATACAACCCTTTAAAGCACAAACTTCACCCAAAATACTATCATACTTAACAAAACACAAAATTTATAGAATTTTGCAAATTCCTAAATTCTCTTTTTAATAAAACCTTTATTCACTTTTTCACACCTTTTCACAACATGCACTTTTTTATCTTAATCCCAACAAAACTTTAGTTTTTTTTTAATACCATGCACTCTCAATCATGTCTCTTAACCCTCTTCGTAAACCTTATTATCATCTTTTATTTTAAAAGCCTTCGAACCTTTTAAAACTTGTGCTTAATCTTTGCCTAAGAAAATATCTTTTGGTTCACACCTTTGGAATAACCTTTAAAGGCTTTCGAATATGTATCTCCCTTATAAAAACATTTTGAAATCCATTTAAAACACTCCAAAACAAATATATCTATATGGGTACCGTTTTGACATTCCATACCACACTCAAACTTGCCCACGTGAATTTAATCATTCTTCATCTGGTGGATACGGTGACTAGGCACTTGCTTTGGCCTTCACTATGGTCGATCGCGGTTGTGCTTAAAAAAAAATACCGTCTAGTCTAACGAGGCCGAAGAGTTGCCAGAGTTGCTCGGAAAATTATAGATATTTTGTTTATATTTAAAGAAAATTTGGTAAGGATTTTTGTAAATCCAAGTTATAGTTATTAAATTTCAAAATTTTAAGTGTTATAGATGTTTTTGATGGTGCTGAATCTATTTCCACCATAAAAAAACATGATTCAAACACTGTATGTACAAGAATTTTTGAAATTTTTTACCCGGATTCCAGCCACTTTTAACCGTCCAAACAATTCTTCCACCTCGTTAAACGACTCCAAAAAATACATTTACTTTGCTGCTGAACGACCTTATCGATCAGTAGCGGCTCGTCTCTCCACGGCACTGCGCCTTCTCAGTATGGCGGGCGGCTTCCTTGTCTTTGATCACGACGGTTTTGGAATCAACTTTGCTTGACTATGACTCAGTGGTGGCGGAAAATACTTTCCATTACTTATTACTCACACGGTACAGTTCTGCAATCTGTCGCTGCAGATTTTCGGCATTCTGTCTTTCTTTAGATTTTTTATTTTTATTTCAGTTGGGATATTAATTTGTTGGAAAGGTAGAGGAAGAAATGTACAAAACTAGATACACAAAACACATGTGAATTATGGCTGGAAATCTACAAAATTAGATACACAAAATACATAATAATTGTTTTGACTTTTTTATTGATTACACAAATTTGACTTAACCTGATTACAATGAACGGTTAAAGTATTTAAACTTTTCAACTATCAACTTGCTCAAAATAACTTAACTCACACACACTAAATTTAGATTTCTCCAAATATAAACTAAACTCAAACTCACTCTCACTCAACTTAAATCAATTAAACTCAAACTCACTCTCACTCAACTTAAATCAATTAACTACCGCGTAAATTTACATTTTCCAACAATTTTTTCTCATATTTTATGAAAAAATAGCTAACTATTATCTTCTAAATTAAATTATGAAATAAGATAATTAATAATTACTCTAACACAAAATATTAATAACTATATGTTATTTATTATTAAATAAATATAATTTATATAAACCGTCAATAACTCCTTTACAATACAATGTTCAGATCCATTAACATATATGATATGTTAATTTCAGGGAGTTGATATTGCATTGTTTTTATTTATTCAAAGTAGTTATGACTTAAATAAACCTTTTTTTGATGAAGGGATAACACAAAATGGCTGGTATTTTTACATATTATGTTATTTAAACGTAGCTATATAATTTTAGTTTATGATATAATGTAGGTGATAATTTTTGTTTTTCTCAATTTTAAAATTTGATAATTAAGATGTTTTAATTGAACATTTATCCGGGTATATTAATCTCTATGAAGTGTATATGAAAATAAGTCAGGAACACCGTTTAAATCAGGATTTTGAAATGTTACTCTAACTAGTAGAGTTGTTTTTATTTAGTGAGATGTTTTGAAAGTTTTTTTTTGGGTTTTTTAGGTTTAATTTTTTTCAAATTTGACATAAATTTATTGAAATTATAAGTTTGATGGTAACCCCTGCATAATGGAAGTGCCCTGGGGATTTTCAGGGTGCTGATTCCATATTTGTAATCAAAAAACCAATTTTTTAAAAAATGGGGCCGCTAATCCCTTTAAAAGTTTGTATTAGACCCAGAGTCAGAAAACCAGTTTAAAAAACACAAATTAAAATTTTACCTCTTTTTTCCACTGGACTCTTACACAAAAAATTCAAAACATCACCCAGAACAATTCCAATTCCAATTATAATTCATATATGTTTGGTATAAATCCATTCGAAACAACTCTCAATTATTTCAACAAACTACTTTGTCCGTATATTTTTTTTGATATTTATCGTTTTCTTTCTTTCACAGAAAAGATGCGGTTGGGGGTCCAGGGATTTGACTCGGCCTCCAGTGGCCAGTACTATAAATTCTTTCACTTTTAAAAACTTTTTGGATTTCCCAAACCGGAATGGGAAAATGGGCCCAGATTTGAACCTCCAACCTGCTAATCATTTTGCTGAAGACTTTTACCATCTCAGAGCTTCTCAGTAGACCAAAATCTATATATTTTTGTGCTGACCACCGGAGTTTTCTTCCATTTCTGGCAGAAACACAATTATTTTATAATACGGTAAACAGCTAAGCGTCTAGAAATGGACTTGCTTTATAACAATTGGGGTTGTTGCTGGACTGCGTCCTTCCGACGCTCCAAATATTTGGAAACGCACAGTGTGAAAGCGTTTTCTATTCCACATTTTCCCTGTTTGGCAGCAACTCATGACTTCTTTGCATGGAATTGTTAGAGAGAGCTTTCTAAGCGTAGTTTTCTATTAACATTTTTGATGACATCTCCACCTACTCCGGAAGATCGAGAGCTTTTTGAAAACCAGTTGTTCACAACTGTTACTACTTTCACCATTTGGATTCTTATGAAATTAAGTATGTTCTTCTCAATGCAGATGACAATATGGAACATATTCCACAAAGTCGTCACAATTAAGCAAGCTTTCTTCAGAATGAAAGTCGTCTATATTTGTATGATCTTTTACAGGTAGTTTTGCCAATGCTTCATTGATAATTCCTTCCTCCTATTCAATTTTTTGTGCTATAGAAACCATTTTCATAAAATCTTGTCTTAGAATGATAGTCTGTATGCTGCCAAACTCACATTATTTTATCTCCCTGGCTATACATAAAAAAAGGTCAACCTTAACAAATAAGGGTTAGCAGAGACCACATAATAAGTCCCTGTAAACACAATAATGGCCTATTATAGAAGAAAATATAATGAATCAGAGGGTCAGTCATACCATGATTGATTGCACCTTCTGCGTCATCTAAGAGCAATTCTTGGTCATAAACATGCTCCCTAACTATATTTTTGGAAATCTTGCAACATAGCCAGGAAGAACATACCATGCCTTCGGTGCAATGCAATGGTGATAATTTAGGTTACCACACTATGAAGGATGATAAGTGCACAGGAGTGATAAATGGAAGTATGCTGCTAGAAGGTCACACATTCAAAATAGTGCAAGTATTTCCATGGTTATCATCAACATTCTCTTCCATATAGAATCAAAAGTAAAAAGACAAAATTGTATCGGTACAAATAGTCATCTTCAATCTACTATGCAAACATGTTAAATAATATACATTTTTCAATGTATAATTTTAGATTAATGACGCAATGTGTCACCAATATTTGTTGGACATGCCTTATATTATTTGCATCATTAGTAACAACACTTTTATGGAGCCCCCAATGAAGGGGATTGTGTTAGTGCAAATAAAGATTTTTTTTGGAAATTTTACCTTGTAAAATGTTGTAATTTCGTAGTTATTCATGGTTTTTCATTGTTAAGTCATAGATTGGACAATAAAAGTTATGTTCATTTTTTTTCCTTAGAAGGAAACCTCCCTTTAAGAGGGAATTGTATAACAACTATTGTAATCATCAAGAGATATAGAAAAATTAGTCTAGTTTTCTTGCTTTTGGGTTTCCATTGTAAAATCTCTATGTAAATTGTGTGCAAGTGCTATTCAATATTTTTTTTGTTTTATATTGAGAATCTATTTGAAGGAATTATTTACACAAGGTTAGAACCTACATTTGGTATCAGAGCAATTTTTGCTTCAAGGGGACAACTTTGTGGCTAAGGGAATTAGCTCAAGTTTGTGTAAACCTTGCTATAGTTGAAGATTTGGAGAAATGTTTCTTGTGGTGAAAAGGAAATGGAGAGAAGTTCAAATATAGAGATCGAGGAATTCAATGGGTAGAGTTTTAAGATGTGGAAGCTCAAAATCGAAGATTTATTATGGATAAAGATTAGTGGATTGTTGTGGATCTAGGTACTGCACTAACAAGAAGTCAACAAAAGACTAAACCAAGTTGGATTGAAAGGCAAAGTGTGCAATATGATTGTGTCTCTTAGATTTTGTATTACTATTTGTTTCGGGTGATGCTACAATAAAGGATTTGTCATAAAATTTACGGGATTTATATTAGTCTAAGACCATAGTGAATAAATTGTTCCTATAGAAGAAGTTGTATAACCCAAGGATGCAGGATGGAGAGTCAGATAGAGCATTTGCATGACTTCAATATTATGGTAAGTTAGCTATTATTTATTGATATAAATATTCTAGATGAAGACAAATGCATCAATTTGTTATGTTCTCTACAGGACTTGTGGGATAGTTTAGTTGTTGCCACAGGTAGTAATGCAACTACTTTAAAGTTCAATAAAATAGTCTCATCCTTGTTATCGAAGGAGATGAGATGGAAAAACATGGAAAGGAAGCCAAAATGGAGATGCCTTGTCAGTAAGAGGATCCTCCCGAAGTAAAAATAAAAATCAGTTCTCAAGTGAGAGATATAAATCTCCAAGATAATTTGTAAATGCGTGTTGGAAATGGGGAAAAGGAGGGCATTACGAGAAAAATTGTAGATCCAAAACTATTAAAAAAGAAAGGGACCTAATGATACCTTCTATGGAAGTCAAAACGTTCTCAAATTAAAGAAGGGATGTGTACATGGCTTTTTCAAGTACACGCGTAGATCATAAAGCATCACTGGTCGACTTAGGTGTATCCTTTCATATGACTCCCCATAAGGAGTGGTTTTATGAGTATAAAAGATATAATGGTGGTAATGGTTTCTTAGGAGATGACTCAATAGCCAAAATCATAGAATGAGTATATATCAATTTGAAACTCATGGGTTGAAGGATTAGAACACTCCATGGTGTTCCGTACATCCAAAATTGGCTAGAAATTTAATTTATGTAAGTAAGATGAGCGATGCAACTGTAAAAACAATGTTTGAAAATGATACCTGCAAGATGGTTTAAGGGGCAATGGTATTGTTGAGGGGAGTTTGAATTGGAACTTTGTATAAGCTCTTGGGAGGTATTTTTGGTGATGGGTGCAATTGTTCTGTTATTCATGATAGTTAAGGAGAAGAAAGAAAAACTGCTATTGATCAGAATCTTGGGGGGAGGCCCCCAAGATCTGAAGAATTGCAATGCCAGAAAGAGAATGAGAAAACACACATTAAATAAAACCACAAAGAAACTTTTTATTAAAACCGATAATAACTATAAAGGCTACATTGTGGCGGACAAACTATCCTTTTACAAAATGCGACTTGTTACTTATAGTATTTTTTAGTTACAATACCATGAGTCAATTACATGGGTGAATGAATACCATGGGTGGATGCACAATACCACAGGTCAATTCCATGGGTAAATGGATACCATGAGTGTATGTCACAATACCATGGGTTAATGAATACCATGGGTGGATGTCACTTACAATTCCATGGGTGGATGAACAACATGGGTGGATGAATACCATGGGTTGATACCATTTCCTATTCGGATCATTCCTCCCTCTTTAAGAAGCAATGGTCCCCATTGTGTGAAGTTCCCTCCTGCGAAACCTTTGTTGAATATGAAGAGCCACTTAAGAGAAGGGTTTTATGTGGTTTACCCATAACCATGATGAATGAAAATCTGAGGATAGAGATACCCTGTAATGCTTGTCAGCAACTGTGATACTGACAGTGTGCGGCCTAACAAATGGACTTCAATAAAGTTTGGGTTTGTGGATGACCCATAACCATGATGAATGAAGATTCGAGGATCGAGATACCCTATAATGCTTGTGACCAACTGTGATACTGACAGTGTGCGACCTAGCAAATGGACTTCAATGAAGTGTGGGTTTGTGGATAACTCATAACCATGACAAATGAAGATCCGAGGATAGAGATACCCTATAATGCTTATGACCAAATTTGATGCTAACATTGTGTGGCCTATTAAATGGACTTCGATGGCAAGGATTTTATGCGGTTGACCCATAATAGTGATGTTGGTTGTTGATGAAGTAGCAGATGCCTACATAGCCTAGGGTGCGAGGGCATGTCTCTAAAGGGAACTCGCTTTGAATGCTGCTCCAGATTTTAAATGGGCATAACTCGGTCAATATAACTCAAAATATTTATTATAACAGGTTTTTGGAAACAGAATGACCATCCTGCATCTTCTCATGTATTGGAAATCCTTATCTGGACACTCTAGAATCTCAAATTTGTGCTGCAACTGTTTCATCATCACAAAAGTTGTGAAAAAATAGTTGGTTTTAAATCAATGATATCTACGACATCCGAACTCTGATTTGACCCATTTTTTTTTAAATCGGGTGATTTTTTGATAGGAGCTCAGATCTATAATCACTTTTCTAAAATTCTGCACAAAAATTGCAAAAAAGGATAGGAGAGTCTTCGTCCATGAACTGTCGTCAGAAACATTTCTGCAACGTAGCTGATTTTAAATCAATGATATCTCCCTCATCCAGACTCCGATTCGAAGGATTTTTTTTTGTGTTTGGGTATTTTTTCACAAGGAATCTAGATTTGGTATTTGTTTTTGTAAAATTTTCATCAAAAATTTCAGATCTGATCTGCAAACTCACCGGCCAAAAACATTCCTGCAAAAAAATGAAAAAAAAGAAAAATTCTTCTTGCTTGGCCCAATAAAATGATCTGTGGAGGACATAGTACGTGTCTGAATTTTGTTGAATATTGCTGCAAAATTTAAAACTGAAATATGCATCAAACCCTCATTGCCATGGAATCATAATCTGCTCTGATACCATTGATCCGTATCTTGGGGCGTGGCCCGCAAGATCTGAAGAATTGCAATTCTAGAAAGAGAATGAGAGAACACACAGTAAAGAAAACCACAAAGAAACTTTTTATTAACACTGATAATAACTATAAAGGCTACATTGTGGCGGAAAAATTGTCCTTTTACAAAATGCGACTTGTTACTTATAATATTTTTAAGTTACCATACCACGAGTTAATTCTATAGGTGAATGAATACGATGTGTGAATGTCACAATACCACAGGTCAATTCCATGGGTGAATGAATACCATGGGCAGATGTCACAATACCATGGGAAAATAACATGGGTTAATGAATACCATGGGTGGATTTCACTTACAATACCATGGGTAAATTCCATGGGTGGATGAACAACATGGGTGGACGAATACCATGGGTTGATGCCATTTTCTATTTGAATCAGTTATAGTCTCTAGGGAAAAGACTATCATGTAACATCAAAGCCTAGGACATATAAGAGAGAATGGTCTTCAAGTATTACATGGCAATGGTATGGTAGAAGGTATATCAAATTGATCTTTGAGTTTTGATTTCTTTAAACATATTTTATACGGAAAGAAGAATCGAGTGAGATCCTCTTTCGGTGTTAAAAAAGCATAGGGAATACTATAACTAGTACATAGTGATGTGATTGGACGTATGGTGGTTCCATCACTGGGTGAATGTATGTACTATGTTTCATTTATAGATGAATTATCGTGAAAAACATGGATATATTTCCTTAGGAAGAAATCTAAAGTATTTGGATTTAAAGAGTTTAAGGCTTTAGAAGAAAATAAAACGTTGATGATAGATACTGGTGGAGAATTTTGCAAGAATGAATTTGAAGAGTTCTATAAAAATTGTGATATACAATGGAAAAATACTACTCCATACACACCTTAGCATAATGGAATTGTATAAAGGATGAGAATGACATTGATGAAAATAGCAAGGAGTGTGCTTAGTGGTGTCATGCTAGGATAAGAAATATGCGCAAAGGTAGTGGATAATACATGTTAGCTAGTAAATACATCACCCTCATCACTGTTGGATGATAAGATTATGCAAGAGGAAAGAATACTAAGAAACCTTCTCTTATTCATATTTAGGAATGTGGTTGTGATGCTTATATACATGTTAGAAAGGAGAACAGGAGTAAGATGGATAAGAAATATAAAAGGTGTTTGTTTATAAAATATAACTATGGTCTAAAAGGTTATAAGTTTTGGAGCCCATAAACAAAGAAGGTTGTGTATAGTTGAGATGTGGTGTTTAGAGAAGTCAAATATGATATCAAACAACAATTCCTACCAAGGTAAAAAGAACTAGAAAAAATAGAGTGAGAAATGAAGGATGATGAATTATACTCTACAAAAGAATAGGAATGAAAAGAAGAAGAACCACATATTCCTGTATTGAGGAGATAGGTTTCGAAAAGAAGGCATCTACAAAGATATGCTCCACTCGATTTCTGTTCTAATTTTTCTTTGTTTAGTACTAATGATTATCCTAGAACTATTACAGAGGTGGTGGATTCAAAGAATAGGAAACTATAGAAAAAATTCCATGGTGGAAGAAATGAGAACCTTAAATAAGAATGAGGCTTGGGATCTAGTGGATTTTCCAATTGGAAGAAATCCCATTGGCAGCAAATGTGTGTTTGAAAAGAAGTTGAATGCAAAAAACTTATGTAGAAATACAAATATTTGTTAGTGGCAAAGAGTTATTCCTAGCTAGAGGGAATTGAATTTGGTGATAAATTTTCTCCTATTGCCAAGTTAACTTATATTATATTTATTCTATTTGTTTCTTTCAATTTTTATTTTCAAGTAGAATAAATGGAAATCAAAAAAATATTTCTACATGGAGATATGGAAGAAGAAATTTACGTGAAGAAACCGAAAGGCTTTATTGTGAAAGGAAAGAAAGGGTTGGAATGCAAGATAAAAAAAACCCTTATATGGGTCAAAGCATTCACTAAGGATTTCATATCAAAATATTGATACTTATATATTGGACTTGGATTTACAAGGAGAAATGGAGATCACTACATATGTTTTAAATCAGTTGGTGATCATCTTATTTATTCTATCTTCTATTTGGATGATATGTTGCTAATTGGAAATGATATGGAAATTATCTAGGATGTGAAAAATCATTTATCCTCTAAATTTGACATGAAGGACTTTAGTGCCGCAAAATTAATTTTGGGAATAAAAACGAAAAGAGATAAGGAATAGAGGAAACTCTATTTAAATTATAGGGAGTATGTCAATGCAATATTATAGAGGTTAATATGTTTTAGAGTACATTGCTAAAGGTCCCTATTCTTGTAGGTATACATTTATCTACATATATATGTGTCCCAAGAGACAGGAAGAGGACATGACTCATGTTCCATATACTAGTGTGGTTGGAAGTTCGATGTACGCAATGGTTTCTACCAGACCAAACATTCCACATTGAGTGGGAGTATTTAGTAGGCATATATCAAACCAAGGGAAGGAGCATTAGACAACCAAAAAGAGGGTTTTCATGATGGAATTCACAATTATACTAAATGGGGGGTGAATCAATATAATGAAAATTTTTACTTATTTAAAGGATGTCAAACATCATGAAACATCCATCTCAAAAACTGAATAGATAACACAAGATATATGTGGAAAATTTTATGGGAGAAAACCATATAATTTCTTGATATGAAAGATAGTATAGGCACCAACCTATTTTTACAACAATCCCCATTGCTATAGTTTATAGGTACCAATGTATAATTGACATCAATCCTTTGTACTGCTTTGTAAGCACCAAACTATAAGAGACACCGATCCCCTCTACTACTTTGTAGGCACAAACCCGCAGGAGACAATATTCCCCTCTATTGCTTTGTAGGCACCAACCTATACGAGACACCAATCCCATATGTGGTTTTGTAGGAACCAACTTACACGAGACACCAATCCCCTCTACTACTTTATAAAAACCAACATACAAGAGACACCAATCCCCTATGTTGCAACAAGATTTTTGGGCACCAACCTACTTACTTGCTTCTTCACAATGTCTATTAGTTTCTTCTTCTTTCACCAAGTCTTCTTGTTGTTTTTTCTTCACCAAATTTGTTAGTTGCCTCTACCTTCACAAGTTCTACCTACTGCTTTTTCCTTCACCAAGCCTATTGTAATACCTCCCACCCCCTAGGTATCCTAGGATGTGAGAAAGTTACATGTTGACCTAATCTCCATGATTTTTTTATGAAGATGATGTTAGAAAAAAATTCATTTTTTCAAGTTTTCATAATTTAATTTTGACACTACTATTGTCATTAGCTCATCGATATCTTCATAAAAATTTAAAATTTATCTCAATCTAAGTCCCAGGTCAAAATTAATTCCCATAAAAGGTTTTTGGCATCTTAAAAGAGGCCATGCCACCCAAATACTAATATGGCACCAACATGGTCTCTACCAAGCTTGCATGAGCCAATCATGTCATCAATGTGGGTCCTACCGTCACTTACACAACATAGAATATCACCACGTCATGTCAAAGTGACCACTCCACACTCTCGGCCGCTACTAGTAACGAATTAAAAACTTGGTAGTGGGAGGTCTCCTAGTGTGTAGGGTTCCACAATGTTAACCATGGCCAGATCAACCAACTTGTCTTTGGATCCCCCATTACAATTTTTTCTCAATAATAAATGAACTTAGTGGTGGGAAATATCCTGATGTCAAGGTTCCACGAACTAGAACCATGGTCAAATTGGCTCAGTCTTTGTGAGCATGCCCGATCAATAGGGTTAACAAAGAACTAAAATTCACGATGGTGAGTAGTGACCCGATAATGGGGTTCCACCCCAAAAACCTTAGTTAGATCAACTAAATTCCTTTTTTTTTCCCATCTTAACAAGGTGATAAAGGAAAGAATCTTGACAATGATGGCCATTGGTCTGAAATCATAACGAAAATGAGATCAACTAAATCCTTGTCATCTTCATGTCATCAAGGTTTAACAAAGTACCAAGGATCTTGACATCTGGTGATGTCTAGGTGGGCACGTTTCCATAGTTGGAACCATGGCTAGATTGGCCAACTCCTTGTCATTTTCCTATTAGAAAGGTTTAATAAAGCCCCGATGATCTTAACGATGGGTGGTGGCTAGGTGGCAAGGGTTCCATAGTTCGAACCACCACTGGATTGGTCTTTCCTTCCTTTAGTCGGGCTTCTCATGTGAACAAGTGGTGAACAAGTTGGCAGTGATCTAGTGAGCTAGGTTCCATGGGTCAAAACCTCCATCGAATTAGCAATTCTTCCATCGATGTTGCTCAACTACAAGGTGATAAGTCACAAACATATTGGAAGTGGTTGGTCTTCTGGAAACAAGGCTACAAGGGGATATAACCATTATCAGATTGACTCTTTCTCTACGAGTGTCGCTCATTTATAATTTGTGAAGAAATTAAGGTAGTTTCGGTGACCAGTGATTAGTCTTATGTGTATATTACTTGGTAGTCATATCAAACCCTAGCCCGACAATGAATGGGACCACCACTAAGGTAAATGTTCTTGTACGCGAAGGGGAAGTGACCATTTCTGCATGTCTCTTGTGATCTGAGGCCCAAGGTCCTAACTCTTGCACTCCCATATTTTATGCCCTAACCAATTAAATGATAAGTGAGTCACGAGGTTTCCTAACTACTCAAGGGGATTCATAGTTACAAACCCATTAAACAATATGATCTTGAGATAACATTGCCAAGAAGAGAGAACAACACACAATAGTCACATTATTCATGAACCAAACACATACCAACATAACCTAATTAGTTAATCAATTCATAACATGTTAAACAACCTTTAGTTCATGAATAGATCATTGACTATCCAGTTCTATTATTCAATATAACTAAAAGATTACATGGTTGTAGGTTAATCTTGAGTGAACTCTAGGGAATTAGACATAGATATGAAAAATATCTTATAAATCATGCATGTGGTAGTAATCCACATCATTTAATCATTCATTTCAACCATTGAAAACTCTTAACCATAGTAACTAAATGAAGATGCATAAACCCATAGTTTATCACATGGCTCATGAGTCATTTATTCATCAACACAATCTTAATATTCTTTCAGTTTATAGCATACCAAACAGTTGTAGATCATATTCATAACAGGGAACTTCATAATGCAAGAATTCATTAAACCATATACATATGATATGGTTTATAAATTCTCAAAATAACATTGAATTCCAAGAAGTCATTCATAACCATACATGACCTTGCATTAATATTACGCGAGACAAGGAAAATCATAATACTTAGTCCAATATGCATGAACAATTATACTTATCTATGTTTCAATGGATGGAAACTAGAGAAGGTACTTCCACTCTCCACCCAACCATACGCCAACTACACTACAATGTTCTTGCAGCTGACCACCACCCATCTTGATCCAATGTCTGAGGGGATGCTTGCTCAGGGAAGTTCACATGAAATCTTAGTAGACACCTACAAGATGGATTCTAGTGTCTTGGCGATTTAACAACTTCCCTTTGGTACTAAGCACCAAAGTGACTCACTTACCTCTCTGAGTTCAATAAGAGGGTTTTACCCAAGGTCCAAAAGGGGTATTTCTCATGTAAGTGATTGAATCCACTATTCTAGTGGTTTAACAACTATTTTTTCATAGCAAGCATTATAGGGGTTGTAGTCCACTATCTAGGTGGCTTAACAACTCTCCATCAAGCACCAAAATGGCTAAGATTTCCCTATTTAAGTGGTTTAATAGTTATACAATAAGAATCATAGTGATTTGGTCATCCATTGACCCTTCGAATGACCATTCAAGCTTAGAGAGATAATCTAGTAGCCTCATGAGCAACAATGCAAGGGATAACACCCCAAGTTTCTAAACATAAGGTTCAGTGACAAACTTTGTCTCTAATTCATGTGCTTCAAGCCTACTCTCTAAAGAATTCTCTCTTACAACCAATGTTTTTCGATGCTCCCCCACATTCTTTCACAAATCCCCCACATGTTCCAACCAAAGCTTCCAGGACTAGTAACTCAACCCACAACTTCCACCACACTTCTAGAGTGTTTGTCAAACCAAGGATTCCAGGACTAGTAACTCAACCCACCAAGGGCTTCCAAAGCATTTTTCCAACCAAGGTTTCGAGGACTAGTAACTCAACCCAAGTTGTTACATGGCTCCAAGAGCGTTTTTCCAACCAGGGTTCCAGGAACTAGTAACTCAACCCAAGCTAAAGGAAACATGAGAACCAACCAGAAAAACAAAGCAATGAACCCTCAACACCATGGTTATCTCGAAAATGGCAAGGCTAGGAAAATCCACTGTCAAGCCAGGCAATACTCCTTTCCAATGACAAATTATGACCAATAAGCCACATGCATATACCATGCATGCCAAACTAGTGAGGAAATCATACATGCAACTCGGTGTTCAACCTCAGAAATACCCTCTCCTTGACAACTTTTCTCACTTCTTTCCCTTGTTTTCCATAAAAAGACAGATCCCATCACTGATAAATGATATATTTTGTCTCAAGGAGGGCATTAAATGATTGACATGTTATACTTTTATGTTTTTGCTATTTGAATAAGTTTTTGCAAATTAGCTACGGAATGCAGCCTATTCTACAGCTAAATGTGTGTTTTGTAGCTACTTCCATGGTTTAGCAGGTTAGAGGTATCAAACGAAGAAGCCGGCCACATGGGCATCTCTACAATCGTCTCGACATGGATCCTATCCTAGTCACCCAACCCAGATCGATAAAAAAAGCCAACTTAAGACCACAATTAAAGGTGGAGTCAAACATATGAAAACCGGAAGCAATAGGACTCTTTGTCCACCCTTTCGTGGTTAATTAATAAATCCAACAATTCTGTTGATGCATTAACTCGGATCATCCACCCGTGTCAATGGTTCTATGCAACCACCTTGTTCGAATTCAAGTCACCTGTAGCTGATCAAACATTTACGCAATCCGGTTGTGATACATGTAGACCATCTGTAGCTAATTTTCCTCAAAAGACAGTTATGAATATTTTCTTTTAAATACCAGTTGTACAGAACTGGAAAGGGTTCAAAGTTTTTGATGTAATAAGTTTAGACTTATCAGCTCTGTAATTTTGGAATTTCCTGTTTTATAATACAAATTCGTGTGTTGACTGATGATCATTTGAAGGAGCATTTTGAATTAAGTTAGAAGCTCAACCCAGTTAGTTGTAGAGGGCCCCTACGCTGAAGGAGGTTTTCTTTTCATTTGTTTTGTTTGTTCAGTTTTAATTTCATCATTTGCTTTTAGCAATGTTTATAACTTAGGTTAATTTCTTTTATTTTGATTTCTTTTAGTTCTGATCAGTAGCATAATGTTAGAATTCAATTTTGTAGTCTTGTTTCTCCAATCCATTTCATAAAGGAAATGACTCTGTTTCTAAACAAGAGTAAGATTGAAAGTAATGAGGATGCATTGTCTATTAGTTTACTCACTGTTTTATTTATTTATTTCCTAGTTCAAGTTGTCAATGCATTGTATTAGTGAATGTTTTGGTCACCATTTCAAGCTGATATCCATCCTAAACTAAATGGTTAAACATTCACTTTACATAAGGGTTGAAACCAATCAGTTACCTTCTGCATGCTTTTATTTAGTTTTTTTTAGATCACGAAGTACAAAAGTTGCTTGAATTCCATCTCAAGGAGGTTATCTTTCAAAAGTGAAGGTTAGAGTTACTAGAAGTACTTCAGTTAATTTCATTCCCTGTATTTATTTCAACGTGACTTACAACTTTACCTTTTGTTTTTAAGAATTGGATTCATGAATTAGGATTAGATGACAAGATAGCACAGATGCTCTATTTTTTTCCTTCTTTTAACTTAAATTTTGATGAGTTTTAGGCTCTCGGGTTCACCTTTAGGAAGTTTAGATTCAGTTTCTCATAGTTCAAATTGTACATCATTAGGAATCAAAGAACAGAAACCCCCGAAACAATATAAAATACGAAACAACGAAGTAAGAAGGGTTAAATAAGCACATACAGTGCACTATACTTCATCAACTTACGAACCCCAGTTGATAATTTATGCAAAGCAATTTAGGACACTAAATTGACTAAACATTTTGGCGCCGCTGTCGGGGAAGTGTAACTAGGTAACCTTATCTCTTACATTAAAAAAAAATTGATATGCATAGAGAAAGAGACTCTAGGGGTAGATTTATAGCTAGAGGCAGAAGTTCAATTCCCACAACACCACCTACTCCACCAAGAAGAAGAAGAGATACAACTCCATCTCAAGTTCATACTCCCAGCCATAGAACTCCTGAAATTCTAAGGTTAGAAATCCAATCAAAAGAATCTCCTACTTCATCTACCAAGGTGGTCCTAGAGGAGAAAAAGCTTGGGTCTCCAACAACAGGATTAGCCTTTTTCGCCTCTATAGGGGAGCACATTTTAGTTGAAGAATTAGGAATACCTGGTGAGGAAGAAGAAGTAGAACCTCTCTGCGATATCCCATTAAGAGAAGAACTAGAAGAAGAGAAAGTAACCTTGTAGGTTGAACCTTATACTGACTCTGAAAAAACTATAATGGCAGAAGGAGAGGATGGAGAATTCACACTATTTAGAGGAGGGGGTAGAGGAAGAGGTAGAGGAAATAATGGAGGAGGCAGAGGAAATAGGGAAATAGATAATTCTTTTGGATTCCCTATAGTGGATGAAGAAACAGATTCCACAATGAAAAATATTTGACCTTCTGTCCTCCCAAATTTACATGGGTTAAAATGTGAGGATCCTGAAACATTTTTATTTAAGTTTGAAGTCTTGTGCAGAACCTATGGTTATTTAGAAGACTCTCAAAAACTTATATTCTTCCCTTTAACACTGAAAGGAGTTGCTTTGAAGTGGTTCATGGGGTTAGTCACTCAGTCCATTAGAACATGGAATGACATGAAAAAAGTGTTTTTGGATAGGTATTTGCATTATTGCATGCCTACTAATCACAAAGATGAAGTGTTCAAAATGATTTAAAGAGAGGATGAGAATTTAGAGGATTTAATTGAGAGATTCAACTATAATTTGAAGAGAGCAAAGATGGACAATTTAGATGAAGATACCTTAAAAGATCTTTTATTAAAATCCATTAGAGATGAGTGGATAGATATCCTTAACATGATGGGGAAGGGAGATATCTCTCAACTCCCATTAAATGACATAGGAGAATTATGTGTTCATCTATCAACGGGGAAATCTAAAACTCAGAAAGGTCCAAGAGATCCTTCCCTTGTTAGAGTAAATAAATCTGCAACTGGATCAGCGAGTAGGGTAGAAATTGGTAATATGCTTGATGAATTCAAAACATATATTATAGGGAGCCTTAGTGAGCAAATAGATACCCTTAAGTTGCAAAACAAGTAGAAAACTAAGGCTGATGCTTTAGCTATTTTCTGTCCAAAATGCAGAAAAAAACATGCTCTAAGAGAATGCCCTTTGGATGCAAAAATTATAGAGACTGGTATGATTTTCTTAGAAAACCATGAGACCAAGGGTTGTCCTTAGATTCCAGGTCTTAAGGTTATTTTTCAAGAAGAAACAGTTCCAAATTCAGCAAAACCTCTTTTCTTTGTCCCTAGAAGACCTTGGCAGGGGCCACAAAATCATGGATTTAACAATCAAATGTATCTTCATCCCCCACCAAATTGGAATTCTTGGTAGCAACCTTGGCCTTAACCTCCACCTCAATCTCAATCTCAACCCTGGGCTCAAGGAGTACAAAATCCTTATGGGAGATTTTCTCAATATTATCAATAACCTCCATCATATCAGAATCATCCTCCCCCACACATTCCACAACAAAATTAGTAGCCACAAATTCAAAATCATAACCCTCAACTTTCATTACCATTTCCACAACAAATTACACAACAAAACCAAAATCCTCAACTCTTACTTCCATTTCAGCAGAGACCAAATCAGCTACTTGCCCAACCATTACCAAACCCCAACAATAAAAATCCTCAGAATACTTACATGGTGGAAGGACAACAATTTCCAACTTATATGATCACTGCTCTAGATCTCAATGATGTTCAACTAAGATCTGGTAGGATATTAGAAAAGGAAAGGTCTTCTGTAGTTATTCAGGAACAAGACAATTCTGAGGAAGATTCTCTACAACCCAATAAAAGTTTTGAGGGAACATCTCTCCAAAACCAAAATACTAAAAATGAAAAATAGAAAGAACTAGTGAACTCAACTCCCATAATTGAGAAACCGGTATCTACTTATGCACCCCCTTTTCCTGAAAGATTACAAGTTGATAGAGGAGTAGAAAATCAGATCATGTTGCCTAATTATGATTTTCTAGATGAATTAAAAAATGTCTGTATCAAAATCCCTTTGTTACAAGCCATTTAGGAGATTCCAATCCTCGTTAAAACAATAAAGGAATTGAGCATAAAGAAACCAGGAAGAAAAGCAAAGGAAACAAAAAGAATTCACCTGGTCGAAAAAATAGCAGATATAATGATGGGAAAAATTGCCATACAGAAATATATAGATACAAGAAGTCCAATTGTGAAAACACATATCAATGGAGTTGAAATTCCAAATACATTGATTGATTTAGGAGCAGCAATAAACATCATGAGCAAACAAACCATGGAACAGCTCAAGCTTCCTAATCTTCTTTACACACCTACATTACTGCAATTAGCAGACATATTTGTAATCAAACCAGATGGAGTGTTAGAAGATATTTCAGTATCCTTAGATTCTTGGGAATATCCTGTTGATTTTATGATCTTAACCTCCAAGAACAATCTAGGAGGACATCCACTCATATTAGGAAGACCTTAGCTGGCCACCGCTGATGCTTTCATTAGTTGTAGATCTGGTGATATGTATATTTCTGATGGGAATCCAACAAAGAAATTCACTCTGTATCCTCCAACAAGAAAAATCACAGAAATAGATGACAAAGAATGGATTGATGATGAAAATGACATTCATCCTCTCTTTACTATTTCAGATATTAGTGAAGATAGTCAAATCTTAAATACAATGGAAAATTTTGAATCATCTCTAGAATATGAACATGATCAATTTCAAGAAAAATCCAATATTTAATATTTGTCACCTAGGCAGATGCCTCTTTATTCTATGGAAGAATTTGGTAGCTCTACAATTGAAATCTTTCTAGGGAGAGCATTGAACATAAACAATAACTTGGAGAAATTACAATGGGAAAAGCTAATCAAGACATTACAACAACATTTTTCTGCAAATGCATGGGAATATACTGACATGAAAGGAATTAGTCCTAAGACTTGTATACATCACATCTACATTGAGGAAAATTGTAGACCTATCAGACAACCTCAGAGAAGGATGAATCCAAATCTTAGGGAAATTGTGAAAGAAGAGCTGCAAAAACTGTTGAATGTAAACTTCATTCACCCAATTTCAGACAGCCAATGGGTTTCCCCTTTATTGATTATGCTTAAAAAGAATGGTAAATGGATGGTGTGCATTGTTTACCGAGAATTAAGTAAAGCTACCCTTAAAGATAATTTTCCTTTACCCTTTATAGATCAAGTGTTAGATACATTAGCAGGTAAGAAATATTTCTCATTCTTGGATGCTTTTAGTGATTATAATTAGATTCAGGTGGCACCTGAAGATGAAGATAAAACCACATTTACTTGTCCATGGGGAACCTATGCCTACCAAGTACTTCCTTTTGGGTTATGTAATGCACCTGCAACATTCCAAAGAGCAGTACTACGAATTTTGTCTGATCTAACACATGATTGTGTAGAGGTATATATGGATGACTTTACAGTCTATGGGAATACATTTGAAGAAGCTTTGGAAAATTTGGAAAAATTTCTTAAAAGACGTAAGGAAGCAAACCTTTCACTAAGCCATGACAAATGTTTTATGATGTTTACAGAAGGTATTGTTTTAGGGCATCACATTTCAGGAGATGGGATTAAAGTTGATAAATCTAAAGTTGAAGTCATCTCTAAATTATCAATTCCAAATTGCCAAAAGGATGTTCGTAGTTTTCTAGGATTGTTTTAGGGCATCACATTTCAGGAGATGGGATTAAAGTTGATAAATCTAAAGTTGAAGTCATCTCTAAATTAACAATTCCAAATTGCCAAAAGGATGTTCGTAGTTTTCTAGGATTTATAGGATACTATAGATGATTTTTAGAAAATTTCACTAAAATAGCATCCCCACTTTTCAAATTACTCACCAAGGATTGTGAATTCAATTGGAATCTAGACTGCCAGTTAGCATTTGAGAGTTTAAAAACAAAAATTTCTGAAGCACCCATCTTGAGAGGTCCAAATTGGAAACTACCTTTTCAAATTTCAACAGATGCTTTAGATACAGCTCTAGGAGCTGTATTAGGACAAAAAGATTTGATTCTCTACGCCATCTACTATACAAGTAAGAATTTGACTCCCATTGAGTTGAATTATACTGTAACTGAAAAGGAATTTTTAGTTGTTGTTCATGCAATGAACAAGTTCAGACATTATATTAGAGGCTATGAAACCTTTGTTCATACAGATCACTCTGCAATTAGATACTTAATGAATAAACCTATTACTAATGACAGAGTTACAAGATGGATTTTACTCTTGCAAGAATTCAATATTACTATGCTAGATAGACCTGGAAAACAAAACACAGTTGCTGATTTCTTGTCCAGAATTCAAAATATCAAAGATGACACTTCAGTTGAAGATAAGTTTCCTGATGAATATCTTTTTACAATGACTACTCAAACTCCTTGGTTTGCAGATATTGCTAATTACTTAGTCACAGCAGAATTGCCTTCACATTTGTTTCCTAGAGAGAAAAGAAAAATCATTCAGATAAGTGTAAGATACTCATGGATCACTAATGAATTATATAAAACAGGCCCAGATCTTATGATCAGAAGATGTGTTAGGGAAGATGAAATTCCTAAGATTCTTAAGGCATGTCATGATGAGCCGTGTGGTGGACACTTTGCTGAAAAGAGGACAACCTATAAAATCCTTTCTTTAGGATATTATTGTCCATCCATCTTCAAAGATGCCAAATAATATGTCAGGAGGTGTGACAACTGCCTGAGGGTAGGGAAACCTACTCCTTTAAATGAAATGCCATTACAAATTCAGGTACTCATTGAACCTTTTGAAAAATGGCTCTTGGATTTTGTTGGACCAATTAATCCTCCATCTAAGAAAAAGAAGTATATATTGGTATGCACTGATTATGTCACTAAAAGGGTAGAGCCCAAAGCATTACCTTTTTCTAATGAAAAATCTGTAGTTAATTTTCTTTTTGAGGACATATTCACTCGTTTTGGTGTTCCAAGAGAAATTGTGATAGATCAGGGATATCAATTTACATCTAAAATGGTGAAGTGTAAGATTACAAGATCAAACATAGGAAATATACTCCCTATCATCCACAAGCAAATGGTCAAGATGAATCTACAAATAAGGTGATTGAAGGGATTCTCACTAAGACTGTGCATCTACATAGAAGAGATTGGGCAGAAAGGCTTCCTAAAGCCTTATGGGCCTATAGAACTACATGGAGGAACACAACGAGACATACACCCTATGAACTTGTTTATGGGAAATAAGTCCTGTTCCCTATAGAGTTTCAAATCAAAACCTTCAAGATGGCAGTCCAATTGGGACTGGATTTATCAGAGGCACAGAAACATAGATTGGAGCAACTCAATGAACTTGATGAAATCACACAAGATGAAGTTCAAATAACTAGTATAGTCCAACAACAGAGGGATAAATGGCATGATAAATTTATTAAGGAGAAGAAGTTTCAAGCAGGAGATTGGGCACTGTTCTTTGATTCAAAGTTCAAATATTTTCAAGAGAAGTTTCAAACTCATTGGCTTTGGCCATATGAGATTGAAGAAGTCTTTAATAACAGAGCAGTAAAGATAAGGATGATATATGGAAGCAAAATACCTCTTCTTGTGAATGGTCATCAGTTGAATATATATCATAAACCAATTTCAAGAGAGGAGTTCATTAAGATTTTCCAGAATAACTCTGAAATGAAGCTAGTGAAGAAGAATTCTTCTTCTCCACTAACTTAGTCTTTATTTTTTCTAAAAAAAAATGATCAAAAAAATAAAAAATAAAATAAAAAATAAATAAATTGTATGAGGTTGAAAACCAATCATTGATTGGTAGACTTATACAGAAAATATAGAGTGGAAATTAGAGATTTCTGACATCCTATATTTTCCATTTCCTTTCTGTAATAAGTAGTGACAAAAAGATACATTCATTTGCAGTTTAGAGTCTACAAATTCATCATCTTATTCCATATCATTTTGTTTTCATTTTTTTTTACAGTTTCACTTCATCTCACTGTCATATTTCATTTACATTTTATCTTTTTACAGTTTTAACCCATTTCACCCTATTTTTTATTTTATCTTACATCTCATTCCATATCACTGTCATAACTCATTTGCATTTTATTTTTACACTCATATTCCATAGCCATATTTCACTTTTCCTTCTTTTCACATTCTATAGCTGATTCCATTCCATAGCTAATCTGATTCTGCAGCTACAACTTACTTATCAGTTTTGGCACAATTATACAACTCAAAAATAAATCATGAATGCAAGAAATTGAAGAATCAAGTTTTGGAGATCAACCATGCTCAAAGTACCTACAGATCAACACCAAAAGAATTATCAAGCAAAAGGTTAAGTTCTAAAGGTAAAATGCAAAATTTATTTCAAACAACAAGTTACAAACATAAGTCATGTATAATATGAATGATCGTATGTCTCCTTAACAATTCATCATTTGATTTGACTGCCACTTCATGATACCACATCTCCGCCACATCTTCCACATTCGGTACCAAACGGTCTATAATAATTTCATCACACCACACCTCCGCTACGTTCTCCATACTCTGTACTTAAATGGTCTCTAATAACTCCACCTGTTAAACGGCGAAAAATACGATGTGACCAATGTATTCACATCTCTCCAAACCCTCAACGTCTACTCATTCCGCGAAAACCCATCATTCTTTTTCACCATACCCACAGTCAGTCCATTTCATAGACCAAGAGAGTAATTCTGAAGGTTAGAAAATTCTACGAAACAAAGGCCATGGGACTCATTGTGAAGACATAGCATGTAGGGGCAAAATATATGGAAGGATACCCACAACTCAAGGAGATGCTACAAAAGGCTGGATGGCTCAATTTCATTGAAAAATTTGATGGCTATCACAAAGAGATCACAAAATATTTTGCTAGATCATTTGATGGTACAAAAGTAGAAATTGGGGACATTAAGTTTGCAGTAACATAATCTTACATAGCAGAGGCTACAGAACTTCCAAGACTTGGTGAGAGATGGTTCAAAAATAAAGAATTTCACAGTGAATCATGGAAGGTAATCCTCAGGAACCCAAGTATGGATGTCACTATGTTTAGGAAAGGAATTCCTATTTCAGCACTTAAAAATAAATGGAGAAGCATGCTTTTGATATTACAAAAATTTATTACCTGTGAGGGAAGATTCGGATGCATGTATGTTTATCATATACGTTTATTGATGAACTTTATAGAAAATGGAAACATCAACCTCCCTTTCTTCCTTCTAAACAGTTTGAGGAGGATGGCTTCAAATGTACAGAAGAAAATAGAATTCACAAGCACAACTATGTGCCATCATGGATTGGTAAAAATACTAGTTGAGTTTCATTTGAAAAGAATAGGAGATACTTGGGAAAACTTCTTGATAAGAAACTATTTCCAAGAGGCACCAGAATCACCTGAAGAGGGTAATATCATAAGGAGTAAGAGGAAAAAAACAAGTATGACCATACAAAGCAAACCTGAGTCCTCCACACAGAAAAATTATCAAGAGCCAGTATTTGAGATAGAGATCAGGGAGAAGATCAAGCAAAAAGGGAAGATAAAAAAGAAAGCTGGTGGAATTACTGGAAACAAACATGAATCTTCATTACAACAAGATGATGAACAATTAATCTCTAAAAATTTGACAGAGATTAGGAAACAAATCAAGATAAAGGAAAAGATAGGAAAGGCGAAAAAGGGTAAAAAGGAGGAGAACATAAGCCACCTACAACTTAGAAGGAGCTCTAGACTCTGAGGTATGGTAAAGAAAGCATCATAAAAGGGAACAGAGTTCATAAATATAGAAGAAGAAAACCCATTACCATCTCCTGATAATGTTCCATTTACACACAGTCCTCAAAACTATCCTAAACAATATTTCGAAGGTAGCACCAGCAGAGGATCTTCGGGCATAGACCCAGTTTAGAAATAAATTTATGATTACAGAGTCACTGTAGAAGAAAAGTGCCTCAATGGTTCCAAAATCCTCAGCCAATCCAGAACAATGTGTCAATCCACAAGAACCTCTAACTGATTCTCTCAAACAGGAAATCTATGAGTTAGAGATATTGAATAGGCATATCGAGAAAGAAAATGAAACCATGAAGGAACAAATTGAATTGGATAAAGCCGTTCATGATAATACAATATTTCACTTAGGGATATGGTACAAGAAGAATAGGAAGTTGAAGAGGAAGAATAGAAACTTGAATAAAACAGTCATCAACCTAAAATACAGACTTCTCATGAAGAAACCCAGGATGGCAGTCACTTCAAGGAGGAGCAAGAGAAGAAAGTTAGATGTACTGGCAGAAGTATCTGAGTAGATACAATAGGAAAGAAGAGTTCACATTTTTGGCAAAATTGCATGGGGACATGCAATGATTTTGCAGTGGGGGTAAGTTGAACCTCAGAATTAGCCTCTCCTTGACAACTTTTCTCACTTCTTTCCCTATTTTTCCATAAAAAAACAAATTCCCATCACTGATAAATGATAGATTTTGTCTCAAGGAGGACATTAAATGATTGACATGTTATACTTTTATGTTTTTGCTATTTGAATGAGTTTTTTCAAGTTAGATATGGAACACAACCTATTGTGCAGCTAACTGTGTGTTCCGTAGCTACTTCCATGTTTTAGCAGGTTACAGGTGTCAAACGAAGAGGCCGACCACATGGGCATCTCTGGAATCGTCTCAACATGGATCTTATCCTAGTCACCCAGCCCAGATCGATAAAAAAGCCAGCTCAAGACCACAATCAAAGGTGGAGTCAAACATATGAAACCCAGAAGCAATAGGACTCTTTGTCCACCCTTTCATGGTTATTTAATAAATTCAACAGTTCTATTGGAGCATTAAATTGGATCAGCCACCTATGTCAACGGTTCTGTGCAACCACTTTGTTCGAATTCAAGTCACCTGTAGCTGATCAAACATTTACGTAGTCCGGTTGTGATACGTGTAGACCACCTATAGTTAATTTTCCTCAAAAGACAGTTATGAATATTTTGTTTTAAATACCAGTTGTATAGAACCGGAAAGGGTTCGAAGTTTTTGATGTAATAAGTTTAGACTTATCAGCTCTATAATTTTGGACTTTTGTTTGTGTTTATAATAAAAAGCTATGTGTTGACTGATGATCATTTGAAGGAGCATTTTGAATTAAGTTAGAAGCTCAACCCAATCAATTGCAGAGGGCCCCTGTGTTGAAGGAGGTTTTCTTTTCATTTGTTTTGTTTGTTCAGTTTTAATTTCATCATTTGCTTTTAGCAGTGTTTATAACTTAGGTTGATTTCTTGTAGTTTGATTTCTTTTAGTTCTGATCAGTAGCATAATGTTAGAATTCAATTGTGTAGTCTTGTTTCTTCAATCCATTTCATAAAGGAAATGAATCTATTTCTAAACAAGAGTAAGATTGAAAGTAATGAGCATGCATTGTTGATTAGTTTACTCACTGTTTTTGTTATTTATTTCCTAGTTCAGGTTGTCAATGCACTGTATTAGTGAATGTTTTTGGTCACCATTTTAAGCTTATATCCATCCTAAACTAAATGGTTAAACATTCACTTTACATAAGGGTTGAAACCAATCAGTTACCTTCTGAATGCTTTTATTTAGTTTTTTTTAGATTGTGAAGTACAAGAGTTGCTTGAATTCCATCTCAAGGAGGTTATCTTTCAAAATTGAAGGTTAGAGTAACTAGAAGTACTTCTGTTAATTTCATTCCTTATATTTATTTCAACATGACTTACAAATTTACCTTTTGGTTTTAGGAATTAGATTCATGAATTAGGATTAGATGACAAGATAGGACAGATGCTCTGTTTTTTTTTCCTTCTTTTAACTTAAATTTTGACTGGTTTTAAGCTCTTAGGTTCACCTTTAGGAAGTTTAGATTCAGTTTCTCATAGTTCAAATTGTATATCATTTGGAATCAAAGAACAAAATCTACCAAAACAATATAAAATACAAAAAAACGATGTAAGAAGGGTTAACTAAGCCGATACAGTGCACTATGATTCATCAGCTTACGAACCTCGGTTGATAATTTATGCAAAGCAATTTAGAACACTAAAGTGATTAAACACTCGGTAGCTACAAGAAAAACCCATTGTAGATGTTGATCCCAATGTCCTCTTGCGCTTTCATGCTCTTCCTTTGCCTTCTTTCTCCAAAACTTCAAGTATTCCACACTCCTGCAAGAATGCTCCAAGAAAAATCTAAGTTTCCAAGAGTACGAGAGAGAGAAAACAGAGAGAGATCCAAAAATGATTGGACCAAAGTTTGTCAACTAATCCTCCAAAGCCTTTTTATTAATGAGGCCTCCATTTTCTTCATTTTCCATTATTTTCCCTGATTTTCCTCCTCACATGCAACCTGTGACCTTTCAGCTCCCTTTTCTCCTAATTTCCATTATTTTCATAAATAAATGTGCTAAAATACCATTTTTTCTTTCCAAAGCCTTTTCCATTGCCTTTTCCAATTTCCTTAGCCATTAATCAATTGCCAGTGATCCCCATCACTATGATTTTTCCCAACATTGATCTTGGAATATGTGTCCCATCAATCGTGGTTATTATTTTTCCTTTATTAACTTTTTACATGGATTTTTGACCAGGGTTGTTACAAAATTGTCCCCCTTGGGGGAACACTGTCTTTGGTGTTCAATGTCACCAATAACCATAATACTGTTGTAGCAAAACATACAACCCATGGAGCTTTATAACTTAGCTCATTGTAGTATTTATAATGATCATCCGGCTGAGATGAAAACCAAAATGACAACATAACAAGTATAACATCATAATGACATGACACCCATACCGCTTATTGGAGCTCTATAGCATAGCTCATGGTGGTATTTACATCCATATACATATGTACATATACCAAACATCACCGAAAAATATACCAAAAAATCCGCTCAACCAGCGGATAAGGAAGGATACATAGCACACATATGATCTGTCATCTCCCATGTAGCTTCATCAGGCCCAAAGTGCTTCCATTGCACTTTAACTTGCTCAACTGCTTGGTTTTGGAGCATGGGCATATTTCTCTACAAAATACCCTGTGGTTCTGGCTTTAATTATCCTGATGGCTCCACCTGCAATACAAACTAGTAAATCACATGATCAACATATTTAACATACTTCTTAAGAAATGACTCATGGAAAACATCATAGACTTTCACTGTCAAAGGCAGTGCAAATCAATAGGTTTCTAGCCCAATCCTCTCAATAATCTTGAAAGGTCCTCAAAACTCAGGTGCCAGGTTGGCACATGATCCAATCCACAAGGAGCCATTCTTCAGTTTGATGTGTGAGTACACCTATTCCCTAACCTAGAACTCCTTAAACAATCTATTTTGATCTTCATAACTCTTCTTCCTATCTTGTGCTACTTTGAAATTCTTCTTGATTACCTGCATTTCCTATTCTATTTCAGCCAACATCTCTGGTCCAATCAACACCTTGTTAACTGGATCACTCCAACTAATGGGAGTATTGAAACTCCACCCATAAAATTCCTCAAATGGACTCATCCTCAAATATTCTTGATACCCATTGTTGTAAGCGAACTCTACAAGTGGAAGGTACTCTTCCCACTTCTATTGTTGATGCATCACATACATCCTCAACTTTTCCTCCAATATCTTGTTGACCCTCTATGCTTTTCCATCTATGTGCAAATGATAAGTTGTTTTGAAGGCCAATTTTGTGCCCAAATTTGCAAATAAATTCTTCTAAAACTTGGAAGTGAACTTCGCATCCCTGTTTGACACAATCTTCTTCGTAACTCCATGCAATCTAACCATGTCCTTGATGAAGACATGTGCTATGTCACTCGTTGAGAATGTATACTTCACTGGAAGGAAGTGTGCTACCTTTGTCAACCTATCCACCACTACCATGATGGAATCATGTTGTCTCACTGTCCTCGAAAAACCTGTGATAAAGTCTATGGAAATGACCTCCCATTTCCACTCTAGAATCAAAATTGACTGTAGCATTCCACTTGGATGCTTATACTCTACCTTGACATGCTAACAATCCAAGTACCTAGCCACAAAATTTTGCTAAATCTCTCTTCAAATTCAGCCAATAATAGATTTTCTTCATTTATGTTAGCATCTTCTGATAACCCGAGTGACCTGAATATGGTTTTGCATGAAACTCCCTTAAGATCACATTCTTGAGCTCACCGTTATCTGGAATGTATATCATGTCTCTAAATCTGACCAATCCATCTTACGTGAGACGATAATCCACATCTTTTGCACTTACATTTGTACTTGTACCTGTATCACTAACTATACTAGTACCACTACTTATACCTCTACCTCTACTTGTACTCTACTGCAACTTGTCCACAATATTTATATACATTTCATCCTACTCACCTACTTGTAAGATCCTATATTGTAAATTTGTCCCATAGGAGCTCATAGCTGCTATGTGATTTCTCTATATCCTCATACTAAGAGCATCTCCCACCTTGTTCTCTTTACCTTTCATATACTTGATCTCAAATTCAAACTCACTGATCGTGGCCAACCACTGAGCTTGCTTACCATTCAGGTTCATTTGGTCAAATAGATATTGCAAACCACTATGATCACTTATCAATACAATGCTCCTTCCCAGAATATAGTGCCTCCACATCTTCAATGCATGTATGATAGCTGCCGACTTAAGATCATGTGTCAGGTAGTTTTTTTCATGCTTATTTAGTTTTTGTGACTCATAGCATACCACATGTCCATCCTGCATAAGGAATCCACCAATTCCCCTCTTGCAAGTATCTGTACATACTACAAACAATGGTGCATGTTTCAACAATTGTGAGGTGCTTAAAACTGTTGTGAGGTGCTTAAAACTGGCCCCACACTTCTCTCTCTACTCAAACTTCTTACGTTTCCTCTGCAATGATGTGATAGGATAAGAAATCTATGAGAAGTTCCCGATGAACCTCCTGTAATAACATCCTAACCCCATGAAAGATCTCACCTCATCCACATTTGTGAGAAGTACCCACTCCATTATAACTCTTACCTTTTCTGGGTCTACTACTATGCGATCCTTGGAAAACACATGTCCCAAGTAGTTGTTATAGACATTTTTGTGCCTTACAGCTATAAGCATGAAATTTCCATAAACCAAGGGATCCTAAGTCCCTAAAAGTGTTGTTCCAGCTCCTAAAGAAACAAGGTCAACAAATTACAGCTTCTCCCAGAAGTTCTCCACCAGAAACTGCTCAAAACTAGTCAAAACAGGATCATTTCAGATGCTCTACCAGCTAGCTGCGTTGCAAAGCACCCAAATACACTGGCTAGGTGCGTTGCAACGCATTTGAATGCACTACCAGGGTGCGTTGAGCGGGAAATGACAAGTGGCAGAGTCATTCCACGAGGTGGAGAGACAATGGAAGCCTCCAGAATCTTCTCCAATGACACTTGCCTCACTGAATTCGACCAGTGATGAGTAAGAGGCTCTCAGTCTCCAAGTGGAAGCAAGAACTGACAGAGAGAAGCCACTAATCAATTCATGAGCTGACTCATCCTCTTTGCATACATCTATATATGGATCCCTCACCAAGAGATCCGGAGGCTGGAATTTTGTACATTGCAGAGAATTGCTGTTGGTTTTGTGATAGATATCAGAGTATTGGGTGATTTATGCTTTGTTGGAGGTGAAGACGGGATTCTATGCTGGGAGGTTGATGCTGGATCGGGAATCATCGGTTGTAACTCCTCCTGGATCTTCTTGTTTTATCAATAAAACTATTTGAGTTTCTCCTACATGCTTGTATATCATTGATGTGTGTTATATTTGTATGTTTAGCTTAAATCTGATCCTAAGCTTTTTATGAACATAAATCCATGTCTTTGTGTAGTTTCTTTCTTCTGTGAACTTGCAGGAACTTCGTGACGCCAGGCAAGTGAGGGAGCAGATAGCTGGAAGCTGTCAAAGAGAAGAGAGATTGGATCAAAGGACTAGCGCAAGACACAGGTTGGTTCATCTTAATCATCTTCGTTTATAGTTCATAAAGGAGAATACAAGAGTAGTTTTCCCTGTTTGTTTCTGAGGTCTCTGTCACAACCCAGTGGGATAGGGTCGTTCTGAATAGACACTTTTCCCGAAAACAAAATGGCGACTCCGCTGGGGATCGTGTCTAGTTAGTTTGTTTGTGTTTCTATTGATTGTTCATCTCATAAACTTAGGAGTAGCGAATCGAACTGCATTTGCCATTTACAAATGCAAAGTAGACATCTGCTACTCTAGTCCATTCACTGGATCTATTTATGATCTGAACAGCTGATTCACAAATGATCTGATCACCCTTTGTGATAGCTCTTAAACCTCTTGTAAATCAACCCTCTGATTGTGCATTACTGATTGCTTTTACCCGGCCAAAAACCATAGATTAAACTGCAAACCGTGACCCAGAACCCAGAGAGAATTCTCGTTTCTGCTCCAACGCAGGCTCTGTGAAGAGACTCTGCATTTCAGCGAGTTCCCGAGAGGGCTACCTGTGTTTCAATTCAGTTTCTCTGTGTAGCAGGTGCGTTGATCAGCCTAGCCCTGCCTAGCTGAGGTTCTTTGCTCACTTTTTCTAGTTTTGCCTTTGATTTTTGCAGCGTGTGATCAGTGTGTTTGTCTGTTTAAAAGCCCCTTTTCTTTGCCTTAATTCCACCTCAGTTGTATAAAAGAAACTGTATTTGTTTTTGTGTGTTTGTTACGTCATTTATAGTTTCCCATTGCAAAAGTAAACTAGTCATACTGTCGTCCTTAGATTTAGATCTGTCGTAAGTGTCGATTTTGATCTTAGGAGAGAGTTTATTTGCTGTTGACAGTCGATTACACTTTTACTTTTGCCTTTGGCTTGAATTTGTGAATTTCTAGTGTCGAAACAAGTGTTTACTTCAAAATCATAAAGTTTCGTAATCGTCTCTACCTTTTGATTTCGAAAAGAAGCTTGTTTGTGTTTTTCACTTGAAAGCGAATTCAAATTTGTACAACAACTTTTTTTTTAGGCATCAATATTAAGAAAGTGAAAAACAAATACATGCACATGTGCATTTGCATATTGACATTCTGTATGGCTTGATTTAGGAAAAGTGCATTTACAGTGTGCTCTTTGCTCTTTGAGAAAAGATTGTGTCTTTCTTTTCCCCTTGTAGCTAGGATTTTCATTACTGAAAAGAGATAAAAGCTTGCTTATCATCTTTAGATTGCATTTTAGGAATTACATCTACATCTCGTGGTGAACCCAAAAGGCAAACTTCATAAGAAAGATCAACCTAAAATAAATTCAATGAACTTAACAACGCTTTGTAACTTAACGCACAACATTTAGAGGTCTAGGCTAGAGACGTGTTCCGGCGTCGTAAAGCCTGGTAACTGTTGTCCTCACTGATGGTTGGGTGATTCCTCCACTTTGAGACGATAAGTGCCAGTACGGACTTGTGCTCCCACGTACCGTCGAGTATATATTGGGAGACCCCTATAGGCATAAAACCTTTATCCATAGGAAGCCGTGTCGGCCGCCCTACTGATCGCAATGCACAGAACACAACATTCGAGAAGATTGACTGCCGTACCCTAAAAAGTATTCTGCAGTTTTGCGATTGATTTGGTACTCCCTCTACCTAGACCTCTAGAGCAGTCCCTTTCGTTCCTTTTCAGACTCCTTAACGGAAAAGGTCCATCTGAGCACTTGTCACTTCAGGCTCATTAAAAATCGAAGGAGACTAGAGTCATCTTTTGTTTTTTCTCGACTCTTTAAAATTGAAAAAACAAGTTGTGTCAAAGCGTGTTAAAATTTATTTTAAACGGAATATTCATACCCTTTTCCCGCGTTGATCTTTAGGTTGAGAAAATGGAGCCTACCAACCAAGGAATTCCCCTTGGTGGAAATCCTAGTCCCTTCTCCTCTTGGGGAGATGTTGGTGCGCCCCATATGGCCACATTGTCACTTCTAGGACTGACAATTGGCTTGCCAGTATGGCTCTTCTCAACCAATGTCGTTCAGAACACCACTATTCCTGAACAGTCGAATCAGCAATTAGACGAGTCCAGAGTTACCCACCAGCCTTCCACTTCCTCTAATTCTTCCTCTCCTCCTTCCTCTTCGCTTGACGGGACTGGTAAAGCTAAAAGCCAAGTTCCTAAGGAGAAGAAGGAAAAGAAGAAGAAAGAGAAAAAGAAGAAGGAGCCAAAGGCGAATAAGGGAAAGCGAGTGTCATCTAATGAAAATCCACACACAACACCGACCAGGCCTAAATCACCATGTGTCATTTGTAGAGGAGACCACTTTCACAGAGATTGTCCTTGCATCCCCCGGATACTAAGGGACTGGTCTCCTCGTTTGCACAATCCGGTGTCATCAACCTCTGGAAATCATGTTGAAAGCACACCGTTAACTAGTGAAAGTGAAGCCCCAGGACAAAAAGGGAAAGCTAGATTTCCCTGTAGACTGTGCGAAGGCGACCATGCCCTCCACCGTTGTCCCTTCTTAGACGAGGCTAAAAGAGTTTTGGATGATCGTCCGGTTTCACCGTTACGACTTCCTCCTGGATATAAAAACTCTTGCCAAGTCCGTCACTAGTTGAGAACCCAGCTGGCCCACTCAGGTGGTCGGCTGAAGCACCTATCATTGAAGATAAACCAACTGAATCCATACCAGATGAAAGTCAAAAGGTCGAGGCGGCAGTTGACCCGGTCTTGCCTTCAGAGGTTTTATCTTCGAATGATATAGTCACTGAAGAGAATAAGAATGACACCATCCAAATTCTCTTCATCAACACAGACTCCGACGAACATGGGGGCAACCCACCCATTCCTTTACCGCAGGAAGGAAGTTCGTCAGAGCCATACCCGGCCGTCTACTCGGTCCCACCTCCAAGAAACCTAGTTGTATCCTTCGACTGGAATCAACTAGGCAGACCCCGTTTGCCAGCAAGCATACCATTCTGAAGTATCGTTCAAATATATAGAATGGTCATGGCTGGCACCATCATAGATGAGGGGGCTTCTGTGAGTATCCTTTCCTCTATTGCTTGGAAAGCGCTTGGTTCGCCATTGCTGTTGCCTGAAATGAGAAATCTGACAGGCTTTGATAAAGGAACCAATCGACCTTTAGGGATCCTTCCCGATGTGCCCATAACATTGAGAGGGAAGACAGTTCGCATGAACGTCATGGTCGTTCAAGGACCCTTGGATTATAACCTACTCCTTGGACGAGACTATATTTATTGCATGGGAGCCATCGTCTCCTCACTCTTTAGAGTAATGTGTTTTCCACACGAAGGAAGAGTAGTCAAGCTCGTGGACCAGCTTTCATTTCCCGGATCATGCATAGCAAATAGTCATATACCATCCATAAATGGTCTCTTCACGCAAGAAATGTCTCAATTCCCAGTCTGTCCTCCCGATGAGCGCGAGTCATTCGGAGGGATATGACTGAAACCCAGGGGGCATGCGTCCTGGCCTGCTTCAGCAGGAAAACTTTGGGTATAGAGTAGGTTTCCGCGGGAGAATATGACTAGTCCATACCCCGTCCGTGATTGGAAGAGCGGTTGCTCTAGAATAAAATTCTCTTGTCAAAGTTATGAGAGTTGGTTGATCTCGCCACTCACCTTTGTCTATTTCGGTAGACATCGCCGAAGAAGTGTTTTGTTTGCACTGCGAATAGAACAATCTTTGGGTAACCTGTAAGAGGTAGACCTCTCCTGATAGAACAAATGTTTTGTCTGCAATTTGAGGGGTAACCTTGAAACCATATTTTATACCTGGGGGCATGCAAACCTTTTGGCATGCAAGCGAAAGAGCGATTATTTATCTGTTTTTTGGATTAGTCGTTTCCTAACTTGCATAAAGAGAGGATGTGGGGCAAAAATCTAAAAGTTGCTGTTTTTATATGAGACATTCTTATCATATGACTGGATTAATCGAGTAGTTTTAGCGCATAGTTCAAGCTCGTTAAAAAATAAACATAAGATCGAGCAAATGTTTCCACCCGCGTTTAAGCTCGTTAAAAAATGAACTATCCTCTGGTAAATAACCACCATGAATGAAGCATTTTCAGCCATTAAAGCCTTGGTCATGTTTGCACCGTCACCTCCACTTTTCCATTGGCCGATCATTCACCTCCATTTGATTGTTTACCCATTTTGAGGAACAGCTTCAAAGAGTGATTTCACTAGCCATCCTTGTAACACTGTCGTGATTGGAAAATTCCAAACCTTACCTGGAATCAGCTGCTACCCATTTTATCACTCGTTCCTCAAAAGACGAGTCTTCTTTAAGCTCTTTTCATCTGACTCATAAAATATGAAAAGATTGCCGAGTTTTGGCCTTCCAGCTCGTTAAAGCGACAGGAAGTGCTATCCCTCCTCTAGATTTTAATCTTTTTGGACCTGAGGGATTATTGCACAAAAAGATCGAGCACTTGTTTTGTTTGGCTCATTAAAACTATCGAAAATTCATCCCTTCTGTATTGTTTTATACTTTTTCGGACTTAAGGGATTAGATGACTAAAAAGGAACTTTGGAGTTACCTTTACATACCTTTTCAGACTCTCTAAAAATGAAAAGGACCAAGTTTTCTTTGTCGTTAGACTCGTTAAAAAGAATTAATAGCGACAAACTTGTCTTTAGACGAGAACGAGTTTCTCTATCGCTAGGCTCATTAAAACATAGCGATGGGTTTGCCCGAAAGGCAAATTATAGAACAATCATATGTTATCCTCCTCAAGCTTGAAAAAAATAAAGAGGTACTAGTTAGCAATGACTGGGGAAAAATTGGGAAGAAAACTCAAAGAAACTTAATTGGTAGCAAGTTGCTCTTGAACATGACACTTCCACTCCGTGCCTGAGTCGGGTTGGGTTGTCTCATTCACAGGTCACATCACCATGGTCACGCCATACCATCCACATTTGGGGTAAATGCTACCGATCCATCACATAAGTTTCGCCGACATGTTCAAGAGAAGTCATCCAGAGAAGTCACCCGTGTCCCATCCACTACCATACATTATACTTCACTCTTTCATGACCGCCACCCTGAACCGTATGTCACCAGATTGTTTTCACCTCCATCAAAATCATTTGCTCCGTTCCATGTCATTGATGTGGGATTCATTAAGGCCCTCCTTTGACGGATCGCTTCTTGTCGACATCATCTCATTATCCAAGAAGTTGATCTAGGAACACCCCTCCAGTACTTTGAAGCTTGCATGCCTCAATGGCAAGTTTCTCACTTCCGGCGACAGGTATACATCAATGACCTTCGACCAAAAGATTTTGCGTGGTGTTCGATGCCAAGTCCTTTATTCACACCACGTGAATTGTACTGCAGTACCTTGAGGGTCATTATCATTATTGGTGATTCCTCTCGCGCTTGTTAAAAATTTACATCATTGATTGGTAATCAAGCGATGTCTTTCCATGTTCGACTTCAAAACATTTCTCACCTGGATCGACTTGTACTTAGAGTGAAGATCAGACGAGATTGAAGACCCCAGATCTAGTTTCATCCATCCGGGCTGCGATATATATTCAGGAAAAATAAAGACATTGAAATGTACAGCATTGCAGCACAGATAATCATCCTACCAAAAGGATGATGACTTCATCAGAATCATCAGTCTACCATCAGATGATTGTCTGTCCTATGTACATGAAAATGAATTTATAAAGCTGAGCATGGGAATGCCCGCCTCAGCTAGATCATGAAAATAGTATGAAGATAATGTATTGTATTGTATCTTATTATAGGTCTCCTCCCCAGCATTAGAAGAACTTCGGATCCTCCTAATAAAGCATTTCACCCGATAAACGGTCTCATACTTTAGGGGGCAACTGTTATAGACATTTTTGTGCCTTACAGCTATAAGCATGAAATGTCCATAAACCAAGGGATCCTAAGTCCCTAAAGGTGTTGTTCCAGCTCCTAAAGAAACAAGGTCAACAAATTACAGCTTCTCCCAGAAGTTCTCCACCAGAAACTGCTCAAAACTAGTCAAAACAGGATCATTTCAGATGCTCCACTAGCTAGCTGCATTGCAAAGCACCCAAATACACTGGCTAGGTGCATTGCAATGCACTTGAATGCACTACCAGGGTGCGTTGAGCGGGAAATGACAAGTGGCAGAGTCATTCCACGAGGTGGAGAGACAATGGAAGCTTCCAGAATCTTCTCCAATGACACTTGCCTCACTGAATTCGACCAGTGATGAGTAAGAGGCTCTCAGTCTCCAAGTGGAAGCAATAACTGACAGAGAGAAGCCACTAATCAATTCATGAGCTAACTCATCCTCTTTACATACATCTATATATGGATCCCTCACCAAGAGATCCGGAGGCTGGAATTTTGTACATTGCAAATAATTGTTGTTGGTTTTGTGATAGATATCAGAGTATTGGGTGATTTATGCTTTGTTGGAGGTGAAGAAGGGATTCTATGCTGGGAGGTTGATGCTGGATCAAGAATCATCGGTTGTAACTCCTCCTGGATCTTCTTGTTTTATCAATAAAACTATTTGAGTTTCTCCTACATGCTTGTATATCATTGATGTGTGTTATATTTGTATGTTTAGCTTAAATCTGATCCTAAGCTTTTTATGAACATAAATCCATGTCTTTGTGTAGTTTCTTTCTTCTGTGAACTTGCAGGAACTTGGTGACACCGGGCAAGTGAGGGAGCAGATAGCTGGAAGCTGTCAAAGAGAAGAGAGATTGGATCAAAGGACTAGTGCAAGACATAGGTTGGTTCATCTTAATCATCTTCGTTTATAGTTCATAAAGGAGAATACAAGAGTAGTTTTCCCTGTTTGTTTCTGAGGTCTCTATCACAACCCAGTGGGATAGGGTCGTTCTGAATAGACACTTTTCCCGAAAACAGTAGTGTACCTCAGTCTGAAAGAAACTTCATTTTCTGAGCTGAGCATACAATTGATGCTCTCTCAACAATCTCAACACTACTGCTATGTTCGGCATGCTCTTCTTCATTTTTTGAATATACCAATATGTCATCAATAGACACAATAACAAACTTGTCCAAATATGAACACAACACACTATTCACCAAGCACACAAAGGTAGTTGGATCATTAGTTAAACCAAATGGAACTACAACAAACTCATAATTCCCATACCTGGTTCGGAAAATTGTCTTGTAGATGTCCTCTTCTTTAATGTGTACCTGATGATATCTGGATCTCAAATCAATCTTCGAGAACATTGCTACTCCCTTCAACTAATCGAACAAGTCATCAATCCTCGGTAACAGATACCTGTTCTTGATGGTCACTTTTCTCAATTGCTTGTACTCAATGCACAACCTAAGAGTACCATCCTTCTTCACAAATAGCACTGGTGTGCCCCATGGTGATACACTTGGACTAATTTAACCCTTGTCAATCATTTGCTTCAACTATAGCATCAAATCTACCAACTCAGGTGTAATCATCTTGTAAGGTGCCTTTGATGTTGGAGCTACCCCTGGAACCAACTCAATAGAAAAGTCTACTTCCCTGTGAGGTGGAAACTCTGAAATATCTGCAGGAAATACATCCTGAAACTGCTGTAGAACTGGGTACCTGCTCAAAACATCTGCATCCTCAACTTCCTTACCTTTGTCACTAGAAATGTGCACTGCAAATAACACACACCCTTTCCTGTGACTACGCTTGGCCTGCATAGTTTTCACCATTCTAACTGATGTTTCTTTCTTCTTACCCCACAAGAATCTTTGTTCCCCATTATCATCCAAGCACTCAATGGCTTTGTCATAACAATCCACCTTGGCTATATTAAGGTAAAACTAATCCATTCCCAACAACATACTGTATGATTCCAATGGTAATACATTCAATTGTGTTGAGGTAGGCATACCATTCAAATAAAATTCATAAGCTCTTACCCAATGATGAACTTGATTCTTTGTCCTTGTATCCAACTACACTAACCAAGGCTTTGCATGCACTTCTTTATTCAAACCACACTTATCCACCAAGTCAGGATTAACATAACTATAATTAGATCCAGGATCAATCAGAATATAAACAACTTGATCACAAAGCTTACCGCCCATCTCAATGATAGATTCCCAATTGATTTGTGTGCCTGTTTTCTAGTGTTTCATGAATCCTAGGAATACTTTGCCAAACGTATCCCACTATTTGTGCTTCTTGATAATTGTAGATATGCAGTCTACCACCGTAATGTTGTGGAAAATATCTCCTACGATGCTCTCTTCCACAAGTCTAACACTACAAAGACTTCCAACCTTCATCCTTATTTTCTCCTCAAATCGAATTCCTTGTCCTCTATCAGATGCATTGAACTTCTTAGATGGAATTACATTCTCTCTATTACCTGTACCCTCAGGTCTTGCTCGCTTCTTGTCCCATTTTCCTTTGTTCTTTGCTTTACCTTTCCATTTTGGCTTAGTCTCATATCTGCACTTCGATTGATCATAGCAATGCTTTAGATCTCATATGGCCTCCTCCAATGATCTAGGCTCATCAAACTCAATCATGTCTTTTAATGCAATTGATAATCCACTAATGAATCTCTAAATCTTGGCCTTCTCCTCCTTAAGGTCAGGCACATACTTTAACAACTCCACAAATCGGCTAGTGTACTCCTCATCTATCATCAATCCCATCTTTAGCTCATATAATTCTTTTGCCTTGTCATCAAAGTAACTCTCTAATATATACTTCTTTTAGAATAGCCTCTAAAACTCACTCCAAGTCAACTCCTCCTCATAAACATATCTGATGTTCTTCACATCTTCCCACCAAATAATACTTTACCTTTGATACTAAATGCAAAAATTCTAGTTTTCATGTTATATGAATAATCATGTAACCTAAATAACTTCCTCATACCAAGAAAACATGCCTCTGCATCCTGTTATTTCTTCATCTTCCATTAAATGTAGGTGGTTTTTCTTTCTTAAACTCGTCTGGGAAATAGTCCTTGTCACTCCTCTTGTAAGGATGATAATGATGTCGATCATAATGCGTATCAGAACCTAAACTAGAACAGTACCTATGCCTATCACATCTCCTTTCCTGAACTTGCCATCTATGATCTTTCTATTTGAACTGTCATATCTATTTGAACTGCATTTACCTTTGCTTGTTTCTCCTGTTCTTGTATGATTTTGTCATTTTTTTCCTTACAACATCTTATTTCTGCCTTCAAGCTTCTCAATATGTTTGCCAAATCAGAGGAGCGCCCAACACCACGTTTCTCATTTGATCCATAGGGAGAGTCTCAGGAAGTGTAGTCTACCATATTTGTAGTCATCTTTGATATTCTTCCTGCAAGGTATATCATGTCATCTAAACCAAATCACAATAAACCAATGTACCTTAGCATAATTTGGGGAGGATACCTCATTTGTAGGATAAACAAATCAGCGCAATACATGTATAACATAATCATGACAACATATATAAATATAACACATAATCATATAACCATCATTCTATTTAGAGTCCAGACATCAATCCATGACCATATCAACTACACATAACATGACCTCATGCATGACAACAACCACCACATCATTGTACACTTGACCACATGTGAATACTAACATGGATTAACAATGCATAATTAACCATACACTCATGACAAAACCATCAAATTCCCATGGTGATCTCACTACAACCATATCCGATACCATACAAATGCAACAAGAACATGGTCTTATAGCACAAGAACCACATATGCAATTGACATGAATGCATGACCAACACACAACCCATCTAGTCTGAGGGGTGAACCATGATCTGATACCACTCTGTGGTATCATATATGACCCAAAGAGAGCACAACCCACTCTGATACCACTTTGTAACACCTTCCTCCGACATCTACCCAAGTAACCGATAAACCGAGATAAACATGTGACGAGAAGTTACTATTATATTATTCGAAACCCTATGTGTTAGTTAAGGAAGTGGAACCAATGGAATAGATCACATAGATCTTCCACATTAGCAATAGAACTCCCAAGAGCTATCCCAACTACTCAGGCAACCAAGCCCTGAGTCCTACTAAAGTTTTAGTGAATCAAACCCCTAGACGCTCCCTTGATAAGGACTAGGGTGCATCTAGGAGGCTCAAGACTCTCCCACAGCAAGGGAAAATGAGCGTCTAGTGACCTTTTGCCCTAGTGCTACGCTTGTAACTATGATATTTGTGCCACTTTTTCAGGCCCAAAGCTTAGGTCACTGCCCAGAACACAATGACACCTTCATAAATGAAATAGCACTGCAGAACAAAGATACATTTGCAAAAACATCAACAAGGACTAGACTTGACCCCTAGTAGCCATAATAGGCATTTCGTCAAACATGTCACAAACATGAAAGCTACAGGTCTTAACAACATAACTCAGCATAGGGGTCTCATACTTATATGAGAATCGCTAATAAGTATTGATTCCTCAACACATTAGCTGCAATTTCATATATTAGGCCATAGATACGTTGTTCATTCATTTACAAGTAAAAACATGATGAGATCCATACATAGCCACTATCATAATACATGTCCATAACCAACATAATAACAAAAGAAATACCAAGGAAACAATATCCATATAATACACATATAAAGCAATATAATACGCATGAATTAACAAGGAGAAATAACCTCATATTAATGATGCAAAGGCCAACTAGGTGTGGGACTTCCACGAACCACCCAACCATAGACATGGTTGAGCCAAATCTCTCTTCAGCCAACCACCCCCATGTCATATTCCAAGCGTGAATGTTGGATCTCACGGAGCAATCCATCAAAATAAAACCAGGGCTTCTAGAGGCCAAACCACCTCAACTCATCAAATAGTGATTCCACCTCATGGTCGGACATCATAAACCATCACCAGATTGGTCTCTACTGAAGCCTTCTAGGGCTCTAGAGGATTTGTTCCAACCAAGGCTTCCATGACTAGTAACTCAACGCACAGTTATCACTGGCTTCCAGAGAATTTATCCAACCAGGGCTTTCAGGCCTAGTAGCTCAACCCACCAAGGGATTCCAGAGCATTTTTCCAACCAAGGCTTCCAAGACTATTAACTCAACCCAAGCTGTTACAGGGCTTCTAGAGCGTTTTTCAAACCAGGGCTTCCAGGAATTAGTAACTCAACCCAACCTAAAGGAAACATGAGAACCAACCAGATAAACAAAGGAATAAGCCCACAACACCATGACTATCCTGGAAATGGCAAGGCAAATCCACTGTCAATCCAGGAAATACTCCTTGCCAATGACAAATCATGACCAATAAGCCACATGCATATACCATGCATACCAAACTAGTGAGGAAATTGTACATGCAACTCATTACCTGCAAGAAAAACCCATTGTAGATGTTGATACTGATGTCCTCTTGCACTTTCTTGCTGTTCCTTTTCCTTCTTTCTCTAAAAATTCAAGTATTCCACACTCCTCCAAGAGTGCTCCAAGAAAAATCAAGTGTCCAAGAGTATGTGAGAGAGAGAGAATAGAGAGAGAGCTCCAAAGCTAAAATGACCAAAGTCTGTCAACTAATCCTCAGAAGAATTTTTATTAATGAGGCCTCCATTTTCTTCATTTTCCATTATTTTCCTTCATTTTCCTCCTCACATGCAACCTGTGACTTTCACCTCCCTTTCCTCCTTATTTCCATTATTTTCATAAATAAATGTGCCTAAATCCCATTTTTCCTTTCCAAAGCCTTTGCCATTTCCTTTGCCAATTTCCATATCCATTAATCAATCATTAGTGATCCCCATCACCATTCTTTTGTCCCACATTCAGCTTGGAATATGTGTCCCATCAACGTGGTTATTATTTTTCCTTTATTAACTTTTTACATGGATTTTTGGCAAGGCTTGTTAAAAAAATTCTTCCATTACTCTTTGACCTACTCTATTACTTGATTTCAGAGCATGATATGCCTCTGATCTAGCATGAACAATGGTTTTATTTGGAATTCTCCCATGAATTCCACCTATCTCACCGACCAATCAACAACATTATGAGTTCCACATGACCTTTTAAGCAAATAAATGTCAAATACATCATGTTATTTCATGGTAGGTGGTGATATTGCTCTGTCAGCCATTGGGCTCACTCTTTACAAAATTTGAAATGATCCACAAAATTTGGGTGCTAAATTAGCACAATACTTCACTTTTAGTGACTTATTCCTTGATATGATGTAAAGATATGCATCGTATCCCACTTGCACTTCTTTGCGCATTCTATACTAGTATGTATAATTTTATTTCCTATCCTACGCACCTTCAACTTCTACGTTATATTGAGCACTTCTTTCTCCATTTCCTTCAACATGTCAAGTCTAGTAATCACTTTGCTCACCAGGCCATACCAACTAATAGGAGTGCTATATTTTCAGCCATGCAATGTCTCAAAATAAATCCTCTTTAGTGAATCTTGATATCTCTTGTTGTATGAAAACTCAAATAATGGTAGTAATTCTTCCCACCTCTTTGGTTGATGCATGACATACTTCCTCAACATGTCCTACAAAATTCAACTTACCCTTTATATTTGGTCGTCTGTCTAACGATGATACACAATAGTAAAAACTAGTTGGGTCCTATTTATGGTGTTGGACCCACCAACATTTAGGGAGTTTCCTTGATATCAAATCCCAATTAGCCCTCACACTGTTTGGAGTAGGAGCCCCAACCAGAATATAGCCTGATTGTCAAAATACTGGGTTTTAGTGGTATGCATTGGCCGCGATAATGCATAGAATGATGTAATCATGACTTTAGTGAAACAAGTGTATAACCCTATGAAGAGTCAAGTGTAATGCATGAAAGTTTCGCACATGGCAAAGGGAAAATGAGTGAGGTACTTAGAATCCTGTAATAATATGCAACTTGAAAGGAACAAATGAGCATAAAAAGAATCATAAGTTAGCCCGCAAAATAGTTCACAAGATAATCATGGTTGAAATATAAAATAACACACATTCAACAATATTCACACTAATGCAAACAAAATAGTTCATAAGCGTTAGCGTAAATGAAATAACATATATCGTAAACATAATAAGAGTAGTCCTACTATATTCACAACATATCCATGAAAATGTGCTAGCTTTGAGCTTTTATTAAATTGAAAGTCCCAAACATACATATATAATTTCCAAACCAGTAGTACCAATAGTGGAACATGAATCCAGCACTTTCTCTTCTAAAGAAAGATATTTCCTCTATGATAAGGAGAAGCTAAGGATCTCAACAAAACTCGCAAGCTTCCGATCCTAAGCCAAAATACCAGAAAAAATCCCCTTACATGAGTTATGAGGGCATATTTATAACAAATGAGGTGACTAATCATCTCCCCTTTGTAACTCTTGGACTTCCCTCATGACTCTTTGACTTATTTCAACCATGAACTTTGGACTTCATTACAAAATGACTCTTCACATTCCACAACTGACACTTGAAACTTCACTTACAATTAACTACAAAAGAATATTACAACATTACTCATACCCATATAAGACAAGATTGGGTAGAGTCAACTAGACATCCTAATAAGAAAAAACAAGTCAAGCTTGAGCTTGGGGAGACTCCAGCTCAACCACTTTGACTCGCAATTTCTCGGTCACATAGTGGTACTAAGATTTGTATTGTGTGATGAATTCCCCAAACTGTGTAGTGGGATCAGGCTAGAAGTGGACTTTAGCCTCCATTTCATGTGGGTACATTGCCTTGGAGACAGTTTGAGTTTCCTTCTTCAGTAGGAGCAACTTGGTATTGATCTGGACAGGGCCACCAATGTACTTCTTCATATTATGCATGTTTACCTCTAGATCTTCCTTCGTGGTGATCTACTTGAGTTGGTACAAGTATTCCTCAACCTCTTACCTCACATTATTCTTTCCTTTGGATTCGGTGAGTGAGCCAACTGAATGGATCTTTTGTGACTTCACCATGAAATCCACACTATTGTACAACCATGTGTACAAGGCCTGAATGTCGATGATGAATGAGTCGAGATGTTTGTTACTTTGGATGAGTAGCCAAACCCTTTCTTTCTCCCACTCAACCTATTTCCCAGACTTCTTCACCAACTAGGGAGGTGCGCCTTTGTACTGCATTTCCTAGTCATGCACGATATCGATGGATATGTGAACATCATTAAGAGATTTAGCATTGTCTTTGCACTTCTACTACATGTTGTGCATGATGATAAAATCCTAGTAGAGGCTTCTCATGGTCTCTCCCAATGCCGATACTTCACCAAGTATAGCTACTTTAAGTTCTTCTAGATACACCTATGCAGGAGGTGCTTTCTGGACCTATGCTTGGAGTTGTTCCACTTGTCTCCTTGCAACCTGTAAGTTCTTTGTCATCTGTTTACTCTCCGTCATGAGATACTCTGTGCTTGACTTAGTAGCACCTACAATGGCCAAGTTGGCTGCAATAATGGCTTATGGATTTCTCCTTGTATTAGTCATAATCACCCTTTCTCTAATGAATGCAGGAGATATAATATCGTTCAGAACGTGTTTCTTTCTCACTCGTACAATCTTCTTCTGAAGCTCATCATAAGTTATATTATAAGTATCCATGATCAGACCATCATGAAGAGGAACAATTTCCTATTCTTCTCTCAGAGCTTGCTTTATTGTAAGAGGAGGGGAAAACTGAGTATTGATCTACTGTGTGATCAGAAAGAGATAAATATCTTGGTTTTGCTACTCCAGTTCCACCTCCATATCCTGAATTACTATTCGATATTCAATTTCTTGAGTAAGCTCCTTATCTTACAACTAATTTCTCTCTTCTTCAAGCAATTGACTATGTTCCTCTTCTTCAACTTTGTTTTGTGCTACTTCTTCTTCTTCCTTCTTCAACCTTTCTTCTTCTTCTTGCCTTTTCCCTTCTTCTCTTTCCTTCTATTATTTTTCTTCCTTGTGCTTCAATTCTTCCTCCTGATTCCTCTAGTTTTTCTTTCTTTCTGCTGCTATAACCATTTTCAATATGATCGGATCTACTTTCCATTTGCGGAATGTTCTTCTATTTGACAATGTACAACCTCGAGTTTAACCTTTTTGTGCACTCGATTATGCCTCACTGATGGTTCTAATTTCAGAGTTTATTCCAGCTGAGGAGCAACCTATGATGTTCCTGCAAAGCTAGCTGGTTGGTGGGACTTAGTTGCATTGTAACAATTCTTCATTCTTTCCTCCTCAAGCCTTGAAAAGTCTTGCTCAGCCCATGGAAATGTATATTTGCATAGTATTTCTTGCAAACATCATTGGGACCGTACGGATTGTAATCCATGAAATGAATGTGAATTTCTCTATCTCATAGCCTTCGATGTCAACAACCTTTAGATTTTTGATCTTATACAATCCAATTTTACTTAGGAAGAGTGGGACAAACTGCTTTCTTCTTCCTCTGTAACACTTCTGATAAACCTATGGAAAGATGATAAGCTACTTCTTGCATGACCAACTTTTTGGTGGCATACCTGGTAACAAATGTGGAGACTTTTGACCACTAAACACTCGAAGGTAAGTGCCATCCAGTGAGGCAAATCAATCAGACAATTTAGACATTGCTTCCATCGCCTCACGAGACATGTGAGGTGGTTCTTCCTAAAAAATAATCGTGTACAATGGAATAAGGAAGTGATATATCATCTTCTCCATGACTCCTTTTTAGCTACAATATGAAAGAAACTCGCAATAAATGTGTAGAGTAGGTTCCTTTGGTGACCATGTCCAACTCATGCCAAGGAAAGATTTCTGAGCACATATCACATTCAAAAAATAAGAAGACATGTAAAACTTGGCTTGCTTACCCTTGGGAGGGTTCTTGGCATAAGCTACATGGGTCCTCAATAGTTGTGATAACAAGTTCGACCAGGTAAATGGTTTTCCTTCTGCAACAATTTGATGCAGTAAAAATGTCGAACCTTTGAGAAAGGTCTCAGTACTCTTTTGGCCATAAGTCTGACAATATAGAACTATCAAGTACTGAAATTACTTCCTAAGATATTTACTCTTGTAAGTGTTTCGTGGAATTTGGATGGCTCTTTCACCTAACCTTTGATGACATCCTTCGTTCTCAAGTAGCTGGTGACTACATAAAAGTGGGAATCTGTGTAAGATTCTGGTAGTGGTAAATGATACATGCTCTGAAAATCATGTTCGATAAAAGAGAAAAGCCTTTGTCCACTAGAACTATTGAGAGTCATGGTATTTGTATCTGTATGTGACAAAATCCAGTTGAAAATGTTTGTGCATAGAAAAACTAGATAGTTCCATGCAATCTTGCATAATCCTGACCTTTGGACATTGATGTAAACCTGCCTGTCTACAAAATCTGCCTTGAAATTGATTGTTGTGTAAACATCTTTAATTGTGTGATATGTAATGTATAATCTTTCTCAATGAATAGTTGAGTATATAGAATCACTAGCATAGTGATAGGAACACTCTCAACTAGATCACCGGTGCTACTTTTTGTAGTGTCTTTTGAGGCAGATCTCTTGGGTGCCATGATGACAACAATCTCATGGTGAGAGATGACCTCAAAAAGTTGCAGTACCTGTATGACAGAATGCACTCATTGCAAACACCAATAGGCTCAAGAAAATAAGTCTATTTAGTAAGATCAAGGAAGAAACTCACACACTGAGACGAGATATTTCACAATTCCTAGGCTGAAGGTGGGAGACTGGCCTCATGAATGCACATTGAGCAATCTCAGTAGTCAAGAAGGCAACTAGAGGCTTGAGACTGTGCAATTCGTAGTCCCAGCTAGGCAGAGTGAGGGAAGGAACTGCACATTGCATAGTCCCAATGGCTAGGGCTTAGGGATGAGGCTTGTGACTACATATTGTGTAGTCTCATAGGCCAAGATTGAGGCGTGTCTCTTAGATATGCGAAATGCACAGTTGGAGAAGGAAACTACTAGCTAAGATTGTGCAGATCTGCACGAGATAGAGAGAAAACAATGGAAAATCTAGGTGTTAGGATAGGAAAGAAAGTATATCTGTTAAGGGAAGGATAGATTAGTGAAACTAAGTGCCAAAAATAAACATGTAAAAGGAAAAAACAAACATGGACAAAGTGACCCAGCAGCGACAACTGTTGGTGGGAAAAATAAAGAACTCAATGTGACACTTTAAAAATGTGAAACACTGACAAAACCAACACTTGTACAGCCTATTATAAGTTAAAACGCCAGCTGCTATGAAAATAAACAAGAAAAACAACACTCATAGAATCCAAAATGATAAAAGCAATAGAAAAAGTGACAAAAAGCGACACGTGCAAAACTTACATGAAAAAGCACTTCAAACTCAACCTAAAGTTCCTTGATATCCTTGGGAAGGCTAGAGCTCCAAGATTGAGTGTGAAAATGAGATATAGGGGCATTTATTAAATAGATCTAGGTAGGTTAGGGTTTATGACACACATACTTAAAATCAAGAAAAAAGTGCCACTTGTCTGAAAGTCATAATTAGCAGCTCACTGGACTTCACTGGACATTAATTGGGTAATTCCTATTTTTTAGGGATGCCAAATCTTCTTTTTCGGGAAACTTATTTTTCACACTGGAAAAGGGGATTGCTTAATTCTAAGGCTCAATAAATTATGCAATTCCTTGCCTCAGTGAATTTCATAGTTTATGAGGGGGAGAACAACTTTTGCCAAGTTTCTGAGCTCAAGGATGGCCCGCCTTCTAGGATTGTGTAGTTCAGATCCTCAAGGATAATTGTAATTTAAAGAGACAATGGATTGCACAGTTTCAAGGGGGAAGACCGATAATGCTTCAAGGTTAAGGAAAAGGATGGATTGTGTTTGAAAAGGTTCAAATCAAGGTTAAAACAAGACATCACAAGAATTGCATGAACGGATAAGTCTTCAACATCAACATAAATAGTTGATGAGAGTGAATGATGAGCTCATTGTTGGGTGTGGAGCCAGATTATATTCTTTATTCAGAGGTATCGTAGCATTGGACCCCACTGCGTAATGGGGCAACAATGTCGCCCATTTGTTTGCCACCACAGAGGGTCCAGGGGGGGCGAAGCTAAAAATAGATGTAAAATTGCCTTGTAAAATGTTGTAATTTCATAGTCTGATGGCAGAAGTTATATTTAATTTAGGGTTTTTTTCCCTAGAAGGAAACCCCTCTCTATATATGAGGGAATTGTATTCCGGCTATGTATATGTGTATTCTAAGTGAAAAAGAGGGATGAGATTGTGTGAGAGTGAAGAGGGAATTACAATGGATCTGATGTAGGTTGTATCTCTTAATTTTGCTAGATAATATAAAAGGAAGGACTAGTTGTTTCTCCATGGATGTAGCCTAAATTGGGTGAACCACATATATATGTGTCTCTGTTGTTTTATGCGTTTTCCATGTTTATGTTTTTGCAATATTTTATGTGTTCCATTTCTTTGTAATATATAATTTTCTAACACTCTTGTGGACAAAAGGGAGGCTCCAAAATCAAAGCATGGGAAAATTTTTGGAGAGGGGTTGTAGCAGCTACAATGCTTAGCGACACACTGGTAGAACTCCATCTCTTTGTATGGGCCTTTCCTTTTACAAACCAGGTCTAACTCTTAAGGAAACATTGTTCATTGCACTGACCAACATAACTTCTTTACTTAGCATGCGTTAAATATATATTCCCTACCATTCTCTTCATCTGTGACACACTAACAAAGATAAGTCAAACTTAGTTGTTTCAAGTGGGAATGAGGAGTATATAGATACACAGGTGAGAAAGGATTATCATAGTCTCTTTTTTCATCTCTGGTGTTCCTCCGCTGCTTGCAAGCCTGGAACATACCTAGATAGAGTCACTTCAGGAACACAAACATTGCTCCACTGAAAGCGAACCCAGAAAGTACCATGATAGAGTTGTTTGCTTCACCTTCCTGCACAAGAAGACTTTCTCTTCTTTCACCCTTTTATTATTTTTGTATTTTACTCATACAACTTTGCATTAGAACCTATTGATTTCATAGGGCTAAAGAGGGGTCCCGATTTATTGAGAGCAGAAGAGGTTTCCCCTTCAGAGAAGGATATCCACTTGTTAAATTTTCCTCCCCTCCTTACTCTATTTGACTTAGTCGACAAGGAAAACTCGACCAATCATTAAAAGAACTGATTAGAGTAGGCGACACTAGTCCTAGATTCAAACATCATAATTCCCCTATGGTTCTCTCTAAGAAAGAACACATTTTCCATTAGGGTAGCATCGAATAAAGGTGTAAGGTCAATGTAAAGAGAGGGAATAAACATATAACCAAGCATTGACGGTAGCACAATTTCCTCTTGAAATTCACCATGCTTGCTTCAGAAACAAAACACCATCTCATGCGAAGTTTATTGCAAATAAAAGAAAATAAAGAAAGTGGAATAAACAAAGAAACAACAAAACAACTAAAACAAACTAATCGTACACCTAAACTAACCAAATATAGGCCAAGCTTATGTAAAACGATACTTCCAATGTAACCACTGAAGCATTACCTGACCATTGCAATGTTGTGGCCATGGACACCACCCTATTAAAACCTGCCCTAGTAGCAATTTTGAATGGATCCCCTAGAAGTTTGATCTTTCACTTCTCCGAATGATAACTCTCCGAATGATCTATTTTATCCCATGGGATTTTAACTCTTTGCTGAGTCAAATATTCAATTCTTAATGGTTAAGGTCCCCTTAATAAATCTCTTCCGCATGATTTATCTATAACCCTTTCTAGCCCTTCATTCATATCATTCATCAGGACGTTTTCAACCCTCAAAACCTCCCATCGCGTCCTTATTTCTATATCAATGCCTTGATAATAGAAATACTATACAACATGCATAACTTACCCTTTCCACTTATCGCAATCAACACTGATACACAACGTGCACCATAATACAATGGACCCGTCGACATTATTAACCATAACACATTTATTTCGAGTTTGGAGCTCATCGCATATCACAATTGGTGGAGTCCAAGGCTTGTATATAAGGTGCACCGCGATCTACCGGACCCACCAGGATCATTAACCACAATATATATTTTTGGGTCCACTCCCCCCAATCGCAAGTCCCAATCAGCGAAGCCCGGGGCTTATACATAAAGCGCACTGCAATATACCAGACCTACAGGGACTATTAAACATGGCATATATATTTTACGGGTTTGGCATATCGCTAATCGCAATGGGCAGTCAGCAAAAGTAAAGCCCATGCGATATGCGAAGGGGCGATGAGCGGACCTGGCAATAATTATACGCCTGGGTGCATAATACTTGAAGTCCAGCCTTATGGTCCAGCCGCGGGTTTTCTCGTGTTTTCCTGTGTATTTGATAAAATGTTGTGGTTTCGGTTTTCAAAAAGAAAATCCCATATGGAAAACCCGTCGGCACTATTAACTGCAGCACATATATATTTCAGGTCTGGCCTATCGTAAATCGCAATTGACGGAGCCTAAGGCTTAAACATCAGGCATGATGCAATGAGTGCACCCGATGGTATTATTAACCACGACACATATATATTTTAGGTCCAGACTATTGCAAAGCGAACTCGGCAGAGCCCAAGGCTTAAACATAAGGCACGATGCGATTAGCAGACCCGACGATGATTATAGATCCAAGGGTATATTATTTGAAGTCTGGCCTTATGGTTCGGTCGCAGGTATTCCCATGTATTTCGATAAAATGCTGTGGTTCGGGCTTTCAAAGGAAAATCCCGTAGAGTGAATGGTCGGCTTTTGAAGCATTGTCAAAGAAATCCTTGAGTAAAAATGAATATTGTGGGCAACGAGAATATGTGTCACAACAGGTTCGGTGGTTTGATAATTATAGTTGCTCTGTGTTGCAAGATTAAATAGAAACTGTGGTTGAATGCAAGGTTTGTTTGTGAGCATGTTTGTCATATTTCTCATAATCATAGCTAATATGAATTATTTCTGTAGGCAAGTTCGAGTGGACCCAGTAGCAGATAAAGGTGATTTATATCAAGATGACACCTTTGCACCACCGGTGTCAATATTGCAAAGACATATTCTATAGAAAGGGATATGAACCGCCATAGTGCATAATGGAGGCATGTGCCATGTCAAGAGGAAGCACAACACTGATACATCAAGATGTTATTACCTCCAAACACACCTTCAATCATGCCAGATGTGGGATGATGAGCACAGTGTCTTCAGTTTCCTTCAGGAAATGATAGGGAATAACATCCGCTCAATACAAGTGCAAAGCGATGACACACAGTCATCCTCTTTTAATCAACATTTATTCATTTCCACAGGAAATGAAACGCTCCAGCAGATATGCCCTCTACGTGTTAGCGGTTACATCGACTGTTCTATGATTGTATATTCTAATGTTTATATTGAAAAGAGAAGGGATGTGAAAGGTTAAGGGAGACCAAGGGTTAGTTCCTTCTGCATAAATATTACCTCCGGAGATGAAGGGAGGACTTTTTTCGGTAGAATAGTTTTTGATTTTTTGTGAATAAAGAAGACTGTTTGGTCGAGAAAGAGCCGTTTTTTTTTTAGATCTATTTTCCTTTCTTTCATGTGTTTAGAATCAAACTGTTGTCGCTGGCATAAACATAAATATGTTTTGTTTTTGTGCATATTGATAATAGACAATTCGTGACTAGTCTTGGTCATTCAAATATGATTTGTTACCACGGTTAATTCATGAAAGTTTGCTGATTCGAAACCTTGTTAAACATCAGTTGCAAGTGTTATTTGTATGGAAGGGAATGTGTATTCCTGTATAAGTAATTAGATTGCAATAAAGATTTAATACAACCTTGTTCAGCTGTGAACTAGTAATTGATTCATTTGGACTTGGAATCTATATATGATGTTTAATCTCTTTCTGTTGTGCTTCTGCAGCATAGATTAGAATAGTTAGGATTAACATAAGTAGTCAAAATTAGTGTAGATATGATTTGATACATATAGGTTAGTTGTTTCTTTTGTTGATTTAATGGAAGTCTTCCTTCGGGGAGCAGTCTTTCAACACCTATAACAGTTTACGGGGTCCTTTAAAACCCGTCGGAACTAGACATTCCAAACAAAAGCAGATCTAATTGGGGTTTGCAATTGGGTTAGTTCCCCTTGTTGGCATAGCGAACATTTGCCCTATCAACAAACCAGCACTAGGAGGGCCTGAACCACTGTCCAGAGCTTTTTATGATTTCATCTATAAATGTCGTGCATGGATTCAAAAAGATTAATGCATGGATTGTAAAGGTCGAAAAGATCCTTCCTCCCATTTGGAAAAGCCTCATTTCGAAGAAACAGAGATCCCTCTAAGTCCCGTGCTTGGGTCACCTGAAGAAGAGACACTGTGGGAGTATCTTGTCACTCAGGAACAACCAGTCAGAGTACTTACTCGAGCTTACACTCGTTCCCTCTCTCAGCTCCCCATCTTTCACTCTTTACCTTTGACAACTAAAAGAAAGCCAAGGACCTGTTCCATAAACGAAGAGACATTTGCAGCCCCTCTCTTGAAGATATTTTGCTAGAGTCCTTGTAAAGTATCGACACTCCTTGGGAGGAAATTCCTAAGGATCCACACTCTGAAGGTAATTCCTGGCCCAATTTGGGAAATCCTAATAAAGAATGTCTCAAAGAAACCTTCAACCATAACCTCCCTATCCATAATATGGCTAAAGTTCCTCTTCCAGGTGGGAATCAACTTCAACTGGGTGGGAAACAACTCCCACCTCCTCTGGGAGCACTCCCTCCCTAGCTCGCTTAGGATACCGTAGCAGTACCTAGGCATCAGCATCCCTTACCCAATAATGCAAAAATAGTATTGCCTAAATTTGACCCTGAGCGGGGAGACACTGCTGATAAGCATATTCACTCTTTCTTCCTAGCTGTGTGCATGTTGGGGGTAGCTGATGAAGATGTAGTATGTCACTTATTTCCTTTTACTCTAATTGGTGTGGCCTCCAGATGGTACTTTAGCTTGAGAATAAGATCGATCACCTCATGGGTCACTCTTCAAGATGCCCTTTTAGACAAGTTTGGCGATGACAAAAAACCTGCGGCCTTATTTTTAGAACTATCCCGTTTGAAAATGGAAGCCAAAGAAAAGGTCAAATATTTTAACATCTAGTTCAACACCTTGTTCAACAAAATCCTGGCTAACACTAGATCTACTGAGGAGGTGCTCATGGAATTCTATAGCACTGCTCTCCCTATCCCTACTGTGATGTGGGTCAAAAGGAGTAATGCACAAACCTTATAGGGTGCTATCGATGAAGTAGTAAAAGTCGAGAATGAAATGATCAATCTCATAGCATGTCATCATACAACCGAAGAAAAGAAAGCCTCTCAGTCATCCAAGAAGAACAATGGAAATTGACAAACACAGTCATCGATATGAAAGGGAATTCTGGAGAGAGTACAAGTGGGAATGTAGGAGATTATAAGAACAGAAAATCTTTCAAACCTTTCTATCATAAGAAGGTAGAAGGTGGTCATGGTCAACTTGCACTGCCTGCTCCACCCAATGAAGGGAATTTAAATATGGAGGAGCTTGCTCTTATCGGATCGCTCCTTAACAACGAAGAACCTATAGTGGAGCTGGAGGTAGAACAAGAAAATAAGGAAGAATGCCAAGTAGAAGAGCCCTTGGATGAAGAATCTCAAATCAATGTACTATGGGATTTATATACAAATGAGAACGATTATGACAAGGGAGTTAGTACGACAGAAATCCACAATAATGAAATCCACACACGAAGTAATAGGCCACTTGCGGGTGTGATGAAGCCTATAGACCAAGCAAAGAAAGATGTTCGCCCTTTGAAAGCATCCACCCCTAAAGTCCTTGTTGAGAAGGGTAGACATAGTGGTGATTCCAAGAGTACTCCAGTTGTGAATTATCCAGAGAAAGATAATACATCTCCGACTGCAACGAAGGTGACTCAAAATGGTAAACTCCCACCTAAGAATGGAAAAACCGGTATGTTTAATCTGCCCTACCCTTTTTATAAGATTGATTACAACATTGTGGATGATCTTAAGAAATCTCGAGCTAATATCACATACTTTGATTTCCTAAAATTAACGCAGCAAAGAGATCTGCTCTTGTTATCTATGAATTATGCAATTGGATAGAACGAATGTGAAAGTAATTGGGGAATTGAAAGATGTGTTGGTTCATATGGCTACCAAACCACAGTACTCACAAGCCTTTGACATAGTGGTAGTTGACATACCTGAGGCTTATGGAATGCTACTTAGTAGGGACTCGTCAGCAAAACTAAATGGATATTTCTCAACTGATTGGTCCCATCTCTTGCTGCCTCAGAAGGGAAAAGGTGATATGTTGAGGGTTAATCGAGAAAGATACATGAAGTATGTGGTGACGGAACTAAACAGCCCCAATGAACCTGTAATGTTTACTAAGCCTATCCTTGGGAATTATAGTTTCGATATTTGTGCCACGGAAACCTGTTTTGGAGAATTCCATGCAGAGATAATTGAAGAAACTACAATAAACACATGGTTGGAAGCTCTTCCCCGTAGTCCAACTAATGAACCATCCTGTAATATAGTAGATGATAGAACTAATTGTGTAGGAAGGAGGTAAATTAAAGTAACATTAGACTCTATATCTTGGACACTCTACTTTGATGGCTCTAACTGCCTTGAAGGCGTAGGTGCTAGGAGCATTCTCATTGACCCGCAAGGGAACCAACATTTTATGTTCAGCCAGTTGGAGTTCACGTGCACCAACAACACGACAGAATACAAAGGCTTGCTGTAGGGCCTGAAAAAAGCCATTGATATGAAGGTGAAAAGTCTTAAAGTTGTTGGTGATTCACAGATAATTGTGGACCATGTAAGGAAAAGGATACATTGCAATTCACCACACCTGGTAAGATACCAACATGAGGTATGGAGCTTAATTGACAGTTTTGATTCTTTCAATATCACATACAAACCTCAAGGGAAAAACGAGATGTCGATTTGATGGCCGATACGGCTGTGAAACTTTTCCCTAATCTTAGATTAAACAAGAATAAATATTATGTTGAATTGATTTTCAGAGCATCTATGCCTGATAACATCAATAATTGGCGGGTGTTTGAAGGTGATGAGTAAATCCTTGAGTTCCTAAATTGTGAAAAAACATTCAAGAATGCAGTCATTGATGAAAAAGAGCATGACAAGCTTATGAACGGGAGTGAAGATGAGGAAAATGATCAGCCCAATATAATCTCCAAGTCAGTTTTCAAGATGGATCACTTGTATGACTTGCATGATAAATTCAAGAAGCCGACTAATTGCAAAATGCATAGCTCATCCATGAAGTATGAATCGGTCAACCTTGGAACCAAAGAAGACTAAAAACATGTTAATTTGGGCTTAGGATGCTCTCCATAAGAAAGGGTTGTGTTTGTTAACCTGTTTAAAGAGTACAAGGATGTCTCTGCATGGACATATGGCGACTTAAAAACCTTTGATACCAGCATTATGCAGCATGTGATTCTGTTGGAAAAGGAGGCTAAGCCCTACCAACAAAAGCTTCGTAAGATACATCCAAGCCTAGAACCGTTGGTGAAGAAAGAATTAAACAAAATGCTAAATGCTAAAATCATTTTTCTGGTTAGACACACTCGCTGGGTAGCCAATCTCGTGCCAGTAAGAAAGAAAAATGGAGACATCAGGCTATGTATCGATTTCAAAACCCTGAACAAAGCATCACAGAAAGATAACTATCCTATCCCTTCTATGGAACACATTCTTCAATGTGCTTCTGGGTCTGAAACGTTGTCTCTATTGGATTTTTTTTTGGGATATAATCAAGTGTTGGTGGCGAATGGAGATCAGCTCAAGATAACCTTCAACAGTAAATGGGGCACTTACGCATATCGTAAAATGCCTTTTGGACTTATTAATGCGAGTGCCACATTCCAAAGAGCTATGGACATAGCTTTCTGAGGATTGATTAACAAATTAGTAGTAGTGTACATGGATGGCATTACTGTGTATTCGTATCACAAAAGGGATCATATCTATCACTTGAAACAAATTTTTGAAAGATGTCGAAGGTATGGAATATCGTTGAATCCCAAGAAGAGCGTTTTCGCAGTTACAGAAGGGAAACTACTGGGTCACATCCTCTCTAAAGAAGGGATTGTGATTGATCCTGAAAGAATAGAGACCGTCATGAGAATACAACCCCCTGCAAATAAAAGGGCAATGCAATCTTTCATTGGGAAAATTAATTTTGTTAGGAAATTCATTTAAGGTTTCGTAGAAAGTGCATCCCATGCAGCCAATGATGAAGAAAGACGTTGTGTATAGGTGGAGAGATGAAGCTAAGAAATCATTTCAACGAATTAAGGAGGTCATCACAGAAGCTCCTGCGTTGATCAGCCCCAATTTTGACAAGGAATTCTTATTGTACACTTTCGCTTCCGATGTTTCATATGCCACAATACTCACCCAAAAAAATGATGATGGAGATGAAGTCCCTATTTCTTATATGAGCTCTATTCTTTATGGAGCAGAACGGAACTACCCAGACGTGGAGAAACAAGGTTTTGTGGTTTTTAAAGCCGTAAAACATTTCCACCCTTATTTATTAAAGGCCAGGACTAAAGTAATCGTTCCCCACCCTGCTGTAAGAGCCCTCTTCGTGCAGAAAGAAATGGGTGAACAGAGAGGGAATTGGATAACCGCCCTTCAAGAATATGACCTCGAGATTAAGCCAGCAAAGATAGTTCAAGGGCAGGGATTGTGTGAGCTCGCAGTAGAAGCCTTGGCAGATAAAGAAGGGGTGTCTGAAGAACCAAAAGCACAAAGCATACAAAATGCACAAGTGGAATTCAGGGAGGAGCCCCTATGGATTAATGAGACGCTGATGTGTGAGTGTGAAACGTCGGAAGTCCCTTTGGACCCTGAGTCATGGTATTATGACATACGCTTTTATTTGACACGGGGATCATGTCCTGAGCACATGGATGCATCACGAAGGAGAGCGCTTAGATTGAAATCTAATCAGTATCACTTGTCCAATGACAAATTATACAGGAAAAATTATGATGGAGTTTGGATGAGGTGTTTGGAAAAGGATGATGCCAATCATGTCTTGAAAGAAATGCACGATGACCCAGCAGGTGGTCACTATGGAGGAGAGACCACTGCTCACAAAATATTAAGAGCTGGATATTATTAGCCCACAGTGTTGAGAGACTCGCATTCCTATGCTTGGAAATGCAAGGTATGTCAAACTACCGCAGGACGAGAAAGAAAGCCAACCGTTCCCCTCAGGCCCCTTATCATCTATCGTCTGTTCCAGTAATGGGGCCTAGATGTCATAGGTGAGATCACTCCGAACTCTTCATAGCAGCATAAGTATATACTCACAGTGACCGACTACTTCATCAGATGGACTGAAGCCATCCCGCTTTGGAAGGAAAACGTGGATGAGGTAATATCATTTATTGAGAAATTTATTATCAGTAGGTTTGGCATCCCTGACGCTATCACATTTGACAATGCTTCTTACTTTTCATCACTAAAATTGACTGAATTTTCTATTGATAAATCAATTCACATAAGGTATGCATCAAACTATTACGCCCATGGAAATGGAGTTTCAGAGTCCTCAAGTAAAAACCTCATCCGCATAATCCATAAGTCTGTCGTCGACAACCATAGGAATTGGCACAATGCTCTAACAAACGTCCTTTGGGCCGATAGGGTCACCCCAAAAGTAGCATTAGGAAACTCCCCATACTTCCTTGTCTATGGACAAGAAGCCATCCTACCTCCCAATGTTACCCTTCCCTCTTTATAGCTCTCCCAAGCTTCAAGAGGGACCCCTTCAGCCTTACTTCAAAAAAGGATCAACCAACTGGTGAGATTGGAGGAATTGAGAGATAAAGCCAGAAATAAATTTAGAAATCACCAAATGATTGTGAAAATATGGTTTGATCGTTATCTAGCAGGAGATAAAGATTACCAAGTAGGAGATCTAGTCTTGAAATGGGACAAGCTGAGTGAGACAAAAGGTAGGCACACGAAATTCCAACACTTATGGTTGGGCCCGTTCAAAGTTGTGGAAAGAATTGGTCAGGGAACTTACAGATTGAAACTTTACAGGGAGAAATTGAAAAATTCACTGTTAATGGCCAACATCTTAAGAGATATTTCTAGTAGCCACCACATGGTGGTTACCTCCTAAGTAGGTTAGAATTCATTTTATTTTGCTGATTAGCTTAGTTATATTTTCGTCCCTTCCATTCTTGTTGTTTCTACAAAATTTATTTTACTTCTGTTTTGAATTTAAGTCCTTTTTAGCCAATGGATTTTAGTCCTCCACTCTCGTTTTCACTTTTGTAACTCTCTCCAGATTGCCCTCATTCGCCACCTTTAGCTTTTGCCTCCCTCATTAACCTGTTGGTGAGTCTGTCGATCCTATATTCATTGTTACCTTGCAAATCAAACAAAATTTCAATGAGCCTGTGAGAACTTGAAAATCAGTTGTGGAATTCAAATCGAAGCCACTCATTAGCATCTGTTGGGAACTAGGTAAGATCTGTTGATAACCTGGATACCTGGAGCATGTAGGGGCATCTTTGTAAAATGAAAAAATGTGTAACCACAGCTGGACTGGCATGGCGGAACGCTGCATTTAAAAAAAATCCCACTCAGACCTAGCCTATACTTGCCTATAAGGTTTGCAGTTATTCTCCATTGGTCCCATCCACCACACTAAGTTTTCCAATACCTGTCATCTACAAGTAAACCTCCTTTCATGGGCTAAGCTCACTGTCATATACCCTATGGCAAATCCAATTGTGCTCTAGTCCTTGTGCCTAAAACTGGAAGGACTTATTTAAAAGAAAATGAAATGTCAAGTCCTTGTGCCAATCTAGAAGGACAGGTTGTTTGGGAAGCTGGTTGGAGTAGGGACTGTTGCTGGGCTCAGAGTACTGATTGACACAGCAAGCCCAACATTTCTTATGGAAATAAAAAATATGGCATTATCCATGACTGCACCCCATTCAATCATATGAAAATATAGCACTGAAATTCTTACATAAAGTGCAGATAAACATATCTACATCAAGTTTGATGAGCGATAAAGAGCTGAGGTACACACCTAAACAAGTATTGACAGACCAGTGATGGCCCTGAAAGGATTTTTGAAAGTAGAAAACAAGTAAAGGAGGGTCAATAAATCCCATAATACTACCATTGGAGAATGCCTGTCAAAACCCTATGAGTAAGTTGAAGTTATTTTTCTTTATCCCACCTGAAGCAATTAATGTTGAAGTGGAACCCATGCCTGTCCATCTATATAGTTTTCATTTCAAGTTTATCTTAACACCCTAATGTTCTATTGATCCAAGGTTTATTTGGAAACATGGATAACTAGTTCGCCTAGCGGTTCGCCATTTTTTGTGGCCACAACCACCACCCTATTAAAACCTGCCTTGGTAGCAATTTTGAATGGGTACCCTAGAAGTTTGATCTTTGACTTCTTCGAACGATAACTCTCCAAATGATATGTTTTATCCCAGGGATTTTAACTCTTTGCCGAGTCAAATCTTCAATTCTTAATGGTTAAGGCCCCCTTAATAAATCTTTGTCGCATGATTCATCTATAACCCTTTCTAGCCCTTCATTCATATCATTCATTGGGACTTTTTCAACCCTCAAAACCTCCCATCACACCTTTATTTCTATATCAATGTTTTGATAATAGAAATACTATACAACATGCATAACTTACCCTTTCCACTTATCGTAATCAACACTAATACACAACGCGCACCATGATACACCAAACCCGCTGGCATTATTAACCATAACACATATTTATTTTAGGTCCAAATCCCATTGCATATCACAATCGGTGGAGTCCAAGGCTTGTATGTAAGGCACACTGCAATCTACCGGACCAGCCGGGATCATTAACCACAATATATATATTTTCGGGTCCACTCCCCCCAATCGCAAGTCATAATCGATGAAGTCTGGGGCTTATATATAAGGTGCACCACGATATACCAGACCTGTCGAGACTATTAAACGCAGCATATATATTTTTTGGGTCCGGCCTATCGCTAATCGCAATCGGTAGTTTGTGAAAGTAAAGCCCATGTGATATGCGTAGGGGCGATGAGCAGACCCGGTGATAATTATACGCTCAGGTGCATAATATTTGAAGTCTCGCCTTATGGTCCAGCCGTGGGTTTTCCCGTGTTTTCTTGTGTATTCAATAAAATGTTGTCGTCTAGGTTTTCAAAAGAAAATCCCATATGGCGGACCCGCCGGAACTATTAACCACAGAACATATATATTTTGGGTTCTGCCTATCGCAAATCACAATCAGCAAAGCCCAAGGCTTAAACAGAAGGCGCGATGCAATGAGAAGACTCGATGGGATTATTAACCATGGCACATATATATTTCGGGTCTGGTCTATCGCAAAGCATAATCAGCTAAGCCCAAGGCTTAAACATAAGGCATAATGCGATTAGCGGACCCAACGATGATTATAGATCCGGGGTATATTATTTGAAGTCTGGCCTTATGGTTCGGCTATGGGTTTTCCCATGTATTCCCATGTATTTTGATAAAATGTTGTGGTCTGGGTTTTCAAAGGAAAATCTCGTAGAGTGAATGGTCGGCTTTTGAAGCATTGTCAAAGCAATCCTTGAGTAAAAATGAATATTATGGGCAACGAGAATACGTGTCACAGAAGGTTCGGTGGTTTGATAATTATAGTTGCTCTGTGTTGCAAGATTAAATAGAAATTGTGGCTGAATGCAAGGTTTGTTTGTGAGCATGTTTGTCATATTTCTCATAATCATAGCTAATATGAATTATTTCTACAGGTGAGTTCAAGTGGATCTAGTAGTAGATAAAGGCGACTTATATCAAGATGACACCTCTACACCACCGGTGTCGATATTGCAAAGACATATTCTGCAGAAAGGGATGTGAACCATTATAGTGCATAATGGAGGCATGCACCACGTTAAGAGGAAGAACAACGCTGATACATCAAGATGTTATTACCTCCAAACACACCTTCAATCATGCCAGATGTGGGATGATGAGCACAGTGTCTTCAGTTTCCTTCAGGAAATGATAGGGAATAACGTCCGCTCAATACAGGTGCGAAGGGATGACACGTAGTCATCCTCTTTTAATCAACGTCTATTCATTTCCATAGGAAATGAAGTGCTCCAACAGATATGCCCTCTACGTGTCAGCAGTTACACCGACTGTTCTATGATTGTATATTCTGATTTGTATATTGAAAAGAGAAGGGAGGTGAAAGGTTAAGGGAGACCGAGGGTCAGTTCCTTCTGCATAAATATTACCTCCGGAGATGAAGGGAGGACTTTTTTTGGGCAGAACAGCTTTTGATTTATTGTGAATAAAGAAGACTATTTGGTCGAGAAAGAGCCTTTTTTTTTTCAAATCTATTTTCCTTTCTTTCATGTGTTTAGAATCACACTGTTGTCGCTAGCATAAATATAAATATGTTTTGTTTTTGTGCATATTGATAACAGATATTTCGTGACTAGTCTTGGTCATTCAAATATGATTTGTTACCATGGTTAATTCAGGAAAGGTTGCTAATTCGAAACCTTGTTAAACATCAGTTCCAAGTGTTATTTGTATGGAAAGGAATGTGTATTCCTGTATAAGTAATTAGATTGCAATAAAGATTTAATGCAACCTTGTTCAGCTGTGAACCAGTAATTGACTCATTGGACTTGGAATCTATATATGATGTTTAATCTCTTTCTGCTATGCTCCTGCAGGATAGATTAGAATAGTTAGGATTAGCATAATAGTTAAAATTAGTGTAGATAGGATTTGATACATATAGGTTAGCTATTTCTTTTGTTGATTTAATGGAAGTCTTCCTCTGGGGAGCAATCGTTCAACATATATAACATTTTGCAGGGTCCTTTAAAACCTATCGAAACTAGCCATCCCAAACGAAAGTAGATCTAATTGGGGTTTGCAATCGGGTTAGTTCCCCTTATTGTCATAGCGAACATTTTCCACGTCAACATGTAGATGAGGGGATCAATAGTAAGAACAATTGTCATAAATAATAACTAACCAAAAAGATAAAATTTAAAATGTTGCAACATCTGAAGACTGAAAATGGAAGCAAAAAGATACAACAAGAAAGCACATTTGAACCATTTTGATAATGTATTGTGGTGTTCGTGCACATTTCCACAAGCCAACATGCTAGAGTGTTCTTCCAAAATTTCAATCATGGAAAATATAAAGAAAGTTAAAAACTTGAGTTTTGTAAATGAGCTTGCAAGGTATGACTCCTCAATGATTTAGCGACTGGATCATGTAAAACTGATGAAGGATGTGAAACTTGTGAAATATATTGATTTTAAAAATGCATGACCAACTGATGATGATTTTTGAGAGATAAACTACTATCCTGATCATGACTAGAACAAGCATCAAGACTGCGAGAAGCTAACATAACCATCAATGTAGACTGAAGTGCCTCGACAACTTGTCATAGTTCCAAGACATCAAAAGGTAGATCATCGAAAACCAATGGCTTAGAATAGTCAACCATAGAAAATACGGAGTTGTTACTAGATGAGTCGATGAATAGATCATGACAACCGTGATCATAAATTCCTTCATCAAAAATAAAGGCATCCTCATGATATGATGAATCATAGACAGAGTGAGATTGAAAACAAGGAATTTGATTCTCTGTTTGTTCAAGATGATTATATGATGGATGGGAGATATTAAGAAGAGAATATTTTGCCTTTCCATCTTCAAATGTAAAACTGACATCCCACGAATCCTGAGTGCGATCAAAATTAACATTGTTAGATATTGATTCTTCGAAATATACAATATGTAAGACAAAATTGTGGAAGATGCCAGAATAATGAGGGAGAGGTGAGAAAGGACAAACATCAACTTCCATCACAGATCCTTGTTCAAAAATAAAATCCCAAACATATTCATTATAAATGATATCACAAGTTTCTCGGTTAACACTTAGTCCATCCTAAATTTGATCCTCATGAGAACTAGGTTCGGTCTTCATAAATGTACTTTTGATATTTGTAATTATTCAAGAAAATAAATATTATTTTATAATATATGTCAATGAGTTTCTTTCTCATTGAAATAGGTCTAGCACAAGCTAAAGTTTTGTAGGTGTGTCAACTAGTAAAAAAAATGTTGAATACTTTCAGGGCATGTTGCACCATGTATATGTTTGTATATAAGTCCAAGAATACTCCTCCAAGCAAAGTCAAGTCTCCTCAAAAGAAAAGGCACCATCAAAGAGTCTCCTCCAAGCATGTGACACCAACAAAGAAGCCATCTGAAGTAAGCTTAACAAGTTGACCTGCAAACAATCTTCAAGTTGGCCTTCTAGTCAGCCTAAAAGGAGGGACAGTCCTCTATATATAGAGGTTGTCCACTCCATTACAAAATCAATGCAGTAGCTCTGAAATATGTGAATAAAAGAGACAAGAGAAAGGGTAATGAAGGATGAAGAAGAGGTCTCATAGTGTAGTGAAGGAAGGAGGAGAAAAATCAAAGAGAAGAGGATTGTTTCTAGGGCTAAAAACAATCACACGTGTGAAGAAAAGATGGTCAAGTCTGTGGATATGACAGCAGGGACAAACAATCCATGAACTAGTCTTGTTTAGGCTAGTAACTTAGGCTTATAAGGCCTCATACTCAAGTGAAGAAGAGGGTCTCTCAAGCAAGGGATAAAGGAGCTGAAATCATAAGGGAAACCTCCCACACGTGCGAGAAACTAGGGTTACAGTACCACTATATCAAGTTTGCACTATACATCAAGAAGATGCTCGATTGGGTAAAGAGAAAGAAGGTATCCTCTTGGTGAGGGATCAATGATTGGAGTCCCTTCTAGGGCTAGTATACTAAGGAATATCAAGAAGTTGAAAGAGGAACAAAGTACGTGAAGAAGGATGATGAAGTGCCAGAAGGAAAAGGACAAAGTGTTGGGGAAACGAAGTGCAGGAAGGAGGAAGGACTTGAATTATGATTGGAGGATATTCTAGTCAGGGGTCTATGGTTTGTAATTTATCAATAAGAAGATTCAATAAGAGAAACTTACTAAAGGGTTTTCCTCTCAAGGAAAGAGAGGTTTTGGCCTTGGCAGAGAGCCAACATCTTGTGTTCTTGTTCTTATGGTTTTGGTAGCCATTTGATGAAGTACACACACATGCATTAATAATAAGAAGAATATTAAGCTAAAATGAAAAGTAAAAAGACTCCACAAATTGTTATCAAGTCAAGAAGAATCACTCTACATCTCATTTCCCTAGATTCTTCAACATGGTATTAGAGCTAAGGTAACACATCAAGGAAAGGGAAACTCAAGAACAATCATCATGGAAAGGCACCTACAAGGTTGAAGCATAAAGCCAAATCTACTCAAGGAAAAGAAGGGATTTCAAGGACACTATGAAGAAAAAAGAGAAACCTTTTGTACAAAGGCACCTACACCTCAATCCAAGCAATCAATCAAGTCTACTTAAAGCAATCCCACTTGGGAGAAAGAAACTTGAAGAACATCAAGCTATAAGGAAGGCAAGCCATCAAGTCTTCAAGGAGAAAGCAAGTCTACTACATCTCAAAATATATCAAGTAAGTATATGTCCCCTTCTGAATATATATCAATGTCTTTTTTCAAGGAAAGCAACAAATTGGTAGGTACCAATAAATTTCTTGTATATAAGAAGAGGATTGATTTACTTCTCAAGGAGAATAAACATTTGGAACATGTCAAAGGGAATATCACTATCCCTGCTAAGGAACAAATCCAAGCCTTAGCCAAGTATAATAAGGATGAGACAGGAGTTCAAATGATTCCAATAGAATCTATCAAGGACTCTCTCATTCCTCATGTCTCCAAATTTGAAACATCAAAAGAAATCTATAATAAACTAGTAGAGCTATTCTCGGTAACCACAGCTGGAGAATTGATATATCTAAGAAATGAATTGTACAAGATGAAGATATCAAAGGAAGAAATACCTCCTTACTTCATGAATATATATATGAGATGAGAGATCAACTTCAAGAGCTATGGGAATTCATGTTCGACAAAGAAATGACAACTATAGTACTCATTGCTCTACTTGAGGATTGGGGTAACTTCATATCTAGCATATATTCCAAGAAGGAAGCTACCACACTAAGTGAAATGTGGTCTCTATGCAAAATAGAGGAAACCAGACTCAAAGCCAGGGAAGATGTGGGATCAAAAGAGAAAATGTTTGCTACCATGGCCAAGAGAAAGGGAAAATTTGGCAAATTTGGTCCACGAAGAACAAACAACAAATATATGTACAAAATCCAATGCTATGGATGCCAAGAATATGGAAATTACAAAAGGAATTGTCCCGAGCTTAATAAGGACAAAAAAAAAAAGATGGAAGAAGCTCACATGAATCAAGAGGTGAAATAAGAAGAAAAGAGGCAAAAGAAGGAAGATCCTCCAGATCTCTACTATGACTAAATAAAACTCTTTACTTTAAGTCTTCTTTCAAAGTTTTGAGTAGGATAGGAACATATAGGAATAAAATAAAAATTTCATGGCTAGAAACATCTTCTATAATCTAGAAGCATGAAGTACATAGAGTTCTATATACTCATGTAGAAGGAGCATTTATAAATGAAAAAAAAATGCATGGTTAGAAATATCTTCTAGAATATAGGAGTGTGATGGACATACCTCAAGATATTCATATAGAAGGAGCATACCTAGAATATGACCTCATCCACAATGAAAGAAAATTGGTTGTGATTAAGAATATTAGAAGACCTCCATCATCAAAAGGAAAGAAACATTTGTAGGGCAAGGGTCTTTAAGATCCTATGATGGAATCTTCAAAAGAAGGTTCATGAACTAGAGAAAATGTCTCATTTGGAATCCCATTCACGGGATTCAAGAAAAAGGATGATATACAGAAGCTAAGATGAAGCAAGAAGGGCCACACCAAGGACAACCAAATGAAGCTAACATGATCAAAGGAGAATCAAGATGAGGTATGTATGCATCAAAGTTTAGTCATGTTATTATGTATATATTATTGAGTCATGGGAATAGTTCTCTGACATGATCAAGTATGAAAGAATCTCTTTCACCAATGACATGCTCGAAGGCATGGACTACAATTCAATGAAGGTCAGAAAAAGGAAATACTCACATAAGGAGTATAAGATTTCTCACTAAGAAGCAAGTAAAGAAGAAAATGGTGACTAATCCTAGAATCAAGAATGAAGAAGTGATCCCACAAGGAGCATAAGGTGGTTTACTAATCTATCCAAGCAGAATCAAATTAAGAAAGAGATTAAGCATGTGAAGAACACCATGATCACCAAGAATCATTATCTGACAAGATATTTTGAAGATATCTCCCGAAAGAAGGCAAGACAACTCTGACAAAGGAAGGAAAGACCCTTGGCACGTATGAAGTCCTTGGAGATATGAAAGGTGAAGATAACTGATTCTACTCTACGAAGATGTCATGATGAAGAAACCATCCAACAAAACTTAATGTTGAAACAATAACAAGATGAAGTCATGAAAGGCTACTCGAGCGAAGCATGGGAACAAGAAAGTTCAACGAAGCATCTATGAGAAGAGTATTTTGAAACATGGACAAGATAAAAAAGGAGTAGCCAGATGATAGGAGATCCTGATATATGACAAGAAGGCAACTTTACATGAAGGAAGAAATGACATGACAAACTAAGAAGGAAAGTGATCAATGGATGGTGCCCTACCAAAAGGAAGTTTGAACCAAGACCTCATGACATCGAAGGAAAGAAGAAGATCAAGCATATAAAGGATCCACGAAGAAGAAGTTGCTGATACAAGTCCCTAGCTAAGAGGGAGTTATAGCAAGTTTCCAATTACAAAGGAAATTGGACAAGTACCTTTTCAGAATATACTTGGTCATGTATTCCTCGATCGAGGGGAAGTGATAGACACAACATTCTTTTATTCACTTGGGAAGAAAGAATGGGAGGATTGGGTAATCATCTGGCATATGATACTCTTTGATTACGCATAGGTAATCCAAGACAAGAGTAGGCAAGAGGATCGATATTCTTTGAGGGTTGGGAACCCAAGACAAGAATAGTCCTAGAAGGCTATACTCAGTGAACACTCGAGTGGGTATATAGCTTGAGAGACAATGAATAAGGTGTGTATAGGTCATTGGTATCACCAACATTGTGGTTTGATCTATTGAGAGATAGAGTTGTCAGTCAAGGCCTTGCCGTGGAAACAATGTTGGCTATTATGATGCTATAATAAATGGATTTAAAATCTAGTTTCTCTTATGTGAATTCTTCAAGATTGAAACATAGCCAAACACCTTGTAATGTTGTATTAATACCTGCCTAGTTAAGAGGGAGTGTTGAAGGAAATGTAACTAGGTTCATTCTTCATAAATGTACTTTTTATATTTGTATTTATTCAAGAAAATAAATATTATTTTATAATATATGTCAATGAGTTTCTTTCTCATTGAAATAGGTCTACCACAAGTTAAAGTTCTATAGGTGAGTCAAATAGTCAAAAGAAAATGTTGAAGACCTTAAGCACATCTTGCACCATGTATATTTTCATATAGAAGTCAAAGAATACTCCTCCAAGAAAAGTAAAGACTCCTCCAAAGCAAAAGAACCATCAAAGAGTCTCCTCCAAGCTTATGACACCACCAAAGAAGCCATTAGCAGTAAGCATAACAAGTTAGCCTATAAACAATCTTCAAGTTAGCCTACAAACAATATTCAAGTCGACCTAAAAGGAGGGACAATCCTCTATATATAGAGGTTGTCCACTCCATTACAACATTAACCAAGTAGCTCTGAAATCTATGAAGAAAAGAGACAAGAGAAAAGGTAACGAAGGACAAAGAAGAGGTCTCCTCAGTGAAGGAAGGAGGAGAAAAATCAAAGAGAAGATGATTGTTTCTAGGGCTAGAAACAGTCACACATGCGAAGAAAAGGTGGTTAAGTCGGCGAGTATGATAGCAGGGAAAAACATTCCATGAGCTAGTGTTTTTTAGGCTAGTAACTTAGGCCTATAAGGCCTCATACTCAAGCGAAGAAGAGGGTATCTCAAGAAAAGGAAAAAGGAGCTAAAAGAATAAGGGAAACCTCACACACATGCAAGCAACTAGGGTTGTAGTAACACTATATCAAGTCTGCATTATACATCAAGAAGAAGCTCGATTGGGTCAGGAGAAAGAAGGTATCCTCTTGGTGAAGGATCTCAGTAAGGATCAAAGATTGGAGTCTCTTCTAGGGCTAGTATAGTAAGGACTATCAACAAGTTGAAAGAAGAAGGAATTACCTGAAGAAAGAGGATGAAGTGATGGGGAACAAAGTGCCGCAAGGAAAAGAAAAAAGTGTTAGGTAAATGAAGTACGTATCCATGACTGGACCATCATCAAGAGGAACAATTTCCTCTTCTTTGCTTGGATCTTTCTTTGCTTTGGGAGGAGGGGAAGACTAAGTAGTTATCAACTATTTGCTCAACATGAGATCAATATCTTGGTTTTGTTACTTTGGTTCCACCTCCATATCCCGAATTACTATTAAATCTTCAATTTCTTAAGCAAGATCCTTATCCTACAACTTATTGCTCTCTTCTTCAAGTAGATGACTTTGTTCATCTTCTTTGGCTTGCTTATGTGCTGCTTTTTCTTCTTCCTTCTTCTACCTTTCTTCTTCTTCTTCTTTCCTTTTCCTTTCTTCTCGTTTCTTCTATTCTTATCATTCCTTCTACTTTAATTCATCCTCTTGCTTCGTCTATTTTCCCTTTCATTCTTCTGTTATGGTTGCTTTTAAGATGATCAGATATGCTTTCCATTTATGGCTCTATTCTTCCATTGGATTGTGTATAACCTTATTTTTCCCCTTTCCGCACACTGGGTTGCATCTCACTTATGGTTCTTCTTTTCGAATTTCTTCCAGCTGAGGAGTAACCTGTGATGTTCCTGCGAAGCTAACTAGTTTGCGGGGCTTAGATGCATTGTAACAATTCTTCATCCTTTTCTCCTCAAGCCTTGAAAACATCTCTCTCGGCCACTGCAAATGTATCTTTGCACAATAGTTCTTGCAAACACCCTTGGGATCATATGAATTCTAATCCATCGCCGAGTCCAAATTTCTCTATCTCTTTTCCTTCAGCGTCAACAACCTTCAAATTCTTGATCTCATATAATCCAATTTTCAAAGGAAGAGTGGGCCAAGGTGCTTTCTTCTTCATGCAACACTCTTGATAAACCTATGGAAGGATTATAAGCTAATTCTTGTATGACCGACTTTTCGGTGGCATACTTGGCCAACAAATGTGTAGATTTTTGACTACCAAATACTCTGAGGTAAGTATCATCTGGTGAGGCAAACCAATCAACATATTCTGACATTGCTTCCATCACCTCATGAGACATGTAAGGTGGATCTTCCTCAAATATCATCTCATCCAATGGAATGAGGAAGTTATCCATCAGATTCTCCATGACTCCTCTGTAGCTGCAATCTAAAAGAAGCTTGCAATAAATGTGTACAACATGTTCATTTGGTGACCATTTCCAACTCATGGCAGGAAAAGCATTTTGAGCACATATCACATCTAGCAGATAAGCAAAACTTTAAAACCTGGCTTGCTTACCCTTGGGGGGGTTCTTGGCATAAGCTACATGGGTCCTCAATTGTTGTGTTAACAAGTTCGAAAAGTTAAATGGTTTCCCTTTTGTCACAATATAATGTAGTAAAAATACCTAGCCTTTGAGAAAGGTCTCAATACTCTTTTTACCATAGATATAGCACAACATAAAACTATAAAGTACTAAAATTCCTTCCTGAGAGATTTGGTCTTGTAAGTATTGTTGGGTGTTTAGTGAAATTTGGATGGCTCTATCAACCAACCTTTGATGACATCCTTCGTTCTAATGTAGCTAGTGTCTGCATAGAAGTGGGAATCCATGTAATATTCTAACAATGGTAAATGATGCATGTTGTGAAAATAACGTGCCATAAAAGAGGCGATCCTTTGTCCACTGGAACTATTGAGAGTCACGTTATTTGTATCTGTATGTGACATAATCTAGTTGAAAATGTCTGCACATCGAAAAGCTAGATACCTACATGCAATCTTGTGTTATCATGACCTTATGACATTGATGTAAACCTAGCCACCTTCAAGATATGCTTTGAAACTGCTTATTGTGTAAACATCTTTCATTGTGTGCCATGTAATGCCTGAGTCTTTCTCAATGAATAGTTAAGTATCTGAAATCACTTGTGCATAGTTTCAAGAAGACTCTCAACAATAAATGTTTCTTTTTCTAGTGTCTTTTGAGGAAGATCTCTTCGGTGCCATGATGATAACAATATTATGGAGAGAGCTAACCTCAAAAAGTTGCAGTAACTGTATAACAGAATGCACTCATGACAAACACCAATTAGCTCAAGCAAATCAGTCTATTCGACAATATCAAGGTAGAAACCCACACACTGGGAGGAGATATTGCATAATTCCCAAGCTAAAGGTGGGATACTTGCCTAATGAACTGTGCATTACATGGTCTCAACAGTGAAGAAGGCAACTGAGACTATGTAATGCACAGTCCCAGCAGGGAAAATTTAGGGAAGGAGTTGCGCATTGCACAGTCTTAGTGGCTAGGGATGAGGGCTGATGCTTGTGACTACACAATGCATAGTTTGTAAAGCCAATGACTGCGCAATTTTCAATCTCATATTCCAAGCTTGAGGCTTGTCTCTTGGAGATGTGAAATGTGAAGTCGTAGAAGGCAACTCTCGACTAAGATTGTGTAGATCTGCCTGGGAAAAAGAGAAAACAATGACAAATCTTAGTGTTGGGGTAGGAAGGAAAGAAAATTTTATTGAGGGAAGGCTAGATCAGTGAAACTAAGTGCTAGAAAAAAGCATGAAAAAGGAAAAAATGAACATGCACAAAGTGACCCAGTAACAACAACCACTGATGGGCAAGATCAAGAATTCAATGTGATACTTGAAAATTTTGAATGACAGACCGAACCAACACTTGTAAAAGCTAATATAAGTTAAAATGCCAATTACTATGAAAATAAACATGAAAAAAAAACAATCATAGAAACCAAAATACTAAAAGTGATAGAAAAAGAGACAAAAAGAGACATGCAAAACTTACCCAAAAAAGCATCGCAAACTCAACCGAAAGTTTCTTGATCTCCTTGGGAAAGCTAGAGCTCCAACATTGAGTGTGAAAATGAGCTATAAGTTTGTTTATTAAATATATCTAGGTAGGTTAGGGTTTATGAAACATATGCCTAAAATCAAGGAAAAAGATCCACTTGTCTAAAAGTCATAATTAGGAGGTTAGTGGACTTCATTGGAAATTAATTCGAAAAATCCTATTTTTTAGGGATGTCAACTCTTCTTTCTTTGGAAATTTCTTTTTCACATTGGTAAAGGGGTTTGCACAATTGATAGAATCAAGGAATTTTCCAATTCATTGCCTTAATGAATTATGTAGTTTTTGAGGGGGAGAACCATTTTTGAGTAGTTTCTGAGCTCAAGGTTGGCCTGCCCTCTAGGATTGTGCAGTTTAGTTCCTCAAAGAACAATGCAATTTCCAGAGATAGTGGATTGCACAGTTCCAATGTGGAAGACTGACAATGCTACAAGGCTAAGGCAGAAGATGTCTTGTGTTTGAAAAGGGTCAGATCGATGTCAAAATAAGGCATCACAAGTACTGTGTGAAAGGATAAGTCCTCAACATCAACATGAATACTTGATGACAGTGAATGATGAGCTCCTGTTGAAAAAAGGGAGGCTCTAAATCAAAGCATGGGAAAACATTTTGGAGGGGGGTTGTAGCAGCTACAATAGGTCTCAAAGAAAACAAACATTTCCTTCCAAAAATTCAATGTGAACATGGCATCACAATCTGAAATGATCTTCTTGGATATTCCATGTCATATAAAAATTTCTTTCATGAAGATCTGAGCTATGTCAATGGCTTTATCGATGGTCTTGATAGCTCCAAATTGGGATACCTTGCTCAGCTTGTCGACCACCTTCATAATGGCATCATGTTTTTTGGGTGTCTTCAAAAATCTTGTAATGAATTCCATAGATATGACTTCCTCTTTCCACTCATGGATTTGGGTGCATTGAAACAATACTGATGGGTTGTTGCATTCTACTTTGACTTGTTAGCATTCCAAGAACTTGACAATGTGTTCAGTGATCTCCTTCTTCATTCTTAACCAATAATACATTTTATTTATGATTGTTATCATTTTATGATAACCTGATTGACCTAAATAAGGTATCTTATGAAACTCATCCATTATGAGATTCTTCAAGTCAATTGCACCAAACACATACCACAACATACCATCATTAGTGAACTTGAAATTATTTCCCATTGTTCCCTCTGATTCTTGTTGTAAGCATTGCTTCACATGACAAACATGTTCATTATGTATCAATGTCTCCTTAATCCTTTCTTTGATGTCAATCTCACAAGTTCTTGGCTACCAAGTGAGCCACTTGTACACTCCTACTAAGTACATTTTCTACTATGTTTTCCTTACCCTCAATATGGTTGATCTCAAAATCAAACTCATTGATTAGAGCTAACCATTTAGCTTTTCATGGGACTAATCAAACAAATATTTCATCCCACCATGATCTAACATCATCACAAACATTATCCTAAAACAATGTTACCAACTTAACGAGAACTGTAACTTCAAAACGAGAACACTAAATAACACCTCAAAATCGAAAAGTGGTGATGTTGCATCACCCTTTTTAAGGGTAAAATTCTAACATTTTTTAGCTATGGAATTAAAAACGAAAATCATGATCATAGAAAACATTAAAATTCCAACAATTCTCAATCATGGCATTAAAGATCGAATAACATGACTCCAAAAAACCTTATGATTATGAAATCTTTCAACCATGGAATTAAAACCAAATGTCATGAGTAAAAATAACATTAAATTCCAATATTTTTCAAAAGTGGCATTATAAATCAAATATCATCACTGAAAAACCTTAAGAATCAATCCCTAGATGAACGAATAATTCTACCAACAATTTTTTTTTTAGATTCTAAAATTATAGTTCTTGTGAGATATTAGCCTAAGACAACCTGACCAATTTTCAATGGAACACTAAAATTATACTATTTTTTAATTATGGCTTATGAAATCATCATTAATGTAGAAAAAATCATGGAAAACACCCTTTAAAAAGAAGATAAAATTGACATGACACATTTTTGTATTAAGAATATGATTTGTTTTTCTCGTTCAACATATTCTATTAATTCAGAAAATATTTAAAAAGGAAGATTTTGATCCTCAGTCAACTCCCAACCTCACTCTGAACATATTTTTTGGTCATGGCAGGATTACAACATTGACAAAAAAGACACCACAAAGATGGGCATTAATATACCTAGAGATAAAAAAATTCGCCAAAAAGCATACAAAATGTATTCGAAACCAAACATGAGAACTGAGACTAAGGGACCTAGCTCTGATGCTGCTATAAATGGGCTGGTGGAGGAAACTTGTGGGTGTTGACCACCATGGACATGGAAACTTGAATGCTCCATCCTACCTTTGATGACCTCCAACCTTTCATATATACTCCTTTGATTTATCGTCACTGGTGACACCCTGTCCAAAATATCTCACTGTTATTACATAACATCATTGAAGGAACCAATGAATTCTAAGTGGTCCTCCTACCAAGGATGAACGAGCTCCACCAGTTGAGACAACATCTCTTGAAGCTTCCCCACAATAGATGATAACGAGAGAGGTTCTCTCTCTTGGCCAGGAGTTGGGCGAATTTCATGGGCCAACTAGCCCATGTCGAGCCTGCCAACTCCAATACCATCCTAGCTGCCACCACTCGCACCAACAACCCTTTCAGGGCAAGGCCTCCCCAATGTGATTGACCCCTCTGGCAGAGCATGGAGACCATCACCCCAAACCACAAACGACAACACAACCACGCTATAACGAGACACCACCTCCAGCACAACCCGAAACTTACACCTACATAAAAACCCTTCTTGATACACACCTTCTGACCCCTAAAGATGGGAGCGAAGTCGACACCAACCCAATGATGACACCGCACTGACCAACCAAATCCCACACAATAAATCCCACACAATAATCCAAACCCTTATCACCTACCTAGAAGAGCATGACCTCTAACTACGCACTGTTAATCGGCTCACCCCCACCTTGAGGACGAAACTTCGTAGCACAATGGCCTTGCACTAGATACCCCATGAAAATACCCTTGTCTCCTCGAAACAAGAAACAAGAACTGCATGAGATCCTAGAAACCCAGGTTGTAGGCTCCCATGCTCAATTTTAATCCTCCATAATAAAAGGTGGCAACTTGCTGAGAATGCGATACAACTTTCAATACCACCACCCCCGTGAGATACTTCATCGATACCCAAGGAACCCAAAGAAACCAAGTGAATATGCAGTACAAACACTGCATAAACACCTTACTAGATAGTCAAGTGACCACCTCTCTCCACGGTGAAGATGAGAGGTAGTTAAGGACCAAAACACACAACTACTCTAGCCCAAAGTTTCTTCTCTCTATGTAGTCTCAAGATTCCAAACACAGATAGAATTTGACCACAAACCAAATGACACCCACACCACCCCACTGCACGCAAGCTCCGTCGACACAAACAAATAGACTTGTGGGATACCAAAGAGAACGAACAAAAACTCAACGATGATCTCCCCTACTCTAGGCACTCCCTACCAAAGAGAATGAACACAAACTCATTGATGACCTCCCCAACTCTACGCACTAGCATTTCAAGAAGAATTGTAAACAATCTCCAAAATTGATGACTCTCAATAAACCTTGCATGCCTGATGGAAATAACCCTATATTTGAAAGGACCCTCCGATGTCGGCCCAATGTCAGGTGCCTTAACAACATCTGACTGGGCGTCAAGGTAGTTAATTAGCCTTTGTCTCATCAAGTCATTGCGCATTGGAACTGCCACCCCCATTAGGGTAAAAATATGAAAAAATTAATATTGTTCATTAAATTAAAATAAATAATTACAAAAATATACATTTTTTCAAAAAAATTTAAAAATCAATTATAATATTATAAAAACAAATTTAATTAAAAAAATTAAATAAAAATTAATATAAAATGTAAGAAATATAAAATAAATAAATAAAAACCAATAATATAAAAAAATAATAAAGCAAACAATTTTTTTAATATCTATATATATATATATATATATATAATCAAGTAAAATATATATTTAAAAAATATATCAAAAAAACTTAACTAAAAAAACAAAGAATGATGACGGTTCTGTCTCCCATCAAGTGTTTAGGAAGAAAACTCATACTGAGCAATATCTTCATGCCAACTCCCATCATTTCCCTGCTCAGAAGTTGGGTGTCCTCAATACGCTTGCGACTCGAGCACTGAGAATATCCGATGAAAAGAACCTCGATAGAGAGAAAGCCCATCTCCTTAACGTGTTTGTCAATAATGGTTATAGTAAGCACCAAGGTCTGAAGGCTTTCCTTAAAGCCAGCAAAGGTCCTAAAGTTAAGGGAGACACTAAGGATCATGTCTCGGGGGTTCATCTACCCTTTATCCAAGGAACCATAGATAAGATTGCGAGGATCCTCAGAAAGCATAATATTCCCTCTACCTTTAGACCCCTTAACACCATCAGTAGGTCCCTTAGATCTGTAAAAGACCCTATTGACCCCAAGGACATGAAAGGTGTCTATGTTATTCTGTGTTCTTGTGGGACCCCCTATGTGGGTGAGACGGGGCGTTCTATTAATCAAAGGATTCATGAACACTCTGCTGACATCAAACATAGGAGGACCCGGTCTTCTGCCTTGGCAGAGCACGCGAAAAAAACAAAGCATCACATTTGCATTGAGGAGGCCCAGGTCATTGCCAAGATTGCTCCCTTTCATCACCGAAAATTTAGGGAAGCCATCGAAATTGAGAAAAGGCCGAGAAATCTCAATAGGGATGATGGCTGGAAGATTAGCAGCTGTTGGATTCCTACCCTTTCCTCCTAGCTTACGCCTTCCCTCCCCCGCCCCTTGGGTGGTTCTTCTCTATGATCTTCTTTGTCTTCCCCCTCATCTTTGAGACCGCTTGTTTCCTTTTCTTCCTTCTCGATTTGTCCACCCCCCCCCCCCTTTTTTTACAGTGTCTAGGTTTGATTTTAGTGCTCGAATTCCTTTTAAGTGACCTAGTAAGGTATTGAAGCAAGCATTGTCCGTTCCTTCTCGTGGATGGAAGAATTCCAATAGTATGGTTTTTCTTTCCAACCCTTTAGATATAAATAAAATAAATTAATTAACTAACCTATGGTAAATTCTATATTCTTTCTAATTGAATTAACATATTAATTTTATCGAGATAAAATCAAATTATAGTTAGTTTGAGGTAATTATTTAACTATTTTATTAGGTTATCTATAATTTTTCTTATTTCATATAAATTTAATGCTAGAATAGTATTAATTGGATCTAGTAATAAGATTATGGTTCTTATTAATTAAATTCAAACTTTTACTTTAATATATATAACATACTAACCCACAAAAATAAATTAATGAACTATTTACATACCTAGTTTTAACTAAAAAGCCTATTAATAGATTATTGCTCTACCTTAAGATAGCAATTATAACAAACCAACCTAACATTTTTAATTATTTTCTGCCCACTAAGTAATAATTTTTATTAACTATATATATATATATAGATATAACATAGAATATATTTATTATTAAGTAGTTATAAATTATTAATGGACCAATGTAGTGGAATTCCATTTAGTTAGTTTGGGGTCTTTATTTAACAAAATTAATAGGTTATCTATTTAAAGATATTTCTTATTATTTTCAATTAAATATTATATAATATCCCTTATATTAACTTACTAACTATTAATCGATTTAATTAAAAGACCTATTAATAGATTATTATTTCATACTCTAACATTTGGTATATATATATATATATAATAATTATTTTTCCTCTCCCTATTTCTTGGTCTTGGTGCCCAGTCAAACTTAGCCTTTCGTAGTAGCCATTAGTACAACCTAGTTGTCCAGTCAAATATAGTCGTTTCCCAGTCAAATTTAACCATTTGAGGTCCTGCTCTCTCTATTTAACATGCAACTATGATCTGGTTCTTCAACTCGTCCTGACAATGAACCACACTCGTGGGTTCAAAACATGCCGACAAATAAAATATGATGTGATTTTCGCTGAAGACTACTCTCATAAACTTGATATGGATCACAAAAGCCTCAATTCAACAATAAAACTATTGATTCAAAAAAATAAATTAAAATCAAACTAAATATGTTAAAAAAAAATTATTAACTAAAAAAAGTAACAATAAAAAAAATGAAAATTTAAAAGGAAAGCAAGAAAAACATAATATATAAGAATAAATAAATAAAACTCAATTAAAAGATAAAAAATAAAAAACTGTGTCGTGTGTACTATGTATGGGAGAGGGCGATGTTGAGCATCACCATCTACCATGACTCCACCTAGTAGGTGGTGGCTCAGCTTGCACTAGTTGACCCACTTCCTTCTAGATTGGCCACGTGGTGTAGAGGTGATGCCTCCCCCCACACAATGCATAGAAGTTGTGTGTTGTGCATGGGGAGGGTGATGCCTAACATTACCCTTCCCCATGCACAACTCACAAATTGGTTTGTGTTGTATGTGGGGGAAGACGATGTTGGCATCACACCTCTCTTTTTTTTGTTTTTTGTTTTTGACTTTAGATTTTTTATAATAAAATTGTACTTAAATATTTAAATTTGTTTTTAATTTTCTAAAAATCAAATTTAAATTTATTTCATAATTGTTTTAAATTTTAATTTAATTTTATAATTTATAATTTATAATTTATAATCTTTATTGTATAATTTTCAATTTTTTTAATATTAAAAGAAATTAATATATTTTTAATTTTAATTTCTTAATTTTTTTTTTATTTTTTTTTTGTGAATTTTTTTATTTTAATCCATTTTTTTTCTTGTTTCTTTTATTTCAAATGATTTTTTTTATTATATTTTGAATTATTGAAGATGGTTTTTTTTTTTTCAATTTATGTATTTTCCGTGGGGAAAAGATACTTTTAATTCTTCCTTCTCTCCCCTTTTATTTTATTTATTTTAGTTTTTATTTAATTAGTGTATATTTTTTTTTAAGAATAAAATGTGCTCCTTTTTTTTTAATTGATTCCCCTTTAAAGAAAATTTAATATATATATATATATATATATATATATATATATATATATATATATATATATATATATATATATATATCTATATATCTATATATATATATATATATATATATATATATATCTATATATATATATATATATATATATATATATAATGTAAATATTTTAAAAATAAATAATTAGCAATTAAATAAAATTTATGTAATGTCACTTTGGATTCACAATGGTAATTTATTTTTAATATGGCACCAATCGTTAAAGTGATAATGTCAACTAATTGGTATTTTAACCCCAAAAATAAAATTAAAGTTTGACAACTTTGAATAACACTTTAAAAACAAGCATTTAAAAAAAGTAGGGTAGACAAGCTTTAATTGATGAATTTGTGTTTTTCTTAGTCATGAGATTTGACCTTTAATGCCATGGTTGAAAATTGTTTAAATTTTGACCCTAAAAGAAGGGGTGATGTTCCATCAATTTTGCATTTCAAAGTGTATTTTGAAGTCTCTTATAGTAATGATATTTGCTTCTTAAATAGATTTTATGATTAATTTCCCCTAATTATAAATCTTTAATTTCTTAATGAATTTTCAAATTTTGACCATGTTTCTTTGTTAATTTTATATTAATTTATTTTTACACATTTACGATGATATTCCTTGTTTGACTTCTCTTGGTTCCTAATTTTCTATTTTTTATCTTTTCCGTTTTTCTTGCAATAATTTCTCCTTTTTAAAATTGTTTCTTAATTAAAAACTTTTTATTTAATATTTAACAAGTTTTTAGACGTTATAGAATTTTAATAAAATATTGATATTTTATTATTAAATTACCATTGGGTTTTAACCATTTGATTTTAACCGTTTGAATTTTTCTTTCCTCTCTACAGTATTTATTTGCATGCCTTGATCAAAATCTCCATCTCAATCCTAATGATGAATGACAATTGAGGGTTTGAAACACATCGACAAAATTATTTTAAATGCGATCTTACTGAAAAATTTTCTTCTGAAATTATGAACCACAAAAGCCTGAATTCAAAAAATGTTGGAATTTTAACCTTGAAAAAGGAAGAGTTGATGTTGCATCACTACTTTTGCATTTCAATGTGTTTTTTCATGTCTTTTATAATCATGATATTTGGTTTTTATCGCCACGGTTAAAAAGTGTAGGACTTTTAACCGTGAAATGAAAAATGGTGATGCTACATCACCACTTGCCAAAATCAGCATGATCTTTATTGGATGTGACCTCCAAAAAAAAGAACTTGGTAAAGCTTTTGTTAAGTTGTTAAATTTTTTCCAAGCAAGTAGTGCGTTCACATCTTTAGTGCATGTAGGATTATTGCTAACTCAAAGTCATGAATATGATAGTTATTTTCATGATCATTTAGTTTCCTTGATTCATAACATAATACATGTTCTTCTTTCATCAGTACTAGGCCTAGACCTTCCTTACATGCATCTATGTAGACCAAGAAGTCCTTTTCTGGGTATGTTATCCTTAAAGTAGGTGCACATGTGAGCAATTTCTTCTGTTATTCAAAACTAGTTGCACTCCCTAATGTACATTGGAATTTGGATCCTTTCCTCTATAAGATAGTGATTGGATCCCTAATTTTTAAAAAGCCTTGAATGGACCATTGGTAATATGTAGCCAATCCCATAATGAATCTAACCTCCATTACATTTCGATGAGAAATCTTATCTATTATGACCTTAATCCTTTCAATATCTACTTCCACTCTTTCAATTGAAATGATATGTTCTAAATATTGGACTTGTGATTGGAAGAAATCACATTTACTAAGTTTTGCATACAACTTGTGTTCCCTCATCAACTACAACATTTCCTTGAGATGTTCTTCATTCTCTTCTTTGGTTTATGAGTAAACCGGGATATCATCCAAAAAAGTTGATACAATCCTATCCAAATATTGGTTGAAGAAATTATTCATAAGGCACATAAATGTTGCTAGGGCATTTGTTAGCCCAAATGGAACAACTACAAACTCGTAGTGCACATATTGTTGGAAATAATACTGATGTGGGGGTGGGTTGAATCAGTATTAGCAAGTCAATAATATTTCATTTCCATATTTTGATTCATATACGCTACTTCAGTTTATGAAACTTGCGTGTATACTCAACTGTATATAAGGCAACTAGCATATACCCTGTAAACTTATAATTTAGTTAATTCTTCATAAGTTGATCTTTAATCTATGCATCAGAACCATATAAATAGTAACCAGGAGTAGTAAAAACAGAACAGACAGTCACACACATGAACACAAGATATAAGGTGGAAACCCAATATGGGTGAAAACCACCTGCTGCAATCATCTCTACCTTTATTTTAATAAGAAACTTCTTTTTACAATATTTTGTACTGGTGCAGTCTTATACCAGTACACAGGCTTCTACCTACAGAAGGCTACAACCTTCTCTTTTCTTCTAGGGACCATGTTTCATAAATTTTCAAACTGGATCCATCAATAACATCAATCAAACGTCAAATATATCTGCATCAACCTATCTCCTTTGCACCAACCAAAAACTGAATCAAACAATCACTTCTTTGAATGTTGTAACCAGAATATAGTAACAGTAACCAGAACCCAAGCCAGAACCCAGAACACTGCAACAACAATTAGAAGTAGCTAAAGCATATTTTATGAGGTGTATGCTACTTCAATGTGACGAACTTGCATGCATACGCACTTGTATCAAGGAAAACATGCATATACGCACTTTTGAAATGCCGAACCAATGTGTATACGCGCCTTTGCTATAATGAACCTGCGTACAGATCTGTAAATGATGATTTTAACCTTTACAATTATTCAGACATCAGTTATACCCAGATCATCATATTTACAAATTACGACATGCGCCAATTATTCAGATAAAAGATCAAAACCACACAAAGATACTTCTCTTCAAGCCTTAAGATCTTGACCCATCAATAGAACTTATCCTTCATCAAGCGCTCAGGTTCATCCTTGATTCAGATCTAGTTGTGCACCATAACCCAATCACCTGTATACTAGATCTTGCTCTTCATTAGATATTCAATTCATGAGTGACTTTGCCTAATGATCTTCTCCTCCTTTTATAGTCTTAGGCCTTGCTCAATACCATGGTCCAAAACCACTTAGAATCAATACCTTGGACCAAATACCTGGGGTCAACACTTCAGACAAGATACCTTGGACCAATACCATGGATCACAATACCATGGTCCAAATACCACAGACCAAAACCAAGTTTTCTAACATGTACACATCTTTTCTTTCTTGAAAGTGCGTGTGTACGCTCATACGGGCATTTTGGTCTACGAAGCCGCATGTACACGCGGCTTGGTCAATGGGAACCTGCATATACCTTTCTTTCTTCATTCTGCGAGCCTAAACTGTGATCTACCATCTGTGAGAGTTGTCATCAAGGAAAACACCTGTGTCATAGCGCCAAATATGTGTCATAATGCCAACAATCTCCCCCTTTGGACTTGATGGCAACCCTAAGTCACTCTCCCCCTTTGACATCAAGGGAAAAGTGTTATGCACCCCTGAGTACATGCTAAATTCTCTGATATGCTGAAGTGTGTTGTCCATGCTCCCCCTGACTGTAAGCAAGGTTTGCAAAAAGATGTTCTACAAGAAAAACATGACTCTATACATCATAAATGAAATTCCTATCACCAAGGACTCATACATACATCCATCTCCCAACCAAGTGGGGATATACACAGATTGACTCATCCACGCAACCAAGTGGGGATATACCAAATGTTTATACATGACAGAATAAGAACATTACATCATCCATCCCATGCATAGTGGGGAAACAAAATAGGTCATTACATGACCTTGATAATAAAATATATACAAGACATAGAGACCAAATATCTAAAACAAGACCATGATAGTCATCAACAACTATCATCAGCAACATCTATCAATCACCATCCAGACCAACAACCATGATCTCCCCTGAACCTGTTCCACTTGAAACAAAACAATTGTGAATTTGTACCAAGATCTTCTAAGATAATGTCAACAATGCATTATTATAAGTATATTCTCCCCTCAACCTATGCCAGATGATCACTATCAGACCCATATCAGACCCTTTTCATCCTGAGACTGGCCCACTGTTTTTCTTCAAACCATCATATACGCGACTGTATCCATAGCAATCGGCGTATGTACGCGGATATGCTTCATGAAACTCGCGTACAACCACTTTTATCTGAAACAGATAAGTTTCAACAACAAGACGATGCATCCACTACTCCTAGCTTTTCTCTGAGATATTCAAATGTCTCTTTGGTAGTGGTTTGGTGAATATATCAGCAACCTATTCTTTGGAGGGAACATACTCCAATTTGACCTTTTGTTCAAGCACTTTTCCACGGAGAAAATGATATTTGCTAGGTATGTGCTTGGTCTTCGAAAGCATGACTGGATTCTTTGAAATATTGATTGCATTTGTATTATCACATAGAATGGAGATGGGTGGAGTACATGTGATATGGATGTCTCGTAATGTTTGCATCATCCAAAGGAGTTGTGTGCAGTAAGATGCAACAGCCACATATTCTGCTTTAGCTGTAGATAATGCAATTGAACTTTGTTTCTTACCGAACCAAGATACTAATCTGGAACCCATATAAAATGCACCACCACTAGTGCTTTTTCTTTCATCCACGCTTCGTACCCAATCTGCATCTGTATGTCAATGAAGTGTAATATCTATATCCCTAGGATACCAGAAACCAAAGTTCGGTGTTCCTTGAAGATATTTGAAAATCCTTTTGACTGCCTGAAGGTGTGATTCCTTTGGATTTGCTTGGAATCTTCCAACTATTCCCACTGCATGCATGATGTCTGGTCGGGTACCTGTTAGATAAATTAGACTGCCAATCATGGATCTGTAGGTTGGTTGATGTACTACTGTTGATTCATCATTTGAATTGAGACTGCATCCTATTACGATAGGTGTACATACTGGTTTAGAATCTTCCATACCATATTTTTTTAAGATCTGCTTGAGACACTTGGTTTGTGATAAAATAATACCATCTTTATTTTGTTGAACTTGTAAACCAATAAAATATGTGAGTTCGCCAAGCAGGGACATTTTAAATTATTTTTGCATTACCAAAGCAAACTTTTGACTCATGGCTTCTTCATTAGTACCAAAAATGATATCATCAACATACACAACAAGTATTAGCAATTTATCATTGTCAATCTTTGTATATAGATTGCTACTAGCTGATCATTTTGAAAAACCTTGTTGATGGAGGTATCTATCAAGACGATAGTACCAGGCCCTTGGAGTTTGTTTCAGACCATAGAGAGCATTTCTGAGTTTGAATACAAGTTTTGGATCATTTCCAAGGATGAATCCATCTGGTTGCTCATTATATACTTCTTCTTCTAAGTCACCATTAAGAAAGGCAGGTTTTACATCCATTTGGTATACTTTGAAGTTCTGAAAGCTAGAAAGAGCAAGGAACATTATTATGGCTTCAAGTCTAGCAACAGGTGCAAAAGTTTCTTCAAAATCTATACCTTCTTGTTGAGCATATCCTTTACAAACAAGTCTAGCCTTGTTTCTAATAACTTCTCCATTTTCATTCAGCTTGTTTTTGAATATCGATTTGGTTCCTATGATATTCTTATCATGAGGTCTGGAACTAATTGCCAAGTATTGTTCTTTTCAATTTGCTCAAGCTCTTCATTCATGGCCTTGACCCAACATTCATCTTTGCATGCTTCATGTACATTTTGAGGTTCGATGGTGGAAAGCAATGCTAGATAGCTTGAAGCTTCTTTAATAGTTCTTCTTGTCTGCACACTTGCCTCTTTCTATCCCAAAAGTTGAGTCTTTGGATGATTTTTCTGCACATACCTAGATGGATTATTTTCTTCTACCGTTATCTATTCTTCTAGTGCTTCATTAGTTTCTTCTTCAGAATTAGTTTGATTTTATGTGGAAGGATAATCCTCATATTCTTCATAATCTTCGATTTTTACCTGCTTTGGATTTTTACCTGCTTCATCAACCACAACATCAATACTTTCAACAATTTTTCCAAGTCTTTTACTATAACACTTATATCCGTTACTTCGGAAAGAGTAACCAAGGAGAATGCCTTCATCTGCTCTAGGTTCAAACTTGCCAAGGTTTTCATCAGTCGTTTTGATGTAACATTTGCTTCCAAAAACTTTGAAGTATTTTACAGTAGGAGTCTTACCATACCAAAGTTCATGTGGAGTTTGAGTGTTGTTTCCACGAATGTTTGTTTTCTTGAGAATAGTGACCGCAGCAAATGCAGCTTCACCCCAGGAGGTTTCAGGAGTTCCAAACTCATCTAGCATGGCACGAGCCATTTTTTGAATAGTTATGTTCATTCTTTCTACCACTCCATTTTGCTGAGGAGTCCTTGCGGTAGAGAATTCCATTTTTATTCCATGTTCTTCACAAAAGTTTAAGAATTCATCTGAGGTAAATTCCCCTCTTGGATCAGACCTGATTCATTTTCAACCAACACTTTGAAGGCTTTGAGCTTTTCAAATGCTTCATCTTTATGCTTTGGAAGTCCTATCCAACACATTCTGGAAAAGTCTTCAATGAAAAAGATAAAGTATTCTTCTCCACGAGGTGACTTTTGCTTGATCAACCATATAAATCAGTATGAACAAGTTCAAGAGGCTTACTAGCTGATCCTTCCTTCTCAGGGAAATGAGCTCTGGTTTGCTTACCAAATTGACATGATTTGCATATTGTATTTTCTGAAATGATGATATCTGGAAGATCATGAACAGCCTTGTATCTGCATGCTTTTCTTATTTGAGAGAAGCTTAGATGCCCCAATCTTCTATGCCATAGCCAGTGTTCATCATTTTTGCTTAGGTAGCACTGTTGCTATCGTCCCTTGAGTATGTATAGGTTATTGGAGTTCTTATACCTTTGATCATTGTTTCTCCTGTATCAAGCTCACAAACAACACATCCATTTGATCGAAATACTACCTCATTTCCTTGATCACAGATTTGACTGACACTCAATGGATTATGCTTTAAACCATCAACATACATAGCGTTCTTATCTTTAACCTTTTCTTTTAAGAGAATAGAGCCTTTACCTTTTATGACTGTAGGAGTGTCATTTCCAAATGAGACCTTCTTTTCCTTTTCTAAGGCATTATATGATTGAAGTTTTTCTTCATCACCTGTCATGTGTTTCGAGCATCCACTGTCAATGTACCATTGATTTTCTTATCCTTCTGCATACAAGGCTATACCACATATTTTTGTTTGCGGTTCTTTCTTTCTCCATGTTTTGGGTCCTAATGAAGTTTTCTCCTTCTGAGATGTTTTCCGAAATTTACTCCTGCATTCATAATCTTCATGACCAAATTTGTTACAGATAGAGCATTCTATTTCATTTTCAAGAGCAGAAAAGTTATTGTAGGTCCTCTTCTTGATCCCAGTCATATTCCTTTGATTTCGTGCTTCTTTACTCATGATGGTATTGTAAGCAACACATTCAGTAGCTTTGTGTCCAAAGTTATGACATGAAAAACATTGGACATTAAAGAAATTCCTGCGATTATCGAACCTACTGACCTGGTGATTGTAGTTTCCATTGACATTCATTCTTGAAGTATGATTTACCTGAGGTTGGTTGTAGCTTCTGTTCATCCTTGAAGTAGATTGAACCCGATTTACCTGGTGATATTCTTTATGCCTTTGCTAACGATTGTCAAACTGTTCACTTCTCCTTACTGCATTAAGGTAGCTTTTGGAGGTTGATGGCTTTTGTGCTTGAGATGCTTCTTCAGTATATCCAAGACCTGTCTTTATTAGAGGAGAATGTTGCACTTTGATAATTTCATCCAAAGTTTATGATCCTTTAGAAAATTTGAGATTGAGAGCTTTTGTTTTCTCAATATCTTTTCTTAGACCCACAATTTCGCATTTTAATTTTTCATTATGTTTTTCCTTTCAGCAAGTTGGAATGTCAGAGTATCTATAATCATATTCTTTTCTTCTAAACAAATTTTAAGTTTAGAAATTTCTTCATAAAGACCATCTTCATCTAAAGCATCCAAGAAATCACCATCTTCAAAAGCCATCAGAAGTCTATAGTCATTACCATGTTCATCTTCATCACTATTTGATAAACTATCGCTATCTTCATGCATATAATAACTCTTCTTACTTACACTCTGTTTTCTATTCCATTTTCCTGATTCCTTACCTTTATCAAGATTATCTTTATGAGGACATTTGGCCACATAATGACCGACTCTTCCACAAGCAAAGCATTTGAAAGGTAGCTTACCTTTGAATCTTCAAGAACCCCATTGAAGGTTCTTGACAAAGTTTGCTTCTTCCTCTCCTTCTGAAATATGTCCTGATTCATTGAGTTCTTATCTTCCTGAAGCTTTTACTGCGGCTTCTCTCATATCTGATGGACCCCCTTTTCTCATTTCGAAAGCAGTTAGGATTCTGTTCAGCTGTGTCATAGTAATACTCTAAATATTCTGCTTTTCCTCTATGGTAGAAACTTTTGATTCAAACTTAGAAGACAAGGATCTTAAAACCTTTTCAACTACAGTAACTTCTTTTATCTCTTCACCCAATTTTTTCATGCGATTAACAATCTCATCTATACATAAGAAGTAATTAGCTATACTTTCATCATTGTGCATTTTGAAGTTTCATATTTAATTCTGAGAGATTGTAGTTTTGCACGTTTTACCTGATCATCTCCTTCATAGCTTAGAAATATCTTGTCCCATATTTCTTTGGCAGTTTTGAGCTGCATAACCTTGACAAATTCTGATTGTGATAGACTCCACAATAATGTATTGACAGCCTTGGCATTTGTTTCACACTGCTTTTTACTTGTCGTATCTGTAGGAATTGTTGAGGGAAATGTGTATCCTCCTTCCACGATTTCCCAAACATCTGTTCCAAGAGATTGAAAATAGGTTGTGGTTCTTACCTTCCAAATAGACGAAGTTTCTCCCATCAAATATCGGTGGACTAATGGATCCCTCTCTTTCGTAGGTACTCATGATGATAGATCTTCCTTCAAGCGATCAAGCTTCTTCTAAAGGACTTGCTCTAATACCAATTGTTGGAAATAATACTGAGAAGGGGGGGGGGGGGGGGGGGGGTGGGGGCGGGGGTTGAATCAGTATTAGCAAGGCAATAATATTTCATTTCCATATTCTGATTCATATACGCTACTTTAGTTAATGAAACTTGTGTGTATACGCAACTGTATATAAGGCAACTAGTGTATACCTTGTAAACTTATAATTTAGTTAATTCTTCATAAGTTGATCTTTAATCTATGCATCAGAACCATATAAACAGTAACCAGGAGCAGTAAAAATAGAACAGACAGTCACACACATGAACACAAGATATAAGGTGGAAACCCAATGTGGGTGAAAACCACCTGCTGCAATCGTCTCTATCTTTCTTTTAATAAGAAACTTATTTTTACAATATTTTGTACTAGTGCAGTCTTATACCAGTACGCAAGCTTCTACCTGCAGAAGGCTACAACCTTCTCTCATTCTCCAGCTTCTCCTGGAAGGGAGCTATAACCCCCTAGCTCTTGTACTAGTTGATGTACTAGTATGTAGGTGTTGACCTACAGAAGGCTACAACCTTCCCTTTTCTTCCGGGGACCACGTTTCATAAATTTTCAAACTGGATCCATCAATAACATCAATCAAATGTGAAACATATCTGCATCAAACTATCTCCATTGCACCAACCAAAAACTGAATCAAACAATCACTTCTCTGAATGCTGCAACCAGAATAAAGTAACAGTAACCATAACCCAAGCAGGAACCCAAAACACTACAACAACAATCAGAAGTAGAAGTAGCTAAAGCATATTTTATGAGGTGTATGCTACTTCAATGTGACGAACCTGTATGCATATGCACTTGTATCAAGGAAAACATGCATATACGTACATTTGAAATGCCAAACTAGTGTGTATACACACCTTTGCTATAATGAACCTGCGTACATATCTGTAAATGATGATTTTAACCTTTACAATTATTGAGACATCAATTATACCCAGATCATCATATTTATAGATTACAACCTGTGCCAATTATTCAGATAAAAGATCAAAACCAGACAAAGATACTTCTCTTCAAGCCTTAAGATCTTGGCCCATCAATAGAACTTATCCTTCATCAAGCGCTCAGGTTCATCCTTGATTCAGATCCAGCTATGCACCATAACCCAATCACCTGTATACTAGATCTTGTTCTTCATTAGATATTCAATTCATGAGTGACTTTGCCTAATGATCTTCTCCTCCTTTTATAGTCCTAGGCCTTGCTCAATACCATGGTCCAAAACCACTTAGAATCAATACCTTGGACCAAATACCTGGGGTCAACACTTCGGCCAAGATACCTTGGACCAATACCATGGATCACAATATCATGGTCCAAATACCACGGACCAACCAAGCTTTCTAACATGTACGCACCTTTTCTTTCGTGAAAGTGTGTGTGTACGCTCATACGCTCATTTTGGTCTGTGAACCCGCATGTACACATTGCTTGGTCAATGGGAACCTATGTATACCTTTCTTTCTTCATTCCGTGAGCCTAAACTATGATCTATCATCTGTGAGAGTTGCCATCAAGGAAAACACCTATTTCATAGCGCCAAATATGTGTCATAATGCTAACAATATCCCCCTTTGGACTTGATGGCAACCCCAAGTCACTCTCCTCCTTTGACATCAAGGGAAAAGGGTTATGCTCCACTGAGTACATGTTGAATTCTCTGATATGTTGAAGTGTGCTGTCCATGCTCCCCCTAACTGTAAGCAAGGTCTGCAAAAAGATGTTCTACAAGAAAAACATGACTCTATACATCATAAATGACCTTCCTATCACCAAATACTTATACATACATCCATCTCCCAACCAAGTGGGGATATACCAAATGTTTATACATGACAGAATAAGAACATTACATCATCCATCCCACGCATAGTAGGGAAACAAAATAGGTTGTTACATGACCTTGATAATAAAAGATATACAAGACATATAGACCAAATATCTAAAACAAGACCATGATAGTCATCAACATCATCTATCAATCACCATCCAGACAAGCAACCATGATCTCCCCCTGAACCTGTTCCACTTGAAACAAAACAATTGTGAATTTGTACCAAGATCTTCTAAGATAATTCCAACAATGCATTATTATAATTATATGCTCCCCCCTAAACCTGTGCGAGATGATCACTATTAGACCCATATCAGACCCTTTTCATCCTGAGACTGGCCCACTATTTTTCTTCAAACCATCATATACGCGACTGTATCCATAGCAACCGGCGTATGTACGCTGATATGCTTCATGAAACTTGCGTACAACCACTTTTCTCTGAAATAAATAAGTTTCAATAGCAAGATGATGTATCCACTACTCCCAACCTCTGCCTGAGATATTCAAATGTCTCTTTGGGTAGTGGTTTGGTGAATATATCAGCAACCTACTCTTTGGAGGGAACATACTCCAATTTGACCTTTTGTTCAAGCACTTGTTCATGGAGAAAATGATATTTGATAGGTATGTGCTTGGTCTTGGAAAGCATGACTGGATTCTTTGAAATACTGATTGCACTTGTATTATCACGTAGAATGGAGATGGGTGGAGAACATGTGATCTGAATGTCTTGTAATGTTTGCATCATCCAAAGGAGTTCTGTGCAGTAAGATGGAGCAGCCAAATATTCTGCTGTAGCTTTAGATAATGCAATTGAACTTTGTTTCTTGCTGAACCAAGATACTAATCTGGAACACATATAAAATGCACCACCACAAGTGATTTTTTTGTCATCCATGCTTCCTGCCCAATCTGCATTTGTATATGCATGAAGTGTAAGATCTGTATCCCTAGGATACCATAAACCAAAGTTTTATGTTCCTTGAAGATATTTGAAAATACTTTTGACTGCCTGAAGGTGTGATTCCTTTGGATTTGCTTGGAATCTTCCAACTATTCCCAGTGCATGCATGATGTCTGGTCGGGTACCTATTAGATAAAGTAGACTGCCAATCATGGATCTGTAGGTTGGTTGATGTACTGCTGCTGATTCATCATTTGAACTAAGACTACATCCTGTTACCATAGGTGTACATACTGGTTTAGAATCTCCCATGCCATATTTTTTTAAGATCTGCTTGAGATACTTGCTTTGTGATATAAAAATACCATCTTTATTTTGTTGAACTTGTAAACCAAGAAAATATGTGAGTTCACCAAGCAGGGACATTTCAAATTGTTTCTACATTACCAAAGCAATGTTTTGACTCATGGCTTCTTCATTGCTACCAAAAATGATATCATCAACATACACAACAAGTATTAGCAATTTATCATTGTCAATCTTTGTATATAGATTGCTATCAGCTGATCCTTTTGAAAAACCTTGTTGATGGAGGTATTTGTCAAGACGATAGTACCAGACCCTTGGAGCTTGTTTTAGACCATAGAGAGCCTTTCTGAGTCTGCATACAAGTTTTGCATAATTTCCATGGATGAATCCATCTGGTTGCTAAATATATACTTCTTCTTCTAAGTCTCCTTTAAGAAAGGCAGATTTTACATCCATTTGGTATACTTTGAAGTTCTGAAAGCTAGAAAGAGCAAGGAACATTCTTATGGCTTCAAGTCTAGCAACAGGTGCAAAAGTTTCTTCAAAAACTATACCTTCCTGTTGAGCATATCCTTTACAAACAAGTCTAGCCTTGTTTCTAATAACTTCTCCATTTTCATTCAGCTTTTTTTTTAATATCCATTTGGTTCCTATGATATTCTTATCATGAGGTCTAGGAACTAATTCCCAAGTATTGTTCTTTCCAATTTTCTCAAGCTCTTCATTCATGGCCTTGACTTGAGATTCATCTTTGCATGCTTCATGTACATTTTGAGGTTCAATGGTGGAAAGCAATGCTAGATAGCTTGAAGCTTCTTTAATAGTTCTTGTCTACACACCTCCCTCTTTTTGTCCCAAAATTTGAGTCTCTGGATGATTTTTCTACACATACCAGGATGGAGTCTTTTCTTCTACTGTTATCTGTTCTTCTGGGTCTTCATTGGTTTCTTCTTCAGAATTAGTTTGATTTGATGTGGAAGGATAATCCTCATCTTCTTCATAATCTTCAGTTTTTACCTGCTTTTGATTTTTGCCTACTTCATCAACCATAGCATCAATACTTTCAACAATTTTTCCAAGTCTTTTATTATAACACTTATATCCTTTATGAGAGTAATCAAGGAGAATGCCTTCATCTGCACTAGGATCAAACTTGCCAAGGTTTTCATCAGTCCTTTTGATGTAACATTTTCTTCCAAAAACTTTGAAGTATTTACAGTAGGAGTCTTACCATACCAAAGTTCATGTGGAGTTTGAGTGTTGTTTACCCGAACATTTCTTTTATTCAGAATAGTGAAGGTTGCAGAAGTTCCAAACTCATCTAGCATGGCACGAGCCATTTGTTGAATAGTTTTGTTCATTCTTTCTACCACTCCATTTTGATGAGGAGTCCTTGTAGTAGAAAATTCCCTTTTTATTCTATGTTCTTCACAAAAGTCGAAGAATTCATCTGAGGTAAATTCCCCTCCTCAATTAGACCTGAGGCATTTGATTTTACGATTTGATTCATTTTCAACCAATTCTTTGAAGGCTTTGAACTTTTCAAATGCTTCATATTTATGCTTTAGAAGTCCTATCCAACACATTTTGGAAAAGTCGTCAATGAACAATATAAAGTATTCTTCTCCATGAGGTGACTTTTTCCTTGATGGACCACGTAAATCAGTATGAACAAGTTCAAGAGGCTTACTAGCTGATCCTTCCTTCTCAGGGAAATGAGCTCTGGTTTGCTTACTAAATTGACATGATTTTCATATTGTATTTTCGGGAATGATGATATCTGGAAGATCACGAACAACCTTGTATCTGCATGCTTTTCTTATTTGAGAGAAGCTTAGATGCCCCAATATTCTGTGCCATAGCCAGTGTTCATCATTTTTTCTTAGGTAGCACTGTTGTTGTCCTCCCTTGAGTATGTATAGGTTATTTGGAGTTCTTATACCTTTGACCATTGTTTCTCCTGTATCAAGCTCACGAACAACACATCCATTTGATTGAAATACTACCTCATTTCCTTGATCACACATTTGACTGACACTCAATAGATTATGCTTTAGACCATCAACATAAATTGCATTCACAGCTTTAACCTCTTCTTTTAAGAGAATAGGGCCTTTACCTTTTATGACTGTAGGAGGGTCATTTCCAAATGAGACCTTCTTTTCCTTTTCTAAGGCGTTATATGACTGAAGTTTTTCTTTATCACCTGTCATGTGTTTCGAGCATCCACTGTCGATATACCACTGATTTTCTTGTCCTTCTGCATACAAGGCTATACCACATCTTTTTGTTTGCAGTTCTTTCTTTCTCCATGTTTTGGGACCTAATGAGGTTTGCTCCTTTTGATATGTTTGCCGAAATTTACTCCTGCATTCAGAATCTTCATGACCGAAGTTGTTACAGATAGAGCATTCTATTTCATTTTCAAGAGAAGAAAAGTTATTGTAGGTCATTTTCATGATCCTAGTCACATTCCTTTCATTTCGTGCTTCTCTAGTCATGATGCTCTTGTAAGAAACACATTGAGCAGCTTTGTGTCCAAAGTTATGACATGAAAAACAGATTGGCCATTAAAGAAATTCCTGCGATTATCAAACCTACTGACCTGGTGATTTTAGTTTCTATTGACATCCATTCTTGAAGTATGATTTACCTGAGGTTGGTTGTAGCTTCTGTTCATCCTTGAAGTAGATTGAACCCAATTTACCTGGTGATCTACTTTATGCCTTTGCTGAGGATTGTCAAACTGTTCACTTCTCCTTGCTACATCAAGATAACTTTTGGAGGTTGATGGCTTCTATGCTTGAGATGCTTCTTCAGTGTATCCAAGACTTGTCTTTATCAGAGGAGAGCGCTGCACTTTGATAATTTCATCTAAACTTTCTGATCCTTTAGCAAATCTAACATTGAGAGCTTTTGTTTTCTCAATATCTTTTCTTAGACCCACAATTTCACATTCTAATTTTTCATTATGTTTTTCCCTTTCAGCAAGTTGGAATGTTAGAGTATCTATAATCATATTCTTTTCTTCTAAACAAATTTTAAGTTTAGAAATTTCTTCATGAAGACCATCTTCATCTAAAGCATCCAAGAAATCATCATCTTCAAAAGCCATCAAAAGTCTATAGTCATTACCATGTTCATCTTCATCACTATTTGATAAACCATCGCTATCTTCATGCGTATAATAGCTCTTCTTACTTACATTCTATTTTCTATTCCATTTTGCTGATTCCTTACCTTTATCAATCTTATCTTTATGAGGACATTTGGTTGCATAATGATCGACTCTTCCACAAGCAAAGCATTTGAATGGTAGCTTACCTTTGAATCTTCCAGAACCCCGTTGAAGGTTCTTGACAAAGTTTGCTTCGTCTTCTCCTTCTGAAATATGTCTTGATTCATTGAGTTCTTCTCTTCCTGAAGATTTGAATGCCGCTTCTCTCATATATGATGGACCCCCTCTTCCCATTTCGAAAGAAGTTAGGATTCTGTGCAGCTGTGTCATAGTAATACTCTGAAGATTCTGCTTTTCCTCTATGGCAGAAACTTTTGATTCAAACTTAGAAGACAAGGATCTTAAAACCTTTTCAACTACAGTAACTTCTTTTATCTCTTCACCCAAGTTTTTCATGCGATTAACAATCTCATTTATATGTAAGAAGTAATTAGCTATACTTTCATCATTGTGCATTTTGAGAGTTTCATATTGAATTCTGAGAGATTGTAGTTTTGCACGTTTTACCTGATCGTCTCCTTCATAGCTTAGAATGATCTTGTCCCATATTTCTTTGGTGGTTTTGAGCTGCATAACCTTGACAAATTTTGATTGTGACAGACTCCCCAATAATGTATTGACAACCTTGGCATTTGTTTCATACTTCTTTTTACCTGTTGTATCTGTAGGAATTGCTGATGGAAATGTGTATCCTCCTTCCACGATTTCCCAAACATTTGTTCCAAGAGATTGAAGATAGGTTGTGGTTCTTACCTTCCAATAGACGAAGTTTCTCCCATCAAAGATAGGTGGTCTAATGGATCCCTCTCTTTCATATGTACTCATGATGATAGATCTTCCTTCAAGTGATCAAGCTTCTTCTGAAGGACTTGCTCTGATACCAATTGTTGGAAATAATACTGAGAGGGGGGGGGGGGGGGGGGGGGGGGTGAATCAGTATTAGCAAGTCAATAATATTTCATTTACATATTCTGTTTCATATACGCTACTTCAGTTAATGAAACTTGCGTGTATACTCAATTGTATATAAGGCAACTAGCATATGCCCTGTAAACTTATAATAGTTAATTCTTCATAAGTTGATCTTTAATATGTGCATCAGAACCATATGAATAGTAACCAGGAGTGGTAAAAATAGAACAGACAGTCACACACATGAACACAATATATAAGGTGGAAACCCAATGTGGGTGAAAACCACCTGCTGCAATCGTCTCCATCTTTCTTTTAATAAGAAACTTATTTTTACAATATTTCGTACTAGTGCAGTCTTATACCACTACGCAGGCTTCTACCTGCAGAAGGCTACAACCTTCTCTCATTCTCCAGCTTCTCCTGGAAGGGAGCTACAACCCCCTAGCTCTTGTACTAGTTGATGTACTAGTACGTAGGTGCTGACCTATAGAAGGTTACAACCTTCTCTTTTCTTCCAGGGACCACGATTCACAAATTTTCAGACTGGATCCATCAATAACATCAATCAAATGTCAAATATATCTGCATCAACCTATATCCTTTGCACCAACCAAAAACTGAATCTAACAATCACTTCTCTGAATGTTGTAACCAGAATACAGTAACAGTAACCAGAACCCAAGACAGAACCTAGAACACTGTAACAATAATCAGAAGTAGCTAAAGCATATTTTATGAGGTGTACGCTACTTCAATGTGACGAACCTGTGTGCGTACGCACTTGTATCAAGACAAACATGCATATATGCACTTTTGAAATTTCGAACCAACATGTATACGCACCTTTGCTATAATGAACCTCCGTACAGATCTGTAAATGATGATTTTAACCTTTATAATTATTCAGACATCAGTTATACCCAGATCATAATATTTACAGACTACGACATGCGCCAGTTATTCATATAAAAGATCAAAACCACACAAAGATACTTCTCTTCAAGCCTTAAGATCTTGACCCATCAATAGAACTTATCCTTCATCAAGCGCTCAAGTTCATCCTTGATTCAGATCCAGTTGTGCACCATAAACCAATCACCTGTATACTAGATCTTACTCTTCATTAGATATTCAATTCATGAGTGACTTTGCCTAATGATCTTCTCCTCCTTTTATAGTCTTAGGCCTTGTTCAATACCATGGTCCAAAACCACTTAGAATCAATACCTTGGGCCAAATACTTAGGAACAACACTTCAGACAGGATACCTTGGACCAATACCATGGATCACAATACCATGGTCCAAATACCACAGACTAAAACCAAGTTTTCCAACATGTATGTGCATTTTCTTTCGTGAAAGTGCGTGTGTACACTCATTCGTGCATTTTGGTCTGCGAACCCGTGTGTAGATGCGACTTTATCAATGGGACCTACGTATACATTTCTTTCTTCATTCTTTTAGCCTGAACTATGATCTGTCATCTGTGAGAGTCGCCATCAAGGACAACACCTATGTCATAGCACCAAATCTGTGTCATAATGCCAACACATATATTGTCCTAACTGTTGTCTTATGGATATATTTTCCTCGAATTCAGACTTATCATAACAAGACCTCAGATATATTCTATAGAACATTGTAGACCTTAAAAACAGATAGAATGAGTGATCAATTATGGAAGAAACCACTTGTTTTCAATGTAGCTTTAATCAACTATCAGAAGTCAATGCACAACCATAAAATTCCATCGTTATTCTTTATGAACAATGTTGGGGTTCACCAAAGTGACACACTAGGTGTAATATACCCCTTATTCGTCATTCTTTTCATCTCCAACTTTAATTCTACCAATTTTGGCATGTTCACATGATATGGAGCTTTTGAAACTAGCAATACACCAGTAATCAACTCAATGGAGAAGTTGATTTCCCTCCTAGGTGGAAATCTTGATATTTCTTCTACAAACACTAGAAACACATTATTGAACTACTTTAACATAGGGTGATCTTTGATTTTGGCCTCACTTCTCTTTGACATCCTAGTCACTTGGACCACATATAGGGCACAACCCTTATAGCTACACTTCTTTACTTATAGCTTTGAGATCCACTTGATAAAGATATGCATCATCACTACTTTAATTTTCATTTCTTCGCCTTCTTCACTATATCATTCCAATGAATTGTTGTAGTGATCCACTTTATCTTAGCGGGTTTCTAACTTGTCCATTCCCATTACCATAATATGAACCTAGTGCAAAATAAATGAGGGTCGTTGTTGTGGGTATGCCACCCAACTTTAGGTGGCATGATTTCACCCAATCAACCACTTTCCTTTTGACATCCATGGGAAGTTGTACCATCCATGACTTCCCATGGGGTTTTTCTTTGCAAGTTGCACATCTCTACAATTTTTGCACTGATATAACTAGAATTTGAACTTTTATCAATTAAAATTGAAACATGTTGGTTGGAAACCATACCTTCCATTTTGATCACCAAGGCTTGATGAAAATATTTACTATTGTCTAGTTCCATGTAAATCATAGGTACACTCTTAGCCATATTGTTCATCATCACTACCTCTTGGAAAATATACAATCTCATGTTTTTTTTCTATTAGTGAGTACAGTCCCTCTGTATGTGGCTCTGTGCACGTCACCAACATCAAAACGACCTTCTCTTGGGCTTCTCAGCCAATTCTCTTGTTGTTTTGATAGGTATATCTCTATTAATGGCAGGGAAATTTCAATGGAAATTATCCCTAATAGGAGTAATGAATGTGATATCCTTTCCCATTTTCCTGTGCCTAGAGGGTTTTGGCCCTTTTCCTTTAAAACTAGTCCTGTCCTTTTTCTTCCAATCTAATGAGAATTCCAGCCCATGTTTAGACTAATCATAACATTTCTTAGCCTTTTGGATGGCATCCTCCAATGTATTTGGTTCATAAAACTCAATCCTATCTTGGTAGGACTGTTATAACTCACTAAAGTATCTCTAGATCTTCACCTTCTTGTCATTGCTATATGGTACATACCTTAACAACTCCAATAATATGTTAGGATAAGCATCCTAGGTACATTATTGTAGATTATGTTCGTTGATCTCTTTATTTTAAGATACCCTAGACTTTATATTCTTATGCGATTATTTATAAGAATTCATAATAAAAATTATATATTTAAAAACAATAAAAGAACATCATAAATTAGGTTGAAAATATCAAAGTGTGTATTATAATTTCTTTGACTATGAATATATGTGGTAAACAATGTGACTGGTTTTCTCTTTCACAAGATTAAAGTTCAGTTCCTCATTAATGAATTTTAATTTATTAGTATTTTAATTTTCATATTATTTATATTTTTTAGATATTATTACAGTGAATTCCAACCATTCTTATTACTTCACCAAGAAATAAACTTACTACACTTTTGCATTTAGAATGTAGAATAAATATCTACAAAGATTTAAAGGTGTGATTTGTTTTAGATTCATCAATATTAATAATAGTTCTGATTTGAAACATTGTTATTCTTCACTTGGTGTTGAAAACTCTACTAGGACAAGCTCTTAAGGAAAAGCATGATGACAAAAATGAAATAATTTCATTAATCAATGAGCTCTAGTGGAAATCATGCATAATGCAGGATAGCCTTGATAGTTTGGAAGCTTATTTGTCCCATATGGAAAATCATTTTCATTGTGAATTTAAGCTCCCAACTACTCCAAGCACTGGGCCGAAAAATCCAGCTCTTGTGACATCATTTGATTCCTAGAATGACTCTCTATTTTCTCTTGTTTATGCTATTTTTTTTTGCTCTTTGAAGATATGAGGTTTTGGGTAGTGTAGTCACTTTTGTTGGATGTAAAAATCTTGATATATCACATACTAGCCAACAAATATAGTTAGAGTGAGGTACGTATAGTTTTTTAAAAGTTCCATTACTAATGTAATCAATTCCTTAATAGAAAACTATTAACTTACCCCAAAAACAAATCCAATTTGAAATTGGCTCTCAAAATGACAATCTAATAAACATGGATTTCATTAACATACTTTGGTTATTGCATCAAGTAGTTGATATGCTTATACAAGTATTTATATTTACTACTCAACCCTTTAACATAGAATTCAATTTTTATTTTTCTCTTAAATCCAATTTATCTCTACCACAAGTATTACCATCTGCAATAAGCACAAGCTAGATTGATCAAATTTCAAATAAACATAAATAAATGATGCCATTGGTAATATTTACGATTTACAATAGGAACCAAATTTCCCTAATTTATAATTAACACAAAAAAATGATGTCACTTCTATTATCAACCACCACATTATAAAAGGGAAACTCAACTGCCTAGGGAATTAAATCAAACCCTATGTTTAGGCCAATAATATGGTGGTTGAATTTTTTCAAATGAAGGGTAATTATATGCAAATGGATGATTATATTTGAGGTTAAAAAGAAAAGGCAATTTAACTAATAAAAGAAAATACTTTTTTCATAGAACATACCATTTCATCTAAACAATTTATTGAAAATAAACCATTTCGTATATTAATTAAATTATGTTATGTAAAAACACAATTTAAATAATTAAAAATAGCAACATAACTACATCGTAAACAATTAAAATAGTTAAAATATATCTTAACTATTTAAATTTATTGATCATTATATAATGAGGAAAAAGTGGTAATTTTAATTAATAGATAAAGGAAATTGCATTATGTATATACACTATAGCGCATTAAAAAATGAGTTGATACAACTATTAAAAAAAAAGATAAAAAAGATATTCTAAAAATCCCTTTCTGTGTCCAAAATATATGTATCAACAATCAATGCATGTAAAATATATGTAGCAAATACAAAAATATCCTCCCAATCTCCTGGGAATTTTATCTTAAAGAACAAAAAATAAAATTTGTAGTTTGTTTGGTAATATGTCTATTTGTAGGCCCTCTATGAAAGGCCTTTGATAATATTCAAAGTGTTTTCATCTATTTTCTCCAGGATCTTCCAAGTGCCAAAAATCTGTGAAGCACCTACTTTAGACAGTATGCATGCACTTGAATTTCTTTCCTTGTAATTATAACATGAAATCTGATCAAAGCCATGTTTTAACTATAAAATATATTCAAGGATTGGGTTAAGTGTGTGCATGTGACATCTTGTAATCCTATTAAACCAATTATAACAATATTTGGGTCAATAAAGATATGCAACTGAGAACATCCCTTCTCTATAGTAAACAAGAGGAGAAGATTGAGGCTGAGTAACTTAGCATAGTTATTTGTGCCTCTACCTAGCCCAATCAGAAGCTTGAAAAAATGATTATCTAAAAGATACAAAACAATTCCCCCCTCCCCCCCTCCTACAATCTCTCTTAGCAAGTGAGGCCCCATCAGCGTAAGATGAGGGATAGGAACGATCTACAACTTCAACTATGACGTTGCCTGGATGGTGTGCTAGCTCAACATCCAAAAGTAGAGAAAACATGGCCATGACTTATGTAGCCACCTTATCAGGAGTGGTACTCATATCTTGAAATATTTAATTTTTCTTGGAGATCCATATTCCCTAGCTGATAATAGGCGGTAAAATCCTATTATTTTTAGGATTTTCTTGTTCCCACCACTACTTCCAAGCATCCTTACAAGATGTGCCCTACCAAATGGAAGTTATTCCCAAGTAGTTTCGAATGGTGTTCCATGCTCCCAAGGTGAAGGGACAATAAGGAAAGAGGTGATCCATTGTCTCTTCCATGTTTTTCATAAAGTGCACCAACTTGGCCCAACCATACTTAATTTTTAAAAATTGTCTCTTGTAGGAATCTTGTTTTCCGAGAGGCACCACTGAAACAAATGTGCTTTAGTTGGGAAGAAAAGAATCAATAAATTTCTCCACTAATAGTCTAGCTCTCATGTCATCCAGTCATCAATGATATACATATAACCCAATTTAGGTGAATATTCCCCAAAAGGAGAGTGCACCCAACATAAAGAATCGTCCATATCTATGAGGTGAACATGGGATGTTTTATGAGAAACTGTATAATGTTTCCATTTTCCTATGTATTCAATTGGGAAGTTTAGCTATTTTGCATCAGCCCATCCCCGTGCCCAAATATAAGTACGAGCATTATCAACCACTTGGTTCAACGTAATCCTTTCATTTATATTTAGGAATTCAACCATCTCTTGAGGCAGAACAATGCTTTCTTCGCATCCCACCCAATGATCTATACCAATCCTCACCTTTTCACTATTTCTGCCTTTCTAGGCCAATGTTAGAAAATTATATATTACAGAGCAATGGAACACATAAAATATTGCAGAAATATAAACACAGAAAACACATAAAACAAGAGAGACACAGATATACGTGGTTCACCCAGTTTGGGTTACATCCACAGAGAAACAGCCAGTCCTTCTTTTATTATATTATCCAGCAAACTGAAGAGATACAACCTACCACAGATCTGCTATAACACCCTCTTCGCTCTCAATCTCTTCTCTCTTCCTCACTCAGAATACAGATGTGCATAGAAGCAATACAATTCCGTCATATATAGTGAGGGGTTGCCTTCTGATGAGCCCCAAAAATGGATAATTATATGGGCTCATTCAGCCTCCTAATTCGATTTAATCCACCATTCTCATTAGTTTATTGCATGTTTTTTATTATATTTATGCTAATAGAGTGAATTGGGTTAGTCATTATGCCAACAAGTCTAATGGGTGCTTTGTGCAGTTTTTTTGGTGAATTTTGAGACAAAATCAAAGGTTTTAATGAGCACTTGGCAGCCAAATTCGTGGAAGAACAAGGGAGAGGATTTGTAGGAAGGTGTCCCCTTCATTTATGGGCCCTTAGCTCGAATTCTCCACCATCAGCTCAGAGTTCAAGGCCCACCAAATCAATTATCACAAGGGCAGCCGAACAAGGGCTAGTAAAGTTGTTGTTAACTACAAGTTTTGGCAGTCGAGCTCCTAAAGTTTAGGAGGGTTGTTGGGGTCCCCAATTTGTATAAATAAGAGGGATTAGGGCCTCATTTGGGTTGGCATAAGTTAGCTAGTTGGCAGTTCGATTTTAGTCATTTTTTAGGCAGTAGGTTAGCTCTGCATTTCAGCACATTTCCGAGCTTTTCCTTGTGGACAGTTTTTGGAATGTAACTATTCTTTTGATCAATAAAGATGAATCTAGACTTGCACCAGCTCTAACCTCTCTTAGGAGGCTATAGATCTTGGGGTTGGGCCCAACCTAAGTGCCTAGTACCTCCTTTGTTTACTTTTATGTGTTTTTGCTGCATTCTTAGAAGAAAATCTGTTATTTAGATTTAAATCTTGTTTTGTTATTCAGGCTGCTTTTGATGATTAAAAAGGATTTTCATGTTCAGATTGATTTGATAGGTTAATAACAGAGAAAATATTCAAAAAAAGGCTAACAAGCACCTCTGATCTCACCTCTCCCTCAGTGGGACCATGAGCTGGGACCAAGGTGTCCTTGTTGCCACCAAAAACACTGTCTTTGCTTCATCATGCAATTATTAGTGTTAGATTTTCATTTGCAGAAGTTGATACCAGTTGTGGTTACATGCTCAGGTTCATGATTCCTCAGTTTGCATAGCTATTTCACATGATTTCGTTGCAAATAAACTACTGTTCATTTTCATTGCTATTATTTAGGTCAGATTAGGTTAAAGTAGCTAGGTCTTTGATTTTCCGAGTCTTTGTTTGTTCAGTTTGAGAAATAACGTGCAAAGTGCCTGTGAAACCTCCTCTCCTACCCTTACCCCATCCATGCAACCTGCTTCATCCTCCAACTTAGATTCTTGCCTCTCATTTGCTACGTTTTCTCCCTTTGCCCTAATTTCTACATTCTTGTGCATCATTGCTCCCTCCATCCTTGAACCAAATCCAATTGCTCCTTAGCCTCATGCGCCAGGTCCTAGACCCCTTAACATCCTTATCCAACCTCCATGTCCACTTTCCCACCATTTTTCCTCCATCAACCCTCCAAAATCCTCTTTTCGGAACATCCTGTAGAAAATTACAGAACATCCTGTAGAACCCCTACAGACTTCCTATAGAAGCTCACGAAAGCAGTTTCTTGAGATCCGATCACTGTGAAACTCTCTGGAAGGGTTCTAGGGACCCCTTAGGCCCTCTTCTAACCTTCCCAACCTCCTACAAGCATTTCCTTTCGCCAATCCACCTCTGCACAGTCAAAAACAGTTAAAGCACATGCACAATAATTCTGCCAACTTACCCAAAAATACAAAAAGATGTTTCTTTTTAGATTTCACTTTAGAAGTAGATTAGTAACATGCATTTTACCTTTCTAAGAGCCAATTGCATTCCTTTCTATAGCTTTCATCATTTTTCTTGCACCAGTAGGGTTAGTCGGTAAAACTAGGGTTTGCTAGGGTTTGCATTTCCTTTCCGCTTTCAGTTTCTTTCTGCAAGTAGATTAGCCTCCTTTGAGTTAGCTTTCATCCATCAGTTAAAAATCTTCTTCTAAGAGCTCATAGAAGTTGGCTTAAGCTCCTAGCGAACTTGTGCCAGCTGATCAAGTGACAGCCGCGGCAAGAGCTAGTACTTGTGCATACAACACTGTCGCTTCCAAGTTTGTTACGAACTACCGGGTTGATAAAAGTAAAGAAGGGACTCCTAGGAGTTGCAGAATTATTGCTGCAATACTGGGGCCCACCATTCTTTTTGGCGTCGTTTCCAGTGAAGCATCAGAGTATTGGTGATCGCTGCTTTTCTTCTATTTTCCACTTCAACCTTCTGCTAAGTAGTTTATTTCATTTCAATTCCGCAATTTCAATTTTGCAAGTGTAGATTAGCATTTCAATTCTGCAAGCGTAGATTAGCATTTCAATTCTGCAAGCGTAGATTAGCATTTCATTCATGCAATTTCATTTGAGAAAAATAGATTAGTCCTTTCCTGCTTTCATTTCAATTCCACATTTTCATTTTAGCAAGATAGTTAGTTGCAGTTCAATCTATTTTAGTTTTGTAGGTACAAGCAGAAAAAAGCAAAAATCAACCAAAAAGATTTCCTTTCATGCCTTGTAGGAGTAGAGATAATTCAGAAAAATGATTGCACAACACCCCCACTGCTTCACACAGCCAACCTTCTCTCTTCTTCGATGGCTGTGATTAAAGAACCCTTAGGTGGACAACAAGACATATTTGAAGAACCTCAAGGGAAGAAGAAGAAGAAAACATTCCTCTGGAGAAAATGGCTACAAGCAGAAATGTTGGGAGTAGTACCTTATCCAAAAACGAATTTTCAAATCAGATGGAAGATTTCAGGAGCGAGATGAGGCAGTTTTTTGCCATGCAACTAGATACCTTGCAGATCTAAAGGAAGCAAGAGGAAGCCAAGAGCGCTTTGGACATCTTTTGTCCTAGGTGCACTAAAAAGCATCCTAGGCACGAATGTCCAATGCACTCCATAGAAGTGTGTTTCGCCTGTGAAGAATACCATCCTACGAATTAGTGCCCTTCCTTGCCTGGACTTAAAGCTGCATATCAGAGAGCCAAAGGAGCCACTGAATCACTCTATTATAGGAACCAAAGGAGGCCACATGTACCCATACCCTACCAGCAGGGAATGCAAGGGACATCCTAGACCTATTACAACCCCTATCAAGCCACTTCCATGCCTTCTTGGGGTCCCCCTACTCATCCTTCTTGGTCCACACCCCCTCCTTGGTTGTATCCTCCTCAATACCATGCTTCTCCAGTTGTTCATTCGTTTCACTCTTATGCTCAGCCACAACCTCAGTGGAATGCACCTCATCAGGGGTGGAGGCCCCAGTACAACTCTCCTCCCGCTCCTTTGCCTCTACTTGCTTTTGGGAAAAGTGTCTACTCAGAACGCCCCTATCCCACTCTAAGGTGTGATAGTGCCTTAGCAACAAACAAGGAAAACTATTTTCGTATTCTTCTTTATGAAATGTAAACGAAGAGGAAGGATGAACTAAGCTGTGTCTTGCGCTAGTTTGTTGATCCAATCGCTCTCCTCTTTGTTTGCTTCCCGCTACATGCTCCCTTACTCGCCCAGCTTCACCAAGTTCCTGCAAGATCACAGAAGAGGAAAACTACAAAAAGACATAGATTTACATTCATAAATAGCTTAGGATCAGATTAAGCTAAACATGCAAATATAACAAAACATCATTGATACACAAGCATGTAGGAGAAAATCAAATAGTTTTATTGATATAGTAAGAAGATCCAGGAAGAGATACAACCAAGTGAGTCCCGATCCAGCATCTACCTCCCAGCAAAGGAATCCCTTCTTCACCTCCAACAAAGCATAAATCACCCATTACACTAATCTCAATCTCAAAACCAACAACAATTCTCTGCAAAGTACAAAATTCCAGCCTCCTGGATCTCTTGGTGAGGGATCCATATATAGATGTATGCAAAGGGGATGAGTCATCCCATGAGTTGATTAGTGGCTTCTCTCTGTCAGTTCTTGCTTCCACTTGGAGACTGAGAGCCTCTTACTCATCACTGGTCGAATTCAGTGAGGCAAGTGTCATTGGAGAAGATTATGGAAGCTTCCATTGTCTCTCCACCTTGTTGAATGACTCTGCCACTTGTCATTTCCCGCTCAACACACCCTAGTAGTGCATTCAAGTGCGTTGCAATGCACCTAGCCAGTGTATTTGGGTGCTTTGCAACGCAGGCAGCTAGTGGAGCATCTGAATTGATCCTGATTTGACTAGTTTTGAGCAGTTTCTAGTGGAGAACTTCTGGGAGAAGCTGTAATTTGTTGACCTTGTTTCTTTAGGAGCTGGAACAACATCTTTAGGGACTTAGGATCCCTTGGTTTATGGACATTTCATGCTTATAGCTGTAAGGCACAAAAATGTCTATAACAGTTGCCCCCTAAAGTATGAGGCCGTTTATCGGGTGAAATGCTTTATTAGGAGGATCCGAAGTTCTTCTAATGCTGGAGAGGAGACCTGTAATAAGATACAATACAATACATTATTTTCATACTATTTTCATGATCTAGCTGAGGCGGGAATTCCCATGCTCAGCTTTATAAATTCATTTTCATGTACATAGGACAGACAATCGTCTGATGGTAGACTGATGATTCTAGTGAAGTCGTCATCCTTTTGGTAGGATGATTATCTGTGCTACAATGCTGTACATCTCAATGTCTTTATTTTTCCTGAATATATATCACAGCCCGGATGGATGAAACTAGATCCGGGGTCTTCAATCTCGTCCGATCTTCACTCTAAGTACAAGTCAATCCATGTGAGAAATGTTTTGAAGTCGAACATGGAAAGACATCGCTTGATTACCAGTCAATGATGTAAACTGTTAACAAGCGCGAGAGGAATCACCGATAATGATAATGACCCTCAAGGTACTGCAGTACAATTCATGTGCTGTGAATAAAGGACTTGGCGTTGAACACCACGCAAAATCTTTCGGTCGAAGGTCATTGATGTATACCTGTCGCCGGAAGTGAGAAACTTGCCATTGAGGCATGCAAGCTTCAAAGTACTGGACGGGTGTTCCTAGATCAACTTCTTGGATAATGAGCTGATGTTGACAAGAAGCAATCCATCAAAGGAGGGCCTTAATGAATCCCACATCAATGACACGGAACGGAGCAAATGATTTTGATGGAGGTGAAAACGATCTGGTGATATACGGTTCAGGGTGGCGGTCATGAAAGAATGAAACATAATGTATGGTAGTGGATGGGACACGGGTGACTTCTCTGGATGACTTCTCTTGAACATGTCGGTGACACTTATGTGATGGATTGGTAGCATTTACCCCAAAGGTGGATGGTATGGCGAGACCATGGTGATGTGACCGGTGAATGAAACAACCCAACCCGACTCAGGCACGGAGTGGAAGTGTCATGTTCAAGAGTGACTTGCTACCAATAAAGATTCTTTGAGTTTCTTCCCAATTTTTCCCCAGTCATTGCTGACGAGTACCTCTTTATTTTTGTCAAGCTTGAGGAGGATAACATATGCTTGTTCTATAATTTTCCCTTCAGGCAAACCCATCGCTATGTTTTAACGAGCCTAGCGATAGTGAAACTCGTTCTCGTCTAAAGACAAGTTTGTCGCTATTAATGTTTTTAACGAGCTTAACGACAAAGATAACTCGGTCCTTTTCATTTTTAGAGAGTCTGAAAAGGAACGTAAAGGTAACTCAGGAATTCATTTTTCGTCATCTAATCCCTTATGTCCAAAAAAGTATAAAACAATACAGAAGGGATGAATTTTCGATAGTTTTAACGAGCCGAACAAAACAAGCGCTCGATATTTTTGTGCAATAATCCCTCAGGTCCAAAAAGATTAAAATATAGAGGAGGGATAGCACTTCCTGTCACTTTAACGAGCTGGAAGGCCAAAACTCGGCGATCTTTTCATATTTTACGAGTCAGATGAAAAGAGCTTAAAGAAGACTCGTCTTTTGAGGAACGAGTGATAAAAAGGGTAGCAGTTGATTCCAGGTAAGGGTTGGAATTTTCCAAGCACGGCAGTGTCACAAGGATGGCTAGTGAAATCACTCTTCGCAGCTGTTCCTCAAAATGGGTAAACAATCAAATGGAGGTGAATGATCGGCCAATGGAAAAGTGGAGGTGACGGTGCAAACACGACCAAGGCTTTAATGGCTGATAATGTTACATTCACGGTGGTTATTTACCGGAGGATAGTTCATTTTTTAACGAGCTTAAACACGGATTGAAACACTTGCTCGGTCTTATGTTTATTTTTTAACGAGCATGAACTATGTGCTAAAACTGCTCGATATTTTTGGTCTAGTTTTGATTTTTTACCATAAATAGCTTCGTCCTTTCAAAGATAGTACTGTACTTTCAATCGCTTCATCAAACTAGTTAGAAATGAACAATATTTGCTTGGAAATGAGATTAAAACGCTAATATTTTACTTTGAACTAAGTAAAAAGCAATTAAAAAGTGTTTTTACCTCTCATTTTACCATTTCATTTGAACTTGGTTTGTTGGAGCTTTGGAGGTGCCTCTTCCCCCTTGATTTTCATCAGCTGATTTCGGGAGATTCTGTGGACGATTCTCGGCGCCGTCTAGACTAGGTAGGAGCTAAATCTGAGCTCTTTCATTTCATGGTTTCCTTTCTGCATTCTGTGCTTCATTTTCTGCTTTTCTGAGCCCCTGGGGTTTGATGGGTTCGTTCTGCCATCAACGCACCCTGGGCATATCGACACCTACACTGAATGTTAACTAGTATGAAGGCAGTTTGACATTCAACGCAGGTGGAACACTGTGCAGGTGCGTTGGGCGCAGAAAAGGAATTTGTTGCACAGTTTTTGATGAAATTTTTTTCCTGTTTCTCATCAAAATCAGGATCTAACTCCTCTCTTGTTTGTTTTTCAGAGATCTCAGAGAAAAATGACCCTTACATGGCGAGAACGAGAACATGAAGAAGAGGACATGATTGCCCTACATGATCTAGTTACAATGAATGCGCTGCGAAACTATGGCTTGCTGAAGTTCTTCCGCATCTCTAGCATGAGACAGCAGATCAACCTACTGCAGTATTTTCTCGATGCTTGGGATCCTATCAATCAAGTTTTTCAGATCAGGGGCAAATCTATCCCCTTGACTGCAGTAGACATTTACTTCTTCACTGGCTTGTTGAGGCGGGGTGCCCCCATCTCTTTGTCAGGTTCGGCCCGAGGGAGTGACTCTGTGAGAGATTATGTCCGCCAGTATTGCAGGGAAGGATCTCAGCCGAGTAAAGACGGCAAGATCATCATCCGTGATGTCACTGACAGGTCCCTTAGGTCTATCCTATTTACTTTTGGTAGGATGGCCGGTAGTGCGTCTCTTCATGTAGCCAACAGATCCTATATGAAGCATGCCTTGGAATGCCTCCAACTGAAAATATTCAACTGGTGTGATGCAGTACTTCTTGTGATGAAAAATCAGTTGACCAAGATAAAGGACGGGAGGTTGAAGAACTTTGGGTTCGGTTCTATTTTGACCGCCTTTGCCTTGGAGAAGATACCACTGATGCAGCCGCAGTACATTGCACTCGACTTACCTTCTCCTACTGAACCACGCATGCAGAAATGGGTTGACCATATGTCTAGGCATGCTGGTCAATCTCAGATTTATTTTTCTGATACCTTCTTCAGGTGGTTTGATCGTCAGGAGATGGTCTATTCCGAGTATCCATATGCCGGCATGGACTTCCGGGGTGATCCAGATTTGGTACTGCCGGATGGCGAGCAATGGGGCGCTATTGGTAAAATCTTTGACCATATCACTGTTTACTGTTTTTATTTATAATGTCCTTGTGATTTATTCTATCAAGACTCTAATCAAACTCATGTGTGCATGCAGATGTTGGTCCTGTTCATCCAGTAGTTCGCCTGAGAGTGCCAGCCACTACCCCAACAGGAGAGGTCGCTGGGAGGGTTATCCTTCATGACCTTGATGTGGTCGAGACTCTCACAGCTGTGCAGGAGCAGGTGGAGAGCCTTACTCTCGGTATCCCGGATGTGAGGATCGATGAGCTACCTTTCCAGTTACAGCGGCATACTACTGGTGTGCCTAGACGATGGACTCGTCTCTTACACATGATCGCACAGGCTGTGACTTGCTATCACGAGCATCATTAGACTAGGGTGCCCCCTAGCATTTTGAGTTTTTGGGTCATGTGACCGATTTTGTCTTGGTTACAGAACATTATATGTAAACCATAAACAACTATATATGTATTTTTGATTTTCGGAGTTTTATTCTGATTGAGTTATGTGATCCACATGTAGAACATTGATGGGATGTCTCTTTTTATAAATGTCGTAAATGTCTATCTAACACATAGTTTGCTAATGAGTCGGTTAATGTGTTTAAGTTTCTGGAAATATGCTGGTATTGAATAAGATCAAATTGTCTTTCCAAAATCTTAACCCTTAGGGACATGTGATAAATAGCTGGGTTTCGGACGGAATATATACCATTGGGTTCTAGTATTACGAGCTGTGAGTCTAGCCTGACGATTAGCCGGCGTATACCACGAGTGATGGCATCAGAGAGAAGTTCTATCAACGCACTATATTCAGTGATATTGTTTGTTGGTTGACCAATACATACACCTCTGAAACTTACTAACTCGCCGCTTGGATCAAAGATGGCCCAGGCTGCGGAGGACAGGTTCTGTGAACTACGACTCGCTCCGTCGGCATATCCAAAACATGGTTCCAATGGGTTTGACATGTGCAATAAATGTAAAAAGGTGGATTACTCGACCAAAACAAACACTCTTAGCGAAAACAAAAATATAACAAAAGCATATTGGTCACTACTAGGCGTAGTAACGCTTGAGGTACAACCCATTACGAGGTTGCGCCAGTGGAATTCCGCCGTAATCCATCACCTCATAGGCTCCTTTTGCTAACACCCGTTTAACAATGTAGGGGCCCATCCATAAAGAGTTAAATTTACCCGCTCCCAATTTGTCAGATTCTTGGTCGTAAAGCAGGACCAAGTCACCTTCCGAGAAGACACGGGGTTTGACATTTTTGTCGAACTGCGCCTTGACTCGTTTCTTATGGGCTTCGTTAGGCAAAGCGGCATCACGACGGGTTTCATCCAATTGGATTAATTCCAAGAGACGGGCCTTTTCTTCTGAAGTTCCGGGGAGGAGATCGATTGCGAGTTTAAGAGACGATATTTCGCACTGGACTGGTAAGACTGCTTCCAGGCCGTATACCAGTTGGAAGGGTGTGAACCTGGTTGCATTCCTTACCGATGTTCGGTAAGCCCACAAGGCTGATTACAGGATTAGGTGCCACCTTCTTTTGTGAACTCCGATCATCCTTTGCAACATACGCTTCAGGACCTTGTTGATCGCTTCAACTTGTCCATTGGCTTGCGGATAATACAGAGTAGAGCTGTCGTGAGATAGCCCTAGCTTGGCAGCTAATTCGACCGTCATGTGATTGCGAAAATGCGATCCATGATCTGTGACTATAGCCTGTGGTACGCCAAATCTGGCGACTACATGATTGAAAAAGAAAAGGGCAGTTGTTTCACCAGTGTTAACTAATGTAGGCATCACCTCGGCCCATTTGGTAAAATAGTCAACTGCGACTATGATATACCCATGCCCCCCGGTTGAGGTGGGGTTACATGTCATGAAATCGATGCCCCATTTGGCGAACGGCCCAACAGCAATTATTGGCTGTAGAGGTGCGGGTGGTCTTCTAGTTTTGCTATCAAAAATTTGACAAGCATGGAAACTTCTGACTGTGGTTATGCAATCTTTGAACATTGTTGGCCATAAGTATCCTGCTCATAAGATTTTTTGTGCTGTAGCATATCCAGATTGATGCCCCCCACACGCCCCTAAATGACACTCATTCAGGGCTTTTTCGGCCTCCTCATGGGTGAGGCACCTTCTCAGAACTGTATCGATACCACGACGGTAAAGCGTATCACCGACGATCATGTAGTCTTTTGCTTGGTATCATATACGTTTCTGTTCAGAGTGAGAGGTGTTAGGCCTAAACTTTTGGTTTGGAGATAAATTATTATATCTGCATACCACTCATTTCTTGTAGATATCAGAAACAAATTCTCATCCACGATTGTTTCTTCGGATGTTTCATCGTTGGACGACGATGGGAGATCGCACAATAATTCCGCGAAAACTAGAGCTTTCTTTGACTTGGATTTTACAAATTGCAGATCAAACTCTTAAAGGATTGCTATCCATTTTGAATATTTGCCCCCCAGCAACTGTCGCGACAATATATAAGTCATGGGGTTGCAATCTGACAGAATGGTAGTTTTCCGAAAGAGGACATAGTGTCGAAATCTTTGTATCGCTTGAACTGCTACAAGTGCTAGTTTTTCAACATAAGAATACTTGATTTCTATATCATTTAAGTTTTTATTTAAATAATATATAGGGTGTTCAATTCCATCGACTTCTTGAACTAAAACCATTGCGATGGTTGTATCTGCTGCAGCCAGATACAGGTTAAAATCTCTTTGATAATCGGGGGCGTACATTAATGATGCTTTTATTAAGGAATCTTTTAAAGCATCAAAGGAAGCTTGTGCAACCTGATCCCAGTTAAGAGTACCCCCTTTTTCAAAAGATGTGTATAACCTTTAGCAAGTTCGGCATAATTTGGAATGAACCTCCTCAGAAAGTTTGCTTTCCCTTGGAGTTTCTAAATCTGAAGCAAATTGGAAGGTGGAGGCAAATTTATGATTGCCTGTACCTTACAAGGGTCGAGACGAATCCCATCCTTGGAGACTACAAAGCCAAGTAAACGACCAGAACTGACGCAAAACACACATTTGTGCGGATTGAGTCGTATATTGTAGTGTCGGCAACGTAGAAATATTGCTCTTAAATGTTGCGGATGATCAGTCCGCTTTCGCGAATGAGCCGGAAGGTCGTCGAGATAAGGTTGAACGATGTTTTTTATGTCATGGAAGGCATAGTTCATTTCCCTCTGAAACGTCGCCCCTGCGTTCTTTAAACCAAAGGGTAATTTTCGATATGTGAATGTGCCCCACGGACAAATGAATGCAGTCTTTGACTGGTCCTGCGGGCGAATATTTATTTGATTATACTCGGAAAATCCATCCATGAATGAAAAGATTTCACATCCGGCGCATTCATCAATTATCTGGTCAATGAAGGGTGTAGGGTAGTTGTCTTTCGGACAAGCTTGATTTACATCCCTATAATCGACACACACTCTAATTGTCCCCTGTTTCTTCATAACAGGGACAATATTCGATACCCAATTGGTTAGAGGAACCGGGTAGATGAAACCAGCATGGAGAAGTTTTTCAACTTCTACCTTAATGGCAGCGGCTTTCTTGGGGTGCACTTGCCTGAGCCGTTGTCGTACCGGTTTGACATCTGGATACATCTTAATTTCGTGTTCAACGATACTCGAGTCAATGCCTGGCATTTCATCGTATGACCAAGCAAAGACATCTCTGAATTCGCGAAAAAGAGCGTTGTATATTTCCAGTTCTGAAGGAGAACAACATTTGCCGACATAAATATTCTCTACAATATCTGTTTTGGTCGAGATATTTATGGCTATAGTCTCTTCAATATTGGACAAGTTTTGCTCGGAATCCACCGTATTTACAGTATTTGATAGGAATTCAAAAACTGATGGATGATATAGGTCATCTTGAGTATCTTCTTCATAATCCGGAAGAAGGGAACGATGGTGGCAATCACTCCATGGGGCTCCTTCAATCAACATTGATTGTACAATTCCTTCGTCGGTTCCATGCACTCGCGACCATGGATCTGAAGGGGTACCATATTCTCTAGACCTATCTACCCAAACGCTTGATGAGCGTTGATTCGGGTTTGCCTCCCATGCTAGAAACATTGATTGCTATTGTATTTCTATTAGGCTAGGGGGAAAAACCATTGCATGATCCATGTTGATATCATTTTCTGAGATCTTTGCGGAAGATATCATATTGCAGGTTCCTATCGACGCTACTTCCGCCAAATCAATTGGATGTGGAAGAGCGAAAGTTCCCATTAGTATAGGATCTTTTAGTAGGCCTACTCCGATATTCTGAAGCGAATGGGGGCTTCCATGGATCATGGGAATTCTACCTATAACTTGTGAACCATTGGGGAGGAAGTTTTGTTGGTCGAAGATCGTAATCCCCCCCTGAAAGGGAAATACAATCTTTCTGAAATAGGTCGACACAACAGCTGCCATGGCATATATCCACGGTCTTCCTAGTAGGATGTTGTAATCAAGATTCCCATCGATGACTTCAACATCTATTTCTACTGTTTTCCCTCCTAGTTCAACTTTCAAGTTATTTAGGATACCGTGCGGGGTATATGTCCTTCCGTCGAATGCTTTTAATGTTGTCGTGGATTGCGACAAGGTTGGAGATCCTAAAGTTTTCCAGCAGCTCATCGACATGATACATGTAGATGCCCCCTCATCAATAATTGTTCGGTGAACAATTTTGTTGAGGGCTTTCACTTGAACAAGGAAAGCTAATTGAGCTGGTAACTCAGGATCGTACCCTTTGTGGTCAAAGGATACAAGATTGGAATCCTTTGGATCGATCCCACCAATGGCTGATAACAAAGCCTGCCTTTGGGATGGGCAATTTTGCAGTACTTCAAGAGTCGACATAACGGATGGCGATTGGGCCAAATCTTCCACTATGTTATAATGCTGCGCCGCTCTAGCGCGAGGATTAAATGTCGACTTGTGTACTACTCCCTTTGGCGGTTTTATTGTCAATTCAGGGATGGTGGGTGGTACAACTTCTATTGAAGTTGTTTTCGAACTACTTGGTTGATCTTTGTCCTTGTTGTTCGACAGCTGAGGATTCCTGTAATCTTTGTTCCTTGTCGAAATCAAAGCATCATTTTGTTGTTTCGAAATCGACAACATTAGCACTTGAGACGGGGAAGCATTTCCACTATCAACCAGATTTGTTCCTGGATTTGGAAACGGATCAGTTAACACTGCTGAGGTTTTCGAACTTTTAAAGAATTTCTTAAGCTCAGCTTTGTATGGACAATCTGTTGTCCAATGATCCTCATCGCATATATAACATGGATTTTTTGGTTTCCTATTTCCAGGAGGGTTTGAAGAAGTTTTTTCAGGAGATGACTCATCCTGTTTCTTCTTCTTCCCTTTGCCTTGTTTCTTCTTGCTTCCTGGTTTTTTGGTTTCTTTGCCTTTATCTATTGATACGGCATTTACTTCCGAAGCAAGAATTTCGTCTTTTGCATTTTGATCCGAAATCTTACGGGCCTTCTTGGATGTAGCCTTTGTCGATTTCGTGTTTGTCGTGCCAATCACGCCATCGCCGGTGTGAGAGTCATTGTTTGATTTAGGAGGAGGAGGAATTGAGAATTTCGGTCTAGGGGCGTCAGGTATTTTGTCGTAGAGCATGTCGGACTGAGTATAGATCAAGTCCAGATATTGTGCACAAGCTATAACCTGCTCTTCCATTACGACTCCCCCGTTTGCCACATCTTCCGTGATGGAAGGTAGTAAAGACTTGATAAACCATTCAGCTAATAGCTGATTGGGAACGTACGTTTTTACCATCCTACAACGACGTCGCCACTCATGTATATGATCAGATATGTGAGTGGCCATTGTCTGTTTGAAGTTGGTGAGGAGTTCCGTTCCCATTTCGTACCTTATCGGTAGTTGAAAATGGGTTAAAAAAGTCGTGGCTAAGGTACTGAAGTTGTCGAACGACGCTCTAGGCAATTCAATATACCATTTTGCCACTGGACCCGTTAACGTCCTCTGAAAAAGGCGAAGCCTTATCGAATCATCGTTTAGGGTGTTTGATGAACACCATAGATGAAATGTCATCACGTGATTCGATGGATCTTCACCCGGATTTCCATTAAATTTAGGAATATCTGATGGAAGTTTATGCGGAATCGCTGGCCACCAAGGGGCGTAAGCAATTGGATCGTTTGTTAACCGGTGTAAATCAGGTAACTCTAAAGTTGCCACGAATGGTAACTGTTGATTCAGGTTAGGTGAAGCATACCCAGGATACGATGGAATCGCTTGAGCAGTTGGCCTTTGCATACCAGCATAATGCAGTTGATGCTGGTATGACTGATACGGTTGGTGGACATGACCATTTTAAAATGGTTGATTTTGACCGTTTTGAATGTACGGCTGTCCACCGTTTGCAAAGATCTGCTGCTCAGAACCTTGGTATACTTGTTGGAATTGTGGTTGTTGGTATTGCACCAGCGACGGTTGTGAAGCCATGTGTTGTTGCGCTATACTAACCGCTGGACCAAGGTGCGGGGTAATTGTACCCGTCTGGACCTGTGTCGCCCCACTAGTTGGCGATTGTGGTTGAGTCACAGGGTCAAGGGGCTGTTGTATTACAACCTGAGAAATCTGAGGTTGGCATACAACAGGCAGCGTTTGAACCTGTGACACCGTCACAATAGCTGGTGTAGTCGGGATGTTCGACATAGGTACACATTGTTGCATTGAATACACAACCCTTGGTTGTTGGGGTAGTATAGGTACCCAACCACTTGATGTAACTCCAGTATAACCTGAATACTGTTGTGAACTCCCGTATGGATATCCTCCCGGAGGTGGTAATGAAAGGGCGTACTGCCCCCCATACGGTGGTAATCCAGAACTAAAGGGAATTGTTTGCCCTTGGGGACCGGACTGCCCAAATTGACCTCCAAATGGATCAATTTGTTGAGATTCAACATAAGAGTTCCCGGGTATAATTCCGGATGAACAAACAGGAACGGACCATACTGTCGAAATAGCCCCTGAGTGGGCTCTTTCTAGCGGTTGAGAGCTAGTTGGGACAGATGGTATGCCGGCGAACATTGTCGGAGTGACGGCAGGGAGTTCTGCTGTCGCTGTGTCAGTCGACACAGTCCTAGATGTTGACGGTTGTTCAGACATTTGGAGTCTATCCAAAAGATTTCCTAGCGATTCTACAGGAACTTCTACTGGTGGAAGATTAACTTCTGATGTCGAAGAAATAGAGTGACCCCGACTCCAAAATGCGTTGGAGTACTTGTTTGAGGATCTTCTACAATTTCTTCGATCGCAACCAAACCAGGTGGAAGGGGAAGACCATCGATCCGTAAAATATTTCTGGTGCCGAAGAAGGGGTTGAATCGACAGCGACAAATGTTTGAAGAGCAAGACTCTCCGAACCGGTTGCAGATGGAACTGGTTCAGTAATACAAGTGTTTACTCTCAGACTAGGATCAGTATCACTATCCCTCTGTGGCTGTTGAACTTCTTCTGTAGAGGCAGGGTTTCCAGAAATGTTTGGAGTAACCGGAATCTTGGATGTTGTTGGAACACTTGTTCTAACTTTAATAGGAGATTTGGAACCGGTTAAACGAGTTCGCTTTGTCCGTACTGGTTTCGATTCTGGAGACAAAGACGGTTGACTCGTAAGCCTCCACGAACGACGGGGTTTCAATTGACTTTCTTCCACGATTGCAGATTACTCGATCAACTAAAATACAAAAAGGGAAATATGTTTCCGAATTAAATGAATTTTAGACGCTTTAGACACAACTTGTTTTTTCAATTTTAAAGAGTCGAGAAAAAACAAAAGATGACTCTAGTCTCCTTCGATTTTTAATGAGCCTGAAGTGACAAGTGCTCAGATGGACCTTTTCTGTTAAGGAGTCTGAAAAGAAACGAAAGGGACTGCTCTGGAGATCTAGGTAGAGGGTGTGCCAAACCAATCACAAAACCACATAATACTTTTTAGGGTACGGGCGGTCAATCTTCCCGAATGCTGTGTTCAGTGCATTGCGATCAATAGGGCAGCCGACACGGCTTCCTATGGATAAAGGTTTTATGCCTATAGGGGTCTCCCAATATATACTCGACGGTACGTGGGAGCACAATCCGTACTGGCACTTATCGTCTCACAGTGGAGGAATCACCCAACCAACAGTGAGGACAACAGTTACTAGGCTTTACGACGCCGGAACACGTCTCTAGCCTAGACCTCTATGTTGTGCGTTAAGTTACAAAGCATTGTTAAGTTCATTCAATTTATTTTAGGTTGATCTTTCATAGAAGTTTGCCTTTTTGGATCACCACGAGATGTAGATGTAATTCCTAAATGCAGTCTAAAGATGATAAGCAAGCTTTTATCTCTTTTCAATAATGAAAATCCTAGCTACAAGGGGAAAAGAAAGACACAATCTTTTCTCAAAGAGCAAAGAGCACACTGTAAGTGCACTTTTCCTAAATCAAACCATACGAACTGACAAAATGTAAATGCACTTGTGCATGTATTTGTTTTTCACTTTCTTAATATTGATGCCTAAAAATAAAGTTGTTGTACAAATTTGAATTCGATTTCAAGTGAAAAACACAAACAAGCTTCTTTTCGAAATCAAAAAAGTAGAGATGATTACGACACTTTATGATCTTGAAGTAAACACTTGTTTCGACACTAGAAATTCAAAAATTCAAACCAAAGGCAAAAGTAAAAGCGCAATCAACTGTCAACAGCAAATAAACCTTCTCCTAAGATCAAAACGACACTTACAACAGATCTAGATCTAAGGGCGACAGTATGACCAGTTTACTTTTGCAATGGGAAACTGTAAATGACGTAACAAATACACAAAAACAAATACAGTTTCTTTTATACAACCGAGGGGGAATTAAGGCAAAGAAAAGGGGTTTTCAGATAGGTACACACATTGATAACAGGCTGCAAAAATCAGAGGCAAAACTGGAAAAAGTGAGCAAAGAACCTCAGCTAGGCAGGGCTAGGCTGATCAACGCACCTGCTACACAGAGAAACTAAATTGCAACGCAGGTAGCCCTCTCGGGAACTGCGCTGAAATGCAGAGTCTCTTCACAGAGCCTGCGCTGAAGCAGAAAAGAGAATTTCTTCTGGGTTCTGGGTCACGGTTTGCAGTTTAATCTATGGTTTTTGGCCGGATAAAAGCAATCAAATGTGCACAATCAGAGGGATGATTTAAAGGAGGACTAAGAGCTATCACAAAGGGTTGTCAGATCATTTGTGAGTCAAGTGTTCAGATCATAAACAGGCCTAGTGAAGGGACTAGAGTAGCAGATCTCTACTTTGCATTTGTAAATGGAAAATGCAGTTCGATTCGCCACTCCTGAGTTTATGAGATGAACAACAATAAAAACACAAATAAACTAACTAGACACGATCCCCAGCGGAGTCGCCATTTTGTTGTTGGGAAAAGTGTCTACTCAGAATGCCCCTATCCCACTCTAAGGTGTGATAGTGCCTTAGCAACAAACAAGGAAAACTATTTTCGTATTCTTCTTTATGAAATGTAAACGAAGAGGAAGGATGAACTAAGCTGTGTCTTGCGCTAGTTTGTTGATCCAATCGCTCTCCTCTTTGTTTGCTTCCCGCTACCTGCTCCCTTACTCACCCAGCTTCACCAAGTTCCTGCAAGATCACAGAAGAGGAAAAATACAAAAATACATAGATTTACATTCATAAATAGCTTAGGATCAGATTAAGCTAAACATGCAAATATAACAAAATTGATACACAAGCATGTAGGAGAAACTCAAATAGTTTTATTGATATAGTAAGAAGATCCAGGAAGAGATACAACCAAGTGAGTCCCGATCCAGCATCTACCTCCCAGCAAAGGAATCCCTTCTTCACCTCCAAGAAAGCATAAATCACCCAATACACTAATCTCAATCTCAAAACCAACAACAATTCTCTGCAAAGTACAAAATTCCAGCCTCCTGGATCTCTTGGTGAGGGATCCATATATAGATGTATGCAAAGGGGATGAGTCATCCCATGAGTTGATTAGTGGCTTCTCTCTATCAATTCTTGCTTCCACTTGGAGACTGAGAGCCTCTTACTCATCACTGGTCGAATTCAGTGAGGCAAGTGTCATTGGAGAACATTCTGGAAGCTTCCATTGTCTCTCCACCTTGTTGAATGACTCTGCCACTTGTCATTTCCCGCTCAACGCACCCTGGTAGTGCATTCAAGTGCGTTGCAATGCACCTAGCCAGTGTATTTGGGTGCTTTGCAACGCAGGCAGCTAGTGGAGCATCTGAATTGATCCTAATTTGACTAGTTTTGAGCAGTTTCTGGTGGAGAACTTCTGGGAGAAGCTGTAATTTGTTGACCTTGTTTCTTTAGGAGCTGGAACAACATCTTTAGGGACTTAGGATCCCTTGGTTTATGGACATTTCATGCTTATAGTTGTAAGGCACAAAAACATCTATAACACTACCGCCTGCCCAACCACAACCCCATCCACATCCATCTCAAATATACACCCCCACTCAGCTAGCCATACCACCATTTCCAAACCCGCACATTAGAATAGCTCAACCCAATTGCAAAGCTGAGGCATAACATGTCCAAATGGCTCCTCTTGAGCTCAATGATCTTCACCATAGCTCAGGAAGAGTATTGCAAAAAAGAGATTATCTTGAAAGCATTGAAGGACCACATCCAACAAAAGAAGATTCAAAAGAGGAGATCAAAGAACCATGGGCTACACTTGATGAAAAGAAGACATTAGAATCAAAGATCAAGAGAGTTTTGTCATGGTTACCATCAAATCCTCCATGTAGTCAAGAGAAAAATCAACAAAAAGAGGAAGATGTGAAGGTCATGATAGAAGAAGATATGGAGAATGATCTAGATCAGCAAAAAGACCAAGGATATCAGAGCTATATTGAGATATGGTTCCAGACGGTCACTAAGTTGCAGCAGTACTCTCTTCCTTAGCTATGTTTGAACCCTTCAAAGTCAAATCATTTGGTCTCTGAAATCCGGATACCTGTCAAAGCATGCATTTCGAGCCTCCACATCATTTTGTCTCTAATCTTGATGTGCACATGGCTCCGTTGGAAGTATTATTATACTTGAAAATGATTTTGTTTTTCAAGTAGGGTAGTGTAGGAAAAAAAAAAAGAAATAAAAAATGAAAATAAGAAGAAAATAAAAATCTAAGGTGAAAACCTCCTCGGAGACGCCTCAGATTGGCTCATTGATTGAAAACCTCCATGAGGCAGTCAATGGCTTGGAAAGAAGAGAAAATAAAATGAGAATAAGATCCCTGGGTGAAAACCTCCCTTGGAGGCGCCCAGGGCAGGCAATTAGGGTGAAAACCTTCATGAGGCGCCCTAGTTATTTTCAAAAAAAAAAAAAAAAGAGAAAAAGGAAGAAGAAAAAGTAAACATAATTTCCATTGAATAATTGAAGGTTGCAGCAAGGACATTGCAAGTTAGGAGGATTGCTTAAAACAAAGACAAAGGAAGTTCTGCGCCTTCTATAGGAAGTTCTGTGTCTTCCACAAGAAGTTTTGTGTCTTCTACAGGAAGCCTACAAACAAGCCAAAATTGATCTCCGAAGAGGACCAGAAGGCTAGGAATATGTCCATGAGGCCTGCAAGCATCCATGTTTCCATCCCTCACCCTTCTCCATCATTTTTTCCATCTCATTGTGCTTCTTTCCTAAAAACTGCGTGTTCTACAGGAAGTTCCTGTAGAAATTACAGGATTTCTACAGGAAGCCAGAAATGGATTTCAAAAAGGCAGTTTGGCGAGCATGATAGCTTCCTCACGGGTTCATAGCTCCTCCTACAATCCTAAAACCTCTCTCTCATCAATTCCATGCTTGCATCACAGCCCAAGCTCATTTTTTCTTACCATGCAAAAAACTGCAGAATGCTTGGAAGCAAAAATACATAGTGCTGAAATTTGTTTTTTCCCTAGCTTGAAAACCGTGCATCCATTTGCAAAACTGTTACATGGGGAGTTGTATAGGGATGATGGCAACATGCCCGAGCAATTTCAGCCAATTCCGGTGCACAGTTTCCAAGAAATCAGCCCTTATCACCTTCATCCATTTTTGCATTTTCTCCATATCCGTGCATCCGTTTCAAAACCTGTTTCATGGGGAGATGCATATGGGTGATAGTAACCTACCCAAGTAGTTTCAGCCGATTCTGATGCACGGTTTCCAAGAAATTGACCTCTGTAATATTCATCCATTTTTAGTTTTTTCTCGAAATCTGTGCATCCATTGATCACAATCTTGCTATGGGAGGTGTATAAAAATGATATAAGCATGCTCAAAAAGTTTCAGGTCAATCCGGTCTATCCTTTGCGAGCTATGGAGAAAACAAGTCGATGTCTTGTAAAAATTCAACATCAGCAGCTTGAGGGTGCAAATCTGAACATGGAAACTGGCTCCTGCAGCTTAGATCCAACCAGAGGATACTTGCACATGAAAAATAGCCATGAATCAGCAACCAAGCCGTCATGCAACCATAGAAACAAATGCATGTAGCAGAAGGAAAGGCCACAACACCTCATAGCAACCACATTCGACTTCCAGGTACGTGACTAACCTCGTTCCTCTGTTGCATGAATGTAATTTTAGAACTGCGTGAACAATTAGATGGTTGTGATTAAAAGAATCGGTGGCCAGCTAACTGGCCACCCTCATCCAGTTCAAACAATGCTCGGTGGGTGAATACGACACTTGTGCTCAGCCATCTCAGGAGGAAATATGGAAATAGGTGGTGGTGACTGTTTAAACTTCAATGTAATTGATGGAAGTGATTACAGGTAGAAAACATGAAGTTTCGGGACAACACTGCCGTCTGCATGGGCCAACGCACATTTTGCCACCTCATCCCCTCACCACGAATCATGCTGCAATTAAAAAAATGCTCGGCTGAAACTCACACCACCTGCTGTTCATTTGCACTTGCAACATCCTCAACTGAAGTAGGCGTCCTCCGCTTCCACAAAATGATTAACTAGTCGTCCTCCACCAGTTTTTCTACCTGTCTTCGAGATTTTGTTGCGTATCGGGCTCACTCAGAGGCGCAGTAGCGTTCTACAGGAACCGGGGGGGTCTTCTACAGGAAGTACAACACAACTTTCCGGAGCAGTGAAGCCTAGACTTTTCCACGTCGAATTTGGAGTTCCGAGAGAGGTAGGCTCAAAAAAACTCTTCCATGCATGGCATGTTTCAAAAAGGTGGTGAAATTGAACTGTCTGGAATTGGAAAGTCTGAGAAAAGTCCGCCTGTGAGTTAGCAATAGCAGTTGCCTGTGTATTTGCACGGAATTTCTTAGTTGTTCTGCGTCAAAATTTTCCTCCAGAGTTCCTGTTAAAAAAATTCTCCTATAGGAAAGATAGGCAATTGTGAGGGCTAGCCTGTATATAAAAAAAATTTGAATTTGCACGTTTGTATGTATGCTGGGGATAAAAATTGAGCTCTGCACTCTGTCTGTAGAAACCCAATTTTTCCTTTCATAAATGGACAGTCGAGTTTTGGGCAGCAATAGCCTTAAAACCAGGGAATTGGTGCTAATTAAAATTTGAACACCCGAGAGATCCCTTCTTGAAGTTCAGGAGAGAAAACCAGTGATGAAGGAACATAGGATAGTCAAGCACAAAAAGAACAGAAAGAAAAAAGGGAGAAAGGGCCAGATTGCTGAGCCTAAAATAGGGGAAGAAACAACAGCAAAAACACCAAGGGAAAAGAGGATGCAGCGTAGAACAGAGAAGGCCGAAAAAGTCCAACTGAAGAGTGTCACAGCCAAAGCAACCACATAGAAACAAAAGGAGAAAACACAGTCAGCAAAACAGGCAGAAACAGGCACATGGATTTCTACAGGAAGCGGCAAAAAAGAGCAGCAAGAGGAGAAATCACCCGAGATATTGGCTAGGGAGGCAGCAACTATGCTTGCTGCCCTAAGCACATCTCCAAAACAAAAAAGGAGGCGAAAAAGGGAGACCCCCATGTACTTTAAGGCAAGAAGGAGCACACGGATAAAAGTGGGCAGACCCAAACCATAGTCAAAAGAGCCAATTACTATTGAGGACACCACAACTAAACAAAAGGAGGAGTCTCATTCAAAGATAACCATCACCTATGAATGAGGAAGCCAAAAACCTTCACTTGGAGAGAGAGAATTCAGATGATGGACTCAAAGACAGCTCTACAGGAAGCTGAGACAGTTCTACAGGAAGCTAAGAATTCTCTACAGGAAACTCAGGCTAAGCTAAGAGAGACTGAGAAATTGGAGGAAGAGGCGGCCAAACAATCAGAGGAAGAAGGAAAGACAAGGAAACATCTGATGAACAGCAAGAGAGGACAAGCTGCAGGCTTAGGTTGAGGCGCTAACAAAACTGCTACAAGAAAAGGAGCACAGGCAGTGGGAAGAAGTAGAGAGAAAAGCATGGTTTCATGACCGAGAAGAGGACATCACTTCAGAAGCTTGGCAAGACAGGGAGGCCACCAGGGCCATCAAAGATGAAGAGATAGATTAGTTTCTCAGAGGATGAGCAACACTTTCAGTAGGGGGGTTATGATGAGCCCCCAAAATGGATAATTATATGGGCTTATTCAGCGTCCTAATTCGACTTAATCCACCATTCTCATTAGTCTATTACATGTTTTTGATTATATTTATGGAATAGAGTGAATTGGGTTAACCATTATGCAAACAAGTCTAATGGGTGCTTTGTGCAGTATTTTGGTGAATTTTGAGACAAAATCAAAGGTTTTAATGAGCACTTGGCAGCCAAATTCGTGGAAGAACAAGGGAGAGGATTTGTAGGAAGGTGTCGCCTTCATTTATGGGTCCTTACCTCGAATTCTCCACCATCAGATTGGAGTTCAAGGGCCACCAAATCGATTATCACAAGGGCAGTCGAGCAAGGGCTAATAAAGTAGTTGTTAACTACAAGTTTTGGCAGTCGAGCTCCTAAAGTTTAGGAGGGTTGTTGGGGTCCCCAATTTGTATAAGAGGTCTTAGAGCCTCATTTGGGTTGGCAGAAGTTAGCTAGTTGGCAGTTCGATTTTAGTTAATTTTTTTAGTCATTTTCTAGGCAGTAGGTTAGCTCTGCATTTCAGCACATTTTCGAGCTTTTCCTTGTGGACAATTTTTGGAATGTAACTATTCTTTTAATCAATAAAGATGAATCCAACTTTGCACCAGCTCTAATCTCTCTTAGGAGGCTGTAGATCTTGGGGTTGGGCCCAACCTAAGTGCCCAGTACCTCCTTTGTTTACTTTTATGTGTTTTTGATGCATTCTTAGAAGAAAATCTACTATTTAGATTTAAATCTTGTTTTGTTATTCAGGTTGCTTTTGATGATTAAAAAGGCTTTTCATGTTCAGATTGATTTTATAGGTTAATAACAGAGAAGATCTTCAGAAAAAGACTCTCAAGCACCTCTGATCTCACCTCTCCCTCAGTGGGACCATGAGCTAGGACCAAGGTGTCCTTGTTGCCACCAAAAACACTGTCTTTGCTTCATCATGCAATTATTAGTGTTAGATTCTCATTTGTAGAAGTTGATACTAGTTGTAGTTACATGCTCAGGTTCATGATTGCTTAGTTTGCATAGCTATTTCACATGGTTTCGTTGCAAATAAACTGTTGTTCATTTTCTTTGCTGTTATTTAAGTCAGATTAGGTTAAAGTAGCTAGGTCCTTGATTTTCCGAGTCTTTGTTTGTTCAGTTTGAGAAATAACGTGTAGAGCACCTGTGAAACCTCCTCTCCTACCCTTACCCCATCCATGCAACCTTCTTCATCCTCCAAATTAGATTCTTACCTCTCATTTGCTACGTTTTCTCCCTTTGTGCTAATTTCTACATTCTTGTGCATCATTGCTCCCTCCATCCTTGAACCAAATCCAATCGCTCCTTAGCCTCATGCGCCAGGTCCTAGACCCCTTAACATCCTTATCCAACATCCATGTCCACTTTCCCACCATTTTTCCACCATCAACCCTCCAAAATCCTCTTTTCGGAACATCTTGTAGAAAATTACAGAACATCCTGTAGAAATTTCAGAACATCTTGTAGAACCCCTACAAACTTCCTGTAAAATCTCATGAAAGCGGTTTCTTGAGATCCGATCACTGTGAAACTCTTTGGAAGGGTGCTGGGGACCCCTTCGGCCCTCTTCTAACCTTCCCAACCTCCTGCAAGCATTTCCTTTCACCAATCCACCTCTGCACAGTCAAAAATAGTTAAAGCACATTCACAATAATTCTGCTATCTTACTCAAAAATACAAAAAGATGTTTCTTTTCAGATTTCACTTCAGAAGTAGCTTAGTCACATGCATTTTACATTTCTAAGAGTCAATGGAATTCCTTTTTGTAGCTTTCATCATTTTTCTTGCACCAGTAGGGTTAGTCGGTAAAACTAGGGTTTGCTAGGGTTTTCATTTCCTTTCCACTTTCAGTTTCTTTCTGAAAGTAGATTAGCCTCCTTTGAGTTGGCTTTCATCCATCAGTTAAAAATCTTCTTCTAAGAGCAAATAGAAGCTGGCTTAAGCTCCTAGCTGACTTCTGCCAGCTGATCAAGTGACAACCACGACAAGAGCTAGTACTTGTGCATACAGAACAGTCGCTTCCATGTTTGTTACGAACTACTGGGTTGATAAAAGTAAAGAAGGGAATCCTAGGAGTTGCAGCATTATTGCTGCAATACTGGGGCTCACCACCTTCTAGGAAAACAAAACCTAAATTAAACATAACTTCTACCGTCAGATCATCCGCCTAATGAATGGCCCAAATTGACTAGAAATTACTAGACTTTTAGAAGGCAATTTTACATCTATTTTTAGCTTCGGGGCCAGCCGGGGGGGATTAGCCCCCCAGGACCCCCCAGCCGGGGGGGATTAGCTCGCGTGGATCCCCGCAAGGGGGACAAGTCCCACCAACACCCCCCCGTGTGGAGGGGTCTACAGTCTTCCTGGGGTATACATTCGACTGAGACATTTGAATATAGAAGATAATCAGGCTCCATACCCAACAACCAAACCTTATTTAACCACTAAGAAAGAGGCTAAGATTACCTTCCATATAACTAAAGCTCTCTACCTTTGACTGTTTGGGACTCATATCTATTCTTCAAGTGTACATGTCTAGATACACTTCTTGGATACAACATCTGCCTATAGAGTATCAGTGGATAATAACCTCCAAGCAAATTTTGTTGCCAACTCCTTAGAAAACAAGTGTATCATTTTTAGACCCCATCCTCCCTACATCTTAGCAAAAGAAATTTTGTCCCATTTAACCCAAGGGAAAACCTATCCATATTTTGATACCATCTATAAAAATATACAATTGTTGTTTTCAGTAGAGTTCAAAATTCCTTTTGGTATCCATGGTAGGGACTTTCCGAAAATTGGAATAACTTCTAGGACATATTTTATGGGAACAATTTTGCTAGCTCTAGAAAGCCCTCTAAAACTCAATTCCTTTATTCTCTTTTAAATTTTTGGTGTTAGCTAGTTCCAAACAACATTTTTGTAGTCATTGGGTTTTACATGGAACCCTAGATACTTTAATACTTAATAAAAATGTTAGAGTGAAAAGGAAAAATATTATGAGGATTTGTAGACTTATCCATGGAAAGATTGAACGGTGTGAGCGAGTAGATTTTTGAATATTTTTGTGCATTCATATAGTTTTATCAAAGAGTGATAGGGCCCTTTTGATGGTTTCTAGATAACACCTGTACCCATCATAGAATAAAATAATATCATCGACGAATAACATATGTGTGATGGTTAAATCATTAGCTACAATAGCTCCCTCTAAGTCACCCCTCCTTTTTCTTTAGCTAATAGTCTACTAAGGCCCTCAACCACCAACAAGAGTAATAGAGGAGAGTGTATATATCCGTGCCATAAAAAGTTTCATGCATGAAAAAATGTTGAAGCGAACCTATTGATGAGTACTAAAAATGACACAATGGTTATGTAGCTCATAACCCAGTTAATGAAAGGAACTTCTAATCCCAAATGGGCTATTATAAATCAAAATATATCCAGCTAACTATGTCATATGCTTTGGAAAGGTAAATTTTAATCACCAATCCTTTCATTTTCTTGGTTTTTAAACTATGAAGCCATTCCTAAGAAACCCTGTCAGCCTTGTGAATCTGTCGACCTTCCAGAAAGAAAAATTATTCCTTGGATATACTTTTTTATAGAGTCTACTTTAGCCTATTAGCTACAATTTTCGCAATGACCTTGTAAATGTAGTTTCATAGTGCTGTGGGACTAAATTCATCAAAGGAGTGTGGAGAATCATTCTTGGGGATGAGGGAAATAAAGGTAGAGTTAAAAGAATCAAACATCCTACTACATTTTTTATAGTCCTCAACCACCTTTAAGAGATCTCCCCCAAAATTTCATAAATCCTAGTGAAGAATTCTATTGACCATCCATCCGGTCTAAGACTTTTGTGCTTCTGAAAACTATGGAGGACCTTTTGTAATTCAACCTCAAAAATTGAATTTATTAAGTGATAGTTGTCTTCGTCACCCATGAAACTAGGGAAATATTGAGCCAATTAAATAACTTTAGCAATGGTTGCTTCAAGAGGAACCTTATAAAGATTCCTTAAATGGTTTTTTTCAGCTTTGTGAGATTTTCAAATGTTGAAGCTCTACCACCATGTGGATCATCCAATGTCCATATAGTATTGTGAGCTTGAAAACCCTTAGAAAACTATTAAAAGAACTCCATACCTTCATCTCTACTCTTCAACCATATTGCTATGCACTTTTGCATCCAAGTCTCCTCCTTTTCTTCCTAAATTCCCTTTTGGGTAGCCTCTAGATGAATGCTCCTCTTTTTTAATTCCTCCAACAAATAATGCCCCCCTCCTCATCTGATATTCACCCTCGATCAGATTGCCAATACACAGACAATAAAATGGAAAGACAACAGAGAAATACAGTAAGAAACATAAAGACACAAACAATTTTAATAAGGAGTTCACCCTATTCTCCAGGGCTACGTCTTCGGTCCAACTTTAGTGGTGGCCTTGTTTTATTATGTCTATCAGCAGAGAAATTACAATACAGGGACTCAATATGAGTTCTCCTAAAGCATATTTTGCTTGGCAGGGTGGTTCTTGGATTCCCCAAGCCACTTGGAGTACACAGACTCTTCTTCTTCCTACTAGCTCTATGACCTCTTGGTCTACAGTGGAAAGAGCCAAATGTGATGCTTAGTTCGAACAGATTCCTCTATGGGAAGGCTTGAATCTTCAAGTTCTTTGGTGCTCAATGCTGCCTCTGGTCAGCTCGGCCCTCTGTCCCTTCTACTTAGCTTCACTGTTCTCTGTGTTTAGTTCTCCTCTCAGGGTTCACTGTTCACTGTCTCCCTTGGTCGCTTGGACTCTTCTCAATTCTGACTCCAAATCAACTCTAACTGATTCGACTATCTACGTTCATGGCTTTAGCCATTTGATCCCTATGCTTGTTCGGTTCCTCTTCCGCCTGTGCTGATTCACCTTCGGCAGCTTTGCTTGGAGTTCCCTGCATTTGGCGTCATCATGAACTCTCAGGGAGTGGCCACTTGTCCTCCTCTAAATGGCGCCAGCATGCTTCGTCAGTTTGTTTCTTCAGTTACGCCATGGATGTGTTCTTCCTCCACTGTGGCAGTCAAACGGATTCCAAATCCCTTTAGAACACGACTTAATTCCATGTCTATTCTGCTTCTTTCCATCAAGTGTAATCTCAGCCGTCCGATCTGGGTCCTTCAGATCCAGCACTATACGCACATTCGCGCAGTTTACTTGCTCGAGCGATAGCGCACGAACAATGGCAGTTTTCTCTCACCTCCACCTGCCATGCGTCGACCGGTGTATGGAATCGCTCTGCTTCTGTCAAAAACCTCTTACCATTTAAGGGCACCTCAATCAATACCGTCGGTTTTCCAGCATGCGGGTCCCGCCTGCTTACGTTAGCGTTTTTTGCTTTTTCCGCCACAGTTTCTTGTCTCCCAATGTGACTGAGTGCTCAGGATCCCCCTTCAGGGCCCTATTCACCTAGCGATGCACAATTAGCGCTAAGCACTAATCGTGCATCAAAAACTTCATCCTTTTCCCATTCCGGGGCTCCCAGGGGCTACTTTGGCCTCTTGCGCGGTCTCCATGGGCCTTGGTCAGCGTGCTTTGACCAAGGTCCTCGTCATTCCACGTCGGCTGCCATGGCCACTGGTTTAGGGTGTTTTTGATACTGTTTTGGATTTCTTTAGAGATTTTTTCAACCTGATTCAGTCATGGTTCTTGACAGTCTTTCTATGGATCCAATTTGGATCAAGGCCTCCCTACTGAAGAGCTTTTGGACCACCAAAAGTTGGTTTTCAAGCATTGACTAAGTGAGGATACTATTTCTTCACTTTTCCAATCTCAATCTACTTTGAGTTGCTTGTCTTTGAACCTTTGAGCCCAATCCTAAGGTACTCAACTTCTCCCCTGCATGTTGTCCTCACCTTCCTGTCCAGCACAGTGTCTTCCTGCAACTCATTGAGGTATTTAGGTAGCAGGTCATCAATAGAAGGCAATTGACTTTTCTTTTCAGGGTCCTCAATCACTGGAGGTTCAAACAATCTCAAGCAATCTATATTTACGACTGAGTAGATGTGCATGTAAGCTGGTAGATCAAGGAAAAACACATTTTCACCAATTTTTTCAAGTATCCTAAAAGGTCCATACTTGATAGGCTTTAGCTTTTTACCTTCACCTTGCATCATGTCCTTGCTGATATACAGCCAGACTTTCTCTCCAACTTGAAAACTATGCTCCATCCGATGCTTATCATGCCCAGCCTTATACTTGGTCTGGCTCTTTTCCAACTATTCCTGTACCGCCTGATGGATCTTCTGGATCTGTTCAATGAACCTAGTTGCCTTGTCCACATCACTGTGTCCATCAACCATGGTATATTTACCAAAGACAAAATCCAAAGGAGACCTTGGTGTGAAACCAAAGCAGGTCTCAAAAGGAGATCTCCGTGTAGAAGAGCGTTTGGCTCTGTTGTAAGCATGTTGCACATAACACAAGTGTTCATCCCAGAGCTTAGGATGTTTAATGCAATATCCTCTCAGTAACTAGATCACAGTCCTGTTTAGTACTTCTGTCTGGCCATCTGTTTTTGGATGAAAACTTGTGCTTTTCTTTAATTTGGTGTCCATCAGTTCCCACAGACTAGACCAAAACTTCCCCACAAATCGGGTGTCTCAATCAGATACAATGGAAGTGGGTAATCTGAAATGAACCCATACATGTTCAAAGAACAATTTTACAGTCTGTTCAGTTGTGATCTGTTTACTGCAAGGTATCAAAATACACATTTTTCTAAACCTATCCACAACAACATATAGATAATCATGACCTTTCCTAGATTTAGGCAGTCCTCCAACAAAATCCATGGAAACACTTTCCCAAGGGTGAGAAGGAACTGGGAATGGAGTGTACAAGCCTAGTTTTCTATTGCTGGGCTTGCATTTGGCACACATGGCACACCCTCTTACATATCTAGAAACTGTCTCATTCATTTTCAGCCAATAGTAGAATCTTTGCAGTTGTTAAAGTGTTTTGCTTACCCCAAAGTGACCTGATATTAGAGAAGTGTGTGCTTCCCTAATTATCTTTATCCTCTCCATTTGTGGAATGTAGAGTTTCCCACAATGGTATAAGTGTCGGTCCTTTATATGATAGTCCAATTCTTCTACTCTTTTGCCTTGACTCAAAGTTTCATATACATCTTTAAAATCCATATCCTGATCATATTGTTATATGTAGCTTTCATGTAGCACAGAATTATGCTTATGGTAGTTGCATTTATAATGGGTCTAGATAACATGTCTGCAACCTTGTTATGTATGCCCTTTTTATATCTGATGACTAAGTGAAACTATTATAGAAAACCCATCCATCTATAATGTCTTGATTGTTGCAACTTAGTTTGGGAGTGTAGATATTGAAGTGGCTGGTGATCAATATGTATTACTATCTCTTTGCCCATTAAATAATGTTTCCACTTTTTCACACTTTGAACTAATGCATACAATTCTTTGTCATATGTAGGATAGTTAACTACTATAGGATTAAAAGTCTCAGAATGATAACATATGGGTTTGTCATGCTGTGTCAACACTGCTCCCATGGCATAGTCACTGGTATCAGTTTGGATCTCAAATGGTCTTTGTAGATCTGGCAGTGTTAGTACAGGTGTTGTACTTATTTTCTCTTTCAAGGCGTCAAAGGCTTTATGATGTTTTCCTTCCCACTAAAACACCTTATTCAATCCTGTTAAAGCATGTAAGGGAGCTGCAATCGACGAGGAGTTAGAAATGAACTTCCTCCAATATTGTGCTGCTCCTAGGAAGCTTCTCACTTCTGTAGCAGACATGGGTTTAGGCCAGTTCACAATGACTGCCACTTTAGAGGGATTTATTTTCAATTCACCTCCCCCTACTATATGACCCAAGTATTTTAGAGATGTTTTGCAAAATTCACATTTTGAGAGTTTAACATAAAGTTTTTCTCTTTTCAAAACATCTAATGTCTGCTTAACATGCTTTAAATGTTATTCCTACATTTTACTAAAAATCAAAATGTCATCCAGATAGACAATAACAAAATCATCAAGAAAAGGTCTGAGTGCATCATTCATTAATCTCATGAAAGTAGCAGGAGCATTAGTTAAGCCAAAAGGCATAACCAGCCATTCATACAATCCCTCCTTTGTTTTGAAAGCAATCTTCCATGCATCTTTCTCTGCAACTCTGACCTGATGGTATCCATTGTGCAAATCTAGCTTGGTGAAATAAACAGCTTCTTTCAGTTGATCTACAAGATCATCTATGGGAGGAAGGGGATAACGATTTTTTATTGTTATCTTATTCAGTGCTCGATAATCTATGCACATTCTCCACGAGCCATCTTTCTTTCTCACCAAAACGATTGGTGACCCACATGGTGATGTGCTAGGCCTAATGAAGCCCTTCTCAAGCAACTCCTACACCTACTTCTTGATTTCAGCATTCTCTAAAGCAGACAACCTGTACATCCCAATGTTAGGCAATGGAACATCTTGCTACAACATAATATCATGTACTATTCCCTTTTTGGGTGGCAGACCATTAGGTTCTTGAAACAAGACATCATACTTTGAAACAACCTTTTCTCTATCAGCTTGTTGTTCAACATTACAGCCCTCAAATGCATTGGTTTTATTAGGTTTCTTTTCCTTTACAACCATCAGTAAGAATTGTTTGCATTAATTAATCATTCTTTTCATCTGTCCTGAGTTTATGAGAGTATAATTATTCTTGAGCTTATGAGCTCTTACAAAGTATTCGATTCCATCTTTAACCAGTAGATACTTTTTCTCAGCTCTATAGAAAATAGTCTTTCTATCATACAAGTAAGGACTTCCTAAAACAATTCCACGTATATCCAAAGGAATTATGTCTAACTCAACCTCATCTACAAATGCTGACCCAAAAGAAAACTTGAGTTTGCACTGTCTAGTCACTTGTAGTTGTGCTTTATCATTCAACCATCCTAATGGGTATGATTTCTGGTGAGGTGTAGTTGCTAATCCCAATTTATTTACAATTTCTTCAGAAATCAAATTTACTTGAGAGCCACTATCAAACAAAGTATCAATCTTTTGATTTTTAGAAATAACTTGAATATGGAAAAGCTCATATCTTTTTCTCTCATTTTCTTCATCAATAACAGATTGAGCAGAATTACTAGTAGATGCTTTAGAATTCTTACCTCTTATACATGTGGCTACTATAGTTGTTTCTTCTCTTGAATCTGACCCCAAATCTCTTTGAATAGCTGTAGCTTCCTTCTTCTTATTGCCCTCGGACTTCTTAGGTCTCAGCTCTGGATGCAAAATCCAACAATGCTCATCATCATGCCCCTCCTTTTTACAGTGAGTGCATGAAGCTTTGGCTTTCTGTGCAGTGTTAGCCTTCCTTGCTTTCCACTTCTGTTTTCTTTTCTCCTTGCTCTTGCTTACAGTGGGTTGGGATGGTCCCCCAACTTCTGGATTGCCATTCTTTCCTCTAGCCTCTAGATGAGTAGCTTGTATAGATACCTCATCTATACTAGTGGGATTAAACATGAAGATAGTATGCCTCATGTAGCTTTGTAGACCACAAATGTACTTCAAAAGAGCCTCTGGTGAGTCTAGTGAGATACCCAACATCAATGCTCTCTTTCTGAACTCTTGAGTATACCCTTGTACATTTTGCCCCTTCAACTGCTGAAGAGTTTGCCAACTCATCATGGCCTGCTGCATGTGGGCCAATGGATAAAACTGTTTTTTGATTGCAGAAACAAAGTCACTCTAGACAGAGATGGTCTTACCATGTCTTTTCATATCAGCTTGGGTTCTACCTTCCCACCAAACCAAGGCAGTGACTCCTAGGCGTAGGCTTGCCAGCTGAATCTTACTCTTTTCTAAGTTTATGTTTTGTACCCTGCAATACACATCAATTTGTCTAATCCAATTGTTCAATTTTTCAACATTTAGCTCTCCATCATATATAGGAAAATCGAATTTAACATCTAACATAATCAAAGATGCTTTCTTATTATGTACAGGGCTATTAGGAGGTGTGAGAAAGTTTTCCTCTTTCCCCTTTCCTTTGGAGTTGTCATGGAAGTGAGAATCATCTTCTTATTTCTCTTGCTTAGAGCCTTATGCATCTTCCACCTTTTGCTTTCTGAAGTCTCTATACATTTCTTCAACCATAGACTTTATAGCTAGGAAGCTCTCTATGAATTGAGGGTCTAGCCCCATAGAACCTTCTTCTGACATGGTATTTCGAGGATATACTCTTCCAATTTCAAGATTAGTTTCCACCAACTCTCCTTCTCCTAATTTGAGCTTTGATCTTGTGAGCATTCACAACTATACCAACACAAGCTTGTCTAACCTTACAACCTTGAGCTCTGATACCACTTGATATGATATTCACCCTATGAGTCCCATCAGTTAAAGATTTATTAAACTAAGGTATTATAGACTCATGTGCTGGTGTGTGTTCTGTGTTATTGAAACAATGGATCGATCAAATTTCCAATACATGGACAATAAAATGGAAAGACAACAGAAAAATACAGTAAGCAACATAAAGGCACAAACAATTTTAATAAGGAGTTCACGCTATTATCTAGGGCTACATCTGCGGTCCAGCTTCAGTGGTGACCTTGTTTTATTGTGTCTTTCAGCAGAGAAATTACAATGCAGGGACTCAATATGAGTTCTCCTGAAGCAGATTTTGCTTGGCAGGGTGGTTCTTGGATTCCCCAAGCCACTTGGAGTACACAGACTCTTCTTCTTCCTACCAGCTCTGTGACCTCTTGGTCTACAGTGGAAAGAGCCAAATGTGATGCTCAATCCAGACAGATTCCTCTATGGGAAGGCTTGAATCTTCAAGCTCTCTGGTGCTCAATGCTGCCTCTGGTCAACTCGGCCCTCTGTCTCTTCTGCTTAGCTTTACTATTCTCTGTGTTCAGTCCTCCTCTCAGGGTTCACTGTTCACTGTCTCTCTTGGTTGCTTGGACTCTTCTCAATTCTGACTCCAAATCAACTGTCTCCGTTCATGTCTTTAGCCATTTGATCCCTATGCCTGTTCGGTTCCTCTTCTGCCTGTGTCGATTCACCTTCTATAGCTACTCTTGGAGTTGCCTGCATTTGGCGTCATCATGAATGCTCAAGGAGTGGCCACATGTCCTCCTCTAAATGGCGCCAGCATGCTTCATGGGTTCATTTCTTCAGTTACACTGTGTATGCATTCTTCCTCCATCATGGTGGTCAAATGGATTCCAAATCCCTTTAGAACGTGGCTTAATTCCCTGTCGATTCCGCTTCTTTCCATCAGGTGCAATCTCAGCCATCCGATTTGGGCCCTCGAGATCCGACGCCATACGCATGTTTCGCGCGATTGACTTGCGCGTGATCAATGGCGGTTTTCTCTCACCTCTACCTACCACGCATCGATCGGTGTATGGAATCACTCCACTCCTGTCCAAAACCTCTTACCATTTAAGGGCACCCCGACCAATACCCCCGGTTTTCCAGCGCATGGGTCCTGCCTTCATACGTTAGCGTTTTTTGCTTTTTATGCCTGCGGTTTCCTGGATCTCGATGTGACCGAGTGTCCGGGCTCCCCCTTCAGGGCCTTGTTCGCCTAGCGATGCGCGATTAGTGCTAAGCACTAATCGCACATCAAAAACCTCGTCCTTTTCCCATTCCAGGGCTCCTAGGGGCTACTTTGGCCTCCTGCGTGGTCTCCATGGGCCTCGGTCAACGTGCTTTGACCGAGGTCCTTGTCATTCCACGTCGGCTGCCATGGCCACTGGTTTAGGGTGTTTTTGATACTGTTTTGGATTTCTTTAGAGATTTGTTCGACCTAATTCAGTCATTATTCTCAACAGTCTTTCTATGGATCCAATTCAGATCACCTCCACCCCCATTGATAGCTTCTATATGCTATAGTTGTTCCTCCAAAAATTTAAGATATTCATCCCCCTATGTCTTTTAATGGTAGACAACTCAACCATACCTTTTTTCATCCTTTTGATATTTTGAACAAATTGAACCACCATACACACATCCCTATCAAGGTTGTAAGGTATCCAGTGCTTAGCAACAAAATTATGGAAAGATTCATCTTTTAACCATGATGCATTGAATTTGAATGGGCTTCTAGGTTTGTTAAATTCACCTTTGAATTCAAGGAAAATTGGATGATGGTCAAATTCACTCCTCACCCCGACACACTAACGAAAAGGAGGGATCCTTTCCTAGAAAGATTTTTCCATTAGGAACTGATCAATGCACCTGGCTATCATCGCTTCACCATTTCTCCTATTTCTCTAAGTGGATTTATACTGGATGGATTCCACATCACACAAGTTGTGTTCTTGTAAACAATGACTTAAATAGTCACATAGGGGGTCTATATGAGCATGAGGGTCATAGATTTTAGAGGTCCCAAGAGAGAAATTCAAAACCCCCCGACCACTAAATTATCAGCATTTATATAAGAACAAGCTAATAACCTTTCCTAGAAGGTGTTCCTATGATGACGAGGCCCATTAATATTAACCACTTTTGGCTCCTTCACCAATTTAGAAGAAAAAATATTAGCTCCCAAAACCAAATTTGATCCCCAAGAGCTTAGAATCTTGATAGATTTTTGGTTAAAAATGACAACCGGGCCCCTTGATCTCCCTTTCGCGTTGGATGCCACAAAATTCCAGCCCTATAACAAATATTTCAGTTCCATTATAATTGAATCCCCATTCCCAAAAGTTTCCCATGGTAAAAAAATATCAATATGTTCAAATTGAACCCATCTCCTCAAAACCAGTTTTTTGGAGGGGCTAGCCAAACCCTAATAATTGAAAGAGAGGAAAATCATTAGGGGACCATACCTAGGGCTCGTAGTTCTATAAGAACCCCAATAATAGAGTTATTTCTACAAGCCACTACATCAAGACTGACTTTATTTTTTTCCCTTGAGATATTGGATTATCTGCCCCTGATACACCCTCCATACTTGATTGAGGAAGAAGGGCTCAAACCAACCATAACAAAAAAACCCCCAAATATAGGAAGGTATCATGGGCAGGCAGTAGGAAGAAGCAGGAGGTATTAGATATGAGACAATACCCAAATAATAATAGCTAAGAGGGGCCAAGACTATATAAAGAGGGAGACTGTGATAAATAAACTAACCCAATTTCTAGTCCACAAAAGGAATTAATGAGATTTGAAGCAGGGAGAGGAGGAAAGAAAATACCTAAAGAAGAGAGTCCTGAGGAGGATGGGCCTCCCTCACTGACCTATCCAGAACATGTCGTCCAACTGCCCCTCAACCTTACTTCCCTCTCCTATCTCAAAGGCTTTAGCTCGTCCTACTAATGAACTTGTGGACTAGTCTCAGTTGACATATTTCCTGGGGCTTCCCCTTTACCCCTCCCAAGTTCCCCCTCACAAGAATACTTTTGATCTTTCTTGCCCGAAAAAGGGAGAAGGAAATCCTTTAGAACATGACCTTCTTTATGATATCTATGACACTTGAAGGGGATTCCTTCTTAATCCGGGATATTCCTATTAGAAAAAACTCGATAGGTAATATTTACTTCCATATATAACCCTTCAAGAGGGTTCAAATTTACCAAAATTCTAACTATGACCATCTTACTATTGATCTCATATGACCTATTAACCCCTAAAAAGGATCATAATTTGTTTATGATAATTATGAATGCCTCCAACGACCAACATTGAGGTGGTAACCCAATAATTTTTACCCACAAAGGAGCATAACCCTATTTCTGTTGAATGGCATAAAAAAGAGGGTTCCATCTTTTCATCAGTCTTGATGAAAAATCATGACACCATGTTTTTCCTAGAAGCCATCTAGACACTTCTACAGAATTGAATTTAAACATGAACCATCCTTGTGTGGGAGTGCTTACTTTGGGGAGATCGTTTAACTTCTTCCCCCATTCCTTTTCAGTCCCTTCACATAGGTACTCAGCTGTAAATTACCTACCTTGGTTCAAACCACCATCCTCTCTAATGTCCCCATAACTTCCCCTAACTGAACTTCTTGTTTGTGCCCCAAGTTCTATTCTTTATTTTTTTACTCTCACACACTTTCCTTTTTGTTGTTTCTTCTGAGGGTGGTGTTGTACATCTAGGCTTGCCTGAGCTCTTAGGGTTTCCACCTATTAATCAAGCCACCCTTCTCACTCCTGGCTTCTCACTCCACAGACCTTCCATTTTCCTCTTCCAGGGAATTCAAGTAATTAGATGGTCCTCCTTGATGAAGCCCTTAAAACCCTAGAGAAAAAATCTCGAACAAATCATATCCCATCCTTTGTTCTATGCCATAGACAAACCCTCCTCGAACATTACCTTCAAAGGAAAATATTGATCGCAAAAACCCTATACCACCCACCACTGCCTCATTAAGGACCTGCTCAAAAGCATGGAAATCCTCTAAGAGGGTACCTCCCAAATGGGCATCTGTAGGAATGTTGGTATACATATTTGTGCATGCAATTGGATCTGATACCTTAAACTCTAGCAAAATATGTGGACCCAACATGAGAGATGACCCCTTACTCTGTACTGAAAGGAAGGCAAGAGGGGAGATGATGGAGGTAACTGACATTGCTGACTCCTGAGGCTAAAGAGAAGCTTTAACTCCCAAATTCAAAGCACTAGTTGTCCTCCAAAACTCCAAATCATGAATCTGGGGTGGCACTTTTATCTAGATGGGAGGAGAGTCACTGTGATTGAATTAATAATCCACCTCATTCACATTTTTTCTGCCACCCTCAATCATATCCTTTTCATTAATCGTTAGCATGCATAAGGTAAAAATGACGTAGAGACTTGATACCAACCATAGCATACAATCTCGTTGCTCACTAAAGGATACCAGCACCTACGTTTTTCCTCCAACTCTGAGAATAAAGACTCACTACAGGCCCATGACCTACGCGCATCACCAAACATAATACGCTGTTACAAACCTAAATTTCCATTTGATCATAATATTTATAAAAAAATCATAATGAAAATTATGAGTTTAAAAACAATAAAAAAATATTGTAGATTAGGTTGACAATATCATAGTTTGATTGTAAAATATATGCGGTAAACAATGTCACTTGTTTTCTCTTTTAGGAGATTATAATTCAATTTCTCATTAATGAAATTTAAAGTATTAATATTTTAATTTGCATATTATTTAAAGGTGTTGTCTACCGACACTACAAATTAGCTCTGACGACAAATTTCTTGCCATAATTTGGCAAAAAAAAATCAAAAAATTAGTGTTGGAGTGTTCGAATTATTTTTTTGACGGTGGAAATGGATTCAACACCATCAAGAACCCCTAGGGCACCCAAAATCCTGAATTTTGATAGTTGTAACCCAGATTTTCAAAAACGTCTATCGGATTTTTTCATAATCTTGCTGGAATTTCCATTATTTTCTATGTTAATTTGTGTGTTTTTAGACTACATTTTATTTAAATTTTCAAGTATAAATTTCATCGGAATCATATACATAATAATTTTAATATAAAAATGTGACATTGTTGTTAGCAACTGAAATCAACCTAGATTCATCTAACTCTGGATCTTGAGCTGAAAAGGATCAAATCCCTCGAGCCAGTTTTTTTTTCAAATTCTAGACTCTAAACAGAAAATTTACACCTCAAAAATTTTGATCCTTACAGCTTATAATACATTGAAAATTAAATATATATAAACTAATCTATACGATTAATTAAAATTAAATAATATAATAAAATCATGTATAAACACTTCCATATATAATATTTGTGTTCAAAATTTAAAAAATACAAAAACTAAAACTAAAACATGGAAAAAAAAACAAAGAAACAAAACTAAAATCAAAATCCAGAAAAGCTAAACCAAACCATAGTTAAATTCAATTAGTTTTACACCATATATTCAACATTTCAAACATCATTTAATGGAAAGATATATTTTCCATATATTCAATGTTTTTCATTGGCTTTTAAAAATTAAATAAATAAAAACGTTATCGAACCAGCAAATAGTTATTTCAAACTCAAATTTATTTTACATTTAGAAAAATCAAATATTCTTTCAGTTCCATATCCTATTAAAACATTCATTTAAATAATTAATATGATATATTTAAGAATTTTAATCCTGGATTTTGATTAGTTTATCCTTTAGTTATTTTCAAGCACATATATAAATATTATCACGTACCCCTACATGTAATGAAACAAATATAATATAATTATTTAAATTATGAAAATATTATATTTATAGATATCTAATTTAATTAAATTAAACTGTGGTGTCGGCCTGGAGTATGCCGTAAAACTGCTTCTGCTTGGCTAAGAGCTCGTCTTCCTCGGACGTAAGGAAACAGGTTAACGGCCCAAGACCCAGAGGCATCTGGCAGGAGTGAAAGCCTGCTCCCTTACGGACCACCAGCGGGTTATTACAGGTGGCGTGGTTTTCCTTGATAACGGTGATGAGTCAAATCGACATTCGCGGATAGCAACCAGAGATGGTTGTCCTCACTGTTGGTTTGACACCTGAGTTTGATAGGTTTTGCCACCTTCAGAAAAAAAAAAATTAAACTGTGGTGTTTTATGTTATATCTATGCTATAAAGATTAAGTTGTATTGTTTTATATTATATCTATTTAAAATACATATAATTCCAAACTTATTATTCAATTATGTTTCAATAAAAGGATAAAAGTTTATTTTTATTAAATAATTTAAAAATATATATATTTAAAGAAGTTTAATTTTAGATTTAAGTTATTTTATTATTTAAATATTATTACTTATACGTAGATATTTTTATATAACATTATATATATTATCATTGAGTAAAAAGATTTATTTTATAACTTACTGTAAGAATGATGTATAATTCTATTTATGTTTACATGTGCTTTTAAAAAAAATAAAAATAAATATTCTTTAAATTAAAAAATAATGTCTGTTATATATATATATATAATTTTAATTAAAAGTATTATAAAAGGTAATTTCACTCTAAGTGTGATTTCTTTATTGGTTTTTGATATTACAATCCAAGGGAGATAATTAACTTTTATAATTTTATTCAAGTTTAGAAGAAACATAAACATATATGTATATATATGAACTAAAATATGTAAATAAATCATTTTAATATTTCAATATCAACTTTAGAAGAAACATAAACATATATGTATATATATGAACTAAAATATTTCAATGTGTAAAGAGAATAAGTAATCAAAAGTAAAAAAGATTGAAATTAATATTGAAATGTATTTAAAAATATATTAATAGAATTTTTTTTAATGTGGACAATGTAATCCATAAATAAAATATGACAATACTCATGTTAACTAAATTATTTCAATATCAACAACCTACATATAATATATGGTTGTTAATAATAATAATAATAATAATAATAATAATAATAATAATGTATATATATTACATAATGTAATTGAAAAATTAAATTCTTACTGTTATAGCATTTTAAGTCTAATTATTTTTAGCTTCCACCCTTTTGTTAAGGGTTAATTTTGAATGGAACAAATATTTGCTGGAATTGCATGTTTAAGCTATTTTATTCTTAGTCAAGGGATTTTCAAGGTATTGAATCCATTTATGCATTCAAAAATGTAATATATATATATATATATATATATATATATATATATATATATATATATATAGAGAGAGAGAGAGAGAGAGAGAGAGAGAGAGATGTCAGTTGTTGTGCACCTTCCTTGCCACAACCACAAACCACATGGCCCATGCCACATAAGCGACATGCCATCTATCGAGCTAGTGGAACCACGTGCCATGTTGGGTGCAAAAATTAACACAAATCAAATGCATTAGGGTTAGAGTTTTGCACTCTGTGTTTTCCAGAAGTTGTTCCTATCCTTGTTTATTCTTCTTCAAGCCCAATGTGTTGCCATTGGGGCTACTCTGATTATTGTTTGACCCGCCTCCTTCTTTGTTTGACCTCCAAATCCTTTGTTGCATTTATGGATGGATTTCGTTGTTTCGCGTGGTTCGTGGGGGGTTTTCCATTGCGCTTGTGGGTATTTCGTCTAGGTTGTGGGAGGACTACCATTGCTCCTGTCGTTGTTTCACCTGGCTCATGTGGGATTTACCAGTACACCCATTGTTTCGCTTGGTTCATGGGGGGTTTACCATTACGCTTATCGTTATTTCACCTAGTTCATTAGTGGTTTTCCATTACGCATGTTATCTCTGCTGATTGTGCATCCTATGGACTGTAATGGAGCCTATGGGAGATTTTATTTGGTTTGGTGGTGGAAATGCAAGCTTTGGGTTTGAATCGGTTTTCATGAACGTAACTTGTTATTTTTCTAGTTTTATCCATGATTTTTTGTCAAAATTTTTGTAGTTTGCTCTGAAACTAATATTTCCGTCTCTCTATTATAGGTAATCTCTATCTTTGTTGCAGGTAAGTTATTCAAATTTATAAATACATATAAATTATATCAATATCTATATCATTCATAGATAGATTATATCAGTATAAATAATGGCTATGCTTAAAAAAATATGCATCCTAATGTGGTTACACCAAAAACAATTATGACACCCCTATGGTTGATAGCCTCCACAATCTTCATTTCCCAACCTTATTGAGTTGCATGTTTGATCCAAGTAGGTTGGACTACACAATAATGGCTAATTAGGATGCGTTGGATTGCTTCCATATGATTGAATCCAATTTCCCCCTTGTAGCCATGGAGTAATTGAGTACCCATAGCTCACAATTGTGCTATTAACCCTTGCATTAAGTGGTGGTGTTTGATAATGATACATAGGGTTAACACATGCACTTGTAGGAATATAGCAAGTGGGAAAATCCCAATTTTGATAGCGAGGGACTTTGATGTTTATGAGGTCTTGGAATAATGATGTATTATCTGCAATATGGTCTAATGTGTTTGACATCATCCTAGTTTCATTGACTATGCTTGCATAATTTTCAACCCTATATGGCATCCCTTGTTCTTTTTGAAGAAATTGTTGAGCGTTTCTTGATTCCCTTTCCTACCTTGATAACTATTTTTATGGTACTTCTCTCGCCTTACTTCTCTCTTTCAAGCCTTTCCTCTGATCAACATTGTCTTGCAACAATCCTTGTTGCCTTCTTTTCCTCGAATAAATCCTTCATTTTCTATTTTAATTCTTGAATTTCAAGTTTCTTTTGTTTAGACTTAACTAGTTGTTTTATATAGTCTTCTGAGGTGAGTAATTGTGTTACTTCGGCCAAAACAAAGATTATTTGTTGTTCATTGTCTTTTTTCCATTAACACTCTCTCTACTGGTAGATTTAGGAATCGACCAAGTAATTGATCCTTCCCAGGAATTTTGTTCTCCTTTCTTGACACTTTCATTTCAATATTTGGGACAACTATTTGAAATATGTTGTTATTTCATATGATTTGTCATTATGTACAATATCTTCTTCCATTGGTGTATTTTCCACAAAAATATGAAAATTTCATTGTTTAATTTTGTTGGTTGTGAAGGCATGTTCATGCTTTCTTCATTAGTTTTTGAGGCATTATGTTTGTTCATATTCATCATGGCTTCTTCCAGCCATGATGGCAGGGATACTTGGCTTGGAAATATCAATTGGTCAATGTTGCTTCCTAGTGTAATATTAACAACATCATTTTCAACCACATTCTTAGTTTCAATGGCGTGACCAACAACGTCATTAATAGTATCACACATAGAAATTGCATGTGCTTCAGTTGGTAGAAAACCCTCCATGTTACTGTCAATTGGTTCATGATTATACTATATTTCACTTACATGTTCTTCATCGTTACCATAGAAGTGTCCTTAAGAGAGGGAGACCATATTATCAGGTGCAACTTCATCTTCTTGTTCATCCACTTCTTCTTATGCATCATCATGTGCCTGAAAATTCCATTCTTCTTGACCATCTAGATCAAATGCTTCACTGTAACGAGTATAATGGATAAGAGCATCATAATTCAGTGGCCAGATTCTAGTTTTCCAAAAGACAACCTTGATATTTGATGATATGAGATCCCTTTTAAAGGATTTACTTGCAAGCTTAGCTAGCTAAAACCTTTTCACATAAAATCCGGGATTATTTTTTATCCATGAAACTCACTCTGACCTGAAATAGTTCCAGAAAGGTCGAAGCACACTCACATCAAGGGGTTGCAATCTTTGAGTGGTATGAGTAGATGATGTTAACATGTCGATGCCTAAATTGTTAGGCTCCCCAATTGTTTGCACAACAATGTGGCTTCCTTGTCCATCTAAAACTAGTAGGTGTTTGTTTTCAGTTGAGACACCTACTGGCGTATATACAACAAAGTGACAAAACCAATAAAATAAAAAATCGTTAGTCATTCATGCATAGGGATGTTCAGCCATGCATGCACCTAATTCACAATTTGTATATATTTTTCTAGTTGAGTTTTACCTTTGAATACATAAAATCCTGGGAGTAAAGCGCCAATTATATTGACACAACATAGAATAGTTATGCACTCCCTACTCTTAGGAAAATCTTTGGCACATTTCATCTCCCTCTCTTGGAAATTACCCACATGCCAAGATTCCTTCCTTCATGAAAACATTTTTCATCACTGTTTAATAAATGGTCAGGAGCATAAGAGTGTTTGTCGTGTGCACTAAAAGGAGTGTCATAGAACTTAGAGATAGTTTCAGGGTGTATATTTAAAGCTATATATTTGTCAAGGCCCTCATCTATATGCAATACAATGTCTGGATTCCTTTTCTTAAACCTAAACCACCATAATTTACTAGGAAACTCGTCTTTGAATGGGTTTGGCCTCCCCTGACATATTTGAGAAACTGTGGATTTGAGTTGTATCAACTCTAGTCTATGTCTCAATCGGTCCATCTCCTTACACCATTGAACCACCTTAGCCTCCTCCTCTTTAGTCATAATTGTAAGAGGCCCTCTACATTTCGTATGAGTGAGCCCATTTATCCAATAATGTATTGACAAGGGAGAAATACCATGCTTTTTTGTAGATGCTCAAACTTAATATCCATTAAAATCTATATTACTAATTGCACCTAACATATCCTCTTATATAGTTGATCTTCATAGTTGAACTTGTACCTTTAACTATTGTTTATGGTCACTCTATGGTTGATGGTGGGACAACATCATATTTTGCCACATGGTCATTCTCAACAACATTGTTGGGAGAATTGTTGACATTCACATGATCCACCCTATCCTCATTTCATGAAGTGGATTGTAGTTGGGAACCCATAGTCACTCACCTCCTCATTTTCCTTATACGAGCAACATAACTAACTCTTCCCATAGTTGTAAGTACTTGAAGGTTTATTACATGCATTTAGTTAACAATAATATATTATACACACTTATATAAAGCTTGAATTTTTTCTTTCCTATAGGCTATTAATATTTTTTATTTTCCTACAGGAAATTAACAACATGTTAGTTTATTCATAATTTCCAGGATATTTCAATAAAGAATTTGCAATAACATGGATTAGAATAGAGACACAATTCACTATTAAAAAAAAGTAGCAACTTAATATATTTTCATACATATGCATTTTTAACAATATCCTTGTAAAATAAAATATATAGGAGAAGGATTTTAGGATTTGCACTAGAGATAGGGGCTCTAATCCAAACACTATGATTGTATTTCAAATGGAAAATCACTGCCAACATGTTGAATTGACATAGACTTTGTTGTATATCTTCAAATATATCAGTAAATGTTTTTGATAACTTATTTTTCCACTTAATGTACTATGACTGTATTTCAAATGGAAAATTGCTGCCAACGTGTTGAAATTGACCTAGACTTGGTTGTATGTCTTCAATTATATTAGTAAATGTTTTTGATAACTTGTTCTATAATTCAAATAAAATGACGTAGACATTAGAGTATTTCAAGTAAAACAAGTGAACCCTAGTTCTTTTTCTGGTTAAGATGTTGATCTAGTTAATATGTTGGCTATGTTACTGGGAGTAGATCTTATACTTAGTATAGGACTACACGCTAGTTTTCCTAAAACCGGGAAAGAAAATTGCTAAACTTGGACACTGCTAAAATAAGAACAACAACCCTTTACAACAAAAAATTTCTTTTTATAGCCAACGTGGCACACTTAGTTGTTTTGCAGACTATAACCTTAGTCTATGGTCAACCACAAGTTCGTGATGATCACAAGTGCTGGCAAGTGCATCCAAGTTTCTCTGTGATCCATTAGGAGAGGAGGCTAGGAAGAAGATGTCATCATCAATGATAAGTAATGAGATAAGGGCATGGTGTAATATACAACCATCATCAACTTTTCTATTCTTTCTAAGAAACTTTTCAAGTTCAAAATCTATATTCCAGATAATGTTGAAGAGAGAGGACACTCTTTTCTGACTCCAATAATGCTCCTAATATTATTAGAAAGGCCATCTCCCATGTGGAAATGGTCCACTATTTCCTTTTACAGCCTCATGATAACAATGACTACATTTGGTACTTCAATGCCACAACCTCTCAAATAAAAAGTGTATTGGAATGGAGTGAGAAGTCTTTCTAAGTGAACAAAACAACAATAGACCATAGATGATCTTTGTCTAGCATTCTTGATGATAGCTTAATGAATATAGATTTGATCTATAGTATTTTAATTGTCCTTGAAGCATCGCTAACCTATAATGCTATAGTTCTTTCAAATTACTTTGATAGAAACATGCCAAGAATAATAGCATGAAATTTTACAAAATTGTGCCCAATCATAATAGTTCTACTTCTTAATTGAGTTATAAATAATATGAATACTATGTGGGTCCATGAAGATGCAAAACTTAAAGACACCACATCATTAAAGAGATCTATAATAGGAAATGTAAGAGAATCAACACCATGCTTGACGAATTCAATTTTAAACCACTTGTAATCAACAACTTTGCTAGTGCTCAAATTTGAATGGATTTCCTCACACATTTGAGAGTTTAAAAGTCAGAAGAAGTTGGAGAGGAGATAGTCGCTTAGTTAATGGTATGAAACATAATAAAGTTATATGCCATGAGGAAGTTGATCTTGTGGATGGACATTTGAAAAGGGGTCCTGCCTTGGAAGGGGGGTGTTGTATCATTTGTAAGCCACATTTTTGTACAAAGAGGCTAGTTTTGGATGATATTTCCTTGAAACAATAATAGGTTATTGTCTCATGATTGGGGAAGTGACTAGGTTTGAAAATGAATAATATACTTTTCTTATCGTTGAAGTAAATATTGGTTCTATTTACCTCAAATTTTTAGTAGTTGGTTACGACATATCCTTTATGATAGGTAAACTATGCTAACTACTAGAAAAATCTATAATATCACAACTATCACTTTCGAGAATAATACTTCTTAGTGTGTAATACAAATACGATTTCTCCTAATTGTGCTAGTAGATTGACCGAAAACACTGAAACAAGTTGAACTCAAAAACCAAACCTTGAAATTACTTGGTTTCAAACTGAGGCATACTCCTTCAAATGACATTGCAAGCTAAACTTTTAGACCCCAATATCAAGCATGTGAAAATAGTGAACCAACAAGAACTCTTCAAATAGGGGACATGAACTTAGCAATAATCTATTCAAAAATATAATGAAGATAAAAACTCTTGGGTTCAACTGGTCAAGGGGGAAGAAAGCACCCCTAGTTGTGGATGGAAGCTAATTTTGATGAAGAAAGACATGGGTAGGCTTAGGATTTGAACCTCTAAGTTTGCAACCTCCTCTCCTCTTTCAATTAATTCTAGAGATGTTCCTCATTTGATGCCTTTTTGACCCTACCATTGTAAAGTCGAATCTACAAGAGAAGGAATTCATGATGTGCACTATAGATAAGGGCTCTAATCCAAATACTATGATTGTATTTCAAATGGAAAAGTATTGTCAGTGTGTTCAAATTGACCTAGACTTTGTTGTATGTCTTCAAATATATCAGTAAATGTTTTTGATAACTTGTTTTTGCACTTAAAATTCTATGACTATATTTCAAATGGGAAATTACTGCGAGCATATTGAATTGACCTAGATGTGGTTGTATGTCTTCAAAAATATCAATTAATGTTTTCGATAACTTGTTTTATGACTTAAAATACTATGATTGTATTTCAAATTGAAAATTACTACCAGTGTGTTGTAATTAGTCTAGAATCTGTTGTATATCTTCAAATATATCAGTAAATGTTCTTAATAACTTGTTTTTCAACTTAAAATACTATGATTTTATTCAAATGGAAAATTACAGCTAGTGTATTGAAATTGACCTAGAGTTGGTTATATGTCTTCAATTATATCAGTAAATGATTTTGATAACTTGTTTTATGACTTAAAATAAAATGATTAGATATTGGAGGGTTTCAAATAAAACAAATGAAAACCAATTCTTTTCTTGGTTAAGATGCTATTTGTGCCATTGGGACTCGATCTTATACTTAGTATAGGACTCGAACCATAGCTACTAGTTATGATGGGTATGTTTCTAGATATGGATCATCAACATCAATGACTGGTTCATATACAAATGATTTATCCTCTAATGGTAATCCTGAACCCTGGGATCGAACTAAGGCCTATATTCTTGCACTTTCATCAATTGATTGATTCTCCTCTTAATCTATTAAGTATTATTCTCCTCTTAACCTTTCCAACCTGCATGGATGTATGTTTTGTACAATTCAATGTTTTGTTTGGATTTCATGTTTTCTTGTGATGTTTTGTGCATGAGTATATACTATATAGACTATCATGAAAAAATAAATAAATAATAAGAACAATAATAGTAAATGACTTGAATAAAGATCAATCAATAGGGAAAACTGAAATAAATATGAACAAAGACCAATAATTTAACATAAATTACACTGGTTGGTTCGAAACGCGTCGCCAAATGATTTATCTTGTGATTTTTGCCGAAGATCTTCTCTTAAACTTGATATGGATCACAAAAGCCTCAATTCAACAATTGTTGACAGGTATTCAAGAGTTGTATTTATATTGTTTTTTGACCGCTAAATTGCCCCATGAAAGACAGTCTACCTTTCGAATTCCACGACGATCACCCTTGTTGCTGGGTTTTTTAATCTTCTTTTCCAAATGACAAGATTTACACACTTTTCAATGAGATATAATGTACATTGAAACTTGTACATTACAATTGTCCTTATCGATTTAGTCGGTTCTTAACATCAAGGTTTAAAAGCTTTTCAGTGACATATGACGTATGTTAAACCAAAGACAAAACATTGTCAGTTCATTATTTCATAATACTTTGGCTCACCTCATCAACATCCATGTTTTCACATACCATGCGGAGCGTGTGAATTGGTATGAGACTGTTTTTTTTACCTTGAAAGTTATGGAAATTTCGGTTATATTTTGATTTAATTTAACTAATGGTTGTTAAATTTCAATATTTTAGGTGTCTCAAAAGTTTTTGGTGGTACTGATAACATTTTCACCATTGAAAATATGATTCAAACATTGCCTCTACAAGATTTTTTGAATTTTTTGCCCATATTCTAGACACTTTTGGCCGTTCAGGCAATTCCTCTGCCTTCGTAGATGACTTCCTTATTAAAAGGCCAAAAGACGGGTTGACAATATTCGTGGCTCCATGAAAAGGCACCCATGTTTCAATGTACCCCATGTAAATGGTTTCCTATACTCTAAATGTTAGTTTCCCTTTTTGTTCAACCATTTTTGGTCAATTTTGATGCAATTTGCAGAAATTTAATGAAATATTTTTCTGAATTAATTTATATATTTAAAAACACATTTTAAACAATTTAGGTTCATGTGTTTTTGTTGAAAATGATATAGTCAGTTTCTAGTGGAAAGAAGCAAGTTTTTTCCAAATAACTTCATTATTACTCATTTGTATTTTTCAAGTTTGGAATTTGGTGATAAATTTTAGATAAAATTTATGTTTTTCAAATTTAGAACTTGGTGATAAAATTCAAATAAAATCATAAATTTTAGTTATTTAAAATGTACTTTTGAATATATAAATAGGTTCAGTGTTCTAAAACATACATGAAACATATATATTTTACAAATTACAACCAAATTTATAATTTCAAAAAATCCTTACCAAAAATGTTTTCATAATTTATGTTTTCAAGCACTCTAAAGCACTCTAAGTGTGGGATGACCAGCCAAAGGTAAATATTAAATATGTAGTAAGTCAATAATTGACTTACTTCCTTTCCATATTGGATGAGAATAAAGCATTTTCATCTTATCTATTGGATTAATTGACACATTCCACCAAGAACCACCATAACTATCAATCAAAACTGAACACAATTAATCTTAATCAAAGACCATTTCTACACATATAGCTGTCTCCCTCATCATAAAATAATTGTTCGAAGGAAAAGGGAGAAAACGTTATCAACCAATACCATCTGTACACACTTACCTGTCTTCCTTATCATAAACTAATTGTTCGAAGGAAAAGGGAGAAAACCTTATTAACCAATGAAAATATAAAATTTAAGCACAAAATGTTATTAACCACTATATATATATATATATATATATATATATATATATATATATATATATATACTAACTATCAAGGATAGGATTTAGCCTTCTAAATAGACCCTTTTTTTTCACTAAAATAGAGTGATAATGAAAATGCTCAGCTCAATGACAAAGGCTCGGAGGTTCAAATCCGAGACCGTTTTCCCATTTTTGGGAAATCCAAATTTTTTTGGAAAGTGAAATAGCGAGTGGCGGTCGTATTCAAATCCCCGGCCCAATCCCTTCTAAGAAAGAAACAAACATCGAAAAAGATCAATATGGTCAAATACTAAAATACTAAAAGTTGTTTCAAATGAACTGAAAGTGAAGCGTCATACATATATAAACAAAAATATTGTCAACGAATTATATGTTACATTGTTTTTTACGGCATTATTATTATTGATTGTTTCTAGAATATATAAAATCCGTAGCTACTAGCTAGGGTATGTTTTTGGATATTGATCATCAACATCAACGATTGGTTCTATGCAAATGATTTATTCTCTGATGGTAATCCTGAACCCTGGGATTGACCTAAGCTCTATAATCATACACTTTCATCAATTGATTGATTCTCTTCTTAATCTATTAAGTAGTATTATCCTCTTAACGTTTCCAACTTGTAAGGATATATGTTTTGTACAGTGAAATGTTTTCTTTGGATTTCAGGTTTTTTTTGACGTTTTGTGCATGAGTATATACTATATAGGTTGTCATGAAAAAATAAATGAATAATAATAACAGTAATAGTAAAGGACTTGAACAAAGATCAATGAGTAGGAAAACTGAAATAAGTACCAATAAGCTTAAATCATTATGAAAAAAGATTAATCAGTATGAAAAATTGAAATAAATATTGTGATAAATAACCTATTTATATTGTGCAAAAACTAAAATAAATAACCTGATTATAATGTGCACTCTCTCTGATGGTATGTCTCGAGGGCTAATGAATAGTTTGAATGTTTAAAATGCAAATTCAGCAAAAGTTGAAGTTATTTGAGACTTTTTTGTTATTGAATTTGATTGGTAACAAGGATTGACATAGATTGAAATCTCTCAAATTTGAATGTTTGTTTTAAATTGATTTGGATTTGATCCAACAATTGAAAATTTGTTATCATTGATCCTTGTATTTTGACTTGTTTAATGGATAATTTAATAGGTTGGGTGTCATTTATTGAACTCCATGCGTTGAATTGTTGAATAACCCCGCGGTTGTGACTGACATCCATCAACTTTGGGTATGTGTTGCTTTGAGTGTGCATTGAGATACTTAGCTCCAATTCACTTCAATGGGGTTTGAAGTGATGGGTACCATGTACTAGTGGATTAGACCATTTTGGAATAAGTTTTAGGTTTTTTTGTAGCTGGGACAAGATGTTTTGTACTTTATATATGAACAATTGTGGGCTCAGTCAATATATGGGTAAGTTTTGGACATAATTTAAAATATATTTACATTTTATGTCATTTATTTTTGTTTAAATATTAATATTATATGTGTCAAATTCTAGTGGCTTAGGGAAATTAATATTATGACAACTACTCATCCTGCTCAACAATAAACATTTCTCCCTAATCAAAACCAATACTCCATGTTTTAATTAGAATTTAAAATTCAATCCATAGTGTTATAACAAAGATTGTTTTTTTTTCTCGGGGAAAAATCACAATTTTCTATTAGAGAAAGAAAATTACATGTTGTAGATGCATGTGTGGCATATGCATATGTTGGGCCATGGCCGTCAAAAAATAGTTTTGTACAAAAAACCCTTGTAGGGTGGACTGTAAATAGTTTTGTAGTAACTATATAAATAAGATTATATCATTTACTGTTAGGAAGAGACAAAAATATACTACAAAATTAGGGCTTGTTGGCCCTCAGGTAGTTTTGATCTATGTATGGCTGATGATAGTATTGGAAGTGTTCATCACCCTGCTGTTCCTTTATGAGCCAGATTCCCCTGGGCTGGACCGTGGCCTCCTTGGATAGTTGGTCGGCAGCCTGATTACATTCCCTGTAAATATGTTGACAAGAAATATATTTAAAATGGGATTTAAATAGAAATGTTTCATGCAATATATTTCTTAGTGAATGCATATGACATGTAGATGCATTTTTGAACCAGTTAATAATGATTTTTGAATCCCCAAAGATTTGAAGATGTTTGCAATCATGAGCAAGTGCAAAGTGGAGAAGGTGGCGAAGTGTAATAAGTTCAGAAAAATTATTAGTTCCAGCCCCCAAACCAATTTGAATGTGATAAATATGGTTTTTATTTTGGTGTAACAGAATACCCCTGCCCCCGCATCCATGTTCTTGTGCAGCGCCATCAAAGAAAGCCCATGACATATTGCAGTTTATGACTTCAGTGGTCACTATTCGGACAGTTTGAGTATTGTAATCATATGGTATTTCATGGTATGCATTTAATATGCGAGCAATAGATATTGGTCAGCTGATTGCTCTGTCCCTGAAGATATATCCATTTCAGTTCAGCCATATAAACTAGCTTATAGTCAAAGGTAAAAAGTTATGTTTTTGGTTCGAGGTCTGCGACCTCCAGCGATTCCATGCTTCCATGATGTTGCTACCAGATAATCGAGTTGTAATGGAGAGGGACGAAAGAACCTGTGACCATAAGTAAACAACCGTAGAACAGTGAAGAAAAAGATGGTCATTTGATTCTTCAGCCTGTTTGCACAAAACGCACCAAGAGGGGCCATGAAATGACCCGTGCATTAGGTTGGTCCATGTAGGTGTTTTGTTCTTTAAAATGTTCCACATTAGTAACCTGGTGCGAGGAGGGGCTTTGAGCTTCCATAAATATCGCCACCAATCAATGAGCACAGGTGGGGTGAGTGAGGCTTGGATGATAGGATATCCTTCTTTGGGAGTATATTTTCCATGCCCAACATGTGCCTAGATGAGTTCATCAGCCCCCTCCTTGATGCGCACATGTGATTCTAACAGAGATTTTATGTAATCATCCCATGATTGGTGCCATTGTGTTGGGATGCCTAATACCCCTGTCGATTTCCATGCTTGAGAGAAAATGGTAGTATTCTCCATATCAGCAATGGTTGCAAGCCTGTGAATGTCATTGTGCTTGAGGAATTGAATGAGGTCAGGTGGGATCCTGTGCATATTACCACTAACCTGTCCACGGGTCTATGCCAATCCACACCGATTGACCATCACTGATGCACTAGACTAGACCATTCCTGAGAGTGGGTAGAGCGTGAAGGACAACTCTCCATATAGAAGAAATACCCATTTTGCACCAGGTTGGGAGCCGAATCCAATCCATGATCTGTAATGGCCAAATGTATTTGTAATGCACCACCTCTATCCATAGACTGTTAGATGTAAGGATGAGCCAACCCATCCTAGAAACTAGTGGATGGGAAAAGGTGGGTAGGTCTTTTAATCCCTATCCCCCCCCACTTTTTTGGTAGTGCGATTTGGGTCCATCCCATCCAAGAAAATGGTTTCGCTTCCTCATTTTTGTTCCAAAGAAATCTGCAGACTAATTTTTGTATCCGAGCAAGGACTCCTTTTGAGATCCAAGCTAATGAAATCCAAGACATTTCCTCCAGTATCGATTTGATGAGTACAAGTCTCCCTACTCTTGAAATAAATCTATGGTTCCATTTGAGGAGTCTCTTTTCGATCTTGGCCACCAGCCATGTCCAATCTGCAATTTTGTAACCATGAGGTTTAATCAGAAGCCAAGATATTTAAGACCAACCTCCAATTGTAATCTTTGATAGGGAAATTTTTGAGAGGCTATCTGCATTTCCTGTAGTGAGAAAGCAAAGAAGGTGATAGTGGATTTCATCCTATTGGACTCCATACCTGTAGCACCAAAAAAAAGTAACATAATATCATGGAAAACAAAGGAGTCTCGGATACTACCATTTAGAAAAATTAGAACATCATCCACAAAAAGGAGGTGGGTGATAGTACAGTGATCAATGATCTTCAGACCAAGAATCTGCCCCTCCCTTCTGGCCTGATGAATGAGTCTGCTGAGTCCTTCCATAACTAGGAGAAATAGGAGAGGGGATAGAGGGCAGCCTTGCCTGAGCCCACGCTCTGCATGAAAGAAATAGGAAGCAGAGCCATTAATGAGAACACTGAAAGAAGTTGTTGTGATATAGTTCATGGTCTAGGTGATAAAGGGTAAGGGGAAGCCCAAATGAGTAAGTAGAATTCTAATGTATAGCTAGCTAACCCGGTTGAATGCCTTGGATAGGTCAATTTTGAGTATGGCCCCTTTGAGCTTCTTCATCTTGATGGAATGGAGTTCCTCTTTTGTGGTGCCTACTAGTTCATGTATTTGTCGATTGTGCAGGCAAGAAAATTTCTTGGGCAGAATATGGTTTAATAGAATGGGCTTAAGGCGATTGGCAATAATCTTGGCAATGATTTTGTAGAGGCAGTTGTAGAGAGTGATGGGCTAAAAGTCATTAAATGAGTTGGGAGAATCCACTTTGGGGATAAGGGCTATAAAAGTGGAGTTGATAGCCTCGTACATACGTCCAGTAAGTCTGCGTTCCTCCACAACATTAAGAAGATCCTATCTAATGGTATCAAATAAAGCAATATAGAATTAAATTGTCCACCCATCTGGGCGAGGGCTCTTATATTTTTTAAACCATTTAATAGTGCTCTCCAGTTCACCCATGGTAACAGGTTTGACAAGGTCATCAGAGTCTTCTTGGTCAACATAACGTGGGAATAGGCCATCTATTTGAACAATTTCAGCTATGGATGCACCAGGGGGATCCTTGAACAACTTTTGGAAGTGTGAATTTCCTAGATGGGCCAGCTGGTGAAAAGAGGAGGCGTACTGTCCATCTTCAATGGGCATTTTCCAAATAGTGTTGTTGGCCATCCTCCCCTTGGAAAAATCATGGAATAATTTCATATTATCATCCCCAAACTTTAACCATATAGCACAACTCCTAAGTCACCATTATTCCTCACGTTCTTTAAGAATCTTGGATCTTTGTGACTTTAAGTCAGTGAGGTGAGATTTTGCATCATTCGATATGAATCCTTTACCTTGCTCATCGAGTAGATTGGCCATCTTTTTTTTCTATGGTCGTGAGGGCAAGATCATCACGGTTTCTTTTTTCCTTCTCCCATTTAATAGTTAGACTCTTGATCTCGAGTAAATTTTGAGAGAAGCCTTCAACTATAGATCTCCCCCTAGATGGTGGATGAGGGTCTCAGTAATACATGACCAATTTGATGTAATTAGAGTTCAAAAACCAAGAGGAGTTTAATTTAAATGGATCCCTTGGGTTAGAAAAGAGTCTAGATATATTAAGGTATATAGGAGAATGGTCAGAGATTCCACCCACTAACGATAACTAGGTAGATCCTGAATCAAATATTCCGTGATGAGAAATCGATCCACTCACCTAGCTAAAGAAACATCTCCAGTTCTTCTATTGCGCCAAGTTAGTTGTATCTTGTGCATGGGGATATCAATAAAATGTTGTTGTTCCATGAGGTGTGACATGGCATCCGAAAGTGGATCTATCTAGGCATTGCATCCCCAAGATTCCCCATATCCAATAGAGAAATTCAAATCCCCTCCTAGAATGAGATTGTCCAAATTTACAAGGGATAAGTTGGGCAAATGAGTCCAGAAGTCAACTCGATTGAGACAAGGAGCATAAATATTTAAGATTTTGATCTCCATCCCTAATTCAAATGCATAGATGTCCATTCCAATAAATCCAGCTCCACCCCATGTGGTGATAATCTTAATATTATGTAGATTGATGCCTAAGGAAATACCTCTAGATCTTCTGATTGCATCATGTGCATGGAAAGTCCAGCCCAACTTCAGTTTTTGTAGAATGGGGATGATCAGGTCAGCATTGCAAGGGTTTCTTATAGGTATTTGATATCAGTGGTCTCAGAATCCAATAACCTTCTCAGGGCATATTTTTTAGTAGGGATCGCAAGACCCCTACAATTGAAAGATAGTCATTTCATGATAGTAACCGATTGAGGGTGTTCGATGCTTTAAGAACCCTATCGAGTATGGATTGCCTACCCAATTTCACATCCACCCCAGCCTCGATGATAGCCTTGGAGATGAATGAGTGTCTACCTCTAGTGGACTTGGTGGATTTAGGAGGAGAAATCAACCCTATCCCAGATTGATCGGGTGGATGTGATACCCTACACTAGGGGTTGTATGAGCGGGAATGACTAGAGGAGGTAGGAATATCCAGGAAGGGATTGGAATGCAATTGAGGTATGGAGGGCGGAGTGGTGGAGATAGTCGGAGAGTGTAGGTCCAATAGGCAAGAAAGAGGGCACGATGAGATGCCAGGGATGGATGAAAATGCAACATGATAGTGCATAATAGAAATAAAAGGAGATGCAGAGCAGAGAGGTGAAGATGTACCTGATGATTGAGAAGCTGCGACAGCAGCCTGATATCTCATCATAGGTGGAGAGGGAGGCCTGGGAGCAGTTGATACCGGGATCTGTGCATCTCCACTAGATGTGTGACTCGGCCCCAGAGATCATGAAGTAGGTTCGCCAATGGTTGATGGCTCACTCGGAGTCGCTGAAGCTGAAACTTTGGGGGGGGGGGAACATTAGGATTTACCAACGGGCATTCCTTTTATAGGTGACCCACCTTATGACACCTTCGGAAATAGAAAGGCATGCCTTCATAGTCCAGGAGCTGAATATGAGTAAATCTTCGCCAGTGCAGAGTAATCTATTCCTCCAATCCTTCTCTTATGTCCAAATAAACCAGTATGTGTGCCTTGGATTTGTTGTCGTTGATTCATAGGACTTGTCATAATCAAGATAGGTGCCAAGTGCATTCCCAATGCGCATAAAAACATCCTTAGACCAAAAATGAAGGGGGAGACCCAGTAACTTGACCAATATTGGTCCAACACCCAACTGTTTATGCTTAGGGTCGAATAAAGGGATTCGACACTTGAGCAGAACAAGAGCCATCTCAATATGCCAATAGCTCGACAAGACCCATGTGGTTTGTTCCTCTCTCGGAAAACTCGGAGTGAACCACCCCCGATACAAAGTAGTAATAGTCGGGAGTTCCTTGATGATATGCCCCCAAATTTCCATGATCCATTGTTGTAATCTTACAGTAGTGTAAGCACGTCCTCGAACCCTACCAACCCATACCTTATTGGTTGTATGCACCACCTCCCCCATATTCACTCCAACATTGAAACTGAGTTCCAATTTCTTGCGAGAGGCTTTAACGCACTTATGTTTCTTATCTTTTCCAGCTCACGAAGTAGTAGGGTGTTCCTGAAGAGGGTCCTGTGAGCCCAATGTTAGTTGTTGAGATAGAGGGGTGCTAGAGTGAGGGTTTACTATGGGATTGTCAAAACACCGAGATGGAGATGATGACAGACCAGGAGTAGCCAAAGAATTTGGTGGGGGGGGGGGGGGGTGTAAATCAGCTACATGCGGAGGGGAGACAAAAATAGAGGCCTGTTCAGCCTAAGAAGGGTTAATGGAGGGGGGAGTTACCAACGGCACAGAGTCAAAAGTAAGGGATGGTGGGATTAACGAAACGAGATAGTGTAGCATTGCCAGCGAGAGGGGAGGACAATCGAAATCCGATGACCCGATGACCCAATGGAGAAGTTGGTGAACGAAATGGGGAGCGAGGAAGGACATGGGTCATAATGACTGTGAGAAAAATCCTGCAAAATTGGAGATTTCGTGCCCAAAGGTCAGTTATCCATCGACTCCGGCACAAAATTAGGGCTTGTACAGATGGATTCATCAGGGTCTGGATCCTCTTAGTAGTCAACCACGTCAACATCAATTTCCAACATACCGCAGACAATAACAACGATAACGCAAGATGGTAGGGTTGCCAATTGACAACACATATGTGAATGGTTAGCCTGTCAATCGTAGCGGTGAAGCCGACAATCCAAGGGTCGTGGGAGACTATGGTCTCTACAACAGATGATGAGGGAAAGCCCTAACCCTTCTCAGTCAGGGTTCCTGAGCTGCATGACCGCTCCATCTCCCGTCCTCCTCATCAAACGAAATTATTACTATAATAATTCCAATAAAAAAAGTTTTATGTAGGGGTATTACACATCCCAAAGGTTGCATCATCATTAAAGGTAATGCATTTTTTGACTAAAATCTTTTATTGTCTTATAATATAAATTTTTTAGACTTTGATGATTCACTGTGACCAACAAATGTTCCCTTTACAACAAATATTGTTGATGGGTATTGAAGAGTCGTAGTTATATTTTTTTTATCGCTAAATTGCCACATGAAAGACAGTCTACCTTTTGAATTCCATGGAAATCACCATTTTTTCTTCGTTTTTTAATCTTCTTTTCTAAATGGCAAGCTTTACAAACTTTTCAATGACTGACAATCTACGTTGAAACTTGTACATCCCAATTGTCCTTATTTCTTTAGTCAGTTCTTTTTAACAACAATATTTAAAAACTTTTTAGTGATAGATGATGTATATGAAACCAAAGACAAAACATTTTCAGTTCATTATTTCATAATACTTTGGCCCACCTCATCAACATCCCGATTTTCACTTACCACGTGGAGCCATACTCATGAATACTTATTAAAAGGCCAAAAGGTAGGTTGACATTATTCATGGCTCTGTGAAAAGGCATCCCTGTTTCAATGTACCCCATGTAACCGGTTTCTTGTACTCTAAATATTAGTCGCCCTTTTCGTTCAACCATTTTTGGTCAATTTTAATGAAATTTGCAAAAATCTAATGAAATATTTTACTTAGTATTCAATCAATTTATATATTCAAAAACACATTTTAAACAATTTAGATTCATAATTTTTATTAAAAATGATATCGTGAGTTTCTAGTGGAAAGAAGCAAGCTCTTTCTAAATAACTTCATTATTACTCATTTGTACTTTTCAAGTTGGGAATTTGGTGATAAATTTTATGTTTTTCAAGTTTAGAACTTGGTGATAAAAGTCAAATAAAATCATAAATTTTAGTTAGTTAAAATGTTCTTTTTAATATATAAATAGGTTCAGTGTTCTAAACTATACATGAAACATATATATTTTACAAATTACAATCAAATTTATAATTTCAAAAATCCTTACCAAAAATGTTTTCATAATATATGTTTTTAGGCACTCTAAGTGTAGGATGACCAACCAAGGCAAATACTAAATATGTAGTAAGTCAATAATTGACTTACCTCCTTTCCATCTCGGATGAGAATAAATCATTTTCATCTTATTCACTGGATGATAATATAATAATTCAATAATTGTCACATTCCACCCAGAACCACCATAACTATCAATCAAACAAAATTGAACACAATTAATCTCAATCAAAGACCATCTCTACACACTTAGCTGTATCCTTCATCATAAAATAATTTTTCGAAGGAAAAGGGAGAAAATGTTATTAACCAATACCAACTCTACTCAGTTATTTGTCTCCCTCATCATAAAATAATTGTTCAGAGGAAAAGGGAGAAAATGTTATTAATCAATAATGTTAGGTCCTTATACTACTAGTGTAACCCCTTATTGTTATTAGTACAACCCCCTTCTTGTATTACTGTGTCCATATAGTCCCCATGTTGTTATTAGTATGCCCCATAGAAGCCCACTATTGTTATTGTTGTGCCCCTACAATATTATTGTTACGTAGGCTCTGATTGTATTAGGACCCCTTAGACACTTATATATAGAAAGGAGGTCTTGTCATTTGTATCGTCCAAGAATTGCTCATTTGTGTAATGTAAAGGAGGTTTCCCCCTTGAGTAGGCTTATTTTTAAGTCATTGATCTATCTTTTTTATCTTTTTGTGAGCTTGTTTCAAAACATTTGGTATCAAAGCTTTGGATTCTAGGGTTTCGTTGCACCAAACAAGTCATTGTGGAATTTTAGATATAACATTTTCTCTACGAAGCTTCAGAAGCTAAAAAAAACCATTTGAGATGAAATCATTATGAATCTTAGGTCTAAATTTCAGATCTTATCTATAGTTTCAGAGATATCATCATAGTTGCAACTACACAACATGATTAAAGACATCACAAACATATCATCGTTGAATTTTAGCTATAATTGTTTCTATACGAAGGTTCAATCTCTAAAATTAAAACCCATTTGAATCGAAATCCTGATGAATCTCAGGCCCAAATTTCAGATCTTGTTTCACTATATTTTCAGAGATATGGTCCAAGACATTTAGGGTTTTCGCAGGCTCACGGATTACATCCAAAACAGGTGACCTGGGGAAAATATTCATAACTTTCTCTCTAAGCATCATATTGAAATTTCGTAAGAAGTTAAAGAAACAGGACGACATGTAGTTTTCTTTGTATTGGTTTTAGGTCCTAAGGTCGAAACAATGACATGTGGGGCTTCGTACAAGTTCGCTCGAATGAACTAGTCAATAATCAGGCCATCGTGGGAGATTTATCATAACTATTCCTTGGAGAATCCAATATTTATTAGGCATGTGTGGTTGGAAATGAGACTCATAGGGCTACCGCAAGACACAATTTAAGATCTTGGAGATCCAAAATTAGAGAGATATCATAGATTCAATATCGAGCTCCTACAAAGTGAAAAAATATGTGTAGGTTTTTTAAAGTTTTGCATACGTTCGGTTAAAAAATTAGTTTGAGGGAATTCAAAGGGCGTGGAAGACAAGATGGATGGTATAGAAGAAAAACTTAAAGGAAACATGGTATATTTGAAGACATATTTGACAAATTTGCTACAAGAAATGCTTACTAATGGCGAAAGGGTAGTAAAGGAAACTCATGGTGAGAACAAAGGAAATGTTAATCATGATTTCATAGACTCTAACATTGGATTGAAGACCCACCATGTTCCAAAGATCGATATGAGGAAATTTGAAGGCAAGGACCCCATAGCATGGATACTACAAATGGAGCAATATTTTGATCTCCATAATGTGCAAAACACACAAAAGGTACGCATTGCAACTTTATATTTGGAGCCAAATCAGTTTGTATGGTATGGATGGCTTTTCTCTCGTAAACAATTTTTCACTTGGGAAATTTTTATGGAATAAATGATAGCACATTATGCGGATACAAAAAGAAACACTTTTTTTAGCGAATTGATAAATCTAAAACAATAGGTTTCAATGATGGAGCACATTAAGGACTTCCAAAAATTGAATATAAGGGTAAAATATATTCCAAAGGAGCATATGATTGATGTGTTCATAGGGACTTTAAAGGATACATCGAACATGAGGTTCACCTTTGGAAACCTAATTCATTGTAGAAGGCATTCGGGTTGGCAAGAAAAATGGAAAGCAAAATTATGGCAACAAGGAAGCCTACCACTCACAACTATAAAGATGGAAGCGTTGTTTCTCCTAGCCTTTCACCACCTACAAGGTTGACACCACAACAATTTGAAGAAAAAATAGCAAAAGGGATTTGTTAAAATTGTGATAGAAAATACACTAAAGGTCATAAGCGTGTTGAGAAGAAATTAATTTACATAGATGGGGAAGAGGAGCAAGAAAAGGAACAAGAAATGTCCAAAGAAGAGGATATACACCAACAACCAATCCCAAAGAAAGAAGAAATGAATCTGACCATATCTTGTAATGCATTGACATGAATTACCACTCCTCAAACTCTCAAGATAGAAGGCCATATCAAGAAGAAAAAGGTAATAGTGTTGATTGATTCGGGTAGTACCCATAATTTTATTCATTGTAAGATAGCCAAGGATTTGAATTGCTTCCTATATCTAGCACTAGAGTTTCAAGTAATGGTTGCAAATGGAGGAACCATAAATTTCTCTAGAAAGTGCCATAATATCAAGCTATCCATGGGAGAATATGTCTTGAATAGTCCAATTCTTTCCATTCCCATGGGTTGTGAAGATGTTGTACTAGGAGTCCAATGGCCACAATCATTGGGTACGATAGATTTTAATTTTAAAGAACGTTTCCTGAATTTTTTTTGGGAAGCAAAGGAAGTTGAATTAAGGGGTATCGAAGAGAAACTAGGAAATATAATCAACTCTAACAGCATGACAAATATTCTAAAGAAATAACAACGAGGCGTAATTGCACAATTATGTTCACTAGAGATTCCCACATCGAAATCATATGTTTCTCTAGATCTCCAAAACATTTTGGAAATTCATTCCAAGGTAGTTGAGACTCCCAAAGGCCTCCCACCTATTCATGATCATGATCATGCTATTCATTTGATTCTAGGAAGTGTTCCCCCAAACATTAGGCCTTACAAATATCCATATTCCCAAAAGAGTGAAATTGAACGTATGGTTGCAGAAATGCTAGAGGTTGGTAAATTCAACCTAGTCATAGTTCTTTTTCTAATCCAATGGTATTAGTACACAAGAAGGATGGATCATGGTGCATGTGTCTGGATTATAGGGAGCTCAAAAAGCTTACTATTAAAGATAAATTTCCCATTCCTGTCATTGATGAATTATTGGATGAATTACAAGGAGAAATTTACTTCACCAAGTTGGATCTTCGTTCAGGATATCATCAAATCAGAATGAAGACTGAAGACATTTCAAAAAAAAAATGTAGAACTCATGAGGGTCATTATGAATTTTTGGTCATGCCTTTTGGCCTTACCAATGCACCTTCTATATTTCAAGGTTTGATGAACTCCATTTTCAAACCCTTAGAAAATTTGTGTTAGTATTTTTTGATGATATACTAATCTACAACAAGTCTTGGAATGATCATGTTAAACATGTTGACATGGTGCTCAAACTATTGGAGGAGAAACAACTATATGCAAAAAGTTCCAAATGTTTCTTTGGAGTATAAGAGGTGGAATATTTGGGTACTCAGTTAGCTCATATATCATCTTATCATCCTCAATCTGATGGCAAAACTGACATAGTGAACAAATATTTGGAAGGATATCTTCATTGCGTTGTATCTGATAAAGAGACACAATGGGTCAAGTGGTTGCCTCTAGCTGAATGGTGGTATAACACCTCCTTCCATACTACAGCAAAAATGACCCCATTTATGGCACTTTATGGATATCACCCACCATCCATCACATCATATTTAAAATAAAATTCTAAGGTTCAAGCAGTGGAAGATCACATCGAGCATCAACAACAAGTTCTCAAACTCTTACAGGATAACCTCACTTTGACACATAATTGAATGAAACAACAGGCAGATCAACATCGCAGCGAAATAAGTTTTGGTGTAGGTGACTGAGTATTTCTACGACTACAACAACACAAGAAAATGTCCCTCAAGAACCCTAAGAAGGATAATAAATTATCACCAAAGTATTATGGTTTGACTAAGGTGTTACAAAAGATTGGTACTATAACATACAAATTGGAGCTTCCTGCATCTTCCCAAGTGCACCTAGTTTTCCATGTTTCATTCTTAAAGAAGGTTATCGGTGAGAAGATCCTAGTTCAAACAATATTTCCAGAACTTAATGAGGAAGGAAAAAACATATTGGAACTGGAAGCAGTCACAAAAACAAGAAATCGACATCTACGGAATCGATCAATTTTAGAGTATCTCATCAAGTGGAAGAACTTAACCGTTGAAGACTCCACATGGGAGGATGAGAATTTTATACAGAAACATCCATAACTACTCAAGTGTTGAGGACAACACGTTTTGAAGGAGATGGACATGTTAGGTCCCTATACTACTAGTGTGACCCCTTACAATTATTAGTGCAACCCCCTTACTGTATTATTGTGCCCATATAGTCCCCATGTTGTTATTATTATGGCCCATAGAAGCCCACTATTGTTATTGTTGTGCCCCTACAATATTATTTTTATGTAGACTTTGATTATATTGGGACCTCTTAGACTCCTATATATAGAAATGAGGTCTTGATATTTGTATCATCCAAGAATTGTTCATTTGTGTAATGTAAAGGAGGTTTCCCCCTTGAAGAGGCTTACTTTCAAGTGGTTAATCTATCATTTCTATCTTTTTGTGAGCTGGTTTAATAACAAATACCATCTCTACACACTTAGTTGTTTATCAAGGAATTTTTTTTTACTATCAGATAGGATTTATCCTTATAATAGACCTCTTTTTTCACTAAAATAGAGTGATAATGAAATGCTCAGTTCAATGACAACAAGGTCGGAGGTTCAAATCCGAGACCGTTTTCCCATTTTTGGGAAATCCAAATTTTTGAAAAGTGAAAATGATTTATAGTACTGTGTATAGTAGCCAGTGGTAGCCGGATGCAAATTCTTGGCCCAATCCCTTCTAAGAAAGCAATAAACATCCAAAAATATCAATCTCTTCAAATTATTTGTTTTAAAATACTAAAAGTTGTTTCAAATGAACTGAAAGTGAAGCGTCATATATATATAAAAAAAAATATTGTCAATGGATTCTTTTAGTGGATTTTAATTAAAAGTACTTGAAAATATACATATTTTATATTTTACAGGATTATTATTATTGATTATTTCTAGATTTTATTTTATAAATATATAAAAATCATATTTATATTTGGTAAAAATGTGTAGTTTAGGAGTGTCTCTTTTTAAAATAAAATGTTAAAAAATTCTAATTAATTTTTACTTTCATTTTTACGTCGATAGGTGTTTTATTTGTGGGCTTGGAGTGGGTAAAATTTGTTCACTTAGTGAAACTAAGAGATTCATTTTGTCATTCTTTCCTATCCAGATTTGATACGTAACTCCTCTTCTCTCACCCGAACGTGCAAGGTTGATTGAAAGCTATGCTAAACTCCATAAGCTTCTGTAGTGGGAGATGTTGTGAAACCTTTTTGGATTGAGTGACACTTCATTCACTCGAGTGAGAAGGCAAGAATACATGATCCTCGCCACTTTCATTTTTATGGAAATGCTTGTCCTGATTTCAGAAAAGGGAACTTGCCACCACGGGGATGCTTGCAAGTTTTCTCATAGTGTATTTAACTTCTGGATTTATCCTGCTTGATATTAGATCAGAAAAGCTATAAACGCAAAGTCTAACCCAGCATGGAAGGAGCTATAAACTCATAGTCTATTTCTTTTCTCATACTACCCAACAACTTTTCCTCTTGTCGGGGTTTTGATCACCCAACAACAATTCAAGAAGCAGTGCAGTGTTGCATGTTGCCTCTGCTCTGAAAAACTATTTTATGTTGGTCTCAACAACAGATTATGACATATCGTCGCTTTCATAAGCAGTGAAGGAGTCATGAGTTCGAGTCCTACCGATGGATCTTTGATGTCTACTCCAATTTCAACATTGATGGGGCATTCTCAGTAACCTCCCCCCTCTGTCTCCTGCTAAGCCAATTGAAATAATCCCCTCTTTCTTTATTTAGTTAATGATTATGACATAACCAAGGACACAAATAGTATATGAATGACATTAAGCTTGAAATCCTTGAGGGGTTTTCTACAATTTTGGGGATGGTTAGTGAAGTATTTAAAGGGATAAATAGGTAATATTTAGTGAAATGGTTCCCTAAAATTAAAGGAAGGGTCATAGATCTTGGTTATGGTCATTACCCACTAAAAATAGCACTAAATTTGAGCTTTGATTTCATTTTTACTCACATTAGGTATATTCGTTTCATCAATCTTTGATTCAGGGTGCCACCAAATGCCATTTCTGTGACTGATTTGTGCTTTATCCAGGCGCTTTTGGAGGTAATCCTACTGTTATAGTCCCTGTTATGAATTGGGTTCTTGTCATTTCAATTATTTTATATTTATTTATTAGTTGGGTATTTTCCATTTATAATTTTAGTCATTCTCTGAACTCGGTTCTTCTTATTTTTGTTAATTTTTATTTCTCTTTTAGCCGACTTTCCTCTATATATGTTTCAACTTCCTGTCATTTCTTTAGTTTTAATTTTCTCTCCACTTAATATATTTTATATATATCAGAATCTACTCGGTCCTGGACATACTTAGCAAATTCCTTTTTTTTAAATTTGGGTTCTCTCTATTTGATGAAAATTTTCTCGGGTGATTTAGGATCAAGTATTCTAAACTCAAGAATTTTCTTTTGGTTGATACCTTATCTGCATTCGGGAACGTTCTAGAATCTTTTGATTTGTGATTAGGTGAAGTGAGGTGAACGGGAGGCATTTTAGTCTTGTGGTTGAAAGCCATTTGGAAGTTCTCGGTGTATTTCTTCCCACTGCAACTTATTTCCTTGAGGATCCTGTTGGGAAGTCAATAGTGGGTTTGTGGAAGTTATTGAATTTGAAAACCAATATTTTCTCGACCATTTAAGGGTGCCAAATCCATTGTAATGCATATGTATTTTCTTCATTCTTTTTTATCTTTTCTCAGCTTCATAATTAATTTTGAAAGTTGGTGAAACATCATTCTCCGTGATTTTGATTTTGTTATATGTATTCTCTTTAAAGTTGTGCATTTCCTTCTATCAAGGTTTGCTACGATACTACAAATTTTAAATAGAGAGAGTAATAAAAAAATCAATTAGATTTCTAGTGGCTAATTAATCATCATGTTTCTTTGATAGTTATCTCTGTAACTTATCACATATAGACAATTCGGTAAAAAAATTGTGTTGTCATAACCCTGACATCTTTTGTGTGGGCACGTCCTTAATATACTAATGTTACTTGAAGTAAAAGTCGTTAGAGGAGACTTCTTCATCATTCATGTTGTGGAAGAAGAATGTGAATTTTAAGTACGATTGAAACGATTGAAAACTAGACCAGGCACTGCTCCCTTTTCACGTATGTTATCAACTAGGTTAATTTATTGAATGAACTTTTAATTGGTGCTATTTTGTTGAGTAGGAAGAAGTATAATTTAAGATAAACATGCTTGTTAATGTTGTAGCCTGTGATGTAACAAAAATCCAAACAAGAACAACATAAGATTTTGATTTTGCATCTGAGAGTAAATGTAACAGACAACTAAATCTAATGATTGGAACTAGTGATGATTGGAAATAACACTATATGCAAACCTTGTTGACAGGTTGTGAGAACATCTTTAGGAGTGCAATGGTGACGAGGTGTTCAAGGCTGAAGCTACTACAAAAGTACAAATATTCACTGAATGTGCTCTCAAGTGCATTGGCTCTCATTCTCGTGGCCACGGAAGTGGATACAGAGTAATGCATAGCTCAACCTTTGAGATCCAATTGTAGTTATCAGCCTTCAAGACCTTTTTAGATCTTGCAAGGGACTGGTTGATAGGAAAAGTCTTCACAAAAGCATTTGATGCAGATTTATTTCCCCTTATACTCTTTTCTAGTGCAATAGATCCAAGTTGGGCATTGGGAATCGTTGCAAGTGCAATGCAAGACTTGTTAGGAATTCTTGTTGAAGGAGGGGCTGATAATGTCAACTAGTACTTCCTTGAAGCTATACATTTTGGGAGCACTAAGCTTGTGTGGATTTTGTTACAGGTAGCATGCTTTTAGCCCTTGATATCTATTTTTTAGATAAAACATCATGTCTTAGCAATTGAATATTTATTGTACCTTTTTATTTCTTGTCTACTGCTATTCAGGCATGTGAATGCCATATGATAAAACAATATTTTTTAGATCACAAAGAACTAGTCCTCATCTAGTTCCTAGTCACCCCTTCCTTTTCTAATGCACATATCTCTTTAGCAGTACCACGGCCTGGAGACAATCTTGGTATTGCGAACTAATATGGTTTATCCATAAATAATAAATATGATTTTTAGAGATTTGTTCACATAAGATTGTTTTCCTCGGAGATTTTAATGTGGAGATGACATGTTCTCTAAAATAAATGGAAGGGATTCATTCTTTGAGGATTCAAAGAAAAATTCAAACAAAAGTGTTGAAGGTGAGATGTGCCCTCATGTCAAAGGTAGTGGAACCTGTGTGGAACAAGCATAGACAGGTAAAGTACATACACAAAGTATGAAAGCTTATTTTGTATCAAATTCCAGGTAGAAGGTACTCAAAGATTTATAAGGTATTGTGAGCCATGGGCTGCTAGAAGCATCAACTGTTAATTTTTGCAAAGAAAACAAATTCTTTGCTTCAAGATTTTCAAAGTCAAAGTGTGGAGTGGGTTTTGTTTCATATGAGTGATGTTTAATGCAAGCAAGAAAAAATGAACTGCACCTGTGATCCCAGAAACCAAAAATTGCGAAGATGTTTTAAGAGAAGAAAAAAGAATATAATCAAAACACAAAGTAATTTCTTCCACAATATTGTGTAGATCATAGTCAAGGGCTACAAAGATTCAGGTGTAATCTAGGATGTAGTTTGAGTATCTCAACTAGCTAGCTACTTACTGCACTTCCACACATATTTTTTCAATCATGTAAGATTGTATCCTCGTGATTTGAGGTAATTCACATTGTGGAACTAGTTGTGACAAACAATTCAATAGATTCTAACATTGGATGGGTTGTGGTATATTGTCAGTAACTTGAGAGTGCCTTGTAAAATTATTTGCAATATTCCTCTTAGGATGCAAAGATCTAGGAAAATTAGATGAGGAAACAATCCTTGTACCATAATCAAGCTGTAAATATAAATCTGGAGTATTATAATAGAAATGGCCTTAGAAATGGGCTTTCCTTTACCCTTTCAAAGAAGGGATTTGCTTTCCCATTTGTGAGAAATGTTCTAAGCTATCTGTAGTTTACAAGAAAAGCGTTTTGACAACTTTTCAAGTACGAATGGATTCATCCTTCATGGATTGTTGTTTGATGTAGAATGTATAAGTGAACCTGCTATTAGTGCTTACTGTGATCAAATAGAGACAAAAATAGGTAAATAGAAATGGAATGCTTTAGGGAAGCCATAAATTCCCTGAAACCTAGTATTATTCTCTTACTCCATATTTGATGAATGAAAATTCCTTGGACATGGGTACTTGAACCAAAAGAAAGAATGCTCAGTAAAAATTGATTCTAGATTTTAGAAATGGATTTATTAGCTAGCTATCAAGAAAATATCCTTCTCAAAACCTAGTTTGTTTGTGGATTTATAGAAAATAAAAACAAGCCTAGCTCATATGCAATTTATTATTTTACTAATTCAGTAGTTCATTGCAAGTTAAGAGAAAGAAAACTGTTAACTTGCGTCGCATAAGAATTAGAAAATGTGTGAACAAGATAACCTAAAAAAATCAAAATCAAGTACAATTGGATATTGTTTTTGTGTTTTTTTACATTATTTTGATCCCAGTGTAATAACCCAGTAAAATTAAGAGGATCATTATGTGTTGAAATTTTACGGATCAGTGTGTATATTTAATGATAACTTGGAAAGAGGCCGGTACATGTGGTTTTATTTTTAAGCATGCTTTTATGCGATATCTATTCACTAGCGAGGTGGTAACCATTTCTGTGGTGTATTTTGGTTTGTATGTAGATACATTATGATTATAATCTTACAACCACTAAATGCTATGAGTGAGCAGAGTGGGGGGCTATGAGTGATCAGAATGGATTATGAGTGCACGAGAGGGATTATGTTCTAAGTGTACCCTAAGTTCTTTGATCTCTTTTTAGGATTAACTAAAGGCGTATCAACCATGAGAGTTAGTTGTCCAAGCAAAGGATAGGTGTTCCTCTTGAGAGGGTACATGGTCATGTTTTCCTTGGAAGTATATTAGTTGTGGTTTTGAAGCCAGGTAACTTTCTCTGCTTATTGTTTTTTCATTCATCCTTCTTATTTCTGTCGTAGGTTTATTAGTTATGCTTTTGGTGCCTGGGTTCTTTGCTTATTGTTTCCTTGTTCATCTCTCTTGTTGTCCATTCTTGTCCTCGAACATATTATTCTAGGGTGACCACCATCCATATGTGGAGCATGTGACCAAGGATACATGTGAATACATTTAGAAATATGTAGGTGCAACCTTGCTGCTTATCCCTGAGGTGGCTATAGAAACCAATAGAAGAGATTCCATTCCCAACAGTGGAGCACCAGACATAAAGGAAATTTTAGAGGGGACTGTTTGTACAGAAGGGATTTCCTTTCCTGTTGTTATGAAAGGATGACCAGGGAGACTATTGCTGGTTGAATATGGATTATTGTGCTTGGTGGAACCCATTTGAGCACTACTATCAGTTGGGTTGTGTGGAGGAGTTTATGGTGGATAGGTAGAGTTCCTTCCTTGTTGCTTTCATAGCCCTGGGTTGGGGGGTGGATTTTGGGATAAATTTCCAAAAGTTGGGTGGAAAAGGAACATTGGGCTACTGAGGTGGAATCTGCAATAGACTGCCAAAAGTGGGGTGGAAAAATAACACTTTTTGTAGAAGTTTGGTAGTTAAGCTAGGAAAAGAGAAGTGTTGCTCATGGTGTTACTATTTATTTTGTTTATCATTTCTATTACAAAATGTTATAGCTTCCAATCTGATCCTAATGATTAATCTGGTAAGAACCATTATGATTACAATAATCTTCCAAAAGGAATTAATGGGGATGAATAAATTCGCATATGTTGAACCAAATCTAGTTGCATTCTATCAATAAATTCCTTTAGAGGAATTTGCTTGTGTTGAACCAAATACAGTTGCATTCTGTCATTAAATTCCTTTAAAGATGACTAGTTGACATGAAAATACTTCACAAAAGCATTTGATGCAACTTGTTTTCCCCTTACACTCTTTTCTAGTGCAATAGATCCAGGTTGGGCATTGGTAATTGTTGCAAGTGCAATGCAAGGCTTATTATGAATTATTGTTGAAGGAGGGGTTGATAATGTCAACTAATTCTTCCTTGAAGCTGCACGTTTTGGGAGCATTGAGCTTGTGTGGATTTTGTTACAGGTAGCATGTTTTAAGCCTTTGTTATACATTATTGAGATAAAACATCATGTCTTAGAAATTGAACATTTTTTCGTACCTTGTTATTTCATGTCTATTGCAATTTGGACATGTGAATGCATTATGATAAAACAACAATTTTTAGATCACAGAGAACTATTCCTTGTCTAGTTCCTAGTCACCCCTTCCCTTTCTAATGCACATATCTCTTTAGAAGTAGCATGGCAAGGAAGAAATCTTGGTATTGCGAACTAATATGGTTTATCCATAAGTAATAAATATTCTTTTTCCTTATTTTCAATTTTAACTTGGGTTAAACATGAAAAAAAAGCTTTTCATATCTTTCATGCTATATTGTATGTAAATGTTTTAATGAGACCATGTTACAAATTTGTCAAGAAAGCTCTTTGGTCTTTGGTTGATGGATGTTGAAGATATTTTAGGTGTGCTTTTGTGCAACTTATCTGGTTACTCATAGGAAAACAATGTTTCATGCCCTTTGGTTGTTAAAAATAAAGTTGCTCTAATTTATCATAGAGAAACTCTGCATTCATTGGACATGTGCCATTTTTAACTTTGAATTCATTGGAAAAGTTCTATTTTTTTTAGAATCTATGAGGATAGGATGGATTTTCTCAACCATGTGATTGTTGGAGCAGCTGGGACTCCATATCAGGATGGACTTTTCTTCTTTGATATTCATTTTCCATCCAACTATCTTGATGTACCACTTGTAAGCCTTAATTAGAACTATTTGATTTGAAAGTGAATTTGATATCTCATGTTTTTTTTATGAAGTTCAATATGAAAGTCTCATTTAGCGTTATGTTGTCTTTTAAATTTGTAGTTGTGTGTGAGGTTGAGGAAGATGTTGTAACTTACACAATCAATATAGTGGATGATCCTAGAACATTGAACAAGACTCTGTACATGAGGCCTCCTGCAAAAACTTTGTCTGTGAATGAGCTTGTGGGTCTATGAGAGACCAAAATTGAAAAGACTATAAATAAGGTATATGTACCCAAAGAGGAAATATTCAAATCAATTCAAGGTTATAGGTATATGTACCCAAAGACAAAACATTCAAATCAATTCAAGGTTAGTAGTTCTAACACACTATGAAATATATCCATATTAATAATCTTCTTTCATTTTATTTTTATGTAAACTGTAGGATGGGCTATAAAAAATGTTGTTGCAAAGACACAATACTTTTCGCTAATGCTTTACCACTAAACTTTTGTGAAATACAGTCAAATAAATTTTGAATTGGATCGAATGGGGTAGAGGCCACTCAATTGTATCCATATATAAAATATACTACAATTGAAAATTACCCCAATCAGTCTGAATTATCAAGGTGTATCATGTATCATGTTTATTATATGATTTAGGTTCATAATTAAGATTTTTTTGCTTTTGTTTTTGGAAAATAGAGATTACCATCTCTTTATTTAAATCTCAATAATTAAATTATAAATTATTATTATTTAGTATGCACTAGATTTAGTTCATGTTATAATTCTTTATATCTAAAATTTGTATCCATGCATAGAATCATTTTACATTAATATGTTGTTTTCTCCTCTCCATTTCGCACTTTACGTGAAAAACACGTCTGGGATTTGTTGTTCCTATATATATATAAGAAAGAAGGTTGAACCCCATTATTTGTTAAAGATCATTCATAAATATTCATCCATTATTACATATCTCTAAATTTATTTTCAAAATTATATTTGTTTCAAACGCTTTGTCTTAGTCTCCCTTAATATGGAGGGACAATGTAGAGTATGCATTCTACTAAATATATATTCTTCTTTGGATAAAGCAAATCACACACACATATTTGAAAAGTCTAGGTTTGCCTAGAGTGAAAAAAACAAGCATCTATTTTTTTTTATTATTTCTTTTTAAACCCAATTTATTAAAATATTTGGTCATTGAGTGATTTCTTTATTTGGGGTTTCCCTAATTTGAATGTAAGAAAATATTTTTATTTTTGGGTTAAAGTTTTGCATATTTATAGCAATTGGGTTAGGGATGAATGATAGTGGTAGTTTGTGAAGAATCTACATTGTAGATGTTTATTCTATTGTGAAATGTTGCATTTTGTTGTTTATTATAGAATAAAACAAGCTAGATAGATTGTGAATATGAACTCCATAACTCAATAGAAATGCAATGTGCTACCCTGTTATTAAGAAACTTGTGGAAAAACAGTTGGAACCCCACAGATTTTTAAATAATAGACAACAAGAAAACCTTGATGCATGGATCACTCCCAAGATGGTAGAATTGGTTACCATGAAATGTTTGGCGCCATACAAATTTAAGATGACAATACAAGACAAGAAATTGTGAACCAATATATTGTATAAGTATATTTTGTATCCATGAACCAAACTTATACAATATTGGTAATTTTTGAGTTTGGGTTGTTTGAGAGAGATATTCAACAAAACTTTTGAGGGTGAATATTTGTCGTTATGCGTTGTTTCCTTTCATTATAAGTGTAGTATAAACAATTCAAGAGGCTCCATTCCCTCACTATTTTCTAAAAAGTAATTATCCAAATTTCAATTGATCACTGCTTTCTACATTCCCCCACTAATCCTATCGGCGTTCCTTTGCACCCCTAAGTGCAGTCGCTAGTTTATTTTCACTTGCTAAAGAACATTTTTTAATAGTCATTAATCATCATCACCATCATCATATTTACCTATATGACATCTGAAATTCCAAAAAGTAAACCACCTCTTTGATTTCAATAGAATTTGCTAATTTTCTTGTAATCCATTATGCATTTACACATTAATGTACTCCATTAATACTTAATTAAATGTTATGTGACAAACATTTTGCACATCAAATTTTAACATTAAATAAGATTAAAATTAGTACAACAATATAAGTTAAATGGGTGGAAAATGCTAATAGGCATCAATCCATGACAAGCATCAAAATGCTTTATGTTACATCTCATGTTGCTGAGACTTAAAAAATAATAAAAATTAACTAAATTATAGCTTTATTTTAAAAATTAGCCCATAGAGCTTTGGATTGACAACGAATGAGTGCATTGTTAAAGCACTCCTTGCCAAAAGGTCACTAGTTGAAAAACCACTTAGATGTTAACTTACAAATTTGAAAAAACTAGAAAGAACTTTATTCTATTTTTTATTATCAATTATAAAAGAATTAATATATGAGTTAATAACATATACATGGAAAAAACATCTCATTTCATATGGCACACTTGTTCATATGATATTTTTTCAATAAATCAATTTAATTAAAAAGATAAAAGATCATAAATATTTTTGAGATAAATTTCAATTGTTCATTTATGACTACTATTAAGAAAATTTTTAAATACTATATAAAGTTCAAATTCCTACCATCCACTTAAAAATTATTAATAACTAAATTAAAATTCTAAAAAATCGATTCCAAAATAAACATATTTATCAACATAATCATACAATTATAGCTTAAATTATAACTTAATAACATAATATATACAAATACAAACGATTTTAAACTATATCCTCATCCAAGTTTTACCTTAATATTAATCAATTTGAAAATATAAAATTGTGATCGATAATTATTTATCTTAAAGAAAATGTTTATTAGCATCTAAATTACTTTAAATTATTTAGTATATACACAAGTATACATGATAATTAATGTTTTTCTGCAACGTAATTATTCATCATTATATAAATTATATCTACTAATATATATAAAATTATATACTAATTAATACTTTATTATAAAATAATTATTCATCATTCATATAACATAATTTATAACTTAAATTTATGTAAATCATAATACTTATTGTTTTTAATATAATTGGTTAAAAATAAACACTACTCAATCAACCAATAGTAGTCTGCATAACTGTGCCGCCTCAAATCCTATGATGAAGCACCCCAATATAATACTTCTCCATAGGTGTGAAGCTTCAGTTTACCTTTCAAACCAAATTTGAATAATTGTTATACTTTTATAAGATTATCTTTATAGTGTTATTTTTCTTCTATACTATATATAAATTTATTAATACATTAAATATATAAATATTCATCTTAAAATTAAAATTAAAATTAAGATTAAATTAAAATTAAAATTATATATAATTTTGAAAATTAAATTATTTTAATAATTTTTAGCTTTACAAATTTATTCAACATTCTTTATACCCTCTTGTCCCACAAAACCAGAAATTCTCATTAAATATTTTTTTATACTATATTGTAAAGCTTTGGCAGATGGTCCTCCGTGGTGGTGACTTGTAAGTGTCACATTGCATTTGAAATTTCTGTAAATTGAGACGTCTAGGCTGGATACAATTTTTATATGGGCAAAACTCCAAAATTTGATTCTTCCTCGGAGGGTGAAACTGGATGAGAAACTCTAAATTTTGCTTTCTTCCTTAAAAGTTTTAAGGTGAAATTGGATGAGATAAATGTTTAAAACAGACAGATTCGTTTGAAATTTTTTGAATTATTAAAAATTCCATAAATGATTCTTACTATACTATAAAAAGACATAAGATATAGGTATAATTAAATGTTTCATTTGGGTGGATGTATAGGAAAGATGCTGCCCTCAATGTGATTTATATATGGCTGATTTTGTTAATAGATTTTAACGTTTTTTTCCTACTGAAGAAAAAAATGGTGGAAAAGACATAAGTGAAAATCATTGAATCATAAATGATTAGGTGAAAATCATTAAATTATAAAAGCAGTAACAATGATTCATTATAATGTGTGTAGATATAGCAAATGTGACTCATTGTATGATATTTTTTTTTACCATTCTCACAGTTAATTGTAAAGTGGGAGAAACAACAGTTTAAACTTAACGAAGTTTGTCTTTTAGTATTAAGGTCGATTTCTCATTAATTTTGTTTTTAGTATTAAGGTCGATTTCTCATCACTTTTGTTTGAAATATTATTGAAATTTGAGAAAATATCAATTATAAATTGTTCGAACTTATATAATTCAAATTTTTTATTTTTCTTGTAAATATAATTTTGAAATCAAATATTATAATATCACCAAAATCATATTAAAAAAAAATCAAGTAAAATGAGGGGAGGAAAGAAGGGAGAAAAAAGTACCGATATCACACACTCGCATGGCCTCATTCCGTGATATGCGTTTTGTAACTCAATAAGTGTAAAGAGGAAAATTCAATGAGCTTCCATAACTGGAATAATATATAAAAGCGAAATCTACATTTTAATAATGTGAGATTAGATCTTCTACGTTGCATGATAGTTGACTTTAAAATATTTGTTAAGACAAAAGAAAACGCCATGTGGCGCAGGATTAGATTCTAGGTTTCATGGTTAACCTTAAGACATTGGAATTTGACCTAAGAAAATTTATTTAATCATGTGTAGGCGTTCTCATTGGAGATAAGTCCACGCCCCTGAAAATACCTGCAAATAAGGTAGAAATCTGTGCCCAAGCTGGAGGCCAGAAATCCATGGACACTCTATACAATTCAAGGAAAAGAAAAGTGGACACTTTCGCACAATGCAAGCCAGGCAAAGTGGTGGCCGCATGCAGATCATATTGCTAAGTCATAGTAGACAAATATTGACCTAATATTGAGAGATCGAGCAACAACGAAATTCAGACGATGCAGCAGGCATTGGGGTTTTCCTCGCTCAAGTAATAAGTGCAGCTGCTGTAGTAATGGCAGCTTGTTGGAATAATGACACAAGTATGTGTCTGTTTCGGCGGCTCCTCTTTGGCAGCAGGCTTCTTTTCCCCCTGCTCTTTGGCAGCAGGCTTCTTCTCCGGTTCTTTAGAAGGTCCGACGCTCATCAATTCAGCGCATCCAAATTTTCTGAGACTAGCCGTGAGGCACACCGGATCCGCATCCCCAATTACAGTCATCTTTTGCTCTTTCCAGTCAGCTGCCACCGACACAACGCCTGCAATGGATCCATAAATTTTGTACAAAACATTGCATCAATGAAACTGCTATTCCCTAGTTCCACTTCATAATAAGTAAATAAACAGAAAATTATACCTTCGACCCCTGCAACAGTCTCCATGGCCTTCTGTTTGCATTTTTTGCAATTTAATTGCACTTTCAACACGATTTTCTGCGCCATCACGCGCAAAATTCACGTCAAAAACCCTCTAGGAAATAAAAGTAAAATGGAGAAATGAATAACCAGTGGCCTACCTGAGACATCTGGGGCAGCTGACGGAATGTAATAACCTTGGAGACCTTCTCGACGAAGCAGATCTTTTCTTCATATGCATTCCCTGACTCCGGAGGACTGTATAAATGGATGATAAAGTCGGCTACAGGAAATAATCATTTCGGCGTCAGTCGCACATGCTTACGTCAACACTAGTACAATGCATGACGTTTTCTGTCGATTTCTTCAACCTAAAGCTTTCATAAAGTTAGTCCTATTTTTCCTTCCCGGAAGTTTCCCGGAAGCAGCGAGCCCAGGTGAACGCCAGGAAAAAGTACGCAGGTAACAGAGAATTTTTTTTATTTTATTTTTATTTTATTTTAAAATATCATTAGAAATTAAAAAGTATAATATTAAATTATTAAATTTACTTATTAATTTTTTTTTCAATAAAAATACAACCAACAAACATAACGGGAAAAACCATTTCATCGAATTAAAAAAAAACACCTCATTAAAATTACTCTGGAAACATAATCATATTTAAAAGGAGTCAACCATTATGGTCACATCTCAAAACAACTGTCCTTCCTTTAAGGTATACAAAAGGTTAGGTTAAGGAACACCTATTTATATTTAGTACCATCGTAATTATTTATATATATATTCACTTTTATTAAAAATTAAAATATAGATTTTAAATATTTTTTTTCCAACTAATTTTGGTTTCATTATTTTTTTAAAAATCTAATCATGATTAGATAGCTTTTCATCATCTAATTCTAATACATCTCATTTTTACAAAGATTTTTTTTGTGAGGAGAGGACATTGCAAGACATATTTACAAAAAAACAAGAATTTGATAACGTAAGGGATACACAAATATTGGAATATAAACCGTCCAAGAAATACTAAATTTTCTAGGCATTATGGTACCATATTTGCTTCATCATTCTGTGTTTTTAGTGGACCATATCCCTATATACATGGAATTCCAAATAATCAATTTTTGTTTCCAAATCAATCATTTTTCTAAATATAGTGGAGATTGCGCTTCAAAGAGAAGATGGACAAGAATTTCTTGTTGCGAGTTCTTAAAGTCTTTGATATAAGCAATCAACTCAATTTGTTCGGATGACAGATCCTATGAAGCCCATTGATAGAAACCCTCAAGAGGCCTAATTACATCACTACCAACTTCAACTAGGAGACTTGATAAGCCTACGCGAGATCTCCAACTAAATCCCCAAGAAGCCTAATTACTTCACTACCAACTCTTACTATAAGGCTTGATCAACCTAATCTCCAACTAAATCTTTCTTTTCCTCCAAACCATCTTCCATATCCCCATCATCATCCGTGATGGAAGGCTAAGGTAAAGGCCTAGGCTCTCCTCTGTCCCCCACAACTAACCCTACTCTACCACTTTGGCATTCCATACCTACACTCAACCACAAACCACTTCCACAGTATAAGTGTCGAAGCAACTCAAATATCCCAACACTCCTCTCTTCTAAATACAATTTACAACCCGTACCTGACACTATAACACATATAGACCAAATAATACACTATATGTGTGAGGCAACTGGAAATATTCCAGCACTCCTCTCTTCCAAATACAACCTACAACCCCTACCTCACACTATAACACACATGGACCAAATAACACCACTATAAAATTAAAAATATAAATTTTTAAGATTAAAATAAATAAATCAATTTAAAATTTTATTTTAATAAAATATTTTGATATTTACGGTTATAAAATGAGCGTTGGATTGCAAATTCCCCAATATTTTAAAATCTCATAATTAAGAGAATTAAATTATTTGACTTTTCTAATGGTCAGATTCCAAGAGATTCCCAAAATCACCACTTCAATTAAGAAATCACATTAATTAAACCATTATCAAATAAATCTCTCAAATCATTTATCATTATTTAATAACTTATTAACTTCGTTAAAGATTATGAAGCATATTGTCAATCGTGTTGCATGTGAATCTTCCATCTCGGATCATGTCCTGCATATGCACGTGGCCATGGCACCCAAATTTTATTTTATCGCCTGAGCTTCGACACGCACAGTCTTATGCACGAAACAGGTCAACTACAGGCCCAAGTTTTTTAACATTAAGAAATCTTATTAATATATATACGGCCTATAAACATGTTCTCTGTATATTAAATGTTAATGTAAGGATTTGATTTTATCGTCACAAAGATTCGTTGGACCTTCCTCTCTTATAATACCTCGAATATGAATATAAATATACAAAGGTGAGGCAGGTGAATAACTGAAATTCAAAGCAACTCACATTGATTTTCGGGCCTGGAGTATGCCCTAAAACTGCTTCTGCTTGGCTAAGAGCTCGTCTTCCTCGGACGTAAGGAAACAGGTTAACGGCCCAAGACCCAGAGGCATCTGGCAGGAGTGAAAGCCTGCTCCCTTACGGACCACCAGCGGGTTATTTCAGGTGGCGTGGTTTTCCTTGATAACAGTGATGTGTCAACTGACATTTGCGGATAGCAGCCAGAGATGGCTGTCCTCACTGTTGGTTTGACGAACTGAGTTTGATAGGTTTTTCCACCTTTTGAAAAAAAAAAAAACTCACATTGATTTTGAAAGTGGAGGTTGAGTAATCATCTATAAAGTGGAGGTTGAGTAATCATCTATAAGAGGAATAGTTTACACAGTGATCATGGCCATGGAGTTGTCGCTATCACGCCTTTTTCAATACAGAATTTAAGAACTGAAATTCAAAGCAACTCGCATTGATTTTGAAAGTGGAGGTTCAGTAATAATCTTTAAGAGGAATAGTTTACACAGTGATCATGGCAATCGAGTTGTCGCCATCACGCCTTTTTAAATACAGAATTTAAATATATTTCTTACCCCAATGCACATATTATTTTGAAAGGAGACGGCGTCGACGGTGCTATACGCGCACATTACGATAAAATCTAACTAACACGAGTAGCTGAGGGTCTGGAACGTGGAGTTTCTCCTGGTCCTATGGTGACAAGTAAACTGTATGTGTGCTGTTACCAACCCATTAATTTTCTTGATACTAATAAGAATTAGATTCCAACATTTTTAATTTGAGTATGTTTTGAAGAATTAGTTAAATAACGAGATACAGACACAATACATGATTAAATTGGGTTTTGGGTTCAGCTTGCCACTATTGGTTGAAATTTTATAAATGATTTCTTTTTCTTGTTTCTTACTTTGTCCAAGGTTCATTTGAAATAGTATTGGTTGATTCTTCATGGCGTGGCTTGAACTGATAATCTTTCTTGTTCAAAAATTTTAGCTTCTTAAACTTGGGTTTTTCAACTTGTTGCAAAGAACCTAGCTTTCTTGTGTGTAGGCTATGGGATATCTGTTTTTTTCTTGTGTGTAAGCTATGGGATATGTTTTTTTGCTTTGTGAAAATGAAGTAGATAGAGTAGATTTGGAGGTGGAGATTTATTAGGAAAAATAATCGTTTATAGATGTGAAGTCATGAAAAAAAATTTTATTGCTGTTTTTTTTAAGATTTTTTTTTTTTTTTTTCGGCATTGAGTTATCATATGATATTTTTCGAAGCAAGCTTTGCTTGTCAAGGATACTATGATAATCTATTTTTGGGTCTAATTTTCAAATAGAAATTATAATGCGAAATCCATTTTCGCACGAAATCTTACCTATATTACTACACTGCACTTTTGAGTTTTGATAGAGACAAAATGGAAATTTCTTAGAGCTAATCCATTGGTCCAATGAATGCATAAACCCCAAGGGTGAGTTCCTCAACCAAATAGGGGTTGTGGCTAAAACCTTTGCCAAACTATTAAAAAAAGGAAAATAGAGTTTCATGCATAGATCTGCATTACACCTAAACTATGGATTTGAGATAAAAATCGAGATAGTTTTTCATACCGTCTTTCATACAAGGGTGGATGAAAACTTCTTTGATCTTTGGCGTTCAATATTTACAAATCTAGTCATGAAAGTCTAGTTGTTGAGACCAAAACTCATAAAAATGAGAAACCAAGCTACTAGAAGTGAGAAAATCAGTATCTTCATTAACATCACTACAAATGGAAATGGAGCTAAATGGGGCTTCCAATACCAAAATAGTTGGAAAAAATTGTTAGTGCTACAAAAGATCATTGGAAGAAAAATCTCAAAAATCTTTAGAAGAACCATTAAAAAAATTGAATAATATTGGAATCCCCTATCCACTAGAAAAAGTATTATTCCCTATTTATAGATAATTGTTCATATGGACAAAGAAAATGAGATGGAGAATAAAGTTAAACACTAACAAAAGAGGAGCTTCATCATTCCTATCCTTAAAATTTGTTAATAACTTATATCTTCACAAATCTCCATAATTTTTAAAAAACTATAATCATAGTATTTAAATGAATAAAAAAAAGTATGAGAAAAGAAATAAAATTATTTTTATATAAGTTGAATGAAAAAAAAATAGTAATATTTAGTAAAATTAAAAGTGATAAAATATTTGTTTTTTTTATAAATTTAACCATTTCTAAAATAATGATGGATATAACTTTAAATAAATTAGAATATTAAATTAAATTATTATTATTAATTAATTTTAAATTTTAAATTTAATTATTTATAATTATAATATTTAAATTTAATTTTAAATATATTAACTTAATTTTAAATTTCAATTTCAATTTTATTTATATTTTTAAATATTATAAAGAGACATTGGAGATACATTTTATGCAAACTTATAAAGATCCCTAAACTAATATCTAGAAGAATGTGGCAGATTTTTAAGAAAACCCACAAAGTCCCATCCAAGAAAAATTCCTCACTAATTTGTGTATACTCTAGTGCAATTAATAAGGCTTCAATATGGGAATTGTTAATGAGTCTGTTAAGTATGGAATTTTTAATTATTTTGGTCAAGTTTAAATTTAATGATATTTATATGTTTTTCATATTTATCATTTTAAGTTTTATAGAAATTTATGAGTGTTAAAATATTTTAAATTTTTACATATAAATTTTCATTTTTATTATATTTTTATTACACTTTTTTTTATAATAGAAAGATATTAAAAAAAAAATCGAAAATAAACATTCATAATCACATTACATATTCAACCTGGTTCAAATTTTTCATTTTAAATATTATCACTCCACTAAAATTTTAGAGAAGAAACATCTTAAATTCAATATCTACATAGGTGAATTCAAAATTGAAGACATTGCTAATTATAATATCCATAAAAATAATAAAATAACCAAAAACCTTTTCTCGAGCAATAAAATAAAAAACTATAACAACAATAATAAAGAATAGATCAATTCTTTATTGAAAAAAAAAAAACTGAAACAACCTTATTAGTGAAATTGACATTATATTTTAATATCCAAAGAATGGAGACTCTTATTATTTAAAGAAAAAAAAACTTATACATTCAATTTCCAACATAACTGGTCACTACTATTGCAAGTCACGTGATAACGAAGGATTGCACAAGGACTCAATTTTTTCGAAGCATTGGATTCTAAAATAAATAGCAAAAAGTTATGAGAGGCAATTTATTGTTTTTGTGTCTAATAGGAGAGAAATAGTACATCCATAATTTTATACATTTCAATAGTAAGGATTATAGTTGAAAAGCATGACAAAAGAATCAATTAACATTGTTATTTATTAGTCCCTGCGATCTGGCAATGGTATGGGACTATAGTAATCGGTTTGATGGCATTTAAGATTAGCTGGTCATTACTTTTCGAAGTTTTTTCTTTTCATATTTCTTATTCCCCTTCTTATTCAACTTCACTGTCTTATTTGGCCTCTTCCCGAGGCCGAAGAGGTTTGACTATATGTTATTCTGTTTTAGACAGTTCATTTTTTATTTTTATTTTTTGTACTAGGGAACTAATGTTAACATTAATTTATGGTTGCAGGCAGTTGCATGAATTGGTATTGGCTATGCTGCAGGTAATTGCATGAATTGACTATGTCGCAGGTACCTGCATAGGATTACAGGTGTATGAATTGGCTATGTCATTGGTACCTGCATAAGATTACAGGCGTATGTCTCCATGCAGATGCAGGGGGATGGATGGATGCTCTGCGACTCATCTTGGAACTGAATCGAAGGACTGACTTGTAGGTGTAGGTGAAACTATGCTACAAGATAGGAGATAGATTTCCTTTTTTGACTAAATTTCCAATCGGTAATGTCTTTTACTCCATTGCTGATCTACTGAAATTCTTGGTGCTGCTACCCCCTCGACAGAGAGTCAGGAGGATCCCTCACTACTTTCTTTTGATACCCAGAGTAGAGGTGTCTAGAGGTGAAGATATGTCAATGAAGCCCCTTGAAATGGTTAAGTTGTTGATGAAGCAACATACCTTCTAGCTAGAGCATAGCTAGTTTCAGTTCCTCATGTCAATTCAGTAGTTTATTCTGAACAAGTATCCCTTCCATCCAGGTAGGATTACAAGTGTATGTCTGCATGCAGATCTAGGTGGATGGATGGATGCTCTGCGACTCTTCCTGGAACTGAATTGAAGGACTGACTTGTAGGCATAGGTGAAACTATGCTATAGGATAGGAGATAGATTTGCCTTTCTGACTGGCTTTCCAATTGGTAATGTCTTTTACTCCACCGCTGATCTATTGAAGTTCTTGGTGCTGTTACCCCCTCGATAGAGAGTCAGGAGGATCCATCACTACTTTCTTCGGATACTCAGAGCGGAGGTGTCTAGAGGTGAAGATTATGTCGATGAACCCCCTTGAAATGGTTAAGTTGTTGATGAAGCAACATACCTTCTAGCTAGAGCGTAGCTAGTTTTAGATCCTCCTGTTGATTCGATAGTTTATTCTGAACGAGCATCCCTTCCATCCCTAGATCCAGTTACAGTTACCCATAAAAGCCCAAACACATGAGAAGCATAGATAGAAGCACCTGAGCTATAAACACCACATGTACCACCAGTGGCTAAGATAGAAGCATCATTAGCACTAGCGAAGAAGGAAGATCCATTTCCGGGTACTACAACATGTCAATAGCCCTTAGCTACGAAGCAATTTGACTAGGATAAACTCTCAAAATCCCATCCCCCACTGCTTGGAAGGCCGTGGATGTTTGACTTATAGACTGGAGCAGATGGCTGAGGAAATAGTAGTAGCGACCGACAACAGTGGCAGCGGAAATAGTGACATCAGTAGCAACCGACTTTATTATCAGAACTGAACAGTGAGGAAATATGACATCTGTGCTGGCTAACTTGGTTAGCTTGAGTTATGTGCTTAGCAATTGCATGGTAAATTCAGCACCCGTTACTCACATTTTAGAACATGAACACCTTTTTGGGCAGGTGTCAATCAGCTTGGAACAATTTTCTTAAATAGAAATGCCTTTTTAGAGGGGAGGAATAATGGCATGAAACTAGATGCCCTCTCGAGTTAAAAAAAATAGGAATGATGGGGCACTACAATAGTAATCTTAGAAACCCCTTACTCCTCAAATGTTTCCCATGTACATGTATAGATTGACAGTGTCAATGGTGAAGTTCGATGTAGGAATTCCTTGTCTACACTTCGTTGAATCGTCATCTTTGGTGTGTATGACATCTTACTTGGGGCCAGGAGTGTGCTTCACTCTGTGTTTTTCCTCATATGCTGCTTCAAAAAACTGCTGAGTGTCGATGGTGCCAGTGGATGGGGCATTAGAATCTTCTGCTGAGTGTCGATGGCGCCGGTGGATGGGGCATTAGAATCTTGTAGAATGATGCAGTCGCCTTTTGTAGGGAATCAAACTCTATCTGGGTCTAGAGGAGGGTTAACATTGAATTATCAGTGCACTATAAAATTCTTAGCATTTCTTTAGTTGATGATATCCATCAGCTTGTTCTAAAGATCCCATACTTATCTTGCTATCTCAGGAATAACCTGCATACATTTTTGGGTACTACAACATATCAATAGTCCCCAGCTACGAAGCAATTTGACTAGGGTAAACTATCAAACTCCCATCCCCTACTGCTTGGAAGGCCATGGATGTCTGACAGGATGGGCAGCGTTACAGATTGGATCCGATGGCTAAGGAAATGGTAGTAGCGACCAACAGCAGTGGCAGCAGAAACAGTGACATCAGTAGCAACTGAATTTATTATTAGAACTGAACAGTGAGGAAATATAACATCTGTTTGGGAACTTATGACATTTGTGCTAGTTAACCTAGCCAGCCTGAGTTAGGTGCTTAGAAATTGCATGGTAAATTCAACACCCATTGCTCACATTTAAGAACATGAACACCTTTTTGGGTAGGTGTCAATCAGCTTGGAACAATTTTCTTAAATAGAAATGCCTTTTTAGGGGGGGGGGGGGGGGTGGGGGAATAACAACATGAAACTAGATGCCCTCTCGACTTTAAAAAATAGGAATGATGGGGCACTTCAATAGTAATCTTAGAAACCCCTTACTGCTCAAATGTTTTCCATGTACATGTGAAAATTGACAGTGTCAATGGGGAAGTTCAATGTGGGAATTCCTTGTCTACACTTTGCTGGATCGTCATATTTTGTGTTTATGATGTCTTACTTGGTGCCATGAGTATGCTTAAATGTGTGTTGTTCCTTATATGCTACTTCAAAAAACTGCTGAGTGTCGATGGCGCCAGTGGATGGGGCATTAGAATCTTTTTTTGAGTGTCGATGGCACCGGTGGATGGGGCATTAGAATCTTGTAGAATGATGCAGTCGCCTTCTGTAGGGAATCAAACTCTATCTCAGTCTAGAACAAGGTTAACATTGACTGATCAGTGCACTATAGAATTATTAGGATTGCTTTAGATTATGATATCCCTCAACCTGTTCTAAAGATCCCATACTTATCCTGCTATCTCAAGAATGACCTGCATAATATTTTGAAGCATGTTTATGGTAATCCTACTCTCGAGCAGTGTCTAGGTAAAATGAGTCGCCATTTATTTAGAACTACCTGCTTTCATTGCCAAAGGAGTGACATTCAATGGAGATGAGGATTGGGAACTATTGAAAAGATCTAGCCAAGCCTTCTCTGTTCTAGCATGAAAGCTGGAAACACAATGGATACAAGATACCCTTATACTACTAGTTGTAATATACGAGGTAATTACTCATAATGAGTACCTGTAATACAAGCTGCTTATATTATTTCAATATCGTTGATTACTAGTATAAGCATGGTTTAAGTTGATACATGATTGTTACTATCTAGCTTTTGTATATGGAATTAAGACTATAGCCTATAAGATTAATAGTATGAGCACACTAATGGTTGAATCTTTCATCATATTAAGCCGTAATCAAGCTTAGTTACCTTAATATCGTTACCTTATATGACCAGATTTGACCACTAGCTTATTTTCCCATTATTCTAATTATCATCATAGCTCTATACATTATAAAACATATAAGTGCAATACTTTTATATGTACCAAATATAGGAAAGCTTACTAGTTCAAGTTGGTAACACAAGCACTTCTATAAACACCTTACACCCATTGATGAGGTTGAATTACTAGCATGCCTCGTGAGAAAGCAAAATGTAACCATATATGTTGTTTCTATCATGAATACGATGCTGTATCTATTAGTACTTGTTCAATAAGTAATGCTTAGTAGAGTCACAATAGGTAAGTATACTACATTACATCTTAGTATAGATGTCGTATGTAAGCAGCTAGAATACTAGTACTAACTTAGTGTAATCAAGTAATCAAAGCTATTGAGATTATAATATACTATTTAGAGTTGAGTCTCTAGTCTGATATGGAACTCATACTTTGATTAGGGTATCCTGTTTATAAAGTACTGCTATATAAGATGGATTGGGTCTCTATGTTAGTTGATTGACACTGTTATAATATGGATATCTCTTATATAAAGTACATCTATATGAACACCATGGTTACTTATACCAATATAAGTTGTGGTTATAAGATTTATCCCTAACATAATATAGTTCTATTTTCATGCTTTACTCCTTATGATTTCATAACCTGTTATATATGGAGAAGCAATGAGTTACAATTAGCCTTGATTATGAGCATACTTGTAGTGACAGATTAGCTTATCTCTTCTTACTTTCATTTCATTGGGTTTTATATGAATAAGGTGTTTTATTCTAGTACTTTTTGATTTTTTATACATAACATCATAGCTATTGGTTCATGTGTAATCGTAACATAATAATTTCCACCAGTTATGCTGAGCTTTACCTATAACAAACAGGTTACATATCGTACTCATTATGATAAGTATTGACTCATCTTTATCCATAAGTCACACTGCTCTATTCCATTCTGTTTACTTGTGCTTGTTATCATATCTTACACACTCAATAGTATTGCTCATCCATGGGTATACTTCTGCTGACATGGTGAATGTTTGCTATACCAACAAGGGGAACTAACCCAATCGCAGGCCCCAATTAGACCTACTTTCGTTTGGAATGGCTAGTTCCAATGGGTTTTAAGGGACCTTGTAAACTATTAAATGTGTTGATAGATTTCTTCTGGGAGGAAAACTTCAATAAAATCAACAAATTAAAACAGGTAACCTCTATGTATTAAATCCTATCTACACTAGTTCTAACTATTCTAATCTAGTTCTAGCTATCCTAATCTATCCTGCAGGAGCATGATGAAAGAGATTAAACACCATAAATAAATTCCAAGTCCAAAAGAATCAATTACTGAATTCATAGATGAACAAGGTTGTATTAGATCTTGATTGTGATTAGATTGCTCATGCAGGAATACACATTCCTTTCCATAGAAATAAACTAGCAACTTGTGTTTAATACAGTTTTGAATCAAAGATCACTCATGAGTTAACAATGTAATTGAATCATATTCAAATAAACAAGACTAATCATGAACAATATGCCATCAATATACATAAACACAGATCACATTTGTATTCATGCCACCAGCAACACCCTGCTTCAAAACACCTCAAAGCAAAGGAAAATAAATCAGAAACTACAGGTTCCTTCTTCAACCAAACAATCCTCCTTATTCACAATAAGTCAAAATTGTTCTTATCAAAACCAAAAAGCCAATTCTCCTCTTCGAGGGTAATACTTATGCAAAAGCCCCTGACTCTCAGTCTTCCCTGCCTCTTCATCTTCCCCACACTGTTTTTGATATAGAAACCGAGTATACAGATATAGGATTGTCAGCATAACCACTGACACATAGAAAGTGTATCTGCTAGAACGCTTAATTTCCTAAAGAAGTGAATAGATGTTGATAGGAAGGGTGACTGTGTGTCACCTTTACATGATGAAAACTGGGACAACTTTTCTCTCAAAATGCACAGGCAATGCATGGGATTCCACCCTGAAACGCCTAAGGCTAGACCTTCAAACACAATGCTTCCGCATACATGACTCTTCGAATCCACTCCTGCATCCTTTACTTCTCACATGCAGAGATAGCTATCATTAGCTTCATGATTGTGAACAATATAATAGAAATATTCAAACAGAACATAAACACTGCCTTCATTAACTTTTATACAACTACGGGGAACAAGTGTGAAAGAAAAGGATTTACGCAAAAAACGCACACAACACACAATTTCCCGCTTAATCCATAGGCTTGGCAAGGTTTTTGAGGGCTTTACTTAATCGCAATCGGGTATCGTCCCCTCCGCGGGTCTCAGTACCCATGCCTTCCACTTCCCTGATGTGCGATTACACTATTGGGACTCTAGAGACCCACCTTTTACACTAAAATCCCACTGCCTTTGTTATATCAAGAATTTTGGAAAACACGGGAAAATAAAGAAAATCTTTCCCTGATCACTTAGGCTGGACATCAAATTTTATGTATCGGGGCCTATAAATATCGTCAGGTCCGGCATATCACATATCGCAATATGCACAAGCCTGGGGCTCTGCCGATTGCGATATGCAATGGGGCTTCAGACCCGAAAATATATATATCATGTTTGATAAGCTCAGTAGGTCCGCCATATCGACTCGCGCATTGTATAGAAGGCTCGGGCTTTGCTAATATGCAATACACTATATGGCCCCAGTCTCGACATATGTATGAAGTATGGTTAAAAGTGTCGTCGGGTCCAGAGCATAGTGGCATACATTACATGTATAAGCTGTAGACCTAGGCCGATTGCGATATCCGGCAGGGTTTCAGACCCGACATATATGCATATTGTGGTTTATAATGCCGTCGGGTCCGGTGCCTTATGGCATGCGTTATGTGCCCAGATTGAGTTTGATAAGGGAAAGAGGGATGGTTTATGTATGTTTGTGGAGTCTTTCTTTGAAAAGAGTTAAAATGGAAATGAGGTGCAATATAACATTTTTTGTCTTAAGTACACAAATGACTATAGTGACGGTGGGGGTGATTATGTGTGCAGGCATAAATATACTATGGATGCTTATGAGGATTTGAGAAGTCCTAACGAAGGGAATGAATGTAGAGCTAGGCTGGATCATGAATGAACCATGCAGCAGAGAGTTATTCAACGACTTAGCCTTCAGGCATTGAAAATTTGACTCGACAAAGAGTTAACATCCATGTGATAAAATAGATCATTCTGAAAGATGAAAGATCAAACTTCTAGGGGACCCATTGAAAATTTGCTATCAAAGCATGTTTTAATAGGGTGGTAGTTGTGGCCACAACAAATGGTGAACTATTGGGTGAACTTGTTATCTTTGTTTCCAAATAATCCTCTGATCAATAAAACATTGGGGTGTTAAGATAAACCCGAAATGCAAACTATATAGATGGACAAGCATGGGTTCCACTTCAACATCAGTTGCTTCAGGTGGGATAGAGACAAATAGCTTCTACTTACTGATAGGATGTTGACAGGAGTTCTCGAATGATAGTGTTATGGGATTTATTAACCTTCCTTTACCTGTTTCCTACCTTCAAAAATCCTTTTGGGGCCATCACTGGTCTGTCAATACCTATTTAGGTGTGTACCTCAGCTCTTTATTGTTCATCAAACATGATGTAGATATATTTATCTACACTTTATATGAGAATTTTAGTGCTATGTTTTCATATGATTGAATGGGGCACAGTCATGGATCATGCCATATTTTTAAACTGCTTAAGCAAGGTTGGGCTTGTTGTATCAACTGCTACTCTGAGCCCAGTAATAGTCCTTACTCTAATCGGCTTCCCAAAAAACCTGTCCTTCCAGATTGGCACAAGGACTTGACATTTCATTTTCTTTTAAATAAGTCCTTCCTGTTTCAGGCATAAGGACTAGAGCACAATTGGATTTGCCACAGGGTATATGACAGTGAGCTTAGCCCATGAAAGGAGGTTTACTTGTAGATAGCAGGTATTGGACAATTTAGTGTGGTGTGTGGGACCACTGGAGAATGACTGTGTTATCACTCAGGTTGTCCTTAAGCTCCGGAAAAGGATACGGCCGAGGTAACCACAAACCAACTTTGGACTACAGGTTCTAGCCCACCTGCAATCAAAGAGGGCTCTCTCTTTCAGATTTAGCTTTGTTTAAAATGATTTTAGGCTAGTTATTGCATTCAGGGGTTTTTGTTTTGTTTTTGGTGGGAAGGATGATGTTTTCAGGTAGAGAGGCAAAACATAGTCTGGTAAGTTTCACACCATTGGGCGTGGAGTCAAGGAGTCGGACTGCTGGTGCATTTTCTTATTCACAAGAGAAATAAGGAGCAAGGTAGCTGCTCATGAAACAACACTTAAGCTTAAAAGGATGGAATGAGGGATAAGGAAAGAGAGGCAACAAAGAATCTCTCACTCAGCTTAAAGGGGGAAGGTGAATGAGCTCTGTCTAGGAGCAATTAAGAATTCCTAGACAACTGTCAAAGATGCATGGATTAGGGAAAATATGAGCCAGAAGGAATTCATATTTATGACTGATCCAGAGGAAAACATAAAGAAACAACAGAAAATGAGCATAGAGGGTAGTTAAACCAATTCTAGACTATTATTTCTTTTTGCTATTTTAGATGGTATATTAATGGAAAAAACAGAGGTAGGAAAACTTATTGAGTCATGTTGCAGCACAAGAATTCCAAATTCACTTCTTCAAACCTTTAGACACAGAGCAGACAGTGTTTCCTCCAAGCCTTTCAGCAGTCTTTGATTACAGAAAACATATCAGGTATACAGTGCGAGTCTCCAATGAAGACTATCAACCAACCGACCCTTTAAAACAATACAGAGGGTGGTAAATATAGGGAAGATTTATCCAAAATTTATTTATTACAGCCGACCTAACAGGTCTGACAGAAAACTGATTATTTTTAACCTAATCTTATCCAGAAATAAATGCCAGAAAATATCTTTGAGCTATGCTGGGGGAAGCTGTATCAAAATGAGTTAATGTCCGTCCTGGTGGCTCTGTGCTATTCATCTCTTATAATTGTGCATTGGCCTTTGCACCCTTGCTATTCGGCGGCATTGAATGCTTCTGACTGTGATTTGAGAGCTAGGACGGGCTGATGATGCCTGATTTGACTTTCTGGGGGCTTCATTAATGTACAGGTGCTTCGAGCCTGTAAAAAATCTTTGCTGATACCCTTTGGCGTCTTTTCTTTCTTTTGATACTCTTTGACAAAATCTGGACTGCTATTCTGATGTGCTGCAGGTCGAATCACGCATTGATGGCCGCTTTTCGGCCTCTGTATCCTCTGGAACTGTCTTCTGATCCTTTCGGTATGTTCTGCGAAGAAAACAGGTCATTTTTTTGCCTTTTGGGCTTCCTGGGGCCTGCATAATGGAAAGATTCCCTGAAGATTCCCTAAAGATTCTCCATTTCGGCCTAAAAAATCCTGCGATGATCAAAAACTGCCTCAGAATTGGATTCTGGGGCTCCGAAGTGCGACTTTTGCTCCTTCGCGCCAAAAAAAGTGCTGATGACGTCAGCATGACGTCAGCATGATGTGACGTTGTACGGTGGGTGACGTCAACGATGACGTGGCGAGATGATGTCAGCATGATGATGTCATCATGATGACGTCATCCTGTACGGTGGCAGGGACACAGTGGCAGGACACATGGAAGATGACTCGAGGCTTACGTCACAGGGGAGAGGGCGGTAAGCGGTTTCAAGGCGCACCGCCTCTGGGCACGAGCAGTTTTGTCAGGGAGGCCCCCGCCACAACCCAACGCTTGACGCGTGGCGGGAGGTACGGCGGTAATACCGCCCATCTCTCGGATGCTAAAGCTCTTGCGGCTCGGGGATGGGACGGCCCGCCCACCGTTGATCTGTGGGGCGGGCGATCCAACGGTTGGCGGCAGATGTGAGGTGGTGGGTAGTTAGGGTGGGGAATATTCACAGGAATATTCCCTTTTTAATAAAGTGCGCGGGGATTTTTAAACTATGGTTTATATGGGTTATGGGGGTTATAAACAGGCGGAGTATGTTTTTTGCGCTCGGGACTTAGGGTAAGGGGTAAAATATGGGTTTTGAGCGCAGGTTTAAGATTTCATGTACAGAACTTTGGTTTGGGGGCAAAGTAGGGGGTTTTTCGAGGGTTTTAGGGCTAGGGGAGAGGTTATTATTCTGACCAGGTGTCAGATTAATCCCTGTTATGACTCGGATGGGCTAAAAACAACCCCAGATGGACTATTTTTTTCCCCAGACTTAAAAAAATATGGCTATATTGCCAGGGTGGGGAATATTTACATAGGGGAGTTTCATATACATAGTTTAATAGGGGGATGGGAAAACTGATAGGGAGTTATATAATACTGTTAATAGTTAATATGAAGGTGACCAGCAAGCGCTTAGGTCAAGGACCTTAGGCTAAATTTGGGAAGAATAATTTGAAAGGAACTGAAATCCTTGAGTGAAGGAGATCTTCACCAAGGTGACTGATATGGATGATGATGAAACTAAGAGGCTCAAGCAGATCTTGACCTCTTCGGGAGTTAGTAAGTGACTTGGGGAATTAGAAGAAGGGGAAGTTAGAGATGTCCACCTTTGAGCCCTTTTGCATGAAAACTGCCTGCACTGTGATCTGAAAAGATAAAACACTTTGTACCACAAAATTGATCACAAATTATCATTCTGCAACCACACAGCTACCTACCCAGCTTACTTTCCTAACATTTTTTCTTCTTTTCTGATTAGGGTGCACTTAGACTTGCAGACCCAGAATTACAATTTTTCTTTTGAATGTTTCCTATCTAAATATGCACTTATTTATGCCAGGGCCCAGATTAAACAGTTGGGTCCCTTTGATACTCTACCTATCTATAGATCTGCCAAGATTGAATTGTTTGGACAGATATCATTATCTATATTCTAAAATAGGAAATTGAAATCTAGGGAGGCCAAGATTAAGCTGTTTGGCCTTTCCTTTAAAAGAGAACTCATCAAAATGGAATACAGCAGTGGCCTTTGCACTAGCACACTTCATGGCATTGTGGAAATATGGAACACTGCAGCTTGCAAAGTATGACATATTTGGCATGTAAAAATGTCAATCATGAAAGATGAATACCTGCTGCAGCAGGAGGCTAACAGTGACTCCACTTGGGGATGGCTTTTCATTTTGAAAAGTCAAGAACAGCAGGTCAGACTACCTTGTATTCAATTGCTGCTGTATTCTGCAAAATGTTTGCTTGGCTAGCTGCCTTATTCATCCTACCTACCTACCCTAACCAGCATCTACTTTGTTGTTAGTTGTAATGAAATAGCCAATGCAGCCATTTAAGCATCATGAACATGAATGGTCTTTGCTGCTTGTGTTTTCTGTTACCTGAAATGGAGATCTTGCAATCTGATACAACTTTGTTAATCTTTGAGAAGATCAGGAAACTGCTGACCTTCTTTGCTGAAACAAGGAACTATACAAAAGGGTCCTGCAGCATATATACATTATTGCTGGACTGAATTACAGGATTGTACAAAAGTTTGGGATAGCTATCATGCTTTGGAATTGGGAAATCACCAACAACTTGATTTTGAGCTTTGCGGCCTTCTAATGGAGAAGAGCAGTGATTTATTTCTTTACACATCTTGCCATCTGATGAATCATACAAAACAGGGGATGATCCCAGTAATTCTTTGAAAGCTGGTTCAGATGGTACTTGACAGGGTTGTAGTGACTGCTCTTCTTTTTCTTCGAATATTCGAGATGGCTGAAACCCACCAGGCAGGGGGTCTAGCTGGATTATCGGGTCACATGCTGCCGCTTCAGAGTCTTCCTCAATCTGATGTTCATTGGCCCTTTGGGGCTGCAAATCTAGTGTTAATGCTTTAGGAGCAAGGCCTGGACTTTCCTCTAGCTGATCAGTAACAGAACATGGTGACACTTGATTGTTAACGGCATGATAATTATCCCTAATAAACTGAAAAGACTTGAAACAAAATGGTAAAGCTCCTTCACTGAATTTAAAATTTTCTGCCTTTTCCTCCTTTTCTTCATAGCTGAAATGGGCATGCTGATCATTGGGTTTAGGCAGCTGAACCTGAACTGTGCTTTCTGCAAAAATAAGGTCTGACTCCTCTGCAAGGCTGATTTGATCATTAGGCTCATAGTCATCATCGTACAGATCATATTTGGGTAGAGAGCTGAAAGAAGAGAAGTTGTTATATTCTATTTTATATCAGGAGACTGCTCCATCATGTGTGGCGGTATGAATATGCTATCCGTTTTGTGGCAGGTTCGTTCATGAATATCATTAGTTTCCTTTTGCAAAACAGATCTATTCTGGTGCTCTAAACTTTTAACTCCTACTGTGCACATCTACTGTAATTCCTCTTCTTTCTTTAAAAAAAGGTCAAGTTCATCCTCTTTTTCTGCTTTCAACTTCCCCTTCCTAACTTTCAGATTAACCTCTACATCTAGTGCCATGTTCTGCATCTGTTGTATAGTAGAGGGGCTCCTTTCTCTCAGATGAAATTCTATTTCTCGATCAAATGCTGCTGGATAATGTAATAGGGCCAAATCAGGGGGAGGTCTTATATTTAATGGTATTGAATGATAAACTTGATTGAATCGGTCAGAAAATTGCTGAACAGATTCGTTTGGAGTCCTTTTTAACTGATTGTATTCTTCTATGAGCACGAGGAAATTGACTTTGATCATCCATCTATCAAGGAAGAGTTTGAATAACTGCTGGAGATTTGAGATGCTTGCCTCAGGCAACGCTTTAAACCAAGTCCTAACTTCACTTTGCAAAGAAAGGGCAAACAACCTAACACTAACATCTTCATCCTCCACTTCAAAAATGTTTAAATAATCTTCAAAAGCCTGGATATGCTTTTGGGCAGTAACTCCATTATCTCCATCAAATCTTGGGAGGTACATTGGATGATTTTTAGGCAAAGGATTGAGCACGGGAGGCAGAATGAGTGGCTTATATCTATCAGGAACCTTATGAGGTACGTGATTATGTACAGGGACTAAATGACTGGGTTCAGTATGAATAGGGATAGGATGATTTACTTTGACAGTAGTGTCCTCCTTGATTATAAGGTGAGTATTAGCAACATTTAAAGGATGTTGTTTTGGTGTGCAAGGAGGGCTTTCTTCAACATTTTCTACGGGAAAAACATAAAAGTCAAGTTCAAACAATATGTACAGTAAGATTTTATGGAGGAGAAAGAACATGACCTCTTGGATAATAATCCAGGTAAAAAGCCTGATCTGCTTATAAATTTCTTTTGGGTTCATTTCTCCAGTGGAGTCTTTATTATGAGGATGATGTGGAGTCGCCAGGTGGGTAAATCAACTTTGAGTTGTCTGATCTCTGTCCACCATCAAAGATCAGAACTAGACTTTGAAAAAATAGTTTTGAAGGTTTGGTTCTCTCGGTGGAGCTTTCTTCCTTCTTCGTGAAACTTTCTGAGGAAGTCCCCAGTGGAGTCGCCATTATGTTATCACTCAGGCTGTCCTTAAGCTCCAGAAAAGGATACGGTCGAGGTAACCACAAACCAACTTTGGACTGCAGGTTCTAGCCCACCTGCAATCAGAGAGGGCTCTCTCTTTCAGATTTAGCTTTGTTTAAAATGATTTTAGGCTAGTTATTGCGTTCAGGGGTTTTTGTTTTGTTTTTGGTGGGAAGGATGATGTTTTCAGGTAGAGAGGCAAAACATAGTTTGGTAAGTTTCACACCATTGGGCGTGGAGTCAAGGAGTCGGACTGCTGGTGCATTTTCTTATTCACAAGAGAAATAAGGAGCAAGGTAGCTGCTCATGAAACAAAACTTAAGCTTAAAAGGATGGAATGAGGGATAAGGAATGAGAGGCAACAAAGAATCTCTCACTCAGCTTAAAGGGGGAAGGTGAATGAGCTCTGTCTAGGAGCAATTAAGAATTCCTAGACAACTGTCAAAGATGCATGGATTAGGGAAAATATGAGCCAGAAGGAATTCATATTTATGACTGATCCAGAGGAAAACATAAAGAAACAACAGAAAATGAGCATAGAGGGTAGTTAAACCAATTCTAGACTATTCTTTCTTTCTGCTATTTTAGATGGTATATTAATGGAAAAAACAGAGGTAGGAAAACTTATTGAGTCATGTTGCAGCACAAGAATTCCAAATTCACTTCTTCAAACCTTTAGACACAGAGCAGACAATCTTTCCTCCAAGCCTTTCAGCAGTCTTTGATTACAGAAAACATATCAGGTATACAGTGCCAGTCTCCAATGAAGACTATCAACCAACCGACCCTTTAAAACAATACAAAGGGTGGTAAATATAGGGAAGATTTATCCAAAATTTATTTATTACAGCCGACCTAACAGGTCTGACAGAAAACTGATTATTTTTAACCTAATCTTATCCAGAAATAAATGCCGGAAAATATCTTTGAGCTATTCTGGGGGCAGCTGTATCAAAATGAGTTAATGTCTGTCCTGGTGGCTCTGTGCTGTTCATCTCTTATAACTGTGCATTGGCCTTTGCACCCTTGCTGTTCGGCGGCATTGAATGCTTCTGACTGTGATTTGAGAGCTAGGACGGGCTGATGATGCCTGATTTGACTTTCTGGGGGCTTCATTAATGTACAGGTGCTTCGAGCCCGTAAAAAATCTTTGCTGATACCCTTTGGCGTCTTTTCTTTCTTCTGATACTCTTTGACAAAATCTGGACTGCTATTCTGATGTGCTGCAGGTCTAATCACGCATTGATGGCTGCTTTTCGGCCTCTGTGTCCTCTGGAACTGTCTTCTGATCCTTTCGGTATGTTCTGCGAAGAAAATGGGTCATTTTTGTGCCTTTCGGGCTTCCTGGGGCCTGCATAATGGAAAGATTCCCTGAAGATTCTCCATTTCGGCCTAAAAAATCTTGCGATGAGCGATTTGCACAAATCTCTCATCAAAAACTGCCTCAGAATTGGATTCCAGGGCTCCGAAGTGTGAATTTTGCTCCTTCGCGCCAAAAAAAGTGCTGATGACGTCAACATGATGTGACGTTGTACGGCGGGTGACATCAGCGATGACATCAGCATGATGACATGGCAGGATGACGTCATCCTGTACGGTGGCAGGGACATAGTGGCAGGACACGTGGCAGATGACTCGGGGTTTATGTCACAAGGGAGAGGGCGACAAGCGGTTTCAGGGCGCACCACCTTTGGGCACGAGTAGTTTTGTCAGGGGGGCCCCCGCCACAGCCCAACACTTGACGCGTGGCGGGAGGTATGGTGGTAATACCGCCCATCTCCCGGACGCTAAAGCTCAGGCGGCTCGGGGATGGGACGGCCCGCCCACCGTTGATCTGTGGGGTGGGCGATCCAACGGTTGGAGGCAGACGCGAGGTGGTGGGTAGTTAGGGCGGGGAATATTCACAGGAATATTCCCTTTTTAATAAAGTGTGCGGGGGTTTTTAAACTATTGTTTATATGGGTTATGGGGGTTATAAACAGGCGGAGTATGTTTTTTGCGCTCAAGACTTAGGGTAAGGGGTGAAATATGGGTTTTGAGCGCGGGTTTAAGATTTCATGTACAGAACTTTAGTTTGGGGGCAAAGTAGGGGGTTTTTTGAGGGTCTTAGGGCTAGGGGAGAGGTTATTAGTCTGACCAGGTGTCAGATTAATCCCTGTTATGACTCGGATGGGCTAAAAACAGCCCCAAATGGACTATTTTTTCCCCAGACTTAAAAAAATATGGCTATATTGCCAGGGTGGGGAATATTTACATAGGGGAGTTTCATATACATAGTTTAATAGGGGGATGGGAAAACTGATAGGGAGTTATATAATACTGTTAATACTTAATATGAAGGTGACCAGCAAGCGCTTAGGTCAGGGACCTTAGGCTAAATTTGGGAAGAATAATTTGAAAGGAACTGAAATCCTTGAGTAAAGGAGATCTTCACCAAGGTGACTGATATGGATGATGATGAAACTAAGAGGCTCAAGCAGATCTTGACCTCTTCGGGAGTAAGTAAGTGACTTAGGGAATTAGAAGAAGGGGAAGTTAGTGATGTCCACCTTTGAGCCCTTTTGCATGAAAACTGCCTGCACTGTGATCTGAAAAGATAAAACACTTTGTACCACAAAATTGATCACAAATTATCATTCTGCAACCACACAGCTACCTACCCAGCCTACTTTCCTAACATTTTTTCTTCTTTTCTGATTAGGGTGCACTTAGACTTGCAGACCCAGAATTACAATTTTTCTTTTGAATGTTTCCTATCTAAATCTGCACTTATTTCTGCCAGGGCCCAGATTAAACAGTTGGGTCCCTTTGATACTCTACCTATCTATAGATCTGCCAAGATTGAATTGTTTGGACAGATATCATTCTCTATATTCTAAAACAGGAAATTGAAATCTAGGGAGGCCAAGATTAAGCTGTTTGGCCTTTCCTTTAAAAGAGAACTCATCAAAAATGGAATACAACAGTGGCCTTTGGACTAGCACACTTCATGGCATTGTGGAAATATGGAACACTGCAGCTTGCAAAGTATGACATATTTGGCATGTAAAAATGTCAATCATGAAAGATGAATACCTGCTGCAGCAGGAGGCTAACAGACTGTAAACCTGATAGGCAAGTATAGGCTAGGTATGAGTGGGATTACTTAAGATGTAGCGTTCCTCCATGCCATTCCAATTGTAGTTACGCATTTTTTTGTTTTATAAAGATGCCCCTACATGCTTCAGATATCCAAGTTATCAACAGATCTCACATATTTGCAAACAAATGCCAATGAGGGGTTTCGGTTTGCATTCCACCACTGATTTTCCAGTTCTCATGGGCTTATTAAAAATTTGTTTGATTTACAAGGTAATGATGGATTTAGGGACAACATAATTATCAATAGGTTAATGAGGGATGGAAAGGCCGGATGTGGTGAAAGAGGGAAAATTTGAGAGGTAAAACTAGGCTGGAGGGCTGAAATCAGCTGGTTGAAAAGGACTGCAATTCAACAGAAGGAAAATAAAATTTGCAAAAAACAAAAGAAAAAGACAGAAATGCAACTAAAATAACAGCAAAATAAGATGAATTCTAACCTAATCAGGAAGTAACCACCATGTGGTGGCTACTAGAAGTATCTTTTAAGATGATGGCCTTTAACAAGGAGTTTCTTAGTATCTCCCTGTAGAATTTTCAATTTGTAAGTTCCCTGGCCAATTTTTTCCTCAACTTGGAGCGGGCCTAACCATAAATGTTGGAATTTCATGTGCCTGCCCTTTGGGGTGACGCTATCGGACTAGGGGGCATTTATTAGAGCGTTGTGCCAATTCCCCTAGTTGTCGGTGAAAAATGCATGGATCTCATGGATGAAGTTTTATTTGAGGGTTTTGTGACTCTATTTCCCTGGGGATAATAGTTTGATGCATGTCTTATGCGAATTGATTTATCTATAACGAATTTAGTTAACTTTAGTGATGAAAAATAGGAAGCATTATTAAACATGAGAGCATTAAAGATGTAGAACTTGTTGACAATAGACTTCCCAATCAAAGATATTACCTCATCTTTACTCTTACTCATAATCCTGTCATGCTCCCTTTTAACGACGAGTTCATTTCTGAATGTCTTCCCACAATGCAAGAGCTCAAGGATCTTCTTCTCACCTTTGAATGCCTGCCAATTTGAGATGTTATCAGGTATGAATGGCCTAAAAATCAATTCAACATAATATTTATTCTTGTTTAAGCTAAGATCAGGCAAAGGTTTTGCAGCCAAACCAGTCATCAGATTCATATCTTGGTTTAGCCATCGAGGTTTGTGTATGATAGTAGAAGAATCAAAACTGTTAATTAAACTCCATACCTCATGTTGGTATCTTTCCATGTATGGTGAATTGTGATGTATCTTTCCCTCACCTAGTCCACGATTATTTGTGAGTCACTAGAAGCTTTGACATTTTTCACCTTCATATCAAGGGCCCTTTTCAAGCCCTGTAGCAAGCCTATGTATTCTGTCGTGTTGTTGGTGCACATGGACTCCAACCGGCTAGCCATCGGATGTTGGTTCCCTTGTGGGTCCAGAAGAATGCTCCCAGCACCTGCGCCTTTAAGGCAGTTAGAACCGTTAAAATAGAGTGTCCAAAAATTAGAGTCTAACGTTACATTAACTGAATTGCTTCCCATGAGACTAGTTTTATCATCTACTATATTACAAGGTGGTTTGTCCGTTGGACTACGGGGGAGAGCTTCCAACCATGTGTTTATTGTAGTTCCTTCACTTGTTTTAGCATGGAATTTCCCAAAACAGGTTCCTGTGGCACAAACATTGAAACTGTAATTCCCAAGGATAGAGTTGGTAAACCTTACAAGTTCATTGGGATCATTTAGCTCTGTCACCACATATTTCATGTATCTTTCACGATCAACTCTCAACATATCACCTTTTCCCTTCTGAGGCAACAAGAGATGGGACCAATCAGTTGAGAAATATCCATTCAAATTTGATGACTAGTCCCTACTAAGCAACATTGCATAAGCCTCAGGTATGTCGACTACCATTATTTCAATGGCTTGTGTGAATTGTGGTTTAGCATCCATCCGAATCAACACAGATTTTAACTGCCCAATTACTTTCACATTTTTCATGTCCAATTACATAATTCAAGTCCCCATTTTCTCAGGTATAGCATGAAGTATTTTGGCAATAGCGTGAGGCATAACAATGGATGAGGCACTAGAATCTACCGAGCAATTATGCATGTTCATGTTGAGGATTTCGAATGTGATAAGGAATGGTGGAGTCATGGATTTCGATTTCCTCCCTACCATGGCTGCACTGACATCTTGGGAATTTCGATTCATTTTTGATAGGGTGGCTTCTAGATTTTGGGCAGAACTGGGAGTGTTAACAGGTCTGGAGACTGAATTCTTGGGTTGGCTACTCGGAATGGTGGGATATTTACAATTCTATTCATTCATAGCTTTCAGGAGCAGATCCCTTTTCTGTGTTAATTTTAGAAAATCGAAGTATGTTATATTAGCCCTAGATTTCTTAAGATCATCTACAATGTTGTAATAAATGTTATAAATAGGGTAGGGCAGAGTAAACATACCATTTTGATGATCTTAGGTGGGATTTTACCATTCGGAGTCGCCTTCATTGCAGTGGGAGCTGTGTTCTCTTTCTCTGGATGGTTTTCCATTGGGGTATTCTTGGACTAACCACTTGATCTACTCTTGTCAACAAGAACTTTGGGAGAAGGTGCCTTCACATGGTGGACATCTTTCTTGGTCTGATTTATAGGCTTCATCACACCTGTAAGTGGCCCTTTGCTTCGTGTGTGGATTTCTGCCATACTGTCTCCTTGGTCATCATCGTTCTCATTTGTATAGAAATCCCACAGTATGTTGATTTGGGATTCTTTTTCGAGGGCTCTTCTACTTGGTATTCCTCCTCATCTTCTTGTTCTAGCTCTAGCTCCCTTATAGGTTTTTGTTGGTTAAGGAGCGATCCGATAAGAGCCATCTCTTCAGTGTTTAAATTCCCTTCATTGGGTGGAGCAGGCAATGCTAGTGGACCATGACTACCCTCTATCTTCTTACGATAAAAAGGCTTGAAAGATCTTCTGTTGTTATAATCTCCTCCATTCCCACTAGTACTCTCTCCAGAATGCCTTTTCATATGAATGATTGTGTTGGTTAGTTTCTTAATAATTCGATGCAGACCTTCTACATCTATGGTATCATTTTCTTTGGTTTCAGCCTCCTTGTTATCACTTCCATTATTCTTCTTAGATGCCTGAGAGGCTTTCTTCTCTCCAGTTGTAGGGTGACATGCTGTGAGACTTAGCATTTCATTCTTGACCTTCACTGCTTCATCGATAGCACCTTGTAAGGTTCAAGCATTACTCCTCTTGACCCACATTGCAATAGGGATAGGCAGAGTGGTGATGTAGAATTCCATGAGCACCTCCTCAATAGGTCTAGCGGTGGCTGGGATTTTGTTGAACAAGGTGTTGAACCGAATGTTAAAATCCTTAACCTTTTCTTTGGTTTCAATTTTCAAATGGGATAGTTCCAGGACTAAGGCAGCAGGGGTTTTGTCATCGCCATACTTGTCCAAAAAGGCCTATTGAAAGGCAGCCCGTAAAGTGATTGATCTGATTCTCAAGCTAAAGTACCATGTGGAAGCTGCCCCAGTCAAACTAAAAGGATATAGGAAGCAGACTATATCTTCATCAGCTACCCCCATCATGCACACGGCCAGGAAGAATGAATTGATATGGTTTTTAGCAGTGTCTCCCCGCTCATGGTCAAATTTAGGTAGTACCTTTTCTACATTCTTGGGTAAGGGATGCTACTGCCCAAGTATCACCACGACATCCTAAGCGAGCCAGGGAGGCAGTGCTCCCAGAGGAGGTAGGAGTTGGTTTCCACTCGGTGGAGGAACATTAGCCATATTGAGGATAGGGATGTTTTGGTTGAGTTCTTCTTCGTTAGGATTTTCCAAATCAGGCCAGGGATTGCCTTCAGAAGGGGAATCATCAAGAATTTCTTGCCAAGGAGAGTTGATACTCTGCAAAGAATCAATCACAATATCTTCAAGAGAAGGGGATACAAATGTCTCTTCATTTATGTGATAGACTCTTGACTTTCTTTTTGTTGTTGGAGGTAAAGACTGAAAGATAGGGAGCTGTGATAGGGAACGAGTGTAAGTGCGAGTAAGTCTTCTTATTGGTTGTTCCTGGGTGACAGGATACTCCCACAGTGTCTCTTCTTCGAAGTGAGGCTTCTCCGAATGAGAGGAAGGATCTTTTCGACCTTCACAATCCATGCATTAATCCTTTTGAATCCATGTGTGGCACTTATAAAGGAATTCTTGAAAAGATGTGGATGGCGGTTCAGGCCCTCCTTCTAGCACCAATTTGTTGACATGGCGAATGTTCGCTATACCAACAAGGGGAACTATCCTCATCGCAAGCCCCAATTAGACCTACTTTCGTTTGGAATGGATAGTTCCAATGGGTTTTAAGGGATCCTGTAAACTATTAAATGCGTTGATAGATTTCTTCTGGGAGGAAGAATTCAATTAAATCAACAAAATAAAACAGCTAACCTCTATGTATTAAATCCTATCTAGCCTACTTCTAACTACTCTAATATAGTTCTAGCTATCCTAATCTATCCTGCAGGAGCATGATGAAAGAGATTAAACACCAGAAATAAATTCCAAGTCCAAAAGAATCAATTACTGAGTTCATAGATGAACAAGGTTGTATTAGAGCTTGATTGTGATCATATTACTCATACAGGAATACGCATTCCTTTCTGTACAAATAAACTAGAAACTAATGTTTAATATGGTTTTGAATCAGAGATCACTCATGAGTTAACCTGTAATTGAATCATATTCAAATAAACAAGACTAATCATGAACAGTATGCCATCAATATACATAAACACAAATCACATTTATATTCATGTCAGCAACAACACCCTGCTTCAAAACACCTCAAAGAAAAGGAAAATAAATCAGAAACCATAGGCTCCTTCTTCGACCAAATAGTCCTCCTTATTCACAATAAGTCAAAACTGTTCTTATCAAAACCAAAAAGCCCCTTCTCCTCTTCGAGGGTAATACTTATGAAAAAGTCCCTAACTCTCGGTATTCCCTGCCTCTTCATCTTCCCCCCACTGTTTTCGATATAGAAACCGAGTATATAGATATAGGAACGTCAGCGTAATCGCTGACACGTAGAAAACGTATCTGCTGGAGCGCTTCATTTCCTGAAGAAGTGAATAGATGTTGATAAGAAGGGTGACTATGTGTCACCTTTCCATGATGAAAACCGGGACAACTCTGCTCTCAGAATGCACAGGCAACGCATGGGATTCTGACCTGAAATGCCTAAGGCCAGACCTTCAAACACAACGCTTCTACATACATGACTCTTCAAATCCACTCCTATGTCCTTTACTTCTCACCTGCAGATATAGATATCATTAGCTTCATGATTGTGAACAATATAATAGAAATAATCAAACAAAACATAAACATTTCCTTCATTAACTTTTATTCAACTACAGGGAACAAGTGTGAAAGAAAAGGATTTACGCACAAAACACATGAAACAGACAATTTCTCGCTCAATCCATAGGCTTGGCACAATTTTCGAGGGCTTTACTTAATTGCAATCAGGTATTGGCCCCTCTGCGGGTCTCAGGTTCCATGCCTTCCACTTCCTTGATGTGCGATTACACTATCGGGACTCCAAAGGCCCACCTTTTACGCTAAAAAATCTCTCCCCTTGTTATATCAGGAATTTTGGAAAACACGGGAAAACGAAGAAAATCCCACCCCGATCACTTAGGCCGGACCTCAATTTTTATGTATCGGGACGTATAAATATCGTCGGGTCTGGCATATCGCATATTGTAATATGCACAAGCCTAGGGCTCCACTGATTGTGATATGCGACGGGGCTTCGGACCCGAAAATATACATATCATGTTCGATAAGCTTGGCGGGTCCGCCATATCGCCGTGCGCATTGTGTATAAGGTTCGGGCTTCACTGATATGCGATACTTGATATGGCCCCGGACTCAACATATGTATGAAGTATGGTTAAAAGTGTTGTCAGGTTCAGAGCATAGTGGCACACATTATATGTATAAGCCTTAGACCTAGGCCGATTGCGATATGCAACGGGGTTTCAGACCCGACATATACGTATATTGTGGTTTATAATGTCGTCAGGTCCGGTGCCTTATGGCATGCATTATGTGCCTAGATTGAGTGCGATAAGTGAAAGAGGGATGGTTTATGTATGTTTGTGGAGTCTTTCATTGCAAAGAGTTAAAATGGAAATGAGGCGCGATAGAAGGTTTTGTATCTTAAGTACACAAACGACTATAGTGAGGGTGGGGTTGTTTATGTGTGTGGGCATAAATATACTATGGATGCTTATGAGGATTTGAGAAGTCTTGACGAAGGGAATGAATGCAGGGCTAGGATGGATCATGAATGAACCATGCATCAGAGAGTTATTCAATGGCTTAGCCATCAGGCATTGAAAATTTGACTCGGCAAAGAGTTAACATCCATGTGATAAAACAGATCATTCCGAAAGATGAAAGATCAAACTTCTAGGGGACCCATTGAAAATTTTCTATCAGAGCATGTTTTAATAGGGTGGTAGTTGTGGCCACAAAAACTTCTAAGGTATCATGTTTATCCAGCTACAAGGGTGACAAAAGCTTATATCATGTAGAAAGAGCTAAGGTTCAACAATTGTATGTTCACTATAGAAATAGCTATGAGAACACTAAGCCTAATTTCAATACTTCTAATTATTACTTTTATTTGTTATGGAAACACAATACAGAGTAATGAAGAGTGTAATTGAAAGATATTTATTTAGTGACAACTAATAAAACAGTTTCTTCCTAAGGTTGAGCGGGCTAAAACTGCTATTGGATGAGTTGCTAAAGACCCAATGGTTTAAGTTGAACCCACTCCTAGAATTCATGGAGTGATTAAATCAAACCAAACTCTTTTGCATACCACATACCTCTAAATCATAACTGCACATCTTCTAATGCCTTCAATTCTTGATCTTCCAATGGATTTCTACATAGTAGTTTCCCTCCATCCACTTCCACCTACTCCTGCACCTTGCAATCAGTTGTCATTTGTATGGGTAGAGGTAAGGGATCACTTGCAATAGTCATAGCTAGATTCATATTTATCCCCTGTACTAGAAAATAGACAACCGGTACAAGATGAACATAGGGGCCTTCTGCATGGTGACTTTGGTAACATGAGATTAGAAGAGCGACATATCATCCAAGGTAGAAATGAAAGCATGGAAACCCTGCACTCAGGTTCGGCAAGTTTATCATTTTTCTATATAGGTTGAGTTATATCGTGCATAGAACTTTTAAGACTGAAGCCTTTATTACTTGTCCATCTAGTTTTTGGAATGAAACTACATAAAGTCTTGGAGCATTCCAAAAATTGAATGGACAACACGAGTAGCTATGAAAGTATACACAACACAATCTTTATTATTTTCTGAGTGGTTGTATTTCCACCCAAATATTTACTTTCCATGGTTCCCATAGTTAACTACATGAAATGCTCCTTCTCATTTGGGCCCAGGCTTTGTAAATGAAAACCAAGCATCTGATGTTCATATTTCTCATTATGTATCTTCAGATCCTATGGTGTGGCAGAACCAAGGGATGCTTTTGTCTCCAACAGGAACAGATAATCCTTGTGGTATCAAACCCATCCCTCATAGAAGTAACCCGAATTAGCAAAACTGGCCTTTCCAGAAACAAATGATGAAATCCCACTATTACCAAATTCAATCGATTATTTAGGCTATATTCTTTAGATTCCCATCAAGAAATCAAATTCGTAATTTGCAGTGTTGTAAGGATAAACCTGCTACATCTATTATTGCTCCCTCTAGCCTAAACTCTGATTCTTAATAGACGCATAGCAAGTATAGATCCTCTGCCCCAACCTAGCAACAAATATCTACCCTCTACTCCATGTTGTAAACCTTCCATTGTTCCACTTTCTTGTTAAGGAGATAGTACCTCCGATGAGTAATGTTCTTTGAAAAGTGCAATTTTATTAGGCAATAATTGTGAATTAGATTGTTTTCTAGAACTGCTAGGCTCACCAAGCATTTAATCTTGAGTAAAAAAACCTAGAAACCCGTCTACAACTAATAGTCTTTGTAGTCCATTAATTACAGCTTTAAAGCAATTCAATATTTCATTAATCTAGCACACTAATCATCAATTTTTGCACTAATCATCAATACCTTTTTTCTTCGAAGTCTTTTACTGAACCTATTCACTGGATGTCCACACTGGCGGTCTAAACAAGCTAGTACACATTTCGACTTCCAAAGGTACACAACAATCACTTAATGTTCTCAGCATGTTAGTAACTATCTATCTTATGGACCAGCTAATTTACCTTCTCGACCAACTAAGCTTTGTAGATGTTGTATCATTGATCACTAGATCCTGTAAATAATAAATATTCCTTTATTATCTTAGCTTAATGCTTTGGGACATATTAATTATCATTCCATATTGGCCTTTATACTTGGAAATTCAATTTGTAGGACAATAATCACGATCAACTGTGCCTCTGTGTTAGTCATGTGCTATCTGTAGTTATGATCTTTGATTTCCAATATTGGGGAGAGGATTGTTCAGTGTCAAATCTATAGCAATAACAGATTGTTGACAACCTCAATATACACTATGTCTAAGCTATGAAAAAATGTTACTATATATATATAGATAGCCACACATCTAACAAAGTTAAATAAAGAGAGAGTTGTATTCCTAGTTTTCACTTGGGATATCATATATCTACTCTATTTGGTCTACCTGCTATGCCAGAGGCTGCTCTCCATAGAGCTGCTCCAAACCAATCCATTATGTATGGCCTACTACTCGACTGGGACTAATACCTAACTGGGCTCCTGGTATCACCTTGGATCATTGTAATCCTCTATATACATGACATTACTTACATTTGACATTTCATCTGTGCAATCAAAAAACAAGCTAAACCCTTAATACTTGTCTCTAAATCCCTACATAAATGCCCAATCAAAAAACAACCTAAACCCCTGATACTTGTCTATAAATACCTAAATAAATGCCTAATCTAAAAAGAAGCTAAACCCAGATGCTTGTCTCTAAGTCCTCAAATATTTACAATAGGGAAGCAAACAACTTTTTTTGGGACTATATTAATCGGTTTGATGGCATTTAACATTAGTTAGTCATTAGTTTTCAAAGTTTTTTGTTTTCATATTTCTTATTTCCCTTCTTATTCAACTTCACTGTCTTATTTGGCCTCTTCTTGAGGACGAAGATGTTGGACTATATGTTATTCTGGTTTAGACAGTTCATTTTTTATTTTACTTTTTGTACTAGGGAACTAATGATAACATCAATTTATGGTTGCAAGTAGTTGCATGAATTAGCATTGGCCATGTCACAGATAATTGCATGAATTGGCTATGTCGTATGTACCTGCATAGGATTACAAGTTTGTGAATTGGCTATGTAGTAATGTCTGCATGCAGATCTAGGTGGATGGATGGATGCTCTGCGACTCTTCCTAGAACTGAATCGAAGGATTGACTTGTAGGCGTAGGTGAAACTATGCTACAGGATAGGAGATAGATTTCCTTTTCTGCCTGGCTTTCCAATCGACAATGTCTTTTACTCCACCGCTGATCTACAAAAATTCTTGGTGCTGTTACCCCCTCGATAGAGAGTTAGGAGGAGCCCTCACTACTTTCTTCTGATACTCAGAGCAGAGGTGTCTAGAGGTGAATATTATGTCGATGAAGCCCCTTGAAATGGTTAAGACGTTAATGAAGCAACATACCTTCCAGCTAGAGCATAGCCAGTTTCAGATCCGCCTGTTAATTCAGAAGTTTATTCTGAATGAGCATCCCTTCCATCCAGGTAGGATTACAGGTGTATGTCTGCATGCAGATCTAGGTTGATGGATGGATGCTTTGCGACTCTTCCTGGAATTGAATCGAAGGATTGACTTGTAGGCATAGGTGAAACTATGCTACAGGATAGGAGATAGATTTCCTTTTTAGACTAGCTTTCCAATTGGCAATGTCTTTTACTCCACTGCTGATCTACTAAAATTCTTGGTGCTGCTACCCCCTAGACAGAGAGTCAGGAGGATCTCTCACTACTTTCTTCCGATACCCGGAGCAGAGGTGTATAGAGGTGAATATTATGTCGATGAAGCCCCTTGAAATGGTTAAGCCATTAATGAAGCAACATACCTTCCAGCTAGAGCATATCCAATTTTAGATCTGCTTGTTGATTCAGTATTTTATTCTGAACGAGCATCCCTTCCATCCCTAGATCTAGTTACAGTTACAGATAAATGCCCAAACACATGAGAATCATAGATAGAAGCACCTAAGCTATAATCACCACCTATACCACCAGTGGCTAAGATAGAAGCATCATTAGCAGCAACGAAGAAGGCAGATCCATTTCCGGGTACTACAACATATCAATAGTCCCCAGCTATGAAGAAATTCGACTAGGGTAAACTCTAAAACTCCCATCCCCTACTTCTTTGAAGGCCATCGATGTTTGACAGGATGGGTTGTGTTACAGACTAGAGCCGATGGCTAATGAAATGGTAGTAGTGACCGACATTAGTGGCAGCAGAAACAGTGACATCAGTAGCAACCAACTTTATTATAATAATTGAATAGTGAGGAAATATGACATCTATTTGGGACCCTATGACATCCATGCTGGTTAACCTAGTTAGCTTGAGTTAGGTTCTTAGCAATTTCATGGTATATTCAACACCATTTACTCGCATTTTATAACATGAACACCTTTTTGGGCTGGTGTCAATCAGCTTGGAACAATTTTCTTAAATAGAAATGCCTTTTTAGGGGGAGGAATAATAGCATGAAACTAGATGCCCTCTCGACTTAAAAAAATAAGAATAATGGGGCACTTCAATAGTAATCATAGAAACCCCTTACTGTTCAAATGTTTCCCATGTACATCTGTAGATTGACAGTGTCAATGGGAAAGTTCGATGCGGGAAATCCTTGTTTGCACTTCGCTGGATCATCATCTTTTGTGTGTGTGATGTCTTACTTGGGGCCAAGAGTGTGCTTCATTGTGTGTTGTTCCTCATATGCTGCTTCAAAAAAATGCTGAGTGTCGATGGTGCTAGTGGATGGGGCATTATAATCCTTTGTTGAGTGTCGATGGTGTTGGTGGATGGGGCATTAGAATCTTGTAGAATGATGAAATCACATTCTTTAGGGAATAAAACTTTATCTGGGTCTAGAATAGGGTTAACATTGACTGATCAGTGCACTATAGAATGCTTAGGATTGCTTTAGATGATGATATCCCTTATATTGTTCTAAATATCCCATACTTATCCTGCAATCTTAGGAATGACCTGCATACATTTTCGGGTACTACAACATATCAATAGCCCCCAGCTACGAAGCAATTTGACTGGGGTAAACTATCAAACTCCTATCTCCTACAGACTGGAGCTGATGGCTGAGGAAATTGTAGTAGTGACCGACAGTAGTGGCAGCGAAAACAGTGACATCAGTAGCAACCAACTTTATTATCAGAACTGAACAGTGAGGAAATATAACATCTGTTTTGGAACCTATGACATCTGTGCTAGTTAACCTGGTTAGCCTGAGTTAGGCGGTTAGAAATTGCATGGTAATTTCAACACCCGTTGCTTGCATTTTAGAACATGAAAAACTTTTTGGGGAGGTGTCAATCAATTTGGAACAATTTTCTTAAATAGAAATTCCATTTTAGGGGGGAGGAATAACGACATGAAACTAGATGCCCTCTCGACTTAAAAAAAATAGTAACGATGGGGCACTTCAATAGTAATCTTAGAAACCCCTTACTGCTCAAATGTTTGCCATGTACATGTATAGATTGACAGTGTCAATGGGGAAGTTGGATGCAGGAATTGCTTGTCTGCATTTGCTGGATCGCCATCTTTCGTGTGCATGATATCTTACGTAGGGCCAGGAGTGTGCTTCACTGTGTTGTTCCTCATATGTTGCTTCAAAAAATTGCTGAGTGTCAATGGTGCCAGTGGATGGGGCATTAGAAACTTCTACCGAGTGTTGATGGCACTAGTGGATGGGGCACTAGAATCTTGTAGAATGATGCAGTCACCTTCTATAGGAAATCAAACTCTATCTAGATCTAGAACAAGGTTAACATTGACTGATCAGTGCACTATAGAATGCTTAGGATTGCTTTAGATGATGATATACCTCACGTTGTTCTAAAGATCCCATACTTATCCTCCTATCTTAGGAATGACCTCCATAATCTTCTAAAGCATGTTTCTGGTAATCCTACTCTCAAATAGTGTATGGGTAAATTGAGTTGCCATTTTTTTAGAACTACCTACTTTCATTGCCAAAGGAAAGAAATTCAACAGAGATGAGGATTGGGCACAGTTGAAAAGATCTAGCCAAACCTTCTCTGATCTAACATGAAAGCTGGAAACACAATGGATACAAGATACCCTTATACTACTAGTTGTAATATATGGGGTAATTACTCATAACGAGTACCTGTAATACAAGCTACTTACATTATTTCAATATCGTTGATTAGTAGTATAAGCATCGTTTAAGTTGATACATGGTTGTTACTATCTAACTTTTCCATATGGAATTAAGACTATACCCCATAAACTGAATAGTATGAGCACACTAATGGTTGAAGTTTTCATCATATTAAGCTGTAATCAAGCTTAGTTACCTTAATATCATTACCTTATATGACCAGATTTGAACACTAGCTTATTTTCTCGTTATTCTAAGTATCATCATACCTCTATATGTTATAAAACATATAAGTGCAATACTTTTATATGTATCAAATACAGTAAAGCTTAGTAGTTCAAGTTGGTAACACATGCACTTCTATAAATAGCTTACACCCATTGATGAGGTTGAATTACTAGCATTCCTCATGAGCAAGCAACACTGTAACCATATATGATGTTTCTATCATGAATATGATGTTGTATCTATTACTACTTATTCAATAAGTAATGCTTAGTAGAGTCACAATAGGTAAGTATACTACATTACATCTTAGTATAGATGCCATATGTAGGCATCTAGAATACTAGTACTAACTTAGTGTAATCAAGTAATCAAAGCTATTGAGATTATAATATACTATTCAAAGCTAAGTCTCTAGTCTACTATGGAACTCATGCTTTGATTAGGGTATCTTGTTTATAAAGTACTGCTATATAAGATGGATTGGGTCTCTATGTTAGTTGATTGACACTGCTATAATATGGATATCTCTTATATAAAATACATTACTTATACCAATATAAGCTGCGGTTATAAGCTTTATCCCTAAGATAGTACAGTTCTATGTTCATGCTTTATTCCTTATGATTTCATAACCTGTTAGATATGGAGAAGCAATGAGTTATAGTTAGCCTTGATTACGAGCATACTTGTAGTGACAGATTAGCTTATCTCTTCTTACTTCCATTTCATTGGGTTTTATAGGAATAAGGTGTTTTATTCTAGTACTTTTTGATTTTTTATACATAACATCATAGCTATTGGTTCATGTGTAATCGTAATATCATAATTTTCATCAGCTATGCTGAGCTTTACCAATAAAAAACAGGTTACATATCGTACTCATTATGATAAGTATTGACTCATCTTTATCCATAAGTCACACTACTATATTCCATTCTATTTACTTGAGCTTGTTATCATATCCTACACACTCTATAGTATTGCTCATCCATGGGTATACTTCTAAGGTATCATGTTTATCCATCTACAAGGGTGACAAAACCTTATATCATGTAGAAAGAGCTAAGGTTCAATAGTTGTATGTTCACTATAGCAATAACTATGAGAACACTAAGCCTGATTCCAATACTTCTAATTATTACTTTTATTTGTTATGGAAGCACAATACAGAGTAATCAACAGTGTAATTGAAAGATATTTCTTTAATGATAGCTAATAAAACAGTTTCTTCGTAAGGTTGAGTGGGCTAAAACTGTTATTCGATGAGTTTCCAAAGACCCAGTGGTTGAAGTTGAACTCGCTCCTGGTATTCATGGAGTGATTAAATCAAACCCTACTCTTTTGAATATCTCATGCCTCTAAATCATAACTGCACATTTGCTAATGCCTTCAATTCTTTATCTTCCTATGAACTTCTATAGAGTAGTTTCCTTCCGTCCACTTCCACCTACTCTTGCACCTTGGAATTAGTTCTCATTTGTATGGGTAGAAGTAAGGAATCACTTGCAACAGTCATGGCCAAATTCATCCTTATCCCCTGTACTGGAAATAAACAACCGGTACAAGATGAACATAGGGGTCTTCTACATGATGACTTTGGTACAATGATATTAGAAGAGAAACATACCATCCAAGGTAGAAATGAAAGCATGGAAACCTTGCACTCCGGTTCAACAACATTATCATTTTTCTATATAGGTTGAGTTATATCATGCATAGAACGTTTAAGACTTGAAGCCTTTATTACTTATCCATCTAGTTTTTGGAATGAAATTGCATTAAGTCTTGGAGCATTCCAAAAATTGAATGGACAACATAAGTAGCTATGAAAGTCTACACAACACAATCTTTATTATTTTCTGAGTGGTTGTATTTCCACCCTAAGATTTACTTTCCATGGTTTCCATAGTTAACTACATGAAATGCTCCTTCTCATTTGGGCCCAGGTTCTGTATACGAAAACTAAGCATCTGATGTTCATATTTCTCATTATGTATCTTCAAATCCTATGGTGTGGTAGAACCAAGGGATGCTCTTATCTCCAACAGGAACAGATAATCCTTGTGGTATCAAACCTATCCCTCATAGAAGTAACCCGGAGTAGCAAAATTAGCCTTTCTAGAAACAAATGATGAAATCCCACTACTACCAAATGCAATCAATTACTTAGGCTATTTTCTTTAGATCCCCATTGAGCAATCACATTCGTAATTTGCAGTGCTGTAAGGATAAACCCACTACATCTATTATTGGCCCCTCTGGCCTAAACTTTGATTCCTAATAGACACCTAGTAACCATAGATCCTCTGTCCCAGCCTAGCAACAAATCTCTGCCCTCTACTCCATATGGTAAACCTTTCGTTGGTCCACTTTCTTGTTAAGGAGATAGTACCTCCGATGAGAAATGTTCCTTGAAAAGTGCAATTTGATTAGGCAATAATGGTGAATTAGAATGTTTTCTAGAACTGCTAGGCTCACCAAGCGTTTAATCTTGAGTAACAAAACCTAGAAACCCATCTACAACTAATAGTCTCTGTATTCCATTAATTACACCTTTAAAGCAATTCAATATTTCATTAATCTAGCACACTAATCATCAATACCTTTTTTCTTGAAAGTCCTTTACTGAACCTGTTCACTGGATGTCCACACTGGCGGTCTGAACAAGCTAGTACACATTTCGACTTCCAAAGGTACACAACAATCACTTCCTGTTCTCAGCATGTTAGTAACTATCTATCCTATGGACCAACTAATTTACCTTCTTGACCAAATAAGCTCTATAGATGTTGTATCATTGATCGCTAGATCCTGTAAATAATAAATATTCATTTATTGTCTTAACTTAATGCTTTGGGATATATTGATGATCATTTCATATTGGCCTTTATACTCGGAAATTCAATTTGTAGGACAATAATCACAATCAACTGTCCCTCTGTGTTAGTCATGTGCTATCTATAGTTATGATCTTTGATTTCCAATATTGAGGAGAGGATTATTCAGTGTCAAAACTATAGCAATAACAAATTGTAGACCTCCTCAATAGATACTATGTTTAAGCTATAAAAAATTGTTACTATATATAGATAGATAGCCACACGTCTAACAAAGTTAAATAAAGAGAGATTTGTATTCCTAGTTTTCACTTCGGATATCACATATCTACTCTATTTTGTCTACCTTCTATGCTAGAGGCTGCTCACTATAGAGCTGCTCCAAACTAATCCACTATGTATGGGATACTACTCGACTGGGACTAATACTTAACTGGGCTCCTGGTATCTATTAGTACTTTTTCAATAAGTAATGCTTAGTAGAGATACAATAGGTAAGTATACTACATTAGATCTTGGTATAGATGCCATATGTAAGCAGCTAGAATACTAGTACTAACTTAGTGTAATCAAGTAATAAATGCTATTGAGATTATAATATACTGTTCACAGCTAAGTCTCTAGTCTGCTATGGAACTCATACTTTGATTAGGGTATCTTGTTTATAAAGTACTGCTATATAAGATGGATTGGGTCTCTATGTTAGTTTATTGACACTGCTATAATATGGATATCTCTTATATAAAGTACATCTGTATTAACACCATGGTTACTTATACCAATATAGGTTGTGGTTATAAGCATTATCCCTAAGATAGTATAGTTCTATGTTCATGCTTTACTCCTTATCATTTCATAACCTGTTAGATATGGAGAAGCAATGAGTTACAGTTAGCCTTGATTACGAGCATACTTGTAGTGACATATTAGCTTATCTCTTCTTACTTCCATTTCATTGGGTTTTATATGAATAAGGGTTTTTATTCTAGTACTTTTTGATTTTTTATACATAGCATCATAGCTATTGGTTCATGTGTAATCATAATATAATAATTTTCATCAGTTATGCTGAGCTTTACCTATAACAAACGGGTTACATATCGTACTCATTATGATAGGAATTGACTCATATTTATCCATAAGTCGCACTACTCTATTCCATTCCATTTACTTGAGCTTGTTATCATATCCTACACACTCTATAGTATTGCTCATCCATGGGTATACTTCTAAGGTATCATGTTTATCCAGCTACAAGGGTGACAAAAGCTTATATCATGTAGAAAGAGCTAAGGTTCAACAATTGTATGTTCACTATAGAAATAACTATGAGAACACTAAGCCTGATTTCAATACTTCTAATTATTACTTCTATTTTTTATGGAAACACAATACAAAGTAATGAAGAGTGTAATTGAAAGATATTTCGTTAATGACAGTTAATAAAACAATTACTTCCTAAGGTTGAGTGGGTTGAAACTGTTATTGGATGAGTTGATAAATACCTAGTGCTTGAAGTTGAACCCACTCCTGGCATTCATGGAGTGATTAAATCAAACCCAACACTTTTTCATACCACCTACCTTTAAATAATAATTACACATCTGCTAATGACTTCAATTCTTCATCTTCCTATGGATTTCTACAGAGTAGTTTCCCTTCGTCCACTTCCACATAATCCTGCACCTTGCAATCAGTTCCCATTTGTACGAGTATAATTATGGAATCACTTTCAACAGTCATGGCCAAATTCATCTTTATCCCTTGTACTGGAAAATAAACAACCGGTACAAGATGAACATAGGGGTCTTCTGCATGGTGACTTTGGTAACATGAGATTAGAAGAGCAACATACCATCCCAGGTAGAAATGAAATCATGGAAACCTTGCACTCAGGTTTGAAAACTTTATAATTTTTCTATATAGGTCGAGTTATATCATGCATAGAACTTTTAAGACTTGAAGCCTTTATTACTTGTCCATCTAGCTTTTGCAATGAAACTGCATTAAGTCTTGGAGCATTTCGAAAACTAAATGGACAACACGAGTAGCTATGAAAGTCTACACAACACAATTTTTATTATTTTCTCAATGGTTGTATTTCCACCCCAAGATTTTCTTTCCATGGTTCCCATAGTTAACTACATGAAATGCTCCTTCTCATTGGGCCCACACTTTGTATACAAAAACTAAGCATTTGATGTTCATATTTCTCATTATGTATATTCAGATCCTATGGTGTGGCAGAAGCAAGGGATGCTCTTGTGTCCAACAGGAAAAGATAATCCTTGTGGTATCAAACTCATCCCTCATAGAAGTAACCCAGAGTAGCAAAACTAGCCTTTCCAGAAACAAATGATGAAATCCAACTACTACCAAATGCAATTGATTACTTAGGCTATATTCTTTAGATCCTCGTCGAGCAATCACATTCGTAATTTACAGAGATGTAAGGATAAATCCGCTTCATCTATTATTGGCCCCTCTGGCCTGAACTTTGATTCCTAATAGACACTTAGCAACCATAGATCCTTTGACCCAGCCTAGCAACAAATCTCTGCTCTCTACTCCATGTGGTAAACCTTCCATTGGTCCACTTTCTTGTTAAGGAGATAGTACCTTCGATAAGCAATGTTCCTTGAAAAGTGCAATTTGATTAGGCGATAATGGTGAATTAGATAGTTTTCTAGAACCACTAGGCTCACCAAGCATTTAATCTTGAGTAAAAAAACCTAGAAACCAATCTACAACTAATAGTCTTTGTAGTCCATTAGTTACAACTTTAAAGCAATTCAATATTCCATTAATCTAGCACACTAATCATCAATTTGTGCACTAATCATCATTACCTTCTTTCTTGAAAGTCTTCTACTAAACTTGTTCATTGGATGTCCACACTGGCGGTCTGAACAAGGTAGTACACATTTTGACTTCCAAAGGTACACAATAATCACTTACTTTTCTCAACATGTTAGTAACTATCTATCCTATGGACCAACTAATTTACCTTCTTGACCAACTAAGCTTTGTAGATGTTGTATCATTGATCACTAGATCTTGTAAATAATAAATATTCATTTATTGTCTTAGCTTAATGCTTTGGGACATATTGACGATCATTTCATATTGGCCTTTATACTTGGAAATTCAATTTGTAGGACAATAATCACGATCAACTGTGTGTACATGTTAGTCATGTGCTATTTGTAGTTATGATCTTTGATTTCCAATATTGAGGAGAGGATTGTTTAGTCTCAAATCTATAGCAATAACAGATTGTTGACAACCTCAATAGACACTACGTCTAGGCTATAAAAAATTGTTACTATATATAGATAGATAGCCACACGTCTAACAAAGTTAAATAAAGAGAGAGTTATATTCCTAGTTTTCACTTGGGATATCGCATATCTACTCAATTTGGTCTACCTACTATGCCATAGGCTACTATCCATAGAGCTACTCCAAACCAATCCACTATGTATGGGCTACTACTCGACTGGGACTAATACTTAACTGGGCTCTTGGTATCACCTTGGATCATTGTGATCCTCTATATACATGAAATTACTTACATTTGACATTTCATTTGCCCAATCAAAAAACAAGCTAAAACCTTGATAGTCGTCTCTAAATCCTAAATAAATGCCCAATCAAAAAATAGGCTAAACCTCTGATACTTGTCTATAAATACCTAAATAAATGCCCAATCTAAAAACAAGCTAAAACCCGATACTTGTCTCTAAATCCTCAAATATTTGCAATAGGCAAGCAAACAATTTTTTTTCCTCGATGAGGAAAGGTTAATCTTCGATTTACTTGCCTATGTGGTTAATATATGATATTGGCATAGATAATTTTACCTTGTAGTTGTAGGTGTTGATGCGCTTGGATCTACTAAACAACAATTCAACAACAAACAACAATTCAAAGAGGCATGTGTTATCCGTTGCTTGTCACATTAAGTTTGTCCTAATAACTTTAAGACCACGATACTTCAATAAGATTGTTGTCATGCTCAAGCTAGTTGATCTCTATGATTGAATAGAATTATTAGTTACAATAGATTGTCCCTCTGAATTGCTATCCCTCTGAATTAATAAAGTTATTTTTGTTCATCTTGCATCATGAATACACCCAAGCAGAATAGTATGCACTAGTGCAAATAGTTACTAAACACCATCTGTGTTATATGTATTTAGTTTGTCATTGGCTCTGCCTTCACCTCTGTGCCTTTACCAAAATCTATAATGAAAGAACCTGGAGCTGCTTGCTCAAATGTTTCCTTTACTACAGGTGCTTGAGGGTCTTTAGAAGTCCATAGCATGGAACCTCATATCGATAAACCAAATAAAGTGTTAGGCACAACATCCATTGGCCTTTAATCCATTAACCTAGTTTTAGTGAATTATGCTAGTAACTCATTAGTTTCACTAGTACCTTAGCACCAACCTGTGTAGCTGAAATTGATTTTGTTACCTCTGAGAATCCAAAACTATGAATTAACTAGATGAGCCTTACCTTGCCTCACTCTTCACTATTACCAAACTAACTGTTAACTATTTATTTTGACATTATGAACTTCACCAATAAATATTTCACCTTTCGAGGATGCATCGTGGAATAAGATTGCTATACTTTTTCTCTCTGTGAAGTTAGGGATCTGTAGCAATGTAATCATATGATGCATGCTTCTATCATCTTAGCTCAGAATCATGGTTTAGTTAAGTTGAGTTTTCATGTGTTAACACCCTAGCAAGGAGGAATACAAGTATTGTTGTACTTGTTGCTCTTTACTACAAGACTGAAAAGCCATCTTATGGTTGCTATTGTTTCGAACTCAACCGTTATTTCCTAAACCAATAGCTATTACTTCACATGGCCTCATGTTCATAGCAATGCAACACTTTACTACAGGTGTAAACACCTTATAGAAAAAACACATAGCAATCTCAAAACCTAGGCTTTGCCCTCATTTTTTTCAAATGTCTATAAAGTTTACTTGAAAAGTGAAAGCAGAAACACTATAAGAAGCCACCCTAGGTTAGTAAACATCAAATTGGGTTAGCGATTTGAAAGACAAGATAGAATCAACGAAGTTTATTAGATGAGCTTCTTAAGCCCTAAACAACTATGAACTAATTGCATACATGTTCCACTAGTGCTCAAGTAGCTTAAACCCTGTATAGAAATGGGGTTTAACAGGTTCTTTCATCTGCTACAGAAGAGTGCATCATCACCATATTGTAGACGAGGAAGCATATCACCATTGCTTTCCCATAAGGCATCCTTCTACCCCTGCAGAGCCATAATACCTCGCACTATTTTTTCTGCCAACATAGATATAGAGACTGTAATGGCCATTGATCCCAAGTTGGGTTTTGTTGTAAATCGCATCCAGAACCTCCAATTCGACAAGATAGAACACGTAGCTTCCAAGCATCTTGAGGAGGAGGACAGTGCTCTAGAATGGGTCTTGTAATAGGTACTACAACCCTCGTTGCTTAGTCTGCCATTAGTAGTGCTTCCATTGGTTTAATTGGTGCATATGCTGACTTTTTTGCTTACTTAGAATCTTATATATCAACAGATGCAATTCCAACTATTGAGTAAACTCAATCAGTTGGTTCAACAAGTGCACTTGGGTCAACTAGGTAGGTCTACTTCTCGATCTTGATATGATGGAACCAGATTTATAGGGTGGGTGACTGGAACATGATATAGGACAAGATATTGAATTTTTTGTCTCTAAATATGGTTCTTGGCCTAGAGGAAGCAATGCTGGTAGGCAAAGTGATGCCTGTCACGACTCATAAATGAAAAATTACTTGGTTATCAATGTCATAAACTGGTTCAATATAAGTTGGTAGTGCCTGCTTTTCTTTTTGCTCGTATGTTTTTGCTACTGAAATTGGTTCTAAAACTACAATTTACCTGAAACAGACATTAGAACGACCTACAGTGGAACAGACATCACGAACCTGCAAGTATGCCTAAAACATACATCAGAATGACCTACAGTGGAACATACATCACAAACCTGCAAGTATAAAAGCTAGCTAGCTATCAAATATTTGCATGATCTGATCAACATTTGCACATTGTGATTAGTCTCAATAGGTTTTCACCTTGCACTGGAACAAACCTCAGAACAAGACCTCCATATGCTTATTACTATCTGAAAATTCTACATTTCTACAATCTTATCTTCAGATTCATGTTTTGTTTTTGCCTTCTATGCTACTTGGGCCATCATGCTACTGGTTCAATAGGTGCATCTTGAACCAACAACAGCTTACGACAGGGACTAGCTGTCATACATCCCCCCTTGTTTTTGTTCACTTTCTTCATAATTGAGGTCCCTAAATGAAGAGAGAATTATACTTTTGACATTTATAATAGTCTCCATGGTTTTGTGTTTACATAGAAAAATATGTAAATGTCCTAGAAATTAGTCATCAATTTTTTTATAAAGTAATTATCTTCTATAAATACATAATCTATCACTATATAATATCTCTTTGGATTATTATATATCGCATTATTTACTACAAATAAATAATATTTATGCTATTTAACTAGTTCTCCTGATATTCATTATCAAAAAGTTTTTGCATATTTATTTACTTTTAATACCTTTGTTCAAAATTTGGGATCAATTACTATATCCAAATGTACGAAAATCTATTTTTTTTTTCTCAGTTATAAATCAAAAATATACACGTTCTAATTATATACAACATGTTCTCTATATCTATCTATCTATCTATCTATCTATAACTATGGACCTTACATTGTCTTCCATATAAAATATTTTTCTCTTACAATGTCGTAATGGCCAATAATGACTCTAAGTCATTAAGGTGCTGTCCATCACCAGCGCAGCACTTGTATATTGATAAAATTAATGCAGGGTTCCCTTTGATAAATTACACACTCACCAAACGGTTGGTAAGGCACGGTTCAAATATATATATATATATATATATATATATATATATATATATATATATATATATATGAATCGTGCCTTACCAACAATATATTTGTGTGTTTTTGCTTCTCCACTCCTCTATCCGCATTGGTTGCCACATTAGAGAGCATCATGTAGGTATAGCTTTGTCGCTTGGGGTCCACACTACCTCAATGGACATTGGCCAACTCATATTTTTGGACAATGAAGATTCCTCTTGAATGATCAATGGTGAGGATTGTTTAGGTTGTTTTTAGGGTAACTACCCTACCAAACCCCACCATCATTATTTCATGGGGTTGATGCGTGGTTGCGAAATGAGCTCTGCAATTTCCATTGAACCCTACTGAAACCAGGGAAGATTACTTCCGTTTTCTTGAAGGAAACACTATCAAGTTTGGTTTTTTCATTCGGATAATCATCCAGTTATAAGTTCAATCTCATCCACAACTTCAACATGGACCAAGTTCACAGAATTGGTATTTTTCCTTATAGCATTTTTTATTCTTGTGATTTCATTTTGGTGTTTTTAATTTATTCTGATGTCGTTCCAAAATTTTACCTTAACCATGACTAAGTTATTTATTTATAGGTGTCATAGCTCTGTGTCAAGGGTTTTATGGTCACGACATTAAACTTATTCATGGTTTTTAGTTCGAATCTGGTCATTCCAAGAGGTTTATTATGGCAATCGTCCTCAAGATAAATTACCAATACCATAACTTTGATGTTGTTGTTTCTCAAGGGTTTTATATATTTCTTCCGTCGCTTGTATGAAGGCTAAATTACTCCTTTTCCTTGTGGGATCATGGAAACTCAATTCTAAATTCATGGGTACAATTATTCTTATTCGAACCTTGGGTTCTAAATTTCCTCCCCTCTAATGAATTCTCTTTTTGAAATTTAGAATAGCCATGGACTCTATTCAGTTTTGACGTAGGTGTGCTTTAATGGAAATAATGTTTTTCAAGTCATTCCTTGCTGCAAGAGTGGGTATGGGTTATCTTCCTTTATTTCCTCTTTCCTTGAATGGCTACAAATGCTTATTAATCCTTTAAACTATATGTTAGGTCCTTTGCACAACAACAACCTTCAAAATTATTCATGGTTTCTATATTATATGCTAGTGGTTTACTGTGCAAATAGGCCCTTATATTGGCAATAGATTACTTTTCTCTGTAGAGAAATGTGTAATGTCCCCTAATAATAATAATAATAATATATTATATTATTTATAAGCAAATAAATAATAAACAATAAAGAAAAGATAATAATAGTAGATTGATAATAAATAATAAAGAAATATAATAATAACAAATAATTAAAATAGTAAATAACAATACTAGACTTCTAAATAAGTAGATATAAAAGTAAAACTATAAAATAGTAATAAAAAGTAAAGTTAACAAAAAGTAAAATAAAATAAGAAACATTTAAATTAAGAGAACTATAAAAACAGTAAAAATAAATAAAGTTATCAAAAAGTGAAAAGGAGTAAAATAAGAAAGAATTATATTAAGAGACTTACTAAATTAAGTTAAACTTAAAATAAAGAAATAAAGGTGCATGTTGACACATGGACTGTGTGCATGCAGTTCCTCTTCCAATGTTTGCTATATTTAATAGATGGTGAGGAAGATGAGAGGCATTCCATCATTCCATCATTCATTCTCTTGGGAGAAAAGTGTGGTGAGACAAAGGATTCTTGGCAGAAGTACGTTGATTCAAGGCTCGGGGGTGGCCAGTTGTAGTAAAATTGTGTGCAATGGAGCCTACGGTTGGGTGGAGAGTCATCCCCAAAACTTTGTTTCCGTTAGCAGGATTCAAATAGCGTTCAACTTCGAAATCACAAGTAAGGAATATTATTGCCACAGGTAAGTTGTCTCTACTCATATTTCCGAAATTCGATGTTAAATCGTTGATAAATTGTGTGTTGATTATAAATTGCATAATTAATTTAATTGGTTGCATGTTTTAATTTCGCGGTTGTTACATATGGTATCAGAGCAAGTTGCAACCTTGAGGCCTATAAATACTGACATACAATTTTAGTTAAATCTATATGCAAAATAGATTGTTAACCTTGTCAAAATTCTTCTTGAGTTTTATTTAATTGATTAACTAAATTATAAACAACTTCTCATTTTTATTAAGAATATATAAGTAAATAAATGGCTCTGTATTTCACGATTCCTTATAATCGTAACAAAGTTATTTTATTAAAATTTAATAATAAATATATAAATAATTAAAACATATTTAATCATAATGTATAAATTATAAAATTGGGTGCATAGGATAAGAGATTTGCAGTCTAGGCCAGTCAACGACCCAACCATTGATTATAAAAACGTTATTTTATTAAAATTTAATAATAAATATATAAATAATTAGAACATATTTAATTATAATGTATAAATTATAAAATTGGGTGCATAGGGTAAGAGATTTGCGGTCTAGGCCGGTCAACGGCCCAACCATTGGACCACAATGTGTTTCAAGAAAATAAATCATGTAACCATTGGTGATAATATTAACAACGCACCAAACTGATTGGGTGGTGATGGCGTAGGCAGGGCTTGAACCTGGGCCTTGCACGCCCAAGTGGGTTTCTATACCAAGGACTCAACAGCCATTTTATTTGGTTGTGTGTTTAAAAAAATATTCTCACGCATTCATGCATTTCTATGTCTAACTTTAATCTGGATTCCCGGATTCTAACTTAAGACCAACCGTTTGATAAATACATTAAAAAAACTAGTGACTACGACCGAAATCATAGTTGTCGGGGATCGTACCGAGGTCACCTGCTTGACAAGCAGGAATACTCAGCACTATAATACAACGGATGGTAATAAAGGAAAGAAAAGAGTATGTTGGATTTTTTCTAAAGGTACCTCTAGAGATTTGGAAATCTCTCATGAATAGATATGTGTGGCATATATATTTATGTTAGTGGGCATAGGTAAGTGTCTCACTTTTTTTTTTATTATTTTTATTTTATTAATAATTATATATTTTAAAAATCAATTACATTTTGAAAATATCTATTTTTTTAATAGTGATTTACAATGAAAGTGATATTGGTTATTATTGTATTTTCTTAAATTCCACATATTTCAGTGTTGAAATTAAAATATTCAATATAGTTACAAACAATCAATATTATAGAAGTCAAAATAAACTTTATATGGAGATAGACTTTACATGGATATTGTCAAAATCAATTTAAACATGAAGGATGATTATGGATTAGGAAAAATGAAATTGGTGAAATGTCAATTTAAACATGAAGGATGATTATGGATTAGGAAAAATGAAATTGGTGAAATGTTATAGTTGTATGTTTAGTATTTGTATCTAAATTGATTAATCTATTAAAGTAATAGAAGTTATTAATGAATTTATATAAGCAACATTTCAATATATTAAAAGGGAATTTAGATATGAAAATGGAAAATTATGGAACATGAAATAGTAATGGGTAATAACCTGTCTACTATTTTCCTCTTTTATTTTGGTGATTAATTGTGATTTAAAAAAAAATAAGGTAAGAAAATATTCATGGTATAATTATTTTGAAATATTGACCATGTTTTAATTTTATTTTTATTAGAATGTTTTTCCCCTTTTTCCTTGTAGTCATGTTTTAACATAGAATTATGTTAGCTATTAGCTGGCCTTTGAAATTAATGTGAACCTTCACTTAGTGAAGATTATTTTTCTTGTCCCATTTTGTGTATGTTTATAGTTATGGTTGCATCTCCTTTTCCATGCATTAATCAAAAGTGGAATCAATTCTTTTGATATCTTTTTATATTTCATAAACTATAGCCTGAAGGAAATTTTGTGGTTAGGTAAAGAAGATATAACGAGTAATTCATAGCATTAAGAAATCTCATATGTTAAGAAAAAAAAAAAAAAACTTATAATTAGTCTAAAATGGGAGGATGACACCTCTTTATATGCTCCTTGCAACACATCGATTTTCACAAAGACGATAATAAAATTATGGTAGTATTGATGAGTCCACAAAGAAATCAATATGCATCTTATGTGCTTGATAATGTAAAATTAAAAGCTTGGAATGAACATGTAAAATAGGCCATTAAATATGAAGTGGCATACATACAAAACTAGTTTACTTAATATGTAAATTAAAGAGACAATAGCTATTTCACAAAGGTGTGAGAAAATAGTGGTGCAATTTCAAGGAACTAATAAATATAAACCTAAGATAACAAGAGACTAGCCTTGGGAGAACAACAAACCTATTATTAGAATAAGATGATGGAAAAATATATAAATAGACAACAACCTTAAGAAATGGAAGAAACATTAACGATCAACTAACGAAGTTGAATAATAAAGAAGGTCATTGTCAAGGGCCCTGAAGGGTATGATAACATTGAATTAAAGAAGTGAATCCATAATAAAATTGATCAATTTGAGGAAGATAAGTTATGTGATTGGAGGAATAGTAACAATATTCCAAGTGTAACAATTTTATACATTTAAGAGAGAGGAGGAAAATAAACTAGTATGACTCAAGGTGAGAAAACAAGGCCAATTTAATAATATTTCTATCTTTGAAGCTAGTAGACATGGAATATTAGGAAATTGAGACTATTGAAGAAAACAAAAGTTTATCTATAAATATTCAGTATGAGGAAGTGAAGGGGTGATTCTATCGAGAAGAAAGTTGTCTTAAAGATATGATGAGTGGATTGGTCAACATGATTGGTAAGGGTCAAAGTGATGGCCTATAAATTTAGAAGTGTCATTGTAGGAAGTTCTAAGCACTTGTAATCGGTGAGAAATGACAAGTGATAAACTAGGAAAATGTTCCAAGGATAATAATTGTTTAACTTTTTGAAAAAGAAATACACGATGTAGACTAATGAGAAACCATTGAGCATGAAGTGTAGGAAGAACCATTGTTGGAAATTATATAATGAGACTCTGAAAAGGATTACATATAAATTGGAAAAAGAAGTGAGAATCAACTAATAAAGGGTGCACTTGAATAAATTTCACTCACGAGCAGATTGATGATATATTGTTACCCCATACAAAACAACTTACTAGTGCACGTCATTAGTATTGAAAGAAGTTATTGCCAAATACATTGGGCATACCAAATCATTCATGGATGATAATGATGGTAGTGGTTCCAATCATTTCAAAGTCTAAACTGAATATTTAATGAGTGAAAATTAAAGTGGAAGAATCCCTATTCCAACTTGAACATGGGTGAATCTACGATAAAAGAGATCAAGTGGAAACTTGATGAGATAAGCAAATCTTTTTAGGATGAACAATGAAAATTATGCAACTGATGAATAAATCACCAGGGGAAACAAGCCCTCATGCAGGTAGATTAAGCATAACATAAGACTTAAATAAGGATGACCTCTTGTATGTGTGCCATTTGGATAAGAAAAATATGTATAGTGATCATGGAATTTTAACTTGATATTGATGATTTAAATGATTATACAAATGGTAATATCTTAGCAATGAATTTCACTAAAATTTCATTGGGGAAGGAAGAATAAGTGACGAGAGATTAAGGCTCAAGATGGTGAGGCTCATTTGAAATTTAACGATGTACTTAGATGAGTATACCTACGGTGTAAATAGTCAACTCCTAATATAAATAACATGAAAGGATTATCTAAAAGTAATTGGTATCTTGATGGAAACATGACACTAATAACACTAATGAGATAACATAGATCCTAGATGGATGTTGAATAATCTTAGTTCATAGTTGGTATTCAATGTTTGTACAAGTAAATGAAATTGATTTTTCTGATGAATCATGATAAGAATGCTTATAGAGTATTATTCTATATTTGATAAGTATTGAGATGTTTCTCATATTGATGATGTTTCATGATATGATGGTATGAGGGTGATCATGCACATGTGGTTCATATTTATATAGTTGTTACAATAGTGATGATGTATACTTATGATGATTATGATATGCATAGGCATTATGATGTTATGTTGAGGTATATTGGCATGTGGTTCATTTATTATGTGATGATACATATTTATTGATGAATGTTGATGTTATAACTTAGGAGGATATTATGATGTGAAGCATGTGTTAATTGCAAGCATATTTTATAACATGAGAATGTGGTGATTAAAATATCACGAAGACATGCAAGAGTTGGCATGTAGATTATTTTCTATGATAATATGATTATAACTAATGCATTGGATGCATGTTGAGATGTGGTGACTAACAGGAAATCCACAAATGGGCCGAGAGGGCCGGTTTATTTGATGATATCGTGGGAGACCATACCTGCAAGTGAGAATATGTAACACAGTGGTTCCTTTGTCTTGCATAGCTCTTGAAGGGCTATGGGACCATCTTGAGGAGGCCAAGTGCCTGATGTTCTAGGCTAGGTGCCTATTATTGGATTGGGATGCCGAAGTTTGGTGGGGGTGTAAGGACTTCGATGCCTGGGGTTGTGCGCCTTAGTAGTTGTGGGGGGAGTGGGCCAACCTTGCGAGATGCATGGAGACATTGAGTATCGTATCGGATGCCTGCCTTGGGGTAGATGAGGTCTGAGTCAGGCGTGAGCATTTGGGCTAGCCATGGACTAGGATACAGACTGGGGAGGCTTATGCCTGGTTCCAAAAGTGGGAGAAAGGATAGAGATTCCTTGAGATTTCCTGGGTGTTGTGAGAACATTCGATGCCTGCTGGTTATACTAGTTCAACAGAGGGTGTAGGGAAAACATGAAGTAATAAATAACTAAATAAGTAAAATGTTAAATGATTCAATTTAACTTCGGGATGAAGTTCCTTAAAGAGGGGAAATATGTAATGTCCCCTAATAATAATAATAATAAACAATAATATTATATTATATTATTTATAAGGAAATAAATAATAAACAACAAAGAAAAGATAATAATAGTAAATAGATAATAAATAATAAAGAAAAATAATAATAACAAATAAATAAAATAGTAAATACTAAATAGTAATAAAAAGTAAAGTTAACAAAAAGTATAATAAAATAAGAAAGAGTTAAATTAAGAGAACTATAAAAACAATAAAAATAAGTAAAGTCATCAAAAAGTAAAAAGGAATAAAATAAGAAAGAATTATATTAAGAGAATTACTAAATTAAGTTAAACTTAAAATAAATAAATAAAAGTTGCATGTTGACACATGGAGTGTGTGCATGCGGTTCCCCTTCCAATGTTTGCTCTATTTAATGGACGGTGAGGAAGATGAGAGGCATTCCATCATTCCAACATCTAGTCTCTTGGAAGAAAAGTGTGGTGAAACAAAGGATTCTTGGCAGTAGTACATTGATTGAGGGCTCGGGGGTGGCCAGTTGTAGCAAGATTGTGTGCAACTGAGCCTACGGTTGGGTGGAGAGTCATCCCCAAAACTTTGCTGCCGTTAGTAGGATTCAAATAGCGTTCAACTATGAAATCAAAAGTAAGGAATAACATTGCCACAAGTAAGTTGTCTCTGCTCATATTTCAGAATTCGATGTTAAATCCTTGATAAATTGTGTGTTGATAAATTGCAAGCAGATTTTATAACATGAGAATGTGGTGATTAACATATCACGAAGACATGCAAGAGTTGGCATGTAGATTATTTTCTATGATATTATGATTATAACTAATGCATTAGATGCATGTTGAGATGTGGTGACTAACAGGAAATCCAAAAATGGGCCAAGAGGGCCGGTTTATTTGATGATATCGTGGGAGCCCATACCTGCAAGTGAGAATATGTAACACCATATGGGCAAGGGACATACTCAATCAACACCACACATGCCAGTGGTTCCTTTGTCTTGTATAGCTCTTGATGGATAGCTCTTGAAGGGCTACGGGATCATCTTGAGGAGGCCAAGTGCCTGATGTTCTAGGCTAGGTGCCTATTATTGGATTGGGATGCCGAAGTTTGGTGGGGGTGTAAGGACTTCGATGCCTGGGGTTGTGCACCTTAGTAGTTGTGGGGGGAGTGGGCCAACCTTGCGAGATGCATGGAGACATTGAGTATCGTATCGGATGCCTGCCTTGGGGTAGATGAGGTCTGAGTCAGGCGTGAGAATTTGGGCTAGCCATGGACTAGGATACAGACTGGGGAGGCTTATGCCTAGTTCCAAAAGTGGGAGAAAGGATAGAGATTCCTTGAGATTTCCTGGGTGTTGTGAGAACATTCGATGCCTGCTGGTTATACTAGTTCAACAGAGGGTGTAGGGAAAACATGAAGTAATAAATAACTAAATAAATAAAATGTTAAATGATTCAATTTAACTTCGGGATGAAGTTCCTTAAAGAGGGGGAATATGTAATGTCCCCTAATAATAATAATAATAAGCAATAATATTATATTATATTATTTATAAAGAAATAAATAATAAACAATAAAGAAAAGATAATAATAGTAAATAGATAATAAATAATAAAGAAAAATAATAATAACAAATAAATAAAATAGTAAATAACAACACTAGACTTCTAAATAAGTAGATATAAAAGTAAAACTATAAAATAGTAATAAAAAGTAAAGTTAACAAAAAGTAAATTAAAATAAGAAAGAGTTAAATTAAGAGAACTATAAAAACAGTAAAAATAAGTAAAGTCATCAAAAAGTAAAAAGGAATAAAATAAGAAAGAATTATATTAAGAGAATTACTAAATTAAGTTAAACTTAAAATGAATAAATAAAAGTTGCATGTTGACACATGGAGTGTGTGCATGCGGTTCCCCTTCCAATGTTTGCTCTATTTAATGGACGGCGAGGAAGATGAGAGGCATTCCATCATTCCAACATCCAGTCTCTTGGAAGAAAAGTGTGGTGAAACAAAGGATTCTTGGCAGTAGTATGTTGATTGAGGGCTCGGGGGTGGCCAGTTGTAGCAAGATTGTGTGCAACTGAGCCTACGGTTGGGTGGAGAGTCATCCCCAAAACTTTGTTGCCGTTAGCAGGATTCAAATAACGTTCAACTCTGAAATCACAAGTAAGGAATAACATTGCCACAAGTAAGTTGTCTTTGCTCATATTTCAGAATTCGATGTTAAATCCTTGATAAATTGTGTGTTGATTATAAATCACATAATTAATCTAATTAGTTGCATGTTTTAATTTTGGGGTTGTTACAAAATGTTGTAAATAGTATGAAGGGAAAATCCTTATTTTTTAATAATTGTTTTCTTTACTTCTCTTGATTTCTTTTTTGGGATGTATGAGGTTTTCCCTCCGTACAATTGTTATTATTAATACACTTGATGAATTAATTTTTTTGGTATCTAATTGAAACTTGTATATTTGTGGCTATCATTTTCATAAATAATAGTTATATCTTGTTCTGTAATTGCATTATGTATGTTATCTAAATATGACTATTTGGAATGTTACTTATTCTGTTTTAAAAAAATGAGGCTCAAGCTTATAGGAAATTTTTTCTAAAAATGTTTTCTATGTTGAATGGTTGTATATTAGTATATATTCTCTTGCTTCGTTTTACAAGTTCATCTTGTAACTTTCTATAAAATTAGTAGCACATCTTACTTACTCTTGCTTTTATTTTTTTTATCATATCTATTTATTTGTATATATCGTGACCTTTCAAGATTTTAAATGTAACATGACAACTCTCTTTCTAGCATGAAAATATTATAATTTAGTTTACAATTAACAAGTAGGCCAGAAACCTAGTGGGCCCCTGTAATGGGGAAACTTTTGGTCATATGTGCCCTATTTTTCCTTTGTCCAAGACTACTTGTACTTAGGCCTAAGCACTAATTATGGTTCTTAATAGGACTCGACAACTAACCTAGGCATAACCACCTTCTTTCGTACCTTAGTGTTATATGTATGTATGTACATACTACTAACATTTTAATTTATAGCTTCTTAGGCACAGATTCTAGTTTTAGAATGTTTCATATTCAACTTTCACTCATTACCTGACACCTTCCTTTACCTATAGCAACACCACTAACCATACAACATCTTCATACACATTTACAATAACATTTATGCCTAATGGTCTGTAATCAATATAGTATTTTTTTCACCATTTCTATTTTTAGAGATTTTTATAATTTCATAGTAACCATATGTTCTAATTTTCCCTAAAATGGCCTCATTAATAAAATTTCTATTATTCATAAATCATATCATTCAAGTACTTATCTAAATTACTCCAAGAAATAGGTTAAATGCTTTCACATTCCTCCCAACCTTGAACCAACTCTTTTGTTAGTTCCCCTCAAGCTCCACCCTCTCCATCAGGAAATAATGCAGACATCCTTCTTAAATCACCTGTTGAACCCTTTAGCAATGCCCTGCTAAATATCTAGATTCCAAACCAATCTTTCTCTCCCACTAGTCTTATGTTCCGAAGGCAATTATCTTTATCTCTCATAATTCTTTATACAAGGTCCACCTCATAACATTTATCTTCATTCATGAATGTTTTTGGATGACGGTCTGTCTCTACCAAAATTCTTGTGAATGATGGAAAAAGGAGGATTTTCTTTTTGTTGTTTTTTGTTTTTGCTCCCTCTAGGCATAAATTGTTCCAACAATTTCCTAATAGTTAGGAGTTAATATCACATGTCAGCCTTTAACATATTTATAAGAGGGTTGACATGCCAAAAATATTTCCTTCTTTTAATTTTAAAATAAATATTGATACTAAACCTCTAGGACAATGAACTGCTTCTTGTTTATTTGTTAAATAAAGACCGTTGTAAATTCTCTTGACTACTTAACTCCTTAGACTCCAAATCTAGCTCGAGGGTGATCGATTGCAATAAAACTATGTTGTACTTGGCCTAAAAATAGTTTTCCAACTATTTTAGATACAATATAGGTATAATTGTTTGGGTGTATTTCTATTATGAGTATGACATTCTTTGTTTGTTTGTGTGTATTTCTATTATAAGTTATGACATTCTTTGCTGTGTTTTTTTTACTGATGCATGGAAATGTATATTCATGAATGAGTATTGACACTTGCCTTGATTTCTTGAAAATCTTTTCTTCCTTTCTTACATTTTTGTTAAGCATAATTATTTTGTGTTTGAAAGAAGCTAACATGTAGAAGAATTTATACTTATTACAAACTTTTAATTTTTTTCTAACAATATTTATGAATTCCATTAACTCTTCTAAGGCTCGTGCAGAGTTAAAGTCTTTATCAAAGTATGGCATGTGTGTAGCTAAAGTCTATATACAGGAAGAAAGGTAAGTTTCAATGCTCCGCCACTGGAAATGAAATATTTAATTTATAATTATGTTCGCAAAGCAATGAAGGATTAGTCTACTTTTTCCATTATCTCTTAAAGTGCTAACAACAAAGTTGTATATAAGTAATTTTATCCACTTCAAATTTATTTCTCTTTCACTTCATTGAATTCTATTGTTGACTTCAGGGAACCAAACTAGCCAATCCATGCAAAATATTTCAATTGCTACTTATATCAAAGTTTACTCTCTAGTCTATGTAGAAGAAAGTCATAAACAAAACTCAAGTCTTCCTTTTGACCCCATCTTGTGTGAAGACCTCTGTTTATGCCTTGATTTTGCATAGATTGTAACTCCATACATGCCTTACTTCACCCAATCCAAATTTAGACTTAACATGTATTGTGTTACCATTGGCTCAAGTCCTTGCATGTAACTTCATGTGACGAGACGTCAAATTTTCTATTAAATGACATAGAAATTTGTATCTAATGGCTCCTGTCAATTTTAGCCCTCAACAATATTAAATGATGCACCATGATTTCATCCTAGGGAATGAGTCCCATGGTGACATGGTCCCAAACTCCAAGTTTATATTATTATAAGTTATTATTTTGTTTAATTATTTTTATTTTGATTTTATTATACTAGGAAATGTTTTTGTTTTTCAAATTTTTTTTACATGAAGTAAATTGGGAATGCAAAGTGTATAGTACTATAGATTTATGTTCGGTATAGTGATTTTTATCCATTCAAGTATTTTATGGATTACCATTCTGAACTATGATAAAAATTGCTAAGTACATCTTGTTTTTGTGTTTTTTATGATTTGTTTTTTGTTTACAAAGAATTTATTTCAATGTGTTTCAAGTTGAATAAATTTTTATTGGTTTTTTTGTGCTTTTTTCTCTTGTTTTTACATGCATATATTAGTTTGTGTGTTTCAAGTTGAATGTATTTGGTTGAATTAATAATATATATTTGTTTGTTTGTGTTTCAAGTTACATGCATTTGGTTGGCTTAACAATATACTTCCATGAAAACTTATGACAAAGGCCTAATAGAAATGAAACAAGTGAAGAAAATAAATAAATTTAAAATGCATAAATTACTTATATGAAACTATGTTGTTAGCAGCTGAAGAGAATCTGGTAAAAATAAAGTGTTCTTCACTATCTAGTTCTCATCAATTTGAAAGTAAGCAACAAAAAAAATATGGCATCAAATGTCTCTCCATAACTGTTTGAGTGTGCAATCATATAGAAGGATTAGATATTTCATGGCATTCACATTATATTCACACATGAGTAAACAAAATTATTCAAATTCAAAATGACAGTAACTTGAGACTATTTCCTTGAATAATTTACTTTTTTTTCATAATTGCAATATTTTATTATTTACAAAGTAGATAAACAATCATTTATTAGTTGTTGTTAATTTATTAACGATAACTTTATTATTTATCATTTACAACCCACTGTACCTACTTCAAGCTCTATATTTGTCTCAAGTGCATGGAAATAGCTTCATTTCTCTCCACGTAACATATCAAGGATTTCATTTTCCACATAAATGCACATATGGGGTTTCTATGGTCTAATATATGTTTTCTCCTTTTGATCCTTTAGATCAATAGTTTCAATATATATAGATATGTTCCCATGCACAAAGGCATTCTCGGAATACCATTTTTTCCATATAATTATTGATGTATTTTGTTGCTATGACTTGTACATAGGTTATCTAGACTTTAGACTTTTGTGATGGCTTGTATTATGTTTTGGACCAGTTTTGCTGATATGTCTCACTCACATCTGCAGTATGTAATTTTCATCATTATTAATGGAAATTACAATTTTTCCTTTGGGAAAAAACACATAGAAAAATTCTATGACTAGAGAAATCATTACACCCAAGTTTAAATATCTAGCTTGATTTCATAATACTATTATTAAATATTTCTTTTTGAACCCACCTTGCGTGCAGCATAAGAACTTAGATTTTTATCTCCAGACTTTCTCACATTCCTTACATTCATAAAAACTTTAGCTAGAGTGACAAGTCTCACCGCTTTGACAATCTAACCACATTGATGCATTTCACTAATAACCGCTTTAAGGCATTAAAATAATAACCACACCAGTTTCAAGGATTTCAAAAATAAAAAAAGAATTTTATCATATTAGTGCATTATAAACATTAGTGCACCAATAAGTTATCATAACCGGTGTGCGTCACTCGAAAAAACACCAGTGCATTTTTCTATGAAACGAGGTTCAGAAAAAGTGAAAAAAATGAGATCTTGTTTTTTTCAAATAGAAAAATTAGCATTAAATGATTTTTAGAAACATAATTTCATAAAATCTTTTAAACGGTAAGAAGTTATTCCCCATTTTATTATTTTTACCAAAATTTCAAGGGAGAGATTTGCAAGAAAGACAAACGGGAAGCACGATGGACTAGAAGAATACTTTGGAACAATAGAATTATTCTAAAAAATCAAAAGTGGAAAGGTATGGTTATTCACTCAAAACTCTGCATAGTAAAACTTTTAAATTATATTGTTGATTTTACCAATAATTTTTTTTACAATTTATGTTAGATTTAATTAAAAGAGAGATTTTCAAGATAGACATATGAGGAGAACTGTGGAGCAACATATCAAATTTTTAGAAGATCAGAATCGAAAGGTATGGTGACTCACTCAAACCCCTGCATAGTAAAAATTTCAAATTTTACTATTTATTTTAATAAAAATAAATTTTACAATTTCTCTTAGATTTAATTAAAATTCAGAAGAAAAAAAACCTTGCATAGTCAAATTTTACTATTGATTTTTCTAGTACAGTTTTTTAGGATCTTCATTCCCATTTAGATTTAATTAAAATTTAGAAAAAAAAAATCAAAATGTACCTTCAATATTTGTTTATTCTTTCTTATGTGACTACAAAATTTCACCTTAGGGTTTAATTCTCTCTACTATTTTGCAATTAGGGCTTTTCATTTTAGGCATTTAGATTTAAATGGTTTCAATATTGATATATATAATGAATTTCACATGTAAAGCATGGGGACGAGTTGTTGAATGAGATCCAATCCCTATCGACCTTATTCATTTAAAAAAAAAACTTATGCTCACTGGTGCATTATATTTTTAAAAACACACCAGTGTTTCATGTTTGATGTTACACATAAGGGGCCTATGACAAATAACACCATTAAGTAAAAAAAAATGTTTTTTTTATTATATTTTTTGTTTTTAGTGCTCAATAATTAAAACATTTTTACTAAATTATAACGCAGCGGTGCCCCAATTTTATGTAATTCACCAGGTCACCTATGCCAAATAACAATGTTAAGCAAAAAGACGTGTTTATTTTCTTGTTTTCATTTTTTACTGTGATGGTGGTTATTGTTGCATATTGCGACGTCATAATTGAAAATTAAAGAAAAAATTGTTGTTAGTGCATAATAATTAAATTGCTAATATTTTTAGTAAATTAAATGCATCAGTACATTTATTCACATAAGCGCATCGATAACTCTTTTTGGCTGAAATTTTTGAGATTTATTTATAAAATATATTTAACAACTTATGTATTAAATGGTACAGGTTGTATATTCATAAAAAAATGTATCATAATTGGTTAAGTAGCAAAAACATTGATCAATATAATGATATCACTTTCAAAAAAGTAGAAAAGACAAGTTCTTTGTAAATTCTTTACAAAATTAATATATATGAACTATATGTAAGTTGAACTAATATGTATTGGTTAATGTGTGTCATGTAAAGCCACAAAATGAGGAAGCTCAATAAGATTATTTTTTATCTAAGTGCAGAAGAGTGTAAAATCTTGATGGAAAAATTGCAAAAAGATGAATCATGTGAATTAAAAAAATGTTATTCAATATGAGTTTTTTTTCTTTGAATGTTCATTAATACATAAAATATTTCAAAGAATATAATAATTCAAATATGTTTAATGTTCTACAGGTACCAACAATGAAGGAAAATAATGTTGTTCTAAGAAAAAAAAAGTATAAAACATGTAAATGACAATGAATTGGTCCTTAGCTTATTTGCGGTCGTGCTGAAGGTTAATGAAAGAGGGAATTTTTTTTACAAAACTATGAGAGATATAGTAGAACAAATGTATAGACATACTTTCCACTTATAATACAAAAACCAATCCAATGATTTGAAGAACCAAGTTATATTAAAACTAGATGAAGTGCTTCCAGAGAAATGGTCAATGAGGCTTGTCACACTTGCAATAGTAAAAACATACAAAAACAAAAACGAATAATTCAAAAAGCAATATTCCTAGTTAAAATTATTTTCTAGAATTATAAGTATGTGTTACTACAAAGTATTCATTCATTCATATCAATTTTTTTATATTTATTTTTCATTAATCAACATAAAAATAGTTTATTACTTTTTCAGGAAGGTTATGAACATCACAAAGGGTCAACGAGATCATATCCGAAACATGCCAGTAGGAATGTCCAAAAAGGTGTACAAGGAGATGGTCAAAGAAATGGATGTAATTGCATAATAGGAGGAATCATCTCAACAACAACATGCTTCAAATGTATGTAACCATAGAATTTTATATCAGGTACATATAAATAAATAAATTAGCACTAACAAGTATTTTCTGGCATAAATGAGAACAAAATGGAACTCATTCAACATAAAACACGACGACAAAGAATAAAAGGGTTGATATCAAAGTTTGTGAGTAATTGTTTATATTTCCTTATAAGAACTTAAGATTTCATTTTTGTATATTTTAAGTTGTTTCAAAGAAACCATCCTTGAATGTCTTCAAATAGGTGCTAACATAGAAAGAAGAGACATCACAAGAATTGATTGGGTTAAATATGGTTTGAGTATATGTTGGCATATCAAAAATTAATTGTGGATTTTGTAAGTATCTATGTTGTTTTACTTCTCCACGTTTATAATTAATAGAACAAAAAACTCCTTTATACTAAATATATGATTCATTATGGTGTATACAACTTGTAGGAACTATGCCAACAAAAGAGTTGTTGTAACAAGGCATGAGACTTGGCTTTGAAACCGTGCGTACAATTCATGAGCCACTTCTTGCTACGGTACATTGTTATTCGATTTACATCGATATATATTATTTATTTCAATTTTCATTATTCCCACTAATGTAGATACACTCATTACAATTTATTTTAATGTTTGTAGATGGAACAAGAAGAAGCCAAAAATAATCAATGAAATAAAAAAAATTGTTCGAATAACCCAAGTCATGGAAGTAGCTCAAGAAGTATTGAAAATAGTTCAAGTGAAGAATGGTGTTCTATTTGGATATCAATACAAAAGCTATTATATTTTTTGAAATAATTATCTATGAAAATCAAACATTTTGTTTAATGTAATGGACATAGTGTCCTAATTGAAAAAAGAGGGGTTACCGATAACTATCCCATTTTGTATGGAAAAGTCCCTTATTCACATATAATAAAATACATTTTAATGTATTCTATTGCGTTGTCCAATGTCTTGTGAAACGTTACACCATTGATTAAATATATGGATGTTTGAATATTAAAATGAAGAGATGTGTAATTTGATGATATAACAAATTAAACCAAACATCATATACAAATGTGCTAATAAAAAATTAATTTATCTGAATATTGTTATAAGGTATATGTCGCTTTTTAAATGAATAATGAATTTAAAAATCACAATAATTGCACTGGCACAATTTGATATTTCTAAAAAAAGAGAAAATAAATGTCGGGACATTGTATATTAATGCCCATCACTCCGAATATGAATTTTTTAGCAACGATATTCATAATAATTAAAAATGGTATCGTCTATAGAAGTGGTATAATAAGAAAAAATTGTGTTGTGTCTATAAAACAAATATGCACCAGTGTATTATACTATGTAAACTCACCGGTTAGGAAAGTCTTCTTTTTCATGCCGTGGTGCCTTTCCTAAACATTATTGTAATGCCTCCTCCCAAATTTACCCAATTTCATAAGATCTCTGAGGTAAACATGAGGCGAGTGTCACTATGACAGGACTTGGCCTCCAAGTTCCAGTTAAGGAAGTGGGGCCTACAAACTAAACACATGCTAAAATCCTACGACGATTGTAGATCACTTAGGAGCTGAAAAACCACCCTAGGTGATCAATCCCTAAGATGGAATCTTGTTTCTCTATCCTAACACCCTAATTGTATGCATATCAAGGCCAGGGTGCAGTTACATGCCTCTTTCCATGTGGTTATGGCCTAAATTCTTTATATCTAAGAATGTGGTCCTAGGACCTCTGCCACCTTTTTAGGCCACTCTATATACCACTAACTAGATTTTCCTCTAACCTTTTAGAATCATAATCTACATGAGGACAATGGTAAACATTCAAACTTGAAGTAATATCATGACCTAGACTCCCTAATACAAGACAATCATTTCGTCAAACATATGGAAAACATGTAAGCTACAGGTCATGAATCAATATCTGATCATAAACTGATAGTCTCCATTTAAGAATCACTAAGAAGGCTTTAAGCTCTTTGTAGCTAGTTGCAATAGAATTTGTTATTTCTTACTGTAGGAATGGCAGCCTGTTTCTTACAAGCCCATGTAATAGGTCCTGAACTAAGAGTGAAGACATAACCGGCAGTAGACTTCCGATCATCAGGGTCACCAGCCCAATCAGAATCAGTGAAACCAACTAATAGAGGAGCTGCTTTGGCACTGTAATGAATCCCAAACTGTACTGTACCTCGAACATAATGAAGTATTCTTTTGGCTGCTTTCCAATGACTTTCACGGGGGTTTTGCATAAAACGAGCAACAAGGCCAACAGCAAAGGAAAGATCAGGACGAGTATGGGTTAAATACAAGAGTTTTCCTACAAGTTGACGGTATAAGGTAGCATCAACTTCAGGAGAAGTACAAGAGACTGAAATTTTGACTCCATACTGAAAGGGAGAAGGGGCTGGTTTACAGTCTTCCATGTGAAAATGACGAAGAATATCACAAGCATACTTGGACTGGGAAAGGGAAATACCCTCCTTGGATTGCAAGACTTGAAGACCAAGAAAATAGTGTAAGTGTCCTAAGTCTGTCATTTCAAATTTCTTTCTAAGGCTGGACTTCACATGGTTGATAAGGTTGGGATCACTACCAGTAAGAATAAGATCATCAACATAAAGAACAAGGATGATAAGAGAGTTGCCCACTTTCTTGGTGTAGACAGTATTGTGAGAATAACACCGAGAAAAGCCAGATTCTAAAAGAAAGCTATCCATTTTGGCATACCAAGCTCGAGGAGCTTGCTTGAGACCATAGAGAGATTTCTTAAGTTGACATACAAGGCTGGAGTATGTTTGGATGAAGCCAATGGGTTGTTCCATATAGATTTCTTCATGCAAGTTCCCATGCAAGAAGGCAGATTTAACATCCATCTGATGGACTTCCCATTTTAAAGAGGCAGCAAGGGAAAGAACAAGGCGAATAGAGTTCATTTTGGCAACAGGGGAGAAGGTTTCAGTGTAGTCAATGCCTTCAACCTGTGAAAAACCCTTAGCAACAAGAGGAGCTTTATGTTTATCAACTTTCCCATCTGGTCCATACTTGGTTCTGTAAACCCATTTACATCTAACAAGTTTGCGTCCCTTTGGTAGAGGAACAAGATCCCATGTATCATTTGTCAACAATGAATGATATTCTTCATTCATAGCTGCTTCCCAATGTGGATGGCCTGAAGCTTCTGCAAAAGTGTCAGGATCATGATTTACTGGAGCTTGAGCCAGTAAAGAAGAGGCTCTTTCAAACTGAGAACGTGTACGTCGCTGATCTGTAGGATCACCGGCAAGATCACCTGCTGCATCCCGAGTAGCACGGACCCATCTTGGAAGTTGAGGATCCTGAGAAGGTGGGGGAGGATTATCATCCTCACTTTCATCATATGAAGAAGAAATGTTTTCAAAAGTAGAAGAGATAGGAAGAGGTGGCACATCCGCCGGACTAGGCTCGCAGGCCGATTTATTTTCATCAAATTTTACATCTCTTATAATGATAACGTTTTTGGACTTAAATGGAATAAGTCTATAACCTTTTACATCTTCAGAATATCCAACAAAAGTACATTTCTCACTCTTAGGTTCTAAAGCTTTATGCTTTTCATATGGAATATGGGCCCATGCTTCACTTCCAAAAACACGAAAGTGACTTACATCTGGTTTAATGGAACTCCAAGCTTCTTCTGGAGTGATATTCTTTAGAACCTTAGTAGGAGTGCGATTGATTATATAATTTGCACAATTAATTGCTTCAGCCCAAAAACTAAGACTGAGTCCTTTAGATTGCAGCATACAATTAACCATTTCCTTTAAGGTGCGATTTTTCCTTTCAGCTACACCATTTTGTTGTGGAGTGTATGGAACAGTATGTTGCATTTGAATTCCATTTTCGGTGCAAAAGTTGATGAATGTGTTTTTAACATATTCGCCACCATTATCAGTTCTTAGCTTAAGAATTTGATGTCCAGATTGTTTTTCAACAAAGGCTTTGAAGGCCAAAAATGTGTTAAATACTTCACTCTTGAGTTTTAAGAAGTATACCCAAGTGCGTCTGGAGAAATAATCAATGAAAGTTAAGAAATACTTGCAGCCAGAGAATGAAGCAATAGGAAGTGGACCACATAAATCACTGTGCACAAGCTGTAAAGGGGCTGAGGCATGGCAAGAGGCACGTTTGTCAAAACTGTCCCGATGATGTTTTCCGAGTACACATCCGGAACAAACACCATCTCTGCAAGATACCATAGGAAGACCTGTCACCATATTTTCTTTACATAGATGCTGAAGAGAGCGATAGTTTAAGTGACCAAATCGCTCATGCCAAAGTTTGCTCACTTCATCATTATGAGCAAAAAATACTGAGGGAAGATTTGATGACCCAAAGTTGTGAAACTTATACAACCTTGTGGAATCATCAGCAATACCAGTAGCTAGAATCTGTTTAGGATCTCTTAGATCCTTGATTACAACATCATGAGGTGAAAATTCAACAATTTTACCTTCACCTGAATGAGTTATCTGATATACAGATATAAGGTTGCAGGATAAGGTTGGAACACATAATACATCATTAAACTGACCATTGTCTAGATGAACAGTTCCAGTCCCTACAACATTAAGAGATCTATCATCACCAACATATATATTTTTGGTGTTACAATCATTTAAAGAAGAAAACATGGCTTGGTTTTTGGCCATGTGATAAGAGGCTCCAGAATCAATGAGCCACTCATGAGAAGGAGAAGAAGAAGATACATTTAATGCATAACCAGACTGAGATGATTGACAACGACATGCAGAAAGTGCCATTCCGGAAGTTGAAGTTGAAGTATGCTCCACATGGATGTTATGTTTCTTCATTGCGGCTTCCAAGGCTTCCATCTTCTTAAAGCATTTAGATTCTAAGTGGCCATCTCGATTACAAAAGTTACAATGTCTATCAGTCTTCTTCCATTTGTTTTTATTGGTCTTATCATTTTGCTGAAATGATCTTTCATTTTGAGGCTGAGTTTGCTTAGGACCCTTGTTTGGTTTAGGACCATTCTTTTTAGGATATGACTTCTTAGGATTCTTTGAATTTGGTTGCTGTTGGGCGGCTAACGCTTTCTTGGAAGAGTTTCCAAGATTAAGAAGACCAAGGTGTAAGAGTTTTTCTTGTTCTCTTATTAAGGAATCACAAAAGGAGTCAAAGGAAGGGGCCTTGTAGTCTTTTCCTTGACAAATGAAAGCTTCCCTTGTAGAATGGAAAGTGGAAACAAATACAGAGTAGGCTGGTCCCAACTTAGTAAGGATGGAATAAATAAGGTTACCATCTTTTTTCTTAACCTTAACACCTTCCAAGAGATATCTAAGGGTCTTGAATTTGGACAAGAAATCTTCAATGCAAGAAAAATTATTAGGATCCAAAGTAAGCAACTCATTTTCAAGTTGATGGGCTCTAATTTCATTTTTAATCCCAAAAAATTTAGCGATTTTTTCCAATGCTTCATGAGGAGTCTCAAGTTCTGCAATATGGAATCTAAGATCAGGAGAAATAGACATCCCTATCAAACCACGTGCTTGATCTTGTCTATTTTCCCATTTTGCAGACTTGTCTTCATATTTTGGTTTCTTCTCTTGGTCTGTGGCTATTCTGTAGAGACCTTTACTTCTAAGTAAATATTCCATGTAGGCTATCCATTGCAAGTAGTTAGTGCTGTCAAGAATGATTTGGCATGGACTTTCCATTTTAAAAAAAAAAAACTGAAGCTGAAGATGCTAAAAGTAAGTGTTCCAATGGATAGATCTCGAAAAATTAGGCTGTTTTAAAAAAAACGGCTCTGAAAAAGGCTTCCGGATGAAGAAGTTATTGCTTTTTGAAAAAAAATTGTTGAAGTTGCCGGCAAAGTGCGCGAATGTGCGGGAATGAAAAAATCTGCCCCCACAAAATGGAGACTTGAACCCAAGACCTCTACTCTCTTAAAATAGCTTTGAACCAATTGATCTATACAAAAAATTTGAGAGAGAGAGAGAGAGAGAGAGAGAGAGAGAGAGAGGGAGAGGGGGGGGGGGCCTTGGTTTGCGTGCTTGCCTTGAGAAAGCTCTTTTTCCCTACAAAACACAAAACACAAAACCCAACACGAATATGCAAAGAAAAACGAACCTTGCGGCTCGAAGTTAGCTTTAGCCAAAAAACTAGATATTTAAAAAAAAATGAACCTTGCGGCTCAAAGTTAGCTTTAGCCGAAAAACTAAATATTTTTCTCAATGTTTCTGATTTTCCGAGATCACACTAAGGTGCAGGGAAAAGAGCATACGCATGAGAAAAATCCTTCCTTTCTGTTTCTGATTTGCCCAGATCGCACAGAGTCGTAGGGCAAAGAGCATACGCAGAAATGAAAGGTATAGATCTGGTTAAAAAAAGGGCTAAATAAACCGAAACCAAAATAAGCAGAGAGAAAATAACAGTAAACTGCAAAAACACTGTATACCTCCCGATCTGAAAAATGACGCAGCTAGGGCTACCGGAAACCTTTTCGCGTGAAACGAAAGGGGTTCCTCACTGGAATAGATGCTCCGAACGCAACAGAGCAGTCCTCTTGGCCCGAAAGCAATCAGAAACAACAGATCTAGGAAACGACAGCCGCATGCAGTTCTACCGGCTTCAGATTTGGATCACCAATGGACGCGGCCCTCAAATAGCTCTGATACCATGTAGGAATTTACAGGGTAAGTTCCTCAGAAAGAACACCAAAAGGACACCGCTCACAACCAGATCACAGATCAATACACCAGTATTTTTGACGTGGTTAAAACCCTCAAAGAGGGAAACAGTCCACGACCTGTGCCAACGTGGCTACTACAGGCAATTTATTAATCAAAGAATGAAAATTTACATAAGCTTCTCTCATGCATGGATTACCCGAACAATGACCCTCCATGCGCTTTAAATAGAACTCATGGACCAATCGGGTGTCAAGCCACGGATCAAGTGTCGGTAATACCGAGGAGAGAGTGAACCGTCGGATCACTACATATCATGACCGTCGGATTGTAAGTTACAAAATGTACAACGGTAAAGAAACACACTTTACCTAACTCTATACCTAACTCTATACTAGACCAAGTTGAACTTAACTATTTCCTATGTGTCGGAATATCCTAACACTTACAACCATCAACCATTCAATAAATGATTAAAACATGTCAAGATCCATAAATAGATTACATCACATAACCAACATATAACCGGTAACTAGCATAAAAACCATGACAACTCATTCATAATGTCAACATGATAACCGGTACAAGTATTCATAAATCATAGTAGGGAAATCCTCTTATTAATATATGAAAATACCAACCAAGTCAGGGACTTCCACGTACCACCTGACCATAGATCAGGCCAAACCAAATCTCTCTTCCATACAATCACCCTCGTGCCATATTCTAAGCATGAATGTGGGATCTCATGGATTAAATGAATAATAACCAAACAGGGGCTTCTAGAGGCAAAACCTCCTATGCCCTCACCCAAACTAATTCCACCTCTACAATTTGGTAATCACTAACATCAACCATATTGGTCTCTACCCAAGTTGTCCAGGACTCCAGGAACTAGAAACTCAACCCACAACCTTTCAGAGCTCTAGATCATTTTTTCCATTCATAGCTCTAGGGACTATTAACTCAACCCATGAAGGGTTCCATAATGTTTTCCCCAATCAACGACTTCTAGACCTAATAACTCAACCCAAGCTATTCTAGGGCTTCCAGAGCATTTTTCCAACCCACATCCATAAGGAAAATGAGCACCAACGATAAAAACAAGTGCGAAACCCAAAACACCATGGCTATCAAGGAAATGGAAAGCAAATGCTAAAACAACCATGAATCCAAACAAAACTCCATGCCAATGACAACCCATAACTAGAGAATCACATGAGCATACCATGCATCTAAAAATCAACAAGGAAATCACACATGGAACCTGTTACCTAGAAACTAATCTATTTGTAGTTGTTGATCTGATTGTTTCCTTGCACTCCCTACCTTCATTTTCCTTCTTTCTCCAAATCCAAGTGAATATTAGAGTGCTCCAATCATGCTCCAAGAATACTGAAAGTGTGTAAGAGTATGAGAGAATTAAATGAGAGCTGCAAAAATGAACTAACAAAACTCTGTGAATTGATCCTCAAAAGCCTTTTTATCATTGAGGCCTCTATTTTCTTCATTTTCCTTCATTTTTCCTATGATTTCCTTCGCATGTAAAAAATGTGTCTTTTCACCTTCATTTTCTCCTATTTTCCTTTATTTTCATAAATAAATGTCAATTATTTCCTCTTTTCCTTTGCCAATACCTTTGCTAGTTTCCATAGTGATTAATTAATCATAAGCAATGCCATCGCTATGTTTTTCCCAACATTCAGCTTAGAATACATGTCCCATGACCTTGGTCTTATTTTATTTACATGCAAAATCAACCAAGGGCTATTAAAAACTCCTCCCCCTTAGGGGAACATTTTCCCAGTGTTCTATGACAACCATGACCATCAAACCACTGAAAAGATCATATTGCCCATGGAGCTTTATAACACAACTTAATGAACTATTTACAATGACATCCTATTGAAAAAAAAACAAACATAATGCTTATTGGACCTTTATAACATATCTCTTTCTGGTATTTACAACACCATCCATATATATATATATATATATATATATATATATATATATATATATATATATATGAAAAACGTATTTTCTTGAACCAACAAATAACGAAGGATATAAATCCCGCATCTGATTAGAAATATTCAATGTAGCTTTACCGGGACCAAAGTTCTTTCAGTGCACTTTAACCTGCTCGATTTTCTATTCTAGAGCATGATTTATTTCCGCTATAGTATGCATTGTGGTTCTAGATGGAACTCTCCCTCTAGTGCTAATTGCAATACAGACCAATCATTCACATGATCAACATCTACCACATATCTCTTAAGTAATGAAACATGGAAAACATCATGGAATTTCATTATTGGAGGCACTGCAAGTGTGTAGGCCACTGGTACAATCCTCTCAAGGATCTTGAAAGGCCCGCAATACTAAGGTACCAACTTGGCACATGATCCAATCCTTAAGGAGCTCTTCTTATGCTTGATGCCCAAGTACACATGCTCCCCAACTCGAAATTTCTTGAATTCCCTGTGTTGATATACATAACACTTCTACATGTCATGTGTTGCTTTAAAATTCCTCTTAATAGCCTTCATTTCCTATTCCATCTCTGCCAACAAGTCATGTACAATCAACATCCTGTTCATTGGATTATTGCATTGATAACAGTATTACAACTCAACCCATAAAGAGCCTCAAACAAACTCATCTTCAAAGAACCCTCTCTTCCCACTTTCATTGCCGATACATTAAATAAATCCTCAATATATCCTCAAGAATCCTATGAACCCTTTCTGTCTATCCATTTGTCTACAGATGATAAGTTGTATTGAAAACCAACTTTGTCTCCAAACCTGCAAACAACTCCTTCCAAAACGTGGAATTAAACTTGGTGTCTCTGTTTGATATGATTTTCTTAGGAACACCATGCAACCTCACTATCTTCCTGATAAATATACGAGCTACCTCACTGGATGAATTAGTAGACTTCATTGCGATGAAGTGAGCCACCTTACATAAATTTTCAACCATAACCATGATGGAATCATGTTGTCTCGATGTCCTTAGAAAACCTTTAATTAATTCGATGGGAACGACCTCCTATTTCCATTCTGGAATTAGAATTGGCTGTAATAAACCAACTGGATGGTTACACTCTTCTTTTACCTGCTTGCATTCCAAACATCTCCCAACAAACTTAACCTCCTCTTTCTTCAAGTTCAAAAAATGATAGAACTTCTTAAATTTTGTCAATGTCTTTTGATATCTCGAGTGACTTGAATATAGCTTGACATGAAATTCCCTCAAGATAAACATCTTGAGCTCATTTCTATTTGACACATAAATCATGTTCCTGAATTTTCCCAAGCCATCTGTTGTGAGATGATACGCCTCATCCCTATCACCTTCACCTTTCTATTATAACCTATGCTTCAATTGGCGATACTTGGATCATGTTGTCTTTCCTGCAAGATCCACTCATGAAAGTTTGTCCCATAAGAAATCACTGTTGTAATATGTTTCACATGCAATTTGTTATTGAGAGCATCTGCAACCTAATTCTCTTTTCCCTTATTGTATCTGATCTCAGAGTAAAACTCACTAAGGGTAGCGAACCACCTAGCTTTCCTGGAATTCATATTAGGTTGGTCAAACAAATACCTCATCCCACTGTGATCACTCATCAGAATAAATTGCCTTCTAAGAAGGTAATGTCTCCACATATTCAAGGCATGAATGATAGCTTCCAACTCAAGATCATGAGTCACATAATTATGCTCATGCTCATTCAACTTCCTTGACTCATAGCTATGCTTCCTTCATCAGGACTCCACCAAGTCCTCTCTTACAAGAATTTGTACATACCACGAATTACTTGTCAGGATCTACAATCTTCAAGACCAAAGAATTTGTAAGCAAATTATTCAACTTCTCAAAACTAGCTGCACAATCCTCAATCCATACAAACTTATTCCCTGTTCTCTGTAGGGATGTAATAGGATAAGAAATCCTTGAGAAGTTCTTGATGAATCTCCTGTAATAACCTGCTAGTCCCATGAATGATATGATCTCATCCACATTCCTAGGAATTGGCCACTCCATGATAGCTCTAATATTTCTGGGTCCATTGCTATACCGTCCTTGGAAACCTGTCCCCAGTAATAAACTTCAATCTAAAAGAAAATTCACTTACTAAGCTTGTTTTACAACTAATTCTCTCTCAACAATCTTAACACTGGTGTTAGGTGCTCTTCATGCTCTTTCCTATTCTTATAATATATCAATATGTCATCAATGAACACTATCATAAAATTGTCAAGAAATGGACACAACATGTTGTTCATTAAGCACATGAAAGTAGTTGGAGCATTATTAAGACCAAACAGAACCACTACAAACTCGTCATGACCATACCTAGTAAGAAATGTGGTCTTCTTCTTTGTTGTGCACCTAATGTTATCTTGATCTCAAATTAATCTTTCAGAAACCTGCTACTCCTTTCAACTAATCAAACAAGTCATCAATCAGTGGAAAAGGATACATGTTCTTCATTGTCACCTTGTTCAACTACCTGTAATCAATGCATAACCTTAGATTACCATCCTTTGTCTTCACGAACAACACTAGTGCACCCCAAGGTGACACACTTAGCCTTATGTATCCCTTATCGAGCATTTCCTTAAGATGAAACTTCAATTCCACCAACTCTAGAGGCTCATTCTATATGATTCCTTAAATGATGGCGTTTCTCTTGACATCAACTCAATAGAAAATTCCACTTCCATGTGAGGAGGAGACCTTGAAATATCGGCTAAAAAAACATCGTAAAATTGCTACAAAACAAGATACCCATTTATAACTTCATCATCCTCAACATCCTTCCTTTTGACCCTGGAAATATGAACTTCAAACAATACACGTCCTTTCCTGCAACTATTCTTTTCTTGCATAGTTGTAACCATTCTCACTGATGTAGGCTTCTTATTTCCCTACAAGATTTTTCTTTTGTCATCATCATCCAAACACTCAATAGCCTTCTCATATTAATCTAACTCAATCCTATGAATATACAACCAATTCATGCCCAAAATAATGTTTTATGATATCAAAGGAAGAACAGTTAGATGTGATGATGTAGTTATACCATTCAACTCAGTGCACAAGATATCAGCCAATGATGAACTCTTTTCTTGGTCCCTATAGCCAACTGTACCACCCAGTATTTTTCATGCACTTCTTTATTTGAGGAAACACTTATCCATTAGGTCAGGACCGATATAACTATATTTAGATATAGGTTCAATCAAATTGGAAATAACTTGATCACAAAGCTTACCTTCCATCTCGATAATAGATGCCCAATGATGAGCCTGCCTGATATCCAATGTTGCATAAATCTAACGAATACTTTTCCCAACATATCCAAATTTATGTTCCTACTAAGAACTATAAATCTAAGGTATTCCACCCTAATATTATGGAAAATATATCCTACGATAGTCTCCATCCCATGTATAACACTACAAAGGATTCCTACCATCACCCTTGTTCTACTCCTCAGGGGAAGACCAATGTCCTATGTCCACTGCATTAAACTTATTCTATGGTGTTGCATTATTCCTGTTACCTACATCATGAGGTATTCCTCACTTATTATACCACTTTCCTTTAGTCTTATCATTATCTTTCCAATACTGGTTAAGCTGCCCAAAATAATACTTCAACTTCCCAGTAACTTCCTCTAATGACTGAGGCTCATCATACTCAATCTGATCCTTAAATTTTAAAGGCAACCCACTAATGAATCTTTGAACCTTTATATTCTCATCATTAAGATATAGTACATTCCTAAACAACTTCAGAAATTTAGTCGTATACTCTTCATCTATCATAGAACCCATCTTAAACTCATAGAAATCCTTGTCCTTTCCATCTTAATATCTCTCGGACAAGTACTTATTTCTAAAGATTATCTTAAACTCATTCCAACTCAAGTTCTCTATCTCAATGCCTTTGACATGCTTCTCATCTTCCCACCAAATATCTGATTTTCCCTTGAGACTAAAAATAACTTTCTTGGCTTTCATATTCTTTTAATAATCATTCAATTTGAAGAAATTCTTCATCCCAATCATCAATGCTTTGGCATCTTCTAGTTTCTTTAACTCTTCACGAAAGGTAGGAGGCTTTTCTTTCTTGAATTCATCTATAAAATATTTCTTCTCACTCCTCCTATAAGGATGATAGATGTGATGACCATCATGTCTCTCTGAACTAGTACTATATTAGAACCCATAACCACTACCGCCCCTGTCAGGTGTATCCAACCATCTAACACCTCTTACTGTATCATCCATGTCCAACCTGTGTCCTCCATGAGACCTGCTACCATATTCCCCATTAGTCCTTTCCTCCTATCCATGATTGATCCTTGGTTGTCACTATCTCTGCAATTATGATAAGATTTGAAGGATCACTGCATTAACCTCTACCTTCTTTTCCTAAGGTCTAAAAATTATCTCCTTTGACTAAATTACCTTATCATTATTTGCTTTTCAACTTCTGATTTTTGTGTTTAAACTTCTCAATGTATATGCTAAATCGGGAGAGTACTCATCTCCTTGCTACTTCGCTGATCTATAAGGAAAGTCACGTGAATTGTAATCCATCATTCGACTCATCATATTTGATCTTATACTTCTGGAAAACGTACCATGTTATATAAACCAAATATAAACTTAATGAAAATCATACCTCAGCGAAGTTCAAGGGAGGTTATCTCATTCACAAAAATCTGTCCATATTAGAATAATATGTATACATAATGAATCAACATATCAATCAAATCTATCCCATCTCGTCCAAGTGTTTGAACCTGCTAGAGGCTAGATTTGTCTCAGGCTGAAAAGACAAGGTTCTAGGTCCACATCAAACCACGCTCAGCCTCGTATCTAGCCCTACGAGGACAGGATAGGGCTCTCTCTGGGTCAGTCTCGACAAAAGGTAATCGATGAGGCTCGAAATGACTAAATTTTCAACTGATCTTAGGCTAGGTATTAAGTGCAGGGATTTGATTTGGTTTTTTGAGGGTTTTGTTGAAAAAATGGAAAAGGAAAATTTGGGCTCGGGGATGAGGCACAGTTTCTGCTGAGTTCTGATTGGGGCAAGGAAGGCAATAATTTTGATGCTTTAAAGTGAGTGAGATGGATAGATCAGACCAATGAGGAACTAAGGAGAGCAAGAGAGTCTCAAGAATTCTCCTTAAATAGATGAAAACATGAAAATTTAAACAAATTCAAAGGCAGAGCATAGCAGTTATGGATTCTACCTTAATCACTCATTTGTTCAAATTCAGAAGAAGAAGCATTAAAATGATACACATAACACTAATGAACTTACAATTACTCAGAGAATCACACCATCAAAACACAAATCCACATGGATCCCAAACAGTGCTGCAAAACCCTGGTCTTTCCCTAGCCAAAAATGCAGAGATAGAATGTACAATAGAGTGCCAAGCTTTTCCCAAGAGTCCAACCCTGAAAATGACTTAGAAATTACATGATATAGACTATCCCAACCCATTCCCTTGCCTCTAGGGGTCGAGCTCATCATTCTAGGAGTTGTTTCAACCAATTCTAAACAAATCACTAAAATCTAGGCAATCAAAACAACTTGCCTCTATAAGGTAGGAAACTGATTCATTCATTAAATTTTCACTTTTTGGTAAATGAATCCTATAGAACAAGTAAATAAGTACCAAAATTACATAATTTTCACCCAATTACATCAAGATAGATCAAAAATAATATCACAAAGCAAAACTAGTCAAACTGGCCAAATTCCTGAGCTGGAAGGTGAAAAATTGGGCAAAAAACCTCTGTGCGCTGCGCCAATTTCTGTATGCATTGCGCCACTTTGATGTTGACTTTCATGCACTTTCTAAAGTCAAAATTGAGCCAAAGTGGTCTTGTTGGAAAGCCCTACCTGTCTACGTTCCAACCCAAGTGGAATTTCTAAATTTGGTGCCTATTTGCCCCTCCAAAACTTAAATCTCCCAAGATTGCTTCCTGTGTGTCAAAATAGGGGCAACGAGGTCATTTTTTGAGTGTTTTTGACCTCCTGAGAACTCAAAACTTGCCCAAACTTCTTGGCCATGAACCAGTAGTCATGATTTTTCATGAAAAATCCAAAAATATATACTTTTTTCCATTTGGAGCTTCCTATCAAAAGCGCGCGCCAAGTGGCGCGGCGCATAGGGAGAAAAACCCTTTTTTTTGTGCAAAAAATTTCAAAATGTCAAAAATTGCTCCAAATTTCTTGAAATTTGGGCTGGAGCTTCTTCATCAAGGGAAATTGTGGGCCAAGGATGCCTCAACCAATATCTGGAGTCCTTCATCCACTTTTTGCCTCCTTGATGCTCTCTTCACCTTTGCTTTCAAACCCCCGATTCTCGCTTTGCACACCAAGTTCTGGGACAAGTAATGATATGTCTGCCACCTCTATGAAGCCTCATGGGTGCATGTCCTTCCAAGGGTGAGTCACTTTGGGTTTCTACTTCATAATCGAATGAATGATCGGATGACATAACTGATGTTGCACCACTGCCTTGGAGAAATAGATGCCGGTGAAAGAACTGTGTTGGACTACTCTTTTTTAGTGTGATTGAATTCTGCCACCAAAGGGACAAATGCAACAAGGGACTGTGAGGAAGAGGGGAAGTAGTAGGGGTTTAGGGACTATTGGGATAAATTTGTTTAGGAGGGTTTGGAAATTTTGTATAGGGTATGGTTTGGGGTTTTACATTTGGAAATGTATGGAAGGGAATTGGGGATAGGGGTTTGGTGAATTTTTGGAGATGGGGGAGAATTAAATTAGGAAGAAATGGAATAAGGGAGAAGGGAATGATGGAAAGAAAGGAGAAATGGGATGGAAGAGTGACTTTGGTAGCAAAAAACTGATTTTGAAACCCACAACGATTTTTCCTTTGAGGTACTTAAGAAGTAGGGTTGAAGATTTTTGCTCAATTGTTATCATCCACCAACGACCATAACATATCACAAAATTGGATGAAAAACCAAGATAACAACCCTACCTGGCAAATCCATGGAATTTATGGGAAATTTAAGAACAATTTCAAGGAAATTCAGGCTTTCAGGTGTATGCACCGCACCGCATGCCCAGTGCGCCGTGCCCGTTCAGAATTACATTGGAAATTTTCTCCCAGTGCGCCGCGCCTCCTTCCCAGTGCGTCGCGATTTTTACGGAAGACTTTTGAAGGCCTTCCTGGTGTCAAAATTGGGCATGGGATAGATTTTTCGAAATATATTTGAGTCTACTTTCCAACCCAGCTGGAATTTTTCAATTTGGAGTTCATTTTCCCTATCAAAAATCAAATCTCCCAAGACTGGTCAAAATGTGCCAAATGAGGCTACCTAAAGGCAGAGTGTTGTTATAGTCAACTTTTGAATGCCTTCCTAAACTCGAAATTGAGCTCATGATAGCTCATTGGAAATCTATTTGTGTCGAGTGATCATTTTACTCATCAAGAAAGTCATTTAGCCAACCAAGCTAGGAGAAAACTTGGTTTTCCCATGGTCACTTCAGAGGTGCATCAATTCTCCTGAGGCAATTGTATTTTTGACATTTCTCTAAAACCATGACAGCTGTGTAAAAAGTGAATGAGGTTTTTATTCCTTGGCCTTTTGTTGACCAAAAACTCTCTCAGTTTTCCCAAATTCATCTTTGATTACTCAGAAACATCATTTTAGTAAAACCTACCCCGATGTGTGGAACAGGGGATTTGTCGAAATGAAGCGAAATGAAGGGGATAGGGGGCTTATCAATTCTTGAGGAAATTTTGCTAGGTAGGGAGGGATGTTAGGAAGTAGGGGAAAGTGTAATATCAAAAATTGAGTGAGGGGAAGGGGTCCAAAAGGGCAAAACACAGGCCTATCTTAGAAAATAGGGTTTGTAGCAAGAAACTAGGGTTTGTGCAAAAATGAGGAATTTGAGGGATCTCAGTGACAAGAAGTGTTTAATAAGGTACATTCAGGATAGGGGAAGGTGGATGAACATTAGGATACAAGTCATTTTAATGACTTGACCATCCAAGAGAAATTTCCTTCAAAACCCTAGGAGAGGGAAATGAACTTTACCTAGGCACAACTGAAGCATGATCAAGGTGTAAAATGACCCATTGGAACTTGACATGATAATGACAACCCTCTAAACGATGGTACACTCATCTGAACGGTGACAAAGACCGACATTTGACAACTTTGACAGGAGTAAAAGCAAACCCTAGACCTAATGCCTAGTGACCAATTTTTTCTTGCAAACTCACTAAAATGATAAAATTTGACCTTGACACCTTAAAATCACTTTGTAAGAGCATGTTTGATCACTGGAGGAAGGCTGGAAAGACTGACACTAACAGAACTTAGAAGCTCTAATACCACCTTGTAATGCCTCCTCCCACATTTACCCAATTTCACAAGCTTGCGAGGGTAAACATGGGAGGAGTGTCACTTTGACATGACCTAATCTCCAAGTTCCAGTTAAGGAAGTGGGGCCTACAAATTGAACAAATACTAACATCCTATAAGGACTACATATCACTTAGGAGCCGAAAAACCACTCGAGGTGATCAATCCTTGAGATGGAACTCTGTTTCTCTGACATTTTTCCCCAATCATACGTATAAAAAGGTAAAGGTGCATTTATAGGCCTCCAACCACATAGAAAAGCCTCCTTCCATGCGGTTATGGCCTAAATTACTCATACTTGAGCATGAAGTCCCATGATTTGTGCCACCTTTTTAGGCGAACCTGCATACCGTTGCCCAAAATTACCTGTAACTTTCTAGAATCATAATCTACATGACGACAATGCCAAAAATTCAAAATTGAAATAATAAATTGACCTAGACTACCTAATCCAAGACAAACATTTCATCAAACATATGAGAAACATGTAAGCTATAGGTTGTGAATGCATATCTGAACATAAACGGATAGTCTCTATCTAAGAATCACCAAGAAGGCTCTAAGCCCTTTCTAGCTATTTTCAATAACACTTGTTAGTCCATACATCCAAAACTATTCAATAACTTATTAAAACATGTCAAGAGCCATAGATGGATTACATCACATCGCCAACATATAAAAAACAAATAACCAACATAGAAACTAGGGAAACTCAACCATAATGTCAACATGATAACCAATACAAGTATTCATAAATCACAGTAGGAAATAACGCTTATTAATATATGAAAATACCAACCAAGTCAGGGACTTCCACATACCACTCGACCATGGATTGGGTTGAACCAAATATCTCTTTCATCCAATCAGACCACACCATATTCCAAGCATGAATGTGGGATATCATGGATTAATCTAAAACAAAACTAAACTAGGGCTTCTAGAGGCCAAACCACCTCAACCCTCATCCACAGTGATTCCACCTCTATGGTTCAGAAATTACTAACATCGACCAGATCAGTCTCTACCAAAGTTGTTGAGGGATATAGGAACTAGAAACTCAACCCACAACCTTCTAGGGCTCAGAGCGTTTGTTCCATCCATGGATCTAGGGACTAGTAACTCAACCCATGATGGGCTCTATAGTATTTGTTCCAACCAACAACTCCAGGAACTAGTATCTCAACCCAAGTTTTTCCAAGGATTCCACAATAATTTTTCCAACCCATAGCCATAAGGAATATGGAAACCAAATAGAAAAACAACAAGTGGGAAACCCACAACACCATGGATATCCAAGAAATGTCAAGGCAAGGCTAAAACCACTATCAATCTAGGCAATTCTCCATGTCAATGACATCACATAACTAGGGAATCACATGCATCCAAAAATCAGCAAGGAAATCCCACAAGTAACTTGTTATCTGCAAAGAAATCCAATTATAGGTGTCGATCCAAATGTTTCCTTGTGATGCTTACCTTCCTTTTCCTTCTTTTTTCAAATCCAAGTGAATACTAGAGTGCTCCAAGCATGCTCCAAGAATGCTCTAAGTGTGCAAGAATATGAGAGAATGAGAGAATGAAATGAGAGCTCCAAAATTGAATTGACAAAAAGCTTTGAACTAATCCTCATAAGCCTTTTGTTCATTGAGGCAGCCGTTTTCTTCATTTTCCCTCTAATTTCATTAACATGCAAAATTTTGTCTCTTCACCTTCCTTTTCTCCTATTTTCCTTTATTTTCATAAATAATTGTCGACTATTGCCTCTTTTCCCTTTCCAATGCCTTTTTCAATTTCCATAGCCATTAATTTATCATAAGTGATTCCAATCACTATTTTTTTCTCAACATTCAACTTATAATACATGTCCCATGACCTTGGTCTTATTTTATTTACATGGAAAATCAACCAGGGGTCATTACAATTACATCAGGGGGGCGTTCTACTCTTCAAGCACTAGCATTGTTTACATTTAATGCCTCATTGCATTGTAAGTTTTAAAGCATTGGTACTTTCATAAAACCAATGCCTTGGTGCTCCAAAATATTTTTTCTATCCTCGGTGCATTATTCAAATTGAGAACACCAATTCTTTTATATTACTAGTGCACCGAAGCATTTGTATAATACATAAGAAATGATGCTATAAATTTAGATAAAAGCACTAGGTCTCCCAAAAAAAATTCCTACCCCAATATGGTTCTTGAAAATTACTTCTTGGGGCATTTATTTAATACAAAAGCACCAAGGAGGTATAATTTTCAGGCACTGACATTGTTTACATTCAATGTCTCAGTGCTTTTATTTGAATTTATAGCACCAGTGCTTTTTTTTTTTCCATTAAGAATACCGCTAAAAAACATCAGCTAAAACCTCCGACCACCCATATTTTTTTAGTTGTGATGAAGTTCTATTATTTGTTCCACTAAAACATCCGCTACCACAAATGGATGTTGTAGCAAGGTTTTTTGGACAATTTTTTCCAATTTTATAACACTAGAAACCTTTGTTATAACCTCCGCTAGAACGTATTTTTCTTGTAGTGGTTGAATTCATTCACACAACAATGGTGATTTTAAACAAAGCTCAATTTATACCAAACTGTGATAAGACTCGCTATGATATTTGGTATGGAAAGCCAAAAAATGTCAAGCATTTCAGAGTGTCTAGAAGTAAGTGCTACATAAAAAGGAATGATGAAAATCTTGGTAAGTTTGATGCAAGAACTGATGAAGGTATTTTCCTTGGAAACTCTCAGAATAACAAGGGCTATAGATGCTAAAACAAAAGTACAAAGAGTATAGTTAATTGTATTGATTTCAAAGTGGATGAGCAAATTGAATCTAAAGTTTATTAGCCATTTAATAAAAACTCTAATTATCCTTTCAACAATGATGAGAAGGATGATGAGCCACTTTCAGTTGAATATAATTAATAATTCCTCAATCCTCAAACACAAAATCCTGCAAGGTATATGCAAAAACACCATACAACTAACAAAATTGTTGGTGATTTAAATTTAGTTGTGCAGCCAAGAAGAAGGATGTTAAATCACCCTTCTCAAGTGCATGTAGCTATACTATCTATGGTTGAACCAAACAATGTTGCACATGGCAGCTAGGATGATGATTGGTTAACATCTATGCACAAAGAAATTGACCAAATAAAGAAAAAGATGTCATGGGAGCTTGTTCATAAACCAATAAACAATAATTTTATTGGCACAAAGTGGGTATTTAGTAACAAATTGAATGATTGTGGCGAAGTGGTAGAAAACAAGGAAATATTAGTTTTCAAAGGCTACACACAAATTGAAGCATTAGACAATGATAAAAACTTTGCTCCTATTGCTTGATTAGAGGCGATTAGAATGTTTTTGGCATTTTCTTGTTTGAAGAAATTCAAGATATATTAGATGGATATCAAATATTCCTTTCTAAATGGATATTTGTAAGAAGAGGTCTACATTTGATTAGACTAATGATTTTTAGTTGTCAGATTGGCCTGATTATGTTTTCAAGCTAAGAAGGTGTTATGAAACCAGCTCACAAAAAGATAGAAAAGAGAGATCCACGCCCTAGAATTCAGCCTCTTCGAGGGGGCAACCTCCTTTACATTACATAAATGAACAATTCTTGGATGATACAAATGACAAAACCTCCTTTCTATATATAGGAGTCTAAGGAGTCACAATCTAATCCAGCCGACCTAACAATAATAATATAAAGCCACAAAAATAACAATAGAGGGATTCTATTGGGCACAGAAATAACAACATGGTGGTAATAGGGGCAGAACAATATAAATAAGGGGTATAACTACAATAGTAATGGGGTAATCACTAGTATTATAGGGACCCAACATGCCCCTCTCTTTCAAAAAAGTGTTGTCCTCAACGCTTGAGTAGTTCTGGGTACTTCTGCATAAAATTCTCATCCTCCCATGTGGAATCTTCAGCGGATAAGTTCTTCCACTTGATAAGATACTCTGAAATTGATCGATTTCGTAGTTGTCAAGTTCTTGTTTCTGTGACTGCTTCCGGTTCCAATATAATTTTTCCTTCCTCGTCAAGTTCTGGAAATATTGTTTGAACTGGGAGCTTGTTGCCTATAACTTTCTTTAAACATGAAACATGGAAAACTAGGTGCAATCGAGAAGCTGCAGGAAGCTCCAATTTGTATGCCATAGTACCAATCTTTTGCAACACCTTGTACGGACCATAATACTTTGGTGATAATTTATTATCCTTCTTAGCTTGCTTTAGGGACATTTTCTTATATGGTTGTAGCCATAGGAATACCCAATCACCTACATCAAAACTTCTTTCACTGCGATGTTGATCTGCCTGTTGTTTCATTCTATTTTGTGCCAACATGAGGTTATCCTTTAAGAGTTGGAGGACTTGTTGTTGATGTTCAATGTGATGTTCCACTGCCTGAACCTTAGAATTTTCTCTTAAATATGATGTGATGGATGGTGGTTGATACCCATAAAGTGCCATGAATGGGGTCATTTTTGTTGCTGTATGGAAGGAAGTGTTATACCACCATTCAGCCAGAGGCAACCATTTGACCCATTGTGTCTGTTTATCAGATACAAAGCAATGAAGATATCCTTCCAAACATTTGTTTACTATCTCAGTTTGCCCATCAGATTGAGGATGATAAGATGAGCTATGAGCTAACTGAGTACCAAGACAAGAAAATAATTCTGTCCAAAAATTTCCAGTGAAAATGGGATCTCTATCACTTACAATAATATTTGGGTTTCCATGTAGCTTTTGAATTGTTTCCATAAATGCAGTAGAAACTGTACTGGCTTTAAATGGATGTGATAATGCACAAAAGTGTGCATACTTGGTAAGTCTGTCAACTACCACCATGATGACACTCTTTCCCTCAGACTTGGGTAAACCTGTGATAAAATCCATTGAAACCTCCTCCCAGCGTTGGCTTGGAATGGATAAAGGTTGTAATAGACCCGGTGTCTTAATTGTTTCAACTTTATTTTGTTGGCAAACCAAAAATTCTGCCACAAACTTTTGAATATCTGATTTAAGGCCATCCCAAAAAAATTCCTTCTTAACCTTTTGGTAAGTTTTTAAAAATCCTGAGTGCCCTCCTAAGGGAGAAGTGTGCAATTCCATAAGAATATTTTGTTTTAGCTGTGAATTCTTACAGAGGTATAAGCGATATTTGTACCATAATGAATCATTTTGCCAGCTTTCGAATAAGTGCCCACACTTCTTCATCATTCTTCCATTCCTCCCTTGCTTCGTTTATCCAATCTGGTTGGATAATAGAAATGGCGCACAACAATGCTTCCACATCCTCATCCTTTCTTGAGAGTGCATCTGCCACCAGATTTTGCTTCCCTTTCTCGTAGATGATTTCAAAGTCATAACCCAACATCTTTGTGACCCACTTTTGTTGCTCTTCAGAGGATAATCTTTATTCTAAAAAGTATTTAAGGCTATCATGATCCGTTTTTACCTTGAAGTGTCTTCCCATTAGGTAGGGTCGCCATTTCTTAAGTGCATGGAGTATTGCCAACATTTCCTTCTCATAAATAGCTTTGCTTAAAAACTTTCCCTTGATTGGACGACTTTCAAAAGCAATGGGTCTTTCATCTTGCATTAGAACAGCACCAATTCCATTTCCTGAAGCATCACATTCCACAATAAAGGTTTTTGTGAAGTCCGTTGTAGCTAAGACCGATGCTTGGCACATTGCCTCTTTAAGATGTTCAAAGGCCTTTGTTGCTTCCGGAGTCCATGAAAATGCATCTTTCTTCAATAATGTTGTTAGAGGTGTTGCTATTCTCCCATAATTCTTAACAAACTTGCGATAATACCCTGTCAACCCAAGAAATCCTCGCAGATGCTTTATGGATGTGGGAATTTTCCATTCCTTAATGGCTTTAATTTTGCTAGGGTCTACCTTAACTCCTTCATGAGATACAATATGACCCAAATATTCCACCTCCTGGACTCCAAAGAAAAATTTGGATCTTTTTGCATATAATTGTTTCTCCTCCAATAGTTGTAGCACCCTGTCAACATGTTCAACATGATCCTTCCAAGACTTGCTGTAGATTAGTATATCATCAAAAAATACTAACACAAATTTTCTAAGTAATGGTTTGAAAATTGAATTCATCAAACCTTGAAATGTTGAAGGTGCATTAGTAAGGCCAAAAGGCATGACCAAAAATTCATAATGACCCTCATGAGTTCTAAATGCCATTTTCGGAATGTCTTCAATCTTCATTCTGATTTGATGATATCTCGAACAAAGATCCAACTTGGTGAAGTAAATTGATCCATGCAATTCATCCTGTAATTCATCAATGACAGGAATGGGGAACTTATCTTTAATAGTGAGCTTGTTAAGCTCCCTATAATCCGGACACATGCGCCATGATCCATCCTTCTTGTGCACTAATACTACTGGAGCAGAGAAAGAACTTTGACTTGGTTGAATTATACCAGCCTCTAGCATTTCTGCAACCATACGTTCAATTTCACTTTTTTGGACATAGGGTTATCTGTACGGCCTGATGTTTGGAGGAACACTTCCTGGAATCAGATGAATAGCATGATCATGATCACGTATAGGTGGGAGACCTTTGGGAGTCTCAAATACCTTGGAATGATTGTCCAGGACTTTTTGGAGATCTGGAGAAATAGATGATTCCGATGTGGAAACATCTAGCGAACATAATTGTGCAATCACACCTCTTTTCTCCTTTTTTAGAAGCTTTTTCATACCATTAGAGCTTATTATCTTTCCTGGTTTCCCTACAATACCCCTTAATTCAACTTCCTTTCCTTCCGTAGAAAATTTTATGAAAAGTTCTTGAAAATTAAAAGCTATTGTACCCAAGGATTGTAGCCATTTCACTCCTAGTACAACATCAACACCTCCCATTGGAATGGAAAGCATTGGGCTAGTCAATAGATATTCTCCCATGGATAGCTTGATATTATGGCACCTTCCAGAGCAATTTATTGTTCCTCCATTTGCAATAATCACTTGACACTCTGGTGTTGGATATAGGAAGAAATTCAATTCTTTTGCAACCCTACAATGAATAAAATTGTGGGTGCTTCCTGAATCAATCAACACTATTACCTTTTTCTTCTTGATTTGTCCTTCTATCTTGATGATTTGAGGAGTGGTAATTCCCGCCAATTCATTACAAGATATGGTCGGATTTATTTGTTCTTCATCTAGGCTTTGTTCCTGGAGTATATCTTCTTCTTTTGACCTTTCTTGCTCCTTTTCTTCTTCCTCTTCACAATCTATGTAGAATAATTTCTTCTCAGCACACTTATGACCTTTAGTGTATTTGCTATCACAACTGTAACAAAGCCCTTTTGCTCTTTTTTCTTCCAATTTTTGTGGTGTCAACCTTATAGGTTGTGGAAGACTAGGGGCAACAACATTTCCGTCTTTATAGTTGTGAGTGGTATGCTTCCTGGTTGCCATAATTTTGCTTTCCATTTTTCTTGCTAACCTGAATGCCTTTTCTAATGAATCAGGTTCCCAAAGGCGAACATCATGTTGGATATTATCCTTTAAAGACCCTATGAACACATCAATCCTATGCTCCTCTGGAATATCTTTTACCCTTATGTTCAATTTTTGGAACTCCTCAATGTGCTCCATTACTGAACCCTTTTGTTTGAGACTTATCAATTGGCTAAAAAAAGTGTTTCTTTTTGTATCTTCATAATGGGCTATCAATTCTTCCGTAAAAATTGCCCAAGTGATAAATTTTTTACGAGAGGAAAGCCATTGATACCATACAAACTGATTTGGTTCCAAATATACAGTTGCCATACGTACCTTTTGTGTGTTTTTCACATTATTGAGATCGAAGAACTTCTCCATCTGTAATATCCATGTGGCGGGATCCTTGCCATCAAAATTCCTCATATCGATTTTTGGAATATGGTGGGTCTTCGATCCAACATTAGAATCTATGGAATCATGATTAACATTACTTTTGTTCACATCATGAGTTTCCTTTACAACCTTTTCACCATTAGTAAGTATCTCTTGTAGAAAATTTGTCAAATCTGTCTTCAAATTTGCCATGTCTGTCTTCAAATCTGTCTTCAAATTTGCCATGTATTCCTTCAAATTTGTCTTCAAATCTATCTTCAAATCATCCATCTTAGCTTCTACACCATTTATCTTAGATTCCACGCCATTTATCTTAGATTGCACGCCACCTATCTTAGCTTTTGTTAGCTTTTGTGAGCGTGACATTTGTTGCACTTGTTCTTGTAATTTTGATATATCATGTAGCATGTCTTCCTCTTCTTCATGAGTCATGCTAGAGCTTTCAGGTTCCTTACTAGGTGTTTGCATTTTCTTTCCTCAGGGCATCAGTTACTGATAATAATGCTTTACTATGCCCTTTGAATTCCGTTAAACCAAGCTTACACAAAAATTAAAAAAAAAACTACACACCTTTTTTTCACTTTATAGAAGCCTGATATTGAATCTGATGTATCTCTCTAATTTCGGATCATCCAGTTCTAAAATTGTGACTTGTAATAGTCTTCTATGTCCTCTTTCCAATGCCACAAGTCTGACCCAAATTGGATTCTCCAAGGAAGAGTTATGTGAAATCTCCCACAGTGACTTGCTTTTAGACTAGTTCAGTAGAGCGAACTTGTACGACTTTCCAAGAGTCACTGTTTCAACCTTTGAATCTGAAACACACATACAAGAAGCTACAGTCCATCCTCTTTCTGTAACTTCTTACGAAATTTCAATCTGATCCCCAGAGCGAAAGTTATGACGATTTTCCCCAGGTCACCTGTTTTGAATGTAATTCAGGAGTTTGCAAAAAGACCAACTTCCTCAGATCATATCTCCGCAAATATCACGTGAAAAGCTCTGAAATTCGGACCCAAGGTTCAGCACGATTTCTTCTCAAAAAATGGGTTTTTTTTGCGATTTCTGAAATGTCACAGAAAAAAAGTTATAGCGAAAATTCCACAATGACCTATTTGGAGCAACGAAACCCTAGAATCCAAAGCTCTGATACCAAATGTTATGAAACCAGCTCACAGAAAGATAGAAAAGAGAGATCCATGCCTTATAATTCAGCCTCTTCGAGGGGGAAACCTCCTTTACATTACATAAATGAACAATTATTTTTTGATACAAATGACAAAGCCTCCTTTCTATATATAGGAGTCTAAGGAGTCACAATATAATCCAGCCAACCTAACAATAATAATATAAAGCCACAAAAATAACAATAGAGGGATTCTATGGGGCACAAAAATAACAACATGGGGGTAATAGGGGCACAAAAATATAAATAAGGGGTATAACTACAATAGTAATGGGGTAATCACTAGTATTATAGGGACCCAACAGAAGGGATTTGTATGGTCTCAAGAAAGCCCCATGGGCATGGTATTCCAAGTTGGACAGATACTTCCTTAAGTGTGGTTTCAAAAGAGGCACAATAGATAGTACTTTTTATGTTAAAACTAATGGTGGTAAATTAAGAGTGGTAGTTTTCTATGTTGATGATATTAGTTTTTCAAGTGATTTGAATAATCTAACATGTCAATTTGTATTTGATATGAAGGTTGAACTTGAGGTGTCTATGCTTGGAAAACTTTTCTATTTCCTTAGTTTAAAAACTGCACAGTATTCCAGAGGAATTTTATCTCATAAAGAAAGTATCTCAAGAAAGTATTCAAGAAAGTTGGCATGGGGTAATTTACTTTGGTAAGAACTCTAATGGTTATAGGTCGCAGGGTTAGAAAGACTAATGAATCACCATAAGTGTATTAGACATTATACATATCTATTATTGATAGCTTCTTATATTTGACAGTCTGAAGACGAGACATCATGTAAGAAGTTGGTATTGTTGGAAGATTTCAAGAAGCCCCCGGACAAAGTCATATACTTGCATCCAAGAGGATTCTCAGATATCTCAGAGCCAAAATGGAATATGGGCTTTGGTACCCAAGAGATAAATATTTTTCACTAACTATTTATGTTGATTTTGATTGGGCAAGTGATGTAGATGATTGAAAGAGCACTAGTGGTGGTGACTTCTTTCTTAGAGAATGACTTGTTTCATGGTCTAGAAAGAAGCAAGATTTAATCTCTCTCCATACTCTTGAAGAAAAATATATAGCAACAATCTATTGTTGCACTCGACTCTTATGGATGAAGCAGACTCTACAATGTGTGCAAGTGTTATATGATCAACCTATTCCTATCATATGTGATAATACAAGTTCCATCAACATGTTCAAGAATCCTATTTTTCATTCAAAGAGAGTATATTCTAATCAAGTACTACTTCCTCTCAGAGAAAGTTGCAAATCAGACTTTCAAGTTAGAGTATGTACCTAAAAAAGAGTAGGTAGAACCTTTGATATATTCACCAAAACTCTCCAAAGAGAATGTTTTGAGTATTTAAGAGAAATATTGGGATTATTTGTAGTGTAGGTATATTCTTAGTGCAGACATAAATAATTCCTGTAGCCCAAGTGATCAGGTCTAGCCACAAACAAACAATCTATGGAAAATCTCCTTAAGCTAGAATCAATTAGGAGGGCCTACCTCTTAGAACATTATTCCACTTGGTGATGGTCTTGCTTCCTCACTCCAACTATCTTATGTTTCCTTTCTTCAAATACCTGAAACAAGCAAACAAGAACAACAACAAACATGATAGCATACAATATTGTATTCAACCTACTTAATAGGTCAAGGGGAATTAAGCCATAAAGATGTAAAATGAAACTTCATGTAGGAAATAAATAAATAGTTGCATTTATATAAATCAGAAAGAGATTACAACTATTGCCTTGACGTTGTTGGTCTCCTCCGACGTATCCGACTTCCCACACTTCTTCTAGCACTTCATGGATAGCCCCAACAATTTAATTTTTAAGGCCTCTTTCCCTCTAGTCTCAAACCAAACCAACATTACACTATTCTCCCTCAAACATACACTAGAAAGCTACAAGCTATAGATGACTTGTTGATTATTCAAACTTACTCCAAAACTCCAACTAGATTTTTCTTGGGAAAAAGAGAGGCTTATATAGCTTGTATGGATGGGTGATGGTCCCTATCATCATGGGAGAAGTTCTTATCTCTTGAGTTTGTTCCATCCTGATAAAGGAAAGTAGCCCAAACTAACTTCCTTAGCTCCATCTGGCCCAACCATCTACCAGACTTTCGTTACGAAGCTTCTAGACATGGAGGCTTTGTCTCCAAACCTTCTAAAAGAGGATTGGTGTGACTTGAAAAGGGATCAGTTGCTTCGTACGATGTGAGGGCTATTTTTTTATCTCTGCAAATCGACGAGAGGAGGAAACTGGTCAGTAGCATCGGTCTTGTAAACCTAGATATAAGGAAGATTCTTGGGAAATGATGCAAAGGGGAATTATTCTTCTCATGAAGAGGGACGTACTGGGAGTTCCTTCATGATGGGAAGCATGTCGGGTTCACTATAGGGGTCCTCTAGGATCGTGGATGGGGAGTACAGGGACAGTGACAAAACATTGTGTAACAGATGCCCCCTAAATCATGAAGGCCGAACTAGAGCGAGGGGTGAAATTATTTACAAGTGGAAGCAGGGAACCAGAGTCCATCATCAAAAGACCTGCAAGCAAGCATAGATACATATACATCACTAAAAACTCTGAATAATGATACACGAATTGTGGTATGGATGTAGCCATACAAAGAATTATCATGTAGATGGATCCAAGGCACGGGTGCATCCATCCAATAGAAAGGATCATAACGAAACCAAGGAATGGTCGTAACCATCTAATAATGACAGGGATCACATATAATAACTTATGGTATGGTCACAGCCATCCATCTGAAAGAGACATGTATATCAACATGATCATGTCACATCACCTCGCAACCTGGACTTCTATAATCTTAGCCTAGGGTCTTGCTCTCCAAACAACCCGATCAAAGTACAAATCCTAACATGTGAATGAATGTGTTGAAGTCGAACATGCTACAAAATCACTTGATTACTGGTCAATTATGTGAACCATTAACAAGTGCGAGAGAAACAACCAATAATGACAATGGCTCTCAAGGTACTAGCAGCACAGGCCACAAAATGTGAATAAAGGAGTTGAAGTCAAACACCATTAGGGAATGTAAGCTCTAAGGTACAAGAAGGGAGTCTCTCGGTCAGCTTCCTAAATAATGAGCTGAAGTCAACAGGAAGCAATCATGTCGATGGAGGGCCATGATGTATCCCACATCATCGACATGAGACAAAGGGATGCAACTGATTTCATAAAATACAGAGAATCAAGAGTAAGTGTAACTCTAGAGGGACTAATTGTTTAACATATCGGCAACATGATTCCGGAGTTTGGTAGCTTTTGGATCCATAGGATTGGTGCTCATTATGACGTGGAAAAGATCAAATGGAAGGAAAAAATGAATGGACCAACCCAAGAAGGTCAATGATGAAAAGGAGGATATCCCAACCTAACACGAAGTAGAAAGTGTCATGTTCAAGAGTGAGCTATCGACACGACTGATAGAATTTCCAATTTTCCTCCACCATTTCTAGCAAGTACCCCAATTATTTTTTATCTCAAGCTTGAATGGGATAACATTTGCTTGCACTGTAAGATCCTTCAGATGAATCTGGCCTAGTAAGTTTAATGAGCCCTAGGAAGGAGAAGCTCACGATCATCATGGCAACGAATCCAATGTCGTTTAATGGTTTAATGAGTCCAACAAAGGTGTAACTCATTATATTTTTTAATTTTAGAGAGTTTGAAAAAGACACAGAAAAGATGTCGGCATTATGATACAGGTGTTGTCCTTGATGGCAACTCACTAAGATGACAGATCACAGTTCAGACTCATAGAATGAAGAAAAAGAGATATACGCAGGTTCCCCTTGACCATGTCACGTATACACGCAAGTTTGATGAACAAAAGGTGCGTATGAATATACACGTACTTTCATGCAACGAAAGGTGCGTACACCTGGTTTTGGTCCGTGGTATTTGGACCATGGTATTTTAATCCATTGTATTAGTCCAAGGTATCTTGTCCCGACGTATTGACCCTAGGTATTTGGTCCAAGGTATTGGTTCTAAGTGGTTTTGGACCATGGTAATGAGTAAGGTCTAAGACTATAAGAGGAGGATAAGATCATTAGGCAAAGGCACTGAGAAAGTCTAAAATATCTGATGAAGTGTGAGATCCAGTATGTAGATTGTGGGTTTATAATGCTTTACTTGATCTGAGCCAAGGAGGAATCTTAGCAGTTGATGGAGGACAAGATCTAATGATGGATCAGGATCTTATGGCTTGGAATGAATCATCTCTATATGGTTTGATCATGCTTATTCTTGATCTGTATACTAACACATGTAATGTTCTGTAAATATTATGATCTGGGTATAACTCAAGTCTGGAATAGCTGCAAATTATGAATGAATATTTACAGATGTATACGCGAGTTGACTTTGATAAAAGCACATATATACGCAGGTTAGATACATCTAAGTAGTGTATACCATATGAACTATGATGTTTGAAGTTACATGTGGTTCTGGTTATTGATGCAAAGTTCTGAGTTCTGGCGACTGTTTACTGGTGTTAGTATTCTACATATTCAGATTGGTTGATTGTGATTAGCTTCAGTATTGATGGATGAGATCTAATAATGGATCAAGATCATAATGAATTATCTTTATGTGATCTAATGGTCTAGATATGGTTTCTAACACCCGTATTATCCTTTTGTATGTAATGATTTGGGTATGTCTAATGTCTGGAAGTGCACCAAAGTTATAAGTAAGTATTTTATGACATATACGCTGGTTCGCCTTGGTGAAGTTGTGTATACACGCTGGTTCAAATCTTCCAAGTAGTGTATGCACTCTGATGCATGATTTTTGATTATACAATTGGCTCTAAATATTGTTGCAGAGTTCTGTGTTCTTCTTTGTGTTCCGGTGACTGTATTTTGTTGACAGGGTTTCGGTGATTGAGTGTTTGGGTGATTCAGAGATTGATGATGCAAGTGGTGATTGATTTTGTGCTTCAATGATATTGATGGGTCCAATATGAAAATTGGATGAAACGTGGACTTCAGATTATGATGTTGTGCTCCATGAGTATCCAGTCTGAAAATTTATAAAATGTGGTACCTAGAGGAAGAGAGAAGGTTGTAGCCTTCTATAGGCGAGCACCTACATACTAGTACATCAGCTAGTACAAGAGCCAAAGGGGGTTGTAGCTCCCTTACAGCAGAAGCTGGAGAATGAGAGAAGGTTGTAGCCTTCTACAGGTAGAAGCATGCGTACTGGTATAAGACTGCACCAGTACAGAAATATTGTAAAAAGAAGTTTCTTATTAAAATAAGATAGAGACGAATTACAGCAGGTGGTTTTCACCCACATTGGGTTTCCACCTTACATCATGGTGTTCATGTGTGCTTCTTATGTGTGATGATCTGTTCTATTTTACTGCACCTATTTACTGTTCATATGGTTAATGAAGTTTTGATGCATTGATTAAAGATCAACATTTAATGGATTAATTGAATCATAAGTTTACTGGACATACGCTAGTTGCATTAGACAAAGTTGCGTGTACACGTAGGTTCCCTTAACTAAAGTAGCGTACATGAATCTAAGTATGGAAATGAAAAAGTTAGTGATTTGATAATACTGATTCACCCCCCCCCCCCCTTAGTATTATTTCCAACAATTGGTATCAGAGCAGGTCCTTTGGTAGAATCTTGATTGCTTGAAGGAGATCCGTAGAACAATGGGAAGGAAGCTAAAGAAGAAATCACCTTAGAAGAAGAAGACATCTCAAAGGAACTATGACAGTGGGAGAATCGATTGGGGAATATGTGGAAGCAACACTTTAGATTCAAAATCACCTCAGAATGAAGATGGACAAGCAAAAGAACTATCAGGTATGAGTTTGTTATCCTCTGGTGATACATTTCTCCATCCATTTGAAGATGATGAAAATGATAGTGAAACAACTGAACTTGATCTTATGGTTGAGGATGAAACATACCAAATAGAGACAAAATTTAAAAGGCTTAAGGACAAAATTAAAGATCAACAAGATCTATTGGACAAAAGGGAATGTGCCTCCAAAGAAGAAGCTACCAAACTAAAAGCTCAACTAGAGGAAGGAAACAAGGTAAGGAAGCTATTCAAGGAAAAGGAAGATCAATGTCAAAAGCTACAAGATGAAGTGACATCATTAAGAAATGAAGTAAATGAAAGGAGCACAATAATCAAGAAACTCAGAAAAAGATCCAGTTACTATGAAAGTCTTGAAGCTAAGATCCTCTCGCTAAAAGAAGATCTTGAAGAATCAAATAAGTAGAATAAATAAATACTTCAAGCTCTTGAAAAACAAGAAAACAAAGTTCTTGAATTAATTCATCAGTTGGAAGAAGGAAGAAAAGCTGAAGGAGTCATGAAGAAACAATATCTTGAAAAGGAAGAGCAACATCAGGTTGAGGTAAATATTCTAAAAGATAAATTAGAAGAAAGGGATAAGCTCTTACGATTTCAAGATAGTACTAAGATCTTGGATGATATTATTAGTAGTCAAAGGTCTCCTGCTATCAAAACTGGACTTGGTTTTCATCAATATATTGAAGGTGAATCTAGTTCACAAAGTAAGACAAGGAACTCTAATGCAAAATCTGAGATGCTCAACAAGGAGATGAGAGGTCAATCCCATCAACAACCAAGGAAAGAAATTCTTCAAAGAAAATATTTTACTCCTAACTATGGAAGTGATAGTAGGTCAATTCCTCAAATGAATAATGTTGAATGTTATGTATGTCATAATTTTTGACATGTTGCAGCACGATGCAGAAGAAGAAAGGTTCAAGAGCATCAAACAAAAGGATCATCACGTTCCAACTACTTTAAGGGATATTGTTTTGCTTGCAATATGTTTGGTCACAAAGCCATTGACTACAATAGAAGGAATATGAAACATATGAGATGTTATGCATGTAACAAGCTTGGACATATTGCAAAGGAATGCAGAAACAAAGTACGGGCACCATACCAAAAGGAGAAAACATCATCACACTTGAAGATATGGAAGAAGAAGGAAGTACAGTGAGAAAGATGTGGCATAGCACAATGTACATACATAACAGACTCAGAGGGAGCTGAAAGTGTAAAACTTCAGTGTTCTAAATCTCATACGCAAGTTTCATGAAGAGAAGTCGCATAAATACGCGATTTAGACACTACACAATCGCGTATATGTTAGTTTGAGAAAAGTAGTGGGACAGACTTAGGAAAAGGATCTAATATGGTTCAGTCAATTATTTCTCTATTTGATGATGGTTACAATTTGCTGATAATGTGTGGAAATGTCTTGGTACTCATAAGATGTTTTGATCCCAACTTGATATATGCATGATCAAATCTGACAATGAACAGATAGCACAGGTTCAGGGGGAGCATATGATTTGAATAATACATTGTTGGCATTATGGTTAGAAGTCCTTGGTGATGATGCTTATATGGCTAAATGATACATCTTGCTATGATATGGTTATGAGTTGCCCATGACAAAATATTATATGACTCTTGGGGTTACATAGTTGGTGTTCAGAACATATTTGTGGATGACTCTCTGATGATGCATATATGTTTCTTACATGGTGATCTTCATAAGGATAAGGAGAAGTACAAAGCGTGAATACACAACTTCATTACTTGATGATGAGTAACTCATATGCTGCTATTATCATATGCATAAAGATCATATAATATAGTTATGATGCAAGATTCCTATAGTTCCTGGCTCTCACATGGTTGAGGATTGTTGCTGTTGATGATATCAAGAAATCTTGACAAAATACCTTGAGCTCAAGATACATAGTGCTATATACAGTATGCTGGATACATGGATGATTACTCAAAGTTCCATTGTTGGAGACATGATGATGATGAGTTCTTACCTATATGACGATAGGTTGATACTCACATATGTTGATTGATTCTTATCAGATGAGGGATGTTCTCGAGTGATGATACATGTATGGTATAAAAGATCATGCAGATCTTGATGATGATGAGATGACTATGGTGTTTTTCATATGATATAATGTGAATGATTGTGTATGACATATGCATAATTAATTCATGGAAGGCTATGATAATGTTCAAAAGGATGATTTGATGTAGACATACCTTGTTACAGGTTGATGATATCTACACTAATGGACATATACAGGTTTTTGGTCTGGATGCTGTTGACAGATGCCTATGGAGTAGATCATACATTGTGTATGATAGTTGCTGATGACTATCATGGTCTTGTTTAGATATTTGGTCTCTATTATAAATGTCATGTATATCATTAGATGTAAAGGTCATATCAAGACCCATGATGTAATAGTTTGTCTCTGTCTATTATAGTCATGTGATGAATCCCTTTTGTTCATATGATGTAATTTCTGCCCCCACTATGCATGGGAAGGATGATGTAATATTTCAGTCATGTATAAACAATTGGTATCTGGTATATCCCCACTTGGTTGGGTGGATGAGTAAAGTTTATCCTCACTTGGTTGGGAGAATGAGTGTATGTATGAGTCATTGGTGATAGGAAGGACAAACTCACATAGGTAAGTTATAGAGTCATGTTATTTTGGAAATATTTACAGACTCTGCATGTGCTTAGGGGGAGTATGGATGATATAGTGCATCTCAGCATGAGAAAAGGGGGAGCTCAATCAGAGATTTTAGCATGCACTTAGGGGGAGCATGATCCTTTGCCCTTGATGTCAAAGGGGGAGAGTGATTTGGTGTTGGTGTTGTTGCCATCAAGTCCAAAGGGGGAGATTGTTGGCATTATGATGCATGTGTTGTACTTGATGGCAACCCACTTGTAGCAGAACAACTCACTTATATATAACTAGATGAATCTACAGAAGAGATATCAGATGTGATAGAATACATGGTAGTTGATGGGATGCAGGGTAGTTCAAAGGAATCAGTTCAGATGTAATGTACAATGACAACTCATTAAGATGACAGTTCACAGTGTAGCAAGTTAACATTGCCATCAAGTCCAAAGGGGGAGATTGTTGGCATTATGATACAAGTGTTGTCCTTGATGGCAACTCACTAAGATGACAGATCACAGTTCAGACTCTCAGAATGAAGAAAAAGAGATATATGCAGGTTCCACTTGACCACGCCGCGTATACACGTGGGTTCGATGAACAAAAGGTGCGTATGCATATACATGTACTTTCATGCAAGGAAAGGCACGTATAAGCGGTTTTGGTCCGTGGTATTTGGACCATGGTATTGCAATCCATTGTATTGGTCCAAGGCATTGGTTCTAAGTGGTTTTGGACCATGGTATTGAGTAAGGTCTAAGACTATAAAAGGAGGAGAAGATCATTAGGCAAAGGCACTAAGAAAGTCTAAAATATCTGATGAAGTGTGAGATCCAGTATGCAGATTATAGGTTTATAATGCTTTACTTGATCTGAGCCAAGGAGGAATCTCAGTGGTTGATGGAGGACAAGATCTAATGATGGATCGGGATCTTTTGGCTTGGAATGAATCATCTCTATATGGTTTTATCATGCTTATTCTTCATCTGTATACTGACGCATGTAATGTTCTGTAAATATTATGATCTGGGTATAACTCAAGTCTGGAATAGTTGCAAATTGTTGGATACCTATACCAATAGGTTTCATATTTCATGATTGGCAAATGCAAGTGCCAAATATGCTCTGCTTTGCTGATACAAAGATCCCATATTTCCAAGAGAAGACAAGGTATGTACATAGCTTGATGTTGACTCAATTTTGGTGGATGGTCCAACAGCCTAATCCGGATCATGCCATGTTTCAATTTTTTGTTGTAGAATAGAGAAAGAAGTCTGTCCAAACTGTTTAATCTTGGCAGACCAGTAGCTAGGTAGAGAAGTAGGGTTCCCAACTGCTTAATCTGGGACCTTGGAAGCAATAAGGGTAGCCTTAGATAGAAAATCAAGAGAAAAAAGCCAAAGAAAAGAAAAGGCACATAAGGGTTTGCAAGTCTAAGTGCACCCTCCATGAAGAACCAAAAAATGCTAGGCAAGTAGATGGGTAGGTAGATGGGGTTGCAGAAATATCATTCCTTTCAATTGAGTATTTGATAACCTAGTCACAAAGGAATATCAGTGCACTGAGAAGGTTCTCTCCTCCATCATGTTGCAGCAAAGCAAAGGAGCATCCCTAACTTCCCATTTTTTCCTTTCACATTCATTACTAACATTCCTTCATCAGTTAAGATTCATGGAAGAATTTGAGGTTTTATGCTGGTTCTTATGCCTTTAAAAGCCACATTTCCTGTGTAAAATTCTTTTCATTTTGATCTACTCCCTAGGCTAAGTGATCTTCAAATAAACTTAGTGATATCACTCCTCATTCACCTGTTCATCCATATTAACCCCTAACTTCTACTATCTAAATCCCCTATGTTACCCTTTCCCTACTATTATAACACTATGGTGTATAAACCCCAAGCATTGTATAAATATCCCTCCCCTTGGCATTATAGTCATATGTTCACTATTAGGGATTAAATTGACATCTGGTCAGTTTAAGAACCCTAAGCTTTACCCCTTTCTCCCCCTTGAGAAGTCATTTAACCCTTTAAATCCTTCATTTGCTAAAAAACCTTGTAAAAATCCCATTTTTACCCCTAACCCGCTCTATTCGCAAAAATACACAAAAAACCCACTTTTTCCGACTTATCCAAAGTGTGGGCGCAATATACATTTTCATTTGAAAAATACAATGAAAACTATATAACTCCGCCGAAACCCAAAGTCCCGCCGGGTGCATTTTTCAAAGAAAATAATATTTTATTACTCCACCCGCTGCCGTATCATCCGCACAATTTAGCGATCCGTCAACCATCGGATCGGGCACCTTTGATCGGACGGCCTGTATGCATATCGGGTTGGGCCCGACGTCCATGAGATAGCACCCGAGAAACTGTCAGAGGGTGACGTCAGGCCTCTGCCACGCGTCGCCCTCACAATTTCTTGGGTCACCCTCTGACAAAACAGCGACCGTATCTAAGGCGGTCCGAGAAAAACCATTACCGCTTCTGGTTTACCGCCGATCCTGCTATGCCTACGTCATCACCACGTCAGTGCTACCTTGCCGCCGCGTCAGCACCCTTGTCTGCCACTGCTCTGATCTGTCCGCCACCTCACCATCCCCGTGGACCACTCACAGCTTGCCACGTCACCGGTGACGTCATGTTGACGTCATCCGACCTTGACCCCACCTGATGACGTCATGCTGACGTCATCCTAAAAACGCGCCAATATTCCAAAAAATCCATATTTTAGCCAAAAAATTGCGTTTTTCCCACTTTTCGCGAAAACGACTATTGTTCTCCTTGCATGCATTCCACGACCAAACCAGCGCCAACCTGCACAACTCGACTTAGAAACCATGGGCGCATCTGTCATACCTCCATTTGCAACTGTTACCTGCAATTCACAAGGTATTTCTCAAAATCATTCCCCCGCACCTGGTTTTATCCATATTTGTACAAGAAAACTGGCTTAAGAGAGTGTAAGGCACTGAATTCACCAGCAAACATCCAGTGACCTGTATCCATTTCCAACTAGCGAGGCAAAAAACCTTCTGCAGAGCCTGCATTTAGAAAAATTTACATAAATTCACAGGTAGTTTGTGCAGTCGTGAACTAAAAACCTCAACTGCATAAATCCACTGTAGAAACACTTTTATCAGTCCTGGTACTGGCTTCATCAGTCCTCTGAGCAGTATTTCAATTGCTGCTTTCACAATTTACCCTCAATTCCTTGCAACTCACCTCTATATTGCAAAGAAACTCCTCTGTGTTGCTCTGCTCACTCAAACCAGTTCAAATACAAGTCAAAAGCCTTAATAGCCATGGAAGCACCAATAGCCCTGAATATTCAGCCTCTGAATGCCCCTCAAAGGGAGTTAGAATGGAAAGCCCTGGGAGATTTAGATTATCAGATGACAAATAGCTTCCCAATGAAATCTAAGTTTAATATTCATATGCTAAATTAATTGAAAGCCCAACACCTTAGTGGAGCTGATATCTTAGGGATTTGGGACTCAAATTTGCCCATTTATAACCTCCCTCAATTCAATGCCCTTCCAGACTTGATCCATAGATGCGAGGAGTGCTATGATCCATGCCAGAGAGCTATTCTCAGTCCTACAGGCTCAGTCTTGTTCCATATCACCCCAGAAACCATAAATGAAATGCTGCATTTTCACAGTGCAAGACCAGTGACCCCTCTCTCCATGTTCGAATTAGTCAAGAAGGGGAGTAATATGTCAAGTGCCCAGATCATCAAAATCAATCAGTTATTCGTACAGCCAAGCTCTGAAACTACGAGAACTCCTCCTATTGGATATCATTACCTGAATGACTTGGGCAGAATGCTGGTGGATTTGATCAGCTACGTCCTGGGGTACAGGGGAGTTGAGGATGTTGATGACACCATAATGGCAATGCTGTCCATATTTTCTCCTGGAAAGCCTCCAGCTGTACACTATGACTATGCCACATATATTGCAGAAAATATTCATGAAAAGCTAATGAATCTACAAAGGGAAAGGGTGTTCAGATACACCTCATACATCTACCATCTGTTCTTGTTTTATCAACCAGACAACTTCTCCATTCCCCTCAAGAAACTTAATGCCCAGGGAAATCCAAGGTCAGTTGTGTTTTGGTCTTCAGTTTTTCATTATACTTCTGAACCACCATACACATACTATGAATTCATAGACCTGTTCATTCACCCAGCTATGACATTGCTGTATGGTGTGCCTCCTCCAAGGTTGACTGATGACATGCAAAGAGTTATCCATCTCTCCAAGGTCTACAGCATTGGTGATTGGTACTTTTACCAACACCACACAGTAATTAGAATATATGGCTGTGAGTTGAACCCTTATAGGCTGCCAAGATATGTCCCTATGAGACTTTTTGCCTTAGAATACTTCAAGAAGTTTGGAAATGCCGACTGCTTCCATTTCCAAAGTAAGAACAAGAAGGTGCAGCTGAAGGTAAGGAACCAGCTAGGCCCTTTTCTATACAATAAAAGAGAGGAGGGATGGAAGGAAGCAGATATGATCCTAGAGGGCCTCAAATTGGAAACCAGTTTCAAATGGATACCTTATGACCCTAATAATTTTATTTCCCTCAGGAGGATAAGATACAAATTGGGCAATTATGCACATGTAAGGCTGCCTGATGTTGAAAATTATGCCAATTCTTTGAGCTGGAAAGAGGGCAGTCTAGAAGAGCCAATTACTAGAGAGAAAATGCTAGAAACAGAGGCTAGGAATATTCAAAAAGAGGCTGACTTGGAAACTTGTGGATAGGTTTCCTTCTCATATCAAAGGCATCTTGGAGCAGCTGCCTCATCTTCAACAACACATCAGCAAGCTGCCATGGACACTCAACAGACATCCAGCAAAGGCAAACAAAAACAGGTGGAACAAGAACAGCCACCTCCCATGATTGAAGAGCAAACAGAAAAAGAGGTGGAACAGCAAGAATAAGTACAGCAGCAGGAAGTGCATCAACAACAACAACACCAACAGCAAGAAGAACAAAGACAGGAGTAGCCTGTGCAGCAGAAGCAAACAGTGGAAGCCCCAAAATCCACTGAGCAACAGCCCCAACAAATTGTGCCTCCTAGGCAAGAGACAACAGTGGAGGCCTCAGTCCTCCAAACCCCACAAAAGGAAGATATAAGCAGGAAGAGGGACAGAGAGACTCCACTCACAACATCGACAACTCATGGGGAGAAAAGACATAGAATGAATCCCTTCTCAGAGGAAGAAGTGCCTATAGGGCAATCTTTGGGCATGGGCCCACCTAGCAGGGAGGCATCTGGGAGTTCCTTCCAGCAGGAACAAGACAGAACAGTGGGAGGAGAAGTCAGCTCCTCAAGCCACCAAAGAGAAGGTGAACTGGGCATCAAACAGCAGTTCATTGACATAAAGAGGAGAAGTGAGCCAATAAAAATACAGCTATATAATCATCTGTTGAAGATGGCTCCTACTAACCAGCAAAGACTTATGTCCGCATATGATGTAAATGAGGGCAAGATGATCATGAGTCACTTCATGCCAACTGCATTACAACCACAGTCCCCTTCAGACTACTTGAGGACCAATCTTGAGGTCCTTGCCAAGGACATCCACCCAATGGACAAAATAGAATTGCATAAGCAAATGGGTGAGATGGTGTATGCCTCCTTGGCAGACAAGACATTGGATAATTATAGGTTAGAAAATAGCCTAAATAATACAGCTGCCCAACTTGAGTTGTAGAGAGCATCCTCCCAAGCAAAGGACAACAGGATCAGGTCCTTAGAAGATATAATCATAGAGATTGGGCATGATCCCAAGGACATCAAGGGCATACAAGAAATATTGAAATTGAGGGATGCAGACATGGCAGCTTTGAGGAGAAAGATCAAAATCCCAGCAACAATTCACCCTTAAACAGATGAGGTTGCCCAGCAAAGACATGATCAAGATGCTGCAACTTTGCTAGTGTCTTTATATAAACAGCTGATCCAAACACAAGAGAAGTTGGGAGAATCAGAGGCTGCACAGGCAGCATTACAAGTAGCATTACAGCAAAAGGAAGGAGGTCAAACATCTCAGCCTCCTCCAGAAATAATTAACCTTGAGGAAGCTCCTCCAAATACTGCTCCCCTTACTCAACAAACAGAACAGGTAGCACCTTCTACCTCAGCACCAGCACCAACAACAGAGCAGGCCCCAAGCCTGGACATGCAAAAGCTGAGGAATGAAATTCAGGCCCTGGAAGCTCAAATGACAGAATTAAATGAGGCCAGGGAGAATTTAGCCAAGGTAAATGAAAGATATGATAAGTCAAAACAAAATGTGGCTGAGAAAGGGAGAGAGATAAAGGCACTCAAGGAGAAGATAAAGGAGCTGGAAAAAGAGCTCAAACTAGATAAAGTAGTGGCTGAGCTCAAGACAGTGCTATGGGCCAATATTGGCCAATCCATCACGGATCAATGGAAGTATATTGAGACAATTCATGAGTAGTTGGAGCTCATTGCAAAAGCACAGAAGGAAATTCAGAGATCAAGGGCCTCTTTAGGCAATATGCCTGAAGTTGCCAACAGGATGATCAATATGCTTAATAATAGAACAAGTGCTCAGTTAGCAACTATGGGAATTTCCAATAGGACTGAGACTATTTTGTTAGTAAAGAGGGTCCTGACACTAAGAAACCTGGTGCAGACATTAGAAAGAAGGACCCAGGACATGCAGACCGAGGTCAACAGATTCATGGACAAATTTGTGGCATTGCAAAACAGAGGTCTCCCTGGCTTACTGAATAGCGTAGGAAGACTATTTACACATGAGCAGTATGCCAAGAGGGTCAACACATTTGCCACAAATCAGATCACTGAAAGGCCCAACACCTCAGAGGAAATAGGGCCAGCTACAGGACAAAGTCTCTACAAGAGGGTAGAGAATTTATTCTTTATAATGAATGAAATTAAACACCTGTTTGAAGTGCCTCCCAATTTCTATAAATACACAGAGACAGATGAGACATTGGATGCAATTCTTAGACATCAACTGCCCACACAGGAATGGTGGACTAAAACAATACAGATGATCTTATAGACCAGGAAGCCATTCACTAAGTTTTTTCATCAAAAAATACAAGTTGGCATGCACAGGAAAACTTAGTAAAATCAGCATGCATGAAAAGGGAAGGGCTGAGCCAACTCAGCAGATCATATTCGGCCAACAAAAGCAAGATTAACAGCTAACAGGTAACAGGGCCGAAAAGCTACAGCACGACAGTCATAAAGACACATTTCCAGCATTAAATCAGAATGTTCAAACCGACTCAGTGGCCTCCTAAGGTCAAAATATCTTCTGACAGACATAAAGAGCACTGATTTTGTATTCAATGATGTAATAAATTTTCTTATCTAATATCTTGAAAGTTGGTAAACGCATTCATTTCTGAGATGACTCAACGCTCAGATATTTTGTATAACCAATTGTATATATTTCCCCCTCGCATAAGCTTGCAGGGGTTGTTGTTGATTTCCTCTTGAAGAGATCCTATGCTGTAATTTATTCAGAGTTCAAATAAAGAAGTGATGGAATCTCTCATGTTCTGAGCTGTTTGAATGCGTTTATGGTGTTTGTTAAAAGTTACAGGATCCCTGTGCATCTCACAGTACAATAAGTCTTTTGTAACTCTCTTCGTTATGTGTCTCAGTCTTTACAATCCATACATGTTTCTAAGTTCTAGTATTTAGTAGCAAAGAAAAAGAATGGCTTCAGGATTTATTCATGAAATACCCTGAGCTCAATCTATGTTGTTAATGAATGTTTTCTTCAGTTATAATCTTGATAAGTGTAATTCTTAATTGCTGCACTTTTAGAATATATCTTTCACAGTGACCCTTGTTTCAGGAATTCAAGTTTGCTCCTAAGCAATATATTTCACTTTCACACCACTAGCTTAGTGGAAAATTCTTAATTGTTTACCATTGGCTAATCATACATCATCACCACGGTTTTAAGTTTGTTTGTTGGAATACCCAATAGGCCCTGCAGCCTGAACACTCCCATTTAAGCATTTCAAACAATTCATAGCTCTAGACTCCATTGCCCAATGAATTACAATTGTCTGAACACTACATCTTAGGTATTGAAAGATATCATTCAACCAAAATTCAAACCAAACCCTTATTTCATAACTGGCCTAAAATCCTCACAAAACAGAGATAAATCTTAAAGAGAGAGCCCTCTCTGATTACAGTTTGGCTAGAGACTGTAATCCAAAGATTGGTTAGTGGTTAGCCCGGCCACATTCCCTTGGGAGTCATAGGGAACAACCTGGGTGTTAACATAAATGGCGACTCCACTGGGGATCTGAGCATATTGTTTTTCAACTGTTGTCTGCCCATAGAAAGTAGTTCTGAAAAGCTTGAGCAGTCCCTTAAAAACATTCCTAAAAATATCCTAAAAATACCAAAAAGAAGTTCAGAAGCTGGCTCCTAAAAAGGAAATCAGGCACACTAGGTCAAATCCTGACCCTAATCCACCAGCTATTTTTGAAAACCCCAATACAATCCCCAAAATCATCAGGAGGAAGCAAAGGCAGGGAGATCCTACTGATTTGAGCCCTGAGATAGCTTACCCTGAACCAGTTCCAACTCCAATCAAGGTTCTATTTCGATCTACCCTTGATTCCCCCAGATCACCATCTACCTCTCAAAGTCCTTCTTTCACACCTCCATCCACTGCACATATCCCCTTGACCAACACTTTGGTTTCCACTGTTCCCATCACCCCTGTAGTACCAGTCGTTCATGCTATCCCAGTTGTCCCAATCAACCCTATAAATCCTGTAAACATGGCTAATAGATATGCACCCCTGTAGTTGCCTGCTAATGCTGCAGCTCTGCCTCATGAGTATCAATCCAAGATCACATATTTTGACTCCACTGGCCCTTTTTTAGCAATTCAGCATGCCAAGAGGATGCAAGACCATTTTGAGAACTATGAAATAAACGATGATAGTGTGAGAATGAGAATCTTTGTTCAGAGCTTGACAGGGGATGTAAGGACTTGGTTTAGATCACTGGCTGCAAATACCATCACAACTCCTGATGAGCTTTATCAAGCCTTTACTAACAGATGGGAGAAGAAGAAAGATCCCCTGCACATACTTGGTGAATATGATACAATCAAAAGAGGTCCCCAAGAGACTGTCTTGGAGTATTGTGCAAGATTCAACAATGTATATAATGCAATACCACAGAATTTAAGACCTCCTCCTGATTTAGCCTTGTACAAATTCCCTGATGGTTTTGACCTTGATATGGCATATCAGTTAAAGGAAAGAGCCCCTGAAACCCTTGAAGATGCCCAGAAGGTTGCTGTCACAGTGGAGGCTAACCTAATTGCCAAGAGAAACAGGGCAAGACTGGAAAAGAGAACCACCTTCAAAGATGAACCCTCAGCCTTTGATCAAAAATTGGATGCAATACTCACTGGTATGAAGAGGTTGGGGGATAGAGTAGAATCAGTTGAGAGAAAATCATCATGGGAAGCACCAAACAACCCTAACAGGAATCCAAATTTTAGGAGAAATAAAAACCAAAACGTTGGCAAGACCGGTTCTGACCCAGACATAAGACCTCCTTTTCAGGAAAACTATACTGAGGCATCCACTCCAGATGAACAAACAGATGACACCCACATCAACCTGATGGGCCTGAATGATGAGCAGCAAGTTTTTCTAAGTCAAGAGGATCATAAGGATGATGACATTCAACAATTCCGAACTAGGTCGGGTGAGTCATTTGATTTTAAACAAGGCTATGATACAACTGTTTATGAAGTTCATAAACAATATAAGCTAAGGAGTAGAACTATAAATGTATCACAACCTGAAAAAACAAAGGATAGCCAGCAGCCTAAGGAAGCCATTGTCACAGAACCAAGTAACAAAACTGGTCCAATTACAGATGAGGTGATAGTTGAGGAAATAACTGAACAGCAGCCTATGGCTACATCACCCTTGCAGCCCAATCTAAGTAACACTTCTCAAGAGATGAGTAACAAGGACAAGCCTCAAGATCAAGATAAGAAACAAGAAGAAAACCTAGTGAACAAGGAAAAGGTTGCCACCCACACCACCAAGATCCAATCTGAAAGACCCTTTGACTTAGAAGCTGAAATTGGCAAATTGAAGGTAGCTGTTCCCCTTTCAGAACTGGCCAAACATGACATTTATAGGCAACAAATCAAGAAGTCCCTTCAGCTAACTCGTGATAAAGATAATGTAAATGTGTTAGATGACACCCCCGAATTGCTTTTCGGTCCAGAAGTCGATGGAAAAACAGCTGTTGCAGGTATCCTACCTTTTTATGTCAGTTTACATATTCATGATAAGATATTACACAATGCAATGTTTGACTCAGGTGCCTCTCACAACTTAATGCCCAAATCAGTCATGGAAAGATTGAATCTAGATATTACAAGACCATATAAGGACCTATTCTCATTTGACTCCAGCCAAGTTAAGTGTTTAGGTCTCATAAAAGATCTCTGTGTCTCACTCGTCCAATATCCCAATAAGACAATCCTGATGGATGTTGTAGTTGCTGATATCCCACCCAAATATGGGATGCTGTTATCAAGGTCATGGGGGGCTAAACTCCAAGGTTCTTTGCAGTTAGACATGTCATATGCCACTATCTCTGTCTTTGGGCAACCAAAAAGACTATACAGAGAAACACTTATGAAATACATGGTCAGCAGTGAAGAAAAACCTCAAAATTTTCCCATATATGCTGTTCATTCTGATATAGACTCATACATTCTCTTCAATGATAATACAGGTCTTACAAACAATGAAGAAACCGAGACACCTAAACTAGAGTAGGACATTAATCAACAAACTGTTTCCCCAGAAATAATGGCTGATCAATCACTAAACACAGTTGCTGCTCTAGAAATCAAGTTGATACAGCCAAGAGATGAGACATTCCTAAAAGACAAACCAAATAAAAAACCAGAGCTTCAACTCATAATTCTGAATCACCAAGAAGTGACTAAGTTCCCCCTAGAACAAGAAATCTTATGGTTCCTTGAATTTGATGGGTCAGTCAACAAGTTAGGGGCAGGAGCAGGGGTTTGGATACATAATAAACAAAACAGTCATGCAGAGGGCCGAGCCTATAGGTTAAACTTCAGATGCACCAACAATATGGCAGAATATGAAGCTCTCTTGTTAGGCCTTAAGCTAGTAAAATCCTTACAAGCCATAAAGGTTTCAATTATGGGAGATTCAGACTTGATCATCCAACAAGTAAAGGGAAATTTTGTTACTAATGATAAAAGACTGAGATCTTATAGGTCTGCTGCTGCTGAACTACTGCAGTCCTTCACTGAATTTCAGATTACCGAAATTCCTAGAACCCATAATATGCATGCCCACAGCTTGGCCACATTTGCAAGTACCTGCAAGCTACCTTTTGAGCCCCACCATTGCTTTACAGCTGAGGTAAAACACAGACCTTCTGTCCCAAACAATGTCAAGGACTGGCAAGTATTTGAAGATGATGCACAAATAAATAATTTCTTGACCTTGCAGCAAGAATTTGTAGGACTAAATATTGACACTGAAAGAGCAAGTCAATCACAAATACTTGATAGAGCAAGTCAATCACAAATACTTGATAGAGCAAGTCAATCACAAATACCTGAAAGAGCAAGTCAATCACAAATACCTGATCAACAAGATCATAAGCCAATATCACCTAAAGCAGCTAAACAAATCCTACATCCAACAGTTTTCAACAAAGACAATATACTAGAAATTCAACAAATCGGTTGTGAAGAAATGGTTGATGCTGAGGCCGAAGTTATACAATTGAAAGATAACTTTCTTCCAACAGGCCTAACTCCACTAGAGGATATTTTTGATTCAAATGATGTCCCAAGAAAACCAAAAATGTAGCCCCTTAACTATGCCATTGAAGAATGCAACATTGGAACCATTGAAAAGCCGAAGATAATAAAATTGTCTGCATCCCTACCTCCTGTTCAGAAGCCCAAATACATTGACCTCTTCAAAGAGTTCCAAGATGTCTTTGCATGGAGTTATGAGGACTTAAAATCCTATGACACCTCTGTTATCCAACACACAATCCCTCTCAAGCCAAATCAAAAGCCATTCAAGCAAAAATTGAGAAGGATAAACCCCATGCTTCTCCCTGCAATTGAGAAAGAGGTACAAAAAATGTTTAAAGCTGGTATCATAGCACCAATCAGGTTTTCTGATTGGATTTCTAATTTAGTACCTACAAGAAAGAAAACTGGTGAAATAAGACTTTGTGTTGATCTTATAAACTTAAACCAAGTGTCCCTCAAAGATAACTATCCCTTACCTAAGATGGATCACATTCTCCAAAGAGTGGTAGGAGCATCAAGGATCTCATTACTTGATGGATTCTCCGGCTTTAATCAAATCCTAGTGCACCCTAATGATCAAGACAAAACTGCGTTCACAACCCCATGGGGAACTTTCAAATATGTAAAAATGCCTTTTGGATTGAAAAATGCAGGGGCAACATTTCAAAGAGCAATGGAAATTTCTTTTGCCAAGGAGATTCATGACTTTCTTGTCATTTACTTAGATTACCTTACACCTTTCTCAAAATCAGAGCAAGAACACTTGAAGCACTTAAGGCAGATCTTCCTAACATGCAGGAAATATGGAATTTCCTTGAATCCAAAGAAGTCCCTGTTTGGTATGGAAGAAGGAAAGCTCTTAGGGCATATCATTTCAAAGGATGGCATCAGAATTGACCCAGATAGGATACAAGCTATCTTGCAAATGCCCCACCCAAGAAACATCAAAGAATTGCAAGCCTTCTTAGGGAAGATTAATTTCTTAAGAAGGTTTATCCCAAACTTAGCAGAACTGATCAGATTATTGAACAACATGCTAAAAAAGGATTCAAAAGTGAAATGGACAGTAGAAGCAAATCAAGCCTTTGAAGGTATAAAACTGGCCCTTACCCAAACCCCAGTCTTAACAAATCCTCAATTTGATAGAGAATTTATCATTTTCTCTTTTGCCTCTCAGCATACTATTGCTGTTGTTCTATTACAAAAAGATGACCTAGGAAACGAGAAACCAATTGTTTTCTTTAGTAGAGCTCTCAGAGATGCACCTCTTAAATATCAGGTCATGGAGAAACAAGCTTATGCTTTGGTCAAGGCCATTAAAGACTTTAGGATTTACATCCTTTATTCCCATGTTATAGCTTATGTGCCAAATCCCATTGTAAAAGACATACTCACCCAAGAAAATTTAGAGGGCAGAAGAGGAAAATGGATTGCAAACATCCTGGAATTTGACATTGAAATAAAACCTACAAAACTAATAAAAGGGCAAGGTTTGGCCAAGCTAATGACAGAAGCAAACTTCCAAGCCTTAGACATAAACCAGCTGGACAATGAACCGGAGCTGGCGACTCCAAAGATCAATGTAGCCTTTGAACAATCCCCTTGGTATTCTGATTTATGTTATGTGTTACAAAACCTGTGTGCTCCACCAGGATTGTCCAGAACTAAGTGTAGGTTCCTAAAAATGAAAGCTTCTAAATTTTGTTTTATGGATGGCAATTTGCTTTGGAAAAATCATGAGGGTATACTGTTAAACTGGTTGATTGAAGATGAGACTAACAATGTCACCAAAGAATTTCATGCAGGTGACTGTGGTGGACACTTGTATTGGAAGTCCACTGTGGATAAGATACTAAGGGCTGGTTACTATTGGCCCACCATTTTCTCTGATGTCAAGAAATTCACCACCTCATGTCATAAATGTCAAGTGTTTGAGGGAAAGAGAAAGTTACTGCCACTTCCCTTGAGGCCCATTGCAACAGAGAGACCCTTTCAACAATGGGGTTTGGATTTCATTGGGGAAATTTATCCCTCATCTTCAGGCCAACATAGATGGATTCTGACAGCTACAGACTACTTTACTAAATGGATTGAAGCTATTCCATGCAGACAAGCAAATGATTCCACTATCATTCAGTTCCTTGACATCAATATTCTTTCTAGATTTGGCTATCCTGATATAATAATAACAGACAATGCTGCTGCCTTCAGATCCAAGAAGATGGTAAATTTTTGCCACAAATTCCACATTACCTTGGGCCATTCTACTGCACACTATCCTCAAGGAAATGGCCTTGCTGAATCATCAAATAAAAGCCTGGTAAACATCATAAAGAAGGTATTGGAAGAAAATAAAAAGAACTGGCACAAGAAGCTTGTGAATGCCTTATGGGCAGATAGACTAACAACCAAGAGATCAATTGGGGTCAGCCCATATGAGTTAGTCTATGGACTAGAGGCCAAATTCCCTTCATCATTAGGGGTTCCTGTTATGAAACTACTGCAAGAAAGTCAAGCTGAACCAAATGATATGCAGAGAAGGGTAAATCAAATTATATGTTTACAGCAAACTAGAGACCAAGTTTATAACAGAGTTCAAATCCTACAAGAGAAGCTGAAGAAAGCCTTTGACAGGAGGACTAAGGCTGAAGATTTCAACATGGGTGACAAAGTCCTCAAGTGGGATTCAAGAAGGGAAGATAAAGGAAAACATGGAAAATTTGATTCCCTCTGGAGAGGACCATTTCTCATCCAATCAGTACAAGGAAACAACACTTACTTCCTCAAGAATCTTGATGAAACTAATTTGGATGAAGGTCCTGTGAATGGCAGGATGTTAAAGCACTATTTTGACTTCCCCCCATGTATATAGCATGGCTGTTCCCTTGTACATAATTTGTGGTGTTTAGTGTTTTCTTTCAGCATGTGAATAGCTTAGTTTGAAGGATCTTGCAGAAGCAGGAAAAGGCTGTAATTCAGAAAGTTCTGTAAATATGACAGTTTACAATTTTGAGGTTTCAAGGAAGAAAAACTCCAAGTTTGGTAAAGAGTAGTCAAAGGGCCAAGGCATTCTGACCTGCTTTTCTTGGTCTTTCAAGAAGAAAAACCATCCCCATGTGGAGCCACTGTTGGATACCTATATCAATAGGTTTCATATTTCATGATTGGCAAATGCAAGTGCCAAATATGCTCTGCTTTGCTGATACAAAGATCCCATATTTCCAAGAGAAGACAAGGTATGTACATAGCTTGATGTTGACTCAATTTTGGTGGATGGTCCAACAGCCTAATCTGGATCATGCCATGTTTCAATTTTTTGTTGTAGAATAGAGAAAGAAGTCTGTCCAAACTGTTTAATCTTGGCAGACCAGTAGCTAGGTAGAGAAGTAGGGTTCCCAACTGCTTAATCTGGGACCTTGGAAGCAATAAGGGTAGCCTTAGATAGAAAATCAAGAGGAAAAAGCCAAAGAAAAGAAAAGGCACATAAGGGTTTGCAAGTCTAAGTGCACCCTCCATGAAGAAACAAAAAATGCTAGGCAAGTAGATGGGTAGGCAGATGGGGTTGCAGAAATGTCATTCCTTTCAATTGAGTATTTGATAACCTAGTCACAAAGGAATATCAGTGGACTGAGAAGGTTCTCTCCTCCATCATGTTGCAGCAAAGCAAAGGAGCATCTCTAACTTCCCATTTTTCCCTTTCACATTCATTACTAACATTCCTTCATCAGTTAAGATTCATGGAAGAATTTGAGGTTTTATGCTGGTTCTTATGCCTTTAAAAGCCACATTTCCTGTGTAAAATTCTTTTCATTTTGATCTACTCCCTAAGCTAAGTGATCTTCAAATAAACTTAGTGATATCACTCCTCATTCACCTGTTCATCCATATTAACCCCTAACTTCTACTATCTAAATCCCCTATGTTACCCTTTCCCTACTATTATAACACTATGGTGTATAAACCCCAAGCATTGTATAAATATCCCTCCCCTTGGCATTATAGTCATATGTTCACTATCAGGGATTAAATTGACATCTGGTCAGTTTAAGAGCCCTAAGCTTTACCCCTTTCTCCCCCTTCAGAAGTCATCTAACCCATTAAATCCTTCATTTGCTAAAAAACCTTGTAAAAACCCCATTTTTACCCCTAACCCGCTCTATTCGCAAAAATACACAAAAAACCCACTTTTTCCGACTTATCCAAAGTATGGGCGCAATATACATTTTCATTTGAAAAATACAATGAAAACTATATAACTCCGCCGAAACCCAAAGTCCCGCCAGGCGCGTTTTTCAAAGAAAATAATATTTTATTACTCCACCCGCTGCCGTATCATCCGAAAAATTTAGCGATCCATCAACCGTCAGATCGGGAACCTTTGATCGGAAGGCTTGTATGCATATCGGGTTGGGCCCGACGTCCGTGAGATAGCACCCGAGAAACTGTCAGAGGGTGATGTCAGGCCTCTGCCATGTGTCGCCCTCACAATTTCTCGGGTCGCCCTCTGACAAAACAGCGACCGTATCTAAGGCGGTCCGAGAAAAACCATTACCGCTTCTGGTTTACCGCCGATCCTGCTATGCCTACGTCATCACCACGTCAGGCCCACGTCAGTGCTACCTCGCCGCCGCGTCAGCACCCTTGTCTGCCACTGCTCTGATCTGTCCGCCACCTCACCATCCCCGTGGACCACTCACAGCTTGCTACATCACCCGGTGACGTCATGCTGACGTCATCCAACATTGACCCCACCTGATGACGTCATGCTGACGTCATCCTAAAAACGCGCCAATATTCCAAAAAATCCATATTTTAGCCAAAAAATTATGTTTTTCCCACTTTTCGCGAAAACGACTATTGTTCTCCTTGCATGCATTCCACGACCAAACCAGCGCCAACCTGCACAACTTGACTCAGAAACCGTGGGCGCATCTGTCATACCTCCATTTGCAACTGTTACCGGCAATTCACAAGGTATTTCTCAAAATCATTCCCCCGCACCTGGTTTTATCCATATTTGTACAAGAAAACTGTCTTAAGAGAGTGTAAGGCACTGAATTCACCAGCAAACATCCAGTGACCTGTATGCATTTCCAACTGGCGAGGCAAAAAACCTTCTGCAGAGCCTGCATTTAGAAAAATTTACATAAATTCACAGGTAGTTCGTGCAGTCGTGAACTAAAAACCTCAACTGCATAAATCCACCGTAGAAACACTTTTATCAGTCCTCTGAGCAGTATTTCAATTGTTGCTTTCACAATTTACCCTCAATTCCTTGCAACTCACCTCTATATTGCAAAGAAACTCCTCTGTGTTGCTCTGCTCACTCAAACCAGTTCAAATACAAGTCCGAAGCCTTATTAGCCATGGAAGCACCAATAGCCCTGAATATTCAGCCTCTGAATGCCCCTCAAAGGGAGTTAGAATGGAAAGCCCTGGGAGATTTAGATTATCAGATGATAGACGGCTTCCCAATGAAATCTAAGTTTAATATTCATATGCTAAATGAATTGAAAGCCCAACACCTTAGTGGAGTTGATATCTTAGGGATTTGGGACTCAAATTTGCCCATTTATAACCTCCCTCAAGTCAATGCCCTTCCAAACTTGATCCATAGATGCCAGGAGTGCTATGATCCATGCCAGAGAGCTATTCTCAGTCCTACAGGCTTAGTCTTGTTCCATATCACCCCAGAAACCATAAATGAAATGCTGCATTTTCACACTGCAAGACCAGTGACCCCTCTCTCCATGTTCGAATTAGTCAAGAAGGGGAGTAATATGTCAAGTGCCCAGATCATCAAAATCAATCAGTTATTCGTACAGCCAAGCTCTGAAACTACGAGAACTCCTCCCATTGGATATCATTACCTGAATGACTTGGGCAGAATGCTGGTGGATTTGATCAGCTACGTCCCGGGGTACAGGGGAGTTGAGGATGTTGATGACACCATAATGGCAATGCTGTCCATATTTTCTCCTGGAAAGCCTCCAGCTCTACACTATGACTATGCCACATATATTGCAGAAAAGATTCATGAACAGCTAATGAATCTACAAAGGGAAAGGGTGTTCAGATACACCTCATACATCTACCATCTGTTCTTGTTTGATCAACCAGACAGCTTCTCCATTCCCCTCAAGAAACTTAATGCCCAGGGAAATCCAAGGTCAGTTGTGTTTTGGTCTTCAGTTTTTCATTATACTTCTGAATCACCATACACATACTGTGAATTCATAGACCTTTTCATTCACCCAGCTATGACATTGCTGTATGGTGTGCCTCCTCCAAGGTTGACTGATGACATGCAAAGAGTTCTTCATCTCTCCAAGGTCTACAGCATTGGTGATTGGTACTTTTACCAACACCACACAGTAATAAGAATATATGGCTATGAGTTGAACCCTTATATGCTGCCAAGTTATGTCCCTATGAGACATTTTGCCTTAGAATACTTCAGGCAGTTTGGAAATGCCGACTGCTTCCATTTCCAAAGTAAGAACAAAAAGGTGCAGCTGAAGGTAAGGAACCAGCTAGGCCCTTTTCTATACAATAAAAGAGAGGAGGGATGGAAGGAAGCAGATATGATCCTAGAGGGCCTCAAATTGGAAACCAGTTTCAAATGGATACCTTATGACCCTAATCATTTTATTTCCCTCAGGAGGATAAGATACAAATTGGGTAATTATGCACATGTAAGGCTGCCTGATGTTGAAAAGTATGCCAATTCTTTGAGCTGGAAAGAGGGCACTCTAGAAGAGCCAATTACTAGAGAGCAAATGCTAGAAAGAGAGGCTAGGAATATTCAAAAAGAGGCTGACTTGGAAACTTGTGGACAGGTTTCCTTCTCATATCAAAGGCATCTTGGAGTAGCTGCCTCATCTTCAACAGCACATCAGCAAGCTGCCATGGGCACTCAACAGACATCCAGCAAAGGCAAACAAAAACAGGTGGAATAAGAACAACCACCTCCCATGACTGAAGAGCAAACAGAAAAAGAGGTGGAATAGCAAGAAGAAGTACAGCAGCAGGAAGTGCATCAACAACAACAACACCAACAGCAAGAAGAACAAAGATAGGAGCAGCCTGTGCAGCAAAAGCAAACAGTGGAAGCCCCAAAATCCACTGAGCAACAGCCCCAACAAATTGTGCCTCCTAGGCAAGAGACAACAGTGGAGGCCTCAGTCCTCCAAACCCCACAAAAGGAAGATATAAGCAGGAAGAAGGACAGAGAGACTCCCCTCACAACATCGACAACTTATGGGGAGAAAAGACATAGAATGAATCCCTTCTCAGAGGAAGAAGTGCCTATAGGGCAATCTTTGGGCATGGGCCCACCTAGTAGGGAGGCATCTGGGTGTTCCTTCCAGCAGGAACAAGATAGAACAGTGGGAGGAGAAGTCAGCTCCTCGAGCCACCAAAAAGAAGGTGAACTGGGCATCAAACAGCAGTTCATTGTCATAAAGAGGAGAAGTGAGCCAATAAAAATACAGCTATATAATCATCTGTTGAAGATGGCTCCTACTAACCAGCAAAGACTTATGTCCGCATATGATGTAGATGAGGGCAAGATGATCATGAGTCACTTCATGCCAACTGCATTACAACCACAGTCCCCTTCAGACTACTTGAGGACCAATCTTGAGGTCCTTGCCAAGGACATCCACCCAATGGACAAAATAGAATTGCATAAGCAAACGGGTGAGATGGTGTATGCCTCCTTGGCAGACAAGACATTGGATAATTATAGGTTAGAAAATAGCCTAAATAATACAGCTGCCCAACTTGAGTTGGAGAGAGCATCCTCCCAAGCAAAGGACAACAGGATCAGGTCCTTAGAAGATATAATCATAGAGATTGGGCATGATCCCAAGGACATCAAGGGCATACAAGAAATATTGAAATTGAGGGATGCAGACATGGCAACTTTGAGGAGAAAGATCAAAATCCCAGCAACAATTCACCCTCAAATAGATGAGGTTGCCCAGCAAAGACATGATCAAGATGCTGCAGCTTTGCTAGTGTCTTTATATAAACAGCTGACCCAAACACAAGAGAAGCTGGGAGAATCAGAGGCTGCACAGGCAACATTAGAAGCAACATTACAGCAAAAGGAAGGAGGTCAAACATCTCAGCCTCCTCCAGAAATAATTAACCTTGAGGAAGCTCCTCCAAATACTGCTCCCCTTACTCAACAAACAGAACAGGCAGCACCTTCTACCTCATCACCAGCACCAACAACAGAGCAGGCCCCAAGCCTGGACATGCAAAAGCTGAGGAATGAAATTCAGGCCCTGGAAGCTCAAATGACAGAATTAAATGAGGCCAAGGAGAATTTAGCCAAGGTAAATGAAAGATATGATAAGTCAAAACAAAATGTGGTTGAGAAAGGGAGAGAGATAAAGGCACTCAAGGAGAAGATAAAGGAGTTGGAAAAAGAGCTCAAACTAGATAAAGTAGTGGCTGAGCTCAAGACAGTGCTATGGGCCAATATTGGCCAATCCATCACGGATCAATGGCAGTATATTGAGACAATTCATGAGCAGTTGGAGCTCATTGCAAAAGCACAGAAGGAAATTCAGAGATCAAGGGCCTCTTTAGGCAATATGCCTGAAGTTGCCAACAGGATGATCAATGTGCTTAATAATAGAACAAGTGCTCAGTTAGCAACTATGGGAATTTCCAACAGGACTGAGACTATTTTGTTAGTAAAGAGGGTCCTGACACAAAGAAACCTGGTGCAGACATTAGAAAGAAGGACCCAGAACATGCAGACCGAGGTCAGCAGATTCATGGACAAATTTGTGGCATTGCAAAACAGAGGTCTCCCTGGCTTACTGAACAGCGCAGGAAGACTATTTACACATGAGCAGTATGCCAAGAGGGTCAACACATTTGCCACAAATCAGATCACTGAAAGGCCCAGCACCTCAGAGGAAACAGGGCCAACTACAGGACAAAGTCTCTACAAGAGGGTAGAGAATTTATTCTTTATAGTGAATGAAATTAAACACCTGTTTGAAGTGCCTCCCAATTTCTATAAATACACAGAGGCAGATGAGACATTAGATGCAATTCTTAGACATCAACTGCCCACACAGGAATGGTGGACTAAAACAATACAGATGATCTGATAGACCAGGAAGCCATTCACTAAGTTTTTTCATCAAAAAATACAAGTTGGCATGCACAGGAAAACTTAGTAAAATCAGCATGCATGAAAAGGGAAGGGCTGAGCCAACTCAGCAGATCATATTCGGCCAACAAAAGCAAGATTAACAGCTAACAGGTAACAGGGGCGAAAAGCTACAGCACGACAGTCATAAAGACACATTTCCAACATTAAAGCAGAATGTTCAAACCGACTCAGTGGCCTCCTAAGGTCAAAATATCTTCTGACAGACATAAAGAGCACTGATTTTGTATTCAATGATGTACTAACTTTTCTTATCTAATATCTTGAAAGTTGGTAAACGCATTCATTTTTGAGATGACTCAACGCTCAGATATTTTGTATAACCAATTGTATATATTTCCCCCTCGCATAAGCTTGCAGGGGTTGTTGTTGATTTCCTCTTGAAGAGATCCTACGCTGTAATTTATTCAGAGTTCAAATAAAGAAGTGATGGAATCTCTCAAGTTCTGAGCTGTTTGAATGCGTTTATGGTGTTTGTTAAAAGTTGTAGGATCCCTGTGCATCTCACAATACAATAAGTCTTCTGTAACTCTCTTCGTTATGTGTTTCAGTGTTTACAATCCATACATGTTTCTAAGTTCTAGTATTTAGCAGCAAAGAAAAAGAATGGCTTCAGGATTTATTCATGAAATACCCTGAGCTCAATCTATGTTGTTAATGAATGTTTTCTTCAGTTATAATCTTGATAAGTGTAATTCTTAATTGCTGCACTTTCAGAATATATCTTTCACAGTGACCCTTGTTTCAGGAATTCAAGTTTGCTCCTGAGCAATATATTTCACTTTCACACCACTAGCTTAGTGGAAAATTCTTAATTGTTTACCATTGGCTAATCATACATCATCACCACGGTTTTAAGTTTGTTTGTTGGAATACCCAATAGGCTTTGCAGCCTGAACACTCCCATTTAAGCATTTCAAACAATTCACAGCTCTAGACTGCATTGCCCAATGAATTACAACTGTCTGAACACTACATCTTAGGTATTGAAAGATATCATTCAACCAAAATTCAAACCAAACCCTTATTTCATATCTGGCCTAAAATCCTCACAAAACAGAGATAAATCTTAAAGATAGAGCCCTCTCTGATTACAGTTTGGCTAGAGACTATAATCCAAAGATTGGTTAGTGGTTACCCCAGCCGTATTCCCTTGGGAGTCATAGGGAACAACCTGGGTGTTAACACAAATTATGAATGAATATTTATAGATGTATACGTGAGTTGACATTGATAAAAGCATGTATATACGTAGCTTAGATACATCTAAGTAGCATATACCATATGAACTATGATGTTTGAAGTTACAGGTGGTTCTGGTTGATGATGCAAAGTTTTGAGTTCTGGCGACTGTTTACTGGTGTCAGTATTCTGCATATTCAGATTGGTTGATTGTGATTAGCTTCAGTATTGATGGATGAGATCTAATAATGGATCAGGATCATAATGACTTATCTTTATGTAATCTAATGGTCTATATCTGGTTGCTAACACCTGTATTATCCTTTTGTATGTAATGATCTGGGTATGTCTAAAGTCTGGAAGTGCATCGAAGTTATAAGTAAGTATTTGATGACATATACACTGGTTTGCCTTGGTGAAGTTGGGTATACACACTGGTTCGGATCTTCCAAGTAGCGTATGCACTCTGATGCATAATTTTTTATGATACAGTTGGCTCTAAATATTGTTGCAGAGTTCTGTGTTCTGCTCTGTGTTTCGGTGACTGTATTTTGTTGACATGGTTTCAGTGATTCAGTTTTTGGGTGATTCAAAGATTGATGATGCAAGTGGTGATTGATTTTGTGCTTCAATGATATTGATGGGTCCAGTATGAAAATTGGATGAAACGTGGCCTTCGGATTATGATGTTGTGCTCCATGAGTATCCAGTCCGAAAATTTATGAAACATGGTACTTGGAGGAAGAAAGAAGGTTGTAGCCTTCTGTAGGCTAGCACCTACATACTAGTACATCAGCTAGTACAAGAGCCAAAGGGGGTTGTAGCTCCCTTCCAGGAGAAGCTGGAGAATGAGAGAAGGTTGTAGCCTTCTACAGGTAGAAGCTTGCGTACTAGTATAAGACTACACCAGTACAGAAATATTGTAAAAAGAAGTTTCTTATTAAAATAAGATAGAGACGAATTGTAGCAAGTGGTTTACACCCACATTAGGTTTCCACCTTACATCATGGTGTTCATGGGTGCTTCTTACGTGTGATGATCTGTTCTGCTTTACTGCACTTTTTTACTGTTCATATGGTTAATGAAGTTCTGATGCACTGATTAAAGATCAACATTTAATGGATTAATTGAATCATAAGTTTAGTGGACATACACTAGTTGCATTAGACAAAGTTCCATGTACATGTCGGTTCCCTTAATTGAAGTAGCATACATGAATTTAAGTATGGAAATGAAAAAGTTAGTGATTTGATAATACTGATTCACCCCCCCCCTCTTAGTATTATTTCTAACAAAAGAAAGCTGCAAAATGTCCCTTTTCATACATTTGTGTCTCTCGCATCCGGAAAGGTAGAAAATGATACTTGAGATAACCGCTTCAGTGAAGGAGTACCTTTTTCATAAATAGTTCATCCCATCCCAAAAAAGGGGTAAACATATACTGGGTAAATGACATTTCCCAACCTTTAATGAGTTCAAAAATGACAAGAGCTCGACAATATTTGCATGTTTTAAGAGTCAGAAAAGAGCTAAAATAAGACCCCCCATTCTTGTTCTCTTTAAAGAGTCAAAAAGAGGAAAAAATACTCGGAAATATTTTCATCTTTTATGAGTTAGAAAAGAGCTTAAAAGTGACTCATCCTAGAGGAATGAGTGGTATAAAGGGTAGCAACTGGTGTCAGAAATGAAGGAACTGCTCAAAACATGTAATGGTCAAGAGGTTGGCTAATAAAGCAACTCATTGTTGCAGTTCCTCAGGAATGGAAAGAACAACCAAGTGAAAGCATATGATTGTTCAAAGATATGGTGGCGATGGAATAAAACAACCAAGGATCATCTAGCAAAAATTAGCTGATTAAAATGACAATGATGAGATGTAAATCAGGCATGGGTTCATTTTTACAGAAGCTTGAACCAGGGGGAACTCTGCCTGAATTCGATTTCATGTTTACACAAGCCGAAAACGAAAAAATATGCTTTCTATAACTTTGCATGCCCCCAGCATAATGAATCAATTTGAGGTACATGTCCCCCAAGATTCATTTCACTCAGCTAGGTGAATGGAATGAAGGTTCACTTTCGAGATCTAGGAAAGACTCGACTGGGTTTTTACGAGATCTTAATCAAAAACTCAATTTGCAAAAGGGAGGTGCTTCATTTTTTAATGAGGTTGACACAGTGTTGTTGGGAAAAGTATCCATTCGGAACGCCCCTATCCCACTCTAAGGTGTGATAGTGCCTTAGCAACAAACAAGGAAAACTATTTTCGTATTCTTCTTTATGAAATGTAAACGAAGAGGAAGGATGTAACTAACCTGTGTCTTTCGCTAGTTTGTTGATCCACTCGCTCTTCTCTTTGTTCGTTTCCCGCTGCCTGCTCCCTTACCGGTCCAGCTTCACCAAGTTCCTGCAAGATCAAAGAAGAGAGAAACTACACAAAAGACATAGATTTACATTCATAACTAGTTTAGGATCAGATTTAAACTAAACATGCAAATATATCAAAGCATCATTGATATACAAACATGTAGGAGAAACTCAAATAGTTTTATTGATATGATAAGAAAGTCGAAGAGGAGATACAACCAAGTGAGTCCCGATCCAGCATCTACCTCCCAGCAAAGGAATCCCTTCCTCTCCTCCAACAAAGCATAAATCACCCAATGCACTAATCTCAATCTCAAACCAACAACAATTCTCTGCAAAGTACAAAATTCCAGCCTCTGGATCTCTGGGATGAGGGATCCATATATAGATGTAAGCAGAGAGGATGAGTCAGCTTATGTTTTGACTTGTGGCTTCTCTCTGTCAGTTCTCGCTTCCACTTGGAGGCTGAGAGCCTCTTACTCATCACTGGTCGAATTCATTGAGGCAAGTGTCATTGAGGAAGATTCTGGAAGCTTCCAGTGTCTGTACACCTCACGGAATGACACTGCCATTTGGCATTTCTCGCTCAACGCACCCTGGTAGTGAATTTAGGCGTGTTGCAACGCACCTAGCTAGTGTACTGGGGTGCATTGCAACGCAGGCAGCTAGTGGAGCATCTGAATTGATCCTGAATTGACTGGTTCAGAGTGGTTTTTGGTGGAGAGCTTCTGGGAGAAGCTGTCATTGGTTGACCTTGTTCCTTTAGGGGCAGGAACAACACTTTTAGGGACTTTGGATCCCTTGGATTATGGACATTTCATGCTCAAAGCTGTAAGGCACAAAAATGTCTATAACAGTTACCCCCTAAAGTATGAGGCCATTTATCGGGTGAAATGCTTTATTAGGATGATCCGAAGTTCTTTCAATGCTGGGAGGAGACCTGTAATAAGATACAATACAATACATTATTCTTCATACTGTTTTCATGATGTAGCTGAGGCGGGCATTCCCATGCTCAGCTTTATAAATTCATTTTGATGTACATAGGACAGACAATCGTCTGATGGTAGACTGATGATCTTGATGAAATCATCATCCTTTTGGTAGGATGATTATCTGTGCTGCAATGTTGTACATGTCAATGTCTTTATTTTTCCTGAATATATATCGCAGCCCGGATGGATGAAACTAGATCCGGGGTCTTCAATCTCGTCCGATCTTCACTCTAAGTACAAGTTGATCCATGTGAGAAATGTTCTGAAGTCGAACATGGAGAGACATCGCTTGATTACCAGTCAATGATGTAAACTGTTAACAAGCGCGAGAGGAATCACCGATAATGATAATGACCCTCAAGGTACTGCAGTACAATTCACGTGGTGTGAATAAAGGACTTGGCGTCGAACACCATGCAAAATCTTTCGGTCGAAGGTCATTGATGTATACCTGTCGCCGGAAGTGAGAAACTCGCCATTGAGGCATGCAAGCTTCAAAGTACTGAAGGGGTGTTCCTAGATCAACTTCTTGGATAATGAGCTGATGTCGACAAGAAGCGATCCGTCAAAGGAGGGCCTTAATGTATCCCACATCAGTGACACGGAACAGAGCAAATGATTTTGATGGAGGTGAAAACGATCTGATGATATATGGTTCAGGGTGGCGGTCATGAAAGAATGAAATATAATGTATGGTAGTGGATGGGACACGGGTGACTTCTCTGGATGACTTCTCTTGAACATATCGGCGACACTTATATGATGGATTGGTAGAATTTACCCCAAAGGTGGATGGTATGGCGAGACCATGGTGATGTGACCGGTGAATGAAACAACCCAACCCGACTCAGGCACGGAGTGGAAGTGTCATGTTCAAGAGCGACTTGCTACCAATAAAAGTTCTTTGAGTTTCTTCCCAATTTTTCCCCAGTCATTGCTGACCAGTACCTCTTTATTTTTGTCAAGCTTGAGGAGGATAACATATGCTTGTTCTATAATTTTCCCTTCGGGCAAACCCATTGCTATGTTTTAACGAGCCTAGCGATAGTGAAACTCGTTCTCGTCTAAAGACAAGTTTGTCGCTATTAATCTTTTTAACGAGTCTAACGACAAAGACAACTCAGTCCTTTTCATTTTTAGAGAGTCTAAAAAGGTACGTAAAGATAACTCCAAAGTTCCTTTTTCGTCATCTAATCCCTTAAGTCCAAAAAAGTATAAAACAATACAGAAGGGATGAATTTTCGATAGTTTTAACGAGCCGAACAAAACAAGTGCTCGATCTTTTTGTGCAATAATCCCTCAGGTCCAAAAAGATTAAAATCTAGAGGAGGGATAGCACTTACGGTCGCTTTAACGAGCTGGAAGGCCAAAACTCGGCAATCTTTTCATATTTTACGAGTCAGATGAAAAGAGCTTAAAGAAGACTCGTCTTTTGAGGAACGAGTGATAAAAAGGGTAGCAACTGATTCCAGGTAAGGGTTGGAATTTTCCACAAGGATGGCTAGTGAAATCACTCTTCGCAACTGTTCCTCAAAATGGGTAAACAATCAAATGGAGGTGAATGATTGGCCAATGGAAAAGTGGAGGTGACGGTGCAAACACGACCAAGGCTTTAATGGCTGATAAATTTACATTCACGGTGGTTATTTACCGGAGGATAGTTCATTTTTTAACGAGCTTAAACGCGGATTGAAACACTTGCTCGATCTTATGTTTATTTTTTAACGAGCATGAACTATGTGCTAAAACTGCTTGATTTTATGTTTATTTTTTAACGAGCATGAACTATGCGCTAAAACTGCTCGATTAATCCAGTCATATGATAAGAATGTCTCACTTAAGATTCCATTTTTTATGGATCTTGCGCCTTACAAAGGTTTGCTCCAGAATCCTTTCTTTATGCAAGTTCGGAAACGACTAATCCTACGAGTTTAAAGGGTTAGAGGTCCTAAAAATTTTAAAAATAAATAGCCGCCCCTTGCTTGCACTCCAAAAGGTTTGCATGCCCCCAGGTATAAAGTACGATTTCAAGGTTACCCCTACTTCATTTTCCGCCAAAACATTTGTTTTATCGAGAGAGGCCCACCTCTTACAGGTCACCCAAAGATTGTTCTATTAATCTTTCAAACAAAACACTTCTTCGGCGATGTCCACCGAGATGAACAAAGGTGAATGACGACACCCGCCCTTTCACATAACTTTGACAAAAGAATCTTATTCTAGAACAACCCCTCTTCCAATCACGGACGGGGTACGGACTATTCATATTCTCGCGTGGAAACCTATCCTATACCCAAAGTTCTCCTGCCGAAGCAGACCAGGACGCATGCCCCCTGGGTTCCAGTCATATCCCTCCAAATTACTTGCGCTCATCGGGAGGACGGACCGTAGGTTGAGACATTTCTTGCGTGAAGAGACCATTTAGGGATGGTATATGACTATTTGCGATGCGTGATCCGGGAAATGAAAGCTGGTCCACGAGCTTGACCACTCTTCCTTCGTGCGGAAAACACATTACTCTAAAGAGTGAGGAGACAATGGCTCCCATGCAATATATATAGTCTCATCCAAGGAGTAGGTTATAATCCAAAGGTCCTTGAACGACCATCACGTTCATTTGAACGGTCTTCCCTTTTAATGTTATAGGCACATTGGGGAGGATCCCTAAAGGTCGACTGGTTCCTTTATCAAAGCCTGTCAGATTTCTCATCTCAGGCAAAAGCGATGGCGAACCAAGCGCTTTCCAAGCAATAGAGGAAAGGATACTCACAGATGCCCCCTCATCAATGATGGTGCCAGCCATGACCATTCTGTATATTTGAACGATAATTCGGAATGGTATGCTTGCTGGCAACCGGGGTCTGCCTAGTTGGTTCCAGTCGAAGGATACAACTAGGTTGCTTGGTGGTGGGACCGAGTAGACGGTTGGGTATCGCTCTGATGAACTTCCTTCCTGCGATAAGGGAATGGGTGGATTTCCCCCGTGTTCGTCGGAGTCTGTGTTGATGAAGAGAATTTGGATGGTGTCATCTTTATCCTCTTCAGTGACTGTATCATTCGAAGATAAAACCTCTGAAGGCAAGACCGGGTCAACTGCCACCTCGACCTTTTGACTTTCATCTGGTATGGATTCAGTTGGTTTATCTTCAATGATAGACGCTTCAGCTGACCACTTGAGTGGGCCAGCTGGATTCTCAACTAACGAAGGACTCGGCAAGAGTTTTTTATATCCAGGAGGAAGTCGTAACGGTGAAACCGGACGATCTTCCAAGACTCTTTTAGCCTCGTCTAAGAAGGGACAATGGTGGAGGGCATGATCACCTTCGCACAACCTACAGGGAGGTTTAGTTCTCCCTTTTTTTCCTGGAACTTCACTTTCGCTAGTTGACGGTGTGCTTTCTACATGGCTATCAGAGGTTGACGACACCGGATTGTGCAAACAAGGAGACCAGTCCCTTAGTATCCGAGGGATGCAAGGACAATTTTTGTGAAAGTGGTCTCCCTTGCAAATGACACATGGCGATTTAGGCCTGGTCAGTGCTGTCTGTGGATTTTCATTAGACGACACTTTTTTTCCCTTATTTGCCTTTGGCTCCTTCTTCTTTTTCTCCTTCTTCTTCTTTTCCTTCTTCTCCTTAGGAACTTGGTTTTTAGCTTTACCAGTCCCGTCATGCGAGGAGGAAGGAAGAGAGGAAGAATTAGAGGAAGTAGAAGGTTGGTGGGAAATTCTGGACTCGTCTAACTGTTGATTCAACTGTTCAGGAATAGTGGTGTTCTGAACGACATTGGTTGAGAAGAGCCAAACCGGCAGGCCAATTGTCAGTCCTGGAAGCGACAATGTGGCCATATGGGGCGCACCAACATCTCCCCAAGAGGAGAAGGGACTAGGATTTCCACCAAGAGGAATTCCTTGGTTGGTATGCTCCATTTTCTCAACCTAAAGATCAACGTAGGAAAAAGGGTATGAATATTTCGTTTAAAATAAATTTTAACGACGCTTGGACACAACTTGCTTTTTCAATTTTAAAGAGTCGAGAAAAAGCAAAAGATGACTCTAGTCTCCTTCGATTTTTAATGAGCCTGAAGTGAAAAGTGCTCAGATGGACCTTTTCCGTTAAGGAGTCTGAAAAGGAACGAAAGGGACTGCTCTGGAGTTCTAGGTAGAGGACGTTCCAAACTTTTCACAAAACCACAGAATACTTTTTAAGGTACGGGTAGTCAATCTTCTCGAATGCTGTGTTTAGTGCATTGCGATTAGTAGGGCGGCCGACACGGCTTCCTATGGATAAAGGTTTTATGCCTATAGGGGTCTCCCAATATATACTCGACGGTACGTGGGAGCACAATCCGTACTGGCACTTGTCGTCTCTCAGGAGGAATCATCCAACCATCAGTGAGGCAACAGTTACCAGGTTTTACGACGCCGGAACACATCTCTAGCCTAGACCTCTATGTTGTGTGTTAAGTTACAAAGCGTTGTTAAGTTCATTCAATTTATTTTAGGTTGATCTTTCTTAGAAGTTTTCCTTTTTGGATCACCACGAGATGTAGATACAATTCCTAAATGCAGTCTAAAGATGATAAGCAAGCTTTTATATCTTTTCAACAATGAAAATCCTAGCTACAAGGGGAAAAGAAAGACACAATCTTTTCTCAAAGAGCATAGAGCACACTATAAATGCACTTTTCCTAAATCAAATCATACAAACTGTCAAAATGCAAATGCACATATGCATGTATTTGTTTTCACTTTCTTAATATTGATGCCTAAAAAGAAAGTTGTTGTACAAATTTGAATTCGATTTCAAGTGAAAAACACAAACAAGCTTCTTTCGAAATCAAAAAGACGATTACGACACTTTATGATTTTGAAGTAAACACTTGTTTCGACACTAGAAATTCATAAATTCAAAGCAAAAGACAAAAGTAAAAGCGTAATCAACTGTGAACAGCAAACAAACTCACTCCTAAGATCAAAACGACACTTATGACAGGTCTAGATCTAAGGGCGACAGTACGACTAGTTTACTTTTGTAATGGGAAACTGCAAATGATGTAACAAATACACAAAAAACAAATACAGTTTCTTTTATACAACTGAGGAAGAATTAAGGCAAAGAAAAGGGGTTTTCAGATAGGTACACACACTGATAACAGGCTGCAAAAATTAGAGATAAAACTGAGCAAAAAGAAGCAGAGAACCACAACTGCACAAGGCAAAAGCTGATCAGCGCACCCCTTGCACAGAGAAACTGAATTGCAGCGTAGGTAGCCCTCTCGGGACCTGCATTGAAATGCTGAACCTCTTCACAGAGCCTGCGCTAAAGCAGAAACGAGAATTGTCTCTGGGTCCTAGGTCACGGTTTGCAGTTTAATCTACGGTTTTTGGCCGGATAAAAGCTATCAATTAGGTACAATTAGAGGGATGATTTAAAGGAGGACTAAGAGCTATCACAAAGGGCTGTTAGAGCATTTTTGGATCAGCTGTTCAGATCATAAACAGGCCCAATGAATGGACTAGAGTAGCATATCTCTACTTTGCATTTGTAAATGGCAAATGCAGTTCGATTCGGCACTCCTGAGTTTATGAGATGAACAACAATAGAAACACAAATAAACTAACTAGATACGATCCCCAGTGGAGTCGCCAATTTGTTGTTGGGAAAAGTATCCATTCAGAACGCCCCTATCCCACTCTAAGGTGTGATTTTGCCTTAGCAACAAACAAGGAAAACTATTTTCGTATTCTTCTTTATGAAATGTAAACGAAGAGGAAGGATGTAACTAACCTGTGTCTTTCGCTAGTTTGTTGATCCACTTGCTCTTCTCTTTGTTCGTTTCCCGCTGCCTGCTCCCTCACTGGTCCAGCTTCACCAAGTTCCTGCAAGATCACAGAAGAGAGAAACTACACAAAAGACATAGATTTACATTCATAACTAGTTTAGGATCAGATTTAAACTAAACATGCAAATATATCAAAGCATCATTGATATACAAACATGTAGGAGAAACTCAAATAGTTTTATTGATATGATAAGAAAGTCGAAGAGGAGATACAACCAAGTGAGTCCCGATCCAGCATCTACCTCCCAGCAAAGGAATCCCTTCCTCTCCTCCAACAAAGCATAAATCACCCAATGCACTAATCTCAATCTCAAACCAACAACAATTCTCTGCAAAGTACAAAATTCCAGCCTCTGGATCTCTGGGATGAGGGATCCATATATAGATGTAAGAAAAGAGGATGAGTCAGCTTATGTTTTGACTTGTGGCTTCTCTCTGTCAGTTCTTGCTTCCACTTGGAGGCTGAGAGCCTCTTACTCATCACTGGTCGAATTCATTGAGGCAAGTGTCATCGAGGAAGATTTTGGAAGCTTCCACTGTCTGTACACCTCGCGGAATGACACTGCCATTTGGCATTTCTCGCTCAGCGCACCCTGGTAGTGCATTTAGGTGCGTTGCAATGCACCTAGCTAGTGTACTGGGGTGCATTGCAACGCAGGCAGCTAGTGGAGCATCTGAATTGATCCTGAATTGACTGGTTCTGAGTGGTTTTTGGTGGAGAACTTCTGGGAGAAGCTGTCATTGGTTGACCTTGTTCCTTTAGGGGCAGGAACAACACTTTTAGGGACTTTGGATCCCTTGGATTATGGACATTTCATGTTCAAAGTTGTAAGGCACAAAAATGTCTATAACACACAGTAAAAGAACTATCCTCTTGACTCCTTGTTTCATTTTTTAACAAGGTTGACACAAGACCAGGAACTATCCTCACCATGTCTATTCATGACCCATAAGAGAACATGGCTCCTAAGAGGTCTTCACTAGATGGAAGAACCATGCTCTGGGATCAATACATGTCATTTGGTACCAAAGACAGGTCGGGTTCCAATACCCCCAATACATTATGTACAATACCATCTGTGTGATCATTAGCAGATGCAGAGATGGAATGGGTAGCCACATAATTGACCTGTGATGAGGAAGGAACTACTTGTAAACAAGAAATAGTAGGGGATGATGATTGCATAGGAGGCACCTGGTGACCGATGAACGAAAAATTTATCAATGGTCACTATTATCACTTCGTGTGGAAAACAAACCACACAAAAAAGCGAAGAAACAAGAGCTCCCATGACATAAAAATAGTCGCATCCAAGGAGAATATTGAAATCTAAGGGACCTTGGACTACCATCACGTCTATATAGATAGTCTTTCCTCCCAAGGTGATAGGGAACTTCAGAATGTTCCCTAAGGGTTGATTTGTTCCCTTGTTGAGAGCCAAAAGATTCTGGGTGACAGGCACAAGCTGTGGGGAACCCAAAGCTTTCTAAGTAGTAGAAGACATGATGCTAACAGATGCACCTTCATCTAATATAGTGTCATGTACTACCATATTATAAGCTTGTACTATGATATGGAAAGGCACATAAGATGGGAGGTGGAAAGTAGTCAATTGACTCCAATCAAAAGAGACGAAAAAACTACTTGGTAGTGGTATCATATGATTTCCCCCATGCTCTACAGGAATAGAAGAAATACTCTCATGAACAACCAGGATGGGAAGTTCACCCTTTGATTCATGAGAATCTGAGGAGACGAGAAGAACATGAGCAGTATGATCACCACTATCTTCAAGAACAGAGTGAACAACTAAAGGCGGAGCTAAGTTGACACTCTTTTCTACCAATAGATGGTCGGGAATAAAAAAAGAGAGTCATGCTCAGGAAGAGTAGGATGGGCAAGAGATGAATCCATGTCAATCTCTTTACCAACTAGGATAGTGTTAGAAGAAGTCTCTGACAACCAACAGGAAGTTGGGGTTGAGGAGCTGTAAGGTTTTCTAAAACTTTGGAAGCTTTATCCATAATAGGACAAAGGCAAAGAAGATGCTCTCCTTCACATGACCTATAGGGGAATCTAGTCATTCCCTTCTTCTTACCATCATTAGTTGAGGGTGTAGTATCGACATGATCTCCAGAGGTCGGTGGGGATGGTCAATCCAAATTTTGAGACCATACCTCTAAGACTCTAGGAATACTAGGACAGTCTCAGAGTAGATGGTCACCCTTACATAGCTTGCAAGAGAATTTGACCTTCCGTGGAGGATTGGAAGGTTTGTCTATAGGAGGTGCATTTGGAGTAACAACGGCATGGTTGGACTCTCACTTATCTGTCTTCTTCTTCCTCTTCTTAGCCTCTTGGTTGCTGGATTTCAAATTTTCACCAGACGAAGTACAAGAGGAGGGTGAAGAAGGTGAGTAGTCAACCTTAGAATCAACATGATGTGGTTCAAATTAAGGATATGGATGGGTAGGGCTAGGGACACTCGGGGCCACCGAGGTCGAAAATAAACAGATAGGTAAATCAATGGTTAACCCAGGGAGGGACAACATTGCCATATAAGGAGCAACAACATTTCCAAAAGAAGGAAAAGGACAAGGATTCCCATCTGAGGGGAATCCTTGACTGGTAGACTCTGGGAATGTTGCCATTAGAATCGACCCTAAAGAATCACTAAGCAAGATAAATTTAACCAATAATATTTCGTGGGTAGTTAATTCTAAAACATTGAAACAAAACTTTTCCTTTTCATGTTTTAAGAGTTGCGAAAAGGGGAAAAGGTGACTCTAGTCGCCTTCGGAATTAACGAGCTCGAAAGGACAATTTTTCGATCATATTTTAAATTTAAAGAGTTAAAAAAACCAAAATGAATACTCAGGATGATCTAGGCAAAAAGGATTACCAGGTAACTGTGAACTACAGAATACCTCACGGCGAACCGAGAAGTATTGGCAGACAATCTCCTCGAATTTTGTGTTTGGTGTATCATGTTTACAAGGCGACAGACTCGACTTCCTATGGATAAAGGATTGCAGACCTAGTGGGGTCTCCATTTATATACGCAACGGTACAGGGAGCACAAGTCTGTACTAGCATTGTCTAATGCTGAAGCAAACGACAACTGCTAGGTTTAAAAGCACTAGAACATGTCTCAAGCCTAGACCTATAAATATAAGTGTTAAGTTTCAATGCTTCCTTAGGTCAATTCAATTGATTTTAACAGTTGATCTTGAATTAGGTTTCAATTACAATGCCCTATCATTGTCAACTGAAAAAAAACTCCTACATGCAACTATATGAGAAAAGAGATCTTTGTCTTCGATTAAAGTTAACACTAATTGAGAGATAGGGAACAAAAAACCAATGCAACAATTAAAGAATGAAATATTTCTCTAATAAATATCCAAAATGAACTGAATCTTCCTATCGAATGCACTTCAACTAGTCCTTTTAACAGTAAAGAGAATTCATTTGTTTTCCAATGCAAGTGACGATGCAGTTCAAGCTTTCAATGATTCTAACTAACATAAAATATTGATTCAGAAAACCAGAATTATGCATTTTTTAATGAAATGATGAAATTAATCTTTCACAGACACTTCAATGAAATATTTCCAATCAATCAATCACAAGCAAACACAAAGCACAAAAGAAAGTTCCTTTCAAACTAATGAAGCAAAGATTGAACCAAAAACAAGATGGGCAATGTGATCTATGCCCAAAAAGAGACACTCAAACACCAAACGAAGCTTTTCAAACTTTTTAAATGGAAATCAAAACAACAAAAGGACTAATCAAATGAAATTCAAGGAGAAAATCTGACTATCAACTTGACTTTTTGAGCATGCAAACAAGGGGATGGGTGATGATCTAGATGCCCTAGGGTTATACACCATCCAAGAACTCAAGAAACCAAGTGAAGAAAATGCAGATCAGCCAAGAATAGAAACCAAGATAAAAGAGATTTCTAGTCACAGAGAACATGGTCAAAACAAGCTAAGAGACAAAAATCAGAAGGGAAAGACACACTGGCTATGATCTAGGGTAAACCCTTATCTTCACCTATAGGAATCACTGCGACTTCCTAACTGACAACACGTGCCAAAAGGAGGTCGACACGACTGTTTTTGAGAAACTTGTGTTGATCGGCATGACTGTCAAAAAAATAAACATGCTGACCGAGGGTTCAAGGAAAATAATACAAATTTTCAAACCCTAAGACCAAACTTGCCACTGTAAATTTTAGGCTTAGAGCAGTAAACCAGGCAAAGCAGAGAATACTAAAGGGAAATGGTGATACTAGAAAAGTTCACACAAAACCATAAAATGAAAATCAATCAAACAGAAGGATTGGCTCCCTAGTATGGTCGCCAATTTGTGGTGCAGGTAAATTCTCAGTGTGGACACAAACAATTCCTCTAGCCCGAGAGAGCGGGTCTAGCCACAAACAAACAATCTATGAAAAATCTCCTTAATCTAGAATCAATTAAGAGGGCCTACCTCTTAGAACACTATTCCATTTGGTGATGATCCTGCTTCCTCACTCCAACTATCTTTCGTTTCCTTTCTTCAAATACCTGAAACAAGGAAACAACAACAACAACAACAACAACAACAAATGTGATATCATACAATATTGTATTCGACCTACTTAGTAGTTCAAGGAACATTAAGCCTTAAACACATAAAATTACACTTCATGTAGGAAATCAATCAATAGTTGCATTTATATAAAACATAAAAAGATTACAATCGGTGCCTTGAGGTTGCTAGTTCCTCTGACGTATCTATGTTCCCACACTTCTACTAGCACTTCATGGATAGCCCCAACAATGGAATTTTTAAGTCATCTTTCCCTCTAGTCTCAAACCAAACCAAAATCAAACTATTCTCCCTCAAACATACACTAGAAAGCTACAAGCTATAGATGACTTGTTGATTATTCAAACTTACTCCAAAACTCCAACTAGCTTTCGCTTGGGAAAAAGAGAGGTTTATATAGCTTGGATGGATGGGATATGGTTCCTATCATCATGGGAGAAGGTCTTACCTCTTGAGTTTGTTCCATCCTAATAGGGGAAAGTAGCCCAAACTGACTTCCTCGGCTCCATCCGACCCAACCATCTACCAGACTTCCGTTACGAAGCTTATAGACATGGAATCTTAGGCTCCTTATTTAGAAAACCTTCCAAAAGAGGATCGACGCAACCTAGAAAGGGATCTGTCACTTCGTACGGTGCAAGGGTTAGTTTTAATCTCTGCAAATCGACAGGAGGACGATACTGGTCAGTAGCATTGGTCTTGTAAACTGGGATAAAAGGAAGATTCTTGGGAAATGACGCAAAGGGGAATTATTATGCTCATGAAGAGGGACATACTGGGAGTTTCTTCATGATGGGAAAGCATGTTGGGTTCACTATAAAGGTCCTTTAAGATCGTGGATGGGGAGTACAGGGATAGTGAAAAAATGTTGTGTAATAGTAGTTCATCTTGCCTCCCACCACTAGATCTTCCTCAAGAGGAAGAAAGGAAACCAACAATGGATCAAAGAAAATCACCATATCAAAAGAAAGCTTCTAGGTCATAGGATCAACATGATAAGGGGAGATTGTTGCCAAGGGGAGAAAAGTTGCACGGGGAGCACATTAGTTTATTTTTCGTTGATCTTAGAGGGTGTGATGTACCTTAGACAAAAAAAGGTGAGAGGAACTAAAAAAAAGGGAGAAGTACCTCAAGAAATGAATAGTGAGAAAAAATAATAACACCCAAGGAGAAGTGCATCATAGGGGGAGTAACATTCACAAGAGGAGAAGAACAGAAGAATGTAGTACACTATTTTCTACTTCTATGCTTGAGTTATGCAATATTTTTATATTTAATTTTGGTATTTCCATCAATGCGAAAGGGGATGAATGTTAGAAATATGTTTTCATTGATGACAAAGTTGAAGCAACAAATGTCAAAAGAAAAGAAGTTCATTGCAAAGGCATTAATGGGTGCAAGAAGAATACTAAAAGTGAAGAGACTTTGGAGACATTTTTAGTCAAAATATCAACTCAAGTGTACTTTGGACCCACTTAGATGGATAGAAATCAGAAAAATATTTTCAACAATATATTAAAATATGAAAAACACCTCGTTGATTAAAGTTTCTTGACAGTAAAAGCTACGATGTTAAAAGTAAATGTTAACTTACTTCAAAACATAGTCAATGCACAGATGGAAACCACATAGGTGCATGTATAGACCCCATGGACCAATAAAATATTATAAGGGAAAGCGTTGAAAGGTCGTAACCAAGTGTAACAGGCATGTTCATTGGCAGAAGTCTATAGTAGAGGACCCACAAGATAGCTCATCCCATACCTTAAAATATTATATAAAATGGAACTCAAAAGAAATGCATATGTGCATGGTCAGCTTTTGTCGAGAATGCTTCTTGGTGAGAATATGGAAACCCTAGACCTCACAACCTTAGAGGAAACCCCTCAAGGCACTATGACTTATTGTTGATATTTGCAGTAGGATTGGACCCGATGGTTTTTACATTTAATGAAGAAATTCAAAGGAAAACCAAGGCTCGAGACCCTATTTCTATTGTGGCTTCAATGATGCATGGTAAATTTTGATAAGCTCGAGGTGATGATGGGGGGGCATAGTGAGCATGATGATTTCATCACATGCGTGACACATGGCATGTATTTTTGGCACTTTCAAGTGGCCGAGTGTGCCAAATCTAGGCAACACGTGTCACCACTCAGAAGGCACCATGTGGTGATAGTGATGTAAGAATAATGTCATATTGGAATAAAAATCGTCAAAAGAAACTAAAGGGACAAATGCAAAGAAACCTCCAAGAAGACAAAAGTCAAGACATGGAAATGCGGGACGACAACTAACAGTGAAATTATTTTTCCAAGAAAAACATGGTAGATAAGTCACCTTAGCTAAAATTTCATTGGTCGTAGTAATAGGTAGGCAAACCCACAAGAATATTCCCTTAAATGAAATGATATCGACAAAAATTTGAGGGAAAGTCATAGAATTTTTTCTGAGAATTTTTTTAGCGAGAAAATGAAAGTCTGGGGATTAAGATAAAGCACCAAGACATGGTTTGTGTTGCGATGTGATTGCAGGTGTAGAAAATGTCATTGTGTTTGTTAATACCTTAGGTATGTATCAAAGAAGGGGCCTAGGGAAGGTTATATATGAATGTTTTATTAATAAAGTGCTTGGGCCCGAAGTAAATCCACAATCTTGATTTTTGTTAAATGGTTAAGGCCTTTGAGCTTATGAATGAATGGGTTTGCAACATTTAAAGATGGAATTTATGCCATATGAAGTGGTGCACTAAAGTTGGATATCTAGCATGAACAATTTGGCAGAAATTTTAGTGACACTAAACATATTTAGTATTTTATTTGGTAGTTTTGAAAAAAATGGAGTCAATTAAATTTAGAAAAACTTTGTTAAATCATGAAAAAAAATCTAAAATAGAAAATTTGAGCTATTAAACTCATATTTTATTGCAATAATAGGTGAGAAATGTTTGAAGACTTAAAGAACACATTTAGAAAACATCTTTGATTTAGGAAAAAGACAAAAATAAATATTTATGCATGATGAAGAGATGAAGATAAATACAGTTCTAATTCAAGAATTATCAGCTCAAATTTCTTTAAAGAAAAATAGAATTTGTACGATGACCAGTCGTGTGTGTTAGGTCCCTACACTACTAGGGTAGCCCATTATTGTTATTAGTGAAACCCCCTTATTGTATTTTTGTGCCCATTTAGTCCACATTTTGTTATTATTGTGCCCCATAGAAGCCTGCTATTGTTATTGTTGTGCCCTTACATTATTATTGTTATGTTGCCTCTGATTATATTGTGACCCCTTAGACTCCTATATATAGAAATGAGGGCTTGTCATATGTATCATGGAAGAATTTTATCATTTGTGTAATTTAAAGGAGGTTTCCCCCTTGAAGAGGCTAATTTTGAAGTCGTTTATCTTTTTCTTCTTCTATTTTGTGAGATGGTTGCATAACATTTGGTATCAGAGCTTTGGATTCTAGAGTTTTGCTGCTTCAAACAAGTCATCGTGGAATTTTCCCTATAATGTTTTTTATACGAAGCTTCAAAAGATGAAATTAAAACCCAATTGAGCTGAAATCATGATGAACCTAGTTTCTAAATTGTAGATCTTGTCTCACTATATTTTCAGAGATATGAACTAAGGAAGTTAGGTTTTTTGCAGGTTCCTAAATTTTGTCTCAAACAGGTGACCTTGGGAAAATCTTCATAATTTTCTCTGTGAGTATCATATTAAAATTTAGTAAGAAGTGAAAGGAAGAGGATAGACTTTAGTTTATTGTGTATCGCTTTTAGGGCTGAAGGTTGAAATAGTGACATGTGGAACTTCATACAATTTCTCTCTACTGAACAAGTCTATAATCAGGCCATCATGGGAGATTTGGCATAACTCTTTATTTGAGAATCCAATATCGATCAAGGTTGTGGGTTAGAAATAAGACTCATAGGGCTACCACAAGATGAAATTTTAGAACTTGGAGAGATGAAATTACAAAGTTACAATCATTTCAATATTGAGCTCCTAAAAGCAAGAAAAATAATGACTTGAATCAAGAAAATAGAAATACCTAGTAAGAAAAAATGGATGCATGATTTTGAACAATGTGATCAAATCTAAGCTAAATGATTTTATCTATGGAATGGAAGCTAATATTGATGGTATAGAATCAAAATAAAAATGAAACATGGAATATTTGAAGAACGACAGGGAAGGTTTAAATGAAGGTTGGACAAAGTTGCTACACGAAAGACTTCCTAATGACGAAAAGGTAGATATGAGGAAGTTTGATGGCAAGGATTCAGTGACTTGGATACTACGTATGGAGAAATATGTTAATCTACATGACATGAAAAACACACAAAATGTATGTATTGCATCTTTATATTTAGAACCGAATAAGTTTTTATGGTATAGAAGGCTTTGTTCTGATAAATCACTTGTCACCTCGTCAATTGTCAGGGAGGAAATGATAGCACATTATGAGGATACAAAGAGAAACTCCTTCTTTAGACAATTGGTAAATCTCAAACAAAAGGGTTCAATGTCAGAGCACATTGAGGACTTCCAAAAATTGAATATAAGGGTGAATGATATGTCGGAGAAGCATAGGATTGAAGTCTTCATAGGGAATTTAAAGGATAACATCCAACACGAGGTTCACCTTTGGGAACCTGATTCATTGGAGAAGGCATTTAGGCTGGCAAGAAAAATTGAAAGAAAACTATGGCAACAAGGAAGATGACCACTCATAGCTTTAAATATGGAAGTGTTATTGCTCCTAGCCTCCCATAACCTACAAGGTTGACACCACAACAATTGGAAGAAAAAATATCAAAAGGGATTTGTTACAATTGCAATAGAAAATACACTAAAGGTCATAAGTGTGCTGAGAAGAAATTATTTTACATAGATTGTGAAGAGGAGGAAGAAAAGGATCAAGAAACATCAAAATCAGAGGATATACACCAAGAACCAACCCCAGAGAAAGAAGAAATGAATCCAACCATATCTTGTAATGCATTGGAAATAATTACCACTCCTCACACTTTCAAGATAGAAGGACATATCAAGAAACAAAAGTTTCAAACAATGAAAGGTCACATCGAGCATCAACAACAAGTTCTCGAACTTTAAAAGGATAACATCACTTTGGTGCATAATCAAATGAAACAATAGGCATATCAACATCGCAGGGAAATAAGTTTTGATGTAGGTGACTGGATATTTTTACAGCTACAACCATTCAAACAAATTTTCCTCAAGCAAGATAAGAAGGATCATAAATTATCAGAAAAGTGCTATGGTCCTTACAAGGTGTTGCAAAGTATTGGTACTATTACATACAAATTGGAGCTTCTTGCATCTTCTTGAGTGCACCCAGTTTTCCATGTTTCATGCTTACATAAGGTTATAGGCGATAAGCTCCCATTTCAAACAATATTATGAAACTTCACAAGGAAGGAAAAATCATATCGGAACCTGTTGAAGCCCCGAAAATCGGGTCGACAACAAGGGGGATACCCACCCGGTCTGGACCTTGGTTGGCAGCTCCTTATCCATTTGGTATAGCGGGTCCGACTAGGGATAATGGGACCAGTTTCCCAATCTAAGGGTGTATGTGTGTGTGTGTGCAGAGTTGGATGTTGCTGATCTAAGAATACTTAAAGCTAATTTAATTCAAAATTTTAAACTAAGTCTGTGCTATTGTAATCTAATGAGAAACAACACATCTAAGCTATGCTAACCCGGGGTGTATTTCTTCTAATATGCGATCTGAAGAGATTTCAAACAATAATTGGTAATAAAGATCATTCAGCTATCATAAGAATATAATTCAATTAAGATAAACCACTTTGCATAAAAGTTACGCAAAACAGTTGTGAACAACATATCGCATAATAAGTTATTCATATATCAGACATAATTAAATGGCTCCACCATACAAAAGTGCCAAATGGTAACTCATACATTCATGCAGTAACATATAAACAACTGAAAACTGTATATCACTTTAAGAATATAAGCAGAAATTGCCAAGAGATAAAAGTACCATTTATGACTAATCCTACTCATAAGCTTCAAGAAAAAACGATTTATCTCTACTTGTTCTAACATCTACTAAGAGTAAAAAAGTGCAACATCAGTAGCAGAGATCAAATGCAAACATTAATAAATCTCGATCCATCCATTCATCAAAACCTCCTCTGAGGGTGCAGAAGTGCATGTTCCGAGGACAAGTTTTTGACAAATTTCTGGACTCTTCTCCAAATGCATGAGATGGGTTAAAATACTACTTCCTAATTCTAATAATAGTGTATTTACAAAACTTAGGATGCGGTTTTCAAATGACCGTCCTTTTTCTAATCTAATTTTAAAGAAAAAACAAAATTCTAAAATAAGCTACTTCTGAATTTGGTCTTTAAAGCTGCAAGTGTTCATCATGGGCTTGAGGAGAGTCGGCTGACTGACTTCTGCTCTAAGCTGGGCTGCGAAAACAGAATCTATGAGAGCTGGCACTACTTTTTCGGCCGCGTTTATGATGCATTTCACAATCATCCATTGACTATGCGGCTTGACCAAGTATGCCCAGTAACACTCCCAATTTAACCTGTTTAATGCTTGGATCGCTTTTCCCTTTTCCTGCGCCTTCTGCTTCCATTCTGCTTCCAGTGGTAGTTTATTGGGTAGGTACCCTCGGGTGTTCTCTTCGATTAAATTGGCCCTGTGTAAATTCTCATTTACACAGTCTCTTTCCCTATATAACATGAATCTTTGGAGGTCATCTGGAGACAACTTTGACTAAGCTTCCCGCAAAATTTCCTGGAGTGAGCTTTTACTCTGAAATAAATCATCGAACAAATCTTTCTTTCCAATGAAAACTTTTATTTTGACGTTCGTTGTCAAATCTTGGGCAGCTTCATTTGGGTCAAATGACCTTGCTGGGAATTTAAATAATTGTAGACATGTCACATTCTCCACTTCGGTGAAAGTGTGTCCTACTTCGAACAATGAAAAGGCCCCACAAGCTATAGGAAACTGAGGCCATATGGCCTTCTTTTTGTCTTTTAGGTCTTTGGTCAGGCCGCCTTCTGAACAGGTTTGATATGCAATTTCCCGAGCCAAAAGTTTATCGGGGATATACAGAGGCAGGATATGAGGAGGTACAGTGCTTCCAAACACTTAATATAGGTGAACCATTCTTCCCCGAACCATATTGCGATGGGGATGATATCTATCTATGCCTCGGGTGAGCACCTCGGGGGGTCTTCATCATACATCATTCTATACAAGGGTAAGATAAGCCCGTGACAAATCTGGTAGAAGTGTGGGACGAACTGAGAATCCCATAACATCTTATGATAAACATGGATAGGTAATGGGTCCTGGGTAGTCCATTTCCAACCCATAGTGGGAAATTTAGACACATAACAAATAGAATCCATAACATATGCGGACATATAAAAAGGAGGATAGATCCTTTGAGACAAGGATCTTTTAGACCGGTAATTGATAATAGCCGTGTATAGATTATCAGAAAAGATCTTGGCCCAATCCATAATATCGGCATTTGTGGCAGCATCGTTTTTGTCTTTTTTGAGCGGCTCCTCTTTTCTGGACCAATCTTTGGTGGTCTCTGCTAGGTTTGGGTTCTCTGCCACAAATTTCTTAACGAATTGTGCATTGTAAGTCACCTGCAGTTCAGGAAGATGATACATAAGCTTTAAATCTTGTGCAGCGAATGATCCGATGAGCCCATGTCCTTGAATCTTGAATTGTCTGTTGTTCATCTCTGCATTGTCAAGAATCCACTTGATCATATCTTTTTATCCGTATATGATAGAATTTTGGGCCTTGCTGCTATCCGGTGAAGAAATGAACATGCTAGCTCCTCTAAGTACGCCTCGGAAGAGCGTTGTGAGCCCGCGACCACAGCAGCCTTCATTATTCTGGGATTCTCTTCTTTGAGCAGTCTGTACATGCTTTCCCATGTCGATATCCCAGCGTCTCTGTTACAGGCTGTGTCTGTATACAAAGGCGCCATCTCCTTCGTCTTTTCCTTCGCCTCAGAGCCTTGAGCTTTATTTTTCTTTCCCATTTCTTCCTGCGTTTGGCTTTGAATCATCTTTAGTTCTTCGTTCCTACAGCTTACGAGTGAAATGGAAATGATTGATCAAGAAAGGTGATGGGAGAGTTTTAAATGCAACAGATATATCAAATATGACACCTTACGTGAAGTAATTCTTTACAAAAGCACGCATCTTCATTTCATTTAATAGCTGACAACTAATTCCTTTACTATCATTAAAAACACATGATCTTGAGTTAGATTATGGTAAGTGGCTTTTCTTTGAATAGCGTGCCCGAAGGATTCGTGATGAAGTGATTTATGATTTGCTTACGTAACATCACAGATTGCGCCATCGCAAATCGCAACATCGCAGATCACGCAAACATACGAATATAATATCGCAGCGATCGCAACATCGCAGGTCGCAGAAGTTTAATGTTTGCCGAATCTTGTCAGCTCATTTCTGCGATATGCGATCTTGCGATCGGTGTTATCGCAGATCGATAAATCTTGAAGTTTTTTCCTTATGAGTATTACTTTATTGCGATGCGATATTATGCTTAACATGAGAGTCTTGCGCATACCGATATTATAGAGAAATGGAGGTATTTCCTATCTCTTTTGCAACGCGGCTTTAAAGATATTTCCCTTATCATAGACTTAGGTTAAAAAATATTCAAAAGACCTTCCTAAGCTTACGATGGTAACCTTATTTTGAAGAAAGGAAACTCTTGCTTTTTTTCTAAAGTTTAACTAAGGGTCCCCATTCATTTAGTATTTTGGACAACACTTAAATGAACAAGGGGGGGGGGGGGGGGGGTGTTGCTGGCCACAACAATTGGCGATTCACTTGGGAGAACCAGTTATCTCTGATCTTTTATTGATGTTTTCAAACTTCCGAAACAAAAAACAATTTCTCAGAAAACTTAAACTTTATTATAAAAAGATAAAGCATATTATACTTCAAACTATCAATGATATTTTGTTTCAACCTCTTTCTATTTTAATTACTTGTATCCTCAGCTTGTCCTTGCATTTACATCAGCCATTACTTGGTCTTGTAAAAAAAAAAAAAAAAGTCTTCCCTGTGTAGCAGCCTTTTAAATATGCTCCTTCGTCGTAGGTAGAGCCTCTGCTGCTAGCTGGCATCCATAGCCTCGACAGGGTTACCTATTACCCAGTAATGATCCTTTATCCTGCTTAAGGTGATCTACAACTCTTAAAGAAAAAAACCAGATTGATACTTTTTCCTTTTTTTTATTCTTAAAGAACAATGTCTTGGTTTGGTAGCCAAATTATGACACAGTCATTCACTTGATTTACACTTTTGCTGAACAAGCTGGCTCGCGATGAGACCCCTTGTCTTGTGATTTCAATAATCTTAAGTCATTGCCCTGTTTTGGTGGACAGTAATGGCAAAGTCAGCAAGTTATAATATCTGTGATCATGATAAGCCGGCTCGTGATGAGACCTCTTATTCTTCAAGATATAGTGTATCCTTGGGTCTTTTTCTAAATGCTGTGATTTTCATTAGCAGGGAGGAAATCAATTTTCCTTAAGAAAGTTCTGGATGACAATAATAGAGTTTTTTGGAAATGGCTGTTTCTACAGGGAATCCTTATTTTGTTATTGATGCCTTTCATTGTACTAACATAAAACAATTTCTTCACTAAGATTGCTTTCTTCAAATTTCTTGGAGTTGAAACTAGTATCATATCTGGGTTAAAGTTCTATTGATAATAAAGATCAAGTTTCCAAAAGATTTGCTATTTATAGAAGCAGAAGTTCAAAATCTTGATAGAGAAAAGGTGTCTTTAGTAAATGTCAAATGCTGTTAACCATAGCAAATTTTATTATGGAGAAAAATATTTAACGAAATGAGAGGTAGACATTACCTAGGTTTATGTACAGAATAGGGATAATCTCTTCTCTTCTTTTGCGTACCAACTATTAACAGTAAATTATAAACCTAATAACCTAGCTAAATTACTCCTACTCCTATTCTAACTATATGCAAAAAATTAACTAGGTGAAATGATATTTCCAGTGGAACCATCTTTTCATTTTTATTCCTACACGTATGTAACTTTCAAACATCAGTGTTAAGAACAAAACTTTTCATGGATTGTTAATGTTGGATGTGGAATAAGAATGTGTAGCTTCAGTTGGAATTCGTCTGAAATTTCTTTCTTTTGAAAACTTCTTTCCAACTGGATACCTATTGGATCATAAAAATCAGGATGAATTTCTGTTATGGATTGATGATCTCGTAATAGGAAAGATGACAAGCCAGGTTGCGAATATGATTTTTCAGTTTTAATGGCCTGTAACCTACTGTGCGTTAGCTTTTAGCAATTCCTTGTAAAAGGAAAGTTTCCATATATAAATCACTAAATAAATCAATGAACAATAGATGGAAATTTTTGGAAAGAGATTTATCAATTGGCGCGAATTTCTGACAAGTTTCGAAAGGTACTTTCCTTCGTTGATGGTGTTTTGGATGCCAAAGAAGTTTTTTAAGGAAGTCTGATATTGATTGATCTTGGAATTGAAAAATTTCTATACTTCCTTGACACAATTTAGTTTTCCAAAATGGTAGCACATCTTTCGAATGTTCTTTGATAAGGTGCTCAACATACCATAGTAATCTATCAAAAGTCTGAAAATTTAAAACACAATCCGATTTTGTACAAAATGAGTGCAAGTGAGAAAGAAAGAAATGATTATCTGTACAAATAATGTTACAACACAACTGGGATTGACTTGGAATATCTTGTTTTTCACAAGAACTGGCCAGAATTATGGGATCCGAGCAATTTCAAATTTCGTCTTGTGAATCAGAAGACGAGTTATGATTGTGAACAGGCATGGGGGTTTCCTCATGATATGAATCATAGATCGGGGTATTGTCTTGGATAGTAAAATCATGCAAATGATCTTTTACTTTGAAATGAGGATTGACTGATATGATTCCTGAATTAGAATATCTCTCATTATCTGAGCTTTGTTGAGTTACTTGGGATAAATCAACAACATCATCGTTGTCAAAGTAGCTATCATAAATGATTTTACAGGTTTCCCTAGATTTCTCTTTTTCATCATATATTTTCAGACAAGGAAGGTCAAGTGGTTCTTGTTTGTAAATGATCAAAGGATGTTCTATAACTGTCTTTTTATCTTGAAAACCTAATGATGACTCATTTGAATAATCCTCTGTACTTTTTGACATATCTTTAATATTGAGAGGGGAAAAATTATCATCACTAAAAACATCAGGATAAAGAGAAAAATGCGATTTTGGAACAATGCATTTGAAAATATCATCATGGAAAAATCTTTGTTCATCAGATTCATCATAGACATCGGGCTTTAGATCATACCTTTGTGTACTGATACTTTTTGAAAGAGAAATAGTTTGCTGTTCTAACCTTGGTCTGCATTTGTTGATTTGGAACGATATTATCTGACCTTGTATCAAAGTCATCTCCTGGTTCCAAGGCATGCTTTCCTCCAGCATTCTCGCTTTTGTCTTCTCGCATTAGAGCATGCATGTCTCCTATGCTTTGGGAACTTTCTTCATCATGGCTGATTTGTATATTCAAGTTGGAATTCTCATTCACATTAAAAGAAAATGAGACAAAGCTTGGACTAATTTCTGCTTGATCAGACATAGGAGGCAGGGAATGCTCAGCATAATCTGAAGATTCTTCATCCATGAGTTCACTTTCAAGATCATACTTTAGACAATTAAGATGAAATCGCATATTAAAATCCCTAACAGATTCATCTTGTTTCCGTAGATAATCAATTTCATCATCTACCTGGTCATAGTCATAAAAATCAAATTCACAAATGAAAGTCTTGACGAATTGGTCCCAGTTGTGAATTGAGGCAACTGGGAGGGTTCTGCACCATTTTCTAGCTTCCGCTGTGAATGTAAGAGTGAAAATTCTGCATAAAACGCCTTCATCAATTCTTTGAACATCCGAACTTGAAACTCTTTGAATAAATTGAAGAGCATAATTAAAAGCAGAAGAATTATTCTTACCATTGAATTTTACCTAAGACAAGAGTCTTACCACTTCAGGTGGAGTGTTGGAAAAGGTAGGAACATGGATGCAACTCCAAATGGGAAGTTTGCGAGCAGCCATCCTGATTCAAATGTTACAATTGAAAATCATTCCAACAGACACTATGTTCAGGCCCTCCCTCTAGCGCCAAATATGTTGAAGCCCCGAAACTCGGGTCGACAGCAAGGGGGATACCCACCCGGTCCGGACCTTGGTTGGCAGCTCCTTATCCGTTTGGTATAGCGGGTCCGACTAGGGATAATGGGACCAGTTTCCCAATGTAAGGGTGTATGTGTGTGTGTGCAGAGTTGGATGTTGCTGGTCTAAGAATACTTAAAGCTAATTTAATTCAAACTTTTAAACTAACTCTATGCTATTGTAATCTAATGAGAAACAACACATCTAAGCTATGCTAACCCGGGGTGTATTTCTTCTATTTGCGATCTAAAGAGATTTCAAACAATAACTGGTAATAAAGATCATTCAACTATCATAAGAATAGAAATCAATTAAGATAAACCATTTTGCATAAAAAGTTAGGCAAAACAGTTGTGAACAGCATATCGCATAATAAGTTATTCATATATCAGAGATAAATAAATGGCTCCACCATACAGAAGTGCCAAATGGTAACTCATACATTCATGCAGTAACATATAAACAACTGAAAACTGTATATCACTTTAAAAATATAAGCAAAAATGGCCAAGAGATAAAAGTACCATTTATGACTAATCCTACTCATAAGCTTCAAGCAAAAACAATTTATCTCTACTTGTTCTAACATCTACTAAGAGTACAAAAGTGCAACATCAGTAGAAGACATCAAATGCAAACATTAATAAATCTCGATCCATACATTCATCAAAACCTCCTCTGAGGGTGCACAAGTGCATGTTCCGAGGACAAGTTTTTGACAAATTTCTGGACTCTTCTCCAAATGCATGAGAAGGGTTAAAATACTACTTCCTAATTCTAATAATAGTGTATTTACAAAATTTAGGATGCGGTTTTCAAATGACCGTCCTTTTTCTAATCTAATTTTAAAGAAAAAACAAAATTCTAAAATAAGGCTACTTCTGAATTTGGTCTTTAAAGCTGTAAGTGTTCATCATGGGCTTGAGGAGAGTCGGCTGGCTGACTTTTGCGCTGAGTTGGGCTGCGAAAACAGAATCTATGAGAGCTGGCACTACTTTTTCGGCCGCATTTATGATGCATTTCACAGTCATCCATTGACTATGCGGCTTGACCAAGTATGCCCAGTAACACTCCCAATTTAACCTGTTTAATGCTTGGATCGCTTTTCCCTTTTCCTGCGCCTTCGGCTTCCATTCTGCTTCCAGTTGTAGTTTATTTGGTAGGTACCCAGGGGTGTTCTCTTCGATGAAGTTGGCCCTGTGTAAATTCTCATTTACACAGTCTCTTTCCCTGTATAACATGAATATTTGGAGGTCATCTGAAGACAACTTTGACTAAGCTTCCCGCAAAATTTCCTGGAGTGAGCTTTTACTCTGAAATAAATCATCGAACAAATCTTTCTTTCCAACGAATACTTTTATTTTGACGTTCGTTGTGAAATCTTGGGCAACTTCATTTGGGTCAAATGGCCTTGCTGGGAATTTAAATAATTGTAGACAAGTCACATTCTCCACTTTGGTGAAAGTGTGTCCTACTTCGAACAATGAAAAGGCCCCACAAGCAACAGGAAACTGAGGCCATATGGCCTTTTTTTTTTCTTTTGGGTCTTTGGTCAGGCCGCCTTTTGAACAGGTTTGATATGCAATTTCCCAAGCCAAAAGTTTATCGGGGATATACAGAGGCAGGACATGAGGAGGTACAGTGCTTCCAAACACTCTAATATAGGTGAACCATTCTTCCCCGAACCATCTTGCGATGGGGATGATATCTATCTGTGCCTCGGGTGAGCACCTCGGGGGGTCTTCATCATACATCATTCTATACAAGGGTAAGATAAGCCCGTGACAAATCTGTTAGAAGTGTGGGACGAACTGAGAATCCCATAACATCTTATGATAAACATGGATAGGTAATGGGTCCTGGGTAGTCCATTTCCAACCCATAGTGGGAAATTTAGACACATAACAAATAGAATCCATAACATATGCGGACAGATAAAAAGGAGGATAGATCCTTTGAGACAGGGATCTTTTAGACCAGTAATTGATAATAGCCATGTATAGATTATCAGAAAAGATCTTGGCCCAATCCATAATATCGGCATTTGTGGTAGCATCATTTTTGTCTTTTTTGAGCGGCTCCTTTTTTCTGGACCAATCTTTGGTGGTCTCTGCTAGGTTTGGGTTCTCTGCCACAAATTTCTTAACGAATTGTGCATTGTAAGTCGCCTGCGGTTCAGGAAGATGATACATAAGCTTTAAATCTTGTGCAGCGAATGGTCTGATGAGCCCATGTCCTTGAATCTTGAATTGTCTATTGTTCATCTCTGCATTGTCAAGTATCCACTTGATCATATCCGTATATGGTAGAATTTTGGGCCTTGCTGCTATCCGGTGAAGAAATGAACATGCTAGCTCCTCTAAGGATGCCTCGGAAGAGCGTTGTGAGCCCGCGACAACAGCAACCTTCATTATTCTGGGATTCTCTTCTTTGAGCAGTCTGTACATGCTTTCCCATGTTGATATCCCTGCATCTCTGTTACAGGCTGTGTCTGTATACAAAGGCGCCATCTCCTTCGTCTTTTCCTTCGCCTCAGAGCCTTGAGCTTTATTTTTCTTTCCCATTTCTTCCTGCATTTGGCTTTGAATCGTCTTTAGTTCTTCGTTCCTGCAACTTACGAGTGAAATGGAAATGACTGATCAAGAAAGGTGATGGAAGAGTTTTAAATGCAACAGATATATCAAATATGCCACCTTACGTGAAGTAATTCTTTACAAAAGAACGTGTCTTCATTTCATTTAATAGCTGACAACTAATTCCTTTACTATCATTAAAAGCGCATGATCTTGAGTCAGATTATGGTAAGTGGCTTTTCTTTGAATAGCGTGCCCGAAGGATTCGTGATGAAGTATTTATGATTTGCTTACGTAACATCGCAGATCGCGCCATCGCAAATCGCACCATCGCAAATCGCGCAAACATACGAATATAATATCGCAGCGATCGCAACATCGCAGGTCGCAGAAGTTTAATGTTTGCCAAATCTTGTCAGCTCATTTCTGCGATATGCGATCTTGCGATCGGTGTTATCACAGATTGGTAAATCTTGAAGTTTTTTCCTTATAAGTATTACTTTATTGCGATGCGATATTATGCTTAACACGAGAGTCTTGCGCATACCGATATTATAGAGAAATGGAGGTATTTCCTATCTCTTTTGCAACGCGGCTTTAAAGATATTTCCCTTATCATAGACTTAGGTTAAAAAATATTCAAAATACCTTCCTAAGCTTACGATGGTAACCTTATTTTGAAGAAAGGAAACTCTTGCTTTTTTTCTAAAATTTAACTAAGGGTCCCCATTCATTTAGTATTTTGGACAACACTTAAATGAACAAGGGGGGGGTGTTGCTGGCCACAACAGAACCTGAAGCGGTTGCGGAAATAAGAGCCTGACAACTACAAAATCGATCAACTTTACACTATCTAATCAAGTGGAAGAACTTAACCATTGAAGACTCCATATGGGAAGATGAAAATTTTATACAAAAGTATCCAAAAATACTCAAGCATTGAGGAAAACACTTTTTTTAAGGAGAGGGGCATGTTAGGTCCCTATACTACTAGGGTAGTCCCTTATTGTTATTAGTGCAACCCTCTTATTGTATTGTTGTGCCCATGTATTCCCCATATTGTTATTATTGTGCCCCATAGAAGCCCACTATTTTTATTGTTGTGCCCTTACATTATTATTATTATGTCGACTCTAATTATATTGTGACCCCTTAGATTCCTATATATATAAAGGAGGTCTTGTCATTTGTATAATGGAATGATTGTTCATTTGTGTAATTTAAAGGAGGATTCCCCCTCGAAGAGGCTAATTTTTAATTCGTTGATCTATTTCTTCTTATATTTTGTGAGCTGGTTGCATTCCAATGTGAATATGTTAGTGAATGTTGGTGATCAATGATCAAAGATTGCTAAAGGTGTTTTGTGGCAATTGTTTGAAGAGAGAAAAATATTTTTTTATCTAAGGAAGTGGCCTTCATTATTTGAGATTGAAAATGGTATGAAAGAACAATCACTGAGGCCAGGAAAGTGGTAGCTTGCAAATCAGGGTGTTAGCTCCTTCCACTAATTGATGGTAAACATTTAGGGGTTGGAGCTGCTTTTCATAGTAGTTGATAAACTTAGGTGTTGTAGTTCCTTTTAGTCATATATAATAAATCAGGGAGTTGTAGCTTCCTTCTAGTTGTATCTAGCGAACCTTGTAACAACAAGTAGAATCTTTCCTTTGAGAAGTAATTTGAAGAAACTTTGAAGAATCTAGGTGTTCCATTTGTACTTCAAAATATTGATTTTTTTGTTACTGATATGAATTAATTTTTGAATTGTTTATTGGCTTCCTAGTATTCTACATAAGTAAACTAATTCTTTAAAATTTCCTACAATACTGATTCACCCCCCAGTGGTTTCCTGATTTCTAACAATTTATATTAGAGTGAAACCAAGTATCAATCAATATCATATGACAAGACATAAAGTGCAAATTTATCCCTTTATAGGAAGTCAAAGGAGACAATGTCACCTTTGGAAATAATGAACCATGAAGGATAATTGGAAAACGCACAGTCAATGTTGATGATGGAAGGAAAAAAATCAAAATGTTCTACTTGTTGAAGGGTTAAAGTATAATATACGAAGTGTAATTCAAATTGTTGGTTAAGGGTATGATCTCACATTCCATTTCAAAGGATGTGAAATAATAAAAGTAGGTTCAAGAAGATTGGTAGAAAATGTAATTATGTATATAATGCATCTCCCAAATAGGTAAAATATAAGACCGATCTAAACACTCCTAGGCACATAAAGGCTACATTAAACCTTCCTTTTTGCACTTAACAACACTTTCCTAATTAATTAGTCCTTAGGAAATTCAAGGAGAATTTTCATGCTTTATGTGCTTAACATGATTATTATGTAGGATAGTAAGGGGGTTCTGTAAAGATTTCAAGGACATCCAACCAAATATATTCATGGGGCCAAATCCCTACTACAAAACACTTCCAGCTTAGCTGGACGAGGATAATAAATACTCCTTCCTACTATTGCATGGTAACCCATGAAAAATGATCTATTTTTTTAGAGATTTTGGAGGGAAAGAAGTACTCCCTTCAAGGAGGCTACCCCATACCCATTTAGTATAAATAGAGGGCATGAGTGTCCAAGTAAAATAAGTAGGAGCAACTGATCCATATTTATGAAGGAATGAAATGAAAGACAGATATAAAAAAAAACATAGAGATATAATGAAAACAAAACTTCAATTCATTAATAAGAAACAACTGAAAATTATTTACATGCAGGATGGAAATAAACTAGCTCAAGCAATGGTAGCTTATCTATGAGAAGAGATGTACTGGTTACCCTCCTTCTGAAATTTATTACAATGAGGCGTGAAGGTCAATTTATTATTGAGAAACAATAGAAAAACATAAATATCCAAAAACCTAACCCTAGGAGATGAAGTGCCAAAAATCTGTGGGGCCCGTTAGGGTAAATTGGTACATCAATTTCCCAAGGTCGTAACTTTGGCATGTGATCTCCATTTTATAGGTATGATACCACATTACAAATAAAGTTTTGACTGAAAACTCAAATTGCAAGTTATAGGTTTTCTCATTTTCCAGAAAAACATCGTTTACTGCCTCAAAATGGCTTCAGAAGTTCAGGACCCGAAAATCTACCAAAATTAGTAAATTGTTCTACAATTAAGGAAACTGAAATAAATAGTGGTGTGGGTCCAAGTGGAATAGGTGGGTGGCAACCAATATCCACCTAGACCAATCCTTTCCCCTTAGGCAGAAATTCTCCCCATTATGTTGAGTGCCTCTATGAGATGGGGAAAATTCTACTGAATCTAGTCCCTGACGAGCCACTTGCCTTGGTGCAGGAGTTGGCCAACTTTGAAAACCCGATAGAGTTGGATATTCTACTGACAAGTTATATTGATATGCATGTCCATGATCCAATAAATTGTGGCCTATTCCATATAGTCTTAGTTTAACCTTGTTGGTGTGAATTGTTCTGCAATGCTAATGTGTCCAGTGATGGTGGAAAGTATAGTTGAAGGCGGTCCACATTGAACACTGGGTGTAGGCCAAGTAATGGGGGAATGTGGATATCAAAATAATTGTCTCCCATAGCCTTGGTGATGGTGTAAGGACCACATCGGAGTGGTTTGAGCTTTTGATGGGCTCTAGTAAGGCATTCTTTCTACAAAGGTAACCAAACTTTGTCGCCCACCTCAAACTTGTGTGGCACCTGATGTTGATCATATCGTTGCTTGTAATTGCCATTAGACTTCTCCAAGATGTCACAAACCTTCTGGAATATGTACTAGATGTGTTTAATAAACGTTTTTGCTTTATCAACCTCATACTATACATGTGTGGATTATGTTTGTGTAGTCACATGAGGCATGGCAACATCAATGAGACACAATGGTTTAAACTCCAGATCAACTTGAAAGGTACTGTGATCAGTAGAGCTATGGAGATCTTTGTTATAGTTGTGTTGCACATAGGGAAGGCTCACATCCTAGTTTCGTGGATGCTTGGAGTTTTACATGTAAAGTATGTGCATGATCATGTTGTTGACGAAATCTATCCATGTTGGCATTATGACATAGGTTTGGTGCTATGACATAGGTGTTGTCCTTGATGGAAACTCACTCAAATGATAGATCACAGTTCAAGCTCTCAAAATGAAGGAAAAATATATATATCCATGTTCCTCTTAACTAAGTCGTGTATACACGCGAGATCGCTGATCAAATGACGTGTATATGTATGCACGCACTTTCATGCAAGGAAAAGTGCGTACATGTGGGAAAACTTATTTTTGGTCCATGGTATTTAATCCTTGATATTTGGACCTATGGTTTTGGACCATGGTATCTTGTTCGAAGTTTTGAACCCAGGTATTGGGTCCATGGTATTGATTCTCTATGGTTTTGGACCATGGTATTGAGTAAGGCCTAAGACTATAAAAGGGGAAGGAGATCATGAGGCAAAGGCATTCACTCAAGCATTGAATTTCTTATGAAGAAGAAGATCTAGAATTGGGTTATGGTGCATAGCTAGATCTGAACTAAGGAGGAACCTGAGCACTAGAAGAAGGATAGGCTCTATTGATGGGTCAATATCTTAGGGCTTGAATAGTAATATCTTTGTGTGATTTTGATTTGTTATATTTGGCACATGGCTTGATCTATAAATATAATAATCTGGGTATAACTGATCTCTGAATAAGTGAAAAGGGTAAATTATCTTTTATAGATCTGTACGCAGGTTCGACACAGCAAAGGCATGTATACACGCTGTTTCAGTAAGTCAAAGTAGCGTATACGTTGGTTGGCCTTAATACAGAAGCGTATGCACGTAGGTTATACATATTGAAGTAGCGTATGTCTCATGAAATATGTTTTAGCTACTTCCGTTTAATGCTGCAGTGTTCTGGGTTCAGAATTTTTCCTGGTTACTGTTAATGTATTCTGGATATAGCATTCAGAAAAGTAATTGGTTGATTCAGTTTTGATTGAAGAAAAGGAGATTGGATGATGCAGATGTATTTGATGTTTGATTATTGTAATTGATGGATCCAGTCTGAAAATTTATGAAACATGCTCCTTGGGAGAAAAGAGAAGCTTGTAACCTTTTGTAGGTTAACACCTACATACTAGTACATCAGCTAGTACAAGAGCTAAGGGGGTTGTAGCTCCCTTCCAAGAGAAGTTGGCGAACAAGAGAAGGTTGTAGCCTTCTGCAGGTAGAAGCCTGCGTACTGGTATAAGATTACACCAGTACAAAAATATTGTAAAAAGAAGTTTCTTATCAAAAGAAGATAGAGACGAATTGCAGAAGGTGGTTTTCACCCACATTGGGTTTCCACCTTATATCTTGTGTCCATGTGTGTGATGATCTGTTCTGTTTTACTGCACCTGTTTACTGTTCTTATGGTTAAAGAAGTTCTGATGCACTTATTAAAGATCAACATTTAATTAATCATAAGTTTATTGATATACGCTGGTTGCTTTAGTCACAGTAGTGTATATACGTAGTTTCCCATAAGTGAAGTATCGTATACAAATCTAATTGTGAAATGAGAAAGAATTGATTTGATAATACTGATTCACCACCCTCCCAGTATTATTTCCAACAATTGGTATCAAAGTAGGTCCTTCCGAAGAAGCTTGATCACTTAAAGGAAGATCTATCATCATGAGAAACTATGAAAAAGAGGCATCTATTAGGCCACCAATCTTTGATGGGAGCAACTTCATCTATTGGAAGGTAAGAATCACAACCTATCTTCAATCTCTTGGTACAGAAGTTTGGGATATCGTGGAAGTAGGGTACACATTTCCATCATCAACTCCTACGGATACGGCTGGTAAGAAGCAGTATGAAGCAAATTCAGAGGATTTCAATACTCTATTAGGGAGTTTATCTCAATCAGAATTCGTCAAGGTTATGCAGCTCAAAACCACAAAAGAAATATGGGACAAGATTGTTCTGAGCTATGAAGGAGACGATCAGGTAAAATGTGCAAAACTACAAACTCTCAGAATTCAATATGAAAATATTAGAATGCACAATGATGAAAGTGTGGCTAATTATTTCTTACGTATAGATGAGATTGCTAATCGTATGAAAAACTTGGTTGAAGAAATAAAATAAGTTAATTTGGTTGAAAAGGTGCTAAGATATTTGTCTTCTAAGTTTTAATCAAACGTTTCTACCATAGAAGAAAAGAAGGATCTACAGAGCATTACCCTGTCACAGCTGCACGGAATCCTAACTGCTTTCGAAATGAAAAAAGGGGGACCATCAGACAGGAGAGAAGTCACATTCAAAGCTTCAGGAAAAGGAGATTACAATGAGTCAGGACATATGTCAGAAGGAGAGGAAGAATCAAACTTTGTCAAGAACCTTCAATGGGGTTCTGGAAGATTCAGAGGTAAGCTACCTTTCAAATGCTTTTCTTGTGGAAGAGTCGGTCACTATGCAGCCAAGTGTCCTCATAAAGATAAGCTTGAAAAAGGTAAGGAACCAGTTAGATGGAACAGGAAAAATAATGTAAGTAAGAAGAGCTATTATACTCATGAAGACAGTGATGGATTTTCAATTAGTGATGAAGATGAGCAATGTAATGATTATAGACTTTTGATGGCTTTTGAAGATGATGATTTCTTGGATGCTATAGATGAAGATGATCTCTATGAAGAAATTTATAAACTTAAAATCTGTTTAGAAGAAAAGAGTATGATCATAGATACTCTGACATTCCAACTTGATAAAAGGGAAAAACACAATGAAAAGTTAGAATGTGAAATTGTGGGACTTAGAAAAGATATTGAGAAAACAAAAGCTGTTAATCTTATATTTACTAAAGGATCTAAAACTTTAGATGAGACTATCAAAGTGTAGCATTCTCCTCTAATCAAGACAGGTCTTGGATATTCTGAAGAAGCATCTAAAGCATAGAAGCCATCCACCTCCAAAAGTTATCTTGATGCAGAAAGGAGAAGTGAACAGGTTGACAATCGATAGCAAAGGCATATAGCAGATCACCAAGTAACTCATGGTCAATCTACTTCAAGGATGAACAGAGATCACCAAGTAAATCGGGGGAAATCTACTTCAAGGATGAACAAAAGTTATAACCAACCATAGGTAAATCATTCTCAATTTTCCTCAAGAATGAATGTCTATGGAAACTAAAATCACCTGGACAATAGGTTTGATAATCACAAGAATTTCTTCAATGGCCAATGTTTCTCTTGTCATAACTTTGGACACAAATTAGCTCAATGTGTTACATACAAGACCATAATGACCAGAGAAGCACGAAATTAAAGGAATGTGACTGGAATCATGAAAAGAACCTACAATAACTTTTCTTCTCTTGAAAATGAAATAGAATGTTCTATTTGTAACAACTTCGATCATGAAGATTCTGAATGCAGGAGTAGGTTTTGGCAAACAACTCAGAAGGAGCAAGCTTCATTGAGTCCCAAAACATGGAGAAAGAAAGAACTGCAACTAGAAAGATGTGGTATAGCCTTATATGTGGAAGGACAGGAAAATGAGTGGTACATCGACAATGGATGCTTGAAACATATGATAGGTGATAAAGAAAAACTTCAGTCATATAGTGCCTTAGAAAAGGAAAGGAAGGTCTCATTTTGAAATGACACCCCTGCACTCATAAAAGGTAAAGGTTTTGTTCTTTTGAAAGAAAAGGTCAAAGCTGGAAATGTTATGTATGTTCATGGCTTAAAGCATACTCTATTGAGTGTCAGTCAAATGTGTGATCAAGGAAATGAGGTAATATTTCGATCAAATGGATGTATTGTTTGTGAGCTTGATACAGGAGAAACAATGATCAAAGGCATAACAACTCCAAATGATTTATACATACTCAAGGGAGGACAACAAAAATGCTATCTAAGAAATAATGATGAACACTGGCTATGGAACAGAAGATTGGGGCATCTAAGCTTCTCTCAGATAAGGAAAGCATGCAAATATCAGGCGGTTCATGATCTCCCTAAAATTAGTATTCCAAACAATACAATAAGCAAATCATGTCAGTTTGGTAAGTAAACTAGAACTAATTTCCCTGAGAAGGAAGGATCAGCAAGTAAGCCACTTGAACTTTTCCATATAGATGTATGTGGTCCATCCAGGAAAAGGTCACCTCGAGGAGAAGAATACTTCATATTGTTCATTGATGACTTTTCTAGGATGTGTTGGATAGGATTTCTAAAGCATAAAGATGAAGCTTCTTAAAAGTTCAAAGCATTCAAAGCCTTGGTTGAAAACGGATTAGATCACAGAATCAAATTCCTTAGGTCTAATCAAGGAGGGGAATTTTCCTCGGATGAATTTTTTGATTTTTGTGAAGAACATGGAATAAGAAGGGAATTCTCTACTCCAAGGACTCCTCAGCAAAATGGAGTAGTAGAAAGGATGAACAGAACGGTTCAACAAATGGCTTGTGCTATGCTTGATGAGTCTGGAACTCCTGCAACCTTCTGGGGTGACGCTGCATTTTATATCGTTACTATTCTCAACAAGACAAACATCCAGGTGAATAGCACTCAAACTCCTCATGAACTCTGGTATGGTAAGACTCCTACGGTAAAATACATCAAAATTTTTGGAAGCAAATGTTACATCAAAAGGACTGATGAAACCTTGGCAAGTTTGAACCTAGAGTAGATGAAGGCATTCTCCTTGGTTACTCTCCCCAAAGCAAAGGGTATAAGTGTTACAATAAAAGACTTAGAAATATTGTTTAAAGTATTGATGTAGTGGTTGATGAAGAAGGAAACAATCCAAGGCAGGTAAAATTTGAAGATTTCGAAGATGATGAGGACTATCCTTCAACATCAAATCATACTAATGATGAAGAAGAAACCTATGGGGCACTAGAAGAACAGATAAGGGTACAAGAAAAGACTCCATCCAGGTATGTCTAGAAGAATCATCCAGAGACTCAAATTTTGGGGCAGAAAGAGGTAGGTGTACTAACAAGAAGAACTATTTCAGAAGCTTCAAGCTATCTAGCATTGCTGTCCTCCACTGAACCACGAAATGTAAGTGAAGCATGCAAAGATGAATGTTGGGTCAAGGCCATGAATGAAGAATTTGAGCAGATTAAAAAGAATAACACTTGGGAGTTGGTTCCTAGACTAAATGATGAGAATGTCATAGGGACAAAATGGATATTCAAAAACAAGCTGAATGAGAATGGAGATGTTATTAGAAATAAGGCCAGACTTGTTTATAAAGGGTATGCTCAACAATAAGGCATAGACTTTGAAGAAACTTTTGCACCAGTTGCTAGACTTGATGCCATAAGAATGTTCCTAGCTCTTTCTAGCTTTCAGGAGTTCAAATTATATCAAATGGATGTGAAATATGCTTTTCTAAATGGAGACTTAGAAGAAGAAGTGTACATTGAGCAACGAGATGGATTCATCCTTGGAAATGATCCAAAACTTGTATGTAGACTCAAAAAGGCTCTCTATGGCCTTAAACAAGCTCCAAGGGCTTGGAATTTTCAGTTGGACAAATATCTGCATCAACAAGGTTTTTCAAAGGGATCAACAGATAGCAATCTATATATAAAAATTGACAATGATAAATTGCTAATACTTGTGTATGTTGATGATATCATGTTTGGTAGTAATGAAGAAACCGTGAGTCAAAACTTTGCTTTGGTGATGCAGAAAGAATTTGAAATGTCCTTACTTGGTGAGCTCACATATTTTCTTGGTTCACAAGTCCAACAAAACAAAGAAAATATTTTTCTATCACAAACCAAGTACCTCAAGTAGATCTTGAAGAAATATGGGATGGAGGATTTGAAACCAATATGTACCCCTATGGTAACAGGATGCAGCCTCAGCGCAAATGATGAATCAGCAACAGTACATCAACCAACCTATAGATCCATGATTGGTAGTCTACTCTATTTGACAGGTACCTGACTAGACATCATGCATGTAGTGTGAATAGTTGGAAGATTCCAGGAAAATCCAAAGGAAGCACACCTTCAAGTAGTTAAGAGGATTTTTAAATATCTTCAAGGAATGCAAAATTATGGCTTATTGTATCCTAGAGATACAGATCTCACACTTCACGCATATATAGATGCAGATTGTGTAGGAAGTGTGGATGACAGAAAAAGCACTAGTGGTGGTGCATTCTTTATGGGTTCCAAATTAATATCTTGGTTCAGCAAGAAAAAAAGCTCAATTGCATTATCTACAGCTGAAGTACAATACGTGGCTACTGCATCTTGCTGCACACAACTCCTTTGGATGATGCAAACATTGCAAGACATTCAAATCACTTGTACTCCACCTATCTCCATTTTTTTGTGATAATACAAGTCCAATCAATATTTCAAACAATCCAGTCATGGTTTCGAAGACCAAGCACATACCTATCAAATATCATTTTCTCCGGGAACAGGTGCTTGAAAAAAAGGTCAAATTGGAGTATGTTTCCTCCAAGGAATAGGTTGTTGATATATTCACCAAACCATTGCCCAGGGAGACATTTGAATACCTTAGACAGAATTTGGGAGTAGTTGATGCATCATCTTGCTGTTGAAATTATCTGTTTCAGAGAACAAGGGTTGTACGCGTGTTTGATAAAGCGTATCTGCGTACATAGCCGATTTCTGTGGATACAGTCGTGTATATGTTGGATTGAAGACAAGTAATGGGGCCAGAATCAGGATGAAAAGAGTCTCATATGGGTCTGATAGAGACCATTTGGCACAGGTTCAGGGGGAGCATATACTTCTAATAATGCATTGTTGGCATTATCTTAGAAGATCTCGGTTCAATTTCATAGCTGTTTTTGTTCAGGTGGAACAGGTGTAGAGGGAGGTCATGGTTTCTGGTCTGAATGATGATTGGCAGATGCTGTTGATTATTAGTTGCTGATGACTATCATAGTCTTGTCCTAGATATTTAGTCTCTATGTCATGTATTTCTTGTATTACCAAGGTCATGTAACAGCCTATGTTGGTTTCCCCTCTATGCCTGGGATGGATGATGTAATGTTCTTATTTTATCATGTGTAAACTTTTGGTGTATCCCCACTTGGTTGGGTGGATGAGTCAATATTGGTATATCCCCACTTGGTTGGGAGATGGATGTATGAATGAGTCTTTGGTGATAGGAAGGTCATTTATGATGTATAAAGTCATGTTTCTTCTTGTAGAACATCTTTTTGCAGGCCTTGCCTACAGTCAGGGGAGCGTGGACAACTCAACAGAGCAAAGATTTTAGCACATACTTAGGGGGAGCATCACCCTTTGCCCTTGATGACAAAGGGGGATAATGAATTTAAGTGACTTGGGGTTGCCATCAAGTCCAAAGGTGGAGATTGTTGGAATTATGACATAGGTTTGGCGCTATGACACAGGTGTTCTCCTTGATGGAAACTCACTCAAATGAAAAATCACAGTTCAGGCTCTCAGAATGAAAGAAAAATATATATACGTAGGTTCCTCTTAACCAAGTCATGTATACACACAGGATCACCGATCAAACGGTGCGTATACGTATGCACGCACTTTCATGCAAGGAAAAGCATGTACATGTGGGAAAACTTATTTTTGGTCCATGGTATTTAGTCCTTGGTATTTGGACCTATGGTTTTGGACCATGGTATCTCGTCCAAAGTGTTGAACCCAGGTATTGGGTCCATGGTATTGATTCTCTATGGTTTTGGACCATGGTATTGAGTAAGGCCTAAGACTATAAAAGGGGAAGGAGATCATGAGGCAAAGGAATTCACTCAAGCATTGAATATCTTATGAAGAGAAAGATCTAGAATTGGGTTATGGTGCATAGTTGGATCTAAACCAGGGAGGAACCTAAGTGCTAGAAGAAGGATAGGCTCTATTGATGGGTCAAGATCTTAAGGCCTTGAATAGTAATATCTTTGTGTGATTTTGATTTGTTAGATTTGGCGCATGAATTGATATATAAATTTGGTAATCTGGGTATAACTGATGTCTGAATAAATGAAAAGGGTAGATTATCTTTTATAGATCTGTACGCAGGTTCGACACAGCAGAGGCACGTATACACGCTGGTTGGCCTTAATATAGAAGCATATGCATGTAGGTTATACATATCGAAGTAGCGTACGTCTCATGAAATATAATTTAGCTACATCTGTTTAACACTGTAGTTTTCTGGGTTCAGGATTGGTTCCTGTTTACTGTTAATGTATTCTGGTTACAACATTCAGAAAAGTAATTGGTTGTTTCAGTTTTGATTGAAGAAAAGGAGATTGGTTGATGCAGATGTATTTGATGTTTGATTATTGTAATTTATGGATCCAGTCTGAAAATTTATGAAACGTGGTCCCTGGAAGAAAAGAGAAGGTTGTAGCCTTCTGTAGGTCAGCACCTACATACTAGTACATCAGCTAGTACAAGAGCTAAGGGGGTTGTAGCTCCCTTCTAAAAGAAGCTGGAGAATGAGAAAAGGTTGTAGCCTTCTGCAGGTAGAAGACTGCATACTGGTCTAAGGTTACACTAGTACAAAATTATTGTAAAAATAAGTTTCTTATCAAAAGAAGATAGAGACAAATTGCAGCAGGTGGTTTTCACCCACTTTGGGTTTCCACCTTATATCTTGTGTCCATGTGTGTGATGATCTATTCTGTTTTACTACACCTATTTACTATTCTTATGGTTAAAGAAGTTCTGATGCACTGATTAAAGATGAACATTTAATGAATCATAAGTTTATTGATATACGTTGGTTGCTTTAGTCACAATAGCATATATACGTAGTTTCCCATAACTGAAGTAGCATATACAAATCTAATTGTGAAATGAAAAAGAATTGATTTGATACTACTGATTCACCCACCCTCTCAGTACTATTTCCAACAATCCGGCCATCAGTCTAAGGATGGAATGCGGTCGAATTGGTGAGGTTGGTGTCCAATAGTGTCTAGAGGCTCGACTATAATTTGATCAGGAATCTCCTATCCAAATGTAATATAATGGTTTGTGGGATCCCGAAATGTAGCCACCCTCATTCAAGGAAGAGTTTGGAACTGTCCATTGTTGTGATACTCTTCGTGCAAGCTACCAATATAGTCATCTTAGAAAATTTATCCATGACCACAAATACACAATCATTACCATGCTTTGTAGAAAGAAGGCTAGACTAATAGTCCATGGAGATGGATTCCCAGGACTAGATGGGAGTAGGCAAAGGAGTGTACAGGCCTTTATTCTTGATGGTTGGCTTGGAAATGGCACATGAAGTGTAGGATCTATTATATTTTCCAGCATCCTGTCAGAGATTTGGAAAATAAAATTACTTTTGTAGTACAACCAAAATTTTATCCACAATAGAGTGTCATGTGACCCGGCTGTAGTGTGCCTCCAAAATCAACTTGGCAATATCTCTTGAAGGAACAAAAAGGTAGCTTAGGTAGCATAATAATGCATCTTAGAGGTGGAAATTAGGAAGTTGCTTGCCATCCTATTAGGTCTGTATAATACTAGTGTAGCCCCCTTATTGCTATTATTAGTGTAGCCCCCTATTGTTCTTTTTTTACCCATGAATCCCCCATATTGTTACTGTCATGCCCCATAGAAGCCCACCATTATTATTGTTGTTCCCTTGCATTAATCTTGTTATGTAGGCTCTGATTATATTGTGACCCCCAGGCTCCTTTATATACTAAGGAGGTCTAATCATTTGTATCATCCAAGAATTATTTATTTGTGTGATGTAAAGGACGTTTACCCCTTGAAGATACTACTTTTCAAGTTGTTGATCTATCTTTTTGTTAGTTTTGCGAGTTGATTGCTTAACATTTGGTATCTAACCTTTGGATTCTAAGGTTTCACTTCTTCAAACATGCCATCTTGGAATTTTCAATATAATGTTTTTTATATGAAGCTTCAAAAGCTAAAATTTCAATCACGTGGAATCAAAATATTGGTGAACTTCATGTATGGATTTTAGATCTTGGTTTGCTATACTTTTAGAGATATGATTAGAGGAGGTAAGGGTTTTATATGCTCCAGAATTCCATCTCAATTAGGTGACCTAGGTAAAATATTAATAACTTTCTCTTTGAGAATCAGATTCAAATTTCATAAAAAGTGACTGAAATGGCACGAACTATAGCTCTTCCTATCTCATTTTTATGGTTGAAGGTTGAAACAATGACAAATTTCAATCCTTACAAATTTGCTCTACTGGACTAGTATATAATTACGCCATCATGGGAAATTGGTCATAATGTTTTCTTGAAGAGTCCAATATTGGCCAAGCTTATGGCATTGGAAAGAAAGCTCAGAGGGATACCACAAGATGAAATGTCAGACCTTGAAACTATGAAATTACATAGATACAATAATTTAAATATTGAGCTCCCACAATTCAAGAAAATGGTGTGTATTTTTCAAAAATTTGCATAAATTTTGTTTGAAAAATCAATTTGAAGTGATTCAAAAGGCATAATCAAGCATATATATTGTTTTTTGATTCTGAAATTCCTTGAAACGAAAAAATGGACACACCTAGTAAGAAACTAGAAAGCTCTACTATGATGCGTGTAGAAGAGGAATACATGTAACATGATATATTAAAATTATGAGACCAAGTGCAACAGAATTCACTCTCACAAAGAGTAACCAAAAATTAATTGGAAGCGATGATGAACATTAAGATGGTTGTTTTAGAAATAAAAATAAAAAGGGAAATGGAAGGTTTTAAGGATGATTTAAAATCAGATATGGGAGTTTTTAAAGTAGACATGGACACGATAAATGCCAAAATGGAAGGGTTGAAAAAATTGCTACAAGAAAGGCTTCCGAGTAGTGACAAGGTAATCCATGAAAATCACGATTAGGAGAAAAGGAGTATTAATTATGATTTTAGAGACTCAAATGGTGGGTTTAAGATCACCACATTCCAAAGATCGATATGAGGAAGTTTGACGAAAAGAATCTGATAGCATGGATACTACAAATGGAGAAATATTTTGATCTCTATGATGTGAAACACACACAAAATGTACGCATTACATCTATATATTTAGAACCCAATTAGTTTGTATGGTATCAATGGATTTTTTCTCATAAACCACTTATCACTTGGTCAATTTGTATGGAGGAAATGATAACACATTATGAGGATATAAAAAGGAACAACCTCTTTAGCCAATTGATAAATCTCAAACAAAATGGTTCAATGGAAGAGCACATTGAGGACTTCCAAAAATTAAATATCAAGGTAACTAATATTCGAGAGGAGAATAGGATTGATGTCTTCATAGGGGCTTTAAAGGATAACATCCAACATGAGGTTCACCTTTGGGAGCTTTATTCATTGGAGAAGGCATTTAGGGTGCCAAGAAATGTTAAAACCAAAATTATGGCAACAAGGAAGTTTACCACTCATAACTATAAATATGGAAGTGTTTCTTATCCTAGACTTGCACAACCTACAAGGTTGAAACCAAAAAAATTGGAAGAGAAAGGAGAAAACTAATTTGTTATGGTTGTGATAAAATATATACTAAATGTCATAAGTGTGCTGCTCAAGAAGAAACTATTTTACATATATTCTGAAGAGGAGGGAGAAAAGGAACAAGAAACATCAAAAGAGGCAGATATACACCAGGAACCAACCCTAAGGAAAGAAGAAATGAATTTGACCATTTATTGTAATGCATTGGCGATAATTACCACTCCTCAAACTCTCAATATAGAAGGATATATCAAGAAGACAATTGTAATGGTGTTGATTGATTTGGGTAGTACCCATAATTTTATTCATTGTAAGATAACCAAGGAATTGAATTTCTTTCTATATCTAGCACCAGAGTGTCAAGTGATGATCACAAATGGAGGAACTATAAATTTCTCTAGAAACTTCCATAATATCAAGCTAACCATTGGGTAATATGTGTTTATTAGTCCAATTATTTCCATTCGAATGGGTGTTGTTGATGTTGTACTAGGAGTCCAATGGTTACAATCTTTGGGGATGATAGCTTTTAATTTTCAAGAACTTTTCTTGAATTTTTTTTGGGAAGGAAAGGAAGTTAAATTACATGGTATCATAGGGAAACCAAGGAAGATAATCAACTCTAATATCATGACAAATATATGAAGAAAGAACAACACAATGTAATTATACAATTATGCTCACTAGAGGTTCAAACATAGAAATCATCTATTTGTCTAAACCTCCAAAAAGTCTTGGACAATCATTCTAAGTTATTTGAGACTCCCAAATGCCTCCCACCTATTCGCGATAATAATCATGTTATTCACTTGATTCCAGAAAGTGTTCCTCCAAACATCAGGCCTTACAGATATCCCTATGCCCAAAAGAGTGAAATTGAATATACGGTTGCAAAAATTCTAGAGGACGTTATAATTCAATCCAATCAAAGTTCTTTCTCTGATCTGGTAGTATTGGTGCACAAGAAGGATGGATCATGGCATGTGTCTGGATTATAGGGAGATAAACAAGCTCACTATTAAAGATAAATTTCCCATTCATGTCACTGATGAATCGTTGGATGAATTACATGGAGAAATGTAATTCACCAAGTTGGACCTTCCTTCAGGATATCATCAAATTAGAATGAAGATTGAAGGCATTCTGAAAACAACATTCAGAACTCATGAAGGTCATTATGAATTTTTGGTCATGCCTTTTGGCCTTATTAATGCACCTTCCATATTTGAAGGTTTGATGAATTCCACTTTCAAACCCTTCCTTAGAAGATTTGTGCTAGTATTTTTTGATGATATACTAATATACAACAATCCTTGGAAGGATCATGTTCGACATGTTGACTGAGTGCTAAAACTATTGGAGGAGGAACAATTATATGCAAAAAGCTCCAAATGTCTCGTTGGAGTACAAGAGGTGGAATATTTGGGTCATATTGTATCACATGAGGGTGTTAAGGTAGACCGCAACAAGATAAAATCCATTAAGGAATGGAAAATCCCCACAACCCTAAAGCATATTCGAGGATTTCTCAGGTTGACACAGTATTATTACAAGTGTGTTAAGAATTATGGGAGAATAACACCACCTATAATAACATTACTGAAGAAAAATGAATTTTCTTAGACTCCAGAAGAAACTGATGCCTAAGTGGTATAACACTTCCTTCCATATTGCAACACAAATGACCCCATTTATGGAACTTTATGGATGCCATCCATTGCCCATCACATCATCTTTAAAATATAATTCTAAGCTTCAAGTAACTTGGAATATGAGATTGAGCATCAACAACAAGTTGTACAACTATTAAAGGATAGCCTCACTTTGGCACATAATCGAATGAAAAAATAAGCAGATCAACGTCACAGTGACAGAATTTTTGAAGTAGGTGACTAAGTATTTTTTCGGCTACAACCGTACAAACAAATATCCCTCAGGCAAGCTAACAAGGATAATAAATCATCACCCAAGTGATATGGTACTTACAAGGTGTTGCAAAAAGTTGGTACTATGGTATACAAATTGGAGCTTCCTCCATCATCCTGAGTACACCTAGTTTTCCATGTTTCATACCTAAATAAGGTTATCAGTGACAAAATACTAGTTCAAACAGTGTTGCCAGAACTTGATGAAGGAGGAAAAAACATATTTGATCCTGAAGTACTCATGGAAACAAGAACTCGACAGTTGTGGAATATATTAATTTTAGAGTATGTCATTAAGCGGAAGAACTTACCTGCTGAACATTCCACATGGGAGGATGATAATTTTATACAGAATCATCCAAAACTACTCAAGCGTCGAGTAAAACACTTTTTTGAAGGAGAAGGGCATGTTAGGTCCCTATAATACTAGTGTAGCCAATTTATTATTATTGTTAGTGTATCTCCCTATTGTTATTATTGTACCCATATATCCCCCATATTGTTATTTTTGTGCCCCATAGAAGCCCACTATTATTATTATTGTGCCCTTACATTATTATTGTTATGTAGGCTTTGATTATATTGTGACCTCTTAGACTCCTATATATACCAAGGATGTATAATCATTGTATCATCAAATAACTGTTCATTTATGTGATGTAAAGGAGCTTTCCCCGTCGAAGAAGCTATTTCTAAAGTCATTGATCTATTTTCTTCAGTTTTGTGAGTTGGTTTCATAACACATCCACTAGCATATTGTATGTGGTGGTGAAATCTGAATTATTTTTTTATAATTGTGGCCATCCAGAGGTCTTGTGGCCACAAGAGTTGACAATAGTAGTCAGTGTTGCAAATAGGGTCTGCCTGAGGTAATCTTCCACAAGATTGGTGCTGCCATTTTTGTATTTAATGATCAAGTGGAATTATTGTAGATATGTATACCACTTATGATGGCGATCATTCTACAACTTCCCTTGTGTTTGTATAAACTAAAGAGGTTGGTGAGTGTTTGGATGACCATCTCTTTCCCCAGAATGTAATGTTTCCATTTCCAGCAAGCCTGCATGATAGAAATCATCTCTTTATCATAGGTGGGGTACTTCCAAATTGTATCAGAAACTATATCACTATAATAGGTTGTTGGATGCTTGTGCTAGGTGAGGATTGTACCAATAGCATAGTTAGAGGTGTCTGTCTCAATTGCAAATGGTTATTGTAGGTATGGTAATGTGAATACAAGTACAAAGAAAAGGCAGTACTTCATGTCAACAAACGCCTTCTATTGGGAATTAAACCAGGAAATATTTTCTTTCACTCTGCCCTTGCTAACCTGACTCAAATTGAAAGTGATAGAGAATCCCAACAAAAACCTCTGATAAACATTTTCAAGGCCCAAAAGGTTGAGAATCTTTGTTAGAGTGGTTGGAGCTGACCAATCCTTAATAACTTGGATCTTAACTAGACCCACATGCGCACATTGCTTGTCTACAATGTACCCTAGATATTAGAACTGCCTCATGCAAAAGGTGGATTTCTCCAAGTTGGCACACATCTTTTGCTACCACAAGGTTTGAAGAACCTGTTGAATGTGTTGTAAGTTCTCTTCCCAACTCTTTTTAAATATGAGGATTTTGTTCAGATAACAACCATGAACAAGTTGGTGGAGGGCCGAAAGATGTCATCCTTTAGCCTTGTAAAGTATTAGGGGCATTTATCAACTTGAAGGGCATGACTAACCTTTCAAAAACACCTTACTTGGATTTGAAGGTTGCCATCCATACAACTATGGGATTTATTGGAACCTAGTGATAGCTAGACTTCATATTGATCTTGTTGAAATACTTGGCCCACTTGAGCTAGTTCAAAAGGTCATAAATCTATGAGATTGGATACGTATTCCTAACAGTGATTTTTTTAGTTCTCTATAACTAATAAAAGCCTTGATTTCCCATACTTCTTTTGTACAAGTATAATCAGGCTCTTACAGTGTGAGGAACACGGTCAAATGTGCCCTTTTTATAGAAACTCTTCGATCTTCCAGTTGATCTCTTCATTTTCGAAAATGGAGTGGAAGTATATCATCCCATTGGGTAGAGATGCTCTGGGAGTTAGATCAATCGAATGCTTTACCTGCCAGTGCAAAGGTACCCCTGTGGGTGAGGAGATGTCCCCATCTTCTTCCATGACCTTATTCACATGATTTTTTTACATGGAGGAACCTTTCCTGAGGGCCATGGATGTGGGCTTGTTATTCCCCTTACGTTGAGAGATAATTATAAAGTAAACAAATTTCCCAGTCTGGGAGATGATCTTACTATATTTTTTAGCAGAGATCAAAGAGATGGTGGTGGGTGGGGCTACCTCTAGTATCCTATATAAATTATTACCAAAATTAATAATGAAAGTGCAAGGACTAGACCCATACATAACATGACACTTCCACAAGTATGGTTGGCCTAATAATACATCACAAACTTCAAGAGGAGAAACATCATACAATACCTCATCCTTGAAGGGTTTGATGCTGAAAGGAAGGTGACACTGCTGGCTAATGCAAATATCTTGTCTATTAGGTCCCTATATTACTAGTGTAGCCCCTTAGTATTATTAGTGAAACCCCCTTATTGTATTTTTGTTCCCATGTAGTCGCCATATTGTTATTATTGTGCCCTTAGAATATTATTGTTATGTCAACTCTGATTATATTGTTACCCCTTAGACTCCTATATATAGAAAGGAGGTCTTGTCATCTGTATCATCCAAGAATTATTTATTTGTGTAATGTAAAGGAGGATTCCCTCGAGAAGAGGTTGATTTTGAAGTCGTTGATCTATATTTTCTTCTATTTTGTGAGCTCGTTGCATAACATTTGGTATCAGAGCTTTGGATTCTAGGGTTTCGTAGCTCCAAACAGGTCATTTTGGAATGTTCACTATAACTTTTTTCTACAAAGTTTCAGAAGTTGAAATTAAAACCAAATTGAGACGAAATCTTGATGAACCTTGGGTCCTAATTTTAGATCTTTTTTCACTACATTTGTGGAGATATGATTCAAGGAAGTTAGGTTTTGTGCATGCTCCCGAATTACATCCTAAGCATGTGACCTTGGGAATATTGTCATAACTTTCTCTCTATGCATAATATTGAAATTATGTAAGAAGTTCTAGAAATAGGACAAACTGTTGTTTTCAATTTATTGCTTTTAGGTTCAAAGGTCAAAAGAATGACACGTGGAAGGTTGTACAAGTTCACTCTACTGAACTAGTCTATAATCAGGTCATCGTGGGAGATTTGGCATAACTATTTTTTGAAGAATCCAATATTGATCATACTAGGGAGTTAGAAAGAGGACGTAGAGGGTTACTACAGGATTAAATTTCAAAACTTGTAGATCCGAAATTATAGAGATACAACAGATTCAATATCGAGCTCCTACAAAGAGAGAAAAGGTGTGTAGTTTTTTCTTTTAATTGCATAGGTTTGGCTTGAAAAAATAGTTTGAAGTGATTCAAAGGGAATAGTGAAGCATAATTACCATTAATTGATTCCTCAAAGAAAGAAAATGGAAACACCTAGTAAGAAACCTGAAATCTCTAACATGACTCAAGAAGAAGAGGAAGAAATGCAACATGATATATCAAAATTATGAGACCAAGTGCAACAAATTTCAATCTCACAAAAAGTAACAAAAGCTAAGATGGATGGTTTAAAGAAAGTCATGGAAGGTAATATGGATGGAGTGGAAGCTAATATAGATGGCATCGAACCTAATATGGAAGCTAAGATGGATAGTTTAGAAGCAAAACTAAAAGAAAACATTGAAGGTTTGAATAAAGACATGGAAGGTTTGAAAGGAGGTTTGGCAAATTTGCTACACGAAATGCTTCCTAATGGTGAAAAGGTAGTAGAGGAAACTCATGATGAGAAAAAAATTAATTTTAATCATGATTTCATGGAATCTAATATTTGATTGAAGACTCGCCATGTTCCAAAGATCGATATGAGAAAATTTTATGACAAGGATCCCGTAACATGGATACTACAGATGGAGAAATATTTCAATCTCCATAATGTGAAAAACACACAAAAGGCACACATTGCAACTTTATATTTAGAACCCAATCAGTTTGTATGGTATCGATGGCTTTTCTCTCGTAAAAAATTGTCACTTGGTCAATTTTTATGGAGGAAATGGTAGCACATTATGAGGATACAAAAAAAAACACCTTCTTTAGCCAATTTATAAATCTAAACAAAAGGGTTAAATGTTGGAGCACATTGAGGAATTCCAAAAATTGAGTATAAGGGTAAAAGATCTTCCAGAGAAGCATATGATTGATGTGTTCATAGGGACTTGAAAGGATAACATACAACATGAAGTTTTCATTTGGGAACTTGATTCATTGGAGAAGGCATTTAGGTTGGAAAGAAAAAATGAAAGAAAAATTATGGCAACAAGGAAGCCTACCACTCACAACTATAAAGATGTAAGTGTTGCTACCCCTAGCCTTCCACAACCTACAAGGTTGACACCACAACAATTGGAAGAAAAAAGAGAAGGGCTTTGTTACAGCTGTGATAAAAAATACACTAAAGGTCATAAGTGTGCTGAGAAGAAACTATTTTACATAGATTATGAAGAGGAGGAATAAAAGGAACAAGAAACATCAAAAGAAGAGGATATACACCAGGAACCAAACCTAGAGAAAGAAGAAATGAATTTGACCATATCTTTTAATGCATTGGAAGTAATTACTACTCCTCAAACCCTCAAGATAGAAGCACACATCAAGAAGAAAAAGGTAATAGTGTTGATTGATTTGGGTAGTACCCATAATTTTATTCATTGTAAGATAGCCAAGGAATTGAATTGCTTCCTATATCCAACACTAGAGTGTCAACTGATGGTTACAAATGGAGGAACCATAAATTTCTCTGGAAAGTTCCATAATATAAAGATATCCATGGGAGAATATGTAATGAATAGTTCAATGCTTTCAATTCCAGTGGGTGGTGCTAATGTTGTACAAGGAGTCCAATGGCTACAATCTTTGGGTACGATAGCTTTTAATTTTCAAGAACTTTTCTTGAATTTTTTTGGGAAGGTAAGGAAGTTGAATTAAGGGGTATCACAGGGAAGCCTGGAAAGATAATAAGATCTAACAATATGACAAATATTCCAAAGAAATAACAATGGGGCGTAATTGCACAATTATGTTCACTAGAGGTTCCCACATCAAAATCATTTATTTCTCCATATCTCCAAAAAGTGTCGGACAATCATTCCAACATATTTGACACTCCCAAAGGCCTCCCACCTATTCATGATCATGATCATGTTATTCATTTGTTTCTAGGAAGTGTTCGTCCAAAAATCAGGCCTTATAAATATCCATATGCCCAAAAGAGTGAAACTGAACGTATGGTTGAAGAAACACTAGAGGCTGGTATAATTCGACCTAGTCAAAGTTCTTTCTCTTCTCCAGTAGTATTGGTGTGCAAGAAGGATGGATCATGGTGCATGTTTATGGATTATAGAGAGATCAACAAGCTCACTATAAAATATGAATTTCCTATTCATGTCATTGATGAATTATTGGATGAATTACATGGAACAATTTACTTCACCAAGTTGGATCTTTTTTCAGGATATCGTCAAATCAGAATGAAGGCTAAAGATATTTCGAAAACAACATTTAGAACTCATGAGGGTCATTATGAATTTTTGGTGATGCCTTTTGTAAGTCTTGGAAGGATCATGTTCAACATTTTGACAAGGTGCTCAAACTATTGGAGTAGAAACAATTACGTGAAAAAGCCTCCAAATGTTTCTTTGGAGTATAAGAGGTGGAATTTATGGGTCAGATTGTATTTCATTGAGTTGTTAAGGTAGACCCTAGCAAAATTAAATCCATTAAGTAATGGAAAATCTGCACATCCATAAAGAATATGCGAGGATTTCTCGATTTGACAGGGTATTATCGCAATTTTGTTAAGAATTATGGGAGAATATCAACACCTCTAACAAAATTACTAAAGAAATATGCATTTTCTTGGACTCCAGAAGCAACAAAGGCCTTTGAACATCTTCAAGAGGCAATGTGCCAAGCACCGGTCTTAGCTACACCATATTTCACAAAAACCTTTATTGGGGAATGTGATGCCTCGGGAAATGGTATTCGTGTTGTTTTAATGCGAGAAGGAAGACCCATTGCTTTTGAAAGTTGTCAAATCAAAGGCAGGTATTTACACAAAGCTATTTATGAGAAGGAAATGTTGGCAATACTACACGCACTTAAGAAATGGTGATCTTTCCTAATGGGAAGACACTTCAAGATGAAAACGGATCATGATAGTCTTAAATAATTTTTATAAAAAATATTATCTTCAGAAGAGTAGAAAAAATGGATCTTAAAGATGTTGGGTTATAAATTTGAAATCATCGACAAAAAAGGGAAGAAAAATGTTGTCAACGATGGACTCTCAAGAAAGGATGAGGATGTGGAAACATGGTTTTCTGCTATTTCTATTATCAAACTAGATTGGATAAATGAAGAAAGGGATGAATGGAAGAATGACAAAGAAGTGTGGGAACACATTCAAAAGTTGCAGAAAGATCCCATTACATCTGATACATTTAGCTAGAAAAATGATTCATTGTGGTATGAAGATCACTTATGCCTTTGTAAGAATTCCCAACTCAATCAAAAGGTTCTTTTGGAATTGCACACCTCTCCCTTAGCAAGGCACTCAAGATTTTTAAAAACATACCACAAGGTTAAGGAGGATTTTTTTGGGGATGGCCTTGAATCTGATATTCAATTTTTTTTGGCGGAATGTTTGGTTTGCCAACAAAATAAAGTTGAGACAATTAATATCTCGGGTCTATTACAAACTTTATCCATTCTAGGTCAAATTTGGGAGTAGGTTTTAATGGATTTTATCATAGGTTTACCCAAGTTCGAAGGAAAGAGTGTCATCATGGTGGTAGTTGATAGAATTACCAATTCTGCACACTTTTGTGCATTATCTCATCCATTTAGAGATAGTACAATTGCTACTACATTTATTGAAACAATTCAAAAGCGACATGGAAACCCAAATATTATTGTAAGTGGAAAAGATCCCATTTTCACTGGAAAGTTTTGGACAAAATTATTTTCTTGTTTGGGTACTGAGTTAGCTCATAGCTCATCTTATCATCCCCAATTTGATGGGCAAACTAACATAGTGAAAAATTGTTTGGAAGGATATCTTTGTTTCTTTGTGTGATAAACAGGCATAATGGGGCAAGTGGTTTTCCTTGGCTGAATGGTGGTATAACATTTCCTTCCATGTTGTAGCAAAAATGACCCCATTTTATGGCACTTTATGGAAATCATCCACCGTTAGTCACATCATATTTAAGAGAAAATTATAAGGTTCAAGCAGTGGAAGATTACATCAAGCATCAAAAACAAGTTCTCCAACTCTTAAAGGATAATCTCACTTTGGCGCAGAATAGAATGAAACAACAGACAAATCAACATCGCAACGAAACAAGTTTTGATGTAGGTGACTGGGTATTTCTATGACTACAACCATACAAAAAAATGTCCCTCAAGGAAGCTATGAAGGATACTAAATTATCACCAAAGTATTATGGTTCGTACAAGGTGTTACAAAAGATTGGTACTATGGCATACAAATTGGAGCTTCCTGCATATTCATGAGTGCACCGAATTTTCCATGTGTCATGCTTAAATAATGTTATAGGTGACAAGCTCCCAGTTCAAACAATATTTCCAGAACTTAACGAGGAAGGAAAAATCATATTGGAACCTAAAGCGATCATAGAAACAAGAAATCGACAACTATGAAATCGATCAAATTCAAAGTATCTCATCAAGTGGAAGAACTTACCCGCTCATGATTCCACATGAGAGGATGAGAATTTTATATAGAAGCATCAAGAACTACTCAAGAATTGAGGACAACACTTTTTCGAAGGCGAGGGGCATGTTAAGTACCTATACTACTAGTGTAGCCCCTTATTGTTATTAGTGCAACCCCCTTACTGTATTGTTGTGCCAATGTAGTCCCCATATTGTTATTATTATTCCCCTCAGAAGCCCACTATTTTTATTATTGCGCCCTTAGAATATTATTGTTATGTCAGCTCTGATTATATTGTGACCCCCTTGACTTCTATATATAGAAAGGAGGTCTTGTCATTTGTATCATCCAAAACAATTTCATTTGTGTAATGTAAAGGAGGTTGCCCCCTCGAAGAGGCTTATTTTGAAGTTGTTGATCTATATTTTCTTATATTTTGTGAGTTTGTTGCATAACATTGTCCTTAGTGAAGCCACCCAATGGTGTACAATTGTGGGAGTGGTGTGGTCAGTAAGCCCAATCTCTTCACAACCTATGCTAAAATGAGGTTATTTTTGTTCGTGCTGTGGACAATGAACTGCAACAGAGAACCCTTCATCCACATCTGTGAGTGGAAGAGATGCTCCCCTCCTTTGGATATTCAGGCTCAATCTTTTGAACAAATGTGGTGGCAACGGTGCCACTAGGTTCTATGTCAATAATATGCTTCCCCTTTTCAGGTTATAGCTTAGAATCGGGAAATGCATTAGATTTCAAAGATTTCATCTTGGCCACCAATGAATTCTTGGTGTGACACTCATTTCTGTTGTGAGTGGGGCTCTTGTGGAACTCACACCACTTTCATGTGTCCGTCTTCATCTTCGTGGTGCAATTATTTGATTGTGGCTTTGATGGGTTGTATTGGATCACTCCACCTTGGATCTATACTCTTTATTATGGTTTGGGGGTACTCTTTCCCTGCTTCTCATTCGGAGATCCAAAGTCACGCTTCTTTTGTTTAAATTTTTGTTCAACCTTGATAGCATATCGGTATGTGGCACGAAGCAAGGATATTTCAGGAACTCCATTTCTTCCTTAATCTATTTATGTAGACACTAGTGATACTTGAGCACAGTTAAGGGATAAATTCCCCTAGGGTCTTGAGTTGATACCCTAGTAGATCTGAGATTATCTATACAGAGAAACACACATTCCATACAGCCATAATGCTAATATAAGAAAACTATACGATAAAGGGCGAACCTGGGGGTCCTTCGTTTGAGAAGATCCTGCCAGGGTCCAAACCCTCTTGGAGTTCCTTTTGCTCCTTCAACCTACAAAACAATCAATTCAAGAAAGTACAACAGTATATGGACCAAACATCATAAAGAAATCATCTTCATAATATATTGAAAGGTAGTTAGTTATGCAATTAAACAACCATTCATATATGAATCATAACATGGATATCATAAATATGAAGAAGATTTATATCAGGAACAAAGACAAGTGTTTCTTTTATTATAGAAAAATAGAGTACAAAAAGGAATAATTTCACCTGATTTGTCCTTTCGCTAGCTACAAGCGGAACCGTCCTCTGGATTCGTTCCAGTCTCAAGCCTTTAACAAACTCCTTCCATGACTTACTCCATGATATCTCACGTAGTAGATAGACATCATCACACAAGGAAACAAGGGTTTCCTGTAAATGGGGGAAGTGCAGGAGGCACTAGGATCTTCAGACCTGGTCAGGGAAATCTTCGCATAGTAACCTTTCTCTCTTTTCTCTCCTCCTTTAGCCCTTCCCATTGAAGCCTTTTTATACTTCTCCCAAAGTAGTTTTTTAGTTGGGAATTCGTTGGGAACAGTTGGGCCACGAGCACTAATAGGTAATCAGCAGGTAAAACCCGCGATCTCCGCCCGAAATTAAGGAGTTTTAATTTTTTTAAGTGTTTTAAAACATATACGTGGGTTGGGTATACATAGACCCGCGTACACACGCGTTTATCTCAGGGCAATGTCGTGTATAGGGAGTAAAACATTGTTTTTTGAATATTTGGACCAGGTCTAGAAGGAGGGGTTGCCCTAGGCCATGAGTGCAGCATCACAAATATCAAGAGTGAGGTTTGGAGCTATAATAGATGCCCCCTAATATATGAGGTCAGAAGGGGTACATGATGGCCAAAATGTATTAAGCAAGTTCATGGAAAAGAAATCTGCCAAAAACTGAGAAGGAATTCACCAGATTTCAACCTGCTAAGCCACAAAAGGAGATCAGAAAGAAACATTGTATGAGGCGGGCATACCCATGCTCAAAGAAAGTAAAGCATGTCTGCATATCAAGTACAAGCAGATCCACTAAGTATACAAGTATACAGAACTGGAAAATACATAATGGATCATCTGATCATGATCGAACAAGTACATGTCTAAATATCACATATAAGAATGTCAATGATGCTGAAGAATGAACCGGATCATTGATATCAAAGACTGATCATGAAAGGTACCAAATGAACATGTTGGAGTAGGATGGTACTACACTGCAAACTCAGGTGCCAGCATATGGAATGTCACCACGAATGACTGCAACATATAAGGTAGAGTGGTGTCAACTAGCAGCAACAGGAACAACTGTCAAGTGACCCAATGAATGTTGATGCAGCCTGAGGTCTTCACCGACCACCGTGGTACATTTCTGCACTATGGGAATAAATGATCTGGAGTCGACCATGTGAGAAATTGTTTGATTACCGTTCATTGATGTATACAGTTAACAAAAGCGAGACTACTCACTGATAATGATAATGAGTGTCAAGGTACCCAGTACAATCTAACAAGTGTGAATAGATGAGTTGGAGTCGAACACCTGTAAGAATCTATCAATCAGGAGAAAATGATGGTTTCCCACTATCGATAGTGAAGGATCTACCACTAATGACTGCAAACCCCAAGGTACTGCCAAATGGACTCTAGATCTTTGCCCCAGAGCAATGAGTCGAAGTCGATAGGGAAAGATCCACTAGAAGGAAGGCATTAAGGCATCCTTCATCAATCTAGCGCGAGTGTAACCCATAGGCCAATAATGTGGAAGGAATTGGACAAAAAAGATGTAGTAACCTGAATGAAGTACATTTTCGGCATACACAGGATGTGACTAGCGCACAACAGAAGCCCTCTGAACCAACCAATAATGAAAGTTGACACAGAGGTGAGGTATCCACCAATGGGGTCAAATGGAAATGAAGGTACTGCATGAATCCCAATGTGTGATAATGTAAGTTGATGTCGAACATAAGGGAAACCACTCAATCAAAGACCCATGATATTGATCAATGTTGAGCACAAGGTGACCTATCAATGATGAAAATAGGGCTAGGGTGCAGCTCTAGGCCTATCCTCAGAGCAAGATGTCGTCGTCGATAAGGACAAGACCCACCAACAAGAAGTCAATGGGGACCTTCTCAAACCGGCACGAGTAAAGGACCAATATAGTTGATGTGATGATAGACATTATACTGACAACCAGGGATGGCCGACTGAAAAATGAGTCAAGAGAAACTGCAGAGAGGCCGACTCAGGCTAACTTCCCTTGAACAAAAGCACGACTCAATGTGACTGTGTGGTAGCATATGATGACTCTGTATAAGTTCATCATGAAGGAGGCATGAACGAACCCTCCATATGATTGGAATATATAACGAATCAGGGGAGGACTAACTCAATAACAAGGTTAAGGTGTGCCTAGGTCAAACTAAATCCCACCCAAATGGAGGAGACTTTGCTTTTAGTGCTTTGTTGAAGGGCGACATGACTGACTCTAGTTGCTAACAATAAGTGGAAATATTGTCTCATTCCCGCTCTTTTTTATAGAATATACAATTTTTTTTTGTCTTTTTCTGTTAAGCTGGAAAAATAATAAAAGAATGTTGTAGTATAGTGGAAAGAACGAGTGTCGGTGAAGCAGATGATTTAGTTCCTGGGATTGGAACATTCCTATGCTCAATGCAGGGAGGTGAAAACTGGTCAAAGACACTCAAAGGCGTGTTCCTTCCATGGGTCAAGGTGTGTCAAGTTGTAGAATTTAAAGGTATGCAAGTTTGATTTTTTAGTCGTCATGGTCAAAATTTGGCTTAAACACGAGTCCAAGTGAAGCCGGCTCAAGGCCAAAAGGTGAAAATGGCAAATGCAATGTAGTAGTACAACTCAACACAAAGGAGCCTCTAGGGTATAAGGCCAGAACGAAGTGAAGAAGCAAAGAGGAATGAGTCTTCATCGCATAAGTCATGGTGGGACTACAGAGGACTCCCGAGCCTACTCAAATTGGAGCAGCATGGGCAACAAATGTTAGTGAGGTGCTAACTACGGTGCCCATGTAAAGGATGGCTTCTACCATCATGTCATGATTTAAAGAATCGGTGAGTGAAGATGGTTTACGAACCATAACACGATGGGATCGACCCTATGGCAAATGTATTAACAAATGGAGGCTAGTATGCATAATGCAACGGAAAAATGGCTTCCCTAACCTATATGCCAATGAGAAAATGATACCTGCCATGACGGGTCGGCAGTCATGGAACTGTCTCGAAATCGTCGAAAAAATGTCCAAAATGTCTTGAAAGTCTAACCATTCTCGACATTCTAAGCTCCGAAGTTAAAAGTTACATGATACCAAACAAAATCAAGTTTTGAAAAAATTTTGCATTTTCAAAGCCTATAAAATAGTTTTTGGACTCACCATTTTCACCATTTGAGTTGGAGAGAAAAGGATTGGAGCAAAAGAAGCAAACTTTCCCATACGCCAAATTCAACCATTTAGATCCTTCCAAAACCACCAGGTAACTTCTATACTTGTCCTGCATTCAATTGTGACTAGTCTTAGAATTTTTAATTTAAGTTTTACCTTTAAATATTTTGTCAAAAATTTCACCGCAGCGTATACATGGGTTGGGAATATAAAAACCTCGTACACGTGGGCCCTACACACGACTGTGTGTAAAGGGACCCACGTATACACTGCGAACATTTCAAACAAAAAAACTAACGGTCCAAAACCATTTTTTCTTCAGGATGCCAGTCACTTGGCGAGAAAGAGAGCATACCTCAGTGGATGATGAGGTCATGAATGATCCTATTGCTTTGGATGCCTTATGGGATGTGGTTTGCTAAAATTCTTCAAACTTCCGAATATGGAAGCAAACACACGCTTGCCTGAGATGCTCATTCACTACTGGAGCATCGAGGATGATGCATTTATGATTGACTAGATGCCACTCAGGATAGAAGTGGACGACATTTATTTCATCACAGACCTTTCCTGGAAGGGAGAGGTAGTACATTCCAGGGGCAAGACACGAGGCAATCTCTCGATCGAGGACTACGTACATATATATTTCCCAGGACATCCAGAGAAGGTTGGAAGTCTGATTCCAATCAAACATGTGGCGAGTTTATCACTGAGGATAATCCTGTTTACTATAGCTAGAGTAAATGGATAAGCTTCTCTATGCCAGGCATCATGGCTAGCCATGAGCTTGGTGGTAGATTGTTTGACCATTGTATTTGACTGCTGTACTCCTCTTCTGGCCAGCTTGAAAAGCCAGCTTACTTCCATCAAGAGAGGGCAGACAAAAAACTTCGAATATGGGACAATTTTGTGTTCTTTCTTTTTTGAGAGGGTCCCAACACTTCGTCCTAGAGTACCAGTTTCAATCAGCACCCCACGAGATCCACGCATGGGTAGATGGGTTGACTTGATAAAATGTCTAGGAGGCGAGGACGTCCCACGGACTGCATTTGATGATGACTTCTTCTCCTGGTGGGAGGATCAAATCATTGCCATAGATGACTACCCTTATGCTGGGTTGGATTTCCGAGGGGATCCTGATTTAGTATTACCACCGACCACAGCATGGGGAGACATAGGTAAGTATTTTTATTTTTATGAATTTTTTGTGATTTTTTCAAATTAATGAATTTTGAAAAATATTTTTGAGAGGATTCAAATGACTAATGTGATGATCATGTTCCAAATATTGAGCGGTATGACCAGATGAGTTCCCACAACATAGACGTTGCGGTCGAGGGGCCGAAGAGGCAACTACAGACATAGAGCGACTACTACACACAGTTCAACGGAACTTGGTGAGACTCACTCACAGAGTACCGATGGCCACTGTAGAGGATCGTCCTATAGATATGAAGCGTCATGTGGTTGGCATGCCACGTGACTGGGTTTGCACTCTTAGGCATGTGGCCAATGCAATAGTTACCTACTTAGCCGCTCATCCTGAGCTCGGGCATCAGATGTACTAGACATGATTATGGGCATTTGAGTCCCAATTTTTGTATATTATTTTGGACACACTTATGTACACTCGAGATGTTTTATGATATATATATATACAGTTTCACTTTTTGATGCTTGATTTTATTGTGATGAATGATTGATGTGCTAGTCTAATGCTTGATTAGCGATAGAATCAGTCAACCAATTATGAGATCATGGAATGTGCAAATAATTAATATAAGTAAATGATCTTTGCAACAACCTCACCCTTAAATACTGGCAATATAAATGTGAATCCCTTACCCGATAAATGTTATTTAATTGTGACACTATCAATTGTGAATCAAGATAAACTACCAACGAGTTGATTTCGTGAGAAATTGCCTTGGATAGTAAATTAATGAGGACAGTATACTTAGCCATATTATTTGAAGCAGGACCAATGCATACTCCCCTTGATACCATCAATTGACCAGTTGGATAGTACAATACCCAAGTTGCGGAAGCGAGGTTCCGAGTGTGCCGACTAGCACCATCAGCGAATCCAAAATAGACCAGGTCATCCATCAACACTTGCCACAACAGACCAAAAAGTGTTGATATCAGAAACTCTCGATCAGATATGTACAAATATATAAAATGTACAAAGAATTCATTGCCTAGCTACTAAGAAAAATACTTCTTAAGGTAGAGCCCATTTTGAGGCTCCACCAACTTGCTCCTAGGGATGTTTACTGGTACAATTATTGAACCAATCAGTATATTTCCTTTGGAAAATAATTGTGTTGGAGCCAAAGGAATCGTACAAACATCGCTAGTCAAACTGGAGGACCTGGATTTGACTTCACGCAAATGGGGACGAAAACATGACCAACGATGTAAATCTTCCAAAGATCGATCTACAGTCGTCATTGCTTTGAATATCACTTCGTCAGATGGAAAAACAATATCTGAGCAATCCAACGCATAAGTGGAATCAAGGGTCCGAGGATGAGCCACATCACCATCTATCTCTTTCTCAGGGGAAGGAGGAGAATGGTTGTCTGCAGAGTTGATGATAGATTCACATCTAGGTTCTGCTGCAGACATAAGAGATTTTATTACACCCACCTTGCCGTCATCTGATGTGGTCACAGATGAAGATAAGGCTCCAGGATCCGAAAAATAATGAGCTTGAACAAACTCTTTCCATAAAGGGTCTCTAGAGGATGAAATTGTATCTATTCTAGCCGTCGGAGGGGGAAGATCAAACGTACCCATCAATGAAGAGTAAATCCTGACTCCTAGATTCTCAGTAGGCGGACAAGAATTATCCACCAAGGGAACAGTAGAGTCTAAAGTTGCTCGAGGATCGAATGGACAATAATCCAATTGATCAACCTTAACAATTTTCCCTTCATGAGGAAAGCAAATGACATGAAACAGAGTCGAAACAATGACGTCCATTTCATATACCCAGTTCCTTCCTAAGAGGAGATTGTAGTCTAGGTTAGCATCAATGACTTCTACTTCAATATTGACAACCTTCCCCCCAACACATATGGGAAAGGCTAGGATAATCCCATGTGGCTTATGAGAATGACCATCAAATGCAGTTAGGAGAGTAGATGAAGGAACAGTCGAAGGCGATCCAATAGCCTTCCAGCATGACATTGACATGACGCACGTGGAAGCTCCTTCATCAATAACGGCATGAAAATTTTTAATTTTCTAGTATGTATACTTTATTTGGAAAGCCATATGATGAGGGAGTCACTTTTTGACATTTAACATGTTGAAAGTGAGAACTAAAGAGTTAGTTGGATCAACTGCTCTAATCGTCGAAAGTAAAGCACTTCGTTGAGCTGGACACGACTAGAGAACCTCTAAAGCGGACATGGCACATGGAATCTAAGCCAGATCCTCAACAATGGAGTAATTCTGGGTGCCCCTAGCATTAGGATTAATAGTTGGCCGTTTAGCAGAACCTTTCGGTATCCGTGGTAGAGTCTCAACACGGGGGTCGCTCAATATGAAGGTCGGTATTTTCAAGAGGAGTTTTGTCCTTAGAAGTTTCTAGTTCACCGTAATCACGTGACTGAGTGGCCACATGGACATTGGAACCCATCATGAAAACATTTGATGACTTTCCCCCTCCTAGTTGCCCCCTGCGAAGGTCCTAGGGTTTGAACTCGCGCCAGCAAGAAGTTGCTGCCCTTGGGGAAAAGGGTTGGTTAACACAGCTTGAGAACTAGAAGTCCCTTGCTACCATAACAAGTGCTGAGCATCTTGAATCTAGGGGCAGAGATGATTTAAATGGTCTCCACTGCTTAACTTGCATGGAAACTTGACGTTCTTTTTAGACTCATTTCTACCACCACCAGCATTATTGCCAGGATTATTTGCATTAGTCTTCCCATCTTGACTCTTTTTCTTACCTCATCCTTTCTTCTTCCCATTGGAATTTTGATTTCCTTTGGGGATGGAAGATTGGATGGCATTGACTGAAGAGTGTTCAGAAGACGAAGGGTTAGACGATGTGACTTGGTTGTTAGGAGCAGTTTGCAAAGACAACCGCTGCAATTGGCTCAACAAGTTCACCGCATTTGTGTCTACCGATCCAACGATACCATCTGCGTGGGGACCTAGCTTCGACTTGGCTATATCAACCTTTGTCCTGGGAGCATCAGGGAAGATTTTTTGTAGAATCCCAGAATAAGAATAAATCAACTCTAATTACTGGGCTCTAAAAATAGCTTTCTCCTCATAATAGACTCCGGACAGGGAGACATCCTTAGAGATTTCAGGTTGTAAAGATTTCAAAAACCATTTTAGACGGTATTCTAGGGCAATCTTGGCTTTAATACAACTCTTTCTTCGTCTCCATTCCTGAATGTGGTCAGAAATGTGGGTTGCCATGTCCTGATGCAAATTGGCCAGAAGTTCAGTTCCACCATCATAACGGATGGGCAACTGGAAATGATTTAAGAAAATATTAGCTAAGTCGGTGAAAGATGTAAAGCTTCCCCCTGGCAACTCTATATACCACTTGGCCAGATTACCAGTCAAGGTGCGTTGAAAAAGTCTCAACCTAATCAAGTCATCAATAAGGGATTTTGATGAGCACCACAGATGGAATGTGGTTATGTGGTCACCCGGGTCTTCACCGCCCTTCCCTTCGAATTTTGGAATGTCCGAAGGGAGTTTGGTTGGGACCGGAGGCCACGCCGGGTTGTATTTGATTAGATCATTTGTTAATTTCATTAGAACTGGCAAGTTCAAAGTTGCCAGAAAAGGAAGCCTAAGAGGACCTTGGGGGTTCCACACTGATTGGGCAAAGCTCCCAAAGTTTTGAAAATATTGGCCTGGATTTTGAAAGGCACCAGGCTGCCCAAAGTATCCAGCGGAACCAGTTGAACCAAAAGGCAGACCTTGTGATCCAGCAAAACTCTGAGTTTGACCAACTCCGGCCGAAAAACCTCCATAACTGGTGAAGCTCCCTCCTAAAGGATTATAAGGAGTTGATAACCCCTGATAAGGATTCCAAGTAGAAGCTAAGGGAGGAATACTTCGAAACTAACTAACTGTGGAGGACGACCTATTCCCTTGTTGGCTGAAAAACGGATTCCCAGTTCCCATGCCACTAACAGCAGGGTTAGTCCAACCTTGGAAAGGATTGTTGCTTTGTCCTGTAGAAGAAAAAGGCATAGATATTACTATCTGGTTGGAATGTGGTATATGACCACTTTCGAATGGAAAACCCTGGAATGAAGTCAATCCACCCATCATGGATGTGGAGGCACTAAATGGAACTGATGGAATACCTTATGAATGGGTGCCAAAATGGGAAGAATCCAGTACTAAAGGCATTGGCTTGGGAATTTCCACTCATAGAAGGAATGGAGGTAGACCCAACTAAAGATGTGCTAGCAAAAGACCCAAATAAAGATGTAAAGGGGATGGAAATAGTTACCCCCCCTTGTACTGATGTTGGAGTCTGCATAGTTGTAGCACTTGTAGTAGAAGCCATGCTTCTAGTAGTGGTCATGGATGGTAAGTGCATAATGTGACTTGGACTTGACAGTCTATGCATCGGAGTCCCAAAGTATGGTAATACTTCTGGATAACTAGAAAGTAGGGGAGAATTCAGAGCCACTAACGACTCTGGGAGTTCTTCTACCTCTATGTTATCTTCCATATGAAGGAGAACTCGAGAAAGAACTGGAGTGTTACTCTCTTGTTTTGTGGAAGTATCATGCCTATTCTGAACACTAATGCCCCCGAGAGGAGGATCAATCCTTGATGCATCAGCGGCCACGGGATGAAACCCACCGGCAGTATTACCTTTGTGCCTTCTAGGAGAAGGCTCTAACCTTGGTGGTGAAAGACCACGAAGTCTTCGAGACCGTCTAGGTGATCGTTCAACCACTTTGAGTTTTTATTAAGATCTAGCTAAAGACTCAAAAAATTGAAAGCTAGGCCAACCAGGAGCACACAGTACACACTAAAAGGTCCCTAAAAGATATTAGCCAGTCAAACAACTTTCGAGTATTTCCACTTCGGGTGATGAGGACCAGACACCAAAATACAAGAAAGTGAAGTAAGGGGCCTTCCGAAGATAGTTTGGGATAATGAAAGCCCAATCCTATCAGCGAAGGTAATAGAGGAAGTTACACTGACCTCCTAACAATAGCTTGCGCCGGTGCAAGCCCCCAAGCTTCGCAAGGGTGCCCTCTAGTAGTACCGTTGAGAGTGATATAATGTCGACGTCAGGTGCCACGAGATTCCCCTCTGCAGCCACCTGTGTAGATCCCTAGGGGTAGCAACTAAGGTTACCAACTCGTGTCAGAAGCCATGCGGAACAATCTTGAGGTAAGATCTGACAAGTAGGAGAGGGGGCATCTCTCTTCCCTGTCTTCAAAAAACCCTCGTGCTTAACTCCCAGATCCGGAGCTTTCCTGGTCTCCCTAATGCTATTGGATTTTCACTCACTATTTAGACTCCTATGTTTGATAGTTTAAATGGCCTTGGAGAGTTATCTCTCCACTCGCCTAATCCAAGGCCCTAAAATATCCAAAAACTTTTTGGTATGTCTAACTTGACAATTATAAAAAGTTCTAGTATATTTTAATTAGTGCTTGTTTTTAAATGGGCTGTTCTTTAAGTCAAGGTATAAGTGGAAGTGAAACTAGTGGTGTTTTGACGCAAAAGAAATTAATAAAAACCAAACTATATGCAAATGCACTTGTTTTCATTTTTCGATGAAAGAAATTTATACTAGGTTCAGAGGAACTTCAAAGAAAGAAACAAAATTTTCTTTTCTTTTCTTTTACTCAAGCTTCACACTCACAAAAGTTAACAAAACTATGGATTTCCTAAAAAGATATGCAAATTTATCCTAATGCAATGAGTACATGCTGATGCAAGACTTAAGACTACTCTAAATCAAGAAATGAAAGTAACTTGTTTATCAATATGATTTTCCACTTAAAATGTTTAGATGGAATATGAGTTGCTAATGCTCATTTTCGTCCCTACACTAAAAGCAAGTTTCAAGACAAACAAAAATGCACTTTCATTCACTAAAAGGAAACTAAATCAAAACCAAGTTCAAGAAAGCAAGACCAAGTTTCAAGAAGTTTTCTTCAAAAACAAAAAAAAAATGACTTTTCAAAAGTGCTCTAAACAAGACTGAAACTTTAGGATCAAATAATAGGCAATGAAACACTTTGTGAGTTTGCAACAAAAAACAAGTGAGAACTCAACAAAAATGTGTTTCAAAATGCTCTTAAGAATCAAAAAGCAACAACAAGAGCTTGGCAATAAAGACCAAAAGATTGAAAAGACAACTTTCAACAAAGTGTGAACCAACAACTTTCGGAAAGCAAGAAAAGCAAATGGTCATAAAGATATAGTTTTGACATGCAAACCAGAAAGTCACCAAAACAAAACTTGACGCAAAGATTGAAATCAATCTTTCTACCCTGAAAAAACAGAGCAGCCAAGATTCCTAGCAAACAGTCTTGTGTGCTTAAGAAAAAACGATGACCTTTGCAAGAAAAACAAATAAGACCAACACTTTCCACAATCAGAGAGAATTGAAATCAGGTACTTGCGGTAAAACTAAAGACTGACATAGAAAAGTAATTGTTCAGAACTGAATCAAACCAACAGAGAGACCTTCAGAAACAAAAAGATTTGAAAAATCTTGAAAATTACAAGATATATGCGACTATATTGATATACAACTGCGTGTATATGCAATTGAGCCTAAGGAAACCTGTGTATATGCGGGTTTGCTTAAGGAAGCATGCGTATATATGCTTCTGTAAACAAGAAAAACAACATATATAAAAGATTTCAAGAAAAAATAAAAAACAGACTGAAGAAACTGACCAAACTTACAATTCAAGTTCCTATAGGAAAAGACTACACAGTACCAGCAAGCAAACAGACAGCTGAGCCCTGATTGGCTTGAATAAACACAAACTAGGAACAACAATACTGTTGTCCCCAGTGGAGTCGCCAATTCTGTTAAGGGATAAATTCGCCTAGGGTCTTGGGTTGATACCCTAGCAGATCCGAGATTATCTATACAGAGAAATACACATTCCATACAACCATAATGCTAATATAAGAAAACTATACGATAAGGGGCATACCTGGGGGTCCTTCGTTTGAGAAGATCCTGCCAGGGTCCAAACCCTCTTAGAGTTCCTTTTGCTCCTTCAACTTGCAAAACAATCAATTCAAGAAAGTACGACAGTATATGGACCAAACATCATAAAGAAATCACCTTCATAATATATTGAAAGGTAGTTAGTTATACAATTAAACAACCATTCATATATGAATCATAACATGGATATCATAAATATGAAGAATATTTATATCAGGAACAAAGACAAGTGTTTCTTTTATTATAGACAAATAAAGTACAGAAAGGAATAATTTCACCTTATTCGTCCTTTCGCAGGCTCCAAGTGGAATTGTCCTCTGGATTCGTCCAGTCTCAAGCCTTTAACAAACTCCTTCCATGACTTACTCCATGATATCTCAAGTAGTAGATAGACATCATCACACAAGGAAACAAGGGTTTCCTATAAATGGGGGAAGTGCAGGAGGCACTAGGATCTTCAGACCTGGTCAGGGAAATCTCAGCATAGTAACCTTTCTCTCTCTTCTCTCCTCCTTTAGGCCTTCCCATTGAAGCCTTTTTATACTTCTCCCAAAGTATTTGTTTAGTTGGGAATTCATTGGGAACAGTTGGGCCACGGGCACTAAAAGGTAATCAACAAGTAAAACCCGCGATCTCCACCTGAAATTAAGGAGTTTTAATTTTTTAAAGTTTTTTAAAACATATACGCGGGTTGGGTATACACAGACTCGCGTACACATGCGTTTATCTCAGGGAAATGTTGTGTATAGGGAGTAAAACACTGTTGTTTTGAATATTTGGATTAGGTCTGGAATGAGGGGTTGCCCTAGGCCATGAGTGTAGCATCACAAACATCAAAAGTGAGGTTTGGAGCTATAACAAGCACCAGATGTTGCTCAAAGTATTTGATACCCAACTTTCTGCATAGAGTATGTAAAATATTTGTTATATCATGCACATATTGGTCACTTTGTTGTCACAGTGTGGTCCAATGTATGTACTTGTCCTCATAGCTCCCCACAGGGTAATATTATTCCTTGACATCTTCTTGGAAAGAGTTCCAAGACGGGGTGACAATAAATATGGAGGGTTCCTTGACACTTTTCTAACTATAGGTCTACTACCAGTCCTTGACATGGGGGGAAGCCTTAAACAATGTAAAAGTACTCTTCTACTTGTCAGAGAAACTATGGACAAAAAAATAACCTTATAATAGATTCAACCATTTATCTACAACATCTCAATCTATTTGACCTTTGAATATAGATATATCGAAGTTCATTTGTACCTTGAATGGCGCAATGCCTCTGAAGTGACTTCTGGATGAATAATTGTCACTAATGGGCATCCGCCAAAGGATCTGGGCAAAGTGGTCCATCATGTCATTCCTTTTTAACTTGAGGGATTCTTTGAGAAAAATTTTGATAGGATCTCCTACTGCCTCATATTTATTTCTTTCGCCATGGGGGGGTCATTAGTGTTGGTGGTGATGATCTTGTAAAGGGTCAACCAGTTGAAGTCCCAACTCATTTTACCGACCTCGTTGGGGACATGCACAAGAAAATGAGAAAAAGCAGGCCACTTTGATACCACTAATCCATATTTATTAAGGAATGAAATGAAATACAGATATAAACATAAACACAAATATATAGTGAAAATAAAATTGTATTTCATTAGTAACAAGATACTGGAAATTGTTTACATGCAGGATGGAAATAAACGAGCTTAGGCGATGGTAGCTTATCTCTGAGAAGAGATGTGGTGGCTACATTCCTTTTGAACAGTGTTACAATTAGGACTGAAGGCCTCTCTATTATTTAGAAACAATGTAAAACCTTAAAAATCCAAAAACCTAACCCTAAGATATGAAGCGCCAAAAATGTTTGGGCCCTGTTGGGGTAAATTGGTACATCAACTTCTTGGGGTCATAACTTTGGCATGCGATCTCTCTTAGGATACCTCATCAGAAATATATATCTAAGGAATATAATCGTTGACTACAAATCCCTATTATAGGTCATCGACTTTCCCACATTCAAAAAAGCGTCATTTAGTGCCTCAAACCTGCTCTGGTATTTTAGGACCTGAAAGACTGCCAAAAATAGTAAATTATGCTACAATTGAGGAAACTCAAAGAAACAGTGGTGGGGGTACAAGTGAAATAGTTTGGTGGCCACCAATATCCACCTAGATCTGCAACATAATAATATTGTAGAGCATTACGAGAAGTTTAGAGTTCAATTTCTATAATTTTCACCAAGTACAAATGATTTTTTAGTTAATGGAAGTGATCTTTGACTTTAGAGCCTAGTATATATTTTCCTTAAGTGTTTTGGGCTTCTTTGGGTTAGGAACCACCCCTAACACTTGAAATACCACTTATATTAGTTTTTTTAGCATGTGTTTATCTTTGCAACTAATTTCTATACATTACTTTGATAAATAGTTATTTAGCTACTTTATGAGCAATATTTCTTGCATATTATTTTAGCATTAGGTGATAATATTTTTCATGTTTACATTGTTCAAATAGAATTTTCATTTCTACAATTGGTACAATTTATGTTTTGTTATTTATTTGTTTTCCATCATTTGTTGTTTACTGTTTTTGTGAATTCCACTGCTTTGCAGCTACAAGAAAATGTACATCCTTGCACCTTGTTTGGATTAACCTTGTCACATGCTGATGGAATGACTTATGCATGTGTGATTTATCATTCTACAACCTCTCAACTTCTTTTCTTTCTAACCTTGCATTTAACATATTCCCTTGCTTGTTGGATTGTCTCTTGTAGCAAAACAAGGACCCTTGTAGCAGTTTGCAACTTTCCTTATAGACTTGCTCAGATTTCCATGCAACTCGTGATTTGACCTCTTTGATATATTACAACACTCTTATAACCCTGAGAATGGAATTTAGTGGTAGAGAGACATATTCGATGCCTTAACTTGAATTACTATAGAAATTGCTCATGGGCCTACAAATTAGGATTTACTATTTACAAGATTTTATTTGAACAATGTGTTGGATTTCCTTTCATGATATAATAAGTGTGCTTTCACTTCATTAAAATTAGAATAATTTTCCTTCCAATATTTCAATGATCCTAGTTTTTTTCTTTTTTTTGCTTTCATTTCTTGCAATTTTATTTTTTCCTATAGCATAGAATAATTAGATATGTCTCTACATAACTAGATTTCATTTCAGTACTTCCATCTACATAATAGTAAAAAAAATGAAGAGATAATACCTATTACACATATAGTGCCAACCCCTATTATTTTTGTACAAACTTCAGGTTGAAAATTAAAACCATGACCCTTGGCAGTTGCAACATTATTGTTGTAATATTGGAGGCATCACCTTTTGGAATTGTTGTTAGGTAGGTGTTAAAGGATGTACTGCCTTTTTCCTTAATTTATCTATTGTTTCTTTCATTTCATCTCCCATGAAAAGAAAAAAAATCATTAACATCTTCTTTTCAAAAATAGATAAACAAAAAACATGTATATTTCTTTATTTTATTCCTCAAAGAGTTAGGGATAGAACATAAAATTTCTGACTAAAAACCCCCACTTCCTCTAGTAGAAAATCCATTTTAAGTGATTGTAAGTCTCATACTCTATCCATAGGGATCCTTGAGGCCATTTGTTGTGAGCAAGAGAGGACCTTTGAGGAGCTTCTAGAAGGAGAAATACCTTCACATCCCACCAATACCATGGTTGAGAATACACAACTAGAAGTGTTCACATTTCTCATTAGAGAAAGATATAGAGAAGCTAAAATGGAAAACATTAGTCCATTTGTCCTACCATGATTCTATGGTTTTACTTTAGAATATCCTAACACTTTCATGTTTGAGTTTTTTGTTAACAAATTTACGGCAACGAGATAAATTATTACTGAGATTTACAGAGAGGAATAATAAAATAATGAGCAATAATACACATAAATATTATACACATAATATTTATCCAAGAAAAACCCAGCCTAATGAGATCTCATTAGAATTCGCCAAAACCTTGGCCAATCCGGCCAAGTGAGCCTTCACTACTCACATCTAGGCCTACATTACAATGAAGTATTTCCATCCTTTTATGGGATCCATTACATGCAATACCACGGACCATAATACCATGGGTACACTATACCATGTGCCCAAAACCACTACTATTTAACCAGGTCAACCTTGACTCAAACCTTCAGTCAATTTTACCTAGCATTTTTTATAGTATGCATGAATTACGGCTATACAACTGTTGTGTAGATGCTCAGATTGTTCCCTTCTACTCCAGGGAAAATTTTAAGAACCCCCCTAAATTTATATGTATAATAAATGGGCGAATCTCCATGGTATACAGGAAAAATGGAAGGTGATTTTATCAATAATATAATATGTATATATAATTTTTTGGCGAATCTCTCATTAGGCATGGCGAATATTTTACTCAATTATAAAATCTTATAAGATCTTGGTGAGTCTTTCACTAAATAATAAAACTTTGTAAGGTGCTAGTGAATCTTAGCATTGTGAACTCTTAGAGAATTTTTTGAAAAAGTATAAAGCCATATATGACAAGAGCCACATGGTGGCAATATCATTGTTTTTTTTCACATTTCCATGAAATGGAACTTGTTTATAAAATTATAAAAAAGCCAACCAAGTCCCTTATAATATGCAGGTAAGCTTATAACAGAGTCTGATACATCTACTATGCTTGGCTTCATTCAAGTGTCATAGTTGCTATACTTAACACTGTGAATCACAACTCTCTTAGAACTCAACTCTATAGTGTAATTAAAACCTTTGGAAATTGAATCTGACAACTCTATAAAAAGGATTAGTGAAATAGAAGCTTTTGTGAATGAGCCCACTAATTATCACTGCTAAACAATCAATCTAGACTATGAAGTCTTCCATCTTGATCACAATCGTGCTCATGATCAAGGCAGTGCGACCACCTAGCCTGACATAATGGCCATCATAGCTTCCAATAATCAACAACCACCTTGCAAGGACATCCTAGCTCATGTCTCATGAATTTTATTCATCAATCTTAACTAATATAAATCTTATAAAGATAATATTAGAATCCTCTCCAGATTCACTGTTAATACAAGGGTAAAGGAAATTTTCTAGCTCAAGGCACTAGCCAATACCAACTTTGGTATTTGTGAGCCCTTTGTGGGGATGCACCTACCCTGCCCTGTTGGGTTTCTGCCTTGTCACATAGTTCAAGGATCACAAGACTTTCCAATCTTCCTACTCCATTAGACACACTTTATATGCTATACATAGTGAATGGAAAAGAAGCATTATAGAACACACAATTTCACAGAAGGAAGAAAAATCTTAGCCAGTTCAATATCAAAATCTTAACCACTGATTAATAAAGAATAACAAGTAGTGTAATGAGTTGTTCCGAGTTATTTATTTACAAGTTGTAAAGAATGTAGTGGAATGGAAAATATTACTTAGGAAACCCTTCAATATTTTCTACTAATATGTCTGTGCATGTACATATGAAATTAAGAGCATCGTTGAATACAAAGTTTCCTTTTCTCTTGCCTCCATTTTGACAAATCAGTGTCACTTTGAATCTCCTTTCCTGTGTGGATGTTTTGAAAAATCAATGTGAAATCAAAGTCACTTTGAATTTCCTTTCCTGCGAGGGATCACATCCACAGTTGATTAGTAAAATATAATCTACTATATATTATGTTCAAGAAACTGACTGCAATCTACAGTGAAAACGAGACCTCAATTCTTATTCTGAATTTTAATATCTCAAGACAACATAAGAGATAAAAATGCATATGGCCTTAGTAGCTAGAAAACAATCACTCCATCATTACAAGACCACCTAGATTTCAGAACTTAATCTAAATAATGGCACTAGTTGTAGTGCCTATTTGCATTAACACAATGGAAAAGCAACAACAATGTTTCAAAGTACACTTACTACAAAAGTTGTAACGTTCTAAGAATATTTAATGATAGCATCTGAACCTCATAGCTATGGTGGGGAAACTAGGGAACCCAACTATTGGAAGATATCTCATACCAAATCTAAGAAAAAAATAAAAAAGGGAAAAAATCAAAATCTATAAATCAAGCAATGAATTGTTTACAAATCAAATACAATTCCTTTAACTAAGAGTTAAATTGTGGTGATAAATTTAAATATTTAGTAAGAGGGTAACTTGAAACCATGGAATATTAACTTTGTCATTATTGTCATCCCTCAGTGACTGAGATTACAAATCAATACTTATGGAAAGATTGTAAGAAATTCTGTGAAATAGTAAAGTGTAACCTCTATTTTCAAGCAACAAAATCAAGACATTGTTACGTCAAGATCCATAATTGATACATAATCAATGAGTCAAGTCCTTGTATGGCACAAGCTTGTTTCACAACCTCTATTTTCTCAATAACAAAATCAAGACATTGTATGTGGTTATTGCCAAAAAGAAATTGTGTTCTAATTTGGAAGAGGATCTTATCAAAAGACATGGATTTATTGAAAGCTACAAAGCCTAATGGGTTATTGAAAAATAAGTTGGAATATGGGATCATGATACTTAAATTGAAAAAATATTCTTTCCTTTTAGAAAAACTACAGTTATACAATGTTTTTTGAAAGCATTAGAATTTGAAATTGGGCCTTTCTATCAAGACAAATTTTCATTAACAAAATATACTTTCCTACCTGAAACGTTGTAGATATCCAAGAAAAACTTGAAAAGCATAAGAGAACTTAGCATAATGTACTTTCTTTCCTTCCTTAACATTCTTAAAGAGTTGAGGTTACCCAAGTCATCAGGTAACTTTCGAAGGAAATGACAGTTAGTAATAGTCCAATTCACAACTGAAGATGTGTCACAAATACGAGGGGGCATCTCCTCCAAATCACAAAAGTGCTCCAGGTTAAAATCTAGCATTATTGGAAGCTTAATGCTTTACTGGTTGTTATTGAACCCAGACATTTTTCCATTCTTCACTAAAAGCTTAAAGATATCTTCTCTAAGTTCTAGATGACTTTACTATGCTCTTGAAGTGGGGGCACATGCAGGCTCTCCAAGTGAACAATCTTAAACTAAGTGAATATAAGGCCGATAGATCATTCAGTGTGGACCTCTTTAACCAATAATTGAATACTATTAGGACTTTCAATTTTTTCATGGAACTAAAAAATGTTGGAAGAAAGTATTTGCTTCCAAAAAGAGTAAAACTAAAGCCTATGCTTGAGGACAATTGGTGTCACACCACTAACTCTTCTCCATGGAATCTATATAGGTAAATCACAAATGCAGAATTCCATTAGAATATTTAGTTTATTGGATACACAAATGAAATCATTGCATTTCTTTAAAATATCTTTTGAAAACAAAATTACTGAAATTACATATCGATAACCTAATGGGTGTAGGATAAAATTCACCTCTATCATTCACAGAAAGCATGAGAAAAAACCTAATACTATATATAAAACCAAGAAAAATTCAAATTCATCACTTCTAGGGACCTCGTAACCACCCTGCCAATACACAAGTATGTTCCTGTTTGCAGTTAGAAAAATTATCCAAATTACAGTCTGTTTACTACAGCATATGTTGGAAAGTTATAGAAGGATGACTAGTGAAATCAATCCATTCCTTTTAGCCCTGGATTTGTTTCAGTTTAAAATAGAAGTATATAAATATACTTGTCCAATGTCTATGCTTTAACCATTCACCTTAAGATGTTTTTACAATATAATTTCCTAAGTCTATTTAATATCTTCATTATCATAAAAACCAACCTATATCCATCTTAACTCCACATCTACCACTCTTAGGGGCATGAAACCTATTTATCCCTCTGAGCACTTGGTAGACCCAGAATTAAGATGGATCTAAGATGATAGAATTTCCCCTTTAAATAGTCTATGCTCACATGAATACCATGGTATTACCATGGGTCAATACCATGGGTTATCATAAACCTGGAGCTTAAAAATTACTATTAGTAATTTATAAAAATTAATAAAATTAATAGTTGAATTTTATTTTATTTTTTTATTTTAACCAAGCTAAAATGTTTAACATACATTAAATTACAACATCCATTTTTACTCCCAAGCCCCGAGAGGGATCAAATATTTTTTCACTCTATGCTAGTTTGCATATCACGATATTTGATACCTCTCGGGGGTTAGTAGATCCAAAGTAAGGATGGATCTATGATGGTTTAATTCCCCCATTTAAATAGGCTACATTCCAGGTGAATACCATGGGTCAATACCATGTGCCATTTTGGTGAATACCATGGGTCAATACCATGTGCCATTTTTATTTTTATTAATACTAATATTAGGGTTAATAATGTTTTTTTGCATGGTATTAATAACAATCTAGTCCATGGTATCTGTCCCATAGTATTTTGCCCATAGGTTTCACCTAAATATAACACATTTTTTGAGTGTTCGTAAATATAAGGTGAATTATGGAGTAAATATAAAGAAATTTTTTATTTGTTTACCATACCAATCATTTATTTATATTTTTATTAATTTACCATACCTCTTTTACAAATATGGTATTTGGCCCATAGGATTCACTTAAATAAAACCTCTTTCTTGAGCCTTCATAAATAGAATGAGGGTTATGGACTAAATATAAAAAGAGGTTTTATTTATTTATCATACCTTCACTTATATTTTTATTTGTTTACACCCTTGCATGTATATAAGGTGACTTATGGAGTAAATATAAAAAATGTTTTATTTATTTACCATACCTCACATTTATTTATATTGTTATTAATTTACCATACCTCTTTTATAAATATGGTATTTTGCCCATAGGATTCACTTAAATAAAACCTATTCTTGAAAATGGGTGAATGGAAGGTTGTAACTCCTAGTTTCAAGGGCTAAATTTACCTTTTTTACCATCTCCCTTAAAATAAGGTGGGCTATTTGAGGTGATTTGTAAAAATGTGCTATGAAACAAAATATTTGCCCACTAAAAATTTAAAACCCCTTAATTTCCCCAAAGGGCGAACATTTGCCCCTAAAATTTTCTATGTTATACTCTTAAGGATGCAACACTTTGATGGTTCATGAGCCTAGGAGAAGAAAACATCACCACATGGGAGTAAATGAAGCAAACCTTCGACAAGTTTTCAACTAAGTTACATAAGGGTGTGTAATTTCACCTTGAATCCAGACTCTTTAAAGCTAGTACTACTGCTAGGAGTCAGGGAAGTAATGATGGAAACACTAAGCCTAGTGGCCAATGGAGGAGTATATTAGGTCAATTATGATGATATTAAAATGGTATTAAAGAAACATTCAAGGGTTGTTAGAAAAAGAGGTAGAGGCATCAAAAGCTCAGTTCATCCGTCTTCCTCGTCCTTGATTACTAAAAATGAGATAAGAGGTATGATAGAGCATATGAGTAGTGAAATATTACATAAAATTTCCATGTAGATGGACACCCTTTAGATAAAAGGGAAAATAGGAGGAAGAAAAAAAGGCATTAACCATATTCTATCCTAAATGCACTAACAGACATACTAAGAATGAATTTACTTTGAATATCACAAAATATGTTTTGTATATGAGAAAAATCATTCTACTAATAAGCGTCCATCATTTTTAGGTTTGAAGGCTATATACCAGGGAGCAAAATGCAACATGGAACAACTATTCTGTATAAACCAAAAGATTCCACAAGCCCCTAAGTAGTTCCAACAAGGTCTGAATTTCCCCTCTCCTTTCAATTCTAATTATCAAGCTTGGTATCCTCTTATCCTTTCACCTTAGCATATGCCACCTCCTTGGTCATATACTCATCAAAATGTTACTCCTCCCTTCCATCCATACCCTACTAAACCTTCTCAATAAGGTAATCCATCACCAGGATGGAGGCCTCGGGTGGCCAAACCACTTTCCCTAATGCCTCCTCCTTAGAAATATCAAGCACCCCAAGGCATTCTTGTGAAGCAACCAAATTTGTTTCCTAGAAAAATCTCTATCCAAACAATAATTAGGCTCAACCAATCTATAGTGGAGAAACTACTTACCAAAATTATGTTGTATAAATCTAGGAAATCAACATTAGGTCCAAGAAGGTCCTTCCATATATTCATACACCTCCTCAAATAGAGCAAGAGAAGGAAACACATGTTCCTCAAGTCACCTAACCAAAACCTCTTTATCCTGAAAATTGAAAATCCGTAAAGAACACACCTTAGAAGAAGCTAAATTTCTGGGAGAGCTAAAAAATATGTCTTTCATGATCGCTCTCCTTCAATCCATCAAATATGTTCCTATATAAAATAAGTTAATTAAGGAGGAATATCTTAGAATGCTTGGGAGAAAGAAAAATGATGCCCTTACTATTAATTCCATAAGGAAGCTAGTTGATCTTATTCTTGGGAGAGTAATCATCCCCAAGCACTTATATCCTAGGATCCTAGTAGTAGATGTGGATATCAATGACATTGCACTTCCAAAAACTCTCATTGATCTGGTAGCTGCAATCAACTTCATGGCCATGGAATTATGATATTTCCATGATAGCACTAGAAGGTATCATAGAATATGTAATGATCTCTATTGATTCCTGGGAGTCTCCCACCAATTTCCTTTCCCCTCATCCCAAAAAAATGTTTAAAGGCTACCTTCTCATCTTGGGAAGACATTGGTTAGCCACTCTTGATGCATACATTAGTTATAGGGTTTGTAACATGACCATCACTATCTTAAAAAAACATATTGATGTATTTGGATGGGACTATAATGGGATGAAAGGAGAACATCCTTTTGTGTGCACTCACCATATATATATCAAGGAGGATCATAAACCTATTTTCAAGACGCAAATGTGAGTGAACATTACACTAAAAGGAATTATGAAAGATGAATTGTAGAAAAATCTTGATGTAGGATTCATTGTTTTGATCTTAGAGAGTGAATGAGTATCTCCCCGAGTCATTGTCCCTAAGAAAAATAAAAAATGGCGAATATTTGTTGACTAAAAAGATCTTAACAAAGTCACTAGAGAGGATCATTTTTCCTTTCCTTTTATTAACCAAGTTCCTGATGCACTTGTAGGGAAGATGTTCTCCTTTTTTGATGGGTTCAATGGGTACAGCTAAATCCACATTATTTCTGAAGATTAGGAAAATACTACCTTTAGATGTCCATTGGGAACATTTTCTTATAGAGTTCACCCATTTGGCTTGTGCAATGCCCCTTCCACCTTCCAAAAGGGTCGTTGTAAGTATATATTTGATCTTGTGCATGACTTAGTGGAGAATCTACATGGAAGATTTTACACCTTATGGGGACAATCTCTAGGAGGTTCTCTCCAACCTAAGAAAAGTCTTAAAATGGTGTGAAGATATTAACCTCTCCCTTAGCCATGAGAAATTGCTATTTCTAATGAATGAATGGATTTTTTTAGGGAATTTCCTCTCTTCAATAAGAATTTGAGTGGACCTTAACTAAATAACCATCATAAAAAATGTTCTTGTTCTTAAGAACAAAAAAGTTGTTGGAAGTTTTCTAGGTGTTGTTGGATATTATTGAAGGTGCATAAAATATTTTAATAAATTTCTTCTCCTCTATTTTCGTTACTTTCAAAAGATGCCAAGTTTTGTTGGACAAATTTATGTCAAGAATCAGTTGAGGGAATTAAATAAAAATTAATGATAGAACCTATCCTCAAAGGTTTTAATTGGACCCTTCCCTTCCATATCCATACAAATGTATCAGAGAGGGAAATTAGGGAAGTGTTACAAGCAACTTTTTGCACTTGAGTAAAGGGCCCCAAATCTGGATCTATCTCCATCCATTACACTTTGCATCAATCCCCTGCAAATCCAAAAGAAAAACTACTACCAAAACTTAAGAACCCCAAATTACATTGGTTCAAAAACCTAAACTGAGACACCATGCACTAGTCAAACTGATAGCATAAGGGCCAACATGCAACATGTGTAGGTCATCACATGTTTCCTTTACTAAAAGTGTGATGACACATAGAAATGAGGAAAAATATAAAATAATTTCGAAACATCCCCTTCTGGAAGCTTCAGGAGCTAATTCATCCTTTTTTTGTTGAATATGATCTCGAATTCCTACTAATGAGGCTTTATCCCTTATCTCATGGAACTTACCTCCTTTCAAAGTGGATCTTGCCCTAGTATGGTGGATTTAAAACTTCCTCATTTTCCCTATAAAATAAGTACCTTCTATAGAGTTTGGGTTGGTGTTACACAATATTTTGTCAGACCTCCTGCACTTCCTTGTGACATTCCCTTAAGTGCCCGAAATATGACCATAATGTAGTGTACTCATTCATATATGCATTTCAGAGCCTTCCTAAGACATTGAACGGAAAATTCCTTGAGCTTCCCCTGAAGAAATAGCTCTTAAACCCTAATTTGAGGATCATCACTCTTAAGAGGCTAAAAACTGTGATGGTCATATGTTGCACTATGCCAGACTCATGATGTCATCGCTCTGTTTACTTGTATACCCATGATGATCCCAAAAAGGAAATTTTCCCAAATAGGATGAGAAGCTTCGTGATCTAGAAGCTTCCAGTTTGGCGAGCTAGAGGTTGTTCATAATTGATGAGATCAAATTCTCCAAACTTGGCCTCTTTGTCTTATCCCTATGAGCTACCTCCTTGAGATGAGGGTCTAATCCTATCTTTGGAGAAGTACTAAATCCCTTTCCCAATCTATAAATTCATCATCTCCCATTCCCAAATGGTTTGTTAGGTTAGAGGTTGCGTTGGTCTATGTCCATTTGTACCCCTATGCTGAGCTTGTGCTTAGAGGTTATTCATTAGACTTGGAGGAGTGTTTGGAGAGTTTCTTGGCTTAGACTTGGATTACCACTAAAGGAGAGCATTTCAACATCAAGGTTAATATACAACTGTTGGTTTATCTTCCTAAAATATATATGCTCATATATGTATTAGCTTGGCATTCCTTGAGCAGCTAAGTAGGTTATTGTGCGGTTTGCTATTGGTTTTTGGCATGCTTTGTTGTCTCTTGATCACTTGTGTAGGTACATAAGCGTTGAAAGAAGCAGGAAAAAGTCTGTGACACAAGAAATTCGAGATATCAACAAAGGAAATTAGAATAGCATCAGAGTGAGGTAGGTCATCTCTCCCGTTCTACTTTTCAATTATAATCTAGGAAGATGTCTAGCTGATTGTCACTTTAGTTACTAGACCCACTCATTGGGCTAGAGGGATCGTCTTTGTCGATAGAGAGGATTAAACTTGTCAACAAAATGGCAACTTCACTAGGGAGCCTATGACCCTTTCCATCCAATCTTTTGCCATGATCTTTTGACTAGTTTGACAAGCCATCCATTTTTCGGCTTGTTTGCATCAATTTGGGTTTATACCATCACTGATTATTGCCTTAGACTGCTACATTTGGATTGTTTTGTTGAAATCCTTTTATTTTTCTCCCATATTCCTCACTCGTCACATGTTTACTCGTTACAGTCGTGATGGCATCGTGGTTTTTACCTTTAGAGTCACGATGAAAAAAAAATTCTTCATTTTTTGGTCATGCTGAAATCATCACTACTTTTGCTATACAAAGTAGTGATGCCATCACGGGTTTTCCTATGAAAAGTAGCGCTAATCGCGGGTTTGGGTATATAAATTAGTGATGATCCTTGAATGTGAGAATTTTTTAGGCTTCTTCTTGAGAATCCAGTGTGTCTTGGCCCCTAAGGTCTTTTCCTATCCTGTATGCTTGGATTTGTCAATGTTTTGATTGATTTTCTTGATTAATTTGCAAAATTTGTCTCGTTGTCTTCGGAGTGAAGTTGGATTGAATTATAGGGTTTCTAGTCACTGGTCATTTCTTGATGCTTGTTGTTGTCATTGAGATGTTTTTGTTGTTGATTGATTGAGTGTTGTTTTCTCTAGAATTCATTGAAAACATCATTTTGCATTTGTTTCAGCCTGTATTTCGAAATTTACTTTTTGTGAAAATGTATTAGATTAACTGCATTGAAAAGTTATTTTTTCTGAAATTCATCAGTGAAAATAGATCATATTTTCAGTGATTGAAAGCTAAAGATTGTATTAGGTGCATGAAATCATTCAAAACAAAAAGAGAAGGATAATTCCTATAGGTGCATCTTTGTGAAGTAAAACCATTTTTATTTCAGAAAAGTTGCATTTAGGGTAGTGAAAACTACAAACCATTTTTACTTTTGGCATTTCATTTAGTGAAATGAAATATTAGATTTCGTTTTGGCATTTTCCATTTTGAAGATGAAAGTGAAAGTTCGTAGAAGGCATTTTGCATGATGCATTATTGAATGAAATTTCTTCCCTTGGTTAGTCTAACTTTCATCAAAGTGGAAAATTTCCTTTTCTCATATAGTTGCATCATAGGTGTTCAGGTGACATCGCTTTGAGCCTCAAAACTGAAACTTAATTGAAGTTAAAATTAAAATCTATCCATTAATCTAAGGATTATTTGAAACATTAACGTTCATACTTAGTGGTCTAGGCTAATGACATGTTCCGACATCTTTAAAAATTAGCAGCTGTCGTTCTCTCTTGCATTAGACAACGCCATTGTCACGGACTTGTGCTCTTCATACCATTGCATATATAAAGGGAGACCACCATAGGTTGCAAAAATTTATCCATAGGATGCCGAGTCCACCACCCTATAAACATGATACATCGAGCACAAGATTCTAGGAGATTTCCAGCGCGTACATCAAGTCCTTGGTAAATTTATTTGTTGAGGTGTATATTTCAGTTCACGATTACTTGGTAATCCTTTTTTCCTAGTGTTACCTGAGTAGTCATTTCGATCTTTTCTGACTCCTTAAATTTGAAAAGCTCATCGAGCACTTGTCCTTTCAAGCTCACTAAACCAATGAACGTGAATAGAGTCACCTTTTCATCTTTTTCTCAACTATTAAAACATGAAAAGACAAAGTTTTGGTTTCAAATTTTAAAATTAATTGACCACGGAACAACATCCTTCCTATGGTAATACTCCTTAGTATATCTTAGGTTGATACCAATGGCAACCTTCTTTTGAGTCTACCAGTCAAGCAAACCCCTCTGATGGGAATCCTAGTCCTTTTCCTTCTTTCGGAAATACTGGTGCTCCCTATATGGTGATGTTGTCCCTTCTTGGATTGACCATTGGTTTGTCAGTTTGGTTATTTTTGACCTCAGTGATTTCGAGTGTCCAAACTGCTTTTTAACCAAGTTCTCCTCCACCTGAACAACATCAACATCATGATGATCCTAAAGTTGACCCCTTTCCTTCTTTGCCTGTTTCTTGACCCCATTCATCATCTTCGCCTAGTGAAAGTCTAGATTCTAGTAACTAGGAAGCTAAGAAGAAGAATAAGAGGACGAAGAAGAAGAAAAAAAATAAGCAAGGGGGCAACAAAGAAGCCCTTGTTACAGATGCAAATAATGAAGAAAAATATTCAAAAAGCCTCAGAAAGTAAAATTCCCTTGCATGTTATGTAAGGGTGACCACCTTATTCGCAATTGTCCTGGTATTCCCAAGGTCTTAGAGGTGTGGTCCACAGGTCCACATCGACCTTTGTCATCAGTTTCTGGTGATAATGCTGGTGACAAACCCTCAACTAGTAGCAGTAAAGCTCATGGGAAAAAGGGAAAAGTTGAATTTCCTTGTAAGTTGAGTGAAAGTAATCATCCCATTCACCTTTGTCCTCTTATGGATGAATCGTTTAAAGAGTTAGAAAAATTTACAACTTATCAACCTCATCTTATGACTGGGTATTGAAAGCTTTCCCCTGATCCTCCACTAGTTCATCCAATGTTTAATTGAAATTCATCTTTGGTCAGCCTCACTCTCTCTGAAAGTGAGTCTCATGGGTCAGTTCTCAACCAACCATTGGTTGAGAAAACGGTAGAATTGACTCCACCTTCATTTGACCATACCTTTCTGGTAGAGATTGAACCTCATATTGCTCAGGTTCTTCTGGTTTCTTCAGTTTCGAATGAACTGGAGGTAAATACTCCTATTCTTGAGGTGTATGAGAGAATTTCTCCTATTCCTGTCAAGCAAGAGGGCAGCTATCACATTCATACGACACCCCCTCCAAGTAGTTTAGTCACTTCTTTTCATTAGAGTCGACTGGCAGGATATCGCCTTTCATCTTATATGCCTTTCCAGATTACAGTACAGGCTTACCAGATGGTTGTACCTAGCACAACTATGGACGAGGGTGCATCTGTTAGCATTCTATCCTCAAGTGTTTGGCAAGCTTTGGGATCTCCTCATCTTGTCCCTGTCACCTAGAATCTGTTAGCTTTTAACAGAGGAACCAGTCAACCATTAGGGATCCTTCCTAAGTTACCTATTACTTTGGGAGGGAAGGATGTCTATATAGACATGATGGTTGTCCAAGGCCCATTAGATTTTAATCTACTCCTTGGCAGTGACTATGTTTATGTCATGGGATCTCTTGCCTCTTCTCTCTTTTGAGTGATGTGTTTCCTGCATGAAGGAAGCATTTTGATCATTGATCAGCTTACATTCATTGGTCCTGAATAAACTCCCACTCAACCATCATCTCTAAATGGTTCTCATATGCAAGCAGTATCACCCCTGCCATAGGTTAATTACGTGGCCACCTACTCCATGCCCACATCTACTGATGGTCTAGTAGGTGATGTAGTATGCCATGTACTGGGGGAATTGGAGCTTGATTTTTCCATTGGATCCTAGGACATGTATCCCTTCTAGAGTGTTGTTCTTCCATATGATGAGAAACTCTTGGAAGCCATGGCCTCTTTTGGTCGGTGATCAAAGGGATTTGGAGAAGAGTTCCTTGTCATGGATCAATCTCCTTAAAAAATGAAACAAGGGATATGGAGTAAAGTTCCTTGTCTTTTGTCAAGCTCCTTAAAAAATGAAACAAGGGATATGAGGATAGTTCTTTTACTATGTCAACCTCATTAAAAAATTAATTAGGTCCTATGAGTAGATTTCTTTTACTTGTGTCAAGCTCATTAAAAATGAAACAAGGTGTCATGAGCATGGTTCTTTTCCTGTGTGAAGATCGTTAAAAAGTAAAACAAACCCCCTTCCAATTCAAGTATTTAATTAGATATCATAAAATCCCAGTCAATTCTTTCACTTGATCTCATTATTGACCCTTCTTTCCATCCACTTAAGTGTATGGAATGAATCTTGGGGGGCATGTACCTCGAATTGAATCATTATGTCAGGGGCATGTAAACTTATTCCAGGCATAGTTTGTTTCCATTTCAATATTGTGTAAAAATGAAACCAAATCCAAGCAGAGTTTATTCTCATGTTTCAAGCTTGTGTAAAAATGAAACCATCCCCACTTTACATCTCGTGATTGCAATTTTTATTAGTCAATTTTTTCCAGATGAGCCTTGGTTGATTCATTCCATCACCACCATCTCTTTGGCCAATCATATGCTTTCACTTGGTTGTTTTATCCTTACCTGAGGAATAGCTACGATGAGTGGTATTATTAGCCAACCTCTTGACCTTTACATGTTTTGAGTAGTTCCATCATTACCGGAACCAATTTCTATCCTTTTATACCATTTGTTCCTCTAGGTGGAGTCCTCTTTCAACTCTTTTTAGACTCCAAAAATATGAAAAGATTGTCAAGTACTTGTCTTTTCAAACTTGTTAAATTAAATGAATTGATGTCATCTCAGTATATGTTTGCCCATTTTTCAGGCTGATATTGACTATTTACGAAAAAGGTACACCTTGGTCAACATGGTCAAGAGGTTATCTCAAATATTGTTTTCTACCTTTTCAGGTTAGAGGGAAAAATTACGAAAAGGGACATGATGGAGTTTTCTTTTTCGTATCTTTTTCAAACTCTCTAAATATGAAAAAGATTTCGAGTTATTCTTCCATCGGACTTGTTAATATTTTATGACGAAAGACTCATCACCATAATGAGACTGAGTTTCTCCTTCCTAGGACTCATAAACTTACTAGGATGGGTTCATCCGAAGGATGAACTTATATGACAAGCATATGGTATCCTCTTCAAGCTTGTGTAGAAATAAAGAGGTACTCTCTAGAAATTGGGGGGAAAATGAAGATGAGACATCCTTTGTATAAGCAGTGTGTCACTCTTGAACATGAATCTTATGTGTTTCTCGTGTCGGGTTTGGGACATCCTCACATAGTCACTTGTCCTTCTAGGTTTGGGTGATCCATTTTGCCTCTCATTTGATTATTCCACTTTGTTATTATGACCCTTGGTCCTATATTGAGTCAAATGCTGCCACACTTTAGAGTCGTGTCACCAATATGTTCAAGCAAAGTCCTATCTACAGTTTATTACCTATACATTGTCTGACTCTTTGCTACCGTATTGAATCCTTCTCATTTCATTCCACTTTATTCCTTATTTTGTGTCGATGATGGGGAATTCATTATGACCATCCTTTGATGGGTCACTTTCTATTGATTTCAGCTTATTATTTAGGAAGATAACTTAGGAACCCCCTTTTAGTACCTTAGAGCTGGCATGCCCTAATGACCAGTTCTTTGCATCCAATGACAGGTCATCATTATTTCCTTTCAATTGGGTGATTCAACGAGTGTTTGACCTTAGCTTCATTACCACATTCATGGATTGTACTTTTGTACCTTGAGAGACATTGCCATTATTGGTGGTTTATCTCGTACCTGTTAATGGTCCACATCATTGGATGGTAATCAGGTGGTTCTCTAGCATGTTGACTTCAAAACATTTATTTGCATGCTAGTATTCGTATATTGATCGGGTTGGGATGGAGGGCAAGACCCTGAGTCTTGTCTATTATGACTAATTTTGCATGTTGTTATATGTCATTCATGATTGTAAACATGGTTCTATTATACGGATGGTTGTGACCATACCGTGAGACTTTATATTTATGATGATCCTTGTTATCTAGATGGTTGTGCCCATACCATGGATCTTTTTGTATAATCTTCATCATCTGTATGGTTGCATTCATGTCGTGGATTCATGTCTTGTTCTTAGATATATATATGTGCATGCTTCCTTGACTTGTAGGTCTCCTGATAGTGTGTGTCCTCGTCCTTGCCAAAAGATTGTAAAGCATCTCATCATCACTCCTCATTCTGCCTTCATGCTTTAGGGGGCATCTCTTGCATAGTATTTTGTCACACCTCCTGCACTTCCCTCTGATATACCCCAAAGTGCTCGAAATATGACCATAATGCAGTGTACCCATTCATATATGCAGTTCAGAGCCTTCCTAAGATATTTACTGGAAAATGCCTTGAGCTTCCCTTGAAGAAATAGCTCTTAAACCCTAATTTGAGGATCATCACTCTTATGAGGCTAAAAACCATGATGGTCACATGTTGCACTATGCTAGACCCGTGATGGAAGTGCTCTATTTACTTGTATACGTGCAATGATCACAGAAAGGCAATTTTACCAAAGAGGATGAGAAGCTTTGTGATGTAGAAGCTTCCAGAGCGGTGAGATGGAGGTTGTTCGACGTAGATGAGGTCGAATTCTCCCAGCATGGCCTCTTTTTCTTATCCCTATGAGCTACTTCCTTGAGATGAGGGCCTCATCCTATCTTTGGAGAAGTCCTAACTCCCTTTCCCAGTCTATAAATTGATCCTCTCCCATTCCCAAATGGTTGGTGCAGTTATAGGCTAGGTTGGTCTATGTCCATTTTCACCCCTATGCTAAGCTTGTGCTTAGAGGTTATTCATTAGGCTTGGAGAAGGAGTGTTTGGAGAGTTTCTTAGCTTGGACTTGGATTACCACCCAAGGAGAGCCTTTCAACATCAAGGCTATGGTTGTAAGCTTCCCTTTATTCTTTAAATAATATACAACTGGTGGTTCCTCTTCCCAAAATATATATGTTCATGTATGTACTAGCTTAGCATTCCTTGATTAGCTAAGTAGGTTATTGTTGGATTTTCTATTTGTTTTTGGCATGCTTTGTTGTCTCTTGATCACTTGTGTAGGTACATAAGCATTGAAAGAAGTAGGAACAAGTCTGTGACACAAGTGGTTCGAGGATCTCAACAATCGATATCGGAATAGCATTAGAGCGAGGTAGGTAATCTCTCTCGTTCTACTTTTCAATTATAATATAGGAAGATGTCTATTTGATTGTCACTTTAGTTGTTAGACCCACTCATTGGGCTAGAGGGATCATCTCTGTTAGCAAAGCAGATTAACCTTGTCAACAATTGGATTTTGGCAACTCTGATTCTGCCTTTATGTTGTTAGTTTGAGTTTGGATTTCATAGTCCATCGTTATGCATTGGTGAGATTGAAGGCTTTATCATTGTGGAAAACAAAGGATGAGGAGGCTTGGAGAGATTTGCAACATCAAGGCCTCAACAGGGGTTGTAATATTTCTCTGTTATAATTAATATAAATTCCATTTTTTTCCCATACATGATGTCTTCGATTATACATGTGTAGAATAGCGTTCCTTGATCTCTTATTTGGAGTTATTTTAGTATATCGTGTTGTATATCTTGATCTTTGTTCTTATTTCTTCTAATTTTCATGTTCTTCTTTTGGGAGTTAGATTTGGAATTAGAGTTAGAGAGTAAAGAGGTGAGGAAATATTGCAGAAATCAAGTAGCTTTTTCTTCTTATACTTCGAATATATCTAGGGAAAGATAATGTAGCTTGTTTGGTTGTTTCTAGGTTAAGTCACTGAACCTAGGGAGATCGATTATGTTCACAAAAGGGATTTTTTTCTGGAAAATAGGAAGCTCTGTGACAATTTGAAGGTAAACTCCCTTATGCAATCTATTTTATTAGAAAAATATGTGTAAGGGTTATCTCAACTACACATTATTTGAAAAAGAATTATTTATCATTGTCCATTATTTAAACAAATTTAGAAATTACAACACTGATTATCAATTCTTTTTTCACACTAATCATGTAGCAATAAAATACTTAATGAATAAGCTCGATTTGAATGCTCACATATTTAGGTGGTTATTACTATTGTAGAAATTTGACTTTTCTATTATTGAAAAACATGGGAAGGAGAACATTGTTGCTCCTTGAAAACATATTTTTTCCATATCACTCTTGTCTCCATGGTTCACCTACATTTCCAATTATATAGCTACTAGGAAATTCCCTACTCACCTTGTTAAATTGTAGCAAAAAAAGGTTTCATTTGACTTGTGCCTTAGTCAAATGGAGAAATTCAAATTTCCACATTACCAAGATGGCTTCAATTGCAGTTAGAAGGAGTGACATGGCCAAGTCACTTAGTTAAGTTATTCAGTTCGAGCTTGTGGGCAAGAAGTAGAGTTGTGTGTGAGTTGATTGCTACGTTATAACAATCTAGTGGAGTTATAGTTAGTGAAATGTAGTTATCTGAGCTCTAGCCATCAATAGAGTCAAAATGAGTTCAATTGAGTAGTTGTAACTATTGTTAAATCATTGATCTCTTAGTTAACTCTTTAATTTACTAAAGATAGTGCTAGTCATGCATGTAATTTGAATTGCCTAGTTGAGTGGAGGGAAAAATACATAATTGCATTTATTGTTGTATATTATTGAGTGTCCATAGTTTACAAGTAGCAGGTGAGGATTTTCTCTTGGGAATTTTGCAAGGAAATAGGATCGTTTCGTATTATTTTGGAGCTAATTTCCTAAGGAATTATAGAAGGAAATTGGAGGAGTAGGAGGCCTAGATTTGGCTGAGTATATGCCAGAGAAGACTCAAGAGGAAGATATTAGTATTACAGTGCAAAATGAGCTTTAAGGATCGAAGAAATCATTGTAATAGATATATATATATATTCTCATTTGATAAAACAAAAATAGAGGAGGTATTCTAGTTGCTTTCACCATTAAAAATATTGCATTCGTTGTGATTGAATGACTGCATGTGTTTCTATTGTATGTTTTTCTTTCCGCGGGTTGAATAGAATAAATTTTTGTCTATTGATCTCAGTCTAATCTCATTATCAATCAAAATTTTGAATTATTTCTACATGGTATCAGTGCTATTAATAACTACATAGAGACCAGATTCCTGATCATCTCTCCAAGAAATTTTAAATAGCATATTTGTGGTGTAGAATTTCTCTTTATTGTAAGAACAATGTCTCTATATGGATTGAGGCTTGAGTATGCATTGAAGGGAGATTAAAATTTCATAGCTTATAAAGATATAATGTAACTTGTGTTGGATGAAAATGGAGTATTGGAGTACACACAAATTGATATTCCAAAACCAACAACATGAGATGCAGAAAAACTAGCACCGTGGAAGAAAGATACTACAAAATCCAGGAGGATTATCCCGGAGGGATTCAAAGACCATGTTGTTTTGAGTTTGCATGGAAAGAAGAATGCTTATGAAATTTTTTAAAACCTCAAAGAGTTATTCGAAAGAAATAGTGATGCGAGGAAATTGGGATTGAAATATAAGCTTAGGAACATTCAAATGCAAAAAAATGAAACCATTGTTCAATACCTATCCAGATTCACTAAGGTTGGAGATGAACTTGGAGGAGTGGAAAAGATTGTGCCACCATTTGACCTTGTTATCTTAGCTCTCCTAGGTCTTCCGAATTCGTGGCACAACTATGAATATTTAGTTAATGGAAGATACAAGATCCCAAATTGGGAGAGACTTTGGTCTGACTTGGTGCAGGAGGAGATTAGAAGAAACACTAGAGAGGGAGTCTCATCCAGATATGATGATGAAGAAGATTGTGCTCTAGTTAGCAAAGGAAAGAATGGAAAAGGTAAGAAGGCCGAAGGTGAGGCAAAATCTAGCTAGAACCACGGCAAGAAGAAAAACCTAAGTAAAATTAAATGCTTTCACTACCATGTGTATGGACACTATGCAATCAAGTGTCCACACAAGAAACCCAGTAAGGAACCTGCAACAAGAGCAACAGTAGATGTTATCACATCAAAATTTGAGTTGTATTTCACCCTTATTTCTTGCATGGAAAACATAGTAAGAGGGATTTAGTGGTACCTAGACTCTGGTGATTCATATCATATGATATGTAATAAGGAGTTCTTCAACAACTTAGAGGAGAAGGACCTACAATTAGACATAGAGATTGGAGATGATGGAAGGTATATTACGAAAGGGATTAGCACTATCAACTTTAAGAGGGATTCAAAATCCCATCTTCACCTGAATGATGCAATGTATGTGCCTAGTTCAAGAAGAAAAATCTAGTTTATGTAGTTGTACTTTAAAATAGAGGAGATGATGTGATGTTCAGTAGAGGGAAGGAATATCTAAAGCATATTTATATTGGACAAGTAAAAAAAAATGGTGTTAGAGTTAAAAATCTCTACAATCTAGATGTAAACTTTGTCATGCATGCATCTATACCTCTAGGACTGAGGTGGGGCAATGTATAGCCTTAGTCCTAGAGTTGCAAAGATTTGGGAAGGGTCCATAAGAGAGCAGAAATAATTGCAATATACTCTTCTCATGAATCATTACCCTTGCTACATGGGCCCACAATATTCAGTAGCAAAAGGATAACTGTCAATTCATGCGGCTAGATCTTGAGCGACCTTCCAAAGGCTAGTAGCAGTCAAAGGTTCATGAGACATTTGTAGCTCAGATATATAGTCAATTCAATATTTTGGGTGCTTCTCAATTGCAATTGTTTCATTAGCAACAAAAAAAAATGATAGGGAATGTTAGTTGTGTTATAGTACATTCCATTGAAGTAGGATTGGGGTTTCCCAGAACCCTTTTCTTGCTAACAGGGAGTGTTAAACTGTAGAAATAAAAGGCTTCATTTCAATTGTGCTTTAGTCAAATAGAGAAATTCAAATTTCCACATCAGCAAGATGATTTGAGTTTCAATTAGAAAAAGTGACATGGCCAAGTCACTTAGTTAAGTTAGTCAATTCAAGTTTGTGGGCAAGAATTAGATTCATGTGTAAGTTGATTTCTAAGATATAGAAATCTATTGGATTTATAGTTAGTAAAATCAATTATCTAAGATCTAGCCATGAATAGAGTTAGTATGAGTTTAGTTGAGTAGTTGTAATTATTGTTAACTCATTGATCTCTCAATTAACTAGTCAATTTACTAAAAATGGCCCTAGTCATGCATGTAATTCGAATTGCCTAGTTGAGCGAAGGGAAAGGAATAATTGCATTTATTGTTGTATAATACTGAGTGTACAGAGTTTTCATGTAGGAGGTTACACTTTTCTCTTGGGAAGTGCACAATAAAATATGAGCTTTTCCTATTCTTAAGGAGTTAGTTTCCCTAGGAATTATGCAAGGAAATATGAGGAGTAGGAGGCCTAGATTTGGCTAAGTATTTTCCAGAGAAGGCTGAAGAGGAAGATATTAGTATTGTAGTGCAGATTGAGCTTTAAGGATTAAAGCATTCATTGTAATAGATCTATATTCTCATACGATATCATACAAACATAGGAGGAGTTTTCCCAAGTTGGTTTACCGAGTAAAAATACTATGTTCATTGTGATTGAATTATTGCATATGTTTCTATTGTATGTTTTAGTTTCCACATGTTGAGTTGAATAAATTTGTGTTTATTGGTCTCAGTCTAATTTCTTTAGCAACTGAAAATTTTGAGTTATTTGTACACACCTATATTCAAAGGATAAAATCAAGATTGATATAACGAGTGCCTCTTACACATGGATTAGCGGAAACCTCCTCAAGTTTGGGCTCATCATATTCTGGAAGATGTATAAGGGAGGATGAAGTTTTTGACATCCTCTCAGCTTTCCATGATGGACCTTGTGAGGCCTATTTTGCTATAAAAAAAAGGGAAAATACAAAATATTGCAAGAGAGATAGTTTTAGCCTACCTTTCATAAGTATTCCTAGAGTTATACTTGACAATGTGATGAATGCCAAGGGATGAGAAAACCTACTGAGAAAGATGAAATCCCATCCAACCTTAGGTGAATTTTGATCCATTTGAGAAGTAGAGCATGGAATTGATTGGTACCATTAACCCCCTATTTAGGAAAAATAAGTAAATAATAATGTGTACTGACTATCAGAGAAAGTAGGTTGAAGTGAAGGAAATGAAAGAAATAACTAAACAAAAATTGTTTGAGTCTCTCAGGGAGAATATCTTCTATAAGTTTAGTTTTCCAAGAGAATTGGTGACAAAAAAAGGCTCCCATTTCACCTCCTATTCAATTAAGGGGATAATGAAGCAACACCACATCCAACATTAAAATTATACTCCAAATTACCCCTAAGAAAATTGACAAGTGGAGGTTGCCAATAGAGCATCGGAGAGAAGTCTAACCAAGGTGATCAACAACAACAAAAACGACTAGGAAGAAATACTTGTTGAGGCAACTTGGGCCTCCAAAACCACCTGGAGTACCACCACTGATTTACACCCTATTTTTTAGTGTACAATAAGAAATCTTTGTTGTTAATTGGATTTGAATATAAGACCTTGAGAATGACATGGTATCTTGATACTAATTTAACTAAAGCATAAGCTAAAATATTACAACAATTGAATGCAATAAATGAATACAAAAGGTAGGCCTTATTACACATCTAATTATTCCAACTACAAATAAATCTATGGCAATACAAGAACATCAAAGAAAGAGCCTCGAAGAGGGTGATTAGGCCCTCCTATACAACTCTAGGTTTACATACCTCAAGGGTAATCTCATGAACAAATGGTTGGGGCCTTATATAGTTGAATATTATGATAATGGTTTAGTTAAAATTATGACTATTGATGAGGAACAAGTCCCACTCTTGGTAAATAAAGATCAATGGAAATTCTACGAGAAGCCCTTCTCTTGGGCTGCGTTTACCAATTCAATAAGCAAGGAAATGAAATTTATTGAGAGCAAAAGGGCTCCCAATCCATTTAGTCTTTAACCAATAGACGGAAAAAAGAAAAATAACCTTAAGTTATAACCTCCTTTAAGGTACTTGAGGCAAACTCACTAGCTGAACATATCTGTGAGGAAGCTTATCCTATAAGTCTCAGAGAAAAAAAGGAAGAAAAAATAAGAAACCTAGGTGAAAACCTCCTCCAAGGCACTTGGGGTAGACCCACTAGCTGAAAACCTCTATGAGGTAGCCAATATGCCTCCAATAAATAAATAAATAAAGAGAAAAAGGAAAAGAAAAAGAAGAATTAGAAAAACTTGTCTCACCTTAACTTATGTGCAAGTATTATAGGAAAATAATAATAAGACAAGGTAAATAAGTTCAAACTATACATTTGGTCCAAGACATCAACTTCAAAACTCTAAGTGGGCCCATATAATATTTCTATGCTATTCTCCACCTACATTCATCAAACAACATTTCAAATCTCCACCATCAACTCTTTCCCATATATTTTTTCCATCTTCCATGAAATTCTATATTAAAGTATTGTAATGCTATAAGATGACCCATTTCTAAGAAGAAGTTATAGGCAGAGGAATTTCTTATCACTTGAGATAGAGGAAAACAATAGGAGCATCCTAATATTTAGTTCCTCCATCACCATTCATCATATGCTAAATTTTCCTTCAATGTTTTTCATTTTTTACCCTACAACAACTCAATTTCTTGTTTTTCTCCATCACAATACGTAACAAAATCCCTCTCTATTAATATCATTTTTCCTCCATGAATTATCAAATCTACTTTCCATTCTGGAATGATGTTTTAGTAAGCATGAGGGACCTTTGTGACTACTACTAGAGACTACACAATCTTGTAGTACCCTATAGAGATTCTACAGGCTCAAGTTCCAGAGCAACAAAAACATTTCTAAAGAAGACCACAACTCCTAGAAAAGGATAAAAGCTCTAGACCAATAGCATCAATACAATCATTCATTTTATACTACAAAAAAATGGGCTTTTGTAGCTACAAGATATGTTGTAAGCTACTATAGGACTATTTGCTCACTAATAGCACCCTAAAAACACCTAGAAGTACACAAGTAGCATCATACAATGTCATGAAAAAGTATGCATTGGGTATGAAATCTATGACTCTCACCCTGTGAATTTATTTGAATCATAAAGAAACATTGTTTTCATAAAAAGAGGATGGTTTTATAGTGAGATCAACTCAAAAAGGTCTCGATGGGTTTGGTAGGAAAAATCCGCTTTGTCCATAAGTTATTACCATGTGTGGGGGGGATGAATGAGACAAAATCGATGATATTTTAAAAATGTGGTCATTTTTTCCTACTGGTGGTGAGATAAAGTGGGAGTATGAGTTACACAAATAATAATATGGGTAGGTGGGGCCAACTCAAGCACTGCGCATCGAGATTTCCTCATCTACCATCGGGGATCGTCTCCACCTAAACAAGACATAAACTTGAAGTTCACCACTCCTTCCCATTTAATTTTATATATGAAAATAAGAGTAAAAAATCACATGAAATGTTTTTTAGTGCTACATTAGTGACAAACAGGGTATCGAGTTCTGAATCTCAAAGTTACAAGAACAAATTGCAAACAACTACAATAGGGAGGGTTTTGTTACATAATTTGAAAGAATTACTGCAATTTCTCACAAAGAACCATGATAAGACTCAAGAGGTTGATTTTTCTTTCCAAAATCCATAATTCCAAAGCCTTTCCATCGTTTTACTCAGGCTTGGTATCAATTCTATTGCTTAATGGTTGCCATTTATCATTTATCAAATTTTGTGTCAAGGGTATGAATTAACAAAGGGATAGCCAATTGGTAATATAATGGAGAGATAAGTTATTTGGTTGAATACTATACATTATTTAAAAATTAGAAGAGATAAAATCACCTGCTATCACAGGAAACCCAAATTCTTGTAGTAGCATAGGAATAGTATTTTCCCCTACCTAGAAACCTCTACAAACTAGTGGGAAGAAATATCAAAATTTTGAAGATCTTTTCATAAACCATGGGGGGTGATTTCAATAGTAGAGAGACAACCAATACCACTAGGATTTATCAGAATCATGATGCTATGGCCATCCTAGAAAACTATTTGTGGTTGGACTTCCTTAAAAATCTCCCAAGATATCATGAAGAAGTTTCCATAGAATTTTCCATGAAATTATAACACCCTAGAGGCCAAGAAGTAATCATTGCATTGGAAGGGATGGTGATATATGTTGATGAAAACTCCATTAGTAGGGTCACCACTCTCCCAAAGGTGATACGTTCGAGTAAAGAAGAAATATAAGAGGTTATTGATGCCAAAAGAGGACTCTTCCTCTTGAATGAACAACTAGATGAGGCTAAGAGTGGGATCAGAAAGGAAAGTTCACCTTACCCTTGGGATGAGATGACCTACCATATTCTAAAATATATTTCTTGTGAGGGTAGGCTAAGAATAGTATATGATTAATAATTTAGACTCCTCTACCAATTGATATTTCAAGATGACCTACCAACTCATGAGTGGTTAAGGATCCTACACTTCCTCTTCCAATCCCTTAAGGTGATGATCACCAATGTGGAGGTCGGTAAGAGAAATTTCCTATCCTATCATAACCTAGTTATATTTCTAGTCACAAATGCATTAGAAAATATTCAGTATCCCATCCTCTAGATGGATTTTGTGGATATGCAAAAGCATGCCTTCTTAGAGGCGCAAGAAGAGTTTGGAATCCCCCATAAGAGATTGACTATGAAGAGGAAGGGGAAGTCATGAGTAACCTTCCATATAGAAAAAACAAAGGAGAAGAACTCCTAGAGGGAGAAGGGAAGGAAATTTCATGCCACATTATCAAGACTCAACACTCCCACAAATCCAAAGACAAGTAGATCTTGTCAACATGTTGTTTACACAAGACAAAAAAGCACTTGGATAAGGTATAGTGGCAAGACAAATCCTCCTTCTCCTACTCCTGTCACTATTAAGGAGACCCCCAGTCCAGAAAAATATGGGCTACATGAGGCAAAGGAGAAGTAATTACAGGCACTATATGTACAAATAAAATAAATGCAAGCACCCCTTGAGGAAATAGTGTAGTTGAAACATTTACAAGGGTGGGGGTCCCATCTCTAGGAACCAAATTCCTTGCTACATGAGAATTTTGTAGGACTATTGGAAATTGAAATTGTATCTAGACCAACAACCCAAAGGAGACCTTATTCCACCTTCTCTTGGCATGCTACAAGACCATCAGAAATATGTTGGCCCAAAGGTAACACTCGGGGGGGCTGAATCAGTGTGAGGTGAATTTTACCATTTCACAACTTTTCATATTCAAAAAACCATATAGAAATGAATCATAAGAATTATATCATCAACTATAATAATGCATCATCAAGCTACCATCATATCAATAACATTTGAAGAAGCCATCACATTACAAAGGGATGGAAACCTTTTATGTAGAAATACATATGGGAGAAAATCACAAGTATTATTCTTCTTTATCTTCAATTCATTACATACATTTTCCAGCTATGATCCACTAGAGGAAAATACCCCCAAGAAATGCAAGGTACCACTTATGGTAGACTACAAGTTGATTGAGGCATGAACCTTGATAATGAGCAACCTCTAACTTACTCTATGTGCCAACCTAATTGAGGATCCAACCTCAATAATGAGTGGGCTCCAACCTGCTCTAGGCTACAACTTCATTGAGGCTCCAACCTCAATAAAGAGTAGTATCCAACCTACTCTAGGATCCAATGTCCTTCTTCAACTCCTTATTGACCTCTATTTCATATCATTTTGAAATTGGATCCACTATCATAATAAAATGTTATTTGTTCATATAGAGAAATAAGAAAAACCTATAATCATTATTTCCATTTAGCATAACCTATTCATATTGTCACCATCATCTCAACCCGCGCATATTGGCACTACAACCTGCAAATATTGTCATTGCAACAATCACTAACACACCCTGCAAGAACTGTTACCACTATGAATATTGTGAGATGAGTCTCTGTCATTGATTATTATGTTTTATTATATTCTCTATTCCAACTCATTAATCAATATGGTCCTTCTTGTAACTAGTTATATCCTTATTTCCAAAACCACTGTAATAAGCTCATAAACCATTAAAACATATAAAAGAAGTTTGTCATCATAAAATGTATGCTAGCTAGGCTGCCAATCCTCTAAAAGAATCCACCACTAAGCTCTAATTACCATTCTTCTTTCGGAACTGAGTTTTGACCAATATTGACCTTAAGAACCCATAAAAACCATTAAAAGACTATATGTTATATTAACAATGCTACAATTTCTCAATTTCCAGGGACACTTCTAAAAATTTGCAATACCTTGGCACCAATGCTACAAAATGTCATTTGGACAGTTGTTAATGACACAAAATAATGAAAATCATATGTAAAAATAAATCTACAAACAAAAATTGGTAACTGATGAAGGTCAACTCTGAGACTTCATCAATATCAAATTGACCCACAATTGGTTGCATTACGCAATGCCACTTGTTATGGCATCCAACTGAATCGTGTATACTGTGGCTGCAATATAATGTGGGGTAGTCTTTAATGTTGTACCATATTCACATGTGATTTTGATTCAAAACCAGTAGTTCTTTGACTATTTAAAAAACCACCCATGCCATGTTGTTACACTTTGACCATGCCAAAATTGGTAAGAGGTTCTGGCTTTATGCCTTGGTTATTCAAACAACCATTCATGCCTTTGTTACCTCAACCATGACTTTTTTTTTCTTTGATAGGTTATGGTTCTACTTCTTGGTCATCTAAATGACCATTCATCCCCTTTTTACCTTGTCCATGCAAAATTTGGTGACAGGTTTTGGCTCTATCCCTTGGTTATTCAACTGACCATTCATGCCTTTGTTACCTTGGCCATGCCAAATTTGGTGACTATTTTTGGTTCCATTGGTTTTTCAAATGACCAAATGACCATCCTTTCCTTTTGTAGTTGATCCACATAATTCAACACAAGTCAATCTTGTGCCTCATGTGTTCTCTCCCGATAATCAAGTTGCAGAACAATGAGCCATACAAATTAAATAAAATCACGTAGTAATGAACCCAAACCATAACCAAAACTATGCAAATGAGATTAGTGTTCGGTTTCTGAGATTAGATCTTGAGTTCAACTAAATTAGAATGTATTTCATTAGTGATTTCATTGTCCAATTCTTTTCGTCGAATTACCTAAATTTATAGTTATGTTCATTTCCTGGGGTTCAATGGAGCTAAAATCCAATTATATTTCTAACGAATATATAATTGAATTTATAAATGGCCAACCTGATCATATTAGCATAATTATCCTTTCTATGTGACAATGCACTATCGAGTTTCATAAAAAATTCCCCCATCCAACCATGTGACCACCACATGTGACCTTGTCATGGGGGTCACTATCCATTTTCTTGATGATGCCATCACGATGTCATCCAACCACATGGTAGCCCACGAGGGGTGATGCATGTCAAAAAATTCCAAATAAGCTTGCCATGTGGCATCCTACGGTTGTGCCATGTGTCCTACCATGTTGTGCTTGCTACCATGTCAATCCCTATGGTTGATTTCCATGTGTCTCATTGGAATGACTATGTGTTTCTTGCATCACCATATTTGACCAATGAGACTATGCCAAGCACCGTGGAGTAATTGGTTTGTTTGTGCCATGTGATACCTATCATTTTTCATCATCATGTTGGTTTGGCGAGAGCCATTAAGTGTTGTGAAACTCTTGCCCACATCCATCTTCCATTTTATCCACATTGACATTGATTCATCTAATTAGAGGAAATATGTGCACTCTTTAACATGGTTAATGGTTGTGCATGTTTTGTTGAGATCTAACCTTGACTCGGCTAATTAACCATAGATACACTCGAAAGGTGTGCACTATTTAACACATTAATAATTTGGGTTTTGTTCTATGGTGTGATACTTCAAATAATACAAAATTTCAAATGACCATAACTTCTCATTTGAGATATTTTTATTATAGTAGGATATACTATTGGAAAGGCATCCACAATCCCTATGCAGCCATGTAGTTTGAAGGATTATTTGGGAATCATAACTACATAAAAATCTCAAATAACTTCAAGCACCTTGAACTTCACTTGATGAAAACATGTAATAGATCTATATATCATATTATTTTATAGAGAATATTCCTGCTTCATTAGGCATCATGAATGATACCCCTACAGTCTCATACATCCCCTTTGACATCAATGACATCTTGTTGTAATAAATGAAAACACTATGTGTAACACTCTGCCACTTTTTCATTGATGGAAATACCATCAAAAATTGATGGTCATTGATGCCAAGAAATAAAAAAAATCCTCCCACAAAAATGCCTTCATTGATGAATGTTAATTTTTGCAATCTCTCTCAACTCAAATTCTTTGGCCAGTGTCAGTGTTTGTACAAATGTTTTCAATCTCCCCCCCTTTGAAACCAATGGAAAAGAGTCATAGATGTATATTGAAACTTCCATGTTGATGATCCTACATAGATATTTGTTAAAACTCCATAATCTATTTCTGAATGATCAAGTGGACCTCATTGATGCACACTATCTTCTCGCTGCTATGCTACCATTATAATAGACTCCCCCCTTAAGGCCATGCCTCCACTGCTAATCATATCTATTCCAATACTTTCTAAAGTCTCCTCCTTATACAATTGATGGCCCTCAGTATTGCAAAAATAAAGTTGAAAATCCTAAGGGTCTCAAATTTAATTATGACCTTGGGTTCATACAAACTTGAGGTGTTAGTACTGTATGTACAATAAAAAATGTATTCTACTTAGGTTGATCTAAAGTAGTGAAGAGAAGTCAAGATGCATAAAGACCACTACACTATAGGAAATGTTTAGAAAATCTATTGAACAATAAATAGATCTATATATATTTTAGGTAATAAAACAACTCAAATAAACCCTATTCTATTTAGGAAAATTAAATGATAAAAAGTAAACCCTAATATAGTTTGCAAAAATGTAAATGACAAAATGTAACTCTATTATGTTTTGCAGAAAGTAAATCTATGCTATTGCAAGAAAATAAATGATTGAAGTAAAACTTATTCTACTTGCAAGAAGAGAAAGAAGTTACTTGAAGAATGTTGAATGTAAATCAATCCTAATTTGAAGTGCATATCAAATCAAAGACAAAAAAAATATAAAACCATAATTGCAAGAAGGAAACTATAACTATGAAGGAAAATTTCCTAAGGGGTATCTGGTCATATACACTGCATATTCAAGGTTTAATGGACAAAATTGAATTCCTAGGGATTATGGACAAACGTTTTGTGCAATTTTGGGGGTGTTATAAGGAAACAGGCATATTGCTATTGGATTCCCTTTTTTTCTACAAGAAACATCTTAGAGCAACTTTATGAAGTTTAGGAATAGTTTGAAGGGTGTAAAATGTGTTTGAAGGATGTGTAAGGGAAAATGGGACCCTAGAAAGCTTAAGCACACTCAATGAGTCAACTTATGTAGGGATGAAACAAGATTGGGCATTTCTTGTAGCTCAGTAAGGAAAATTTCAAATTTTTGAAAGGTTGAAAAGGTGTAAAGTGGCAGATGAAGAGGTAATGAGGTAAGTGATGCCAATACATGAAAAAAATACTAAATAAACCTATGAAATAATACCATCCATATAGAAGTGCAATGAATTTATAATTGATAAAAGAAAGATGTCTAAGTAACTGTTAAACCGCTAATTATATGAAGTAAAATGAAAATGGAAACTAATGTTACATAAATAAATAAATAAATAAATTTCTTATTAGAACAAGGTACATAACGAAACTTTAGTAAGGAGCTTACTTATCAACCCTCTAATGACAATGATTTTCTCAGAAATAAGACTTGGAAAAAATCACAACTATATTAAATGAATGCAAAGGAAATATACAAGGAATGGGATTGAGAACTTGGGTGGGACCATAACCTAAGGAGTCTAAGGTCCCTTGAAAGAAAATAAAACCAAGGAAAAGGAAATTATTTTCATTAATCTCCTAAAGTGTTCATACATGAAACATAACAACTGAAATGATAGGTAGGAGCCTTTCGCTAATAATTATAGTATTTATCATAGAATTTGAATCCTTAATGAGGTACTTGTTATCACTCAGGTTTTTCCCAAAAATTGTAAGAAAGGGAATACTTCCGAGGTAACCACAGACCAATCTTTTAGGTATAGAATCTAGCCAATCTGTATCCAGAGAGGGCTCTCTCTTTATGATTTAGCTTTGTTTTTAAAGGTATTAGGCTAGTTATGAAGTTCAAGGGTTTTGTTTTGAGTTTGGGTGGTGGGATTCAATAGAACAGAGAGGTAAAACATAATAGTTCAGTCCATTGGGCATGATGGAGTCAAAGAAGATGGCTTTCTGGATTTGGTTTCTTAACAGAGGATGGCTTCACAGAGAAAGGTAGTCAAACATGGAACAAATGAAGGATTGAAACAGATTGAATGGGCTCAAATGGGTGAAGGGCAGTTAAGAATCCTTCAACCTATTGAAAGAGGGAAAATGGATGATTACTGATAAGGAGCAGTTAAGAATTCTTTAGCAAATAATCAACATGAAGGAATCAGCAAACAGGAGCAATTAAGATTTCACTGTTTATTCTAATTCTAAAGAAAACACATAGAACAATAAAGACTGAAAACAGAGTGCAATCAAACAAATTATGAAATTAATCATTTTCTTTATCATTCAGTCTATGAAACACAGATGATATAATAAACAAGAAAACTTTAAAACACAAGATATAGGGGACTTATTGATCTAGAGGTTGATTCAAGAATTCTGTGAGAAGTCCTCTACTTCAATTCTTCATCCAGTAGGCTAGACAACAGTTTGTTTCCAACAACACTTTATTTCAAAAATTCAGTTTTATAGCAGAGTCTAGAAAATCCACACACCACAGACCACCCCAATACTCTAGTGGAGGGGGTCTTTATACACAAAATATGTACAACCTATATCTCATAACAGCTGTGAGATAATATCTAAGTTTAACCTAAAATAGTTTACAAGTAAAATAGAAACAACTAACTGATGTTGTGCTGGATGCAGGCCTTTAGAGTTTGGCTGGTAGCTGTCTTCTGTAGTAACTCTGCGTCGACTGACTGTCTTAAATGGACTCTTTAGTTCTGATCTGCTACCTTTAATTCTACTCTGACATCTGTAATGTTAAACTGATACTCTTTGACTTGTTTTGATGCTCTTTAATGCTGATCTGATATTCTGCTCACCGTTGTCTATCATTTAGCCCAAAATTCCCTTTTTCCAAGGGTAACAACGTAACTATGGATAAACACCCGTTTTTGGGATACTGGAGGTTTTTCTGCGGTCTATAATCCATGACATCAAAATCTTTCTATGGATAGTATGCTAACTTCCTGAGGAGATTGCTGAGAAGTCCTGCGAATTGATGCACTGATAGCCATGTATTGGGAAAATCCACAGGAACCTGTGTCAAAAGAGGAGGAAACCGTACACTGGAGTGTCGGTTGACAGGCGGTGGAGCTTGTCGATGGAGCCTTTTCTGATCTTGAGGTGGTCGAGAATGAACTGCGAACTCGGTAGATATCATGCTCAGAGCGCTGTTTGTAGTGAAATGTAGCAAAAAATGATATTTTACCCTTTTAATTGACAAAATGAATTTGGCGGGAGTTTATGATTTGAAGGCCAGATGACGTCAGTGGGCGTATGGGACAAATGACGTGGTGGGTGACGTCAGCAAAAGGATGGTGGTAAGCGGTTTTGTCTAACACCGCTTTTGGGGTCAAGTGGTTTCGGGCGAAGGGCAAGCGATCATAGCGGGAGCGCGACGTGTGTCCTTGGTACGGTGGCAAAACCACCCGCTGATTGCGCATTAACGTTCGACGATTATGGTGGTAACGAAATGATCATCGACCATTGGATAGACAGGTGATGATCGGATGGTGGGTGCTCATGGAATATGGCGGGAGGTTAACTTATGCGGGTCCAATTTAATAAACTGTGTTTTTTAATAGTTTTGGCACTTTTTGATTGGTTCGGGGCTTGGTTGTTAGTTAGCCCAGATGGCTAATTAATTCCATGATGGCGCACGGGAAAGGTTATTAACAAGTTACAGAGAAACTTATTAATCCCTATTTAAAATGGTGCTATGGTTGTAATCGACCGGGGTAGGGATAAATTTAATATTTGGAGTTTTTATTATATTTACATAATACGGGGAAGGGTGATAAAGTGGGATTTAAATAATATAAATTAAAGTTAATATGAATTTTGAAGTGGAAAGCGCTAAGTTATATGGTTAAAAACTTAGGCTAAAAGGGAAAAGTGGTTTTATATGAGAAATATGGCTATTCTCCTAAGTAAAATGGGGTTTTACTTAGGCAATTGATGAAATGGAATGAGTGGCTTGTGAGTGATATTAAGCAGATCTTAATACCTTTAAGGGGAATTAGTGAATGATTTCTTAAAAAACATGAAGGGAGGTTAGTCATTTCAACCTTGCCTCGCTTGAGTTGTATCAAAAATATCTGCCTTGCACTTGTGATAGAAGTGAAAGTTAACACATTCTTTGAAACATGATCTATCACAAGTATCCTTCTGCAACACTAATCTACCTACCCTACCTACTTTGCCTAACATTTTTTCTTCTCTTTACTTGGGTGCACTTGGATTGGCAAACCCTCATCAACTTTTCTTTTCTTTTCATAGCAAGCCTACCTAAGTCTGCACTTATTACTTCCAAGGGCTCAGATTAAACTGTTGAGCTCCTTTGCTTCTCTACCTATCTACTTATCTGCCGAGATTAAACAATTTGGTCAGATTTTATTCTTTGCCTCTAAAACATGAAATTCAAATATGAACTAGCCAAGATTAAGCTATTTGGCCATTCATCAATTGTGGCATGAATTTAACAAGCTGCACACAATGCTTATTTACAGAAAATGAAAAAGTAGTGGCATTTTGACTTGCACACTTTCCTGGTGTTTCTTTATTTGGGGTTCATTTCTTTCACTTTTTTGACCATTTTATTCTTTTTACCCTTTGATTTTTCTTTTAGGGTATACCCTCTTTACATTTTTTACATTTTTTGATTTTTTGATAATATGGAAAACCTTTGCAACAAGGAAAGGGATGAACATATTACAGAGCTCAACCAGTCAATCATGAAATATGACACCTATTGGTATAGGAGTATAACAGTGGCTCCACTTGAGAATGGCTTCCCTTGGTGGAAAGTCAAGAACAGCAGGTCAGATGGCATTATGAGTAACGTTTACTTTGTTTTGAAATCTCCCTTTGCTAGTTGCTTTATTGTACATATGAAAACACACTTGTGAAGCTTAGGGCCTTCTCTTCGGGCTTCAACTGCAGCAAGTTACTATCTAATCCTATGACATTATCAAGGATACAGTATCTACATGTTAGAGTTAGAATACATCAAAAAACTGGATCAAAGTAATCTTTCAGCATTCGACCATTCACTAGTCCATCTTCTATTTCTATACTATCCAGGCTCTTCAAAAAGTAGGTATTGTTCCCTAGCAATGCATGGATGATAAATGGCCCTTTCCGTAGGAAGTCAAACTTCCCATGTTTTACTTTGTCTTCTCTCCTGGAATCCCACCTTAGAACTTTGTCTCCAAGGTAGAAGTATTCTGCTTTGGTCCTTTTATCAAATATTTTCTTGAGTTTTTCTTGTAACACTTGGGATCTTTGGTGCACTTCTTCTCTAGTCTGCTGCAAATGGATGGTCTGATTTATTCTCCTTTGAATGCCATTGGGTTCCACCTGAGCTTCTTGCAGTAGTTTCATTACAGGAACTCCTAAAGATGAAGGAAACACAACTTCCATGTCATAAACTAACTCATAAGGGCTAGTTCCAATAGATCTCTTTGTAGTGATATGGTATTTGTTACAAAAATTTATCATTTTCTTGGACTTGAAGGCAGCAGCAATATCGGTTATGATCTTTTCAGGACAACCAAATCTAGACAGTATGTTGGTCTCTAAGAATCCTATGATCACTGTATCATTGGCTTGTCTAGAAGGAATGCCTTCTATCCATTTGATGAAATAATCTGTGGCAGTAATAATCCATTTATGTTGGGCAGAAGAGGAAGGGTGTATTTCTCCAATGAAGTCCAAACCCCATTGTTGAAAAGGCTTTTCAATGGAAATTGGTCTCAAGGGTAAGGGTAACAGTTTCCTTTTGCCCTAAAAAATTTGGCATTTGTGGCAAGCAGTGACAAAATTCTTTACATCAGCAAACAAGGTTGGCTAGTAAAATCCAGCCCCTTAGGATTTTGTTTGCAGTTGATTTCCAGTAAAGGTGTCCACCGGAGTCCCCTGCATGAATTTCTTTGAGAACTTTGTCAGCTTCTTCTTTTATTAAAAAATTCAATAGAATACCTTCATGATTTTTCCAAAAAAGAGCATTATCTAAAATACAGAATTTTGAAGCTTTCATTTTCAAAAACCTTTTCTTTGTTCTGGATGACCCTGAAGGAGCCTACAGGTTTAATAATACATGAGTTATATCAGCATACCAAGGTGATTCTAAGAGGGCTTGGCTGATTTGTGGAGTCGCCATCTCCTGTTCATTATCCAGTTCATTAATATCCAGGGCTTGAAAGTTTGTTTGTGTCATGACTTTAGCCAATCCCTGTCCTTTTATAAGCTTTGCAAGTTTTATCTCAATATCATACTCCAATATTTTAGCTATCCATTTACCCCATTTGCCTTCAATTCCATCTTGAGTCAGGATGTCTTTGACAACATCATTTGGTACATAAACTATTACATGGGAGTACAATATATAGACCCTGAAGTCTTGAATAGCTTTGACAAGTGCATAAGCCTGTTTTTCAATGATTTTGTAATTCAGAGGTGCACCTCTAAGTGCTTTACTGAAAAACGCTATGGGTTTTTCACGTCCTTTCTCATCTTCTTGTAGTAAAATAGCTACTATAGTGTGTTCTGATGCAAATGAGAAAATTAGGAAGTCTCTATCGAACTTTGGACTTGTGAGGACTGGTGTTTGGGTCAAAGCCATTTTAATTTCTTCAAATGCTTGTTTGGCTTCTACTGTCCATTTAACTTTTGAATCCTTTTTTAACATATTGTTCAGCAATCTAATTAATTCAGCCAAATCAGATATGAATCTTCTCAAAAATTTAATCTTTCCTAGGAAAGCTTGAAGTTCTTTGACATTTCTAGGGTGGGGTATTTGTAGAATAGCTTCTATTCTATCAGGATCAATTTCGATGCCATATTTGGAGATGATATGGCCTAGCATTTTGCCTTCTTCTAGACCAAACAAAGACTTAGGATTTAATGAAATACCATACTTCCTGCATTTTAAAAACACTTGTCTCAAATGATCTAAATGTTGCTGATCTGATCTAGAAAACACAGTGAGTTCATCTAGATATACAACCAGAAAATAGTGAATTTCTTTTGCAAAAGCTATGTCCATTGCTCGTTGAAGGGTTGCCCCTGCATTCTTAAGTCCGAATGGCATTTTAAAATATTTGAATGTACCCCATGGTGTTGTAAATGCAGTCTTTTCTTGGTCATCAAGATGAACCAAAATCTGATTAAAACCTGAAAACCCATCCAAAAGTGAAATCCTAGAGGCACCTACTACCCTTTGTAAAATATGATCCATCTTAGCTAAGGGGTAGTTGTCTTTCAAAGAAACCTTGTTTACATTTCTTAAGTCAACACATAATCTGATTTCTCCTGTTTTCTTCCTGGTAGGCACTAAATTAGATACCCACTCCGAAAATCTGATTGCAGCAATTATCCCTGCATCATGCATTCGTTTGATTTCTTTTTATATTAAAGGAAGCAGTACAAGGTTGATTCTTATGAGCTTTTGTTTGAATGGTTTTTGATTTTCCTTGAGGGGTATTGTATGTTGAATTATAGAGGTTTCATAAGATTTCAGGTCTTCGTAGCTCCAGGTAAAGACATCCTGGAATTCTTTGATCAGTTCAACATACATAAGTTTTTGATCAGGGGGCAAAGATTTGGACAATTTTACCATTTTTGGATTTCCTTTAGTTCCTATGTTGTAGTCTTCAATGTCTGCTTTTGGAGGTTCCATCTGGGATTTCTTTGGAATATCGTTGAAATCAAAGAAATCTTCCAGTATTGTTTGGTTGACCATCCTAAGGGGATTTTCACTCGATTGTTTCTACTCTATCTCCAAGTCTATCCATTCCTTTAATAATAGCATCTAATTTCTGTTCATAGGCAGAAGGTTCTTCTTTGAAAGGTTTCCTCCTTTCAGCTCTGGCTCTAGATCATTTAGATATCAGGTTGGCCTCAACGCTAATAGCTATACTCTGCATCTCTTCTAAGTTTCAAGGAGCTCTTTCCCTAAGTTGGTATGCCATATCAAAATCAAATGCATTAGGGAATTTGATCAAAGCCAAATCTGGAGGAGGTTTGAGATTTTGAGGAATAGCATTGTAGACATTATTGAATCTGGTACAATAATCTTGGACAGTTTCTTGTGTGCCTCTTCTTAGGTTTTCATACTCTGATAAAATGTGGAGAGGATCATTCTTCTTTTCCCATTTGTTCAAGAAGGTCGGATAAAGAGCTTGTGGGTCATTGATACTATTTGCAGGGAGGGCTCTAAACCAAGTTCTAACATCTCCAGTTAAAATTTGAACAAATATTTTCATTCTAACATCATCATCATCAACCTCATATTTTTCAAAATAGTCGATCATTTTATTTGTATGTTTTTGAGCTGTGTAAGTGCCAGTACCTTCAAAAGAAGGGATTTTACTTTGATAGTCTTGCGGCATAGCCCCTGGATTAGCAGGTAAGTTTAGGGGAATATATCAGTTTGCCATGGTTGCAAAAATAGATGTGACAACTAGAGGAGTAGGGATAACAATGGGAATGCGTGTTGTAGATGGAGGAGTGGAAAGGGTAGTTGGAGGTGCTGATGGTGAACTTGGAGAAGCTGTAGTAATTACAGAAAGGTTTGGTGTTCTTTCAGAGGTAAGCTCAAATTGAATGGAGTTTTGCAAATGTCTATCAAGGTGTGAACTAGTAGAATTTTCTTAGCTCTCTTGTCTTCTAAGAATCCTAGAAACTAGGTTAGAATTTTCAAACACAGGTGGGGGATTAGGATCAGGATTTGATCTGGTGTAATGAATCTTTTCTGAAGCTAGTTTCTAGGTGTGTTTTTGGTTTTTTATTTGAAATAGATTTGAAAATATAACTTTAACAGTCTCTTCTAGGAGGTTTTAGATATGCGAGTTTTGAACTTTCCTAAATTTTTATTTGAAAAGAGGAACTGATCAAGTATTTGAAACCAACTGTCTAGTCTATAAGCTAGACTGGAGATAGACTGAAGTAGCATTCATTTACTTCTGCAATTGCAAAGAAAAATCATTTCAAAGGCTACCTGGCTAACTTCAGGCTCCATCTGTACCTTATGAAATAAACAATAGTGAAAAACAATTATTCAGTTCCCTAGTGGAGTCGCCAATGATGTTATCACTCAGGTTTTTCCCAAAAGTTGTAAGAAAGGGAATATTTCCAAGGTAACCACAGATCAATCTTTTAGATATAGAATCTAGCCAATCTGTATCCAGAGAGGGCTCTCTCTTTATGATTTAGCTTTGTTTTTAAATGTATTAGGCTAGTTATGAAGTTCAAGGGTTTTGTTTTGAGTTTGGGTGGTGGGATTCAATAGAACAAAGAGGTAAAACAGAACAATTCAGTCCATTGGGCATGATGGATTCAAAGAAGATGGCTTTCTGGATTTGGTTTCCCAACAGAGGATGGCTTCACAGAGCAAGGTAGTCAAACAAGGAACAAATGAAGGATTGAAACAGATGGAATGGGCTTAAATGGATGAAAGGCAGTTAAGAATCCTTCAACCTATTGAAAGAGGGAAAATGGATGATTACTGATAAGGAGTAGTTAAGAATTCCTTAGCAAATAATTAACATGAAAGAATCAACAAGCATGAGAAATTAAGATTTCACTGCTTATTCTAATTTTGAAGAAAACACAGAGAAGAATAAAGACTGAAAACAGAGTGCAATCAAGCAAATTTTGAAATTAACCATTTTCTTTATCATTCAGTTTATGAAACACAGATGATATAATAAATAAGGAAATTGTAAAACACAAGATATAGGGGACTTATTGATCCAGAGGTTGATTCAAGAATTCTGTGACAAGTCCTCTGCTTCAATTCTTCATCTAGTAGGCCAGACAACAGTTTGTTTCCAACAACACTTTATTCCAAAAATTTAGTTTTACAATAGAGTCTAGAAAATCCACACACCATAGACCACCCCAATACTCTAATGGAAGGGGTCTTTATACACAAAATATGTACAACCTATATCTCATAACAGCTGTGAGATAATATCTAAGTTTAACCTAAAATAGTTTACAAGTAAAATAGAAATAGCTAACTGATGTTGTGCTGGATGCAGGCCTTTAGAGTTCGGCTGGCAACTGTCTTTTATAGTAACTCTGCACCGACTACCTGTCTTAAATGGGGTCTTTAATTCTAATCTGCCGCCTCTAATTCTGCTCTGACATCTTTAATGATGAACTGATACTCTTTGACTTTTTTTAATGCTCTTTAATGCTGATATGATATTATTCTCACCATTTCTGGCATTTAGCCCAAAATTTCCTTTTTCCAAGGGTAACAGCGTAACTATGGATAAACACCAATTTTTGGGATACTGGAGGTTGTTCTGCGCTCTATAATCCATGACATTGAAATATTTCTATGGCTAGTATGCTAACTTCCTGCGGAGATTGCTGAGAAGTCCTAGGAATTGATGCACAATAGCCATGTATTGGGAAAATTCATAGGAACCTGTGTCAAAAGAGGAGGAAACCGTACACTGGAGGGTTAGTTGACAGGTAGCGGAGCTCATCAATGGAGCCTTTTCTGGTCTGGAGGCAGTCGAGAATGAACTGCGAACTCGGTAGATATCATGCTCGGAGCACTGTTTGCAACGAAATGTAGCAAAAAATGATATTTTACCCTTTTAATTGACAAAATGAATTTTGGCAGGAGTTTATGATTTGAAGGACGGATGACATCAACGGGGGTATGGGACAAATGACGTGGTGGGTGACGTTAGTAGAAGGATGGTGGTAAGCAGTTTTGTCCCGCACCACTTTTGGGGTCAAGTGGTTTCGGGAGGAGGGCAAGCGATCATAGTGGGAGTGCGATGGGTGTCCTTGGTACGGTGGCAAAACCACCGGCTGATCGCGCATTAACGTTCGGAGACTATGGTGGTTGCGAAATGATCATCGACCCTTGGATAGACAGGCGATGATTGGACTATGGGCGCTCATGGAATATGACGGGAGGTTAATGTATGTGGGCCCAATATAATAAACTGTGTTTTTTAATAGTTTGGGTGCATTTTGATTGGTTTAGGGCTTCGTTGTTAGTTGGCCTAGATGGATAATTAATTCCATGATGGCACGCGGGAAAGGTTATTAACAAGTTACAGAGAAACTTATTAATCCCTATTTAAAACGGTGCTATGGTCGTAATTGACCGGAGCGGGGATAAATTAATATTTGGGGTTTCTATTATATTTGCATAATACGGGGAAGGGTGATAAAGCGGGATTTAAATAATATAAATTAAAGTTAATATGAATTTTGAAGTGGAAAGCGCTAAGTTATATGGTTAAAAACTTAGGCTAAAAGGGAAAAGTGGTTTTATATGAGAAATATGGCTATTCTTCTAAGTAAAATAGGGTTTTACTTAGGCAATTGATGAAATGGAATGAGTGGCTTGTGAGTGATATTAAGCAGATCTTAATACCTTTAATGGGAGTTAGTGAATGATTTCGGAAAAAACATGAAGGGAGGTTAGTCATTTCAACCTTGCCTCGCTTGAGCTGTATCAAAAATATCTGCCTTGCACTTGTGATAGAAGTGAAAGTTAACACATTTTTTGAAACATGATCTATCACAAGTATCCTTCTGCAACACCAATCTACCTACCCTGCCTACTTTGCCTAACATTTTTTCTTCTCTTTACTTGGGTGCACTTGGACTGGAAAACCCTCATCAAATTTTCTTTTCTTTTCATAGCAAGCCTACCTAAGTCTACACTTATTACTTCCAAGGGCTCATATTAAACTATTGAGCTCCTTTGCTTCTCTACCTATCTACTTATCTGCCAAGATTAAACAGTTTGGTCTGATTTTATTCTTTGTCTGTAAAACATGAAATTCAAATATGAACTAGCCAAGATTAAGCTATTTGGCCATTCATCAATTGTGGCATGAATTTAACAAGCTGCACACAATGCTTATTTACAGAAAATGAAAAAGTAGTGGCATTTTGGACTTACACACTTTCCTTGTCTTCCTTTATTTGGGGTTCATTTCTTTCACTTTTTTGACCATTTTATCCTTTTTACCCTTTGATTTTTCTTTTATGGTATACCCTCTTTACATTTTTTACATTTTTTAATTTTTTGATAATATGGAAAACATTTGCAACAAGGAAAGGGATGAACATATTATAGAGCTCAATCGGTCAATCATGAAATATGACACCTATTGGTATAGGAGTATAACAGTACTAAGGATATTTATTTATACGAAATTACTTGAGCGGAAACCTCCTTGAAGGGAGTGTTTCTTCCCTCCAAAATCCATAAAAATGTGATTTTGGTTCCCGAGTGTTCTCGCAGCCATAGGGAAGTAGTAAATGTCCATGAGCTATCCGAGTTGTGATTAGCCCGTAGCAGGGATCAATCCTCCATAATCCTCTTGTGCTGGTATCCTACATGATATGCACAATAAATCTTAAATATAATGCATAATTAATGCATTAGGCATACATGATATAGAAAATGTATCTTAAACTTCCTAATAACACAAAATAGTTTGAAAAATACATTATTAAATGTAGAATGAATGGTTAAATGTGTCAAAGGATGGTCATATAAGCATTAATTTATACCTATTTGGGAGGTCCATAATAACCCCTACTAAAAATGTTTCTCATCCTTTGAGAAACCTAGCAATCTAGTTGCACCCCATTCATTACCCTAGTGGCTTCTTTGGCATCCTAAGCTCTCTCAAAAGGAGTTTCTTTCTCTAGGTGAACTATTGCATTTTCCTTAATATTTTCCCGCTCTCTATGTTCCTTTCCCTGATCATTTCTCTCCTATAGGCCAATTAATATAAGGGGACTTAACTTGTGTCCAATCCAATGGACACCCAACCTATGGATTATTCTTTTTATATGGAGCTATTATGGCCATGTTTTGGCCACCAACAACCCCCCTCCTTATTTAGTATTAGCAATAACACTATGTAAGTGAGGACCCTTAGTCAAAATTTAAAAAAAAAATCAATTAGTGCTTATATGTCACTCCTTAAAAAATATCGCATCGCGCCAAGAACGATAGGGCATTTTCTTATGAGTCAAAATGATAAAGTGCGAGATTGCGACGTGAATTCCATCGCATCACATGAATTAATAAACACCCACGTTGGAAAACCTTAAAATCGCCGATATGCGATATCGCATATTGCATGTCACAAAATCGCATAAAATGCACATAACAATTAAATGATCAAGCGATCCACGATCTTGAGATATTGTGATCTGCGATCTTTGCGATATTGCGATCAAACAAACTTGCGATAGAACAACAAGATGAAATTGCGGTAATGTGATGCAGCGAAATGCGATACTGCGATGCAAATCGCAAAAACATTCTATTGCAGATTTTCCTGGCTCAATATTCAAGAAAAAGTTTTTCCATGAACCAAGAACCGGATACGTGCTTTAATGATAATTAATGAATTACACGCCAGTTGTTAATAAAGTATGGTTTTGTGTTTTTCGAAGAGACAGTTCACGTCAGATGGCATGTTTTTGCATATCCATGGAATTTAAAGCTTTCTTGTCATTATTTAGTATCATTACTCTCTCCTCACTTGTGAACTGCAGGAACGAAGAACAAAAGTTACACAAAGCACTGTGCAGCAAGCTATGGGGAAAAAGGGTAGGGCTCTAATGTTCAAAGACAGAGAAAAGGTGCCCTTATAAACACATACCGCATGCAACAGAGCCGCAAATTCACAAAATGTTGCTGAGCCATCCATTACAGATCTTTCATATACAGCCATGGTGAAAGGGGTACTGAGCGATGCTGATATCAGAGACAGACAGTTTAATGCTCAGGGTCAAGAGCTCACGAGGTCATTATTTTTACAAATTTTGAAGCTTTATACTCGATAAAGAGGAAGAGGCACAAAAGGCGAAAAACGCATCAGAGAAGCCCGGATCAAAGAACGGAGGCATTTTCCTAGCGCTAATCGTGCATCGCTGAGAAAATTGCTCGAGAAGGAAAGCCTCTAACTGCTCAGTCACCTGTAAGCCCGAAAATTGCAAGAAAGCAATGATAAAAACAAACTAGAAACATAAAGCTAAAGAAAAGGAAGAAGCAATCTAAAGGGTTAACCAAGTTGAATTGAAATTATTACTAGGCATACGCGATAAAGCCACATAGTCAGTGGATGACTCTCGAATATATCATCGATTTTGCTGAGAAGATGGTGCCAGCTCTTACCAATTATGTTTGCTTAGCTCAACCAAAAGCGGAAGACAGTTAGCCGACTCTACTCAAGCAAATACTGAATGCTTGCAATGTTAAGGAGCAAATGCAGAAATAGTTAGATATTAGATTTAATTTTTAGAAATAGTTTTGCTTTATTTTTGCTTAGAAAAAGGAAAGTCATTTAAGTCGTATCTTGAATCTTTGTAATTTAGTTATTTAGTTAGTAGTATTTAAACCCTTCTCATGCATTTAGAGAAGGGTCTAGAAATTTATCAAAAACTTGTCCTCAGAACATGCACTTTTGCACCCTCCGAGGAGGTTTTGGTGAATGAATGGAACAAGATTTGTTGATGTTTGCGTTTGATATCTGCTACTGATGTTGCACTTCTAAACTCTTAGTGGATGTTAGAGCAAAGAGAGATAAATCATTGTCGCTTGAAGCTCATGAGTAGGACTAGTCATAAATGGTACTTTTATCTCTTTACCATTTCTGCTTATGTGTTAAAGTGATATACAGTTTTTAGTTGTTTATGTATTATTGCATGAATGCCTGAGTTATCATTTGGCACTTTTGTACAGTGATAGCTATTTATTTATGCTTAATGTATGAATGGCTCATTATGCGATATGTTTTTCACAACTATTTCGTCTAACTTTTTATGCGAAGTGGTTCATCCTTATTGATTTCTTTTCTCATAATAGTTGAATGATCTTTATTACCAGTTTTTATTTGAAATCTTTTTAGATCGAATAATATAAGAATTATATCTTGGGTTAGTATAGACTTAGATGTTGCTGCTTATTAGATTACAATATCATAGCATTAGATTAAAGTTAGAATTAGAATATCTCAATTAGGAACTGTTAGATCAGGAGCATCAAATTCTACACACACACACTCATAGATTGGGAAACTGGTCCCATATCCCTAGTCGGATCCTCTATACCAAACGGATAAGGAGCTTCCAACCAAGTTCCGAACCGGGCGGGTATCCTCCTTGTTGTAGACCCGATTTTCTGGGCTTCAACATATTTGGCACTAGAAGGAGGGCCTAAACTATGGATGGCAAGTAAATCTAAATCTAAATACCATTCTGAGAGTAAATCGCCCTCACCATCTCCCCCGACTTCTCCATTACACTTAAATACAGAGTTAGAAGTCACTAGAGTATCAACCGCTGCTACGCACCCTGACATTTCAGAACAATCTACCATTGAACCTCCTGAAGTCGAATCTCTGATTTACAAACTTTAGTGATTTTCCATTTCTCCTCAAAGGTCTGATAAATCTCAAGGCAACGTGACTTCACAATATAACCCTGCTCATCCCCTGACCAGATTAAAGAGTGAAACGTTTGGTGTTCAACCAACCGAATTACCTCTTCCCATAAGGAAAAGAGCAAGGAAATCCCCTAAGGAGTCCGATAGTGAGACTCTTTCATCATCATCATCCATCTCAACTTCTTCACCGCGAAGTCAACCATCCACTCCACCACTTCAGATCTTCGTCCATCCGTCCACTGGAACCCCCACAACTCTTCCTCAATCATCTGCAATCGTAGTATCCTCATCTTCCCAACCACAGGGATCATCTTCTGCACTTAGCTTTGTTAGTAGTTCAACAATGGCCCAGTCTCCATGGAATAACCCTGGGGCAGTCTTAATGCCTGCACCCTTGAGTCAAATACCGGCCCATCCTGAGAAATGGCTGCCTAAGTTTAATCCCGAGGTAGGCATGCTAGTAGAAGAGCATATAAACAACTTTATGCTATCCATTAATCTCAATGGGGTTACTAATGAAGATGCTGTTGTTCGACTTTTTCATTATACTTTGCAAGGAACAGGCGAATCATGGTATTTCTCATTACCCTCCGGATCTATCACTAGTTCAGACATCTTCCAAGAGCAATTCCTGTCCAAGTTTGGTGATGACAGGTCTACGGTAACGCTAATCAATGACCTATCCAACCTTAGGGCCAAATCTAGAGAGCCTATCAAAGATTTCAATTTACGTTTCAATAAAATCCTAAACAAAATTCCTACTGCTTCCTAGCCCAGCGAAGAAGTACGAAGTGAATGGTGTATTACTACTCTACCATCAAACATAGCAATCTTCGTGGACAGGGCTAATAAAACAACCTTAGCCAAAAACATGAAAGAAGCAATAGCAGTAGAGAAACGTATAATAGCCATGGAAAAGAAATCCGTGATAGAGGAATGAAAATCCAAGAAAGTCACCTTCAAGGAATTTTCTAAGAAGAAACAAACAAAAGATCCATTCGATTTGGAAGGATTGCAGAAAGTTCGAAAGACCATGTCCAATGAAATGGTCGACATCAAGAAGCAAGTAGCAGAAACTTCTTCAAAAAATCCCTACAGAGCTTTTAAAAGAGGCCCCTCAACGGATTCAAAGCCACCCAATGTTATTTCAAATGTTGAATCCGATGAAGAGGAAGAGGAAATTGCCACTGAAGGGAAAACTGATGAAGAAGAAGTCGTGGAATTACAAGGAATGTGGGATTTCATCCTCCCACAAGAGGAAGATCAAGAAGTATTCCTAGTTAGCACATGAAGTAAGAATCAGCTTGATCCTCCCCAAACTATCCCTAAGCCAAAAAGTGCAAGCTCTGCAATAAAGGATAAAGTCGCAACAAAGAAAACGACATCTAAAGCGACTCAAACTAGCCCAGTCCAAATAGATGCATTAACTCCATCTAAAACACTGATTGTGTCGGATGAAATGGAGTACAATATTATAGAAGATATTAAAAAGACTAGGGCCAATATCACTCTTTACGAACTGAGCAAGTTAAAGCATCAACAGAAGATAATGCTGAAAGAATTACATGCTGTGTCAATTGCACCTTTGCCTGCCGTTGTACTTTCTCAAGCTTCTCATAACATGGGAAGACCTCCAACTAATGTGATCAATAATATTGACCCAAATGACATCGCTCTAATTGGAGGAAGATCGAGATCTCATACTCCCCCGTTTCTCCTTACTTATGAAATTTCAATAAAAATGTCCACAATTGTTTGGCAGATTCTGGTGCTTCATCAAATATTTTACCAACGTCCATATGTGCCAAGTTAAACGTTCAACCACAGAAATCCGATGTGCGCATAGTTCAACTAGATCGATCTCAAGTCGAAGTGATTGGCGAACTAAATCAAGTAACCATAAGGTTGTCATCCAACCCGAAGGTATGTCAAGTTATTGACATTTTAGTTGCTGATATTCCAGAATTTTATGGCTTAATTCTTAGCAGGGATTGGTTAGAAAAACTTCATGGATACTTCACAACTGAATGGTCGCACATGTGGCTGCCCTACAATGGTAAACCAAATCAAATAAAAGTTGAACGAGAACTACATTAGAAATACATAGTAACAGAGCTAGAGGGGGAAAATGAACCAGTAGCATATAACAATAGCATTATTAGAAATTGCTCGGTAGATTCTTTCCTCGGCAATTTCAATGCTCATACATCACCCTATTTAGAACACTCTGTTTTGTCCCAAGTCGAAAATTTTTCTCGAACTGATAGTTCAAAATGTATCAATTTTTTAGATAGTCCTGTAAATAAATCTTTGTTTTGGAAATTAATTTTTGATGGTTCTAAATCTAATGAAGGAGCAAGAGCAGGATGCATTCTAATTAGTCCGGAAGGAGATAAAATCATGCTAACATGTAGACTCGAATTTGATTGCACCGACAATACAACAAAATATGAGGCTTTGATCTAAGGGTTGTACAAAGCAATCGGGTTAGACGTCAAGTACCTTCAAGTTTTCGGAGACTCTGAGATTGTGGTCAAACAGGTACATAATACTATACATTGCTTATCAGGTCATTTAAAACATTATCAATCCTTAGTTCAAGATCTGACTGAGAATTTTATAGCATTTAATATCTCTTCAATTCCCAGACTCCAAAATGCAAGTGCAGACCTTTTGGCTAACGTAGCTTCTAAGCTTATTCCTTCAGAAGATTTTAGTCCAGATAGATTCTCAATAGAATTAATCTTTAGACCATCTATTCCTGATAACATCACAAATTGGAGAGTATTCAATGACGATCCTGATATTGTAAATTTCTGCACATATGTAGGATCCTACTCCAATCAAATAATTGACGAAGACCAACATGATCGACAATTGCAACAAGATAGTACTAACAATGCTATACCTAAGTTGGTAGTCAAGTTAGAAGACTTGTACGATTTGAAAGATCATTTTAAGAGGTCTACCAATTCAAAACTCCAAAGTTCAACTTTGAACTACGAATTAGTAAACCTAGGAACCGATGCCAAACCACAAAACATTAATCTAGGTCTCGGCCTAGCCTGTGAAGAAAAATTAGCGTATATTCGTCTTTTGAGACAATATAAAAATGCTTTTGCCTGGAATTATGATGAACTCAAAACATTTGACACTTGCATCATCCAACATACTATTCCCATGATCGATAATGAAAAACTTGTCCAACAAAACCTGAGAAAGATCCATCCCAATTTAGAAAATCAGATAAAAAATGAACTCAATAAGTTATTGAAAGCTAGAATAATCTTTCCCGTCAAACATTCTAAATGGGTCTCCAATATGATACCTGTTAGAAAGAAAAACGGATATATTAGGATTTTCATTGACTTTCGAAACCTTAACAAGGCCTGCCAAAAAGATAATTTTCCTTTACCACTTATGGAACAGATATTGCAGGCAGTGGCGGGCTCAGAATTAATGTCTTTCTTGGATGGATTTTCAGGATACAATCAAATGTTGGTACATCCTGATGATCAATTGAAAACCAAATTCAGAACTAAATGGGGCGCATACGCATATCGAAAGATGCGATTTGGTTTGATTAATGCTGGTGCCACATTCCAGAGAGCTATGGACATCGCATTCAAAGGTTTAGTCAATAAATTTGTAGTAATTTATTTTGATGATATAACAGTGTATTCCAAGAAATGAAGCGACCATCTTAGAGATTTAAAACAAATCTTCCAACGGTGTTTAAGGTATGGAATTTCACTTAACCCAAAAAAATATTTTTTCGCATTAAGTGAAGGGAAACTTCTAGGATTCATAGTGTCAAAATCCGGAATTCACATTGATTTCGACAGAATCAAAGAGATTTCTGAAATATCCTTACCTCACAACAAAAAAGCCATGCAATCTTTCCTTGGTCAGATCAACTTTGTAAAGATATTCGTTCCAGATTTTTCATGAATCGTGTCTCCTTTGCAAGCCATGATTAAAAAGAACTCAAATTTTAAATGGGGCCAAGATGAACACGAAGCATTCAACCTGATCAAACAAGCTATTATTAATGCTCCATCTTTAGCCACTCCGAGTTTTTCAGAGCCTTTTATTTTATATACATTTGCCTCAGATAGGTCATATGCTGCGATACTCACTCAAGCAAATCAAGAAAAAGCGGAAGCCCCAATTGCATTTTTCAGTTCAAATTTATAGGGCGCTGAATTAAATTATTCAAAGGTGGAGAAATAGGCTTATGTTGTTTTTAAAGCGGTCAAATACTTCAGACCTTTCTTACTCAAAACCCATACTAAAATTATAGTACCGTTTCCAGCAGTAAGGAATCTCCTAGTATAGAAGGATGTGGGTGAGAAAAGGGCCAATTGCGTTACTGCCTTACAGGAATATGAAATGGAGATTAAACCAACAAACATTGTAAGAGGCCAAGGCTTTTGCAAAATGCTGGCTGGAGCATCACAAGTTTTTGAAATTCCATCTGCACAGGTACAAGTGTGTGAGGTAAGCCTAAACGATGCAGAGTCATTATATGCTGATATCATTTATTATCTTAAGAACGGGTATGCTCCTTCACACCTCGATCATACTAAGAAAAGAGCTCTAAGGTTGAAAGCCAAACAATATCAACTCATAAATGATATTCTTTTTAGAATAAATTATGATTCTGTTCTTCTTAGATGTCTTGAGAAATCTGAAGTTGAAAAAGTTTTGCAGGAACTCCGCAATGGGTCAGCAGGCGGACACTATGCTGGAGATGCTACTGCACATAAAATCTTGTGCGCAGGGTATTACTGGCCCACGTTATTTAAAGACTCGCACAGTTATGTAAGGAAATGTCAAGTCTGCCAAACTACTGTTGGAAGACAAAAGAATCCATCCTTTCCACTACAGCCAGTTAACATTGAGCAACCTTTCAATCAGTGGGGATTGGACATAATAGGTGAGATCATTCCTCACTCTTCTAAGCAGCATAGATATATCCTTACAACAACAGATTATTTTAGTAAGTGGGTAGAAGCAGTTCCACTCAAGACAACTAATGCTGAAAATATCATTGAGTTCATAGATCAATTTATAATCACCAGGTTTGGATTTCCTTCCTCTTTAATGTTTGATAATGCATCATACTTTTCTGGAAATGCAATGACTGAATTTGCACTTAAAAGAGGATTCAAACTTAAATATTCGGCCAATTATTACCCGCAAGGCAATGGGTTAGTTGAGTCTACAAATAAAAACCTAATCAGGATTATCAAAAGAACAATTGACCAAAATCATAAAAATTGGCATAAGGCTTTGATATATGCTTTATGGGCAGACCAAATAATGCAAAAAGCTTCTATCAGCACTTCTCCCTTTAATTTAGTTTATGGGAAAGAAGTGGTTCTTCCGACTCATTTGGAAATTCCCTCTTTGTCTCTAGTTCAATACATTGATGAAGTACCCACTTCCTCCTTACAGCTAAGACAAATGGAAATAATCAAATTAGAAGAACAACGAGAACAGGCTAAGAAAACTCATGCTCATTGTCAAGCACTAGTAAAATCCTCTTTTGATTCAAGGATAATGACCAGAAAAGATTTTCAGATGGGAGACTTAGTTTTAAAATGGGACAAGGCTCATGAAGAGAAAGGCAAACATACAAAATTTCAAAGAATGTGGCTTCGTCCTTTTCAAATTGTAGAAGTCATAGGTCCATCAACATTTGTGTTATAGGATTTAGCAGGTAAGAGAGAATCTTTGCCTATTAATGGACAAATTCTCAAGAAATATTTTCCATAGAAGATTATTCTTCTATTTTTGTAGAGTAGTTGTTTTTCTTTTCATAATAAAACCAGTTGTGAGTGGTTGCATTAGGCATTTATGCACAAGACGCCAATTCTCTTTTAGATTTTGATTTTTCACTTGTATAAATAGCAAATCTTTTGGAAAATTGATCTTTATTATTGATAGATACAGTTAAAGACTCTAGCCTAGATATGATACTAGTTTCAACTCCATAAAGTTTGATGAAAACAACCTTTAGTGAAGAAATTGTTTTATCTCAGTACAATGAAAGGTATCAATAACAAAATAAAGATTCTCTGTAGAACAGTTGTTTCCAAAAACTCTACTATTGTCGTCCAAAGCTATCTTAAGGAAACAATGACTTCCTCCCTACTAAGGAGATCACAACTTTCAGAGGAACAATCCAAGGATACACTTCATCTTGAAGAATAAGAGGTCTCATCACGAGCCGACTTATCATAATCACAGATATTATAACTTGCTGACTTTGCCAAATACTGTACACCACAATAGGGAAATGACTCAAGATTGTTGCAATCAAAAGACAAGGGGTCTCATCACGAGCTAGCTTGTTCAGCAAAGTTATCAATCCAGTGAATGACAATGTCATAAATTGGCTATCAAACCAAGAAATTGTTCTTTAAGAGAAAAAAGAAAATCAAAGCAATAAGTGTGGATGTGGATTCTTCTTTGAGAGTTTTAGGTTGCTTTAAGTAGGATACAGGATCATTGCTGGGTAACAGGTAACCCTGTTGAGGCTATAAACGCCTGCTGGAAGCAGAGGCACTACCTACGACAAATGAGCATATTTAAAACTGGTTTACAGAGAAGACTTTGTTTTATCTTTACAAGACCAAGTAATGACTGATGTAAATACAAGGGCTAGCTTGAGGAAGCAAATAATCAAATTTGAAAATAGTTGAAACAAAATGTCATTGACAGGTTAGAGCATAATGTACTTTATCTTTCCATAATAAAGTTTAACTTTCTGAAAAATTTTCTGTTTTGGAAGTTTAGAAAATTCAATAGAAAAAAAACAGAGATAACTGGTTCTTCCAAGTGAATCACCAATTGTTGTGGCCACCAACAACCCCCCTCCTTATTTAGTATTAGAAATAACACTATGTAAGTGGGGACCCTTAGTCAAAATTTAAAAAAAAAATCAATTAGTGCTTATATGTCACTCCTTAAAAAATATCGCATCGCGCCAAGAACGATAGGGCATTTTCTTATGAGTCAAAATGATAAAATGCGAGATTGTGACGCGAATTCCATCACATCGCATGCATTAATAAACACTCATGTTGGAAAACCTTAAAATCGCCGATATGCGATATCGCATATCGCATGTCGCAAAATCGCATAAAATGCACATAACAATTAAATGATCAAGCGATCCGCGATCTTGCGATATTGCGATCTGTGATCTTTGCGATATTGCGATCAAACAACCTTGTGATAGAATAGCACGATGAAATTGTGATAATGCGATGCAATGAAATGCGACACTGCAATGCAAATCGCAGAAACATTCCATCGCAGATTTTCTTGGCTCAATATTCAAGAAAACATTTTTCCATGAACCAAGAACCGGATACATGCTTTAATGATAATTAATGAATTACACGCCAGTTGTTAATAAAGTATGGTTTTGTGTTTTTTGAAGAGCTAGTTCATGTCAGATGGCATGTTTTTGCATTTAAAGCTTTCCTGTCATTATTTATTATCATTACTCTCTCCTCACTTGTGAACTGCAGGAACGAAGAACAAAAGTTACATAAAGCACTATGCAGGAAGCTATGGGGAAAAAATGTAGGGCTTCAATGTTCAAAGGCAGAGAAAAGGTGCCCTTATAAACACATACCGCATGGAACATAACCGCAGATTCACAAAATGCTGCTGAGCCATCCATTGCAGATCTTTCATATACAACCATGGTGAAAGGTGTACTGAGCGATGCTGATATTAGAGACAGACAGTTTAATGCTCAGGGTCAAGAGCTCATGAGGTCATTATTTTTACAACTTTTGAAGCTTTATACCCGATAAAGAGGAAGAGGCGCAAAAGGCGAAAAACGCATCAGAGAAGCCCAGGTCAAAGAATGGAGGCAGTTTCCTAGCGCTAATCGTGCATCACTGAGAAAATTTCTCGAGAAGGAAAGCCTCTAACTACTTATCACCTGTAAGCCTGAAAATTGCAAGAAAGCGATGATAAAAACAAACTCGAAACAGAAATCTAAAGAAAAGGCAGAAGCAATCTAAAGGGTTAACCAAGTTGAACTGAAATTATTATTGGGCATACGTGGTAAAGCCACATAGTCAGTGGATGACTCTCGAATATATCATCGATTTTGCTAAGAAGATGGTGCTAGCTCTTGCCAATTCTGTTTGCTTAGCTAAACCAAAAGCGGAAGACAGTCAGCCGACTCTACTCAAGCAAATACCGAATGCTTTCAACATTAAGGAGCAAATGTAGAAAGAGTTAGATATTATATTTAATTTTTAGAAATAGTTTTGCTTTATTTTTTCTTAGAAAAAGGGCGGTCATTTAAACCGTATCCTGAATCTTTGTAATTAAGTTATTTAGTTAGTAGTATTTAAACCCTTCTCATGCATTTAGAGAAGGGTCCAGAAATTTATCAAAAACTTGTCCTAGAACATGCACTTTTGCACCCTCCGAGGAGGTTTTGGTAAATGAATGGAACAGGATTTGTTGATGTTTGCATTTGATATCTGCTACTGATGTTGCACTTCTAAACTCTTAGTGGATGTTAGAGCAAAGAGAGATAAATCATTGTCGCTTGAAGCTCATGAGTAGGACTAGTCATAAATGGTACTTTTATCTCTTGACCATTTCTGCTTATGTGTTAAAGTGATATACAGTTTTTAGTTGTTTATGTATTATTGCATGAATGCCTGAGTTATCATTTGGCACTTTTGTACGGTGATAGCTATTTATTTATGCTTAATGTATGAATAGCTCATTATGCGATATGTTTTTCACAACTGTTTCGTCTAACTTTTTATTGATTTCTTTTCTCATAATAGCTGAATGATCTTTATTACCAATTTTTATTTGAAATCTTTTTAGATCGCATAATATAATAATTACATCCCGGGTTAGTATAGACTTAGATGTTGCTGCTTATTAGATTACAATAGCATAGCATTAGATTAAAGTTAGAATTACAATATCTCAATTAGGAACTGTTAGATCAGGAGCATCAAATTCTACACACACACACTCATAGATTTGGAAACTGGTCCCATATCCCCAGTCAAACCCGCTATAGAAAATGGATAAGGAGATGCCAACCAAGGTCCGGACCAGGCGGGTATCCCCCTTGTTGTAGACTCGATTTTCAGGGCTTCAACAGGCCAATGCATTCCTCAACCTCTCTGGTGAATGATATTCATTTATTCTCAAATTTTGGGGCAAGGTAAGCCCCCTTCTTTGGCATTCTTATAGGCTTTCATCTCCAACAATCTGAAAATATCTTGAAAAATAAGGATTTCCTAGTCTTGTTTTTCTTTGTAGACAAATTCCATCTTTGGATCTTCTGCTATGCGTTTGTGGTTAGAAGTGATGAGATGAGGGGTTGGTAATTTTTCCCTCATCCGAAGTGGATCTTCTATTTCTTTGGCCATGATTCTTTTGATCTCTTCGGTCTTAGTTTCCTCATTGGTCAACCATGAGGTTAAAGTTATCAATTAAATGTCACCTAGTTTAGAATTAGGGTCCCACACATTCATATTAGGTAATACTAGGTTGTGCATATAAAAGTCTGCCATCCTAGACCTATCGTTAGTTCTATATTTAAGGAAAAATCAATGATTTTTCTGATCATTTGGAAAGGACGGGAGCCTTGTTGGGCCAATGTGCTAATCTAAAATTGACACCACTAGCCTTTGAGGAAAAGTGAGTATCTTTCTAATGGGTGTCTATAATGTATGGATTCCTTGGATAAACCAACCATTGTGGAAATTGGCTCTTCTTTTTCCTGTAGTTGTGCTTTCAACATTTTATTCTCCCTTTGTATTTGTTATGTTATATTTTCTTCTTTTACCCTGAGATCAACCATCTCCTCCCACATTTTCTTCATCTTCTCCTCCATAATACCAGCCTATTCAACCCCTTTTTTTTGGAAAGTTGCATCCATATATGTGTCCTACCTATATCATTCTCTAATTCAAAGAATAGCTAAAATGAAAAGTTGGTAGGTAGTATATTTCCTGGATCAATTTAGGCATAGTAATACTTGAGATTACACTGAGGGTATGGTTCCTAAATGTCTGGATTTTTGTCCTGTAGTTAGGGATTCTCTTCTTGTAGCCTCACAATTTCTTCATCTATCTCCACAATTTCTTCTTATAGCTTCACAGTTTCTTCTTGTAGCTTGTTGGGTTTATCTGGGGGCATTGTTTCATTAGTCCTTAACCCCTCTTGTTGAACCTATGGCACTATTCCTTTGACTACTAATTTGGGGTTTTCTCAAATTATTGTTTTTGTTTCTTCTTAGATTTGTTTGCCTAATGGTTAATTGCTTCTCCAATGGTAACTGGGTTTGGAGAAGGTGGCTAAGGTTTCCCTTGCCTTATCCTATTACTCTTTCTCTTTTTGAAGTAAATGGTGGTTTCCCTTGACTTCCTTCATTTTTGGTTTTGTTGGGGTCATTAAAGCTACTAGATTAGTAGTGATTTCCTCTTCTAAATTTCCATCTAAAGTACTCTCTTTATCCCCCATTTTTCCTTTCTTTGGTGGCCTAGAGGACATCCCAGTGGCTTCTTGGGTCTTTTGTTCCTTTGGTTATGTCAAATGAAGCTTGGTTATCTCTTTCTTAGCCACTTTTACCTCAGCTTCTGCCTCTATCCCTCCCTATGCTCCTTCTCTACCTCTTCTTTCGATTTTCCCTTCTATCCTTCTTCTTCAATTTCAGCTTTCCCTTCCTCAAATTCTCCCTCTATTTATACTCCTTCCAATTCTAACTGAGGTTAGAATTGTGTTTCTAAAAAGAAAATTCAACACAAGAAATAGGGTTTTGTGGGCCTTCTAAAGCATCCATGACTATCAAGTTTATCACCCCATGGTGAGCTAGGTATTGGTGTTTTTCTTCTTTCACCCTTAGACTCATCTCGTTTATTAATTGTAGGAGGAAATGGGGCATGATTAACCTCTCTTGGAAAAGAAATTATGTTTGGAATTTGTGTTGATAAAGTATCCTTAATTGGTATGCATACACAATTCCAAAGATCCCTTCACATGAGATATATTTTAGAACATAATAAGCTACTTCATTCTAAGGGTAGGGAATCCTCTCCCTCCTTAGTCCATTTTTTTCTTCTATGGGATACTCATCCTGTAGGAATACGTTAATTTTAGCTATATTGGTCTGATAACTCTCTTATTTACTCCATCTTATTCCCTTGGGAAGTGTGACGAACTTATTTATAACTTCTTTGTTTAGGTAAATGATGAGGCCTCTAACTAAAATGATGGAATCATGTCCCTCTAGATGTTAGAGGTTTAAGGAAAATTATTGGGAAATCTCATCATCAAACCCACTTAACCTCTTAATAAACCCTAACCACTTATAGTTTACAAAAACGTTCCTAACATTAAGGTGTTCATGGATCTTTGACAAGTCGCTAGGTTTCCTTCTCTTGAAACCCCCTCCCATTTCTTTAATATATTTTCATAATAGTGGAACAAGGAGTTTCCCTTCTCTGCTATAGGATCTTAAGGTCATAGTGGAAGGCTTAAATAAAGACAAATTGAAAGGTTTGTTATATGAGGATGAGGGGAAATAAAAATTCAAAATGTAGTGTTTGTTTTCTCAATACATTCTATTATTTATCCCGCCATATTTATGACACAAATAATCAGTTAATTCAAAACTATGGTAATTGCAGGGTTCTTTTTCTAATAATTGAAATGGTTATTCAAGTTCTTATATCAAATGTTGGTGAGGCTAATTCATACTAAGCCTCTTCTTGATGATTCTCCTTTATCCCTCAGCGTTGGATGGCAATACTATCCAGAATTGAGCTTCCTGTAGCACCTTCTTAATTTCCTATAGCATTGATTTTTGGACACTATAACTTCCTGTAGTGGCCTGCATAGGAAATGTCTTGGCTATGTCGTCCTTTTGTGGCACTAGAATGCCTCCATTGGGCTTAAAATATACTTTCCATGAAATATTTGATTCAGGGGGGAACTTATGTGTTTAGTCATTGAGGTGATGGGCTCAAATGCACTATGTCATATGGCCCCCACCTACCATGTGGAACACCACACTTGATAATGAGTAGGCATGTTGGCCCACCTCCTCGAGTTATCACCCCCTTTTCCTTTTTTTATTTTCGCATGTGTGGATGATGTTGGAGAGGACTGGATTTGACTTCTAAAAATTGTTGAGACTATTCTACTAAATTTGTCCTATAAAACCTTTCCCTTCACACAACTGTAAAAATTTTTCAAGCTAATATTTAAAGTTCATATGGAAGGTTTTGAGTATTGCATACCTGAGCCTTAAACTGGGTGTGCTTTTGCGGGTGATGCTAAGGCTGTTGATGTCAATACTGAAGCTTCCCTTGATGGTTTTAAGGTTTCTTTTCATGCTATCTAGAAGTTTCAATATTTATCTTATTGCTTTTGAAGGTTCTCTAGAATTTTTATTACTATTGCTACCTCTCTGGTTCAAATGAGAAATGTATTCTTGTTGTAGCTGACTTGGAGTTGATGATTGTTGGTGATTGAGGATCCTATAGTAGCCCATATAACATCCTATATATGCTTACATTTATCTCTTTAGCACCTTATATGGTGGTCTTGAAAGCTCCTTGTATTTATGCTGCAAATTTGGGCTTATAGGGATTCTACAATCTTCTACAGGACTATGTGTTTTCTTATAGCAACCACATAAGCTCCTCAAGATCATAATTTCTTTGGTTGTGGACTTCAAAAATTCTAATAATTAAAGAGGAGTATTCTTAGGGTGGTGGAGAGGCATTATGTACTGGAGATGGGTGAAAAATAGGTGGAAGGGTGGATTTTTATGGGTGGCCAATGGAACACTGATGAGAAAATTAAAGGTTAATAGAATGTGTAGGTGTTAGGGGCTTCTATATACCTTTTCCCTCACCGAAAGATGAAAAATTTTAGTTTTTCATCCTCTTTCTATGTTTGGAAGTCTCCTGTAGCAATATAAGAACTTTCCTATAACATTTTAGGATAGTGATTAAAATGGATAAAAGGTACTTGGAAATGATGTATGAGGCTTAGAAAAAGTGTGAAAATCATTGATATGGATGCAAAGAAGTTGATTGAAAGCCCTAGATGTGAGTGCCTAGACTATAGGCTGATATTCTTCAATGCTGCTAGAATTCTGTTGTACTCATGCCACTTTCTAGCATAGATAAAATAGAGGTGGCCTTTTGTGTCTTTATTTTTTCTTTTTCTTCTCACTTTTTTCTTTTTTATTATAAGGGCCACAAGCAGCCTCACTGAGATTTTTAGCCTATGTAAATATTCCCCAAGTGCCTCAAGGGAGGTTTTCACTTGCGAATATTTTTATTTATCTTCTGTATTCTTCTTTATTCTCATTGGCTACCTTAGGGAGGTTTTTAGCCTATGAGCCTTACTTAGGTGTCTCAAAGGAGGCTTTCACCTAGGTTTTTCCCTCTTTTTTTTTGTTTTTTTTTTTTTCCTTTTTTTCTTTCTTGGTTGGGGATTGAATGGAATGACATTTTTTATGGTCTCAATCACTTTTAGTTCTTTGCTTACTAAATTGCAAAACTCAACCCATGAGAGGGGCTTCCTATAAAACTTGATTTTTTTCCATTCGCTAGAATCAAGATTTGTTCTTCACCAATTGTCTTGATTTGAACTGAGCCATTATCATGGAATTTTCCCACTAGGTAGTGACCCAATAATTTGGTCATGATTTTTCCTTTAAATTATTTAAAACTAGAATCATACAAGAGGGATCAATCATACTCCTAGAAGGTCCTAGTATTGATGTGCTTAGCATGCCAAACTTTTCTTTGTAATTGAACCACTTTCGTGTGCATAAGAGATGACAGGCCGAGTTCACTAAGGGAATTCAACTGTTGCAATCTCTCTTCCTAAGATTTTGTGATATGTAAGTCAATATATATGTCCATTCTCAATATATTGTGCTAAAATTCAGTGGACAATAGAGATTTATTACAATACACTTACTCAAAGGGGGTGAATCTAGTGGTATTGTGGGACCAACTGCCCTCAACAAACATGTCCATTCAATCTCTCTTGTTCCTCCTAACAACCTTAGTCAAAATTCCCTCTACTTATGTATTGGTCACTTCCACTTCCCTATTTTCTTGAGGGTGATATGGGGTGGACTTCCTAGTATGGTATGATGTTGTCTCATTATCGCTTCTATCAAGTTGGAAGTGAATTGAGTTCCTTGGTCTATGACTAGTTCCCTTGGGAAACCAAAATTATAGAAAACTTTCTCCCTTAGAAACTCTGCTACTTTATACATGTTGCTACCTTGACTGACTTTACTTCAGCCCACTTGGTTACATAATCTACACATACAATGACATGCTTCTTCTTTCCATGTGGGGGGTCAATAGGTATAGTTATGTTCATGCCCCACTTATCAAATGGCTCGATAGGCACATGAGGTTGTAGGGGCATACCATCAATATGAGTAGGCTTCCCCATCCTTTGGCACTCATCACATTATGCAATGGACCTCTTAGCATATTGATGAAGGTTAGGAAAGTAGTAGCTTTCTTGAAGAATCTTCAAGGTTATCCTCTTAGTAGCAAAGTGGCCACCACAAGGTCCATTATGACATAGTGAGAGAATGCCATAGACCTCATTTTGTCTTACACGTCTCCTTAGGATGATAGGGTTCCAATCTAAAGAGGTTACCCCCAATTTGGTATAAGGAGCACTTTTCTTAAAAAGAAATCTCCTTTCTTTGGAAGAAAAGTTAGGAGGAAACTAACTAACAACCAAGAATTTTTTTACATTTTAAAATAAATGAGACAATAATGATATGGAGAATAGGTTCTCATATAGAAGCTGGTCATATAAAATCTCTTAATTCTATGCAGACACAGTTAGTCTAGACAATAAATCTCCAACAACATTTTCTCTCCATGTCTTATTGACAAGTGTTAGATCAAATTGTTATAATAGCAATAACCATCTAATTATTCGAGCATTCATGTTAGGTTTATTCATCAAGTACTTAATGGGTGTATGATTTGTGTGTAAAAAAAAAAGTGATACCCAATAATGTAATGTCTGAATTTATTCAAAGAATGCATCTGTGGTCTAAAATGCGGATGCAAATTAGAGTTTAATTTAATGTCAACCCGGGAAGGTAAACTTAGAAGTGCTTATCTAAAATATATAGATCTAGAAAGATTTCTAATTTGTCCAAGATCTTGAATTTCCCTTACAGGAACATATTCATTAAGATCTCTTTCAATAACTAATCAAGCCTAGATCTAACAATTGTTTGAGATCTATGATTCTCTTACAAGAACATATTCTACAAGATCTCTTCCAAAATTAGATCATCTAATTAGTACTTAAAAGCGGAAATGAAGTAAACCTAGATATAATCATTGTATGAGATCTTATGGTTCTTTTACAAAAACACTTTCAAATAAGATCCTTCCAATATTAGAACATTTAATGAAACTTGAAAGCTGAAATCAAACAAAAACATAAAGTAAATTATAAACAAATAAGCATGCAAGTGAGGCCATGGGGGCCCTCCATAACTCCACAAGCACACCACTTCAATGGAGACTCAGATGTAGAAGCAAAATTGAAGTATGATCCTTTATTTCAAAATCTCCATTACAAACCAACTCTAAGATTACAACTCTAAGCTTCTAAGATTACATACTCCAAAATTCTAAGATTACAAAAACTTCCAGATTACAAATGGAGGAGATTGTACTCCTATTTATAGAATGGGATGAGTAACAAATTCATAATGATCATCCACTAATCTCTCTTTAGTTCCATAAATCTTGCAACCATTTTTAACTACTTTCCCATTATTACAAAATATGATCCCTTTGAATCCTCCACAAATCTCTCACATATCTTGGATAAGATATGCCAACCAAATCCTCCATGATCTTCTCCTTAGGAATTGGATAAGATATGCCAACCAATCCTCCATGATTTTCTCCTTAGGAATATGATAAGATATTCCAACCAAATTCTCCATGATTTTCTCCTTAGGAATAGGCTTGCATAATTATCTCCTTAATATAGTGGAGGAGATATGGATAAGTCTCTTGGAATTAATTCTTCACATATTTCCTACACATCACAAAACTCACATATTCTTGAGATATATAAAAATATGTATATTTTGTCATATTCAATCATAAATTCACTTGTAATACAAAAATGAATAAAATGGAAAATAAGAAGGTGAAACCCAAATTTATTTATGAAAATGATATGATAAAAGGTTAATGGGATGATGAAATGTAAGGAATAGTGAAGAAAAAGGTGGATGAAAATATGACATTTCTGAGTCCCAACATCCTCCCCAAATGAACTTGTTGCATGTCCTCATGCAACCATGCATGGGTCTCTTTAAGAACATTTGGCATCTTGAACAACTTTGGCTTTACATGATGATGTCTTTAATAATGAATGTTTCCATGATATGTGAAAAACATGAGTAACAACTTATTTTCTTATGGTTTGTTTTTGTGTGACAACCATGAATACAAAGAATGTTGGTTCTTGTGTTAACAACATTCATTTCATTTTCTGTTCTCTTTTCCTCAATAATAATGTAAACACTCACTGGAAATCATAAGCTATCAATGTGCATAAGAAATCCCTTTTGTAATATTAATGAAGCATGCCAATATTACGTATGAAGCAAAGTGCAAAAAAGTATCATTGGAAAATAAATGTTGGTGAATGGTAAATGAGAAAAAATGGAGTGATAGTGGTGAAGAAATGGAATCATGGAAGTGAATATGTAGTGTGGTGAAGAAATGGAATCATAGAAGTGAATATAGTTCTCCCCCCCTCCCCCCAACTAAATTGGTTGCATGTCCTCATGCAACTTGACATGGCTCATGAAAGGAAATGTAGCATGGTGAGGAAATTTTCCAAAATATTCAAGTTAGCATATAAGGAATTGCATGATTAAAGATTAGAAAACAACATACCTCTACTTACCCAAGAATGATGAACTATGCAAGAGGAATGTAGCTGCTGCTGGATCAGGAAAATGTGACTGATGTTGTTGTTACTAGATCCTGGGAAATGAAGGAATCTGAACTGCTAATGCTGAATCATGGAAAAGATAAATGTTGAAAGTGGAACTGTGGTACTCTCATAGATCAGAATTCATGTTGCTGTAACTGCTGAGGGAGTCGTGAAAAAGTGTATAGTCTTCACCTGCTACTAAACTTCTTGGTACAATTCTAATCATGCGAAAGAATGTGTCGATGTCGAGCATGAATATAAATCATTGGATTACCGGCCATTGATGTATGCCATTAACCAATGCGAGGCAACTCACCATTGATGCAATGAGTTCCAAGGTACTCGAGTACATATTGCGAAGTTCGAATGGATGTGTTGAGGTCGAGCCACTTGTAAGATCTGAAGATCAAGGGACATTGATGTATTCCCATGATCGTCAGCGAGAGAACTTGCCATTAAGGCATGCAAGCCTCTAGGTACTCAAAAGGAACTCTAGTCTATTTCCCAGATAAGGTGCTGATGTCGATGGGGCAAGACTTGTTGAAAGGTGGGCCTTAAGGAATCCCACATTAGTCAATGCGAGTTTGTACAAAAAGATTTGGTAGGACTATAAATGGAAAGAACTCATGGACAAGCAGTGTGGATCAGCATGGCATGGAAAACAAGGCAATGTAATCATGGAAAGGGAATGAGTTTTATTCAAAAAGGAAAACTAGACGGAAAAAATAAACTAAAAAGGATAAAGGAATGTATGCAATTCAGAAAAAAATAGGCATGCATGAAGTCGTGAAAGATAAGGTAATGGAAGATGGCTGCAACATAGGGATGGTCTAGGCGTTTGGAAGGAAAAAGGGAGTAATCATGACGCAAAAGGATCGTTGTGGAGTGGAAAATTTCATGATATGTGTAGTGAAGAATTAGCTCCTTCAAGCATCCAAAAATGGATGTAAGGAAATGCATGGTGTATGAAGATGAACTCTTGCTGTGAAAAATGGTATGGAAATGTCATGCTTTATGGATTTACAATTGGTGGAATTCAAAATATGCTTCAAAAAGGGAGGTGCAAGGTAGTGGTTGTGGAGTTGGATTTGTCTTTAGAATTTTTCATGAATTGTAGTCTTCGGAAGACCAATTGTCGTCACAATGTAATCTCCTTATGATCACTTGATTATCCTGTAACCTGTAAAAAAACTTGGCAGAAAGAAAACATAAGTGTGTTCAAGAAGAAATGGCCATTTCCTTCATGATTCTTACGCAAAAATTTCATACCAAATAAAACATATTAAGGAAAATCAAAGTGTTGAAATTGACTTAATCATGATATTAAAATCAATCCATTCTTAAAATAACCATGAAAAGTAATACTCCCTGTTTGGGTCAGATGAAATATGCTCGGCAAAAAGATTGGCATTAGAAAGAGCTATTGAAACAAGATAATCATCATTTATAGAATCCTCCAAATGTTTGATAAATCGATCCTCAAAATTTGTTTCCAAGTGTTCCAATTTTTTATTTTCAAACCTGCATGAATTTTGAAACACACAAAATCCGCTAGAATCAATGAAAAATATGGCTTTTTGTCTAGAAAAATTAGGAGAAGATAATGCAAATGCCAAATCTCTCCAGGATAAGTCAAATCCAATTTTTTTATCACTAAATTGAATATAGAGAGGGCATTTTAGTCAGGAAAATGGAGTTGTGACCAGAGCTCTGCGTATTCGTTGGTGGCGCATGCGATGGATGACATTATAATTAGAGGTATTTCCTTCAAACCCTTGATTTCCTTCAGTCTCTTGAAGAGATCGTAGCCTGTTAGTTCTGGAAATCAGGCTCTTGAAGAGATCGTAGCAATAATCTAAACTTCACTGGACTAGTGCAAACAGAGGCTGTCGCGTGCTCTTTCTTTGTGCTCGGAGGATGTGCTGATGATAAGCTGCTACAGCAAGATTAAGTTGAGGAAATTGCATAAGGTCTGTATACAGCAAGGAGAATACAACAGGCATGCGACATGGTTCAGGGGGTCAAATACCCAATCTAACCCGTTAATCACAACAGATTATTAACAGATTATTTTCGAAATACTGAGGTTTGAGTCCGGATTTAGTTGCCGACAAGCCATCATTAAAAATGATGGAAGGATCTGGGCGCGAGTATGTTTAGGTGCCGAACAAGTCTGAGGCCAAGGAAGATGCATCGACCTCATCTCCGTGTCATTACGTCCACCACAGAGAGCCTTGCTCAAAATGACAACAGATCCTGTAGCCGTGGTAACGCATAATGCTACAATTTTGCCATCTTAAAAAAAATATTCACACCCGTCGATGTATGCTCTGATTTAACCCTCGTTTATTAATGATACGAAAAGTGTTTTGTTTTTGGAGAACCTGTGGGCGAGTTCTCGACACCAGGACTTCACTCACCAGCATCCTTCATTGTTTCTGCAATAGCCTTGTTCCATTCTTCTGAACATATTCGTGTGATTGTGTGCTGTATGGTTGGATTTTTTTTATTTTTTATTTTTTAACTTTGGGTTTTTTTTTTTATGACTCCGTTTTGTTGTGTTTTGTATTTCAATTTTTTTCTTTTTTATTAATTTTTTTGTTTATTGTGAAAAAAAATTATTAAAAAAATGAAATGTAACCTATCTAAAAAAATGGCTATTTTTTTTTTCAAATATATATATATATATATATTAATAATAATATATATATATATGATATATATATATTATTATTATGTGGGAATTTTTTATTTTTTATTTTTTTTTATTATTTTTAAAAACTAAAATTTAAAAAGACTAAGTTTTATCTAAAAAAATTTTAAGATGATTTTTCACTCATTCACAAAATTCTTTATTGTTATATCGCAAATCAATTTTCCAGCAAAAGTATTTTTATTTGAAATAAATCAATAGATTTTCTAATCTTCCTGATCGCACGAAGTGCGGGAAGAGAGCATACTAATCTCTTGATTTTTTTTATTTATGCGGGTTAGCTTGGATGGATAAAACACAATTAAGATCTGCGACAAAACCTTGCATTATCTACACTCTTTCTGCAATGTCACGGGGGCATTTAGACTCTCGGAAGACAAAGGTTTCTGATAATCAAGTTCCTGGCTCATCTGTGATACAGAAACAAGACATAGAAATGCAAAGATGTGCCACTGAATTTATTCATGATGATTTATTTTTTGAAAACAAAACTAAAAACTTCTAATGATAACGACTTCTAATGACTTCTAATGAGATCTCATTTTTATTTTTCTAATCTATTCTATATTAACTTAAAAGATGTTTTATTTTCTAAGTAAAAGATTGTACTCCTATTTATACAATGGGATGAGTAACAAACTCATAATGATCATCCACTGTTCTCTCTTTAGTTCCATAAATCTCGCAACCATTTTTAACTACTTTCCCATTATTACAAAATATGATCCCTTTGAATCCTCCACAAATCTCTCACATATCTTGGATAATATATGCCAACCAAATCCTCCATGATCTTCTTCTTAGGAATTGGATAAGATATGCCAACCAAATCCTCCATGATTTTCTCCTTAGGAATAGGATAAGATATGCCAACCAAATTCTCCATGATTTTCTCCTTAGGAATAGGCTTGCATAATTATCTCCTTAATATAGTGGAGGAGATATGGATAAGTCCCTTGGAATTAATTCTTCACATATTTCCTACACATCACAAAACTCACATATTCTTGAGATATATAAAAATATGTATAATTTCTAATATTTAATCATAAATTCACTTGTAATACAAAAATGAATAAAATGGAAAATAAGAAGGTGAAACCCAAATGTATTTATGAAAATGATATGATAAAAGGTTAATGGGATGATGAAATGTAAGGAATAGTGAAGAAAAAGGTGGATGAAAATATGACATTTTTCAGTCCCAACAATGCACAACATACATAAAAAAAAATCGGTGACTATGTAATTGAGTTCATTCTGGGTAAAAATATTATTAATGAAATATATATTATAATACAATTTACCTTCCAACTTCCCCAATGTTGCCCCTATTGCTTTGTATGATGCATCAATCTGGATTTGGAAGGGCAAGGTACAATTTGGGTCGCTAAGAATTCGTTGAGTTGTTAATTTTTCTTTGAGCTCTTAAAATGCCTTTTGACAAAGGGTTTTCCAACAAAAATATGAGTCTTTTGTCAGTAAACCAAACAAAGGTGAAGTAATTTTACAATTTTTTTTAATAAATCTTCTGTAGTATGTAGCTAGTTCTAAGAAAGTCCTAACATCCATTTGTCTTTGTGGGAAATAAAATTTCTAATAATTGTAATTTTATTATGATCAACCTAAATTCCATATTTGGAGAGGAAGTGGCTTAGAACAATTCCCGCATTCATGAAAAAAAGCACTTTTAGGGGCTTAAAGATAGTTTCATTTCTTTGCATATTTTCAAAACCTTGTATAGGTTGGAGAGGGTTTATCGAAAGGCATCTCCATAAGGTGTGAATTCACACATATAAATATCAACTGAATTATGTATAAGATCAGGAAAAATATTCAATACTTCCCTCTAGAATGTGGCAAGGGCATTGGACAAGCTGAATGGAAGGATCTTGATGGAAAATGTCCCCCATGGGTAGGTGAAATTAGTATATCTAGGTCTTCAAGACTTAATATTGGGATTTGATTATATCTGTTAAACCCATCCAGAAATGAAAAGAACTTTGTTCCTACAAGAGAATCAAAAACTTGGTCAATAAAAGGTAAAGAAAAGTGATCTTTCTTGGTGGCGTTAATAAGTTATTTTAATGAATGCAAACTATCCATTTCCCATTATTCATGGGCATAATTACTAAATGGGAAACCCACTCATTGTCCCAAATGGGATGAATACAACTTACATCTAATAATTTTTACAATTCTTCTTTTACAATTCCCTTGTTACACGTCATTTTGTTGCATTAGGAAAATGACCATTAGTTTGGATCTCTTAGCATCCATAAATGTGCTTGGAGCATTCCCTTGCCAATTTTGAATCTAAATCATCCCAAATAAAGTGGAATTCTTGGATCTCATGGTACAAAAACTTGATTTTGGCTACCTACGCAATTCCCTAGTTGATTTATGTGCATACATAGAGAACACCATTAATAGTTGCACATAAGTATGCACTGTCTTCCACTATGACCTGCGAACATGACTTAAAGTAGGTAAAAATAAAAAGTAAAGTCTAGAAGCATTGTTGGTAACATCTATTCCAACCAACAAGATTTGAATGGGTGCCTATTCAGTACCGATCCCTCCCATCATGGAGTAACTCCCCTTCCTTTGTGGAACCTCTATCCCACTAATAGTGGATCTCATCCCTTGGAGAATGGATCCAAAACTTCCCATTCTTGGCCTATAAAGCTACTACATGTCTGAGGATTGGAAGAGGACTGTTGGAAGTAGGTTTATGTTGTTGAGATTAGGTTGGAAGGATTTTCTTGCAAGGGAGAGGGTTGGAGATTGTAGAAGGGACTTGCAACATCAAGGCTATATGGTTGTAAGGCTTTTCTCCAGTTTTATGAATATAAAAGAAATTGTTCTTTCTCAATTACATCTTCATTGATTTAATTTGTAGGATTCCTTGATCACCTACATGGATTTTTGTTACATATTGATCATTTTATGATATATAATTGGTTAATTAGTCCATTTATCTCTTTGGTTTTATGTTATATGCTTTGATCTCTCATTTGTCTCTGTCTTTGCATATCTCTTTCAAGATAGTATGGAGAAGTTATCAGGAGCGACGAGAGGACATATAGAGAATCGAGGAGTGAATGGTCGAAATATTTGAGGGACTTCATCAATCATTTCATTATATTGGTAAGGGGACTCTACTATTCTATTTGATTTCAGTCAATCAGAGTCTAGAGAAAGGTAACAATTCCTATCTTTTTGTTACTAGGGTTCTTTGAATTCTAGGGAGATCACTCTTGTCCACAAGAGGGATAAGTCCACATGACAAATTTGCAACTCCACTGGGTAAATCATTTCAATATCCATTAGTTTTCCTTATTTGACCTTTTCAACCTACTGCACAAGCCTTCTTAGAGTGTTTGGAAATTTTAGAAAATAGGATTTTGGATTGGATTTGATTTATTTTAAGTTTTTCTTAAATATCCCCACCATGCGCACTTTCACTTTGGGCACAATGATCACTTTTGCACGTTTTCATTTTAGCAACAGAGTGTATTGGCACTGGTTTACTCTAGAGACCCTGCACATGCCTGCAAATTTCGAAAAACTCAGTTATATCCTATTTAAATAATTTTTTATGGTTTTTTCATATTATTTTACACTTCTTTTAACCTCTTGTGAGTGATTGTCAGTTTGGTTGTGTTATGAAGAGTTTCGATTGTGATTATCTTCTTTTTGCAAATTAGGGTAAGGTATTATCTAGTCAATGGTTGACTCATCAAGAGAGAGGTTTGTTCGTATTTTCTTCTTCACTGCCTATCTTTCTTTTATCGATTACATTAAGTTTTGAGTCTAGTTTTCTCTTTTACGAAAGTTTGATTTGTGCATCAAAATCAATGATTTGCAAGATTCAGTAGCGTTGGTGAAAATTACTTCTTGTACTAGTTTTGAAATGAAGAATCATTTTTTCTCTATTGCTGAAGTGTTCATGAACCATACTTTTGTTGCAAATGAATTCATATCATTCCATTAAAGAAAAATCTTTTTTAGCTATTACTGGTTTCTTGTTGCATTTTTCAAATTTTCGAGTGATTGTATGAAAAGAGAGAATTCTTGTTTGCTTGTGTTATTGGGGAAAGTGAAAATTTGAAATTGTTTTCAATATTCAGGTGATTTGAAATCAGATATTTGCATTTTTAGGAAAAGGGTTATAGTGGGGTTTAGAGTTTTTGCTTACATTTCAGTTGAAAAAGTGAAAGAATATTTCCTTGCTCCAGATAGATTTTCATTGAAACAAAAGATTATATCATCATTTTCGATTGCATTAGGATTGGGTCAAGTCATAATTTAATCAAGCTTCACATCCATTACCTTTGTGTAACAACAACTATTAAATTCAACGCTAATTAAAATAAATCTAGAAAATTTTATTCTTAGGGCTCTTTTCCACCTACAATATATTAACTTGTAGGGCTTTGGAATAGGTAAGTGAGTTAACTTTCCAAAGCTACGGACAAACGCTAGAATCTTGCGATAAGGAGATAAATCCAATTATTTCAATTTTGCTTTGGGAAGCTCCCCTTACAAAGGAGTTAAGCATGATATCATATCAAACTGGGTGAAGTGATCGTACCTACTTCATTGGCTATGGTATAGTGATTTATGCGTATTATAATGGTGCCAAAAGGTACTTGGGGTCACTTGAAAGTAAACCTCCAATTAATCATGTTGAAGAGATTTCAAGGGGGTTGAGCTTTGTTACTCTGGCCTTGTGTGTACATCTAATCTGCGACTTCCCCCCATGTATAATTTTTGTAGTTGGTAACCTTAGTGACCATAATCCTAGGGATATTAACCAAGGTGATGACAGAGGGAAGGTCCTGCTGTACCTAGAACAGATGTTGACTAGACTCACTTGGAATTTTTGGAGGGTAATCTTCACTCGAGATGGCATAAGTGCAGTTACTTGCACCATATTTTTTCATTAAATAGGTTTTTAGTGTAACTGGTTCCACTCGCTCATATCTACAACCACTTTTCACTTTGATTTCTACGACGTTGGATTTCATTACGAACTAGTGATTTTTTTGTGAAAAGCTTGTTTGCATGGTTTGAATCCTTAGATTTTTTACCATGTGTTAATTGTTTATTCTTAGTTTTTTAGAGACCTTAGGATTGGATTGTGAGTATTCTTTGATTTTCTTATAAATTTTTATCCTAAATGAATCACTAAGTCAATCACGTAGAATGCAATGTAAACTTCTTGAATACACACCAAGTCAGTTGGAAAAGATAAAAACTGAATGGTCAAACTCAACAGGATCAAAAGCCTTAGAAGAACCTGAAACATCAACAATTTTACAATATGAGACAATAGAAACTGAAGTGAATCCAATGCAAGAAGTAGAATGAGCCTTATTTTACTCTGGTCCAGAGATTAACAAAGTAGTGCACACCGAATATGATGCTCGTGAAGTTTCAAATACTTAACTAATTGAACCGGACATAGAACATCTTGAGTCTAAAGCTTCTCACACTGAATCACCTTCGACTGTTATAGATCTTACTCCTGAGCACCTTCACTTGGGAGGAAGATGATAGATAGGAATGGATTACCTCCTGGATTAATTAGCATTAAAGATGTTACCAAAGAAACAAGGACACCTCATTCTCCATTTATCGGTACTAAAAATTTTGACACAAGAGTTCCTTTCTCTCCTTTCCGACCTAACCCTTGGTATTCTACAACTTTGAGTTTTTTAGATCATAATTTGTCACCACCACACATTCCTTTTTATTCAAAATAAATAGCTATGTTATAATTTCTATTGGGAGCGGACCTATTGATTCATCTATGTTTACCAGCTCCCTGAAATCACTATTGTATTGTGGTCCATCATTTCCTCCTGGATACCAGTCACTTACGGGGACCTTTTCAGGAGTTTCTTATTCTCGTAAACCTTCTACTTGGTCACTAGTTTATCTACATATACTATTCAGAGCATGACTTCCATGCTTGAAGCGCTTACGACATCTTACCAACAAATTTACATGGTTTATGCTAATTCAAGTAACCCTAAACTAACGGTGGCTGGTGTTTATTACCAGCCTAGGGGTAAACCACCTTATCCTCCACCTAGAGGACAAACAATTGGTGGGGTTCAACCTTTTACCAAAACTTATGGTCAGATACCTCAGCTCGACCTAGGTTAACATGCTGTAAATCAACCTTTACTTGGTACTCCTTATCCTTAGATGAACACTATTGGGGATCCTGCTTTTAATCAATAGTATGGTCTAGCTACTCCCCAAGTGCCACTTTATCAACCTGTTTAACCTATTGGGAAAATTGTTCCTCAAATACCTGTTTCGGGTATTTCCGTACTTGTCCAGCATCCTGTTCAGGGGATTCCTCAAACAAATGTTCCACAACCTCTCCAAGGGATTCCTCAAACACCTATTCAATAACCAATTCAAAGACCTATTTAGAGTTTGTCACAAACCACTATTCAAACATCTATTTCATAGCTGGTACCAAGTTCACCTCAGACACCTATTCCAGGAGTATCACAAAATACCGTTCCAGTAACCCCTCAAATATATGTTCCTCAAACTACTAAGGAAATCCTGTAGGATTTTTCTTATCAAATTCTTCCTGTGGTCCAGTCTATACCATAGATTCCTATTGGGCAACACAGTGTTAGAATAATGAAAACACCTTTAAAAGGTCATGCTTTCAAAAGCCTGCCTTTTCAAGGTCAAGCTTAATAGGTTCCACCTTTTAAAGGACAAGTTTTTCAAAGTCCACCTTACCAAGGTCAAAGTTTCCAAAACCCATATTTTCAAGGCCAATTCATTCAAAGGCAACCTATTCAAATCTAATTTGTTCAAGGTCAACCTTTGCAAGAGAAACCTGTATAGGGGAAATATTACATAGGTCAAATGGGTCAATCTCAAACCTTTTCAGAGTCAACCATTACCTGGTCATACTTATCAAGTCCCTATTCAACCTCAACCTGGTATGGTTCACCCTGGTTACCTTGGTGGAATTCTCATTCCAACTGTGCAGGTAGCCAAAATCAAGGTTTTGTACCATGGGATCCAATAATTCCACTTTCTTTGGGATGATTTAGATTCAAACTTTGCAAGGGAATTCTGTTGGACACATTTGTGGATAGTGAGAGATCCAAACTGATGGTCATTTTCCTAATGCGATAAAATGACATGTAAAATATTTCCCCATAAAGCGCAAAGTAAGAAGAAATATTTTCAAGATTGAAGTGCTTTATCATGCTAAGGTTTGGATTAGAAACTACAATCGAAGGCCTATAAAAATCAAATAAATGTTACAATGCAATATATAATATCATCATCGAGGTAGGCATTCCCATACTCAAAACATAAATATCTCAAACCACAATTTGTGAAGTTATGTATGGTTGCTGGATAAATTAGAGAAGCTATATCTTGTTCTTCATGCTCACTTTCTCTCGATTCCATGTTTACGGTTCAAGATCTTCTAATAAAACATAAAATATAATTAGGATGAATTATGGAGAGAAATAGCAAAAAAATTGGGTATTTTCTATATTATTTTTCTTACCCTTAGTGCTATCCGTAACTGACTTCAATAAACAATGTGCACGTGTTCAATTTATTTCCTAGAAACTGCGCACACGATATTAAAATATAATTTGACATGCGCAAGCCCGATAAGGGCGAACTATGCACATTGAGGGAAAAATCATTTTGAAAACTGTGCCCCAAAAATTTGTATCTACAGTGAAAAGCTAAATAAATGGCATGAAAATCAATAGCTCAGATAGACCATTTACCTAGAGAAGACGACTCGCAATTTCATCCAACGGTTTGCTCGGAATCAACTTTGAAAGTTTCTAATAAAAAATGAATTCTATCACTCTTAAAAGGATAAAAGCAGAAATAGTGAAATTTTTTACTTCTTGGACTTTTTATAAGTTTTTAGGGCTAGTTAAATAATTCTTTTGCCTATTGAATTCTTAAAATCCAATTTTATAAATGTTTTCATTTTATTTTTTAGTAGAGATAGTTATTTCGAGTTTAAGTGTGCAAGTTATAGGTTAATTATGGAAAGATATCATTTTGGTATTGAGTATATTTTTATCATTTTTTTGAATTGGTTAAAACTTTCAAAAAATTGAAACCATGGAGTTCTCTTTATGCCCTCTTTAGACTCCTTAAAAATGGAAATATCATCGAGTACTTGATTTTTCGAACTCCTAAAAGTAAATGAACAACCGTTTATTCAGTATAAGTTTACCCATTTCACACACTAATCTAGACTATTTATGAAAAAGATATACATTGAATAATCATGGTCAATAGAGTTCTATCCTGCATTATTTTATCCTTTTCGGGCTTAAGGACTAAATTTATGAAAAAGAACAATGTAGAGTTTACTTATGTTTTTCTCCTAACTCCCGAAAAACTGAAAAACATTTACCTTTACTTTCTCTTGCCTCATTAAAATTTACGTTGAAAGAGATAAATGACTTTTATTTTTGTGTATTTTCAAACTTTTTAAATATGAAAACGACGTCGAGTTACCCCTGCACTGGACTCATAAAATCTAAATAGTATAGGACACGTTAAGCATGACGAGGCCAAACCGCTCCTTCTTAGGGTTCATTAAAAATACTTTGGAGGACTCATCTGAAGGATAAGCTTACAAAACAAGCATATGTTATCCTCCTCAAGCTTGTAAAAAATAAAGAGGTACTTCCCAGTAATGGTGGGGGAAACGTGAGAAAGAATATTTGTTTTGTATTTGTAAAAGGGAGTATGTCACTCTTAAACATGATACTCTGTCACTTTCATGTCTGGGTAGGGAAATCCATTTTCCTTTCAGTTACGTCATTGAAATTTTTTGGTTGGTTTGGGTTTTATTTTTTAGTCAAATTCTCCCAAGTCATTTTGTCATGTCTTTGATATGTTCAAGAGAAGTTTAACCTCAGCCAAATTACTTTGAAATTCTTAGCCTTCCATTGTGTTGACCATCCATGAGTCAGTCCTGAATTACTCCAACCTATTGTTCTTCTTCAAAACTTGACATGAGTTTCGTTTTGTAGGCCCTCCTACAACGGGTCACTTCCTCTCGACTTCACCTCATCGTCTAGGAATTTCACCTAGAAACCTTTAGTACTTTGAGGTCTCCATGCCTTAATGGAAGGTTTCTCACCTTCGAAAACAAGTTCTCGTAATTGACCTTCAATCGAACGATTCTATGAGTGTTATACATCAAATCATCTATTCGCACTTCATAAATTGTACTAGATGTACCTTGAGAACAATTTTCATTACTGGTGGTTTCTCTCACACTTGTTAACGGTTAAAACCATTGATCGGTAATCAAGTGGTTTCCACCATGTTCGACTTCAAGACATTCACTTGCATGGCTAGATTCATACTACTGATCGAGAGATGGTGATCAAGACCCTGGATCTAGTTTCATCCATCCAGACTGCGTGGAGTTATTAAATATTCATGACTATAAACATAGATCCATTGATGGTTGTGTTCGTACAGTGTCATCAATTTACATGGATCTTCTGATGTATATCCGTATTGTGCTTTGAGACATTTATGTTTTGAGTATGGAAATGCTTACCTCAACGATGATATTATATATTGCATTGTAACATTTCTTTGATTTTTTCAGGTCTCGGACTACAGTCGCTAGCCCAAACCTTTGCATGATAAAGCACTTCAGTCATCAAAATATTTCTTCTAAATTTGTGCTTTAGGTGCTAATTTGTTACACGTAATGTTGTCACATTAGGAAAATGACCATTGGTTTGGATCTCTCGCGATCCAAAAATGTGTCCAAGAGAGTTCGCCTGCAAAGTTTGAACCTCAATCATCCAATAGAAAGTGGAATTCTTGGATCCCATGGTACAAAACATTAATTCTGGCTACCTGTGCATTTCCCTAGTTGATTTTTGTGCATACATAGAGAATGTCGTTAACAGTTGCACATAACTACGCATTGTCTTCCACTATGACCTACGAACATGACCTAACTATTGGTAGCATCTATTCCAACTATCTAGATTTGAATGGATCCCTCCCATCATGGAATAACTCCCCTTGATTTTTTGGAACCTGTATGCCACTAATAGTGGATCTCATCCCTTGGGGAATGGATAAAAAACATCCCATTATTGGCCTATAAAGCTACTACAAGTCTGAGGATTGGAAGAGGACTATTGGAAGTATGTTTATGCTATTGAGATTAGGTTGGAAGGATTTTTTTGCAAGGGAGAGGGTTGGAGATTGTATAAGGGACTTGCAACATCAAGTCTATATGGTTGTAAGGCTTTTCCTCCAGTTTTTTGAATATAAAAGCAGTTTTTATTTCTAAATTACATCTTCTTCAATTTAATTTGTAGGATTCCTTGATCACCTACATGAATTTTGGTTTCATACTGATCATTTTATGATATATAATTGGTTAATTAGTCAATTTATCTCTTTGGTTGTATGATATATGCTTTTATCTCTTGTGTTTCTCTGTCTTTGTAGATCTCTTTCATGATATTATGGATAAGCTGTCAGCAGTGACGAGAGGACATCTAGAGCTTCAAGGCGAAAATGGTCGAAAGGTTTGAGGGACTTCATAAATAATTTATTTAAATTGTTAAGAGTCCTCTATCATTCTATTTGCATTCAATTAATCAAATTCTAGAGAAAGGTAGCAGTTCATGTTTGTTTGTTACTAGGGTTCTTTGACATCTAGGGAGATTGCTCTTGTCCGCAAGAGGGATAAGTCCATATAACAACCCTGTAGCTTATCTTTAATTCTTCTCTGAGGTTGGAAAATAGGTTTATCATCTTATTTGATGTATATATGATGAGTACAAACATAAAGGTGAAATCCTTTCATCTTTTTTCAATCCCAAACAAAAGCATCAATATTCTTCCTTAAAACAATGAGCAATTGTTCTTCCTAATAAACTAAAAGAAAATGGTTGTTTTTCAGAGTTCTAGAAGGGTTGATTTCAACAATTCTTAAATTAATTTGATCAGAACTAGTAGCGATAATGTTTACCCATGATATTTCTTCAAACTTTCCTAAAGGTTCTTATTTTAGACCATCAATTTGCATGGAAGTAGGATATGTATTTTGCAGAAAAATGTCAATCAAATTGTCCTCGTATAATTTCCTGCTACTAATAGTGGCATATAATTTAAACATGGGTTAGGATGATGATTGATAGAGTTCCTCTTCTTCTTCCTCTTCTACCCATATAGAAAAATCATGCTTAATGAGGGGTTGAGAAGGAGGATATAGTATAAGTTGTTTTGTTAGCTTCCTATTTGTTAATTATCATTTTTCCAACTCTAGAACTAACATAGGCATTACCAGTAGTTAACCAAGGCTTTCCTAGATAAGAGGGTATGCATTACACTTGGTTTTGTCATGGAGAACAAGGAAATCAATGGGTTACTCCTAGGAATTAATGCAAACCATCACATCCTCAATGACACCCTTGGGTTGTACTATGGATATGTCTACAATTTGTAGCACTATGGTGATTTTCCTTAAAGATCCTTGGAGGTTAAGCTTGAGAATGGTATCCTTGGTCATTAAATTTATTACAATCCCTAATTAATGAGTGTATTAGGGACTATGTTGTTGATGTGCACATCCAATACAAGACTATTGGGATCCACATACTTTGGGAGGATAACCACCCAAAGCATTAGATCATCCAATTTCCTAATGACATTTATAGTGGGGGAATATTTACTCTTCCTTCCCTTCCTATTAAGATATTATTCTCTAATGAGTTTTTTATATATGGGAACATCTTTGATGGATTGTAGGAGAGGAATTTTGATACACAAATTTTTCAGTTCTCCTAAAATTTTAGCCTCTTCTAGGGTGTGTGGTTTATGTTGAATAAACCTTTTAGTGTAGGGCATCTTGTTGGCTTGAGGAGTATTTTATTCCTTCTCCTCTTCAATATTTCCTACTAGAGAAGGTGGGCGAGAAGTATGGAGTACCTTCCCAGACCTAATGTTCATTTCTTGGATTTCTACAACATAAGTAGGATAATAAGTCTCTCCACTGTAGACTTGTTGGGACTGCTTATTATTTGGGTTTGGATTTGTTTGAGTAGGTATTTGTCGATTTTGTCAGGGTATCTGTGGTTGAGGAGGAGGCATTATGGAAGGTGGTTGGGCTTCCTAAGGCCTCCATCCTTGTGATGTATTAGCCCATTGATGAGGTTGGTGTTGGTATGGATGAAAAGGGAGGATGATAGGCTGAGAAGGATAGGGCCAAGGAGTAGGCATGGGCTATGATGAGTTTTTAGGTGGACACTGAGTCTGAAAAGGTACATTATCACTTGTATTAATAGAGGAGGTGTAGGTTCTAACCCTGTACAGAAATTACCTGCATACAAATTCTAAAACATAGAAAATAAACAATGCGAGAGCATAACACATAAAACACATATACTTAGAGACTTTCCCCTGGATCCCAAAGTTAGGACTACCAGCTTGATTTTTCATTATGTTCATTTCAATGTTACAATAAATATTTATACATGCCGAAGAATCCAATACCATGGACCAAAAAATATCACATCCAAAACCATGGACCGAAAACCATCACATCCAAAACCATGTGCGAAAAATCATGCACAAAACCATAGGTAGGTCTGCCCAACCTAATATAAGGTCCAAAAACAAAATTTTCTGGGGCACTGCCCCAGACCCCATAAAGTGGGGTTAGCTGCACCCCTCAAACCCTCTTGTGACTCCCCCCCTGCTATGCAATCAATGCAACAAAGGGGGCATTTCGCCCCCTTTGTAATTCCCAAGTTAACTACGTCAGCTAGCCTTGGAAAGAATATAACACAACCCAACATTCTCCCGCTTGTTGTTTTCTTTCCACAGGGTGCCATAGGAGATCTTAGTCATTTATATAGCCCCGCAACACCCATTGTTTCTCTACACCAAGAGAACTTCTCAGAGCTCATAGATTTTGTCACTCTGTAGTATTCTTCAAAGTGTCCACCTTTACCAACAACACCTTTTTTTCTTCTATCATATCCCTCACAAAGTGATATTCAACATCAATGTGCTTTGTCTTTGAATGATATGCAGGGTTCTTTTCCAAGAAAATTGCACTTTGGCTGTCACAGTCTATCCTTATAGCTCCCTATACTAACCCCATACTTGAACACAATCTCTGCAACCAAATTGCTTCCTTGCTTGCATGAGTGGATGCCATGCATTCTGCCTCTATAGTTGATAGTGCCACTACAAATTGTTTCTTACTTCTCCAACTGACTACACCTCCAAATAGGTTAAACACATATCCCTTGTAGATCTTCTCTGATCCAGATATCCAGCCTAGTCTGCATCAACAAAGCCACGAATATACAACATTCTGTCCAATCTTGGTCTTCCTTGGTAGCACATACCATAATCACTACTTGCACGCAAATACCTGAAAAGCCACTTCATTACTGTCTAGTGCTCCTTCCCTGGTTTTGACATAAACCTGCTCAATACTCCCACTACATGTTCAATGTATGGTCTAGTACATACCATTTCATACATCAGGCTATCGACTGCACTTGCATATGGAACAAGGGACATGTCCTCTTCCTCTTCTTGTGTCTTGGGACATTGTTCAGCAGATAACCTCACATCTACAGGAATAGGAACCTTCACCGGTTTACTATCCTGCGTATTAAACATCTAGAGTATTGTCTTGACATGATTCCCCTTGTTCAACTAGAGCTTCCTCTTTGTCCAATCTCTTTTAATCTCCATGCCCAAAATATAGTTTGCAGCACCAAGATCTTTCATGTCAAATTTGGAGGACAAATGGGTCTTCAAATCCTGGATAATTTCTTTGTCATTTCCAACCAGCAACATATCATCGACATACAAGACCAGATAAATAACATGGTCACCATTTAATTTAAAATACACAAAGTGATCTGCTTTGCTTTTGGTGAAGCCAAGTCCCTGTATAAATGTATCAAATTTTTGATACCACATCCTTGGTGACTATTTTAACCCATACAAAGACTTCTTTAACTTGCATACCAGTTCTTTCTTACCCTTTACCGCAAAGCCTTCAAGTTGCTTCATGTAGATCTCCTCTTCCAGATCCCCGTGAATAAATGTTGTCTTCAAGTCCATCTATTCTACCTCAAAATCAAAAGCAGCAGCAATAGATAAAAGTAATCTCACAGAAGCTACATTGGCAACAGTAGAAAAAATATCACCAAAATCAATTCCCGACACCTGGGAATAACCTTTGTCTACCAACCGAGCTTTGTATTTGTCCACCTTTCCTTCTGCATTTGTCTTCATTTTGAACACCCATTTGCTGCTCGGCAACTCCACCAGATCCCATGCCTCATTTTTGTGCAAATATTCCATTTCGTTAACCATGGCCTCTTTCCAGAGTTTGCCATCCTCTGAATCTACTACTTCCTTCACAGTTCTGGGATCATCATTAGTAACAGATAAAACAAAATTTGAATAGAAAGCAGATTGAATATATCTTTCTGGATGCCTTCTTTCTCGAACTGATCTTCTCACAACCGAAGTTTGTGGCTCATCATCTTCTAATTCCTCCTCTGCTATAGAGTCTGAATCTTCCTTCTTAAGCTCAAACTCTATCTTCTCAGGTTCTTTTGGTTGGACTTCATGTTTAATAACATCTTTCACCTCTCTGAACACCACATCTTGGTTGTATACAACCTTCCTTGTTACTCGGTTCCAAAGCTTACAACCCTTTAAATCATCCTTATACCCAATAAAGATGCACTTTTCAGATTTGCTATCTAACTTTGTTCTTTTATCCTTTGGAACATGTACATATGCATCACATCCAAATACTCTCAGATGGGAAAGAGGGGGTTTCTTATCAGTCCATACCTCTTGTGGAGTCTTATCCTCTAATGCTGATGAAGGTGATTTGTTGATCAGGTAACATGTAGTCTCCACCGCCTCTACCCAAAATTCTTGTCCTAACCCGACACCATTGAGCATGCTTCTTTCCCTTTCCATAAACATCTTGTTCATTCTTTCTGCAACTCCATTTTGTTGAGGTGCATATGGAATAGTCTTCCGCCATGCTATACCACACTTCTTACAGAATTCTTCAAATTCCTTACTACAAAACTCTCCACTGTAATATGTTCTTAGCACCTTTATCTTCTTTTCTGTCTGGTTTTCCACCAGAGCCTTAAATTCTTTAAACTTGTTAAAGACTTTAGATTTATTCTTAAGGAGATATATCCATGTATTCCTTGAGAAGCCATTTCTAAATGATACATAGTACACAGACTTACCTAATGATGGAACCTTCACAGGTCCAAACACATAACTGTGCAGAAGCTCTAATATCTGTTTCGTCATCTTATCACCGGAGGGGAAACTCACCTAATTCTGCTTCCCATATACATAAATTTCGCAAAAATCAAAATCTAGAGAGATATTACTCATACCTTCTAACATGCCTTTACTATGAAGTATTTGAAGGCCCTTCTCTCTAATATGTCGAAGACTTTGATGCCACAACATGGTCTTCTCTCCAGAGACCACTAGATTTTTTGCTCCACTTTCAAGAACCACATAACCGTTGCACCCACCAACAATAGTGCTACCTTGCATCTTGTACAGAGTTCCAATCCGAACTCCCTGCATTAATATCAGTGCTCCCCGAACCATCTTGCAGGTATTCTTCTCGAACACTATTTTTACACTTGCATCATCCAACTTGCTTATATAAATCAGATTTCTGGCCAATGCAGGAATATGCAGAACACCTAGAAGTGTTCTAACCCTTCCACCTTGCAAATTAAACTTTACTTTTCCATGACCAATTATTCTAGCCTTCCTATCACCCCCTAAGAAGACATGACCACCATCGTATTTCTCATACTAGAAAAACCACTCTCTATGGGGAGTGAAGTGAAAGGATGCACATGAGTCAAGCAACCATGCCTCATGATCTACATGTGTACTTGAAGAAGCCAAGTACACATCCCCAACTTCATCTGAGGTGGTTTTCACCTCTATAGAAGGAGCATCATCAGATCCCTTTCCTTTATCACGAGCTTTAGATTTACAGTCCTTTTTGTAGTGCCCTTCCTTTCCACATTGCCATCACACCACCTTTACAGGTTTTCCTGAAGATTTAGATCTCCCTCTAGATTTAGATCTCCCACCCGATGACTTATTTTTGTTTCTGTTATGGGACCGTCCTTGTATAGATGAGGCATCACCATTGTGGCTCTCCATATTTTTGCGTTTCACTTCATTCGTCAGCAAGGATGAGACTATTTCATCAAAATGCAAGGCAGTTACATTACTACCTATTGCAATAACCAGACTATCCCACAAATCTAGTAGAGAACACAAAAAACTGATACACTTATGTTCATCTGAAATTTTAATATCAACAGATAATAACTGACTTACCACAGTATTAAATGCATTTACATGCTCTGTCACCAAGGCTCCATCTTTCATCCTCAAGTTATACAAATTTTTCTGTAGGAACAATTTTGAATTTATTCACCAGATACTTAGATTGGTACAAAGTCCCTAACTTGTCCCACAAAGCCTTCATTGTAGCTTCCCCTGACATATTCAACAATATTGAATTTGAGACACACAATCGTATTGTGCTCTTTTACTTCTCGGCCAACTTCTCCCATTCTTCATGAGACACTCTCGTTGGTTTAATACTTGGATCTACTGCAATCCACTGATCTTTATCCACTGACATATCCTCCATATTGAGTTTTCATAACTCAAAACTCTGACCATTAAATTTCTCTATCTCTATCTTTCCACTAGTTGCCATCTTATTTCACCACCATAATCAATCCCGTAGATCGCCCACTGAATAGGGTCTACCACAGGCCTGAGTGAAACCCCTTAGAAACAAAGGCATCCCCTTGAAGCCAAAACACCTATGATACCAGATGTAGGTTTTAACCCTGTACAGAAATTACCTGCATACGAATTATTAAACAGAAAAATAAACAATGTGAGAGCATAACACATAAAACACATATACATAGAGATTTTCCCCTGGATCCCAAAACGGGGACTACCAGCTTGATTTTTCATTATGATCCTTTCAATGTTACAATACATATTTATACATGCCAAAGCATCCAATACCATGGACCGAAAATCACCACGTCCAAAACCATGGACCGAAAACCATCATCTCCAAAACCATGTGTGAAAAATCATGCACAAAAACATAGGCAGGTCTGCCCAACCTAATATAGGGTCCAAAAACAAAATTTTCTGAGGTGTTGCCCCAGACCCCATAGAGTGGGGTTACCTGCACCCCTCAAACCCCTTGTGACCACCTCGCTACGTAATCGACGCAATGAAGGGGGGGCTCTGCCCCCTTCTAACCCCCTGGTTAACTACATCGGCTAGTCGTGGAAAGAATATAATTTACCCAACACATACTTGAACACAATCTCTGCAACCAAACTGCTTCCTTGCCTGCATGAGTGGCTGCCATGTATTCACCTCTGTAGTTGATAGTGCCACTATAGATTATTTCTTACTCCTCCCACAGACTGCACCTCCAAATAGGTTAAACACATACCCCTTGTAGATCTTCTCTCATGCAGATCTCCAACCCATTCAACATCAAAAAGCCATGAATATACAACACTTTGTCTAATCCTAGTCTTCCTTGGTAGCAAAAACCATAATCACTAGTGCCACACAAATACCTGAAAACCCGCTTCACTGTTGTCCAGTGCTCCTTGCCTGGTTTTGACATAAACTTGCTCAATACTCCCATTGCATGTGCAATGTCTGGTCTAGTACATACCATTGCATACATCAGGCTACCAACTACACTTGCATATGGAACATGGGACATGTCCTCTTCCTCTTCTTGTGTCTTGGGACACTGTTCAGCAGATAACCTCACACTTACAAGAATAGGAACCTTCACTAGTTTACTATCCTGCATATTAAACCTCTGCAGTATTGTCTCGACATGCTTCCTCTGGTTTAACCAAAGCTTCCTCTTTGTCCAATCTCTTTTAATTTCCATGCCCAAAATATAGTTTGCAGCACCAAGATCTTTCATGTCAAATTTGGAGGACAAATGGGTCTTCAAATCCTGGATAATTTCTTTATCATTTCCAACAGCAACATATCATCCACATACAAGACCAGATAAATAACATGGTCACCAATTAATTTAAAATACACACAGTGATCTTCTTTGCTTTTGGTGAAGCCAATTCCCCATATAAATGTATCAAATTTCTGTTACCACATCCTTGGTGACTGTTTTAACCCATACAAAGACTTCTTTAACTTGCATACCAGTTCTTTCTTACCCTTCACTGCAAAGCCTTCAGGTTGCTTCATGGAGATCTCCTCTTCTAGATCCTTGTGAAGAAATGTTTTGTTCACATCCATTTGTTCTACCTCAAAATCAAAAGTAGCAGTAACAGATAAAAGTAATCTCATAGAAGCTAGCTTGGCAACAACAGAAAAAATATCAACAAAATCAATTCCTGACACCTGGGAATAACCTTTCGCTACCAACCGAGCTTTGTATTTCTCCACCTTTCCTTCTGCATTTGTCTTCTTCTTGAACACCCATTTGCTGCCAATGGGTTTCCTTCCATCTGACAACTCCACTAGATCCCAAGCCTCATTTTTGTGCAAAGATGCCATTTCATCAACCATGGTCTCTTTCCAAAGTTTTCCATCCTTTGAATCTACTACTTCCTTCACAATTCTAGGATCATCATCAGTAATAGATAAAGCAAAATTTGAATAGAAAGAAGATGGACTATAACTTTCTGGCTACCTTCTTTTTCAAACTGATCTTCTCACACTCGATGTTTGTGTCTCTTCATCTTCTGCTTCCTCCTCTACTATAGAGTCTGATTCTTCATCCTTTAGCTCAAATTATATCTTCTCAAATTCCTTTGGTTGGACTTCATGTTTAATAACATCTTTCACCTCTGTGAACACCAGACCTTGACTGTACACAACCTTCCTTGTTACCGGGTTCCAAAGCTTATAACCCTTTAAACCCTCCTTATACCCAATAAAGATACACTTTTCAGATTTACTATCCAACTTGGTTCTTTTCTCCTTTGGAACATGTACATATACATATGCATCACATCCAAATACCCTCAGATGTGAAAGAGAGGATTTCTTACCAGTCCATACCTCTTGTGGAGTCTTATCCTCCAACGCTGATGAAGATGATTTTTTGAGCAGGTAACATGCTATCTCCACTACCTCTGCCCATAATTCCTGTCCTAACTCGACACCACTGAGCATGCTTCTTTCCCTTTCCATCAATGTCTTATTCATTCTTTCTGCAACTCCATTTTGCTCAAGTGTGTATGGAGTAGTCTTCTACCGTGCTATACCACATTTCTTACAAAATTTTTCAAATTCCTTGTTGCAAAACTCTCCATTGTTATCTATCTTCAACACCTTTATCTTCTTCTCTGTCTGGTTTTCCACCAAAGCCTTAAATTCTTTAAACTTGTCAAAGACTTCAGGTTTATTCTTAAGGAAGTATATCCATGTATTCCTTGAGAATTCATCTATAAATGACACATAGTATATAGACTTCACGAGTGATGGAACCTTCATAGGTCCAAACACATCACTCTGCACAAGCTCTAATATCTTTTTCGCCCTCTTACCACCAGAGGGGAAACTCACCCGATTCTGCTTCCCATATACACAATTTTCACATGAATCAAAATCTAGAGGGATATTACTCATACCTTCTACCATACATTTACCATGAAGTATTCGAAGGCCCTTCTCTCCAATATGTCCAAGCCTTTGGTGCCATAGCATGGTCTTCTCTCTAGAGACCACTAGATTTTCTGCCTCCACTTTCAGGAACTATGAAACTGTTGCACCTATCAACATTAGTTCTACCTTAAATATTGTACAAAGTTTCAATTCGAACTCCCCGCATCAATGCCAGTGCCCCCGAACCATTTGCAGGTATCCTTCTCGAACACTGTTTTTACACCTGCGTCATCCAACTTGCTTATAGAAATCAGATTTCTGGCTAATGTAGGAATATGCAAAACACTCGGAAGTGTTCTAACCCTTCCACCTTGCATCTTCAACTTTACTTTTCCATGACCAATGATTCTAGCCTTCCTGTCATCCCCCAAGAAGACATCACCACCATCATATTTCTCATACTCACAGAACCACACTCTATGGGGAGTGAAGTGAAAGGATGCACCTAAGTCAATCAAGCATGCCTTATGATCTACATGTGTACTTGAAGAAGCCAAGTACACATCGCCACCTTCATTTGAGGTGGTTTTTGACTCTGCAGAAGGAGCATGATCAGATCCCTTTCCTTTATCAGGAGCTTTAGATTTACAGTCCCTTTTGTAGTTTCCTTCCTTTCCGCATTTCCATTACACCACCTTTACAGGTTTTCTTGGAGATTTATATCTTCCTCTAGATTTAGATCTCCCACTTGATGCCTTATTTTTGTTTCTGTTTTGGGACCATCCTTGTATAGACAAGGCATCACCTTTCTGGATATTCATATTTTTCCGTCTCATCTCCTATATCAACAAGGATGAGACTATTTCATCAAGCTACAAGGTAGTTGCATTGCTACCTATTACAATAACCAGACTATCCCATGAATCCGGTAGAGAACACAACAAACTAATGCATGTATCTTCATCTAAAATTTTAATATCAACAGATAATAACTAACTTACCATAGTATTAAATGTGTTCAGATGCTCTATCACCAAGTCTCCATCTTTCATCCTCAGGTTATACATCTTTTTCCATAGAAACAGTTTATTCACCAAAGACTTAGATTGGTACAAAGTCCCTAACTTGTCCCAAAAAGCCTTAGCCATAGCTTCCCCTGATACATTCAACAATACTAAATCTAAGACACACAATCGTATTGTGCTCTTTGCCTTTTCATCCAAATTCTTCCATTCTTTATCAGACACTCCCGTTGGTTTAGTACCTAGATCTACTGCGATCCACTGATCTTTATCCTCCAACAAATCCTCCATCTTGAGTTTCCATAACTCAAAACTCTGACCATTAAATTTCTCGATCTCTATCTTTCCACTGCTCGCCATCTTCTTTCACCACCAGAATTGATCTCGCAGATCTCCCACTGAACAGGGTCTACTACAAGCTCGAGCGAAATCCCTCAGCAACAAAGGCATCCCCTTTAAGCCAAAACAACTTTGATACCAAATGTAGGTTTTAACCCTGTCCAGAAATTACCTGCATACGAATTCTAAAACACAGAAAATAAACAATGCGATAGCATAACACATAAAACACAAATACATAGAGATTTTCCCCTGGACCCCAAAACCAGGACTACCAACTTGACTTTCATTACGTTCTTTTCAATGTTACAATACATATTTATACATGTCGAATCATCCAATACCATGGACTGAAAACCATGGACCGAAAACCATCACGTCCAAAACCATGTGTGAAAAATCATGCATGAAACCATAGGTAGGTCCACCCAACCTAATATATGGTCCAAAAACAAAATTTTCTGGGGCACTGTCCTAGACCCCATAGAGTGGGGTTACTTGCACCCCTCAAACCCCCTGTGACTCCCCCGCTACGCAATCAGCGAAATGGAGGGGCTCCACCCCCCTTTAACCCCCTGGTTAACTACGTGGGCTAGTCGTGGAAATAATATAACACAACCCAACAGAAGGATAGTGCATACCTTTTGTATATGGTCTATAACCTTTTGGCCTCCTTTGGATAATGAAGCAAAGTTTCTCCATGCCTACTTTTGCTCCCTAATGCAATTATTTCACACCTTGAATAGATGGAAAATTGTTAGCTAAATGGTTTTCTTCACACATAGAGAAAATTTATAGAATATTTAATGGGAACTCATTTCTAGGGTGTCTCTTGGTGCATCTAGGGAAGAATATGGTCAATTCCCTTTCTACCTCCTCTTTTTGTTCCCAAATCTACATTGTGTCCATTTGTAGGGAAAATTTATGTAATATTTCACTTTTAAAATCCCACAACATACCTCCTATTTCATTATTAATGGATGAAGTAGGAGATGAAGGACTTACCTAACCATGGTCGGATCTATCTCTCTTTCTTACAACTTGGGAGTGGTTTTTGAAAATTGTTTTAATGTCTTCATAATAGAGTTAATAAATGTCTCCATCAGACAACATATTGAGGGTCTTTGTCAACTTTTCTCTGACCCCCTGGAGAAACACTAACTTCATTGATTCTAGATCAAGGGTGCGATTTTCTCTCCTGTACCTCTTCTAAAATCTCTCTTCAAAATATTCTATTGATTAATTTGACCCTTGGATCATTCTGAAAATTTCTTCTTTTATGTTGCTAGCTCTACAATAGTCCTTGTACTCAGTTTTAAATGCTTAACACATATGGGTCTATGTAGTAATGATGCCTCCGTCTAAATTGATGAGCCAGCGCAAGGCTACATCCTTGAGGGAAAAAGGAAACAATTTAAGATTAAGCTAATCAAAGGTATAATGATATGTCCTACAGAATATAAAAGATTAAAAAATCAAGGTATTACAGTCCCCAAAAGTCATTCCATGGTAGTGTGGTAGAGCAGCTGGGCTGATATTTTTCATTTTAGCTTCCTTATTTGTCTCCCTGACAAGAAATACTTCAGAAATCCTATTTCCAACCATATTTTAATTAGGTGTTGGAGGTCCTTCACTTCTTGTAATCTCACTAGAAATCTGTGGTTTCTCACCCAAGAAGGCCTCTATCCTATGTAGATACAGTAGGAGGTCCAAAATCACCAAAAGCTGAAGGAATATTGTTTGTAGGAGTGGTAATTTTGGAAAAACAAATCTTGAATTATCCCTAGCTCTATGAGACATGAAATAAATTACCTCCCTTTTTCTTTTTCTTTTTTTGTTTTATAAATGGAAATGATAATGCAAAACTTTGTATTTTATCAAGAAGTGAAATGAAAATTAACCAATCTTAAAGAAGAGAATAGTGCCTACTTTGACACTTCCCCACTAATAGCACCAAAACGTGAAGACCCTCACTATTGCAACAAGAATGTTGAAACTCTTAAGTGTATCAACTTTAATTATAAACCTGAGGTTCGTAAAAACTTAAGAGGTGTTAGTACTATAAGTAAAATAGCAAATTTATTCTACTTAGGTTGATCTAATGCAACGAAGAGAAGTCAAGATGTACATAGACCACTATGCTACATGAAATGCCTCGAAAAATTAGTGAATAATAAACAGATCAATTCTACTTTGTAGGAAAGAAAACAACTAAAATAACCCCTATTCTATTGTAGAAAATTACATCAAAGAAAGTAAACCCTAATCTAGTTTACAAAAATGTAGATGACAAAATGTAACTCTACTATGTTTTGCAGAAAGTAAACCTCTGCTATAACCAGAAAATAGATGAATGAAGTAAGCCTTATTCTTCTTGCAAGAAGAAAAATAAATTCATTTAAGAATATTGAAGGTAAATCAATCCTACTTTATGGTCCATATCAAATCAAAGACATAAAAAGCAAGAAAACCTAATTGCAGGAATGAAACAATATATATGAAGGAAAATTTCCTAAGGGGTTTCTAATGATATACACTCCATCTTCAAGATATAATGTACATTTTTGAATTCTTAGTGATGATGGAAAAACTTCCAGTGAAATTTCAGAAGTGTTCTAAGGAAATTTGTGTTTTTCTATGGGATGCCCTATTTTGATATAGGAAACATCCATGATAGACTTTATGAAGTCAAGGAGTGGTTTGAAGGGTGGAAATGGTGGTTTAAGGATGTGGAAGGCTAAATGGTATATTACTAATCTTAGGAAGACTCCATGAGTCAACTTATGAAACAAATAAAGAATAATGGGGGTTTTTGGTAGCTCGTTTAGCCAAATTTCATATTTTAGATAGGTTGCAGAGGACTAAAGTTGTGGATGAAGAGGTGATGAGGTGAGTGATGCCAGTACATGAAAATAACACTAATTCAACCTATTGAAAATACCATCATCTACACAAACTACATGTCTAATTGATAAAATAAAGATGTTTAAGCAACTTTCAAATCATTAATCGCAAGTAGTAAAATAATAGTTGAAAGGATGAGTTGAGTGTAGAATGGAAACTACTATTGTGTAAAGCAAACTATTTTTGTGCTTATCAGAACAAGGGACATGACCAAACTTCAGTAAGGAGCTTACTTATAAACACTGCAAAGATAATATTTTTCTTTGAAATATGACTTTCATAAAATCACAACTATACTAAATGCATGCAAAGGAAATATACATGGAAGGAACTCAAGCACTTGGGTTTCACCCTAGAACAAGGAGACTTAGGTCCCTTAAAAAAATGTCAAGTGGACAACAAGGAAATGTTTTTCATTAACCACCAAAAGCGTTCATACATGAAACATAATAATTGAAATGATAGGTAAGATCCTTTCTTTGATAATGATTTTTTTCAAGGAACTGTTTTCATTAACCACCAAAAGTGTTCATGAATGAAACATAACAATTGAAATGATAGGTAAGAGCCTTTATTTGATAATTATTGCCTTTCTCCTTGAATTCAAATCCCTAATGAGCTATGAAGGCTCTTTATTGCTACAAAAAGTACTTGAGGGGCAACATCCTTTAAGGCAGGGTTGCTTTCCTCATAATTACCTCAAAATGTTGATATATTTCCCTAATGTTCTCTTAGCCATAGCGAGGTAGTAAATGTTCATGAGCTATCTGAGTTGTGATTAGCCTATAGAAAGGAAAAATACCCCATAATCCTCTCCTACTAGTCTCATATGTGATCTACACAATAAATCTTAAATATCCTACACATTTAATGCATTAGGCATACCTGATATAACAAATATCTCTTAACCATCAGAAGAACACATTATAGTTTGAAAAATAGATTACCAAATGCAGAAGGAAAGGTTAAATGTGCCAAAGGATGGTCATATGGGCCTTAAATTATACCTATTTTGGAACCCCATCAACCATGCTTCCAATCATGTAATTTTAAAATTTTCCCCTGATATCATGCTCCTTCATTGATAATTAATTGTCATTTCTTCATTCTCTCATTCTTGTTCCTTTCTTTACATCTGAGGTATAATCATCAAATTATGCTAATTAATATCATAGTCATCATACTTCCCTCATACATGAAGTTGATTCTTCAAGTTTTGATTCAAAAAATTATGGTCTTTAAGAAGCCCTTCACTAAGGGATTAACTTTGAGGATTGAGGCCTAATCGAGGTCCTCCATGACCTCTTCTCCATCTTCTAGCATTGATAGGAAGTCCCTATCTATTGTATCATCTTGACATGAGTCTGTAATCTCATGCTATATGACCTTTGTTGTGACATATGTGACATTAAACATTGGGATTTAATGCTTGTGGAAATGGCTGAGACTTTCTTTTGATTTTGCCTACATTCCTCTATCTAGGTATTTGATCATATCCTCTATACCTAAGCACATAATAAGTTCTACAATATTTCACTTTGTGCCAAAACTTTGTGCATGAGAAAAAATAACCAAAAAACTTATTTTTATACCTCAATATAGAAGGATATCTAAACCTTTTGAATTTATTTCTTGGAGAAGCCATATTCTCTTATTGATCAACCCCTACTTGATTATTTCTTGTGGATTCTTTGTGAGGAGCCATATTCATTCATTGATTTTGAATACATGCTTCATTTTTTCTTATGCATGATTTAAGAGGATCCATATTCATTTGTCTATTTTTAATTCATGTATTTTTTCTACATGTGGATCTTTTTTCTTGATTCAGGTTATATTCTACCCCTTCCTCATATTGTCTTCAGTTTCATTTAAATGAACATGATTGGGCCAGTACACCTCTTTCTTTGGATCTTTGACAAAGATATTTTTAGATTCTATGCATGTCTAATCAATCCCCTTGGAGTTATATTCGTTTTATGAGATTGGAGGACCATTATTCTATCGTTCCTCACAATTTTATTGATAACCAGAACCTATCTTAAAAAGTGGGGACCTTTGCATGCTGCGAATGTGATCTAGGGACTCAACTTATTTTTGGAATTTTTAATTGTGCCACTCCAATTATTCTATCACGAGGATAAACTCCTCTTCCAGTGTTTCACATATTTTCTCTTTCTCATTTGAATATTCTAACGAAAAATCCTTTACTATTTTTGCTGATTCTAGTTAAACTTTTAGAGAAAGAATGGTGTCTTCATTTAGACTTTTGTTTTGAAGTTATTGCATCAATTAGATTTCTTTCTTTCAATGGATCCTTATTTATTTTAGTGAAATTTTAACTTCTCCCTCATAATCAACTTCTCCTTATGATTATTTGGCTTCAAAAATGAACAATATTTCACCCCTTTCTTCATTGGTCACAAATCTTTCATTGCTTTCATTATCACTTTGTACATTTGAGTGAAATTTATTTTTCTTACTTGTTTGCTTCTTCTTTCAATGCTTGTATTTGTATCTTGACTCATCATCACTATTATTAATCTTAGGGTAAGGAAATTTAGATACATAATATCAACCCTTATACATCAAAAGTATTTGAGAGGAAGGTTACCTTTCGATTTTCTTGTTCCTCTCTTCAACTTTCAGAAAAACCTGGCTTCTTCCTCATAGGAGTTAAGAGTCTTCTTAATACTTTTTATTTTTCTATTATTTTCTTGCCTTGAAAGCTACCTCCTTGACTCTTGATTTTTCTTCCTTGACTTAGCACATATACGGAGAGAGTTCCATGAAGTTTATTATGGACATATTGTCTACTTCTAACACTTCCTCAAGGGTTGATACCTTGAGATTAAATCTTGTTGGAAGTGATATAAAAACATTTTTTAAAGCATAGTTATCTTGGAATTCTTCACTGAGACTTGTAATGGATTTTTATATGTTGTCTACTCGAAAAAAATGTGAAGCAATGTTCTCATCTTCTTCCATCTTCAAAAATTCAAATTGTCCCTTGAGAGCTTGTAACCTTACTTATTTGAATTTCTCTTCCCCTTCGTAATAATGTTTTAGCTTATTCCATATCTCATGAGGTGACTCACATTGAAATACTTTGAAAATTTCTAATTTTTCCAAACCATAGCATATTCATCTTTTGAATTGAATGTGTAGACTACCTTTTTTGTTTCATCTATTAGAATGACTTTAGGAACTTTATAGCCGGTCTCCATAATTTCCGAAGATTTTTCTTCCAAGGAGGTGAGATATGTCTCCATCCGTATCTTCTAAAATGCATAATTGGTTCCATCAAACATAGGGATCTTACCCGCTGCTCTAGTCATGACCATTTTCCCTTGAATTCTACATTTTAGTAGTAAATTTCTTTGAAGATGACTTCCTATGATACCACTTGTTGGCGAAAATGTCACACTAATAGAGGGGAGGTGAATTAGTGTGAGATAAATTTTACCATTTCACAACTTTTAATAATCAAACAACCATATAACAATGAATCATAATCGCTATATTGTCAATTATAACAATGCATCATCAACCTAACATCATATCAATAACATATTGGGAAGCCATCACATTACAAAGAGAAACAAGATTTTTACATGGAAAACCATATGGCAAAAAACCACAAATATTCTTCTTCTTTATCTTCAATTCATTACATAGATTCGTAGGCTATGCCCTGCTGGAGGAAACTACCCCCAAGAAATGCATGTTGTCACTTGTGGTAGGAACCAACCATGAAAGATGCAAGCATCTACTCATTGTAGGCTACAATATGATTGATCATTGACCTTAATAATGAGTAGGCTCCAACTTTCTCTAGGGTCCAACCTAATTGAAGCTCCAACCTCAATAAAGAGTGGGCTCCAACCTACTCTTGTCTCCAACTTGAGGGAGGCTCCAACTTCCTTCTTTAGCTCCTTTTCAACCTATATTTATGTTAGGTCCATATAATACTAGTGTATCCCCTATATTATTATTGTTGTGCACCATAGAAGATCATTATTGTTATTATTGGACCCTTATATTATTATTATTACATAAGCCCTAATTATATTTTGACCCCTTAGACTCCTATATATGCCAAGGAGGTCTTATCATTTGAATCATCAAAGAATTTTTCATTTATATATGGTAAAGGGAGGTTTTCCCCTCGAATTGGTTTATTTTCTAGCTGTTGATCTATCTTTTCTTATGTTTTTGTGCTACTTTTGACTTGGATACATAAAATTTGGTATTATAGCTCTTGATTCTAGGGTTTTGCTTCTTCAAATGAGTCACTGTGGAATGTTCACTAGTTTTTTTGTGAAGCTTTAGACCATGAAATTGCTACCATGCAGAGTAAAAATATTCATGAACATCTAGTTACAACTTTATACCTTGGTGTGCTATATTTTTGGTGATATGATACAAGGATGTTAGCTCCAAGATCAAACTATATTGCTAAAAATTGACGACGATGGAAAAATTATATTGGAACCTGAAGTAATCATGAAAAAAGAATATGACAACTACAAAATCGATCAATTTTAGAGTATCTTATTATGTGGAAGGAATTACCTACTAAATATTCCACATGGTAGGATGAGTATTTCATATATAAATATCCAAAAATACTCAAGTGTTGGGGAAACACTTTTTTAAGGTCACAGGAATGTCAGGTCCCTATAATGCTAGTGTAGCCCCCATATTATTATTGTTGTGTCCCATATAATCCCATTATTGTTATTGCTGAACCCTTACATTATTATTGTTATGTATGCCCTAATTATATTTTGACCCTTTAGACTCCTATATTGATCCAAAAATAGCAAAATTGACTATTTTCTCACTTTCTTCAAATATTAACTAAGGTTTCATTTTAAGTGAATTAATAAGGAAAATGGATTTTTATGTTCCTTAAACTTCAAAACTTGAAATCTGAAATCAACCATGAACAACAGAAATAAGAAGAAAACATAGAAAATTTGATGACGTAGTTCGTCCCTTCTGGACTACATCTCTGGGTCCACCTCCAATGGTTGTATGATGTATTGAAAATGCTCATAAAGTCTCTTTGCATCAAAATTCACCATTCTAGAATCTACTCACAGGCATCAATGGCCACTATCAGCTGAAAGGTGTCTGTCTCACCTTTCCAACACAACTTTCAGATTAAAAAGGGGCCCAATATTGGCTGAGATGTGCCTCAAAAGGAATTTATAGTCACTGTTCAAAAGAATTATAGACTCAACCCTTTACAACTCCTCTAGCCTTGGTGTAATGGAAAATTAATTTATAATCCACGGGAAGGTCCTGGGGTCAAACCCATGGGCTTCCTAGGATTTGTTTACAACAGTATGTAATTAACATATCAATCGTTACAACTATGCGTATTAACTTGGCTATGCATTGCAACTATATTACAAATACACACATATTGAATGGCTATCGAATTATTATGCCCGCCCATATTTAACATATGGTTCATATCCAACGTATAAGCCCACGCCATATTTATAAATAGTTATACCATTGGACCAATGGTGGCATATGGTTATAACCATAAGTTTAAAAATTAGATATAAAACCCCATGGCATATCAAATATGGCATATGTTTGAAACTACAACCCATCGGTGATATGTTTGGACTTTGTGCCATAACTATGGTGCCACATGGTTTGGTTTTGGTTAATAGTTATACCATATGGTTGTTGCTCTATGCATAGTTTAGAACTAATGTTAACTCGTTGCCAATATGGCTGGGGTTTGGCAACCCTACTGGATATGGTAGGCCAACAACCCTTTCCCACCATTGCAATTCAACGAACCTTGAAATATAAGTTTGTGCCCATGTATTAATAAAGATAATACATGGCTCTTTGGTAAAGTTTTGGATTGACTGCTCGGTAGTCATGTGTTCGACACATGCTTCCTTCACCTAGTTCTACTTGACTCCTACCATGTTCCCTGCTCTGAGACTACCACATGCCCTAATTTAAGACTGCCACTTGGCTTGATCTCGCCCATCATTTTTCATGTTTGGGAAAAACATTAGAACGTGTTTTCTTCCTCATACAATGGCCATTTCGTAAACTAGACATACCACCAGAATTAGCACAACTAGCTCTTGAACTTTGCGCTGGTTTCATGAGCATTTGAGATTGTTGAATTTCAAGCATCTCGAAGATCCTCCTGGATCATTCCATTCCATTGGAAGCTTTTCGGCCACTAAAAGTTTGGTTTTAAGCAGACATGAGGTGAGGGTACAACTCCTCACCCTTTCGATCTCCATCCACTTTTCTTTACTTGGATTCATGACTTTTAATCTCACTCAAAGATACTTGACATCTCCTTGCATGGAAGTGTGAACCTTCCTATCCAAGATGGTATCTTCCTATAACTCAGTCATACAATCAGGTGAAAAATCATCTATGGTTAGAATTTGAGCATTTCCTATAGATCCATGATCATTGGAGGTTCATACAACTTCAAATTTTCAACATTTACAACTGAATATATATGCATGTATGGAGGAAAATTCATCTATAATGCATTGTGTCAAATATTTTCAACAATTTCAAAAGGACCATACCTTATAGGTTTCACTTTTACCTTCACCTTTCATCCTTTATTTGCTGATGTATAGCCATACTTGATCACCAACCTGGAAGTGATGATCCACTTGATGCTTCTCATGACACATTTTGTACTTGGCTCGACTTTTCTCCAATTGATCCTGCACTGCTTCATGAATCTTTTGGATTCTTTAAATGAACTTGATTTGTTTATTGGCATCTCCATGTCCATCCTCCTCAGCTTCTTCACCAAACATAAAGTCCATTGTTGATTTTGGTGGGTACCCAGAACATGTTTCAAAAGGAGATCTACCAGTAGAAGAGTACAAGGCCCGGTTGTAAGCATGCTCGACATAATGTAAGGATTCATCCCACAACTTAGGATGTTTACTACAATAACCTCTGAGAATATGTACCATTTTTCTATTCACTACCTCTATTTACCTATCAGTTTGTGGATGAAAAATTGTTCTCTTTTTCAACTTAGTGTCCATGAGTGCCCACAAAGTGGACTAAAACTCTCCCAGAAAGTGAGAGTCCCGATTTGAGATTATAGAAGTAGGCAACCCAAAATGAACCCACACATTTTGAGAGAACATTTGTGCAGTCTGTTTAGGAGTAACTTGCTTCCTACATGGAACAAGAATAGACATTTTTCTAAATATGTCAACCACAACATACAAATAATCATGACCTTTTCTAGATGCTAGAAGTCCTCTTACAAAATTCCTAGATATACTCTCCCATGGCCGAGAAGGAACTGGAAGTGGCATATACAAACCTAACTTTTTGATGTTTGGTTTGATAGTTGAACACATGACATGACCTTTGATGTACTTAGCAATTGTTTCATTCATTCTATGCCAATAGTAATACCTTTGTAATTGTGCCACTATATTACTTACACCAAAATGCCCTGAACATGAGAAGAATGTGATTCCCTGATGACATGCACTCGTTCTCCCTGTCGTATTCATAACTTGCCAATATGGTAAAATAACATGTCATGAACATAATAATTCACTTCTTCCACCTGAGCACCATGAGTTAGTGATTCATAAACATATTTGAAATCAATATCTACATCATATTGTTCTATATAACTTTCATGTGCTAAAGAACTATTTTGCAGAATAACTAAAGCATTCAAGGAAGGACTTGATAACATATCAGGTAATTTATTGGTGGTACCTTTCTTATATTTGAATACTAAATGGAATTTATGCAAAAACCCAATCCATTTATAATGTCAATACTGTTGCAATTTAGTTTGAGATTGAAGGTACTGAAGTGGCTGATGATTTGTATGAATTCTTGTTTCTTTCCCCATTAAATAATGTTTCCATTTTTTAACACTTTCCACTAATGAATACAATTATTTATCATAGGTTGGATAGTTAGCAACTGCTTTAGAAATTGTTTCTGAATTAAAACAAGTAGGCTTTCCTTTTTGTAATAACACTCCACCCATTGCATACCCACTATCATCAATTTATATTTCAAATGGTTGTTGAAGGTTTGGTAAAGCCAAGATTGGAGTTGTAATTTTTTTTCTTTAACATATCAAATGGTTTTTATTGTTTTCCTCCCAACCAAAAGGAGACTTTAGAACTTGTTAAAGCATGAAATGGTGATGCAATAGAAGAGAAATGAGAAATAAACTTCTTCCAATACTGAACTCCACCCAAGAAACTTCTAACTTCTCTCGCATTTTGAGGTCTTTGCCACTTAATAATTACATCAATTTTAGCTAGATCTATTTTTAACTGACCACCACCAACTATGTAACTAAGATATACTAAGGAATTTTTTCCAAATTCACACTTAGAAAGTTTTAGATATAGTTTCTCTTTTTGTACCACATCCAAAACTTGTTTAACATGCTTTACATGTTCTTCCCAACGTGAATTGAAAATAAGAATATCGTCTAGATATACAATGACAAAATTATCAATAAAAGGACGAAAAACATCATTGATCACTCTCATAAAAGTTACTGGAGCATTTCATAACCCAAACAACATAACCAACCATTCAAAAATCCCTTGTCTAGTATTAAATGCATTTTTACATATATAATTCTCTACAATACAAATATCATGATAACCAATTCTTAAATCCAATTTCATAAAGTAAACAACATTCTTTAACTGATCAAGCAAATCATTGATTCTAGGAAGAGGATACATGTTCTTAATGGTGATTTTATTTAAGGCTCTAAAATCAACACACATTCTCCAAGTTTCGTCTTTCTTTGGGACTAAAATGATCAGTGATCCACATGGAGAAGAACTAGGTCAAACAAAGCCTTTATCAACTAATTCCTGAATTTTTTTCTTAATATCTTCATTCTCTATGACTCACATACGATACATGCCAATATTCGAAAGAGGGGCATTAGATTGTAATTGAATCTCATGTTGTATTTCTCATTTTGGAGGTAAAGTTTTTTGCTTCTTTAAAGAATTCCTTATAAGAATCTACTTTTTCAACCAATTTGTCCTTAAACTAAGAATCACACCCTTGAAAAGCATCATACTTGTCTTTAGGTTGTTCTTTAACAATCATGAGAATATACTTTTTACTTGAATTTATTAGCCTTTTCATTTGACTAACAATAATTAAATCCAAGTTTGTCTTAATTTTGTGTGTCTTGGAAACATATTCATTTCCATATTTAAAGAGATGATACTTATTATCCTCTCTATTAAATATGGCATCTCGATCATAAAGATAAGGACTACTATTAAAATTGGCAACTTGGCCCAAACTCCATGTGGGTCAGTTTATATATGGCAGCTGTTATTTTTATTGGATCCCTCTCATCGAGAGGTGTAGGATTGATCCAAAGATCATCCGATTCCGGTAAGTATTTATGGAGATATGAATTTATTTTGATTATGAAATTATTATCAAGCCGACCAACTCTTACGTAGGCTCAAGAAGCCCAAACGTCATGTCTATTCAACCGATATATTTTTGGTATAAATAGAAGATGATTTGATGTCATTTGAACATAATTCTTGAGTGATCTCCTCCTCTCCACGCCTTGGGTTTTTAGAGAAGGAGTGAGACACTAGCCCTAAGATGATGCCCTACCAACGCAGTCATGAAAACCTATCATGTAGATCATGGAGACACATAAAACACAGCTAATTGAGGAAGTCTCAACGCTGTACATACAAGGAGGTTCTATACGCAGAGTTCAAGCCCTAAACACAATGAAAAGGAGCTTCTATACGAAGCCCTAAAGGGACATCTATATGATGTTCAGTCAAGGAGCTTCTATACACAGAGTTCAAGCCCTAAAGTTATTAATCTATACGCAGTTATGAAGCCGCAGTAAGGTAAGGAACATATCGTAATGAACGCAGTCAAGGCAACAAGGTAAGGAACATGCTGTAATATAAGGAACATGTAGTAAGGTAAGGAACATGTCGTAATGTAAGGAATACACTGTGTGGAACGCAGTCATATAGACAGTCATATATATTGTATGGAATGCAGTCATATACATATGCTATATGGAACACTGTCATATAAACAGTCATATATATTGTATGGAATGCAGTCACATATATATGCTTCATGGTGGAACACAGTTATATATATATGTTGTGTATGGAATACATTCATATAGATAGTAATATCCCTAATTCACATAGCAAACCCTATATGGAAAATAATGGGACTACGTGGAGTATTGCGTGGAACTATGGCCTAGCTTCTTTGCTAGGTTGCAAGCCATAGCAAGTAGCTACGGAAAGATAGCATGAGCAACATTATGAGCAGTGTGATGGGCAATATTCTGAGCAACATGATGGGCAACATTATGAACAGCATGATGGGCAGTATTATGAGCATCATGATGGGCAGCATTATGAGCAGCATGATGGGAAACATTATGAGGAGCGTGATGTATGATATAATGTGCATGGGTAGCACAATGATACATGGAGCATGGGTAGCAGCATGATGTATGAGATCATTGGCATGGGCAGCACAATGATACGTGGAGCATGGACAATATCATGATGAATGTAATCATAAGCATGGGCAGCTTGATGATGAATGAGACCATGGAAGATGCAACATGATGAGAAGCAGAGCTACTCATTCATCTAGGTACAACACTCTGATAGGGTAGCATGGTGCTACACTGGTAAGGTGCGGCAAATGAATGAGATGTAGCACTACGATAGGTGAAGCTGTCACCTTGGAGAATCAGTTGAAGTAGAATGTCTTCAACTGATCTCATCATTATACAAAATGATCTATGCTAGAACTAGATAAGTCCAAGTGTTGACTTCTGTTGTAAATGTACTATCTCTCTCTCTTTCTCTGCTGAAATTTGAAGAACATAAAAGAAGAATTGATCAAGGGTTTCCCCACATTGTGGGGTTTATCCTTGTCTAGCACGACATCTTTTGTCCTCTTGTCTTGGCATGTCTTCTGTGATTTATATTTATGTTATATCTGCAGTTTACTTTATGATGTGATTGCTTATATGGAAAAGAAATTAAATAATTTTCTATAGCATAGAACATACCTAAAATTAACATGGTATCAGAGCTGAGGTGAAGACAATGCCCAAGCAAGAGTGAAAGAGAAATCACAAAATACAGTTGGGACAAAACAAAAGGATCAATGGGTTCCTCATAATTCACCCAGGGTGAAATCGAAGCATAGAATATTATCAGAATGGTGTAGGAGAAGTTTCTGATGGCCTACCTAAAGATCACTTCATTGGGAAGTTTGGATCAAAGGGTGGAAGGAAAGGTGAATGCCTTGAAATAAGTCCGGCCATTATGTGAAGGAGTGTCCAAAGGACAGGGACACATCTATTGATGAAGATAATAATCATTCTAGTGAAATCTTCACTGATCAAAGGAATGAAAAGTAATGCAGGTTATCAAGGAAATGGTTGACTCTTTAAAGAAAGAAAGGAACCCCAGAATCTCTTTTATGTACCTGATCATAAGAAGAACCTGGTGTCCATGTCAAAAATGGAAGTCAAAGGTTTCAGGGTGGCACTCATCAATAGAAAGGTACGTGTTTGGAAATAGAATTTTCAAAGATGCTTTTGAGTTCAGGGTTGTATCAAATTGCAGGAAGTCCACTCTGGACCATGTCCATTGTCACATAGCACCGAAGGTCTATGAGTCAGATGGTGACAAGGATGCCTAAATTCAAAAGGAGCATGAAAGTACATGTCTGAGATGTACTGAAGGAAAATCTTACAAGGGGACCATTCCTCTCATGTAGTAGGTCCACAGGTGTGGAACAACCCGAGGAGTTTGAGATTGATAATAAGGAATCTCATATATGCAGGTGGAAGAAAGCTCTCTATGGCTTGAAGCTAAACACCCTGGGCATAGTACGAGAGGATCGATAACTATCTGATAAAGCTGAAATTCACTAGGAGTGAAATGGATCCAAACCATCCAAAGGTTGTGGATGATAGACCTCTCATACTAGCACCTTATGAGGACGACCTATACAAATCGTCTCACTTGCAGAAGTAAGAGGGAGTTGGATTCTGGATGTGAAATGATAAACTGCAACCCTGTGACTATCTCGAGGAAGTTATACAGTAGTGATGTCAGACCAGAATTGGGAAAGTTCTTGGTGAACTTTCATTTGGACATATGTTTTACAGTTAGCACGGGGAGCTAATATTTGGTTGAGCCTCACTAGATTGGTACCAGGAATCTTCTGAGATGTCTTCAGAGAAAAATCTCTCATGGATTGAGATACACTGCCAGAAATATGAAACTGCATGATTATTCGAATCCTGATTGGGCAGGTAGTGCGGAGGATCACTGGAGCACTTCTTAGTGCTGTTTCTCTTTGGATTCTACTTCGATATCATGGATCAGCAGGAAGCAAAATTCAGTTTTTATAAGCACCGCCAAGACTAGATACATATCTATGAGTATGATCTCATATGAAGTTTCCTGGTTGGGGAATCTCTTCAGTGAGCTATTTGTATACATGATGAATACCACTGTGATTCTTTGTACAAACCAGAGGTGGGATTCAATTACTGAGAAATCTCGTATTCGACGATTGCTCCAGCAAATAGACATCAGATACTACCTTATCTGGGATATGGTAAGTCTTCTAGCAACGAAGCTCCATCGCTATGAGATGATGTACAGGTCGCTGCACTTTGTCTAAAGCCCCGAGGGAAAGATCAAATATGTGATTTTCTCGAACGACTTGGAGTCATTAAGAGACCCTTGTACAAGGGTCCTGCATGTTGCATACATGGAGCTCTGAGGGCTTGCGGTTCCTATTGGAGGAAAATACGACCATAGTGTGACTCACCCTCCCCTGGTGGTGTGCACTAGGACAAGATGATTCACTCTCCTATGGATAAGATGATTTGCTCTCCTGTGGACAAGATTATCTGCTCCCTTATGGGACAAGATGATTCACTCTCTTGTGGGACAGGATGATTTGCTCTCTTGTGTAGCAGGATGATTAGTTCTCCTGTGAGGTCTGGATGTTGTGTTCTGCATGACAAATGTAGTAGGATGATTAGTTCTCCTATGAGGTCTGGATGATGTGTTATCCATGACAATTGTAGTAGGATGATTAGTTCTCCTATGAGGATAGGATTGATTAAGTTCTCTTCTTGAGGCATCCTACCCATGCAATCTAGGACTCATGGGAAGTACCTCTCATCTGATCAATGAGCAGGGAAATGAAGATAGGGACCATAGTACTACCGATGGATGCATCGTTGTATCTAGCATACTCCCTATGCTAGGATGACCTTCATTGATCTGGGATCAATGATACTGGTCTGGGACCAGTGGTAGGAGGTGTACCTAATATGACGCTGACTTCAGGTCGGTTGAGACTGGTCTCAGACCAGTGGTACATACTCTAAGACTGACTTTGTGTCAGTGCAGGACTAGTCTAGGACCAGTGAGAGTGGTACATACTATGACGCTGACTTCAGGTTGGTTGAGATTGGTCTGGGACCAGTGGTACACTCTCTGAGACTTCGACACTGGTTTGGGACCAGTGGTAGGAGTGGTACCCACTATGACACTGACTTTGGGTCGGTTGAGACTAGTTTAAGGCTAGTGGTACGCACTCTGAGACTGACTTCAGGTCAATGGAGAACGGTATGAGACATTCTCGATCAATTCTTCTTCTTCATAGTTCAGCAGAGCTATGTTGATCAGAGCCAGAGCTGAGCAGAGCAGAGTAGAGCTAGCAGAGCTAAGTAGAGCAAAGTAGAGCTAGCAGAGCCAACACATCTATGCATAGCTGAGTAGAGCAGAGTAGAGCCAGCAGAGCTGAGCAGAGCCAACAGAGCTCGACAGAGAAGTGCAGGGCACTAATGGCAGAGATAGTATAGTTGAACTTATGGATCAGCAAATGGAGTTCTCCCTAGTTGAGAGGGAGTGTTAAAATTGGAAACTAGGGCCAAACTCCATGTGGGTCAGCTTATTTATGGCAGTTGATATTTTTATTGGATGCCTCTCATCGAGAGGTGTGGGATTGATCCAAAGATCATATGATTCTGATAAGTATTTATGGAGATATGAATCTATTTTGATTATGTAATTATTATCAAGCCGACCAACTCTTACGTAGGCTCAAGAAGCCGAAACGTCATGTATATTCAACCTATACGTTTTCGGTATAAATAGAAGAGGATTTGATGTCATTTGAACACAATTCTTGAGTGATCTCCTCCTCTCCACGTCTTGGGTTTTTGGAGGAGTGAGACACCAAGAGAAACACATGTTGGCCCTAAGATGATGCCCTACCAACGCAGTCATGAAAACCTATCACGTAGATCATGGGGACACATAAAACGAAGCTAATTGAGGAAGTATCAATGCTATCCAGACAAGGAGGTTGTATACGTAGAGTTCAAACCCTAAACAAAGTGAAAAGGAGCTTCTATACGAAGCACATAAGTAATGAACGCAGTCAAGGCAACAAGGTAACGAACACACCGAAATATAAGGAACACACAGTAAGGTAAGGAACACACTGTAATGTAAGGAATACACTGTATGGAACATAGTCATCTAGATAGTCATATATATTGTCTGGAACACAGTCATATACATATGCTGTATGGAATGTTGTCATATAGACAGTTATATATATTGTAAGGAACGCATTCACATATATACACTTCATGATGGAACACAGTCATATATATACGATGTGTATGGAATACAGATGTATAGATAGTCATATCCCTAATTCACACAACAAACTCTATACGGAAAATAATGGGACTCCGTGGAGTATTGCGTGGAACTATAGCCTAGCTGCTTTGCTAGTCTGCAAGCCAGAGCAAGCAACTAAGGCTGATAGGTATATGAACTCCATAATGAAGCAACAAAAATATAGCATGGGAAACATTATGAGCAACATGATGGGTAGCATTATGAGTAGCATGATGGGCAGTATTATGAGCAGCATGATGGACAGTATTATGAGTAGCATGATGGGCAACATTACAAGCAACATGATATGTAGCATTATGAGCAACATGGTGTATGATATAATGTGCATGGGAAACACAATGATACATGAAGCGTGGGAAACAGCATGATGTATGAGATCATGTGCATGGGCAGCACAATGATACATGGAGCATGGACAGTATCATGATGAATGTAATCATAAGCATGGGCATCTTGATGATGAATGAGACCATGGAAGATGCAGCATGCTGAGTAGTAGAGCAACTCAGTCATCTAGGTCCAGCACTGTGATAGGGTAGCATGGTGCTACACTGGTAAGGTGCGGCCAATGGATGAGATGCAACACTATGATAGGTGAAGCCGTCACCTTGGAGAATGAGTTGAAGTAGAATGTCTTCAACTGATCTCATCGTTATACGAAATGACCTATGCTAGAACTAGATAAGTCAAAGTGTTGACTTCTGTTGTTAATGTACTATCTCTCTCTCTCTTTCTCTGCTAAACTTTGAAGAACATAAAAGAATAATTGATCAAGGGGTTCCCCACATTGTGGGGTTTGTCCCTGGCTAGCGCCACATATTGTGTCCTCTTATCGTGGCATGTCTTCTGCGATTTATATTTATGTTATATCTGTAGTTTAATTTATGATGTGATTGCTAATATGGAAAAGAAATTAAATAAGTTGCTCTAGCATAGAACATACCTAAAATTAACCACTACCCAACACAACTCCACATATATCCAAAGGAATCACATCCAGCTCAGCTTCATCAACAAAATTAGCTATAATTTCAAACCTTAATCGACATTATTTTGTGACATGCATCTGAGTATTTTATTTCAACCATCCTAAAGAGTATGGTTTTGGATGATTCTCATTTTCCAATCCCAATTTCCTTACTAGTTCCTCAGAAATTAGATTTTCTTGTGATCCACAATCGAATAATGTGTCTATATTAGTGGCTTGGATATGATCCTTATGTGAAACAATTCAACTCTCTTCTTTTCTTCAATTAGAATATTAGATTTTGAAGAAGATGCAAAACAAGTATAACTAGAGATAGTTTCAGAAGGATTACCTGTCAGACCCATAGCAGTAATATTATCTTTATCACTGGAGTCATATCCCAAATCTTGTTGGATTAGAGCACTCACTTTCATTTCAACCTTCTTCTTAAGGAAATTATTGGGCTTAAGTTCAGGATGAAGCTTCCAGCATTTGGATTCTTCATGCCTAACCCTTTGACAATGAGTAGAAGTAGGCCTTTCTCCTTCCTTCTTAGTTGTTGCCAATCCCTTTCAACTTATTCTTTCCCTTGCCTTCTTTGGAATCTTTGTTCTTTGAATTCTTTAATGGTTTCTTTGAAAATTTTAACTGAAAAGGTCTGCCACCTGATTCAATATGAATGGCTTGTACACACACTTCATCAAATTCAGTTGGATTAAACATAAGAAATGTATGTCGCAAATAATAATGCAAACTTCCAATATACTTTAACAAAGTTTCCCATGTGTCTAATGAAACATTAAGTGCTAATGCCTTTTCCTTGAATTCCTGTGTAAACTCTTGCACATTTTGTCCTTTACCTTGCCTCAAATGTTTCCAATCCATTACATCCTGTTGCAGATATCCTAAAGGATAAAATTGCTTTCTAATAGCTTTAACAAACTTAGACCAAAAAGAAATAATTTTACCTTTTGCTTCAAATCAGATTGAGTTTTACTTTCCCACAAAATCAAAGTTGTTCCTACCATTCTAAGTGTAGATAACTAATTTTTTGCAAATTCATCAACAACATTTTGAATTTTACAATACACCTCAAGTTTCGTTATCCAGTTATCTAAATTTTCAGGATTCGTTTCACCATCATATATTGGCAATTCAAACTTAACATCAAGCTTCAAAAAAGGAGATTTCTTTTGCTTCTTTTGTGAGTCTAAATGTGAGCTTGAATGATAAGAGAATAAAGAAGAAGAAGATGAATATGGAGGAGAAGGAAGTTCATTACCATCAGCTTTTTCCTTTCCCTTTTTCACTTTCGTGTTTTAGAAGATGAAGATGCATCTCTAGTCTTCTTGTCTTCATAAAGTTCTGCAATCATTCTTTGCATATTAAGGAACATTTGTTGATATTGCTCCTCTCTAGCAACATTTTTGTAGTAGCTTCTTGTTCATTTGGCTTTGCCATATTAAACTTTTGAGAGGCTTTCCTCTTTCCAATCTTTGCATTTATCTTCTCAAGTTTCCCTTCTCCACGTCACAACCTAGATCTAGTCAACATTCACATTAGAAAATCCTACTTATACATTCCCAAACTTGCTATGATACCAAAATATGATCCAAAAACAACTTAATTGATTATTTTCTCAATTTCTTTAAATATTAACTAAGGTTTCCTTTTAAGTGAATTAATATGGAAAATGGATTTTTATGTGCCTTAAAATTAAAATCTTGAAATCTAAAATCGATCACGAATAACATAAATAAGAAGCAAACACAACAAATTTGATGATGAAGTTCGTCCCTCCTTGACTACATCTCTGGGTCCACTTCTAATGAGCGTCCGATGTAATGAAAATGCTCATAAAGTCTCTTTACATCAAAATTCACCATTCTGGAATCTACTCACAGGCATCAATGGCTACTGTCATTTGAAAGATATCCGCATGAGCTTTCCAACAAAAATTTCAGATTACAAAAAGGCCCAATATTAACCAAGATATGACTCAAAAAAAATTTAGAGGCACTATTCAAAAGTATTACAAACTTGACCCTTTACAACTCCTCTCCCCTTGGTGCAATGGAAAATTCTTTTATAATCCACGGGAAGGTCCCGAGGTGAAACCCACGGGCCTCCTGGGATTTGTTTACTACAATATGTAATTAACATAACAATCATTACAACTATGCGTATTAACTTCGAAATACATTGAAACTATATTAAAAATACATATATATTGAATGGCTATCGAATTATTATGCTCACCCATATTTAACATATGGTTCATATCCAATGTATAACCCCACACCACATTTAACAATAGTTATACCATTAGACCAGTGATGGCAAATACTTATAACCATAAGTTTAAACATTAGACATAAAACCCCGTGGCATATCAAATATGACATATGGTTGAAACTATAACGTGATAATGATATGTTTGGACTCCGCATCGTAACCATGGCTCAACATGGTTTGATTTTGGTTAACGATTATACCATATGGTTGTTTCTTCGCGCTAAATTTAGAACCAACATTAACTCATTGCCAATCCGACTGGGGTTTCACGGGCCTTCCGGATATGGCAGGCCGCCAACCCTTTTCCACCATTGCAATTCAATGAACCTTGAAATATAAGTGTGTTCCCATGTATTAATAAAGTTAATATGTGGCTCATTGGTAAAGGTTTTGATTGAATTCTTGGTGGTTGCAAGTTCAACCCTTGCCTCCTTTGCTTGGTTTGACTTGACTCTGGTTGCAAGTTCAACCCTTGCCTGCTTTGCTTGGTTTGACTTGAATCCTACCACGTGCCCTATTTTGAGACTATTACTTGGCCTACTTTGGCACATTTTTTTCACTGGTTGGCAAAAACTTACAAACATCGTTTTCTCTCTCATACTGAGGCCATTTTGAAAAAAGAATATACCACCAAATTCAGCATGACGAGCTCTTCGACTTTGCTCTAGTTTCATGAGAATTTGAGACTGTTGGATTTTGACCATTTCAAGGATCCTCCTGGATCATATATATACCAAGGAGGTCTTGTCATTTGAATCATCAAAGAATTGTTAATTTATGTGATGTAAAGGTAGATTCCCCCAATGAAGTGGCTTATTATCTAGTCATTAATCTATCATTTCCTATGTTTCTGTGTTATTTTTTACCTCGATACATCACATCATATCATATTCAAACTGGACCCACTATCATCATAAATAATTATATGTTCATACAGATAAAAAACCGCAACCTTTAAACATTATTTCCATCAACATAACTTATTCACATTTTCACCATATGTTATGAAGAATTTGGTATCTACGGATAAATACTAATTCCCTAGATAAGTAGCCATATCTAGAACAATAGTTTAAAGAACTTTAACCTTTTTTTGTAAACAATAGATAAGACAAAGAGAATGAGAGGACCTACTTCTGCTTACTCTTTCCTCTTGTCTCCTTTTTATCGATCTTGTCACTCCTTCCCGTACTTAACACGCTTGAGAAGTACCTGTAAACATCAACGGATGACAAAGAACCAATCAAATCAAAAGATCTATTGATTACAAGTAAATGGATTCAGATACATTCACATGTACAATCATTATATATCAAGATAAGCATATGGAAAAGGTTTCAATACTTTATTGAATATAAGGAAGAATTACAACCATGAAGCCTGATTCGAAGTCACTCTTCCAGCTTTGGTTCCATCCACATCACATCATAAGCATGGCATCCCAGCAACATAACATAACTTACAATAGTCTCAATTCTCAAACTAACATTATCTCTTTACAATTCATCAAATTCCAACCCCTTAATTACTTAGATGAGTGCTCAATTTATAGGAAGATGGAGGAAGTTTTGTCATCAATGACGATATTGAATGGCCTTCCAAATTTAGAATTAGTTCCATGGAGGAAGGGATGAGAGGATAAGATGTATCTTAACTCATTCCTCATCCAGTTTTGAGCTCATAGGAGATGATAAGTGTGGGAATTTCGCTCAATCTCGCCCAGCACAACTCAAAGAGGGCCTAGGTGCTCTGTAGAGCACCCTAGCATCAACTTAACTCCTCTGCAGTGCACCCTTGTATGGGACTACTTGTGCTGGTCCCTCTAGAGGTCATTTGATGATGTCTTCAGGCCATGAAATTGTTTGGGAAGGAGGAATTCAAAAGGTTGACTTGTTTAGGGTATGTAACAACTGAAATTAGGGTTTGATGAGCCCTAAAACACTAATCTGGATGATGGGAGTGATGTGCCCAAATGGATCTGTAACAGCTGCCCCCTAAAGCATGAAGTCAAATAATGTTAATGTTGAGTGAAATGCTTACAATGTGATGAGGAGGTTCCGAAGTGGTTGGTGACCTGCATCGATTACAATACATAGTGTCATGATATTTTGATTTTTTGTCAAGAATTGTTGAGGGAAGGCATTCCCATGCTCAGCATTGAAACTTTCATTACAAGTACATATACAGTCATCTATAGATATAGACCCATGATCGGAATGACCTTCGATGTAAAGCCATTGTATGAATGATTTGGTACATTTATTGAAATCGCAACCCAGATGGATGAAACTAGATTTGGGGTCTTCTATCTCATTCAATCATTTTCTCAAGTACGAGTCTAACCATCTGAATATGTGATCTAAAGTCAAACATGGGAAGACATCATCTGATTACCTGCTAATGATGTAAGCCATTAACAGATGCGAGAGAAATCACCAATAATGATAATGATCCTCAAGGTATTGTAGTACATTCTACATCGTGTGAATGGATGTTTTGATGTCGAACACCATACAAAGTCTTTCGGTCGAAGGCCAGTGATGTCAACCTATCTCCGAAAGTGAGAAACTTTCCATTGATGTAAGCAAGCCTCAAGGTACTAGAAGGGTGTTTCTAAGTCAACTTCTTGGATAATGTGTTGATGTCAACAAGAAGTGACTCGTTGCAAGAGGGCCTTGATGTATCCCACATCAACGACACGAAACGAGTGTAATGATTTTGGAAACAGAATTTGACTGACGACAGAAGGTTCAGGAATGGAGGTCATGAAAATGATGGTTTATGGTATTGCAAAGGATGAATTTTTTTTGAATGACTTCTTTTGAACATGTCAGTGACAATGAAATGAATTGGTAGCATTGACCCAAAACAAAGTGATGGATGGTATGATAGACCAATGGTATGATAACCATCAATCTAGTATCCCAACCCGAATAGTCACGATGATGAAGTGAAAGTGTCATGTTCAAGAGCGACCTGCTACCAAAAGTGGTTTACCCCTTTCTCCATTTTCCCTAGTCATTGCTCACTAGTACCTCTTTATTTTTTATCAAGCTTGAGGAGGATAACATATGCTTGTTGTATAATTCCACCCTTTGGGTGAATCCATCACTATGTGATGTTTTAACGAGTCTAGCAAAAGTGAAACTCGGTCTTGTCATGATTGACAAGTTTGTCGCTATTTGATAGTCATATATATTGTAGGGAACACAGTCATATACATATGTTGTATGGAACGCTGTGATATAGACAGTCATATATATTGTATGGAACGTAGTCACATATATACGCTTCATGATGGAACGCAGTCATATATATACGATGTGTATGGAATACAGATGTATAGATAGTCATATCCCTAATTTACACAGTAAACTCTATATGGAAAATAATGGGACTCCGTGGAGTATTGCATGGAACTATAGCCTAGCTGCTTTGCTAGGTTGCAAGCCAGAGCAAGCAGCTAAGGTTGATAGGTATTTGAACTCCATAATGAAGCAACAGAAATATAGCATGGGCAACATTATGAGCAGCATGATGGGTAGCATTATGAGCAGCATGATGGGCAGTCTATGAGCAGCATGATGGACAGTATTATGAGTAGCATGATGGGCAACATTATGAGCAGCATGATGGGCAGCATTATGAGCAGCATGGTGTATGATATAATGTTCATGGGAAACACAATGATACATGGAGAGTGGGCAACAACATGATGTATGAGATCATGTGCATGGGTAGCACAATGATACATGGAGCATGGACAGTATCATGATGAATGTAATCATAAGCATGGGCATCTTGATGATGAATTAGACCATCGAAGATGCGGCATGATGAGTAGTAGAGCAACTCAGTCATCTAGGTCCAGCACCGTGATAGGGTAGCATGGTGCTACACTGGTAAGGTGCGGCCAATGGATGAGATGAAACACTACGATAGGTGAAGCCATCACCTTGGAGAATCAGTTGAAGCAGAATGTCTTCAACTGATCTCATCGTTATACGAAATGACCTATGCTAGAACTAGATAAGTCAAAGTGTTGACTTCTGTTGTAAATGTACTATCTCTCTCTCTCTCTTTCTCTGCTAAACTTTGAAGAACATAAAAGAAGAATTGATCAAGGGTTTCCCCACATTGTGGGGTTTGTCCCTGGCTAGCGCCACATATTGTGTCCTCTTGTCTTGGCATGTCTTTTGCGATTTATATTTATGTTCTATCTGTAGTTTAATTTATGATGTGATTGCTAATATGGAAAAGAAATGAAATAAATTTCTCTAGCATAGAACATACCTAAAATTAACAACTACCCAACACAACTCCACATATATCCAAAGGAATCACATCCAGCTCAACTTCAACAAAATTAGCTATAATTTCAAACCTTAATCGACATTATTTTGTGACATGCATCTGAGTATTTTATTTCAACCATCCTAAAGAGTATGGTTTTGGATGATTCTAATTTTCCAATCCCAATTTCCTTACTAGTTCCTCAGAAATTAGATTTTCTTGTGATCCACTATCGAATAATGTGTCTATATTAGTGTGCTTGGATATGATCCTTATGTGAAACAATTCAACTCTTTTCTTTTCTTCAATTAGATTATTAAATTTTGAAGAAGATGCAAAACAAGTATAACTAGAGATAGTTTCAGAAGGATTACCTGTCAGACCCATAGCAGTAATATTATCTTTACCACTAGAGTCATATCCCAAATCTTGTTGGACTAGAGCATTCGCTTTCATTTCAACCTTCTTCTTAAGGAAATTATTGGGCTTAAGTTCAGGATGAAGCTTCGAGCATTTGGATTCTTCATGCCTAACCCTCTGACAATGAGTAGAAGTACGCCTTTCTCCTTCCTTCTTAGTTGTTGCCAATCCCTTTCAACTTATTCTTTCCCTTGCCTTCTTTGGAATCTTTGTTCTTTGAATTCTTTAATGGTTTCTTTGAAAATTTTAACTGAAAAGGTCTGCCACCTGATTCAATATGAATGGCTTGTACACACACTTCATCAAAGTCAGTTGGATTAAACATAAGAAATGTATGTCACAAATAATAATGCAAAATTCCAATATACTTTAACAAAGTTTCCCATGTGTCTAATGAAACATTAAGTGCTAATGCCTTTTTCCTGAATTCCTGTGTAAACTCTTGCACATTTTGTCCTTTACCTTGCCTTAAATATTTCCAATCCATTACATCCTGTTGCAGATATCCTAAAGGATGAAATTGCTTTCTAATAGCTTTAACAAACTTAGACCAAGAAGAAATAATTTTACCTTCTGCTTCAAATCAGATTGAGTTTTACTTTCCCACAAAATCAAAGTTGTTCCTACCATTCTAAGTGTAGATAACTAATTTTTTGCAAATTCATCAATAAAATTTTGAATTTTACAATACACCTCAAGTTTCGTTATCCAGTTATCTAAATTTTCAGGATTCGTTTCACCATCATATATTGGCAATTCAAACTTAACATCAAGCTTCAAAAAAGGAGATTTCTTTTGCTTCTTTTGTGAGTCTGAATCTGAGCTTGAATGATAATAGAATAAAGAAGAAGAAGATGAATATGGAGGAGAAGGAAGTTCATTACCATCAGCTTTTTCCTTTCCCTTTTTCACTTTCGTGCCTTTAGAAGATGAAGATGCATCTCTAGTCTTCTTGTCTTCATAAAGTTATGCAATCATTCTTTGCATATGAAGGAACATTTGTTGATATTGCTCCTCTCTAGCAACATTTTTTGTAGTAGCTTCTTGTTCATTTGGCTTTGCCATATTAAACTTTTGAGAGGTTTTCCTCTTTCCAATCTCTACATTTATCCTCTCAAGTTTCCCTTCTCCACGTCACAACCTATATCTAGTCAACATTCACATTAGAAAAACCTACTTATACATGACCAAACTTGCTCTGATACCAAAATATGATCCAAAAAAAACTTAATTGATTACTTTCTCAATTTCTTCAAATATTAACTAAGGTTTCCTTTTAAGTGAATTAATATGGAAAATGGATTTTTATGTGCCTTAAAATTAAAATCTTGAAATCTAAAATCAATCACGAATAACATAAATAAGAAGCAAACACAGCAAATTTGATGATGAAGTTCATCCCTCCTTGACTACATCTTTGGGTCCACTTCTAATGAGCGTCCGATGTAATGGAAATTCTCATAAATTCTCTTTACATCAAAATTCACCATTCTGGAATCTACTCATAGGCACCAATGTCTACTGTCATCTGAAAGATACCTGCCTGAGCTTTCCAACAAAACTTTCAGATTAAAAAAAGGCCCAATATTGACCGAGATATGACTCAAAAAGAATTTAGAGGCACTATTCAAAAGTATTACAAACTTGACCCTTTACAACTCCTCTCGCCTTGGTGCAATGGAAAATTCTTTTATAATCCACGGGAAGGTCCCGAGGTGAAACCCACGGACCTTCCGAGATTTGTTTACTACAATATGTAATTAACATAATAATCATTACAACTATGCGTATTAACTTCGAAATACATTGAAACTATATTACAAATACATATATTGAATGGCTATCGAATTATTACGCTCACCCATATTCAACATATGGTTCATATCCAATGTATAACTCCACACCACATTTAACAATAGTTATACCATTGGACTGGTGGTGGCAAATGGTTATAACCATAAGTTTAAACATTAGACATAAAACCCCGTCGCATATCAAATATGACATATGGTTGAAACTATAACGTGATAATGATATGTTTGGACTCCGCATCGTAACCATGGCTCCACATGGTTTGATTTTGGTTAACGATTATACCATATGGTTGTTTCTTCGCGCTAAATTTAGAACCAACATTAACTCATTGCCAATCCGACTGGGGTTTCACGGGCCTTCCGGATATGGCGGGCCGCCAACCCTTTTCCACCATTGCAATTTAACGAACCTTGAAATATAAGTGTGTTCCAATGTTTTAATAAAGTTAATATGTGGCTTGTTGGTAAAGGTTTTGATTGACTTCTTGGTGGTTGCAAGTTCAACCCTTACCTCCATTGCTTGGTTTGACTTGACTCTGGTTGCAAGTTCAACCCTTGCCTGCTTTTCTTGGTTTGACTTGACTCCTACCACGTGCCCTGCTTTTAGACTGCCACGTGCCCTATTTTGAGACTGTTACTTGGCCTGCTCTAGCACATTTTTTTCATTGGTTGGGAAAAACTTACAAACATCGTTTTCTCTCTCATACTGAGGCCATTTTGAAAACCAAATGTACCACCGAATTCAACATGACCAGCTCTTCGACTTCACTCTAGTTTCATGAGAATTTGAGACTGTTGGATTTTGACCATTTCGAGGATCCTCGTGGATCATATATATACCAACAAGGTCTTGTCATTTGAATCATCAAAGAATTGTTAATTTATGTGATGTAAAGGTAGATTCCCCCAATGAAGTGGCTTATTATCTAGTCATTAATCTATCATTTCCTATGTTTCTGTGTTATTTTTGATCTCGATACATAACATTATATCATATTCAAACTGGACCCACTATTATCATAAATAATTATATGTTCATACAGATAAATAATCGCAACCTTTAAACATTATTTCCATCAACATAACTTATTCACGTTTTCACCATTTGTTATGAAGAATTTGGTATCTACGGATAAATACTAATTCCCTAGATAAGTAGCCATATCTAGAACAATAGTTTAAAGAACTTTAACCTTTTTTTGTAAATAATAGATAAGACAAAGAGAATGAGAGGACCTACTTGTACTTTCTCTTTCCTCTTGTCTTCTTTATATCGATCTTGTCACTCCTTCCTGTACTTAACACACTTGAGAAGTACCTGTAAACATCAACGGCTGACAAAGAACCATTCAAATCAAAAGATCTATTGATTACAAGTAAATGGATTCAGATACATTCACACGTACAATCATTATATATCAAGATAAGCATATGGAAAAGGTTTCAATACTTTATTGAATATAAGGAGAATTACAACCATGAAGCCTGATTCGAAGTCACTCTTCCAGCTTTGGTTCCATCCACATCACATCATAAGCATGGAATTCCAGCAGCATAACAGAACTTACAATAGTCTCAATTCTCAAACTAACATTATCTCCTTACAATTCATCAAATTCCAACCCCTTGATTACTTATATGAGTGCTCAATTTATAGGAAGATGGAGGAGGTTTTGTCATCAACGACGATATTGAATGGCCTTCCAAACTTAGAATTAGTTCCATGGAGGAAGGGATGAGAGGATAGGATGTATCTTAACTCATTCCTCATCCAGTTTTGAGCTCATAGGAGATGATAAGTGTGGGGATTTCGCTCAATCTCACCCAGCGCAACTCAAAGAGGGCCTAGGTGCTTTGTAGAGCACCCTAGCATCAACTTAACTCCTCTGTAGTGCACCCTTGTATGGGACTACTTGTGCTGGTCCCTCTAGAGGTCATTTGATGATGTCTTCAAGCCATGAAACTGTTTGGGAAGGAGGCGTTCAAAAGGTTGACTTGTTTAGGGTATGTAGCAACTAAAATTAGGGTTTGATGAGCCCTAAAACACTAATCTGGATGATGGGAGTGATGTGCCCAAATGGATCTCTAACAGCTACCCCCTAAAGCATGAAGTCAAAAAATTTTAATGTTGAGTGAAATGCTTTACGATGTGATGAGGAGGTTCCGAAGTGGTTGGTGACCTGCATCGATTACAATACATAGTGTCGTGATATTTTTATTTTTTGTCAAGAATTGTTGAGGGAAGGCATTCCCATGCTTAGCATAGAAACTTTCATTACAGGTACATAGACAGTCATCTATAGATATAGACCCATGATCGGAATGACCATTGATGTAAAGCCATTGTATGAATGATTTGGTACATTTCTTGAAATCGTAACCCAGATGGATGAAGCTAGATCTGGGGTCTTCTATCTCATTCAATCGTTTGCTCAAGTACTAGTCTAACCATGTGAATATGTGATCTAAAGTCAAACATGGGAAGACACCGTCTGATTACCTACCAATGATGTAAGCCATTAACAGACGCGAGAGAAATCACCAATAATGATAATGATCCTCAAGGTACTGTAGTACATTCTACATCATGGGAATGGATGTTTTGATGTCGAACACCATACAAAGTCTTTCGGTCGAAGGCCAGTGATGTCAACCTATCTCAGGAAGTGAGAACCTTTCCATTGATGTATGCAAGCCTCAAGGTACTAGAAGGGTGTTTCTAAGTCAACTTCTTGGATAATGTGTTGATGTCAACAAGAAGTGACTCGTCGCAGGAGGGCCTTGATGTATCCCACGTCAACGACACGAAACGAGTGTAATGATTTTGGAGACAGAATTTGACTAACGACACAAGGTTCACGAATGGAGGTCATGAAAATGATGGTTTATGGTATTGCAAAGGATGAATTTTATTGAATGACTTCTTTTGAACATGTCAGTGACAATGAAATGAATTGGTAGCATTGACCCAAAACAAAGTGATGGATGGTATGATAGACCAACGGTATGATAACCATCAATCTAGTATCCCAACCCGAATAGTCACGATGATGAAGTGAAAGTGTCATGTTCAAGAGCGACCTACTACCAAAAGTGGTTTACCCCTTTTTCCATTTTCCCTAGTCATTGCTGACTAGTACCTCTTTATTTTTTATCAAGCTTGAGGAGGATAACATATGCTTGTTGTATAATTCCACCCTTTGGGTGAATCCATCACTATGTGATGTTTTAACGAGTCTAGCGAAGGTGAAACTCGGTCTTGTCATGATTGACAAGTTTGTCGCTATTTGATGTTTTAACGAGTTTAACGACAAAGATAACTCGGTCCTTTTCATGTTTAGAGAGTTTTAAAAGGGACGAAAAGAATAATCCACAAGTTCTTTTTCGTAGATTTGTCTCTTAAGCCTGAAAGTGAATAAAACAATACGAGAGAGAACCTATTGATCATGTTCGGTCAACGTATTCCATTTTCATAAATAATTTATCTCAGCCCGAAAAAGGGTTAAACTTATACTAAGTAGATTTCATTTCCAATCTATTAACAACCTTAAAAGTACAATCGCTCAGCAATCTTTTCATATTTAGAGAGTCTGAAAAGATCTTAAAGAGGACTCCAAGGGGGTTCCTTTTTGATGTTTAACAAAGCTCAAAAAAGAGATAAAAGTATTCTCTGTGGTCAAAGATGCAATTTACAATTGAGCATGTCAAATTCTATAAGTCAGTTGTAAAACCTACTCAAAACACCACCAAATGGATTAAACATGCCTATTTTATGAGTAAAAATAGATAAATACTAAGGTTTATTCGATTAATGAACATGAAATAAACATAAAACAAGTACTTACCATGTCATTTTTACCATTTAATATTTACCATTTAGTTTTATGCTCTGGGCTAGTTTTTTACCTTGAACTTTAGCAACTGATTATGAGAGATTCTGTGGACCATTTCTCATGCCATTTGGACCAAGTAGGAGATCTACTCCTCTTTCTTTTCATGTCATCATTTTACTATTTCATGTAAGTTTTAGGGTTTTTTGGGGCCTCTGGGGTTAGATTTTTTCGCCCTGGGATCAACACAGGCTTGCATGTCGAACACTGTGCTGAAGAGCACCTAGATAGAAGGTTGTCTTCTTTGCAGCGCACTGTCTCCTTACTTGGGCTACGTTGGGTGAGTTTCCCAAACTTGTTTCACCAGTTTGCTCCAAAATTTGTCTTCTTCTTTCCATGGAAAGGATCCTAATTAGGTTGATGGTTTGATTGCAGGCTTTCATCAGATCAGAATGACCATATTGGTGAGAAAGAGAGCATGAAGAACAAGACATGATTGCCCTAAATAATCTAGGTACAGTTGAGGCCCTCAAACACTGTGGGTTTCTCAAATACTTTAGGTTGTCCAGAATGAGGCAAGAAATAGAACTATTGCAGTTCCTAGTTCATGCAAGGGATTCGACACATCAGGTTTTTCACATAGGGGACAAAGTGGTCCCTATTATAATCGATGATGTTTGCTTTCTTACCAAGCTAACGAGGAGAGGTGCTCCCATATCACTTTCAGGATTTGCCCGTGGAGGTGAATTGGTGAGGGATTACATTCGACAGTTGTGTGGGCTAGGTACATAGCCTAGTAAGGATGGGAAAATAAACATCAGGGATGTAAGTGATTTTCCTTCAGAACTATCCTTTTCACTATCGCAAAGTTAGCTAGCAGTGTGACACTTCATCTGGCGGATAGATCATATATGCAGTATGCACTAGAGTTTCTTGAGCCAAAAGTATTCAATTGGTGTGAGGCTATGATTTCTTCACTGAAAGAACAATTGACCAAGGTAAAAAGTGGTAAGATGAAGAATTGTAGCTATGGTTTAATCTTAATCGCTTTTGCCTGAGAAATAATTCCATTGATGCAACCACAACATGTAACACTGGGTGTAGCTGGTCTTAGAGATCCACAGATGCAACGGTGAGACGAGTTGATGGCTAGACATGCAGGTCAGTCAACAATCATATTTTCCACTGCATTCTTTAGTTGGCTCGATCGATAACACATTGTCATCAAGGAGCATCCATACACAAGGATGGATTTTCATGGAGATCCAAATTTGATTATACTAGAGGGCGATCAATAAGGTGCTATAGGTAAATTTTTGATCGAAATGTCTTTGATTTCCATGTTTATACATGTTTTTGTGTTTTTAATGTTTCCAAGACTAAACTCAAATTTTTCTCATCCATGCAGATGTGGGTATTGTTTGACCTATGAGGCACCAATGGGAGGCAGGTGGGCTAGCGAGGATGAACATTGGGAGAGCGGTTCTCTAGGATTTGGATTTGGATGAGACCTTGGCAGATTTGCAGGATCATGTGGAGGGATTAACCCTTGGTATTCCAGATGTCCGGATCGAGCAGTTACCTATGAGGAGTATGAGGATACAAATAAAGTCCAGTTCCAAAACAGAATGGAGTTCTGGGTGATTCTACCTCAGGTTCCTCTTCTATTTAAATCAAACCAGGTGGAAGAATTTCACCGTCTGGTCTGTAAAATATTTCTGGTTGTTTCTAAGGTAAAAAGGAGGTCTGAACAATTACATATGTCTGAGGATCTACCGGTCGATCTTCTTACGGTAAGGTAACAACTTCTAATTGTTCCACCTCAAGATCGAAATGTTCTGGTAAAAGAACAAGTTCAGGTTGGACTTCGGGAACAACTTCTAGTTCAGAAGTAACTTCTGATTGAACAATGATGGGTTTAGGATCTAGTTCTGGTTGAATAGATTTAGGATCAGAAGTAGCTTCTTATTGAACAACTTCAGATTGAGAATCAACTTGTTGTTGAACAAATTGGGTTACCGTTTCACTAGATTCAACTCTAGTTTCTTCAAGTAATTATGGATATTCTACTTCATTAATAGATGTACCAATAACTGTAGGAGTGATTGGGGCCACAATACTTAGCGGTATAGGTATTTCTCGTAATTCAAATGAAGAACCAGATGCTTGTGAAGTACTAGATCTAGTCAAATGAGACTGCTTTGATCGAATAGGTGTAGCTTCAGGCAGTAAAGGTAGTTTACTTGCTGCTCTCCGCGAACGACGGGGTAAGGGTTGATTTTCCTCCACAATTGCTGATTGATTTTATTACAAGAAAGAAATAAACAAAAAGGTGTAAGCTAGGAAAAATGTTTACCAAGCAACTGTGAACTACAGAATACCTCCTGGTGAGCCAAGAAGTACGAGCAGACAATCTCCATGAATGTTGTGTTTGGTGTATCACAGTGTATAAAGCAGCTGACTCAGTTACCTAAGGATGGATATCAACCTAGTGTTGTCCTCCCATATATACCCGAAAGTACGTGGAGGCCCAATCCATATTAGCATTGTCTAATGCAAAACCGCATAGTGAGAGCACTCCCATATACTTTACGTATTGTAACGCTACCCTATACACTCGAAGGTACGTGGACGAGCTACGATATACTCACCTACATGGAATGAGATATCACACTCGGGATGTATCGCAGCCAAGTTAGCAACAGCTGCTACGTTTTATGACGCCGTAACACGTATCTACCCTAGAACCTCTAAATGTTTTGCGTTAGATGACAATGACCCATTAGGTAAATTGATGTTAATTTTAAGTTGATCTTACTTAGGAATTTTCCTTTCAAGGTTCACCACGTGATGTATTTTCAATTCCTAGAATGAAAATAATATGATAAGTATTCTTTCCATTCAATTTAACAATGAAAATCTTAGCTAATAGGGATAGAGCAATCAGATTTCTTTCAATCAAAGAGCAAAGAGCACAATCTAATGCAATTTCCCTAAACTATTCCTATGAGCACACACAAACGTTTTCAATGCACAATGCAAGTTTTTCTTTTCGATTCCCTTAATGTTATGGTGAACAAGAAAGGAAACTAATGCACATACAATCAATCAATCTTTATACAATAACGAAGACTTTATGACAGTTTTGTTTCAAAGGAAAAGAAGACTTTTACGACACTTTCTTTCGAACAAAGATTAATCGACTATAATCTAACTTTGACGATGAATCGATAATGAAAAATAAATCATTTAAGAAACATTAATCAATCAAGTCAAAGTAGGGCTAGCAAAGGAGATACAATCTTGATTTTAGAGACATGACATTCGTTGATCATTCAACAGGCAATCAAATAGAAGAAATTTGGTAAAAAAACCCTATCCAAAGGTGGAAAACTGACCCAAGGAGGATCAATGTAGCCCTGAATGGGAGACCATGCACTTCTGAGCATTGTCCCTAATCCAAGGGTGCTTTGCAATGCACTGTGTTCCTCACAAGCCTGTGCTGGTGACAATAAGCCATTTCAAGAGGCAACTAAACATAGTTTTTGACCAAAATTCACTTCAACAAGGCTGAAATACAATCAATGAAAGGAGGTAAGGTCTGCTGGAGTGTCCTAGGATGTGATAAGCTAATTGGAACGAGGATTTATCCATAGTATGGTCACCAATTTGCTATGAAGAATTTGGTATCTACGGATAAATACTAATTCCCTAGATAAGTAGCCATATCTAGAACAACAGTTTAAAGCACTTTAACCTTTTTCTATAAAAAATAGATAAGACAAAGAGAATGAGAGGACCTACTTGTACTTTTGATTTCCTCTTGTCCCCTTCGTATCGATCATGTCACTCCTTTGCGTACATAACATGCTTGAGAAGTACCTGTAAACATCAACATAAGACAAAGAACCAAATCAAATAAAAAGATCTATTGATTACAAGTAAATGGAATTAGATAGATTCACACATATAAGCATCATATATAAAGATAAGAATATGGAAAAATGTGTAGATACTTTATTGAATAGAAGGAATAATTACAACCATGAATTCTGCTTTGAAGTCACTCTTCCAGCTTTGGTTCCATCTACATCACATCATAAGCATGACATTCTGGCAGCATAACAACACTTAAAATAGCCTCAATTATAAAACTAACATTATCTCCTTACAATTAATCGAAGTCCAGCCCCTTGATCACTTAGACGAGTGCTCAATGTATAGGAAGATGGAGGAGGTTTTGTCATCAATGAGCATATTGAATGGCCTTCCAAACTTAGAATTAGTTCCATGGAGGAAGGAATGAGAGGATAGGATGTATCTTAACTCATTCCTCATCCATTTTCAAGCTCATAGGAGATGATAAGTGTGGGAATATTCTAGAAGGCTCTAGAAGATAAGAATATTCCCCAAACCCTATGTGAATTTTATTCAATCTTGCCCAGGTGCAGGTCAAACAGGGCCTAAGTGCTCTGTAGAGCAACTTGGCATGGACTTAACTGCTCTGCAGTGCACCCTTGCATGGGCCTACCTGTGCTAGTCCCTCTAGAGGTCATTTCAGGATGTCTTCATGCCATGAAACTATCTGTGAAGGAGGAATTCAAAAGGTTGACTTGTTTATGGCATGTAGCAACTGAAATTAGGGTTTGATGAGCCCTAAAACACTAATATAGATTATGGGAGTGATTTTCCCAAATGGATCTGTAACACCATCATCTTAACCTGCACATATTGTCATTGCTATCAGTTCCACTACAACCTGCAAATACTGCCACTACAACAATCAATGGCACATCATGCAAGAACTATAACCACTATGAATATTTTCACATGAGTCTCTATCAGCGATAATCTTTCTACTTTCCATACTTTATTCCAACTCATCCATCTAGTTGGTCCTTCATGGAATTAGTTTTAGCCTTATTTCCAAAACCACTACAATTAGCTTATAAACCCTCAGAACATATAAAATAATAATTGGATCATGAAATATATGTTACCCATGATTTCAAAGCCTTAGAATCATCCACAATTAAGCCTTGATCACCATTCTTCTTTTGGAACTCAATTTAGATCAATATTGAGCTCAAAACTACAAAACAAACATGTTAACCAATAAATGTTGAACCCAAGACCTCATCAATATCAAATCAACCCACAACTAGTCATGCTACTCAATGCCACTTGTTATGGAATCCAACAAAATCACATATAGTGTGGCTACAATATAGTTTGGGGCACTATTCGATCTCGTGCCCTATTCAAATGTGATTCTGGTTCAAATCTTGTTGTTCTTTGACCATTTAAATGACAATCCATGCGTTGTTGTTACACTTTGTCCATGTCAAATTTGGTGATAGGTTATAGCTCTGCACCTTGGTTATTCAAACAAGAATTCACGCGTTTGTTACCTCGGCCATTCCAAATATGGTCAAAATTTTTGGCCCTATTCCTTAATTAGTCAAATGACCATTCATGCCTTTCTTACCTCATCCATGCCAAATTTGGTGATAGATTATGGCTCTACACATTCTTTATTCAAATGACCACCCATGCCTTTATTGCCTCAGCCATGCCAAATTTGATGATAAGTTATAGACATTTTCTTTTGCTATTCAAATGACCATTCACATCTTTGTTACCTCAATGATGCCAAATTTGGTGACTAGTTTTGGATAATTCATGCCTAAATTATTCAAATGACAATCCATGCCTTGGTTATTCAAAAAACCATCCACGTCTTGCATGGTTGATCCACATTATTCAAAAAATTCAATTATGTGACTCAACCATGTTCTCATGGTAATCAAGTTGTAGAACAATGAGTCATACAAATCAAATTAAATTCTGCACCAACAAACCAAAATCATAACCAAAACTATGCAAATGAGATCAATGTTCAATTTTTGTGATTAGACCCTATGTTATACCAAATTAGAATGTATTTCATTGGTGATTTTGTGTCCGACGATTTTGATTAATGACATATTTATAGTTATGTTCATGACCCAGGGCTCAATGGAGTTGACATCCAATTATGATTTAACAGAGTTATAAAAGAATGTATAAATGGTTGACCTAATCATATCATCATAGCTATCATTTCCATGTAGCCATGCCATGTCAAGTTTTATAAACTTGACCCCCATCCAACTGGGTGACTACCCCATGTGACCTTGACTTGGGGGTCATTGGAAATTTTCTTGATGATGTCGTCATGATTTCATCAAGCGACATGGAGGCTCATGAGGGGTGCCACATGTGACCCTTTTTGGACCCTTTAAATAGTCACAATATGCAAAATAAGCTTGTCACATGGTGACCTCTACCTATGCTACATGTCCTACCATGTTGTGCTTGCTTCCATGTCAAACTTTGTGGTTGATTCCCGTGTGTTTGGGTGGAAGGATGACATGTCACCTACATCATAATGTTTTCCCAATGAGACCATGCCAAGTGTTTTAGAGTAATTGGTCCATTTGTGCCATGTGATTCTTGCCAGATGTAGTGATGTTGTTAGGTCGACAAGTGGTGTTAAGTGTCATGCAACTCTTGCCCACATCAATCATCAATTTTAGCCATATTGATTCTCTGTTGCCCAATCAGAGAAAACATGTGCACTCTTTAACATAGTTAATGGGCATGCATGTTTCTTTGAGATCTGCAATTGACCTAGTCAATGAACCCTAGATGCCCTTGAAATGTGCACAATATTTAACACAATAATAATTTGCATTTTGTTCTATAGTTTGATACTTCAAATAATTTTGATTTTCAAATGGTCATAACTTCTCGTTTGGGAGGACTTTTCATACAAGGATATATTGTTAGAAAGGTGTCAATGAGATCTATGTAACCATGCAGTTTATAGGATCATTTGGGCATCTTAACTACATCAAAATATCAAATAACTTAAAACAACTTCAACTTCACTTGATGAGAACCTATAAGAGATCTATCTTTCATATAGATTTATAGAGCATCCTATTGTTTCCTTAGGCATAATGTAGCACAATTATTACTTAAGGTGGAGAAAAAAAAGGTAGATATTTTTGAGTGGAAGAGGATTTTCTAATCCCAAAGTGTAGCTAATATTTTTAGAAAAGTGGATGACATGAATAGAATGAGAGGAAATCACCCTCCTAATGGTCGATGAAGCATATAGGAGGGAACCACTTGAGAAAGAGAACAAGCAACTGTAAATCCAAATACAATAGAAATAAAGATTAACACATGCAAGAGACAATCAAGTTGCAACTTTGGAAAAAACTCTAGGCACAACGACATAATTCTCTCTAGAGACAATAAATTGGAGACAAACATCATTTCAGATAAACATCATTTCACATAAGGGAACCATCTCCCTAGAAGAGACCAAGGACTTCATTAAATTTTTCATACATGTAGTATATAAGAAAAATCCAAGGTTGTTTAATTTTACCTTCGCAATTTTGTGATCATAGATTTGACCATATGGGACCCAAACCCATATCTGGGAGATGTAGAATTATTGGCCCTAGCATCTTGGTTTAGGCATGAGGAGAAAAGAGCTGAAGAGGTAAAGAACTTGGATGGGGATCTAAAAGAACAACTGAGGGTTAAACCTAAACCTCTAACTCCACCCATCCTCACCTCCACTCATGAAATCCCAATAGAATATCCTAATGTAGTGAAATTTTAGAAGCAAAGGAAAGTACAAGCCATCCTTCACTTTGAAGATAATTTCATATTGTTGGGAGAAAAAATCTCGCAAGCTTGAAAAGGGACATGGAAATAACTACCCCACAACATGAAAATTAGAGAATACCACTCTCTTGATAGATTTCAAGTTGCACTTGCCAAGATTCCTTTGCATAATAAGACTATTAAAGGTTTGTATTCCAATGGATTGGGCTTAGATTCAACCAAACCCTACTGCTATAACTCCAATAGCATTAGTGTTGGAAAGAGGATACTAGGGAATGGTAGTACATTGAAGAGAATGTAGGTTCCCACCTAGCAAACACAACCACTGCTGCCATAGCTTGGAATGTGTTAGGTCCCTATAATATTAATGATCCCCCCATTACTATTGTTGTTGTATCCCTTATTGTTATTATTGTGCCCCTATTGTCCCCATATTGTTATTATTTTTCCACATAGAATCCCTCTATTGTTATTTTTGTGCCTTTATATTATTATTGTTAGGTGGCTTGGTTATATTGTGACCTTGTAGACTCCTATATATAGAAAAGAGGTTTTTTCATTTGAATCATCTAAGAATTTTTCATTTGTGTAATGTAAAGGAGGTTTCCCCCTCGAAGAGGCTTATTTATAAGGTGTTGATCTATCTTTTCTATATTTTTGTGAGCTAGGTTCATAACATTTGGTATCAGAGCTTTGGGTTCTAGGGTTTTGCTGCTCCAAACTGGTCATTGTGCCATTTTCACTATAATGTTTTTTCTGCGACGTTTCAGAAGCTTAAAAATAACCATTTGGGCCGAAATAGTTCTAAAATTCGGGTCCAAATTTCAGAGCTTTTGTTACTATATTTGCGGAGATATGATCTGAGGAAGTTGGCGTTTTTACAGACTCCCGAATTACCTTCCAAACAGGTGACCTGGGTAAAATAGTCATAACTTTTGTTTTGAGCATTAGATTGAAAATTCGTAAGAAGTTTTAGAAAGTGGATGGCCTCTATTCTTATGTGCATCAGTTTTAGGTACTAAGGTCGAAATAGTGACACGTGTCACGTCATACAATTTCACTCTACTGAACTAGTCTATAATTAGGTCACCATGGGCAATTCGGCATAACTCTTCCTTGGAGAATCCAATTTTGATCAGACTGGTGGCATTGGAAAGAGGATGTAGAGGGCTACTATAGATCATGATTTCATAACTCGGAGATCCAAAATTGTAGAGGTACATCAGATTCAATATCGAGCTCCTACAAGTGAAAAAAGGTGTGTATTTTTTAAATTTTTGCATAAGCTTGGTTTGAAAAATTAGTTTTAAGGAATTCAAAGGGCATAGTGAAGCATTATTATTGATAATTGATGCCCAGAAGAAAGAAAATGGAAACACCTAGTAAGCAACCTGAAAGCTCTAGCATGACTCATGAAGAAGAGGAAGAAATGCAACATGATATATCAATATTACAAAACCAAGTGCAACAAATTTCACTCGCACAAAAGGTAACAGAAAATAAGATCGATGGTTGAAAGAAAGATGTATAAGCTAAGATGGATGGTTAAAAGAAAGGCGTAGAAGCTAAGATGAATGACTTGGAAGCTAAGATGGACGGTGAGGAAAATAAGATGGACGGTGTGGAAGCTAAGATGGATGGCATAGACACTAAGATGGAAGCTAAGATGAATTTTATGGATGATAAGATGAATGGCATGGATGATAAAATGGAAGAATTGAAGATAAATTTGAATAAGTTTCTATAGGAAATGGTCACTAATGGTGAAAGGGTAGTAAAGGAAACTCATGATGAGAACAAAATAAATGTTAATCATGATTTCATAGACTCCAATGTTGGATTGAAGACCCACCATTTTCCAGAAATCGATACAAGGAAGTTTGATGGCAAGGATTTCGAAACATGGATACTACATATGGAGCAATTTTTCAATCTCCATAATGTGCAAAACACATAAAAGGTACGTATTGCAACTTTATATTTGGAACCAAATCAGTTTGTATGGTATCGATGGCTTTGCTCTTGTAAAAAAATTGTCACTTGGGCAATTTTTAAGGAAGAAATGATAGCACATTATGAGGATACAAAAAGAAACACCTTTTTTAGCCAATTGATAAATCTCAAACAAAAGGATTCAATGATGGAGCACATTGAGGACTTCCAAAAATTGAACATAAGTGTAAAAGATATTCTAGAGGAGCATAGGATTGATGTGTTCATAGGGACTTTAAAGGATAATATCCATCATGAGGTTTTCCTTTGGGAACCTGATTCATTGGAGAAGGCACTCAGGTTAGCAAGAAAAATGGAAAGCAAAATTATGGCAACCAGGAAGCCTACCACTCACAACTATAAAGATGGAAGTGTTGTTGCCCCTAGCCTTCCACCTACAAGGTTGACACTACAAAAATTGGAAGAAAAAAGAGCAAAAAGGCTTTGTTACAATTGTGATAGAAAATACACTAAAGGTCATAAGTGTGCTGATAAGAAATTATTCTACATAGATTGTGAAGAGGAGGAAGAAAAGGAACAAGAAATGTCAAAAGAAGAGTATATTAATTTGTTTTTCATATAGTAATAAATTAATATCATAATTTAAATATTATTTTTCAAATATATTCATTACGTGAAATTATGGTCTCTATTTTTCTGTCTATTTAAGCCTTTGCCATGGTCTGCCTCTTTATCTGGTCCTGATGATGTATCGCACTTGTTCGTTTGAAAAATGCTGGCCAAAAATTTCTCTTATGTGATTTCTATAGAAAGTCTTTTCTTAATTCATTATGGATAATAGAAGCGTGAATTCAAAAATATTATTCTCATTTATTCATTTGGTTCACTTTATTTGTTTTTGTTTATTTGTTGTCCATCATTCACTATTTATTATTTTTGCGCAACACCCTATTCTACAACTACAAGAAACCCTATAGCCTTGCACCTTATTGGATTGACTTTGCCACAAGATAATGTGATGGCTTGGACATGTATGTTTTATAATTCTAAAATCTCTCCTTAGCTTCTTTTCTTTCCAACCTTGCATTTAGTGTATTACCCTGCTTGTTGGAATATCTCCTATAGAAAAATACACACTGTTGTAGTAGTTTACAACTTGCCTTCAAAACTTGCTTAGATTTGCATCCAACTAATTGTTGGGTAATTTAATTGTAAGTTAAGTTACTTAGCATTAAATTATCAATCCAAGTTCATATACTTGTGATGTACACTTGCACAATATATGTTAGGGTATCAATGTTCAATTTTAATTCTAAAAGAATAATTCTGAATGGTAAACCTATGGATTTGGATCAAAATAATGTCATGAAGTAGAAATGAAAACATTAATCTAACAAGTTATTAAATTTTAAAGATTGGAAATGCAAGAAAAATCTATGAGATAAAATCTAGTCAAAGTACACACACATAATTTTGATGGAAGCAATGAAATGCCTATTCTTGAAGGCAGTAAAAGCAAAGGAAATATTCTAATAAGTGAAAGAAAAGACAATTTATTCTAGGAAAGAAAAGAAAATTTTACTCTAATGAAAGGAAAGACATTGGTGCTAATTGAAGCAATAAATATAATCTAATGAAAGCATTTGAACTTAATCTATCAAAGAATGAAATATTAATCTATGAAAACATTTGAAATATAGTCTATGAAAGCATGGAAATCTTTAATGTAGGAAAGGAAGTAAATCTAATCTATGAAGGCTTGTAAATTTAATATATAGAAATGATGTCATTTAACTATGAAAGGGTCAAAGAATGGAGCTGGGTTACACTTTTTGGCAAAATAAGGGCACACTTTGCTCGAAAATAGATGCTCGATCGAGCAATTTTTAAGCAGTTAATCGTGTTTTTGAGGCTCTTAAGAATAACTCAATCGATCATTTGAACAAACCCTTATCAAGCTATTTTATATCTCTAGTTAACGAATCAGTCGAGATTCATAGCTCGATTGAGCTATATTTTTCAATCAAGCCTATGTTTCGATTGAAAAATATAGCTCGATCCAGGATTATTTCATATTAAAAAACCTCAAGTGTGAGCCGCTCATTAACCACCTAACACTTGATTGAGAATTTTAATTTTGAATTTAAGCACTCAATCAAGCTTCTGAACTCCTAAATCAACACTTCTCCTCTAGATTTTCCTACAACCCCATTTTGTAACCTAGCAGATTTAGGGCAAAATTTGTGCTTAAGTGGCAGAGTTGATCATGTTGGATTCATGAAAGAATCCTCTATCCAATGGCATATGAATTTGACACTTTCAAATTCATATGATATGTTTCATCTAATTTCTTTTAAACATAACACTTGAATTTGTTTTGGACAGTTTCAAAGAGGATGAATAAGAAATCAATAACATAAAATATATAGAATGAAAAAAATTCAAAAAGTACCATTATTTTCATTTGAAAAAATTAGTTATCTTCGTGTAGGCCATGCTCATATATATATATATATATATATATATATATATTATATATATATATATATATATATATATATATATATATGTATGTATGTATATATATATATATATATATGTATATGTATATATATATGTATATGTATATATATATATATATATATATATATATATATATATATATATATATATATATATATATAACTTCGATGGAATATTAAAAAATGGCTACAAGCATCACAAAAGTTATCCATCTTTTATATATAAATGAACACATTATTTTTCTAATATTTAACCACAAATTCACTTAAAATACTAAAATATATTCTTTGGAAAACAATAAGTATAATCCCATATATGATCATGAAAATGGTCTTAGTGTAGGATGATGGAGCTACCGAATATGGTAAACACTAAAGGAAAGTAAAAGAAAAGAGGACGAAATGGATGACATTTTGGAGACCCAAAACTCATGATTTACCTTCTTTGGAATACTACAAAAATCTTGGAACCCTAAGAATGGAATTTAGAGGTAGAGAGACTTCGTATATTCCTTTACTTGAATTACTGTAAAACGTTTTTCTTTCTTGCATTATTAGCATTTATTATTTGCAAGTTTTTATTTCAGTAGTATGTTTTCTTTCCTTGCAATATAGAATAAGTGTGCTTTCACTTCATTTTAGCTAGAATAACTTTCCTTCCTCTATTGCAATTAGCCAATGTTTTCCTGTTTCCTTTGATTCCATACAATTTTAGTTTTCCCTGAAGGATATAATAATTATATTGTCTATACATAAATATATTTCATCTCAGTACTTCCATCTACATAAAATTCAACAAAAGGAAGAGATAGTGCATGTTGCACATATAGTTCCAATCCCTCTTAATTTTTTACGAACCCCGGGTTGAAAATTCATACTAAAACACTTCGGAGTAGAAAAATTGGTGTTGTACTACTAAGGGCCCTTAGTCTCCAAGCAATGCATATGTACTCAATGAGATTAAAGGAAAGAAAAGTTTCTCTATGGGAGTGATATCTCTCCCATGTCATTAAAACAAATAATTGAGTGACTACAACACCTTGAAAAATATTAAGAATATGGGAACCTTTGAGAGGAAGTTACAAGAAGAATGATGAAATGGAAAGGTTGCAGGATATGAATTGACAACAGATGATGTGTGAGGAAAACTATGTATTTCAATTACCATAAGTACATAAGTTATGGGGAGCGGTTTGGTATATTAGAAAAAGAGGGATATTTTTAAATAAGGAGAGACATTATTTCAATGTGAGCATCCCTTAAAAGAAGAAAGTTGCAGTGAAAGAAGTTAAGTTATAGAAAAAAGGAAGCATAAACCCAACATGAGCAATCCAAAAATGAAGTAAAAGGAATTTAACCTACAATGGGATCAATCTTAAGAGAAGAGTTACAGAAGAGGAATTTTTCCATGTAGGGATAGATAGACACAACCTTGACTTGGGGAGTCTTGTTGCAAACAAATAAGAAGTAAGAAACCAAAGGAAGTAGTTGTTTTGTTGTTGACATGTCAAAGGAATAAATTGTAGCCATAAGAAAAAATAAATTGCAGAAACTGTAATGAATTACAGAAAGAGGACAAATTTTAGACAAAGTGAGGAATTGATCACTGACAGCCAAGGGGAGTTCCCTAAGTAGTTGTAGACAAAGTGTAGTTTGCTATAAATAAATATTTCCTTACAAAAAACTCATAGGAAAAATTACAAAGTTTTGGTCATTAAATCTCATTATGAGTAGGAAAACCCATTTCCATTGATGTCAAAGTGGAATAAATCATAGATAGGGGATCCAAGAAAACCATTTATAATTCAACAACATAGATCAAATCTTGAGCTAAATTGTTGGGGGTTCCATCAATGACAAAGGGGCAGATCGCTAGAAAAAGTATTGTCATTCATGTCAATTCTAGGGGGAGCATAGTCAGATCAACACAAAGTATCCTCGATTGGTCAATACCATGGGGAACATATTTGGACCAACATAAAGAAACATAGAACAGTCAATTCCAAGGGAACCATGCACAATAAGTTGTCATTGATTTATGTACTAGAGGAAGATGTATGAATCAACAAGACTAATTCTTGACTATGGAAAAAAATAGCAATTGATGTAGATCACTGCAGTTGGATGATATCAATGACCCAAAATTTTTATAGGGGGTTCCAACATGCTTAACATTTAACCATGGCGGGGCCTAAAATGATGCTAGGAAGTAAAACTATGATATCTATGTGGCATTCCCTTAAAATGTTGTAACAACTACAACCACCCTCCAAAATTTAGCTTATGCTTCAATTTTGGATCCTTCCTTCCTATCCACAGGAGCTTATTTTGTCTTGTTGTCAAGTACTTGTGATTTGCCTGACAGTTACCTTTTTCATTTGTGCTTGTGTTTGTTCATTTTTACATGTAAATAATCTTTTGAAGTCACAAGCTAACCTCCTAACTTGGTTACACAATAGTTCTGGGCTTGCCTCTAGAAACTATGAAATCCTTGAAGGCAATCAACCTCGATGATTGAAATTGTGAAGTTCAGACTGACAGCTAACCTTGAATTCATAAATTGTATAGTCATAGAAGGAAGCCCAACATTGAATTCAAAAACTATGAAATCCCTCACTGAACTCAAAAACCGTGTAGTGCATTGAGCCATAAAGTTGCTAAGTACCACAAAGTTGTGCAATATTTCCGAGAAGTGTGCATGGAATGTTTCCCCAGAAAAGAAAGAAAAATAAATGGAAAAAATATCCCTAATAAATAGGGATCTATTATTAGTTTCCCAAAGGTGGCACATTTATATTTTTAGAAGTTTCCGCCAAGTGTTGCTTTTCCTTGATTTTATGCATGCTTGTCATAAAACCTCATTTGCTCAAATCTAGTTAATCGATGCCTCTAGAGATAATTTTCACATATGATATTGGAGCTCTTGTATTCCCAAGGATATCAAGGAACCTTCAGTATGGTCATCATCTCTTTTCTGGGTGAGTTTTTCTTTTATTGTCTTTTGTTGCTTTTTCTCTTTCTTTTTGTTGTTTCTCTTGTGTGAGTGTTGTTTTACTTATTTCTCTTCATGGTTTCTGGAGTTTCAACTTATTTTAACTTGTAAAAGTGTTGTTTTAAGTTTTTGTTTTCCTTTCAAAAGTCTGGGATTAGTTTTACTATTTTTGCATCGATGGTTATCATTGCAACGATTCTTGTCACGTACTTGATTTTCATTTTATTTCATCAGTTTTGCACTTGATCTACGTTTATTCACTAATACTTATTATTTTTTTGCTCAAGTTCACATCATCATTCACTTCTGCTCATCATTTTTCACACTTCCACTAGCCATATCTGCACTTGCTTTGCCCAGATCTTGTCTTACCTATTTGGGCATTATGCAACCCTAAGGCTCACGCCATAAGATTGGCCTATGGAACTACACAGTGCACAGTATAGGTTGTCGCCAACTGCCCATTGTGTATTTCTAAGGGTGAGCATGTCACCTTGGCCACTGACACTGGGCAATGCCCAATCTCTCCCAGCCTCTTCCTAGGTTGGGACTACACATTGCATAGTCCCAAGCCTTTAGATTCATCCTTGGCTGCTAGGAATATGCAATGCGCAGTTCCCACAGTCATCCAGTCTCCCTTGTTAATAAAAAAGATGCAATCCTTCTCTCTAGTTTCCCATTTTTCTTCTTGATCATGCTTTGAGGGTAGATTTGTTGAAGCTATTGTTTTCATGCCATGAGTTTCCTTTTCGTCCCATAGGTACCACATTTCTGAAGAAATTATCTCGAGTAGTTATTATTACCATGGCATCAAATAAAGATGCTTCAAAAGAGACCATTGAAAGTAGTACTGGGGAAGCAGATGTGAAAATGTCAGTAGACTTACTATTGTATGCAGACGCTTAGTTGTTTATACAAAAGGGATCAACACTAACATGGGAGCAAGATAATGGATCTCTTTAAGCAAATATCCTTGAGGACTATCTAGAGGACTGGTAGGTGTATCTCAGTATCAAATAATCAAGACTACATAAGGTTGCATGCAGGTATCCGACATTCCCATGTGAAGATGTCATCAGATGGATTGTCTCACACATTAATGAGAATACCATGACATTGATCATTTCCAACAGATAAAATATTGCTACCTTTCATGAAAGATATTATCAGCGGATGTATCACTTGCCTGAGCCATTGCAACTCATGGGCTCACTTTTCTATGCCACCCACAACTATGTGAACATAAGATACATTGTCAAAAGTTGGGTGAAAGAGCCATCAATGTTTCAATAAGAATCCATCCAAGTATATAAGACAAATTCCCTCAGGAAGGCCTAGTAGCTCTTAGTTATCTTAGTTTGCAAGATCCATGGTCAGTAGAGCATGTACACCTTTACTGAAGGGTGGGAAGTCTTATTGAACAAGATTTTGAATGAGGGGAAGTTGTTCAACTAGTCATATTTGTTGGATCAGTAGTCGAGAGCCCATGTACCGCAGGCCCAGAGTCCTCTCGAAGGTGAGAAAGCAAGGTTCTATATGTCTACATATTTACTGGATACAATCTGTGCACAACAATAGTTCCCTGGCATGATTATTGTAGCCATTATTGTTATTGTTGTGCCCCTATTGTATCCATATTTTTATTATTATGCCCCATAGAAGCCCACTATTGTTATTTTTGTGCCCTTGTATTATTATTGTTATACCGGCTTTGATTATATTGTGACCATTTAGACTCCTATATATAGAAAGGAGGTTTTTTCACTTGTATCATCGAAGAATTGTTGATTTGTGTAATGTAAAGGAGGTTTCCCCCTCATAGAGGCTGATTTCTATGTCACTAATCTATATTTTCTATCTTTTTGTGAGATGGTTTCATAACATTTTGTATAAGAGCTTTGAATTCTATGGTTTTGCTGCTCCAAAATAGGTCATTGTGGCATTTTCGTTATAACTTTTTTCTACACCATTTTAGATGCTAAAAAAAACCCATTTGAGCTGAAATCTCGATGATCCTCGAGTTAAAATTTTAGATCTTGTACTGTTATATTTTCAGATACATGATCCAAGGAAGTTAGGATTTTTTTAGACTCCCGAATTACACCCCAAATAGGTGACCTTGGCAAAATCGTCATAAATTTCTCTCTCGGTATCATATTGAAATTTCGTAAGAAGTTACAGAAATATGACAGGCTGTAGTTTTCTTTGCATTGTTTTCATGTCTAAAGGTTGAATTCATGACATGTGGAACTTTGTACAAGATAGCTCTACTGAAAAAGTGTATAATTAGGTCATCGTGGGAGATTGGGCGTACCGCTTACTTGGAGAATCCAATTTCTATTAGACTGGTGGTGTTGGAAAGAGGGATCAGTGGGCTACCACATTTTGCAATTTCAAACCTTGGAGATCTGAAATTTCAGAGATACATCAGGTACAATATCGAGCTCCTACAAAGTGAAAAATGGTGTGTAGTTTTGTTAAAATTTTGCATAAGTTTGGTTTGAAAAATTAGTTTGAAGGAATTCAAAGGGCATAGTGAAGCATAATTATCATTAATTGATGCCCCGAATAAAGAAAATGGAAACACCTAGTAAGCAACTTGAAATCTCTAGCATGACTCATGAAGAAGAGGAAGAAATGCAACATGATATATCAAAATTACGAGACCAATTGCAACAAAATTCACTCTCACAAAAAGTAACAGAAGCTAAGATGGATGGTTTAAAGAAAGGTGTAGGAGCTAAGATGAATGACGTGGAAGCTAAGATGGATGGCGTGGAAGCTAAGATGGATGGTTTAGAATAAAAACTTAAAGCAAACATGGAAGAATTGAAGACATATTTGACAAAGTTTCTACAAGAAATGTTTACTAATGGCGAAAGGGTAGTAAAGGAAACTCATGATAAGAACAAAATAAATTTTAATCATGATTTCGTAGACTCTAACGTTGGATCGAAGATTCACCATGTTCCAAACATCGATATGAGGAAGTTTGATGGCAAGGATCCCGTAACATCGATACTACAGATGGAACAATATTTCGATCTCCATAATGTGAAAAACACAGAAAAGGTATGCATTGCAACTTTATATTTGGAACAAAATTAGTTTGTATGGTAATGATGGCTTTGCTCTCATAAATAAATTGTCAGTTGGGAAATTTTTACGGATGATATGATAGAACATTATGAGGATACAAAAAGGAACACTTTTTTTAGCCAACTAAGAAATCTCAAACAAAATTGTTCAATGATGGAGCACATTGAGGACTTCCAAAAATTGAATATAAGGGTAAAATATATTCTAGAGGAGCATAGGATTCATGTGCTCATATGGACTTTAAAGGATAACATCCAACATGAGGTTCACCTTTGGCAACCTAATTCATTGGAGAAGGGATTCAGGTTGGCAAGAAGAATGGGAAGGAAAATTATGGAAACAAGGAAGCCTACCACTCACAGTTATAAATATGGAACTTTTATTGCCCATAGCCTTCCACAACCTATGTGGTTGACACCAAAACAATTGGAAGAAAAAAGAGCAAAAGGGCTTTGTTACAATTGTGATAACAAATACACTAAAGGTCATAAGTGTGTTGAGAAGAAATTATTTTCCATAGATTGTGAAGAGGAGGAAGAAAAGGAACAAGAAACACCAAAAGAAGAGGATATACACCAGGAACAAAACCTAAAGAAAGAAGAAATGAATCCGACCATATCTTTTAATGCATTGGTCGGAATTACCACTCGTCAAACTATTAAGATAGAAGGACATATTAAGAAGAAAAAGGTAATAGTGTTGATTGATTCAGGTAGTACCCATAATTTTATTCATTTTAAGATAGCCAAGGAATTGAATCACTTCCTATATTCAGCACCAGAGTTCCAAGTGATGGTTGCAAGTGGAGGAACCATAAATTTCTCTGGAAAGTGCCATACTATCAAGCTATCCATGGGAGAATATGTACTGAATAGCCCAATGCTTTCCATTACAATGGATGGTGTTGATGTTGTACTAGGAGTCCAATGGCTACAATCCTTGGGTACAATAGCTTTTAATTTTCAAGAACTTTTCATGAAATTTTCTTCAAAAGGAAAGGAAGTTCAATTAAGGGGTATTGCAAGGAAAATAAGAAAGATAATAATCTATAACGGAATGACAAAGCTTCTAAAGAAAGAACAATGAGGCATAATTGCACAATTATGTTTGCTAGATGTTCCCATGTCGAAATCATCTATTTTGACAGATCTCCAAAAATTCTTGGATAACCATTCCAAGGTATTTAAGACTGCCAAGGCCTCCCACCTATTTTTTATCATGATCATGCTATTCATTTGGTTCCAGTAAGTGTTCCTCCAAACATCAGGACTTACAGATATCCCTATGCCCTAAAGGGTGAATTAAACGTATGGTTGCAGAAATGCTAACGGCTGGTATAATTCAACCTAGTCAAAGTTCTTTCTCTCCTCTAGTAGTATTGGTTCACAAGAAGGATGGATCATGGTGCATGTGTCCAGATTATAGGGAGCTCAACAAGCTCACTATTAGAGATAAATTTCCCATTCCTGTCATTGATGAATTATTGGATGAACTGCATGGATCAATTTACTTCACCAAGTTGGATCTTCGTTTAGGATATCATCAAATCAAAATGAAGACTGAAGACATTCTGAAAACATCATTTAGAACTCATAAGGGTCATTATGAATTTTTGGTCATGCCTTTTGGGCTTACCAATGCACATTCTTAATTTCAAGGTTTGTTGAATTCCATTTTCCAACCCTTCCTTAGAAAATTTGCATTAGTATTTCTTGATGATATACTAATCTACATCAATTCTTGGAAGGATCATGTTCAACATGTTGACAGGGTGCTTAAAATATTGGAGGAGAAGCAATTATATGCAAAAAGCTTCAAATGTTTCTTTGGAGTACAAGAGGTGGAATATCTCAGTCATATTATATCTCATGAAGGTGTTAAGGTAGACCCTAGAAAAATTAAAACAATTAAGGAATGGAAAATCCTCACATCCATAAAGCATCTGCGAGCATTTCTTGGGTTGACAAGGTATTATTGCAAGTTTGTTAAGAATTATGGGAGAATAGTAGCACCTCTAACAACATTATTTAGGAAGATGCATTTTCATGGACTCCAAAAGCAATGAAGACCTTTGAATATCTTAAAGAGGCAATGTGCCAAGCACCTGTCTTAGCTACGTCGGACTTTACAAAAACCTTTATTGTGGAATGTGATGCCTTAGGAAATGGAATTGGTGTTGTTTTAATGCAAGAAAAAACACCCATTTCTTTTGAAAGTCGTCCAATCAAAGGAAAGAATTTACACAAAGCTATTTATGAGAAGGAAATGGTTGCAATGCTACATGCACTTAAGAAATGGTGATCCTACCTAATGGGAAAACACTTCAAGGTAAAAATGGATCATGGTAGTCTTAAATAATTTTTAGAACAAAGATTATCTTCAGAAGAGCAACAAAAATGGGTTACAAAGACGTTGGGTTATGACTTTGAAATCATCTACCAAAAAGGGAATAAAAATGTTTTGGGAGATGCACTGTCAAGAAAGGATGAGGATGTGGAAGCATTTCTTTGCACCATTTCCATTATCCAACCAAATTGGATAGACAAAGTAAGGGATGAATGGAAGAATGACGAAGAAGTGTGGGCACTAATTCAAAAGTTACAACAAGATCTGAGTACATCTGATACATTTAGCTGGAAAAATGATTTGTTAGGGTACAAATATCTCTTATACCTATGTAAGAATTCCCAACTCAAACAAAAGATCCTTATGGAATTGCACATCTCTCCCTTAGAAGGGCACTCGAGATTTCTAAGAACTTACCATGGGGTTAAGAAGGAATTTTTTTGGTATGGCCTTAAATCGGATATTCAAAAGTTTGTCATGGAATGTTTGGTTTGCCAACAAAATAAAGTTGAAACAATTAAGACCCCAGGTCTATTACAACCTTTATCCATTCCAAACCAACAATGGGAGGAGGTTTCAATGGATTTTATCACAGGTTTACCCAAGTCTGAAGGGAAGAGTGTTATCATGGTTGTATTTGACAAACTTACCAAGTATGCACACTTTTGTGCATTATCTCATCCATTTAAAGACAGTACAATTTCTACTGCATTTATGGAAACAATTCAAAAGCTACATGGAAACCCAAAGATTATTGTAAGCGACAGAGATGCTATTTTCACTAGAAATTTTTGGACAAAATTATTTTCTTATCTTGGTGCTCAGTTAGCTCATAGCTCATCTTATCATCATCAATCTGATGGGAAACCTAAGATACTAAACAAATGTTTGGAAGGATATCTTCATTGCTTTGTTTATGATAAACAAACACAACGGGTCAAATGGTTGCCTCTGGTTGAATGGTGGTATAACATTTCCTTCCATACTGTAGCAAAAATGACCCCATTTATGGAACTTTATGGATATCATCCACCATCCATCACATCATATTCAAGAGAAAATTCTAAGGTTAAAGCAGCGGAAGATCACATCGAGCATCAAAAACAAGTTCTCCAACTCTTAAAGGATAACCCCACTTTGGTGCAGAATAGAATGAAACAACAGGAAGATCAACATCGCAGTGAAAGAAGTTCTGATGTAGGTGATTGGGTATTCCTACGACTAAAACCATATAAAAAAATGTCCCTCAAGCAAGATAAGAAGGATAATAAATTATCACCAAAGTATTACGGTCCATACAAGGTGTTGCAAAATATAGGTACTATGGCATACAAATTGGAGCTTCCTACAGCTTCATGAGTGCACCCAATTTTCCATGTTTCATGCTTAAAGAAGGTTATAGGTGACAAGCTCCGAGTTCAAACAATATTGCCAAAACTTGATGAGGATGGAAAAATAATATTGGAACCTGAAGCAATCACAGAAATAAGAACTTGACAGTTATGAAATTGATCAATTTCATAGTATCTCATAAATTGGAAGAACTTACCTGCTAAAGATTCCACATGGGAGGATTATAATTTTATACAGAAGCATCAGGAACTACTCAAGCATTGAGGACAACACTTTTTTAAAGGAGAGGGGCATGTTAGGTCCCTATAATACTAGTGATTCCCCCATTATTGTCATTGTAGCCATTATTGTTATTGTTGTGCCCCTATTGTCCCCACATTATTATTATTGTGCCCCATAGAAGCCCACTATTGTTATTTTTGTGCACTTATAATATTATTGTTATGTTGGATTTGATTATATTGTGACCCCTTAGACTCCTATATATAGAAAGGAGGTTTTTTCATTTGTATCATCAAAGAATTGTTCATTTCTGTAATGTAAAGGAGGTTTCCGGCTCGAAGAGGCTGATTTCTATGTCGTCGATCTATCTTTTCTATATTTTTGTGAGCTAGTTTCATAACAATATATCACTTAAAGTCAAATTAATTATGATAATATCAATTTACAAGTGGATTTTAGCTTCCTTAAATATAGAAGGTCTGAATCAGTAATGAAGGGTTTAATAATATACTAAAAGCTTATAGCTAGAGTTTAATAACTTAGCAAAATCATATAGAAACGATTATTTTTACTTAATTGACTATTTTGGTAATATCCCTAAATTTTGTCTAAAATAATATATTTAGATTAGGAATTAAGAATGTTTAGTATAATGAACTTTTATTTTGGGTTATGTTAACATTAATTTCCATTGGTAGAATTTTTAAAATCATATATAAATATTAGGAAATATATAGAATTTTTTTCTAAGTGTCACTAGTGTTTGGGTTGGTGCATACCAAACTCAAGGGAGAATCCACACACTTAGTCCCTACAATTCTAACATACAAATCTATAGTATATCATGCTAAAAACAACAAGATAATAGATGTTTGAACAACAATTTAGTGGCCAAACACGTTTGTAAAAAATCATTAATATAATGTGTGGAATGGTCCTTTACAAATCAAGATTTAATATGGAAAAAGGGAATAAGAAGAAAACATATCTAAGTGGCTACTTGATCAAACAAATAGCTAAAATAACTTTTAATATATTTCACAAAATACCATTCAATCAAATAAACTAAAGTGAGGGGATGAAAATTGTTTTTTATTCACCAAGAGCCAAAAGGATAGTTGCACCAGCACAACTACCACTAAACATAAATACAATGATATCCTGACAAAAAATAATAGGATTTATAAGAGAGAGAGAAGAATGATTCACATAATAAAGAAAGTCATCTTCTTTGTTCGAGACAATTTGAATTGGAATGTTAGCCTTCCCTTATATTTTTAAATAAAATTTCCCCTTCAATTCATACCTAGTGGAAAAGGAGGTTGAATTCTCTGTTATTGGTCAACAATGTGCATGGTGTATGGAGCTAAGCTTTGATTGTAGAAGAATATTCAACTAATTTGATTTTGTTCGAGTGAGACCAAAGTATCTCCAACTTCTCATTTGATAAAAAATATTTGTGAGCATAAAAATAACTAATTCAACTAGGGAATTTTTTCCTTGAATTCATTACTAAATAGAGGAGGGTTTTACTACAATATCTGAGATTTTTTTGAGTAAATTGTCTTAGCTTGAGGCACAAAAGGCACAAAAGAACTTGTAAATTGTCTTAAATATTGTCTTTAAGCCAGTGGCTCAAATTATTGTCATAAAAATTGTCTTTATAAAGACAATATAGAAAACAAGTATTATTGTCTCTTAAGAGAAAATTCATTTTTATCTGTCAAGAGACTATAGCCATGATTAAAGACATATTGCCTCTATGGAGATAGAAATACATATTGTCTCTATAGAGACAATATGTCTTTAATACTAGGTATTGTTTCTATAGAGGAAATAAAAGAATTATCTTTGGAAACAAAATATAGAATGTGAATATTTTTGTTTCTACGGTGATTAATTCATGTTAGGGAACAATGCAATCGAACCACCACCCTCCTATTTACAAGGTAGCTTACCTTCCATTGAGATATCACCCTTTAAAGAAATTTGATATCTCATTCAGAAAAGATAAATATCAATGAGCCAAAATGTATTGTCATATTAGTGAAGAAAAAATATGTTACATGTTGCAACATATCGAATTTCAGACAAAAGGAAAAAATAGTACATGGTACTAACTACATATCATTTCCTCAACTCCTTTCTGGTAAATTTCTTAGGATGTATATGGAAATACTTTTCCAAAAAAATGAAAGCACAAGAATTGGAGTGTGAAATACTAACTTCCTATTTGTTATCTTTAAAATTTTACACAATGAACAATTGCACATAAAATAATTTTCACATTGGATTGAATTCACAACCAATACATGGCAAATTTTCTAATGTTTTTCTCACTCCATAGTGTCTGGAATTAAGAGATCCCTCCATAAACACTATTATTAGCTCATTTTTATTACAAAAACATCATTGAATCTAAACGAAACCCAAAATTAAAATAAAATCCATCACACATACCTCTTCAAGTTGGAAAGGCTTCCATTAAATGATCATATAGATGCTACAAGGTCCTGTAAAGACCCATACGAGTGGAGCTATGGTTATACTTGATCTCACATGAAGTAAGAGGAAGTGGTAGTTGAATAACGAACTCAATACACAAATTAAAGGTGTGAGAGATTCAAAACATGAAAGTTAGGTTGTTGGAAATGAAATAAGGGGAATTGACGACAATAATGGTAGAGAAGTAAGTGCATACGGGGCCTCCATTGGATCCTTTAGTCCTAATATTGTCTCCCCATTTGATCACTATCTTTTTTTCCAAATTATCATCTGAGTTGATATTTTTTCCACTTGAAATTTTATGGATGGGAGCTAAAGCTTCACTACCTACACCATTGGCCTTGATCTAGTTGAACTACAAGACCATATTTAATACTATTATTAGTCATGTCACCATTATAAGATACATTATGGATTAAAAGAACATTGTAGCCATTTTGGGTTTTAAATAATACTACAATTTTCCATGCATTTTTCAGGTAGAATGTTTGAGATAATTATCTACGTGAAGGATAGTTTCAAGCCACTTCATAACATTGTATCTCTTCATCTAATACTAGCCCTATTTTGATTCTTTTTTATGTTAGGTTCAGGATTTTAGATCATACAGGATATGTGTTTATCCTAATTTCTAAGAGGTCAATGCTACATAAATATAGCTTATCACTTTCTTAATCATTAAAATTAGACAAACTATGTATATATGAAGTTAAATTCACACACCACAAGATTATATTATGGCCTATGAAATATATACATAAAAGGAAAAGGAATTAGCTCTCTTTGTGTGTGTCTAAAGAAGGGATGGAAAGTTTGAGACAAAATTTTATGTAGAATGACAATCCTACCAGGAAGCAGGCTGTGTTGATCCATTCAGTAGAAACCAGAAAGCGTGTTGTTTTCAACTTAGTGTAAGGAACGAAAGTATATATTTAGTTTTTAGTTTTTAGTAGTTTGGTTTAAGTAACAATATCAATACATACCATCAAAAGTGGTTGTCTTCCTGATCTTTCCAACAATATTGCACCTATTTTTGTTATTGGAACCTCGAAAAATTTAAGGTACCATTTATTAGAGAACTTGAAAGAACAAAAACATTAATTACTATAGTTTCTTCAATTATTTATTTTCCATTTCTAGTTATGTTATATGTAGCAGTAGCATGAATAGAAAATTTATCGAACACTCAACATGGAAGAAATATGGGTTGGAAACAAGATAGATTTAAAACCATTTCATGTCAAACATAAAATTGTAGCTCAAGGTATCATTTCAGACATTATGAAGCTTCTTTTCCACAAACAAACCTTTAATCAAAGAAATAACCATCTAGAAAGTATGAAGGAGAAGCTAATCACCTATGGGGAAAGAACAATGAAAAATGTGGTGACTCGATGAAAATCCTATAATACATTCATAAGAAATTAAGCATCTGAAGCATGGTACTTATAAAATTAAATACATGTGTAATGAATTGACAGGGAAACCAAGAGCTAGTTGAAATTTATTACCAACAACTTGGAAAACGTATCTGGCATAGAATATGATAACATTATTTCTTCACAATTGTCAAAACATCATCAAACCTACACTATTAATCAAACCTACTCAATTAATGTTACCATTCTAATATAAACTAATGTATAAGGAAATAAGTCTAAAGATAATGACTTATACGTACTTAGCACAATCGTTCTAGGTATCATGGTAGTACCAGTTGGTTCCATGTCAAAAACACTTGTCTATTTGCTACAAAAGAAACATAAAGGAAGCATTCAATTGCACATACAAATTACTAGATACAATAGAACAAGAATATTGTATATGAAATATAGTAGATATTGTGTAGATGTAATCAAAGTGAAAAACATGAAATTATTCATTGACATTCTTCTTCTTCTTCTTCTTCTTCTTATTACTATTATTGTATACACATGAGAGATGCATATACCAAACCAACCACCCATTACATGTATTAAATATAAGAGCTACAAAAACCATAATTGAAATATATGAAATATAAATATGAAAAAAATAAGACATTCACCTAAATTTAAAACTACCAAAATAATATGAAAAAGTGTGAACAAGAGAATTGAGCAATGAATGACTGAAAAAACCTAGGTTTGAACAAAGCAATGCGAAAGATCTAATTAAAAATATGAAGATCACCTTTTATAGTGTGAGCATAAATGTGACCAAGAGAGATGCCTTAATTTCCCCATTGAAGAAGAGTGTGATTTGTGTTTGTTCCTTCTCTCTCTATCATGATCATGATCTTTGTGCTTGAATTTAATATAACAATATATGTTAATTAATATTTCTAAATTAGCACTTAAAAACTGCCAAAAAAATCATCTTCAAATGAATAACAAATTTTCGGTAAAAACATTTGGACAAAGAAGATTCTTGCACAATCAACAGAGTTGAGAACTAACTTTCTTCTAGCATAACATTATTAAAGGGTTTGTAAATTCTCAATTCAAAACTTTAGTGCTCATCTTTGACATTATACTTAAACATATTTAAATATTCTAAAGAAAAATTAAATAAATTTGTCCAACAAGAGGGAATTGGGAGGAATGCACAAATCTTCCATAGTCATCAATAGTGTTCCATATTTATTAAAACATTAAATAAAACATCTTAATGTTAGAATAAAATTGTACAAAATTTTCAATTATAATTGCTAAAGTTGCAGGTTTTAACCTTGTACAAAAATTATCTGCAAACAAATTCTTAAAACAAAAAAATATACAATGCTGAGAACCTAAAACAAATATACATAGATATTTTCCCCTCGATCCCAAAACCAAGACTACTAGATTGATTTTTTATTATATTCGTTTCAAGGTTACAATACATATATATACACGTTGAAGCATTCATAGAACCAAATCCGCTAATCTTGGATTAGAGCATAACTATAGTTCCTTTGATGGGATCAACAAAAAAACATGGGAAAGAAATCATCATGCCCAAAACGATGTGCTAAAACTATGCACAAAACCATGGGTAGGTCCACCCACTATCTTTGGGTCCACCTTGCATCCTTGGGTCCGCCCAACTATTATTGACGTGTGGAAATAATATAAAACACACCTATCATTCTCCCACTTGTTGGTTTCTTTCCACACATGGGTCTGGAGGAGATATTGGTCATTTGTCTAGGGCTGCAATTCCCATTGTTTCTCTACACCAAAAATAATTCTCAGTGCTCATAGACTTTGTCAATGTATTTGCAAAATTCTTCGAAGTGTCAATCTTTTTTAGCAACACCTTTTTGTCTTCAACCATATCAATTAGAAAATAATATTGAACATCAATTTTCTTGGCCTTTGAATGATAATCAGTGTTCTTTGCCAAGAAAATTGCACTCTGGTTGTCACGCTTTATCCTTATAACTTGTTTTACCAACCCCATACTTACAGGAAATATCTACAACCAAACTTCTTCTTTTCCTGCATGACTGGTTGCCATCTATTTAGCCTCTATAGTTGAAAATGCCACTACAGACTGTCTATTTCTCATCCAACTGGTTGCTCCTCCAAATAGGTAAAACACATACCCACTTGTAAATCTTCTATGATCTATATCTCCAACCCAGTCTATGTCAACAAAGCCATGAGTGTCCAAAACTTTGTCGGATCATGGTCTTCCTTGGTGGGAATGATCATAATCACTAGTGCCATGCAAATACTTGAAAACCCACTTCACTATTGTCCAATGCTCCTTCCCTAGTTTTGACATATACCTGATCAATACTCCCACAACATATGCAATGTCTAGCCTAGTGCAAACCATTGCATACATCAAGATACCAACGACACTTAGATATGGAAGACGTGACATGTCCTCTTCCTCTTCTTGTGCCTTGAGACATTATTCAACAGATAATTTTACACCTATAGGATTAGGAAACTTGACCAATTTACTATCCTCCATCTTAAATCTCTGCAATATTGTATTGACACACTTTTTCTAGTTTGATTGGATCTTCCTCTTTTCCCAATCTCGCTTAATTTCCATGCCCAAGATATAGTTTGCGGCACCAAGATCCTTCATTTCAAATTTCGAGGAAAATTGGGTCTTCAAATCCTAGATAATTTATTTTTCATTTCCAATCAACAACATATCATCCACATACAAGACAAAATAAATAACATGGTCACCAATTAATTTAAAATACACACAGTGATCCACTTTTCTCCTGGTGAAGCCAAGTTCCTGTATATATGTGTCAAACTTTTGATACCACATCCTTGGTGACTGATTTAACCTATAGAAATACATTTTTAACTAACATACCAGTTCTTTCTTACCCTTCTCCGAAACTCCTTTTGGTGGCTTCATGTAGATATGTTCTTCCAGATCCCCCTGAAGAAATTTTGTCTTCACATCCATCTATTCTACCTCAAATTCAAAAGAAATAACAACAGATATAAGTAATCTAGTAGAAGTTAACTTGGAAACATGAGAAACAATATCACTAAAATCAATTCCCAACACCTGGGAGTAACCTTTTTCTACCAACCAAAGTTTGTATTTCTCCACCTTACCTTCTACATACATCTTCTTATTAAACGCCCATTTGATACTAATGGGTTTCCTTCCAGATGGCAACTACATGAGATGCCATGCCTCACTTTTTTCCAAGGATGTCATTTCTTTAATCATGACCTCCTTTTATAGTTTTTGATCCTCTGAATCCACTTCCTCCCTAATATTTCTAAGATCATCATCAGTAATATATAAAGAAAATTTTCAACATAAAGAAAATATACTATACCTCCTTGGTTTCCTTCTCTCTCGAATTGATCTTCTCAAAGCTGGAGTTTGTGGCTCTTCCTCTTCTAATTTCTATTTGGTTGTAGAGTTTGATTCTTCCTCCTTCAGTTCAAACTCTATATTTTTAGGTTCCTTTGGTAGGACTTCATGTTTAATAACATCCTTCACCTCTCTGAAAAACACATCTCAACTTTACATAACCTTCCTTATTTTTGGGTTCCAAATCTTATAACCTCTTAAACCATCCTTATACCCAATAAAGATGCACCTCTCATATTTACTATCCAACATGGTTCTTTTCTCCTTTGGAACGTGTAGATATGCGTCATAGAAAAATACCCTTAGATGTGAAAGAGAATGTTTCTTACTAGTTCGTACCTCATGTGGACTTTTATCCTCCAACAATGATAAAGGTGATCTATTAACCAGGTAACATGTAGTATCCACTGCCTCTACCCATAATTCCTTCCCTAATACAATGCCACTAAGAATGCTTCTTATCTTTTCCATCAGTGTCATGTCCATTCTTTCTGCAACTCCATTTTGTTGAGGTTTGTATGGAGTGTTATCCTATCGTGCTATACCACACTTCTTACAAAACTCTTGAAATTCATGCTTGAAAAACTCTCCACCATTATTTGTCCTCAACACCTTAATCTTCTTCTATCTCTGATTTTTTACCAGAGCCTCAAATTCTTTGAACCTGTCAAAGACTTCATATTTCTTCCTGAGGACATATATCCATGCATTCCTCGAGAAGTCATCTATAAATGAGACATGGTACAAAAATTTACCCAGAGATGGAACCAAAATAGGTCCAAACACATCACTGTACACAAGCTCTAATATCCCTTTCTCCCTCTTAGCATGAGAGGGGAGATTCACCTAATTTTACTTCCCATATACAAAATGTTCACAGAAAGCAATATTCATAGAGAAATTAGACATACCTTGTATAATACCATTACCATGCAGTATTCAAAGACCCTTCTCTCTAATATGTATAAGTCCTTGATGCCTTAACATGGTCGTTTCTCCATAGACCACTATATTTTAAGCTCCAGTTTTAGGAACCATAGAATTGTTGCACCCATAAATAACATTCTTATCGAGATGCTTGTACAGAGTTCCAATCCAAACTCCCATCATCAATATGAGTGCTCGTTGAACCATCTTATAGGTATGTTTCTCGAACATTATTTTCACACCCAGATTATCCATCTTCCTTATAGAAATAATATTTCTGGCCAATGTAAGAATATTTAGAACACTAAGAAGTGTTCTAATACTTCCACATTACAACTTCAACTTTAATTTTCCATGCCCTATGATTCTATCCTTCCTTTCATCCCTTAGGGAGACATCACCACCATCATATTTCTTGTACTTGTAGAACCACTCCCTATGGGTACTGAAGTGAAAGGATGTGCCTAAGTCAATCAACCATGCCTCATGATCTAGCATTGTACTTGAAGAAGAATCCAAGTACACATACCCACCTTCATCTGAGGTGGTTTTTTCCTCTACAGAAGGAGCATCATCAGATCCCTTTCCTTTTTTAGGAGTTTTATATTTACAATTCTTTTTGTAGTGTTCTTCTTTTCCATGGTTCCAACATACCTTTACAGGTTTTCTTGGAGATTTAGATCTCCCACTTGAGAACTTATTTTTATTTTTGTTCTGGGACTATCATCTTACATAAAAGGTATCCCCATTTTGGCTTTCCATATTTTTCTGTCTCATCTCCTCTAACAACAAGGATGGTTCTATTTCATCAAACTTCAAGGTAGTTGCATCTCTACCTATAGATACAAACTTACTATCCCACGCATCTGGTAGAGAACACAACAGACTGATGCACTTATCTTTGTATGAAAAATTAATATCAATAGATAACAATTGACTCACTACAATATTAAAGGCATTCAGGTGCTATGTCACTCAGTATCCATCCTTCATTCTCTGGTTATGTATTTTTTTCATGGGAACAATTTGTTCACAAGAGACTTAGATTGATACAAAGTCCCTGACTTATCCCACAAAGCCTTTGTTGAAGCTTCTCCTTAAACATTCAAAAATATCGAATCTAAGATACATAACTATATTGTGCTCTTTTCCTTCACATCCATCTTCGCCAAATATTTTTTTGAGATTTTCGTTGGTTTAGTACCTACATCTATTGTGATCCATTGGTATTTATCTACCAACAGATCCTCCATATTGAGCTTCCACAACTCAAAACTCTATCCATTAAATTTATCAATCTCTATATTTCCACTATTCGCCATCTCCTTTCCCTGCAAGAATTGATCCTGCATATCTCCCATTGTAATGGGGCCTACCAAAGGCCTAAGAAAAACCCCTTAGCAACAAACGCATCGCCTTGAAGCCAAAACATATTTTATATGAAACACACCCAACAAAAGTAACAATTCCAAACAAATGAAAGTGGGTCCAAGTCCAAGTCCAACAATATAATATTCACTTCAAGTAATGTCTGCAAGTTCCAAAAACAAATTTATGATCAAACTCCTCAAACATAAGAGGTCGATCTTTGCATTTGGAATGTCATACACAACATATGAATACCACCACTTCTTTTGTTTGGACTCGAAAGTGGGGTGTCATATTCTAAGTGCACCCTCATATAAAAATGGCATAGAACTACCTATAATAATCATGTCTTCAATGTTGCTCACAATCTTCGATTCACCCTCTACTCCTATAATCCCTCTCACTTTTGTCTCTAGAGTCATCACTATGATGTTAATCCATGTCCCTTTCTCTCTCTCTTTCTCTATCCCTTTCCTTTTCTTTGCTCCTATGGAATTCTCTTTTTAGATCACATAAGGAATGCTACAATGCAATTCAAAATAGTGAGAAATCATAACCATAACATGCATTAAGATGAAGAAAACTTAAAATATATTGTAATTTCTTATTCATAACTTAAAAATTCTCAAGAAATCTATTCACCATTTAGTAACCAAAAATTTACCACGAAAGAAAATCGACAAAAACTGCCAAACACAATAGGTTTTGACACCATTTCAGGTGTTGTACTGATATTATTAGGCCTATAAAAATTAATAGGTGTAACTTATAAAATCCAAAGTGAGACAGGTCAAGTTTGTTGTGTGTGGAGCATGATTGTTCAGAGGTCTTTGTTTTAGCCGGATGTATACCCCAGGAAGTTTGTACACCCCTCCACGCAGGGGGGTGCGGGGGGGACTTGTCCCCCCCGCGGGGGTCCGGGGGGGCCGATCCCCCCCGGCTGGGGGGTCCGGGGGCCAGCGATACCCCGGCGGGGGCTCGGGAGCAGTGCCCGCGAAGATAAAAACAAATGTAAAATTGCCTTGTAAAATTATAGTAATTTCTAGTCAATCTGGGTCGTTCATTAGGAAAATGATCTGACGGTAGAACTTATGTTTAGTTTAGGGTTTTTTGCCCTAGAAGGCAACCCCTCTCTTTGTATGAGGGCATTGTATTGGAGGCTGAGATACAGATGTGTATTTTGTGAGTGAGAAACAGATAGGTGAGACTGTGAGAGAAAATAAAGGATATTACAATGGATTTGCTGTAGGTTGTGTCTCTTCATTTTGCTGGATAGTAGAAAGGAAGGACTGGCTGTTCGAGGTGGACGTAGCCCAAACTGGGTGAACCACATATATCTGTGTCTCTCTTGTTTTGTGCGTTTTCTGTGTTTATATTTCTGCAAAATTTTATGTGTTCCATTGCTCCATAATATATAATTTTCTAACAACTTGTATCAGAGCTGAAGGTCTATTTGGCTGATAAACTCGCAGGAAATAAGGGTTCCTGGTTCGAGTGGGAGCAATGGCGGAAGATGGTATGTTTAGGGTCGAGAAATTTAACATCCAAAACTTCTCGCTGTGGAAGATGCAGATGGAATATTATCTGTATCGGAAAGATCTATACCTACCATTGGACGAAAAAACAAGGATGCCAACGGGTATGAAAGATGAAGAATGGAACCTTCTCGATAGAAAGGCACTCAGAACAATACGGTTGTGCCTTGTTGCGTCAGTCGCCTTCAACATTTCGAAGGAAACCACGACAGAGGGTTTGATGCAGACATTGTCGAAACTATATGAAAAACCCTTGGCCTCAAACAAGGTATTTCTTATGAAACGGTTATTTAATATGAATATGTCGGAAGGTGGATCTGTTGCAAACCATTTAAATGATTTTAATACAGTTACAAGTCAGTTAAGTTCTGTAGGGGTAAACTTTGATGATGAAGTTAGAGCTCTGTTATTCTTGTGCTCATTGCCAGAAAGTTGGAATGGTTTGGTAATGGCCATTAGTAACTCCATTTCTGGATCTAGTACTTTAAAGTTTGATGATGTTTCCGGTGCTATCCTTAGCGAGGAAATGCGATGGAAAAGCTCCGGTGAGACATCGGGAAATGATTTGAGTGCAGAGTCTAGAGGAAGAAAAATGGAAAGAGGAAAGAGCTCAGGATATCACAGTAAATCAAGGAAAGGCAGATCCAAGTCCAGATCGGGGATAGTGTGCTGGAAATGTGGAAAGAAAGGACACCTAAAGAAAGACTGTAGATCTCGGAAGGGAAAAGAAGGAGATGCATAACAAGAAAGCAATCATGAAGCAAATGTGATAGGTGAGGTGTTATAAGATGCTTTAATTCTTTATTTCGAAAATATTACTGATTCCTGGGTGGTAGATTCAGGGGCTTCATTCCATGCCAAACCTGATAAGAAATACTTTCATGACTATGTTCAAGGAGATTTTGGACAAGTTCGTCTGGGTGATGATAAACCCTGTAAAATCGTTGGAATGGGTAAGGTTCTTGTAAAACAGCAGAATGGAAACCAATGGCTATTAAAGGAGGTAAGGCATGTTCCAGATCTAAAGAAAAATCTGATTTCAATAGGGCAGTTAGGTGGTGAAGGTTGTGTGACAACTTTCACAGATAAAGCTTGGAAGGTCACCAAAGGAGCCCTGGTAATAGCAAAATGCGAAAAGGTTGGTACATTGTATTTATGCAATGGTATTTCTAACTATGTTAATGCTTTAACTTCCAAAGGAGCAGGTGCAACATTATGGCATCATAGGCTCGGACACATGAGTGAAAAGGGGATGAAGATTCTTCACTCAAGGAATTTGTTGCCGGGTTTGAAGAATGTTGATTTGGACTTCTATGAGAATTGCATTTATGGAAAACAGAAGAGAGTCAGATTTCTCAGAGTTGGGAAAGAAAAGAAGAATGAAAAATTAGAGCTTGTGCATGCAGATGTATGGGGACCTGCTCAGGTATCATCTCTCAGTGGCTCTCGTTATTATGTTACTTTTATTGATGATGCAACTAGAAAAACTTGGATTTATTGTATTAAGAATAAATCTGATGTATTTGATACTTTCAAGAAATGGAAAGCTTTGGTTGAGATTGAGTCAGGAAAGAAATTGAAGTGTCTTAGATCAGAAAATGGAGGTGAATATTGCAGCAAAAATTTTGATAGGTATTGTTCAGAGCATGGAATTCGCAGAGAGAAGACAGTTCCAAGAACACCACAAGAAAATGGTGTATTAGAAAGTATGAACAGAACAATCATGGAGCGTGTAAGGTGCATGAGATTGCATGCATGATTGCCTTTACAGTCTTGGGCAGATGTTGTAGATACTGCTGTTTATCTAATAAACAGGGGGCCTTCAAGTTCCTTGGATGGTGGTGTTCCGGAGGAAGCATGGACAGGTAAAAAGGTAAACTACTCCTTTTTAAAGCCTTTTGGTTGTGAGGCCTTTGTCCATATTGATAAAGAAAATAGAACAAAGCTTGAGGCAAAGTCAAAGAAATGTACCTTTATTAGATATGGTGTTAATGATTTTGGTTATCGCTTATATGATTACGAAAATCACAAAATCATTAGGAGCAGAGATGTAATATTCAATGAAAAGGTCTTGTATAAGAATCAGTTGTAGGAAAAGAAACAGGAAAAAGAAAACAAGGAATCCACAGTTCTTGATGAAATCATTGAAAAGGTAAAGGTGCCTGAAAATAATAATAATCAACAATAGCAACCACCACAACAGCAATAGGCACCCCAAACACCTGAAAGTGGTGTTAGAAGATCTACCAGGATAAGTAGACCCCCTGAACGATACTCTCCTTCATTATATTATTTATTGTTGACTGATTCTGGTGAACCAGAATGTTATGATGAAGCAATGCAGGTTGAAAGCAGGAAGAAGTGGGAGGTAGCCATGGAAGAAGAGATGGACTCCTTAATGCATAACCAGACTTGGGATTTAGTGAGGTTGCCTGCAGAAAAAACTACATTGAAGAATAAATGGGTTTACAGGCTGAAGGAAGAAGATGGAGGAAAACAGAGGTACAAAGCTAGACTTGTGGTGAAGGGGTTTGCATAGAAGAAAGGTATTGATTTTGATGAAATATTTTCTCCTGTTGTTAAAATGACTTCAATCAGAACTATTTGAAGTCTTGTAGCCGCTGAAGATTTGCATCTTGAGCAGTTAGATGTAAAGACAACCTTTCTCCATGGGGATTTGGAGGAAGAGATATATATGCAGCAGCCACAAGGATATTGATTTGGTTACAAAGGTTTATGGGTGAATTGGGTAAGGAGCATGATATGGGCACGTTATACAGTGATAGTCAAAGTGCCATTCATCTTGCAAAGAACTCAACATTTCATTCCAGGACTAAACACATACATCTCAAGTACCATTTCATACGATCAGTGTTGGAAGATGGAGAGTTGAAGCTGGAAAAGATACACACTAGCCAGAATCATGCAGATATGCTAACAAAAGTTGTAACCAGGGAGAAACTGAGAATATGCTCAGTTTCAATTGGTCTTCAAGGATGACGATGAAGATGAGAAACAGCCAGGTCCAAAGAGGAGTCATTGTCTAGAAAATGAAGCAGCGGTGGAGTTTCAACAATCATTCTCCAAGTGGGAGATTGTTGTGTGTGGAGCATGACTGTTCAAAGGTCTTTGTTTCAGCCGAATGTATACCCCAAGAAGTTTGTACACCCCTCCAGGCGGGGGGATGCGGGGGGGACTTGTCCCCCCCGCGGGGGTCCGGGGGGGCCAATCCCCCCCAGCTAGGGGGTTCGGGGGCTAGCGGTCCCCCGGCGGGGGCTCGGGGGCAGTGCCCCTGAAGCTAAAAACAAATGTAAAGTTGCCTTGTAAAAGTATAGTAATTTCTAGTCAATCTGGGCCATTCATTAGGCAGATGATCTAACGGTAGAACTTATGTTTAGTTTAGGGTTTTTTGCCCTAGAAGGCAACCCCTCTCTTTGTATGAGGGCATTGTATTGGAGGTTGAGATATAGATGTGTATTCTGTGAGCGAGAAACAGATAGGTGAGACCGTGAGAGAAAACAGAGGATATTACAGCGGATTTGTTGTAGGTTGTGTCTCTTCATTTTGCTGGATAATAGAAAGGAAGGACTGGCTGTTTGGGGTGGACGTAGCCCAAACTGGGTGAACCACGTATATCTGTGTCTCTCTTGTTTTGTGTGTTTTCTGTGTTTATATTTCTGCAATATTTTATGTGTTCCATTGCTCCGTAATATATAATTTTCTAAGAAAGTTAGTGAGAATCTTCTATTTGGAAAAACTAAATGTCTTTATCTCTTTGTGTACCAACTAAGCGTACCTAATGGTCAAGAATGTGTGTTTCCTGCTTGGAGCACATAGGTTCAAATCCAAAGGGTAGTTGGATATGCAAACCTTTGTAGACTAAGAAGTCAAATGGTTGAGTGGTGTTAGTCCCTTGTGTAAAACAAGTGTCTCATCCATGAATTTGGCGTATGGCTAGGCTATGACCTTAAAATTAAGATGATTATGATAGTTGTTGAATAGAGAGAAAAACTAGAGAAAATAACAAAATACAAAACAATTTAAAAATGGCCATGATCATGTTTGACTCCCAACAGAAATAGAACTTATTCACTATCACGTTACTTCTTCAATCATTATATTATAAAACCTATTATTTACTATGAATGTAAGTGATTTGGATAGACATGAAGAAATCAGATTTTATAATCTTGCCAACTACTGGACTATCACAACCCTTACTAGAACATTTTCCCCTCACAACTTGGGCAAGCATTATTCACTTGCAATGAAAATTATTTTGGAAAGCATAAACAATGTATGTATTTTGGGCAATTAAAATTCTCACTAGATAACCTAGAATCAATTGTCTTTTCCTTGCACATGTTTCTAGTTCATGCGAATAATTTCAAAGTTAATGAATATTAAAAATATGATCCTTCTCCAAAAAAAATGAGATTATCTCCAAAATTAGGAAATGGACCCAATGTACACAAAAAAATAATAAGGAAAATACAATTGCAAAATCTGCAGTTGCAAGTTTTTGTCCAATGGAAGTTACTTACCATTCAAGGTAGTTGAATCATAAATGGCATGTTCGTTATTTTTATATACTAAAAGATCATGTTTCTAACAAGAATTGGCTTAGAAGGATTCTATTCAAAACCTATTTGCATGGATGTATTACAAAATTGAGGTTCTATCCTTCATATGTTAAGTTTGTAGCTCGTGAAGGATTGATAACTCGGTTCAAAAATGAAAGGTTTGATTTTTATATCTTTGGTTGTTTTGATAGGAAATGTACCCATAAAAATAAACACCTTTAAGCATAAGAAGAAAAAAAATCACAGCCAAAATCCCTCTAAGAACTGGTAGGTTGGAGCTACACAACAAATTAATGAGTAGTGGTTTCTTCAAAGACTTTATTTGTCACCTACCAACTCCAATTTGAGGGATTTGATATGCCTTAGTAGAATTCTTTCACTTTTGTGAATATCCTCATTCATGCATTGATGGAAACACGTGGCCTAAATACCTTCCAAGTTTTGATGGCTTTGGTGATGTTTTAGTCAAGCATTAGAGAAAATTTGAGGTAAACAATGGGCCTCAATTTTTTTTTTACAAAAAAAAATTAACTTTATAAGAATAAAATGGATTCAGTATGATGATGTATACCATGGGTGATAATTCACCATTTTTGGAGTAAAAGAGTAAAAAAAAAACTACCTTTTCAACTTATCTCCCTACGATTTTACTGATATTTCGAGTGGGAGCACTCATTGCATGCATAAATTCATTTTTCATCCAAGGAGTACCCATGTTGCATACTTTTGATGGATCCTACTACACGAAAAATGTGAAATACATGAAAAAACATGATTGCAATCAATCTTTTTCATGTTTTTCACATTTTTTGTGTAGTAGGGGCCATCGAAAGTATGTAACATGCATACTCCATGGATGAAAAATTAAATTCCATATCCAATGAGCACCCTCACTCGAAATTTGAGTAAAATCATAGGGATATAAGTTGAAAATACAAGTTGAAAAAATAGTTTTTCTTTTTTTGCACCAAAACGTGATGAGGTAATCTAATCTTATTTTATTTATTTTTTTCTCAATCTGTCTACTTCTATTATTATACAAAAAGATTCAAAAAGTTACAGCAAGGCCTTCACCTTGAAAATCTTGCCATGAGGTTGACAATTAGCCTAGATGAACACATTCCAAAAATTGGTGGACTTCCTTCTATTGCGTCTTCTCCTAAGACTCGAAACATTGCTAAACAGGGACAAGCAAAGACATACAACCATTGCGCAGCTGTGCAGCGCTAAACAAGGACTTTCAGACATACAAACCCATACAGTCGACACAGAGACATATAGACACATATTATGACCTGACACAGGCAAAATTGCGAGTTTCAAAAATAGAGTAATGCGCCTACTTCTTAGGCTGCTGAGAAAAGAATGCCATACAGGATCAATCATCATCCGTAGTATCTAATCTTATTTTATTAGTTTCAGAATTATTTTATATTATTCCTTATGAGGCCCATTTTATGCCTCAAAATTTTCCTGATGGAAACATCTTAGGGGTTTTGTTCGATTCATTGACAATTTTGATATAAAACATGCAGTTGATAAAGTTTCTTGTGGTTTCCTTGTAATGTGATGTCAAATGATTGTTAAGGATTTTCCTTCAAGTAATATGGTGTGTTTAGGAGAGCCACAAGAATTTTTCAAATCTACTAGAAAGACATCAATGAAGATAACTATTTTTTTCAAAGGATTGGTCTAAATCTATTATGTGATTTGGCTATTCAAAATATTCACTATGGTATAATGATGAGGTTGATAATGGTGTCCATTTTTCTTCCCCTATTAATGAATGAGAATTAATTGAATATTTCAGGATGGAATTCATGTCCTTGAAAATTATTAAAAATATTCATATTTATTTGTTTTCATATCCAATGGTGGACTTTAGAGCTAAATTCCAACATTCTTGATCATGTTGAGCATCTAATCATGTCTTACAAATTATATTTGAGTTGAGTTTCATTGAGTCGATGATTTTCTCCTACATTGGGAGTTCACGGCTTTATCAACATCCCATAAGGGGATCCTTTCCCCAAGTTGAAGCAATTATTAACAGTGAATTTTCTGTGTGGCTCTTTGGCATAAACGATCAATCATGTTCATGACCTTCCCCTTTGGTTCTCAAGTTTGCAATTGGGTCAAGTTCCATTTTTAGGAATCCTCAAATTGACATCAAGAACACCATGCTTAGATCCATTTTTCTTGACTTCACTTATATTTTTAGCAAGGTTTTACATTAGTATAAACAACACTCCATGTTCTCAACGATCATATCTCTTTATTTTCAATAACTTCATACTTTCAAAAACCTTGTACTTTAACATGTCATGTGCCTGAAAAGTTTGGAGTTTACATTATTGTCTTCCAAAACAAAAAAATTATATTTTTAGAAATGCTTTTAATATTTTTAAACATTTCTAATTTGTATGTGGGTATTTTTAGAAAATGTTCCATGCATGCTGTTTTCTATTTAAAGATGGTGTTATTTTAGACAAGGTCATATTTGGAAGTTTGTTGTATTTATGCAATGGGCTATATTTTCCTTCATGTGGGTATGTGTGTTCGGATAGTGTCCCTGGGGTCAGTTTTGTTAAGTTTTGAGTCAATTTTGTATTATTTTTTGTAGCGAATGTAAAGTCTCTGCGAAATGTGGAAAAGTAGAGCGTCATCAAAGGGGATTTAGTCCCTTAGTTGGGTAGTTAATAAATTTGTTTTGAGACTCGCCCATGATCTTTGGACCATGGTATTGTAAAGAAAATTCTATATAAATTTGAGTCATAGAAAGTCTTAGGAGCAACATTTTGTGAAGAATAATTATAAGGGAAAGGTTCTATGGTAAGAAAGGTTTGTTTCTTGTACTTAGGCGGAAGGGGAAGGCTCCTGTAGCTGAGTGTGCAAAGACCTTGGTAAGTCCGCAAGTTGAGTCTGCAGGCCCCTGCAGCCAAGTGCGTGGGGATAGCGAGTTTGTATCTGAACGCTTATACTTAATAATGAATATTTTGGGCCAAAATTGATGCATCTGTGTTCTTTTATTTACTTCTACTAAGTTTATATTCCTTCACCCTATAATATATTTTATATAAATGAATTCTTATTTACGATGCGAAACTGGTAGACTGTAATACTTATGCATGATAATTACAACTAAGTACCTTCACAAAGATCTAGAGATTGTCTAGATAGATTCGCAGTAGTTATTTGTCGAGAGGATTAGAAATGTAGGAAGATAGATCTAAGCTATAAGAACTTCAAGAAACCATCACACAGGCCTCTGTATGTAGAAACATGGTTCTAGCATCGCCCAATATTGCTTCGGGTGAGATTGCAGCTTGCACTATGGGGTTGTTGCCGAAAGGGCTAATAATTTAGGGTTTTTTTAGTTGGCACAGTTAAAGTTGAACCTGGGTCAGGCCCCATCTAACCAACAAATGGTTCTGAATGTTGGAGTAAACAAAGCGTAGCTGAAATAAATATAACAATACACAACACATACAAAAACCACACAAAACCATAACACAGAGATTTGACGTGGTTCACCCAACCAATCTGAGCTACGTCCACCAGAACAGAGGCATCGACAATCTTATTATTCAAAGGAGATTACAACAAATCTAATAATTCACACATGCTCTCAGCTCTCCCCTATTTTCTCTACTTCCTCTACACACACTTACAATTCTCTACAGGATTACATTTCTATATAGCAGGAGTGTAAAACTGAATCATAAATTCCCTCACAACAAATATAGGATGCATTAACTCCTCCTCAAAAAATACTGGAGCTAATATAACAACTAATCCTATTGTTGTTACATACATGAGATATTTCCCAAATTTAATAAAATAGAAAACATCAACAATCTCCACCTTGACAATAATTAGCCTGATGCCTTGTTCATTTATTATTTTTATCTTTTCTGCAAGCCAAGAGAAGCCAGACACCAACGCAGCTTCTCTAACAAAACTAGTTTCGTGAACATGTCTGCACAGTTTTCCTTTGTATGCACCTTTTCAAGAGAAACACCCCTTTCAGTGATAACCTGTCTTACAAAATGGTACTTGATTGGTATATGCTTTGATTTACTATGATAGGCTGGATTCTTAGCCAAGTGAATTGCACTTTGACTATCACAAAATAAATTGATGTTGTCCTGTAACCTCCCAAACTCGCCAATCAAAACTTTCAACCAAACCACTTCTTTGCAAGCATGTGAAGCAGCTATTTATTCTACTTCAGTAGTGGATAAAACAACACTATTCTGTAGCTTTGACATCTAGCTAATAGCTCCACCTGAAAGAGTAAAGACATGCCCTGAAGTTGACCTTCTCTTATCCAAATCACCTGCAAAATCGGAATCAACATAACCGCAAACAAATTCACTACTTTTATTATAAGTGATACAGTAATCACTTATGCCTCTCAAATACCGAAGCACCCATTTCACTGTTGACCAGTGTTCTTTACCTAGATTTTCCATATACCTGCTAACAACCCCAACTGCATGTGAAATATCTGGTCGAGTACAAACCATCGCATACATCAAACATCCTACTACATTGGCATATGGAATTCGAGACATATATTCCTTTTCTTCATCTGTATTAGGACATAAAATGGAAGAAAGCTTAAAATGGAAAGATAAAAGGACTGACACAGGCTTCACATTGTTCATACCAAACCTCAAGAGTATTTTCTCAACATACTTCTGTTGTGATAGCCACAACTTACCATTGTTCCTGTCTCTGAAAATCTCCATGCCCAAAATTTGTCTTGCTGCTCCTAGATCTTTCATATCAAACGTCCTTGCCATCTAAGCCTTTAACCTGTTGATCTCCACTATGATTTTTCTTGCTAAAAGCATATCGTCAACATATAACACTAAGATAATGAACATGCCATCATTTAATTGCTTAAAATAAACACAATGATCATATTCACTTCTTATATATTTCTGACTCAACATGAAAGAATGAAACTTCTTGTACCATTGCCGAGGCGACTGCTTCAGGCCATACAATGATTTCTTGAGCCTGCAGACAAATTTCTTATTGCAATGCTGAACAAACCCTTCCAGTTGTTCCATATAAATTTCCTCATCTAAGTCTCCATGTAAAAATGCAGTCTTAACATCTAGTTGCTGCAATTCTAAATCAAGCAAAGCGACTAATGCTAACACAATTCTAATTGAAACTATTTTAACAACTGGTGAAAAAATCTCATGAAAATCAATGCCTGCTTTCTAAGAAAAACCTTTCGCGACCAGCCTTGCTTTGTACCTGTCCTTTGAACCATCAACACCCTTTTTCAATTTGTACACCCATTTACATCCCACAGTTTTCTGTCTTTAGGAAGTTCTACCAGATCCCATGTGTCATTCTTGTGTAATGCCATCATCTCGTCCTTCATAGCTTCTTTCCACTTTTCACTTTTTGAACCTTCTATGGCTTCCTGATAACACAAAGGTTCATCATCGTTAGTGGTTAAAGCAACTGAAGTAACATAATCATCATACCTTCTAGGAGGATGTTTAATTCTCGTGGACCTCCTTAAAGATGTTTCTGGTACTTCCACAATTGGCTGACTACCATCTGTAGGAACTTCTTCATGATCAACATCTAAGACCTATTCATGATCTACATCTGAACCCTGTTCATGATCTGATTCTAAAACTTGTTCATGACTAGTATCTGAACTATGGTCATCATGACTATCATTAGAAGTACTTTCAAACTGAATGTGCTGAAAATCAAATACATCATCCTGTTTCAATCTATTATCTACATCTAACTGTACAAGAGAGGATTCATTAAACTTTACATCTCTTTTGATGATGATCTTGTGGGTAGTAGGATCCCACAATCTATATCCCTTTGTTCCATCACCATATCCAACAAAGATATACCTTTTTGACTTTGGATCTAATTTAGTTCGCTGATGTTTAGGCACTAGAGCATATGCATCACAACCAAACACTCTGAGTTTAGAATAATCACAAGGGTGACCTTTCCATACCTCTTGAGGAATCTTGCAACCTATCGCCGTGGATGGTGATCGATTTATCACATAACAAGTTGTAGCCACCGCTTCTGTCCACAATTCCTTCTGCAAACCGACATTACTCAACATACTCCTTGCTCTCTCTAAAAGAGTCCTATTCATGCATTCAACAACTCCATTTTTCTGAGGAGTATAAACAGTGGTCTTATGTCTCTCGATCCCTACATCCTTTCAATAGTTTTCAAACTCCTTGAAGTAAACTCACCACCATTGTCAGTTGTTAAACATTTTGTAGTTCCACCAGTGATGTTTTCTACCAATGCTCTAAACTGTTTGAAAACTGTAAACACATCAGACTTCTTCTATAACATGTAGACCCACACATTCCTAGAGAAATCATCAATAAACGATACAAAATATGATGAACCACCATATGAAGTTGTAGGGGCTGGACCCAAAACATCTGAATGGATATAATCAAGTATTCCTTTACTAGTATGTTTTCCTGTTTTAAACTTTTTCTTACTTTGTTTTCCAAACAGACAATGTTTACAAAAATCTAACTTTCCAAACTTTATATTAGGAAGTAACTTGCGATCAGCCAAAATTTTTAACCCTCTTTCGCTCATATGGCCCAACCTTTGATGCCATAAGCGAATGGAACTACTGTCATGTTCAGACACCATAGACACATGATCTAACCCTATTCTTCCTTCTAACTGAAATAGATTTCCTACCTTCTTAGCTTTCATTACTAGTAAAATACCTTCGTATATTTTCATTACTCCACCTTGAATTATAGTTTTATATCCATTCGTGTCAAGTGCACCTAGTGAAATTAGATTTTTCCTTAAATCTGGTACATGTCTTACATCAGTTAACATTTTGGTTGTCCCATCAAACATTTGCAGCTGTATACTCCCTATTCCCATAATATTACATGTGACATCATTACCCATGTACACGACTCCATCATTAATTGATCTATACATCTTAAACCATTCTCTATGAATACACATGTGGTTTGATGCACCAGAATCTAATAGCCAATGTTGATCATGATTTGATAAATTAACTGATGACACTTCATCACTCATACCTGAACCAGATGCCGAACCTGTATCTATCGTGTTTGCTTCTTGCTTTACTGTTGAAGAGTCTTCTTTGGATGCTTGCTGTCTCTTCCAACAGTCCTTCTTCAAATTTCCCGATTTGCCACAAAACCAGCACTTTACCTTACTCTTCTTCCCTTTCGATTTTGATCGTGAGTCGCTGTGCTTACCAGAGCGTCTTTCTCTCGAATGACCTCTAGCCATCATTGCTTCTGATGTAGAGGTGTCGGCATTTGACCTCTTCCTTGTCCCTTCGGACAACAAAGCTCCAACAATATCATCAAATTCAAGGGTTTTTGATATACTTAGACTGATAGAAGTAACAAAATGATCCCATGACTCGGGCAACGAGCACAATAAAGTTATAGCTTTATATTATGATTCAAATTTTACTTCTATACTTTCTAATTCCACCATGAGAGTATTAAAGACATTCAAATGATCAGTAATAGCTGTACCTTCCTTCATACGCAGACTGTACAACTATCGCTTCAGAAGAATCCTATTGGTCAAGGATTTTGTCATGTACATCTTCTCCAGCTTTGTCCACAAACCAATAGCAGTTTTCTCTAACACGATGTTAAACAAAACATCATCCACCAAACACAGTCAAATACCGCTCAGAGCTCTTCCATCCAATTCATTCCATTCATCATCTATCATGGGGTAAGGCTGTTTGGATCTTCCCAACAACACCTTCGCCATGCCTTGTTGCACAAGCAGATCGTGCATCTTCATTTTCCAGATCTCGAAGTTATTTTTGCCATTAAATTTCTCGATCTCAAAACGAGAACTTTGAGTTTTTGCCATGTTGTATCAAACAAACAATCAGAGGGAAAATCTGTCAAGCGTTCCTCGACAGCGAAAAAATGCGCCTAAAACACAATCCACTATCTGGCGCTCCTCTGACAGCCGATCAACCGCGCCAGACAAAAATCCGTTAAGTGTCGCAAAATTGGCGTGCTTAATCCCGCCGATTCCACGCCACTCTGAATATTGGATCTCTGGCATGAGTATTAGACTCGGGATCCGCGCCAATTGGCACGTCTGTTCCAAAATAAAATGCACCAACCCGTTCATTGCCAAATTGGCGTGACTCTCTCTGTTAAAACCGTGCCAATCGCCAAAACTCCACCTTCAGCTGATCTCTCACGCGCACCAGCTCTGCAACCAGAGACTTGTAGGTTATGGACCCTCCACGCTTCCGCTGCGCTGCTCTGATACCACTTGTTAGACTAAACAAAGTGCAGCTGAAATAAATATAACCATACACAACACATACAAAAACCACACAAAACCATAACACGGAGATTTGACATGGTTCACCCAACCAATCTGGGCTACGTCCACCAGAACAGAGGCATCGGCAATCTTATTATTCAAAGGAGATTACAACAAATCTAATAATTCACACATGCTCTCAGCTCTCCCCTATTTTCTCTAATTTCTCTACACACACTTACAATCCTCTATGGGATTACATTTCTATATAGCTAGAGCATAAAACTGAATCATAAATTCCCTCACAACAAATATAGGATGCATTAACTCCTCCTCAAAAAATACTGGAGCTAATATAGCAATTAATCCTATTGTTGTCACATACATGAGATTTTTCCCAAATTTAATAAAAGAGAAAATCTTAACACTGAAAACTTCGATTAAGATGTTGTTGTGTGAAAAATGGATTATGCCATTACCTAGATATTTGGGACTACGTGAAGTGGAAAATCCTTCAGAAGGAACAGAGAATCGAGCTTTGAATGTAGTCCGCTATTGGGATCCTGTTCAAACGACAACAAAGGAACTATTCTGAATACATGCAAAGTGTGCTGCATTTGGTAAGTCAGGGTATCCCGAGGGTACCTCATCCATCCACCCCACCTCCACCTCCACCTCTTTCGCATACACCTACACCTTCACCTCCACCTCAACCATTCAACATGGAAAACGAAATGAATATGTCGATCTTTAAAGGGGTGGGAATGAAGACCCCGAGCAATTCTGGTTTGTTGCAAATGTTGTGTGGACAGTGCAGGAAATCACTGATGATAATCTAAAGAAAACACAACTGGTCACAACAACACAGAAGAAAAAGGAAGTTGTGCAGGCTTTTGTGCATGAGAAAGCAGTGTAGAAAAATAAAGAGGTTGAGCAGGAAATAGCCCAAGAAAAAGTATTACAAGAAAAGAAGAAAGTTGTTGTTAAGGAAGTTGTTGATAAGGAGCACACTGTGAAGGAGGCCACATTGGAGATTGAGGACTCTGCTTCTCAACATACCACGAAGAAGGAAGGGTTTGAGTAGGAAGGAGGTGGGGGTGAAGAGCAGAGAAATCCCTTTATATTGTAGAAGCAGACCAGGGAGACCACTTTTGGGCCTAGGAAGAAGAAGAAATCAGACAAGCATGCCCATGCAGATCCAATGGTCCTCAAAGACAGGGACATGGATGAGATCAGAGACAAGGTTCACGACACAACGACGGAGTTGTGGACACAATTTGAGCAACAATACATGTAGACGCTGAGGAGCATGCACAAGGATCTACGTGAGATGTAGATTCAAAAAAGTCAAATTCAGGTGAGTGTGGGACAAGAGAGTGGGATTCAAATGAGCATGTAGCAAACGAGCACGTCGGGGCTAGACATAGACAGGACCCCGGACCTAAGAGTTATTCCATTACCAGAAGGATCATTGCGTGTAGAGGCAGATGAAGCAAACAACCATCTCAGGAAGATCAAGGATGTGGGTGTCAACTTAGTCACGCTGCCTATTCAGACCCTCCATGCACTTCATTAGGGGGTATCAGATGAGTTCAGGATCAAGGAGAAGCGCACATTATCAGTCATGAGTGAGGTCATGATAAATAATGACTAGATTTTTGCAGAAAAGGCTCAGGTGCTGAGGGAAATGGAATAATTGGCTGCACGAAGCTAGATCTTGGAGGCAACAATTGCACAAGCATGCAAGATGCTTCCAAAAGTTCACATTCCATAGGATGCAAAAGTAGCCGCGAATATTTGGAAGTTGGCTTCCGCAGTCAGAGAACCAAAGGATGAGGTAGGTCGGTAACATTTGAGTTGAAAATGAAGATATTAGTGCTTGAATTGAAATTGTAGCCAACTATTTCGCCAGAAGTCTGACAGTAATGCGAAGCAGACATCAGGGAGAGCATGGCCACTTTGTATGTCGTAGTTACATGCTGCACACTGATTTTCGAACAAGAAATGGATCTATGGACGACTTTGCAGGAGGACCCAAACCTGTAGAAAATTGGTATAGATATTAGGGAGCTATAATGGCAATTTGACGAACTCAAGGAAACTACATACAAGCTAGCGCCATTCCAGTGCTTCGCTTGCCTAACAAAAGGAAAACAACTTCAAATGCAGATTAAGGAGCTATAAAGGAAAGAGGTTGTCTTGAAGGCAAGATTATAGCCATGGGCGGAGGAAGCAAGCCAGGTTACTCTATCGGTCCAGGGAAAATGGAAGACACTCCAGCAAACTCAAAGGACGATGCGCCTCGTAATGGAGGGGACGACTATCAAAAAGTCGATAGAGGAAGTACATCAGGCCTCGGTACAAGGATCTGTTGAGATAGTTGTGTTGAAGATGGAGTTCAGTGACCTCCACAACAAGATAGAGGCACCATCTGAATGACTCGAGGGAAAGTCACCCAATTTGTGCTAGGGGCCTGTTGGGATAGGGTCCCTGGGTCAATTTTGTTATGTTTTGTGTCAATTTTGTATTATTTTTTGTAGAAAATGTAAATTCTCCACGAAATGTGGAAAAGAAGAGCGTGAAGCTAGTAGAAGTAAAAGGGGATTTAGTCCCTTAGTTGGGTAGGTAATAGAGCTTTTGAGACCCACCCATGGTCCGTAGACCATTGTATTGTAAAGAAAATGTTATATAAAGTTGAGTCATAGCAAGTCTTAGGAATAATGGTTTGTGAAGAACCATTGTAAGGACAAGGTGGTAAGGCATGAAAGGTATGTTTCCTATACTTAGGTGAAAGGGGAAGGCTCTTGGAGCTGAGTGCGCGAAGACCTTGGTAAGTTCGCAAGCTGAGTGTGTGAGCTCCTCCAGCTGAGTGCGCAGGGATAAATTCTGTATATGAACTCTTATACTTAATAAAGACTATTTTAGGCCGAAATTGATGCATATGTGTTCTTTTCTTTACTTCTGCTAATTTTATATTCCTTTACTCTGTAATGTGATATATATAAATGAATGCTTATTTATTGTGAGGAACTGGTAGATCTGTAATATTTATGCATGATAAGTAAAACTAAGTACCTTCACGAAGATTTAGAGATTGTCTAGATAGATTCGTAGTAGTTGTCTGTCGAGAGGATTAGATTTGCATGAAGGTAGATCTAAAGCATAAGATCTTTATGAAACCATCACACATGACTCTGGATGCAGAAACCCAGTTCTAGCATCCCCCAATACTACTTTGGGTGAGACTGCAACCTGCACTACATGGGTTGTTGCTGAAAGGGCCAACAGTTTAGGGTTTTATTTGTTGGCACAGTTAAAGATGAACCTGGGTCAGGTCCCATCAAGCCAACAATTGCACATACAATAGACAAGAGAATTTTTCTATTTTTGAAAAATCTTTTCTAATTTTAGAGTTTTTCATGTAAGGTAAAAAAAAAAAAACATTTTTCTATTTTAAGATCATGTCATTTCAAGTAGTGTGGGGCACTATTTTGGTGGTTATTTCTAGAATTTTATATGGTTTATATTTTCTAGAAAAATAATTAGGAAGGTCTATCATTTGAGAGAGTGGATTATGCTCATCTATGAGTGCACTCTACTTTTACCTGGTAGAGGAAGTAGATCAGTGGGTTATATTCACCTATGACCACAGGTTACATAACTTGGTAGAGTCCTTTGTGTGATTTGGAATTATTTAAAAAAACAATCATAATTAGTCAATATTTTATTCGGAAAAAATCCTCAAGTGGAAGAGGAGTAATCCAAATCTTGATCAATGAAGTTACATTCCTCTGATTTCCATTCTTCACTTTCTAGTTCCTCCCATATCAGAGCATTCAGTGAAGTTGCTGCCATAGTATTCACGTAGGATTGTCCCTAAGTCTTGTGATAATAAAGTGCTTGAGTAGTGATATTAATCCTCTTTAGTTATTTATGGTGTTAATCTAATAATCTCATACCTTGCATTCACAACTATAAAATAAAGGATAAATTTTGTTGATAATCAACATTTTGCAAGGCCAAATAAAAGAATTTTAGTTTAAATCACGAAATTTTCCACATGAGGCTAACAAGCACAAGCTGAAAGGAGGATGAATTATACAAGGTAATGTTGTAATAAGTAATTACTAAGTAGGGGGTGAATAAGTAATTGTGAGATTCTTGATTCTTTTTCCTGAATATGATTTTAGTCCCTTTTTATATTATTTTACTTATGAGAGCATTCATTCATAAATAAGGTGAGAAAAATTTTTAACCATTCATGTTCAAACAACCGATCACATGAGTAGAACACACATTTGACACTAGTTTTTTCACGTTCAAACTGAGAGGAAAAAACCACCAATTTGTTGTTTGTTTATGATGTAATTTAAGAACCTACTTAATTATTTCAGTTTTTTTGTGATCACCCACTCACATGAGGCACCAATCCCCTTAGGTTAGCGAGAACCAACTTTCCAAGATGCACTAACCTCTTTTGAATGTAGGCACCAACCTGCACTTGTCATTGTTATACTATTTCCTAAAAATTTCAAACTAAAAACATAAGCATACACATTTATAGAGAAACTAATAATCTGGTTGGTTGCAAAAACACTTTTTTCTCTTATTCCATTGTTGTTTCACAAACTCCCTTTGGTCTGATGCAGATTCTATTTGATCATTGATCACAACAACATATCCTTAGCACATTTCCTTTTCTTGCACAGGATATTTGTTGCACACTCTTCACCTCTGCCCTTGCTATTCTTCTCACAACACTCTCTCTGATCTCACTACTCAAGCACTGTGTCTGGCCAAACTACTCAAGCTTCCCTCGCTACTCAACACTTCAACAATATTCTCTACACACCAGTTTTCTCGATGGAAATCGATGGTTTTGATCCTCTGAAGCACACTAAAGAATGTTGTCTCTATTTCCTGCATCCATACTTCCATAGTGCACTTGGGCATGGCTCCTGCTACTATTGCATTTTTTGGTTGAACTCTGGTATGTCATTAAACATAGAAATTGACTTTTGAGTTCTTTATTGACTCCCTCTGTAATCGTCCATACTGGGAATTTAATATCAGGTGGCCTACGCACTCTACCATGACTTCCATTCTTATTTATTGCTCAACGTATCTTGACAACACTATAGGATGGCCACTTCGTTCCTCATTTAAAATCTACTAGACGTGTGCATGAAGAAGTAGATTACTTTCTCCATTACTTCAGTTCTTCTCTGTGAATTGTTGTCGTCGTTGCCTTGTGTCAGTTCCTTCTGCATATTTAGCCAACTCCATTAACCAACTCCACTGATCTACATTTAATCTTGATTTGCCGAATCATTCATCCATTAAACTCATTGTACTACTTCATGAGATCTCCAACATATCGTAACTTGAACAAACAAAATGTTACGATATTGCACAATCTTGATATCCTTAGCCCCCTTGGTACTTACTCCTTGAGCGTTCACTTTCTAATATGACTGAGCATATAACTATCGGCTTAGCATTATATCAAAGCCCCTTTATATCATAAATTTTCCTAAGTCCTGATCGCATCTTAGCTCCCTTTGTTTAGCTCTTGGTTCCTTTGTGCTCGATATGATCATGTGCCAGATAATATCGGAGCCCCATTTATCATAATTTTTCAAACACCATTTGCACTAGAGTTACAAGATCCTCATCCTTCGATATACTTACCTTCAAAATGTTGATGTCACTTCCACACGTGGTGACTCCTAAGGAGTGACATGGGTCACTTTGATTTTCCCCATTGGGCCACTAAGAATCCCAAAATAGGATTCCATGTGTGTTATGAGGACTTATCCCTCGAGAGGATAAGAGTAATCTCCATATACCTTAGATAAATATAGTAACAAACAACTAGGAATTTCTACCTTTCCCTAGCCTATGATTAACTAAAGCAAGCACTATGATAAAAGTCACTTACCATTTAATTGAAACTGATAATGAAGTCTACTTCAAAGCTTTCAACCATCTGCTTCTCCTCGATTATTTATAGATCTTCCCATCGCTTCTCACAGCTTCTCCATGATGTCCTGAAGGAGATATGCATAGACAGAAACATACACAAGATCAAATCATGCAGTATATATAATAAGAGATAAATGAATTAATTTACTCAATCATATATCAAAATTGATCAATATGCAATCATAATCTATGTAGGTGATCAAGGAATCCTACAAATTGTATAAACAAATACATGATTGTGAAATAACAGGTGCCTTTATATTAATAAAAATGGATAATATACTTACAACCTTGAAGTCTTGATATTGCAAGTCCGTTCCAACAATCTCCAACCCTCTCCTTGAATGAATATCCTTCCAACCTTATTTCTACAAAATAATCTAAATTCCAACAGTCCTCCTCAATCCTCAAGTATCGATTAGATTTATAGGCTAAGAGGGGGAAATTTTGGATCCATTTCCCAAGGGATGACATCCACTATTGGTAGGGTAGGGGTTCCACAAAGAGAGGGCATAGTTCCACGATGGGAGGGATCAAGGTTGAATAGGGATCCATTCGAATCTTGTTAGTTGGGATAAATATGACTAACAATGCTTCTAGACTTTATTGATTACTTTTACATTCATTAAGTCATGTGTGTAGGTCTCAATGTAAGCCAGAGTGCACTTGTGCGCATTTTATAATAGACATTTCTGCGTCCGCATAGAGATTGACTAGGGAACTATACACACTACAAGAAAAAAGACATTTGTGTGGGGCAAAAAATATCACCCTAAGCTCATTGGTGACGGTCAAAAGAGAATTCGTCACCATAAACTGAATGTCACCAAAGGTGGTGTCACCAAAAGTATAGGTGCTGTAGTGACATACAAAGTCCGTCACCAATAATGATTTATAATGATGGACAATGACCGTCGCCATTTCATATGAGCAATGGTGATGGACCATAGTCTCTGTCACCAAAAGTTGAATGTCATCAAAGGTGGCGTCACCAAAAGTATATGTGTTGTAGTGACATTCAATGTTCGTCACCAATAATGGTTTATAATGATGGATAGAGACCATCACTATTGCATATGAGCAATGGTGACGAACCACAACCTTAGTCACCAAAACCAAACGTCACCAAAATTATAGGTGTTATGGTGATGTTCGAGGTCTATCATGAATATTGATTATAATGACGGATAACGACGATCACCATTTCATATGAAAAACAATGATTCATTGTGATGGATATTTAATGGTCGTCACTATTGGTGCATATCTATGGGGACGTTCGTTGACCATCACTAAAAGCTGCATTACTAGAAGTATAGGTATTGTGGTGACATTCAAGGTCCATCACGAATAATTACTATAATGACGGACAATGACCATCACCATTTCATATCAACAATAACAATTTATGGTTATGGACCTTCGAGGGTCGTCACTATTGATGTGTATATATGGTGGCGTTCGTTGACTATCACAATTTCATATTTTTTGTGATGGTTGAAAAATGTCACCAAAGCTCATTAGTGATGGTCCAAACAGCCTCTGTCACAAAAAATTGATCGTCACCATTCCATATGGATGTCATGGCACGATGGAATCAAAACACTGACCTTCTGCTTGTAAAGCAGGCACTCTTCCATTGAGCTAGCACCCCTTAAAGAATTATAATTTTAAAAATTAGACCTTGAAACTTCATAAATTGTAAATTCTACAACTTTCAATAAATTAAAGTCACAGCAATACATTACTAAACAAGCAAAGTGGCATCGAAGCTGCAGGCCCCTACCTAATGGTTATTGAAGTTATAAGATGTGGGTGCAGGGAAAAATAGTTATGTATAAGAGAATAAATACGTTAAATTGAATACTCAATTAGAGGTGAAACTCTAAAGACATTTATAAGCTATAAATGACCTATAACTAGCAAATGCACCAAATATTGCAAAGGAAATGTCATAAGTGGATAGCATATGGAAGAAGAGGAGGCAGGGACTTGGAACCCTTGTACATCTTGGTATGCCTTAGCACTTGGCACATCTTAGCTTGTAGTGACATGTCCAAATAACTATTCTAATTTGACATTCAAAATGCAAAATTCAAAGTATCTTAAAGTGCACTCAGGCTCACTAAACCTCTCTAGTAGTGAAACAACAGCATGTTTGATCTACACAATCAAGAGCATATAAATTCTATTAATTTCTAAAATGGAGCCCCAAAAAATCCTTGTTCATTGTAATGGAGGTTATTCTTTAATGAAATTCATACATTTTACAAGTAGAAAGATAAAAAAATACAGAAGCAATGAAGCAAAAGGATGAAGCCTAACTAACAAGTGCATTATGATGTTATGGTAGGAGGAGGTTGCATGGAAAATTCACTCAACTAAAAGCTCGGAACAAAGAAAGACATGAGCTGATTTGGATCTATAATCTCTAAATAAAATTCCAACTAAACTGGATATGTTCACCACTTCCCATATAATTTTAGCTTCCATCTTCATGCAACATCAATTTCAGTAACAACGGGCATGACCTCTAGTAAGTGTGCTTCAGTTTATGTAGGTTGGGTTGTGGTCTAGCAGAAGCTTGATGTGAGTCTACCCCAACTAACCCAGGTTCGATTCTCAGTGTATGCATGGTTGGGCATCCCTAAAGTGACACATGCCAAGAATTTTGCACCCACTCAGGCCAAAATTTTCATAGTTCTTTCAAAAAAATAAAAGAGGAGGGGATGCTTCAATATGTATTCAAGTTGGGAGGGAGGGAGTGCCTCGAAAAGAAGTTGTTGCAGAGAAAACAAAAATAAACAATACCAAAGCATGATATAAACATGGTACAAAATATTAAGCTAATCACCTGGCCATGTGGATGGTCTCACTATTTAGACCATGTATATTGTGGTTGATATGCACGCGTAGAAATCTCAGTACCTCTTGAACCATCCATTGAACATTGGTTAATATTTGATGACCCTAGAATAATGTACTCATCATCTACAATCATACCCTTTGAATGGACATAAATCATGAAACAACGATTTTTCAGAGCTCGAGTCTATCACATAAAGAATGTCAGTAAAATTTGAAGGACCTGACATCCAAAAGGACAATATGATATCAGTTTCAATAACAATAAAGATTTTTCAATTTTGAACTGAAATTTTTTTAAGCCAGTCTGACACTTGAAAGTGACTAAACTAAATGCTATTTTGTAAATTACAAGAGAAATCCATTTTCTACTAAAGGTATCTAACACAAAATATTCTATAAGAAAAATTAGTAATTGAGGACAGCATAGATCATTTTATGTAGAGCGGTTGAGAAAAAAAAAAGTGTGGATAAATTACATGAGGTTTATTTTCTAGAACTTCACTTGTAGAAGGTCCTTCATTATCATCCCTCACTTCATGATTCCGAAGACAAAATAAGTTCAAATAATCCTAAGGATAATATGTCTTTTCTAGACCCGCTTCTTCCAATTCCTTGAAAATAGTCTGATATATCATATGCATAGTTTGTACTTGCAGTGCCAAATAAAAGCTTAAGATACAAAATTACTGAGTTCTTAAAGCATAAATTTTTTATCATTGTAATCTATAGGTCCAATATAAATGTATATTTATTGAAAAAACCAACAAATTAGTTCAACCAAATATCTCCAATGTTGTTGGGCATTTGGCTAGTTCTATGCCAACACGTGACTGGTTCAAATACTCCTGGGTAAGTGCGCTAGTCTACACTAATGAGTTTACTAGGGATGCCATCCATGAATGTGAAGAAGTATTTTTTCAGATTTTCCCATGAGGTTTAAAAATTCAGGGACTGATTACATATCATATTAAATGGAAGACAAAAAATAATGGATGAAAACACAGACTGACTTGAGTACCTCACTTCCATCAAAATTCTCCTCTGATTTTAAGGTTGCCAACCTATCTTTTGGATAGTGGAAATTCAATTTTGAACCAAATTTGTACATGTCAGTTTTCATATAGTGTTAAGTTCAATAATATGAAAATCAACAACACAACAAAAAGCTAAATTAAACAACATCAAAAGAAATCGAACATTACAAATGAAAGGCTAAATTACAACAATATCAGAAGGATGTGTGATACGACAAAATAATTTTTTTTTAACTTATAGGACACTTAGGCTCACCTAGCCTCTCCAGTGGGGACTCATTGCTTGTGGCAATAGATGGCACCTGGAGGCACACAAAATATGTAAAATTACTAGTCCCAGCAAAATTAATCATGTATTATAAAATGGAACAACCTTGTTGTTGACCTTCCAAGATTGGATATACTGAATCAAAAGTTATAGCCACCTGAAATCTTGTTCGGCCATTCTTTATATTGAAATTTACAATAAACATGTATATACCCAACAGGAAGTTCATCTAATAACAAGAAGTAGTTCAATATGGGGCTAGAAAAAACAATCAGAGCTACAAATTTGTAGGTGGGAAATAATAGAGACAACAAGACAACAATAACTGTAAGGCTATTATTCTTGCTACAATCTGAATGTCAAGGGTGAAAAACCAATTGCATAAGGATGGTGAGAGCCATACCATATGAGAATTACAGTTAAGCCCATGATTGGGAATTTTATTTGTTAAAGGAATAAATGTTTCATAGAAACAAATTACTCCCTAATACAATTGAAATGTGCTATCTAAAGCATAAGTTTAGACACACTATTTAGGTGAAGATAATCCTAATACGTTGATATAAAAAGTTAATAACATATTAACACTTGCATGTGGTAATCAATTTCCACAACACATCCCACACTGTCCACTAATAATATATCACATTAATAAGTTTTCCAAACTGGAAGAAAGATGTCTATTTACTTCACAAACACATATGTGTAATCAAGTGTTCTTATCTTTGTTATCTGCATTTTGATGCTAATCAGGCTGGCACACACACAAACAGTAACAAGTACTACAATAGAATTTAGAACATATAATTGTTGAGATAGCCAAGGATTTGTCAATTTTGTCAATTTAATCTAGTCGAGGTGAAACAAATTACTCCGTAATACAATTGGGATGTGTTATCTAAGCATAAAATCAGACATGCTATTTAGGGGAAAATAATCACGATGCCTTGATATAAAAAATTAATAACATACTAACACTCGCATGCAGTAAAAATTACGACACATCCCATAGTCCACTTATAACATATCACGTTAATATGTTCGCCACACTAGAAGACAAATGCCTATTTATTTCACAAAAACATAGACACGTGATCAATTGTTCTTATTCTTATTATCTACATTTTAAGGCTAACTGGATTAGCACACACAAACAATAACAAATACTACAAACAATAATTTGCCTATATACAGTGGACTCTTGCTAAATTGATTTTTGTGCTTCCAATTTGGATTTTACATGTAGACAATAAGATAGCAAGTGATTCTTGCAGGCTTAAAATTATGAAGCCATCCACCTATATCACAGTCTCAATGTACTATATAAAGTACTGATGGATAAATGTTGGAATGAGAATTTCACATGGGATGCTACTATTTCACCCATATTACATAGTCTCAATGTTTACAAGCCATGTGCCACTATATATGAATTTTTTATGGATGGATGTTGTTCTTTTTTAATGCTATATATGGAACTGCCACTAAGGGTTGTGTGCAATTATTATAGTAGTTGCATAATAGTTCACTATGATCTGGATGCACATCTTCCTAGGTTTTCCCTGTATAGTGACTATTGTTCAATGGGTCATGATGCTATGATTAAATGCAGAGCATAAGTGAATGCCTTTTTGTACTGATTAATTTCCTCTAGTGTCACTTTGGTGATGAGATTTGGTATGCATGGAATGCCTTATAGTATGCCATAATTGTATGAATGTTCTATATATTAATGGGTTGCTTAATAATTAGTCTATTTCCTTAGCCTCCTTGGAAATACGAAACGCATACCTTGTAGTTGAATGCCAAATTTTGTCCACATGGAGGGTGCTTCTTTCTTATTAAATTAGTGTAGCAATTGACTTATGTATTTCCTGTGCCTCCATGAGATGATTTAGCATTTCAGTGCACAGAATCATGCATACATGTATAGTTTATTTTTCACTATGAATAATACCAACTTGTTTTAGTAAGATGTCACGAAATCATGGAGTTCACAAGAACTCTAGAGGTATGAGTAGCCATTAGGATGACATACTAGTCTACTTTTCTTGGGTGGAGCTAGGTCTTTGAATTTTAGGCACATCGCTACAGAACCATTAAATCTCGTGAAGCTCACATCTAGTTTCTCTATTTCTAGTTCATAAGGACAAGACCCAAGTTAAATTGCTTAATGATGATAGCAAAGCTTCAGAAATTGTATCGTAAATGTATTAATGTTGTTGGACAATGTTCTTAACATATCAGCTAAGCCTCAAGTATTAGTTTTTAGGACACACATCCTAGTGCGTCACACGTTCAACAGACATGGGGCCCCTAAGGGAATTGTTCTGTTACTTAGGATGTTATACATGGTAACATGCTCCTATAAGGTCTCATTACATATTGCTCTATATAATGTGCTGACAAGGATTCTTTCCAGATTGACTGTCGTATATGAGCCCTTGACACTAAAGCTTATTAAATTATATCATAATACAAAACTGAAAAAACTGAGTTTGAAAAGAAAGAAAATAGTTTATCTAAATCTCATAGCAGCAAGATTCAACCATATTGGCTTGGCAGTGATAAATTCCAAAGCAGTACAAAATTCAGAAAAAAAATGTACAGTACAAGTACAGTATGGTCAATCTAATTACTGAAATTATAAGCACCAAAAAGCCCATAAACCTCACAAATATTTTAAAAAAACGCTTGATGTATAAACTAAATTGCAGAATTTTCAAGCAATTTTTTATAATTTCTAGTTGGCTTAAGAATCCTATAATACTAAACAACATGGTAATAAATGGGCTTGAAGCAATGCCACTACAAACGTTTTTCCAACAATGTTATATCTTGTAAACATCTACCCTTTTCTAGGATATCAATAGAAATATATTAACAACAATATTGTAGAACTCAGATTTGAGGATAACTCCATTAGGGTCTTGAAACATTGACATGGGAAGAACCCAGAAACAATTAGCAAAGTTAGCAAAAGCTCGAAGAACCTTGAAAAATGACCAGAACTTGATTTGTTTTTAATTAATTTCCTAATGCAAAAAGGTATCCCTATCACCGATTAAACACCATGTTTCCCCTCTATTGGCACATTGAGCTAACACTCATTGGTAAAATCAAAAGTTGAGAAAAAATTATCGTAAGAAAAAACATTTTACAAAAAGGTTTGAGCCCTATCAAAATAGTTTATGGAAAATATCACCGATGACTCGGCCAAATCACAACCTTCTCAATAAATAGTGAGTCAGTCAAGCCTTTTGGAACATTTTTTTGGCAATAATTTCTTGTTTTGCATTACAAAACAACTTAATAAGTAAGAACAAAAATCACAAAGGAATAATTCACAAGAAAAAATAACCAAACATAGCTAAAAAGGAAATATGGTATACTTATTGAGAAAGTTATAAAATTCAATGGCTATAAAATTGAACAAACAAAAATTGAGAGCTATAACCAACACCAACCTTGAAGCACCCACATCCCAATGCCCAACTGTAATGGCCCATGGGTCAAAGTTCAACTTACTCAAACAAATTTTCAAAGACAACTTGCTCCAAATGGTACCAATCATGTTTTACTTTCAAGGAAACTGACCCAGAAATTGCCTACAATGGTCACTTTGATCCATACCCCCAAAGCCTAGTTGACTTATTGGTGCTTAATCAAAACCAAAAAATCTTATAGTTAGCCCTAAAACTCGATTGGCTTACCCTAAAACATGATTGGCTTCTTACTGGTTGATCACAAATATGTTTTATAATCACTCATCACCCATTATTGAAAATATAACTTGGGAGAATGACTCCATTAGTAGTCGAAAACCTGACTAACCTTAATAGTGAACACTGGATGTCAGCTACATAAAGCCATGGCCCATAAGTGTCCAAGTTGAAAATTCAATAGATCATCAAGTTTGTGAATTATTTTTAACCTTGATAAATAGTTAGCTATAGATTAGAAGGAATGTCTGAATGAATTTTCAATCAAATTTGAAATAGAAAATAGTAAGGAAATATAAGGTAGGAAATTAACTATGACTTTACATTATATATCAATAGTGGAAAAAGGAACCTATAGATTTGCTTGTTTATAGACATAATGCTAGCATATTTGTCTAAAGTTAACCAATTAGCAAACAATTGCCTCAAAAACTTCAATTACCTTGCACTGGAATAAACGTTACTGCAGTTATTTTTCCAGTACAACTTTGTGTTTAGTATTGTCATTTGCACTAGTCAAGTACTACTGCACATTACTAAGCAGATAATCTATATGGTATTCCCTTCAAATCAATTACCTATCAAGTAAAAGTGTCAAGCACTTGTATTTATTGAAGAAAACTTTTGGCCATGACTACGATGCTTTGATTTCCAAAAACACTTTTGATGAGGCTAAGCATGTGATCTGACCTCAGTTTCATTAAATTTGCCTTAAATTAGATATATACAGTTTCAGTTTGCAACCAACCAAATTTTGCTTAAGGGAGTGCAAGTATCCTCTAATTTGGCATATATGAGTATGAAGTATCATCTAGTTTGGTATTTATCAAATATGTAGAGAATAAACCACAAGAAACCAACATAGGGGCAAAAGAGCTAATAAGTAAAACTGTTGATACAGAAAAGATATGATAATACATATTTTTGTTTTAGATTGTCAAATGGAGGAGAGGTGTTTGTTAGACAATCCAGAATCAAAGGAGTGATGGAAAAAAAGTTTAAAACTACCATCCAAAGAAAAACCTCTATTACAAGTCCAGCTTTGAAATGATAGATTTTGTTAGCCAATTCAAGACAACAAGATAGCAAAACTAAGAGTGAATTATCCATCTATAATAGTGAAAATCATCTGATATATCAACATGTCTCTATTGCATGTGTTTTAATGTTTTCATTCTTTAATAACACTCTTATATTGACATGAATGTCGAAAATCGAGATCTTAAAGAGGCTGTCACTAATTCAACTAGTTGGTAGGTTTGACAATGGAAGTAGCCCATAAAATATGAGACACAGATTCCATGTCATGCATATCATTACATAACCATGGCAATATAATTGGCATTAATAGAACAAAGAAAACAATTATTTCTTGTTGAGGACATGAATAACTAGAGAAAATGACTATTGACCCTTACAGACTTCAATAACGAGAGTAGGAAATGCCAATTTCTATTCAACGAATTCTGAGCTTGACTTAGTACAGAACAAAATTTTGGTTTCATTACAAATCATGGACCCCAAGATACATTCCTTTCTCTAGCTTCTGAATTGAATGGATTTAAAATCATGTCAAAAACTTTACAAAAACAATCTCTTTTTCTTGCTCAATGAACAACTATATCAAAGCCTTGCTTAATGATTAAATGGATTGAATCTTCAATGCAGAGGTTCTCTACTTATACTGTCTCATTGTAAAATGAGTAAGTTGTAGAGTTTCTCTTGAAGTAAGTGCAATGAAATTTGTTTTATTACAAATCATGGACCCCAACATACATTCCTTGCTCTAGCTTCTGACTTGAATGGATTTAAAATCATATCAAAAACTTTATTGAAATAATCTCTTTTTCTTGCTCAATGAACAATTGAATCAAAGCCTCACTTAATTATTAAATGGATCACATCTTCAATGTATAGGTTCTCTACATATGTTGTCTCATTGTAAAATGAGTAAGTTGTAGAGTTTCTCTTGAAGGAAGTGCAATGAAGTCTACATTTTCATTGCGAGTCTTATAGATCACTAGTAGGATACTAAATATTAATCTCAATGAAAAAATGCATTGTAGCCTTGCCTAATGGTTAAATGGATCACATCCTTAATGCAAAAGTTCTCTAGTTATAGTGTCAAATTGTTAACGAGAATAAACTGGAGAATTTCTAAAAGAAAGTGTAATGAAGTCTACATTTGTGTTGTGAGTCTTATACATCACTAGGAAGACACTAACCATTCAATCTTCACACTCATAACAATAGTTGATTCATTGTGCCTATGTCTTGGCAAGGATGCTGCATAGTAATAGCCTTGTTATGATTCTAAGGGAAGAACAAATATGCACACTAAGAGATGTGGAACCCTAAGGTTTAAGGGAACAACCTTGTCATTGGCTTTTCTGGTGGTTATGTCTCGCTTGGTGAAGGTTTTGTGTTTGACGAAAGTTTCAATCCTTGATTCGTTGGTGAGCATCCACATAAAAACCAAGACAAAACTACATTAATTGTGAGTGATGTAAGTTGGATTATTTGGATGCTTGGAAATTATTTGAATTGTTTTGCTACTAATAAGCATTGTCATTGTGTAAATTAGTTTTTTTTCTTCCTATTATATTGTATTAAGTATAAATAGATTCTTCCTTAGCACTCCACACTTCCCCATAGAATACTTCCCCACATCCCTACCCAAATTCTTTCCACACAATAAAACTTTTGCACATCAATATTTCTGCACATTCAGGCTCCACCTCCTTCTGCACAACAATACTTCCACACATTTAGGAAACGTTAATGAGTCGACATTAAGATTCACTAATGGTAAACTATATGATATTTGGATCTAATAGTGCCACCCCAAAATTAATGGGCAACGAAACAAAAATAAATTGAAGTGTCGAAAAAAATTACCTCAAGGAGACTAGAAAAATCCTAACAACTACAAAAGGCTATCCGATTGAATGACAAGTCGAAATATTATTTAGAATGTGAAATTGAATTTTTGCACTACCAAAACAACAAAAAGTATGCAAGTTCAGGTTAATTAATTTATTTATAAAATATTTGATTCGACAAAATCAATGCAAGTGGACTCATTCGCTTGTTGTACTAAGAATTTCATGCCTAGCTTTACAATTTATGGAAAACAATTAAATTAAATTATTGTTGTTGTTAAAAGATTATATTAATTTGTAAATTTGTGTGGTTTGATTGTCGTTGACATCAGTTAAAACATGGCCACAGGCTTTGGTGAATACACACCATTCGGTTTTGTTTTAACACATATAAAGTAGAGAATTCAATTTTTGGGTAGACAAGCATAAAGGCATAAGTATAGTTTGGGAAAAAAATGTATGTTCAGAAAATTGAGTCTATATGTTTTAGGACTCATAATGAAGGCATTCTACTTCTCAATTATTCATGGAAACTGTTGATATTGTCAGGCAAGGGTTTATGGACTGAAATAATTGAAAAGTATGTCTTCCTTAAACCTGTTGTTGCGACTATCACTAGTCGAAACAGAGATCAACATATTCCAATGTCCTGGCATCTGGAACTTCTTCTCATCAGCGACCTCTATATTGTTGAAAGAAACTCGGTCATCTTGTTTCATAGTCTTCCAAAATATAAACATCCATAACTAGATCCATGTAAAACCTATAATTTGCTCATTCTGTTGAAAATAATGAAAGTGGAGAAAGCTACGATAGGGTTTGAGGTTTAAATAATGTAGAAGCAGTGGGAATTTGAAATGGACTAGAAAAATATCGACTGTGAATATTATATAATGTACCCTAGTTGTGCTCTTGAAATTTATAATTAATTATAATATTTTTTGAATATTGTCTAGAGTTCGAGATCAACAAAGTTCAAGAAATATGTTGTGGAGTTGGTGGGTTGTATAGTTACAATATAGGTACACCATGTGGGGTGGGAGGAGTAGTGTCGTGTGAAAATCCTCAATGATATTTTAACTAGGATGGGGTTTAGCACGGCAAGATAGCTAATTTATTTTTGGCCATACTGACTCATATTATGCTAGGATGGTTCATCCTCCACACAAACCATCATCTACATCTTTCATCTCAGCACAAACCATCTTCCACACCACAACCTATCTCTTAGAAATTATAATCTTCCCCATATTAACATTGAATAAATTTAGGAGAGTCAGTTAACTGAGTCAAGTTAAGAGTTAAGTCATATTTTGGGAAAAGTAGAATTTAGAGTGTATGTGCCTATAAAGTTAATTTAGGCTAGCGACTAGATGAAAAAGTTTAAATAGCCTTCCGAGTTTATTGTAATAATCAAGTTTTTGTGTGATCAATAGAAGAATTGAAATCATGTGTCTTTGTATGTTAAATTTGTATTGTGCATCTGCCACACTTTTGGATTGTAAGGCTTCACGGGTAAAGTGTGGAAGTTGTTTTGCTAGTTTCTTATTTTTGTTTACAATGGCGTGGACATTCGTAGTGTCCTTCACTATGATTGGAATTTTGGTCCTATTAGGTCATCGTATTTAAGCACCACAAATTTCTCATGTCACTCATAAAGTGGTCATAATGAACAAAGTTGTCTTTAGTGCGACTTTTTGGAAGCTTTTCCAATGGGTTTTTCAGGTCTAATTTCTCTAAAATCCGGCAGAAATTTATTGAATCACAAGTTTGATGGGTAACTCCTCCACAACCCAAATACACTAAGGGTTTTTCAGGGTGTTGAATCCATATATACAGTGAAAAAAACATTTTAAATAACAAAAATCAAGATTTCACCTCAATTTTTTCCACAAATTCTAGCACCCGAAAGTCCAAAAAATCGCACAAAAAACAACTCCATAATAAACAATTAATATCAATTATATGCCTTTGAATGGACCTGACACCTCCCCTACCATCCAATAGACAAGCCAGCCCGAGCCTGCTTTATTTAGTTACTTTCGATGTATTTAAAGATTGGACGCCATTTCTGGAAGTAGAAATGTAACTCCATAAATGTTAGGCCTTGCTTTCTTTGCTGAAATAGAAACAGAAATAGAGGAGGTTGTTTGCGCTTCCTTAATTTTGAATAAGAGGTGTTATCAGTAGCGACCAGCCCATTGTTTTGTGATTTTGTAATTGAAAAATGCCATTTTTTTAAAACAAATGTTTTGTTGTGATTTGATAAAGTTGTCTTAATGAGCCTGCATGCTTTATAATTTATATTTGACGTATATCGCCACAATACAAATAACCAACCCATTGTTTTTTGATTTTGTAATTGAAAAATGCCATTTTTAATAAACAAATGTTTTGTTGTGATTTGATAAAGCTCTCTTAATGAGCTCGCGTTCTTTATAACTTATATTCGACTTATATCGCCACAATACAAACTGTTAAAAATATATACAAATGGTTAAAAAAGTGTACTCTTTTAATTAAAAGAAAATATAATGATACAAAGGGTTAAAACCATATATTTTTTTAAACTCACTGGAAAGTGCCCCTTTTCATATGCTTTTTAAACAATGTGCATTTAATTAAAAATATATATAATGAAACAAATGGTTAAAACCATATGTTTTTTTAAACTCATAGGACCCCTACCAACCAATAGACAAGCTAGCCTAATCCTGGTTTATATATGGTTTAATACAAACTGATCTTGAAAATACACTGCAGCCACTTGTGAATGGATTCTCAGTTTGTCCTGCTTTATGAGATACCTTTACAGCCAGTGTGTTTCATATGATGCATGCCACAAATGAAAGATGGGTCGTCGGGACCATAACCCTATTTATGGAGTTGGGTCAATTGAAAGGAAATACTACTCTAATTATGTTAGTCATCATAAGAATGTTTGGTCATCCATGTAGTTTTAGTCTAGTTGCCAAAACTAAAATGGCTCAACATCCATAGTATTTTACTAGCTTTTCAAAAAATCTACCTATTTCGGATAGACTACACACTGATCTAGAAAATACACCACAGCCACCTGCGAATGGATTTTCAGTTTGTCCTGCTTTACGAGATACCTTTACAGCCAGTTTGTTTCATACGATGCATGCCACAAATGAAAGATGGGTCATCTGGACCATAACTTTATTTATGAGTTGGGTCAATTGAAAGGAAATACTGCTATGATCATGTCACTCATCATAAGAATGTTTGGTCATCCATGCAGTTTTAGTCTCGTTGCCAAAACTAAAATCACTCAACATCCACAGATTTTACTGACTTTTAAGAAAATCTGTCTATTTCAGATAAACTACACACCGATATGGAAAATACACTACAGCCACCTGTGAATGGATTTTTAGTCTATCCTCTGCTAGAGTTTTTTTGCTCACTTAGGGCTCACATACTCAGACATAACACATATCACACATATGAGCTCTAACTGCCAGAACATAGGAAGGATACCCGCGCTAATGTGACATGTAAGTTGAATCTGTATTTCAGGAAATAACTGTTCTAATCTCTATTTGTTGGAATGTTGTTACTTATGGTTTGACTCTCTGCACATTGAAGTCATGGAATGGACTGATATATAGTCATGAGCAGAGGTGGTCATACGCGGGTAATACATAGCAGATTGGTTGAGAGGGTCTATAATACATAGCTTCCTCTTGTCGCCCACCTCTCAGCTATTGCATCAGAGTGATCAGGGGCAGCTCAATGTGGAGCATTTTCTAATGCGAGATAGAGAATAGGAACCCGACACTTCTCAGGACCCTAGACCACACAGAATGGAAGACTCGAACTTGCACTGTGCACCAAAGACAAATAAAGGGAGTGCAAAAGAAATAGAGTTTGACAAAATTACCTCTGGCAGAAGCATCTTGATCGTCGTCTGCACTGTACTCATTCCCTGGCTGATTATCTTCTTACTTCTTCATGGTCGTCTGTCAAGTTACGGATTCGAGCTCTTCCTGGTCATCCTCTTCTTCGTCTGGGCTCGATTCTTCATTATGTGCGAAGAAGCCAGGTCATCTAATGAACTCTTACCGCGCTTGCCCATTGCTTCGCTCAGCTTAGATGATGAGGATAGATCCAGGGATCTATATGGAAAGTCAAAAGGCAAATTGGAAACCCTTGAACCAGCGATGGTTTTAAAATTTAATGAACAAATAAAACTATGCTTTGGTAGCTTTGCTTTCATTTGAGTGAAGTGGGGAGGATTGGATATGACTAAAAGGGTGAAATGTTGTCGCTGCCCTTTTTATTGATTTCTTTTAATTTTTCATCTTTCTCACCATTTTTTCTAGCCTTCTGAGGGTGGATTGGGAAATTTTCACTTTCTCGCGGAATTTGAGAGAGTGGGAATGGTTCCCGCCAAGGTTTGGAAGTTTTCGCCTTTTGTTGCTAGGACTTCTTCGCACTTGGGTTGGGGTGAGTAGAGCCTCTTGAGTCCTTGTTGGTCCACTTTGTTAGGGAAAGGGTTCTTATGTAACTGCATCTAATGGTTTGATAAATATTAATATTTTAATTTAAGAATAAAAAATAAAGAGTATATTAATGAATATGTTGTTACACTTTGTAAATTAAAGTAATATTTTTAAAAATTAATAGGTTTGATTCTATTCATGTCTTTTTACTCATTTTTATGAAGAAAGAGGGGTTGAAGATTGATTTTTATAAATTTATTGAATTATATTAACTTTCTTCTCTTTATTTTTTTACAATATAGATGGGACACTTATCTAGCATTAGAAGAGTGTGTTTTTTAATGGAATAAATTGGATTGGTAATAGGATCACTTAAAAAGGCACATAGATTATCTCAACATCTTCTCTTGCACTATTTTCTCATTAAACAAAGTAGCTTTTATTTAAGTTGCAAGGACCAAAAATCATGGTTTTAATCACTGTATTTTCATTGTCTACTTCTTAATCCAATGTAATCACAATTAAATTTGGTAGAACAATCAAGCCTTGAAAAAAGTAATTATAGTATTTGAAGGTAATCCTAATAACATGTTTGATTCAAAGGAATCATTTCAATTATCCATGGAGCTACAACGAAATTATGCCAATTTATCTAATATTGGATCTTAAATGACTAAGAAAACTCAAGATTGTGGATATGTCATATTTATGTTGTTTGTGTTTTTGGGAGATGACTCTATGATGGGATGAATGGAATGCAAACATGCAAGATAAATTCAAAAACAAAATGTTGAGCCTACTTAAGAAATTGGTTGCACTAGTTAAAGTGGCAGTTAATCATTAGTAAGAAGTCAAAACTTTTAAGGGGTAGAAAAAGTAATGTGGCATCTCCATCTGATGCATTTTCAGCCATTGATAGATAGCCAATTATAGGCCATTAAAATTTTGGCCCTTGAGGGACCATTTCTCCATTATAACACAAATGTGGTTTTCTTAAGGAGGTATGTAATTCATTTAAATGCACACATAAGGTGTAATAACAAAAATGCAATGGGATTAAACAAGCATTCATTAACATTTCATAGAAACCAAGAATCTATGTTTAAATTAAACTTGACCACACATAACATGCATAATCCATGTTAATTTATTACAATAAATAATATTCAATCAAATTTCATAGACACTTATTTCTTAACTAAGAATGGTCCAAGGAAATTATTTCATATGAACAATTTTCCTCCTAGTCGTAGGCATCCACTTAAGATGCCATCCCCAAGTTGGGTTATGAGGTCACTAGGGAAAATAAATGTAAGATATAGGCTCCCACTCACTCAACCCAACCCATTGCTCTCATGAAATTGTTACTTCACTCATTAAAAAGAATTACACATATAATCTAACCCAAAAATATCAATGGCACTCTCTTTCACTTCCCTACACGACATAAAGAAGATCTTCCCCTACTATGGTCGACAATGCCTTAGGGATTTTCTTCCCTTTAATTCTCTTTAGTGTAGGAAGAAAGAGTCCAATATGTTGAATGCTTTCTAGGAATAACATGGAAGATTAAAATATGCCTCTAAAATAACTAATGATCAATTTAACTAATGGGTGGAAGATTCCTTAGTTACCCAACCTCTATGCTCATCTACAAACTCTCTATCTCTTCACCAAGGACAATTGATTTCCCTTTCATTGTGTTTATTTTGACCATATTTATATTTATGGTTAATTATTAGAAGAGAATTAGCAACCACTACAACCATAAGCCTTTTTTTATGCCTCAAATGCACCTTGAAATTACTTACGAAATGGTTTTTTCAACCTATTATGTGACTTTGTGAGCCACCCATATTTTAAATAGGGGTCGAAAATTAGGTTGATAATAAAGTCGAAAAGTATTTTGTCCAAAAAACTAATATGATATATGTCAATAATCTAGGTAAAAATTATTTATAGAAATCATAATTTTAGATTCAAAAACATATGTTAAAAATGGATATTACAAATGTGATTGAAAAAAGATTTGATAGCTGCCATTTATTACACAAATATTATAAATGAGGTAGAAAATTATTTTGAAAGTTTAATAGGAGGTTAGGTTAAAACTTTTATTTCAAAAAAATGTTCTTGATCATGAGCCCAGAGATGATCCTAGTCATAGTTAAAGATCAAATCCTAATCCTAAACTCACTTCGTACTCTTAAGATTTGCTTGTCGAGCCTAACAACTAGTTGAGTCTAAATCACATTCTAAGTAGCTATATTCAACTTTGGATTCATAAGCTCCACAATGATTTATATATATGTTATGTTGTTATGCTTTAAATTTAGATTAATGCTTGAATCTCTCTCCATTACTAATATCAATTACAACAATCTAATTTAATGTCATACCATAATCAAACAACAAATTATGGTTGTTGTTGGATTTCATAGTGTTAAACGAATGTATATGGAAGGTTACGTAAGAGCATTCCATCACAACATGATAACTTCATTATGTAGAGCTACCCACCTATCTAATGCCTTGGTAACACTCCTCAAGTGAGGCCTTCCTTGCTTCAAGAATTGATAATGTTAATGCTAGACTAGTACAATGTTTGTTAGACACTTAACTGGACCTTAGTTTACCAATTAAATCCAATAAATTGTTATTTTGTTGGGATCATGACGTGATTTTGAGGCCTTAGAAAAATGAGGGAATGATTAGCTAAACCATAAGTGGAAGATTGTTTTGATGATAGAACGAAATATTTTCTGAGGAAGCTCCACTATTTTGTTGGAGAATGGAAAAATTCAAGGAGACATTCATGTATGAAGACATCTTTGAAATTTTATGTATAGAGTTTTCTAGTGATTTTGTGTGAATGGTTTCATATTCTTGATGAAGCCCCATATCACCATTGAGGAGACAAGAAGACAAGTAAGTTGAATCTTAAATCCAATAACTTTGGAGCATTGTGATCACTTGGTTAATCAAGAAATAGACTTTTGGGGAGAGCAGGCAATGGAAGGATGCATTGTATCTAGTTTTTAGTAGAATTGTACTAGTTGTACTCAAAATATAAGGACCAATTTTAGAATGGGTTTTGAGAGAGATTGGTGAACACAAACCCTACAAGGATAAAAATGTTTTTGGTGAAGGAAAAGTTGTTTCCTACTAACCCACTGAGCATGTTGTTGTAAAACCTTACATTAAGGAATGGGTTACAATGAGGTTGGAAAAGATGAGAGCTCAAAGGACCAAATGACCATGGAGGACACAAAAGCTAAAGAGAAATTTGAACAAGCTTTGAGGAAGTAGAGATAACTAACTAGTCGTGGTTGAACTAGATGTGAGAAAATGAAGAAATCCACGAGGAGTTACAAAATGAGATTAGTGAGGAAGAGAGTAGTGAAGCAAGGATGAGAGATTTTGATAATTTGAATGGGAAAGGTGAGTTAGCTAGTGAATGGTTGCGAAACAAAGGTTTGGTGAGAAATATAGCTCAATAAGGAGTAGTAGTCAAGGCACCTCAATGAGATCTAATGAACACACTGGAGTGGGGTTACGAGAGATATGCGATTAGAAAGTGATAGGTGGGATACAATGTAGAATGATATTGTGGATGAGAAAGAATCAAATGAACTAGTGGGAAACCATATTCTAAGGCCAACATATGTGCCCCTTCTATCTAGGGAGGATGATAACCTAGTACTGGGCATGGCACTAGACATTAGCAACGTTGGCCTCGTACCAACCCGACCCCTTATGCTTCTTAAATACAAGTAGGTAACAGTACACTATCTTGTTAATAATGGTTCAAGTCCACCTAGTAGTTAGCTTACATATGGAGGAAAAATAGGAATTAGAGGAAGTAGTCTTGTGCAAGTTGAATATTAGGAGTAGCACAATTGGGAGTTATAGCCATTTAGAGCAAAAAATAAGAGTTTCATGAGTTTTAGTACCTATGATGTTTTGAATTATAACCTAGGAGAATGTAAGAGAAATAATATTAGAGTGGTGCACTATTTAAAAAATTTAGTCATATGTAAATACTTTTGAAAACAACATAATGATCTGAATACCTTAATATAAAACAAACCCTAAAAATGTCATTCTTAAAATCTCTTGTGTAGTTACCTAATATTATTCAAGTAGAATATCCAAATTATTTATGTTAGTAATGGTGTGATCATATTTTTCATTCTCTTAAAGGAACTATTTCTAGACATGCACCCCATCAAGCATAAATCATCGTAACATATATCTTTCAAGAAATATAAATTGTCTAATGACTATCCTCTAAATGATTCTCACCCATGGACTTGGTGATGGTGTAACGATTGTATTAAAGTGTTATGAGGTTCTTATGGGAATTTGTTAGTTTCTCTTAATGCGAGTCCAACCATAACTTGTCACCAACTTGAAACTTATGTGAAACCCAATGGATTGTGTATCTACTTGTACTTGGAGATGGAAACATTTTACAAAATATCATGAACTCATTGTTGAATTTGTTGAATACATTCCTCAAAATTGGTTTCTTTGCTTACCTCATTCCAAGCATGGGAGGTATCTTCATGTGTTATTCCATGAATATAGTTACATTAATTTGTGTCATTTGTTGGGACACTAAGCACACCTGAAAAGGATTGTGGCTAATAGAAATACGAAGAGCTATGTCGAATTTCTATTGAAAATATGGAAGGCTTTCAACATGTGTATGTGGATACTCACAATTTATATTCGAAGGAAATCTATGATAATCATATTGAATACTTTTTATTTATTGATCTAGGGATGCAAGGCAATGGACTTGGTCAAGCTTGATGTCCATCATGGACCAAGGGTTAAACTAGAAAATACTGAGGAACCACCTATCCCTATTAGGAAATATGGTCTTTGGAAACCTAAAATGAACCAAACTATGCTTGAAGAAGAGCTTATGAGTGGGTTTTGTTGTTACACTCTTCTTAAAGGGTGTCAAAATTCCTATCCAAAGGAAGTGATCAACAAGAACAAAAACGCATTCATTACCATGCTCGACTGACGAAAAAAATGACATAAAATCCATGGGCACTAACTCCCAAGGATTACCTAGAGTAGGAAAAAGCCTACAACTGGTGTAGATGGCCATTTCCTTTGGTAGAATATAATTCTTCCACTACTTATAGGCTTCAACAATAGAATGAAACTCATTGTTATAAATTGGGTATCTGTGAAACCCATTATAGAGTGTCTGGCTATGATAAACCATTGAATGTTCATTTTCATGAGGGCACCGCATTGATGACATGAACGATTGGCTCATAAGGCCCTTGTTGTGTAACCATTCATCGATGAAAGCTACTTCCCCGATGAGATAGAAGTGAAAACTGATAGTTGTAAAGGTTGGATAATGACGTGAACCTTGACTTGGTAACTTGTAACTTGTTAAGTGGGATAAGTTGAAATTGGACATGAGTAGCCTAAAATGAGTTATAGTCATTTCTTAGGTGAACAAGACATAGTCTAGTTGTAGTAATTGTAACTTGGTCAAGTTGTTGTAGTCGAGGAAGGACTTGGATGGGTTCCAAAGTCCCAAAAAAAGTAAGCGTAGTTTTGAGGGCATGATAGCAAAGGAGTGCCAGGGCATGCTGATGAATGAAAATGCATCCAAAGTAATGAAAAGCTATGCTAACACATGCTAGGCAGTGTCAATGCATACTGAGTGTTAGGGAGTGCCAAGGCATCATAAGGGAGAACTAGGTCAAAATGCATGGAAATGAATGAATATGAGTGTGTGCCAAGGAGTGACAGTGAATTCTAGGTGTCCCAAGGATGAAGTGTACTAGGAGATGTTCATAATAGGACTTGTACGAGGTAATCCTATGGTTGTGATAAGGGGCTCAACAAAGCACTTTCAAACAAAGGGAGACTTTGGGTTGGGCACAACATTGTTTTTCCAATGCCTTGATTGGGTTCCCAAGCCACAAAAAAAGTAAGGTTGTTTATGAGGGCATGGCAAAAAGGTGCTAAGGTGTTTCAGGGAATGATAGGAAGTACTAACACATTCTAGATAGTTCCAAGGAATGTTAGGAATGCCAAGATGTGCCAGGTGCTAAGGCTTTCCAAGATGTGTCAAGTGTGTCAGGGTGTGGCGTGAACACATGCTAGGGAGTGTTAGGACGAGGTGTCAGAGAAACACAAGGGAGCACTAGTTTCAAAATGATGGAAATGAAGTGTCAAATAGTTCGAGTTGTGCTAAGGAGGGAGTGACAAGATATGTTAGACAATTCCAAGGCATGCTAGAGTGTTAGGGAACCATACCAATATGTTCTAAGTGCCAAGGTGTGCCCATGTGTGTTGAGTGTTAGGGAGTGTCAAGGAAACACAAGGGAGAAATAGGTCAAAATGCATGGAAATGAATGAATAAGAGTGTGTGACAAGGAGTGTTAGTGAGTTCCATGTGTGCTAAGGAGGGAGTGTCATGGTATGCTAGGCAGTGCTAAGTCATGCTAGCATGCTAGAGCGGTATGTGTCCAAGATGTGCCAGGTGCCAGGGTGTGCCAAAACGTGCTATGGAGTGTTAGGGAAACATAAGGGAGCACTAGGTCAAAATAATGAATGCAAATGAATGATTAAGAGTTTGTGACAAGAAGTGTCATTGAATTCCAGGTGTGCTAAGGAGGGAGTGATAAGGTATGTTAGGCATTGTTAAGGTGTGCTAGAGGCTAGGGAAACACACCAAGATGTGTCAGGTGCTAGGGTGTGCCAATACATGCCAAGGAGTGTTATGGAGTGCCAATGAAATGAAAGTGAGCACTAGTTTCAAATGCATGGAAATGAATGAATAAGAGTGTGTGACAGGGAGTGTCAATGAGTTTTAGTTCTTCTAAGGAGGAGTGACAAGGTATAATAGGTAGTGTCAAGGCATCTTAGAGTACCAGGGCATGTCAGGGAGTGGTAGGGTGTGTTAGGGAGTTCCAAATAATGCAAGGAATTCAGGGGATGCTAACACGTGCCACATAGTGGTAAGGTATTGTTAAAAATTCCAGGTGTCATGGCATTTCAATATGTAAACTATGTCGCCTAATTGTTTTTATGGATACAATTGGACGTGAGCCTTGACTTGGTAACTTGTTAAGTGGGATGAGTTAAGATTGGACATGAGTAACCTAAGATGATTTATAGGTCATTCTTAGGTAAACAAGGCATAGTCTAGTTGTAGTACCTGTAACTTAGCCAAGTTGTTGTAGTCGAAGCAAGACTTGGTTGGGTTCCCAAGTCTAAAAAAAATAAGGGTAGTTGTGAGGGCATGATAGATAAGGAGTGCTTGGGTGTGCGAAGGAATGAAAAGGTGTGCTAACACATGCCAGACAATTTCAATGCATGTTGAGGAGTTTTGGGGAGTTCCAGGGCATCATAAGGGAGAATTAGGTCAAAGTGCATGGAAACAAATGAATAAGAGTGTCTGTCAGGGAGTGTTAGTGAATTCCAGGTGTCCCAAGGACAAAGTGTGTTAAGATAATTTCATAATAGGAATTGCAGGAGGAAAGCCTATGATTGCGATAAGGGGATGGACAAAGAAGTTTCAGACAAAGGGAGACTTTGGACTAGGCACAACACTATTTTTTCAATGACTTGGTTGGGTTCCCAAGTCGCAAAAAAAGTAAGGCTATTTATGAGGGCATGAAAACTAAGGAGTGCCAAGGTGTGCATGGAATTACATGAAGTGCTAACACATGCTAGATATTTTAAAGGCATGTTAGTCATGCCAAGACATGCTAAGTGCTAAGATGTGTTAGGTGCTAGGGTGTGGCGCGAACACATGCCAAGGAGTACTAGGGAAATACAAGGGAGAACTAGTTTCAATTTCATGGAAATGAATCAATAAGAGTGTGTGATAGGGAGTGTTAGCAAGTTCTAGGTGTGTTAAGGAGGGAGTGACAAGGTATGATAGGTAGTGCCAAGGCATGATAAATTGTTAGGAAATCATGTCAATATCTTCCAAGTGTCAAGGTGTGCCAATGTGTGCAATGGAGTGTTAGGGAGTGCTAGGGAAACACAAGGGAGAACTACATCATAATGCATGGAAATGAATGAATAAGAGTGTATGACAGGGAATTTCAGTGCGTTCGAAGTGTGCTAAGGAGGAGTGACAAGGAATTCTTGGTAGTGCTAAGGAATGTTAGAGTGTTAGGGAAGCATACAGCCAAGATGTGCTAACACGTGCAAGGATATGTTAGCTGGAAGTGTATTGGGGAGTGTCAATGAGTGTTAGTTGTCATGCTAAGGAGGGAGTGACAAAGTATGCTAAGCACGGGTAAGGCATGCCAGGGAATATCAGGGCATGGCAAGAAGTGGTAGAGTGTGCTAGGTAGTTCCGCGGTGTGCTAACATGTTGCAAGTAGTGCCGAGGCATGCCTGGTGCTAAGAGATGCTAGGATGTGGAGGGTGCTAGAGTATTCCAATATGCGTCAAGGAGTTTCAAGGCAACAAAAGGAATAATCAAGCTAAAATGTAAGGAAATGAACACATAAGAGGGTTAATTCATCAGTACTTTATATTTTTCAAAAGGGGAATGCTAGGCACACTAATAATATGTTCCAATACAGGCCAAGTGCCAATGTGTGCCAAGTGATAATGTTTGTTAATGAAATATTATGCCAAGGTGTTCCAGGGCATGCCAACACACGATAGGTGATTGCTATGCTATACTAGGGCATGCCAACATGTGCTTGGGCGTCCTACTCATGGCAAGATGTTCTAGGTACAAAGATGTTCCAAGATATGTGAGGTGCCAAGGAATGTTAGTGTACTATTCCAAAGAATGTTAAGGTGTGCCATGAGTGTTGAGGAGTGCTAGGTCTCTCTCATCAATATAATTGACATAGCTTGATCATGTATTAAATAATATAGTTTCTACACACACTAGCGAAACTTTATCTAAAGGAAAATTGCTAGATAATAAACCTAATATAGATGAATCATGCGTTGACTCATAGCAAAACTATATTCTTATGACTTGAGGGAAATGATACACACTAATTATTTCTTAACAAATTGACTGACTATACCACTATGACCTTGGAAACATTATGAAAAAGACTCCACAACAATGGCCTTAAATCATTATATTTTGACAAAAAATATAATAACAGGTACACAACGTCATCAAAAACTCATTGGAATGATCAATGATGATGAACATTTTTTTAACGTCATCAAAATTAACCAAAAAGATCATTGGTGAAGGTTAGTAAAACATCATCACTAGAAGTGTCACCAAAGAGAGAATTACTGATGGGCCTTTAATGACCCTCACCAAAAGTTTCACCAAAGAGAATACTAGTGACAAGCTTTTAATGACCCTCACCAAAAGTGTCATTGAAAATGGCTTTGGCGACAAACCTTAAAGGACCATCACTATATACACAAAACAATGTTTTTTAAAGACTGTTACGATATGTGACATTGCTGACGGACCTTAAAGGTCTGTCACGGGCATGAAGCATCATCAAAAACTCATTGGAATGATCAATGATGATGAACATTTTTTTACTGTCACCAAAAGTAACCAAAAAGAGCATTGGTGAGGGTAAATAAAATATCATCACTAGAAGTGTCACCAAAGAGAGAATTAGTGATCGACCTTTAACTACCGTCACCAAAATTGTCACCAAAGAGAGAATTAGTGATGGGACTTCAACAACCCTCACCAAAAGTGTCATTGAAAATGGCTTTGGTGACAAGCGTTAAAGGACCATCACTATATACACTTACAACAACGCTTTTTTAAATACTGTCACCATATGCATCATTGGTGACAGGCATGACCCTCACTATTGACCTTTTTTCTTGTAGTGGAAAGAAGCAAAAAACAAGGTTTTGAGCCATGGGATCCAAGAATTCCACTCCCTATGGGATAGTTATGATTCTAAATTTGTAGGGGAATGCTTTGGAACACATCTATGGATAACGAAACATCTAAACCGATGGTCATTTTCCTAATCTGAAAAAATGACGTGTAACAACATGTCCATCGTAGTCACGCCATGCTGACGTTAACTTCCACTTCAGCTTCTCGAAGCCAATGAAATTCCTCCATGTGTCCTACCAGAGGAGAGAGAAAAGGGTCCCTATTAGGCTTGGCTTTGCAACAAAGTCCTTTGTTAATTCTCCTAAGCATCCTGCGAAACTTTTAACAATATCAGAAGCACCAAATATTGTAACTTCTCAAAGTCCATATGTTAAGAATTTTTTATATTTCAATATTCATCATTCTGTATTTTGATATCCACTTGTTCCGACCTCGGATGTACCAATGACCTCAAACTTCCAGTATCCCGATATGACCTTCTCTGAGGTTCCCATATTCCAATTCTCCGATATGTCCTGCTTTAAAGTTCTGATATCGGTTCTCGATGTGCACTGACCTTTGACCTTTGATATTCATCCTTGCTCTCTATTGTCCTCAAATATTTCGGTCTACTCAGGACTTCAAGGCCCTGACATTGAAATACCATTACCTTTTATCTATGATGCCATTTTTAGACTTCCACACATTGTTGGAAATCTCTTTCAGAGAACTTTCCAATGGAGAGGGTCTGATGTAGGCTTTGAGCCCATATGCTACCTATAAAATGGATACAAAATCTCTGCCAATCTTCCCTCCTTGACTCTTCTTCTCATTTTTAGAATCCTGAACTCGCAACCACCATAGTCATAAGTTTATGGCTTCTCCAGTAATCTTGTTACTATGATGATTCTCTACATGAAGCCTGCAACTACCATGGAATTCCTCCTAGACACCCAATCAGGATGTTGATCCTAGTTGACATCAATGCCAACACTATCACATCCACTAGCCATCCAGACACTGCCAATTTTCCAATGGGTAACATTGGAACTATCCCATTTGATCCATTTAGGACAAAATTTCCCAAAGGAAGTTATAAATAATAACACAATGCATAGTATAATCTACATGAAACAATTCATACAAGTCTTACTAGTCTACTTCCACTACCATGCTTGAAAATACTAGTCCCCTATGATCATGTAAAATAATCATAACATTAATAGCCATCTAGCTAATTCGATTCCTAGAGTTGCTTGGTGTGAGTGGTTTTATTACTTTGTAATGTGCATATTCCTTCGATTATGGTTCCCACAATAATTCTCCATCGTTAATTGCAAAGAAATCGTGGCAACCTATTATGATAATTCATGGTGGATTAAGGTGAGTGGTTTTAAGAGATTCCTTGTAGAAAAATCACTCGCTTCCCTCATGTTATTTACTCGATCAAATTTTGTTTAGGCATGTGTATCTCTCAACTATGCTAAGTCCCTGTCTCTCCATCATGCCTGCAATTTTATTTATCTCCCTTTATTCTCCGACAACCCAATTCATTGGACAACATTACTCCACGAGAGGGTGGCATATAATAATAGTAGTCGTCTTTAACACTTCCTCCCTACTCTGAGTGCATGGTGAATGTGGAAATTATCCTAGCCACTTCATTATTTTATGGGAATGTGCTTATCACAACAGTTGCTCAGTGCCATAGTCATGAGCATAAAATTTTAATTGCAACTCCTTTCATGAGTCTCACTCTTAGGGCTTGCAATCATTATCCATGTTACAATTTTGGAATGACCACATCTCTATGGATTGGGTTTTAGAAGTATAGACAAGGGCGGTCTCAAATGGTAAACAAGGTATGGAGTAATAAGTCAATTAATTTCCCCTTTCAAATATGGACTAAATCTTCTAGTGTTTGACTAGGAGTTCTCCTCTTCATGTGTGGTATCGGGATGTGAACAATAGTATTTTATCAAAGGAGTCTGCCATAGGTGAAATTTTAGCTCCTATGGATAGTCCAAACTTCAGAACGACTCTCCTACTACTGCGAATTTTTCCACTATGGCATCCTTTCGGGACAATCTTAGATGGAGTGGACGAGAGGAGACAGAGTGTTGGCATATGGCATTCTATGCCTCTTCTCCACCAGGATTGGTATGAAAATGATCCCTCTCAACAAATTTTATGGCATGTCAATTCCACCCTCTCGAGAAATTCCATTTGGCTCTTTTCCAATGTGGAGGTGGAGTGAATCGTGGTGACTTCAACCTTTCCCTAGAGGCCCTTCCTACCTTTTGTTACTCTCTAAGGGTGGTCCTCATCAAAATAACTTTTTTCAACTCTTCCAGTTATAGGTTAAATCTTCTTTCTCATTCTAACTCTCATTGATGTCTCATTTTGGCATCGTTGAAATTATAATTTTCATGTCAACCGAAGCTTCCTCAGTGTTTCTCCTGGGTTCATGTATATCATTAATAATTATATGTTTCGTATGTATATTAAACTTATGAAAGGAAAGATCCATAATATCAAGGTTTTCTATCTTCACTGTCGGTCTGGTGTCCTTGGAGGCTGAACAATAGTGTAATGTTATATCCTATGTAATACTCTATTCCAGAAGTGAAGAGACAATTTTACAAGAATTCTTTTTTGACTAGTCTACTGCAAGGAATATCAAATGTTCACTCATTTCCATAATTTTATCATATTCATCGGGTTAATTTTATTCCTTCACTATAACCAAGCTCTTATGGAATCACTAGTACAAGATACAACTACTATTGCAAAACTATCAAGAAAGAATAATGCATAGTAATACATTAAAACTTACTCAAAAAACAATTATTATAGGGTAAATTTGTTAGTGTAAAGATTTCAGAAAGCTGTACCAAAAATGCTTCACTTAAGTCGTCAATGAAAAGTGACCCTAACAACAAAATATGGTTTTTTATGCTTCACACCTACAATGACAAAAGAAGAAAACCATGCAGCAAAAAGATCACGTGCAATCTAAAGCATTGAACAAAAAGAAATAACTGATGGAATAACCCAATAGAAGAAGATTTTAAATGAATAATATTTCATTAATAACACATGTTGAAGAATATTTTCAGCATGGTTTTGTAAATCCCCCTCTATGGGGTGGGTCCTTTGATGTTTGTGTGCTTCAGTGATCTATTTCTCTCTCTCAATACATAAAATCCCAAAAAAAGATAGAACTTAAGTTGGAGATCAAATGGAATAAGATGATAATGGTAACGATGATATTGATGATGGCGAAGAATGAATGGGAAACCCTCTTATTTATAGAAAGATATTGGGCTAGATTAGAATTTGGAAAATAATAGAATATTATTGACCAAATCAAGATGTAACCATTATGAATACTTTATTATAATTTTTGTATAGGGAAAAGATATCCAAAATGGTCAAATATATTTACTTAGAAAATTGTTAAAGTAATTAACAAATAAAGTGATTTATTAATCACTTTGCAAGGATTAAAAAAACTATGAATTTGAAATAATTATAAAATAATGGTTTAACAATTATTCCAAAAATAAGATTACAGAATAATAAATAGTGATTTATTTAATTATTCCAAAGTGATTTAGTCAAATGTGTTAAAAAATAATTATCAAATAATGATTTAATAATTATTTCTAGAGAAAATTAAATAAATAATGATTTATTCAATTATTCTCATGGGGTTGTTTTTACTTTAAATAGAAATAATTTAATAAAAATGGTTTACTAAATTATTTCCTATGGTGAAAGTAATTTTATTATGGGAAAATTAGTCCTAGATGGTGTCCTATCGATCCACATAGTTGGAAATGGATAGGTGATCATTTTTTAGGTGATAATAGACTTCCCCCCAACATATGAGCATCAGGAGCAAATTGTATGACCAAAATACGTTATAGGATACACTTCCACAAGACACCAAAGGGGACTCAAAGAGAGAGAGAGAGAACTGAAGCAATGGGAAGGAAAGATGAATCGAGGGGGTGACACCTACTAAGTTGATATAATTTTCCTTTTTATTTTGGAGTAAATAATATCAAATGAGGTGGGGAAGGCATACCCATACTTGTTGAGATAACTAAGTACAAATCTTAATGGTGAGCTCAATAATTTGGGACTGAGCTACAAAGTACATGATACATGATATATGATATGATGTAATAAATGGGCTAGAAAATGATAATACAATGGTTCCCATATACATAATGTGTTGGACAGAGGCCAGGACTCAATACAATAACATCTTCTCATCTGAGTACATGATACATGTATGTTGTGGGCGCTCCAAGCGATAGAAACCCATCTGATAAAATCAGTGGAATTTCATCTGAGGCTGGATCATGATTTCCTAACATTTGGGCATGTGGGGGCATACCTGAAGGGCCACCCCCTCATGAGGTTTGGAACATATCACATACACCCAACAAATAATGGTACAATCTATTGGATCACTGGATTATCAAGTGTATGATTTTGGATTGTGTGATAATGAGTTGGAGTCAAGAATGCAAGAAACAACCAAGTCAAAGGGAAATTATGATTCCCATTACTTGATCTGTGGTACCGAACAATGATGAAATATGGAACCAAGGTACACCACCCTATAGACCACTCTCCCAGAATGAATGTGCTAAAATCAACATAAGAGGGCTCGCCAAATGTGAGGCAAGGAGGATTCCTCAACAAAGGGACAAGGGTCATAGCAATGTGACTAATGGAATGATACCATGGATGATGATGGAAGGGTACAAAATGAGAGGCAAACTCATGACTTCTCTTGTCAGAGCATGATATGCATGGTTAACCTGGTAGCGACTGACTCAATTCTAGAGGGGGTGGTAAATTACTCAGACGAAACCTTTTCAAAGATGTAGTATAGCTGGAGGAAACATATGAACACAATTGGATGACTGCGACATAAATATGTATGATATATTGTAACTAAACTCAAGGAGACTCAAAATAGACTCCATATATGCAAGAGTGACTCATCTCTAATTATCTAAATAAGGGTGACTCAATGACATTGCCACATGGGAGTAGACCCAAATGGGACCATAAAAACATGAATAAAAATTGTTACTCATGAAGAAAATTGACACATGATTTGACCAGTGTAAAGGTAAAGTGGTACCATAGTACAAGTGGCTCATATGAATAAATTTGATTTTAATAGGTGGTAAAGTGAGACCTCATGGAAAAAATGGCTTCCTAATGAAGTGTTGAATTATGAAAAAAATAAGAGACCCATTATAGAAATCGATGATAGATTTCCAATGGTTTTGACGATTCATCAAACTGATCTATGGTTTGGTCATAATGGGTGACAAAAAGACTATGGTTTTTCGTATAAAAGCACTTCTTACCCCCAAATCCAATTCAGTTGCATAGTGAGCTATTAGAGAATTTGTAGAGGAGGAGGAGGCCCTAAATCTTGTGGAGATCATACCAGATAAACAAACCATTGGATTTCAGATCTGCGAATTTCAGGTAGGTGGCCTTACTCATCTAAGGATGGACTTAATGCTTCTTGGAAGGAAGGTTCCTGGTGAATAATTAAGGAAAGAGGAACATGGGAATGAACTACTAGAGAAGGTCGAGGATCGTCCCCACCGAAAAAGTCAAACACGGGGAATGAGTATTAAGTGTGGCATTACACACAGTAGAATGTTTTAATATATGGTATGAATCATTTATGATATGGGATGTGTATATGGTTCATAGGAGAAGCTGATAGGACAAACGATCCAAGGAATGAAAGGATAATCGACCATAGCTAGATCATTGGGGTCTAGGCCTGGATATATAATAATCAAGTGAGAAGGTGGCCAGGGATGCCATCATCTCCCCAAGTATGAGATACTTCCCCAAATCATATGTGATCTAGGGGACTGATCTAGTATGAAAAGGTGGGAATGATGCCCCTAGGTGGATGATTTTGTTGAGTGCCATTGTGTTCCAAGTTCTCAAATAAGGGATTTGAACATTCAGCCCAACTAGCACAAGATCCTCCAGAGGATAATGAAAAGATGTAGGGGCATATGTACCCCCCAATTTTAAATGTATGGATGTAGCATTCTATGGAAATGTGAGATTTGTTTAGAGTTGTGGAATCCAAATACATTTTGATGATGTGGTTCACCATTTTTTGTTTATGGTTGTCTTCCTATGGGAAGAATGGATAGTTGTGTTATGAGAAACGAAATGGTGAATTACCAATCTCATGTGGAACTTCATATATGTGTCAAATGGACTGAATTTTTGGGTTCACATACATAGTGTCACTATACCAAAGAATGGATTTACGTATAATGAATTGATGCTCACCTAAACAACACTGTGGTTGACCAACAATAATGTCTGAGGGACTGAATTTTTGATGTAAAATGTAAGAATGATTGATTGTATCATCTCCATGATGATCTAGAGTGATGTGGGACTCTAGAGATTCTTCAGCATGGGGAAGAAGGATGGGACTAGAGTCGACACTACTAAATGCACTAGGAGGATTTGGGAGAATTTATTCTCTTGGAATCTCAAAAGTGGATGCCCTCTCACCCAAACATTGAGTTGAAATGTAGTGGACACAAGGTGTATGTGGTTCAAATTCGTGGGTTTGAAGTAATGATTTATTGACCTAATCGACCACATCATGGATAAATTCTTTTGATTCCACAACATATTGATGATGTGTTTGCTGTGAAATGAGGTACGCATGATGGTGCATATCATCCGAAGGATAATTAGGGGTGGTCATGGCTTCCATGATGCCTTCATCAAAATGAAATATAGGAGGATAGGAGGAAGATAGACCAATGGTGAAGAGGAGATACCTGAGGAATTTTCATGAGAGAAAAGGTTCACATGTGTGTCATCAACAAGGGGAGATAGATGACTAGTATTTGTAACATCTACCAATGTTGAAATCGGGGTGTTCATCGAAGAAGGTTCAACAAAATCACAATAGGAAATGTCAAGAGAGTCCTAATAGGTCGATCCCATGGATGATGACAGGTAGAGAATAGGGGCAAAACTCTCTGTAATCTTGACATCAGGAGTAGGAATCACAATGGTGGGTTGGGAAATATCTTGTTTTGCTGTAACAGTGAAACTAGAACCCACAGGTAGAGGGGAACTGGAATCACTACAAGTGACATCTAACTCATGAAGTACTTGAAGTGTGTCACAAAATATTCGAGATGGGGACAATGATGGGAATAATGGCCATAGTTATCACACAAATCCCAAGGGCGCTTTGTGTGCAAGGATTTGTTCTTGTTAGCTAACTCGAGTAAGGTGACATGCACCTCAGGAATGTTAATGTTAGGAAAGGTACCAGAGACTGCATTCTTGATATTAGGGAGCTTAGGATAATTATTGGTGGCATGCTCAAAAAAATCACACAAAGCGCATGGAGGAGTAGGCTTTGGAGGCTTAGGAAGAGTTGGAGTTATTTGGGGTGCCTTGTCTTTGGTTCCCTTTTTTGGGGCTTTACCCCCCTCACCAGATGCTTTTGCAACAGGATTGGCTTCATGTTGAGGTTGTTTTAGAATTGAAGCAAAGGAAGGGGTAGGAACCATAAGTGGAACTCGGGTCAAAGATGTGTAAGGTTTGAGTTGATTAGGAGAAGTGTTTGTGGGAGGATCAATGTACCAGACTCATATGCCCAAGGTGTGTTGGCATTATGACATAGGTTTGGAACAAGTTTAGCTTTATGACATAAGTGTTGTCCTTGATGGCAACTCACTGAAATGGCAGATCACAGTTCAGGCTCTCAGAATGAAAGAAAATGAGGTATACACAAGTTCCTTGTAACAAAGTTGCGTATACATGCGGGTGTACTGATCAGAAGGCACGTATACGTATGCACGCACTTTCATGCAAAGAAAATCGCGTACATGTGGGAAAACTTATGGTTGGTCCAGGGTATTTAGTCTGACATATTTGAACCTATGGTTTTGGTCCTTGGTATTGCATTTAAAGTGTTGAACCCAAGTGTTATAGCTCCAAATCTCACTCTTATGGTTTGTGATGCTGCACTCATGGCCTAGGGCAACCCCTCCTTCTAGACCTGGTCCTAAAATTTAAAAAACAATGTTTTATTCCCTATACGCGACATTGCCCTGAGTTAAACGCGTGTATACGCGGGTCTGTGTATACCCAACCCGCGTGTATGTATTAAAACACTTAAAAAAAATATATAATTCCTTATTTTTAGGCGGAGATCGCTGGTTTTACCTGCTGATCACCTGTTAGTGCCCATGGCCCAACTGTTCCCAACCAACTCCTAACTAAAAAACTACTTTGGAGATGGTATAAAAAGACATCAAAGGGAAGGCCTAGAGAGAGAAGAGAGCAAGATTATTATGCTGAGATTTTTCCCTTAGACTAGGTCCAAAGTCCTTGGTGCTTTCTGCACTTCCCCCATTTTGCATAGGAAACCCTTGTTTCCATGTGTATTGGTGATCATTCATCCTTTATATCACCATTGAGTAAGACTTGGAAGGAGCTCTTGTTGGAGGATTGAGGCTGGAACGAATCCGGGAGGAAGCTTTGCTTGGAGCCTGCTGAAGGTGTTTCAGGTGAAATCTTTCTGTTATATGTACTTTACTTGCCTTTATATAAAGAAACACGTCTTGGTTCCCGAAACAATCTTTCTTTATGCTTATGAGATTCTTGTTTTGAATTCTTATGCAAGTAGTTACTCAAAGATTTTTATAACTAACTTTATAGCATGAAGATGGTTTATATATAAGTATTTGTCCATGTACTGCTGTGTTCTTTGATTTGTTTGTTTTACAGGTCAAAGGAGAAGAAGGGAACTCCAAGAAGGGTTTGGACCCTAAAGGCCTTCTCGAACGTAGGACCTTAGGTACGTACCCTAAACATTAGAATTTTCTTATAGTAAAGGTAATGGCTGTGTGTGTGTTTCTTTGAATAAGCAATCTTCAGTCTGGTAGAGTCTTAACCCAAAGGACCCTCGGGGTACTTTCCCCTCAACCATAATTGGCGACTCCACTGGGGAACAACACTCTTGTTGTTCCTAGTTTGGGTAGTCCTCAAGCCAATCAAGGCTCAGCCCCTCTGTTTGCTGGCTCTGACTGTCTGATCTGTTCTTGAACTCTAAGTTTTTCCAGTTTTTTCAGTCTGTATTTTTTATTTTTCTTGAAAATCCTCAGATACGCTATTTTTCTGGATTACAGAAGCGTATATACGCAATTTGTACTAAATGAACCCGCGTATACGCGAGTTTCCTCAGTTACAGTCGCGTGTACACGCATTCTGCACATCACTGCAGGCGCATATATTATATAATTTTCAAGATTTATAAATTTTCTTTTTGCTGAATGTTTGTCTGGTGGTTTGGGTCAGTTTGAAGCAGTCATTTTCCAGTAACAGTCCTCTGTTTAACAGGGGGCATCTTGTTTTGAACTCTCTCTAGTTATAAGGAGTATCAGTCTTGTTTTCGTTGATTGCAAGCGTCATTGTTTTTTGACACACAAGATTTCTGGTTAAGAGTCTTGACTGCTCTGTTTTGGCAGAGTAGGAAGATTGGATTCAATCTTTGTGTTCATTTTGTTTTGGTGACCCTTTTGTTTGCTTAACGAAATCATTTTTGTGACCATTTGCTCCTTCGTTTCGGGAAAGTTGTTTGTTACCATTTTATTGAAACTCGTCTTTTGATCTTTTGGACTTTCATTGCTGCTTTTGATTGTCATGAGCGATTTCAAACGCATTTATTTTTGTTGGGTTTTCATCATTTGAAAGGTGTCAATTCACAAAAGTGTTTGGTTGCCTATTCATCAATCATTGGTGTCAGTATTTTTGAGAGCCTTCTTTGAAAAAGACTTCTTGGTTTGATTGAAAGAAAATCTTTTGAAAGTTTTGAGTTTCGCTTTCTTGAACTTGATTTTCATTTGATTCCCTTTTTTGCGAAGTGAAAGTGCTTTGTGTTTATCTTAGAACTTTTTTTTATTGTTTGGACGAAATGATTGGTAACACATCATCTTCTATCTAAGCATTTTAGTGGCAAGACAAATTTGATAAGTGAGCAACTTTCCTTCTTTGTTTTTAGAGTAGTCTTTAAATCTTGCATCCACATATAGTTCTTGCATTAGGATAGATTTGCATCTCTTTTTAGGCATATATAGTTTTGTTAGTTTTTGTGAGTGTGGATTCTGAAAAGAAAAGTAAAATTTGTTTATACTAGAAGTACCTTCTGGACCTCATAGAAATTGCTCTTCATCGAAAACAAAAAGTGCATGTGCATGTAGCTAAGTTTTATTAATTTCTTTTGCGTCCATAAAAACACCACAAGTTTCATCTCCATTACCTTGTGACTTAAAGAATAGCCTAATAAAATCAAGCGCTAATTAAAATCCATTAGAACTTTTTGTTTTAGTCGGTTACACCAACAAGTTTAGGATTTTAGGGCCTTGGATTAGGCGAGTGGAGAGTTAACTCTCCAAGGCCACATAAAACATCAAACATAAGAGTCTGATTAACGAGAGTAAATCCAATAGTGTTAGGAAGACCAGGAAAGCTCCGGATCTGGGAGTTAAGCACGAGGGTCTATGAAGACAGGGAAGAGAGATACCCCCTCTCCTACTTGTCCGAACTTACCAAACGACTGTTCCGCCTGGCTTCTGCAATGAGTTGGTACCCATAGTTGCCTCTCCTAGGGATCTACACAGGTCGCTGTGGAGGGAAATCCCGTGGCACCTGAGGTTGACGTTGTATCACTCTCGACAGTACTACTGGAGGGCACCCTTGCGAAGCTTGGGGGCTTGCACTGGCGCAGGCTGTTGTTAGGAGGTCAGCGTAACTTCCTCTGATACCTTCGCTGATAGGCCTGGGCCCTCATCATCCCAGACTATCTTCGGAAGACCCCTTGATTCACTTTCTCGTATTTTGGTGTCCGGTTCTAATCACCCGGAGCGGAAATACTTGGAAGTTGTTTGACTGGCTGTATCTTTAGGGACTTTACAGTGTGTGCTCTGTGCTCCTAGTTGGCCTAGCTTTTAATTTTTTGAGTCTTTAGTTAGATCATAACAAAAAATTCAAAGTGGCTGACCGATCTCCAAGACGGTCTCGAAGACTTCGTGGTCTCTCGCCACCAAATTTAGAGCCTTCTCCTAGAAGGCGCAGAGGCAATACTACCGGTGAGGTCCGTCCCACGCCAGTTGACGCATCGGGGATTGATCCTCCTTTCAGGGACATTAGCGGCCAAGCAAGGCCTATCACTTCTGAGCAAGAGAGGGACACTCCAGTCCTTTCTCGAGTTCGCTTTCAAGCGGAGAATAACGTAGAGGTAGAAGAACTTTCAGAGTCATTAGTGGCTCCAAATTCTCCACTACCATCTAGTCATCCAGACGTATTGCAATACGTTGGGACTCCGTCACATAGACCATCAAGTCCAGGTTACGCTACGCGCTTACCATTCATGACCACTACTGGAAGCATGGCTTCTACGAGTGCTACGACTATGCAAACCCCTACATCGGTGCAAGGGGGAGGAACCATTTCCATCCCCTCCGCTTCCTTGTTCGGATCTTTTGCTAGCACATCATTAGTGGGATCTACCTCCATTCCGTCCACGAGTGGAAATGCCCAAACCAATGCTTTTGGTACTGGACTCTTCCCTTTTGGCACCCAATCATAGGGTATTCCATCGGTTTCGTTTAGTGCCGCTACATCCATGATGGGTAGATCAGCTTCATTCCAGGGTTTTCCTTTCGGAAGTGGTCATATACCACATTCCAACCCGACGGTAGGATCCATGCCTTTTTCTTCTATAGGACAAAGCAGCAATCCTTTCCAAGGTTGGAATAACCCTGGGGTTAGTAGCGCAGGAGCTAGGAATTCGTTTATGGGCCAAAAAGGGAATAGGCCGTACTCCACGGTTAGCATGTTTCAAAGTATTCCTCCCCTTGCTTCGACTTGGAATTCATATCAGGGACTATCAACTCCTTACCATTCTTTAGGAGGAAACTTTGCAGGTTATGGAGGTTATACGGCAGGAGTTGGTCAAACTCCGAATTTTGCTGGACCACAAGGCTTGCCTTTTGGTTCAGCCGGTTCTACTGGTCACTTCGGGCAGCCTGGTGCCTCCCAAATTCCAGGACAATATTTTCAGAGCTTAGGGAGTTCTGCCCAGTCTGGGTGGAATCCCCTAGGTCCTCCTAGGCTTCCGTTTCTGACAACGTTAAACTTGCCAGATCTCACTAAGTTAACAAATGACCCAATCAGGTATAATTCGGCCTAGCCTCCGGTCCCAACCAAACTGCCTTCGAACATTCCAAAATTCAAAGGGAAGAGTGGTGAAGACCCAGGTGACCACGTAACCACGTTTCATCTGTGGTGCTCCTCCAACTCCCTCATCGATGATTCGATTAGGTTGAGACTCTTTCAGCGCACCTTGATTGGTAATGCGGCCAAGTGGTATATAGAGTTGCCAGGGGGCAGCTTTACATCGTTCGCTAACTTAGCCAACATCTTCTTAAATCACTTTCAGTTGCCTGTCCGCTATGACGCCGGAGCTGAACTTTTGGCCACCTTTCGTCAAGATAAGGCTACTCACATTTCTGATCACATTCAGGAATGGAGATGGAGAAAGAGGCTCATTAAAGCCGAAATTCCTCCGGAATACCGTCTCGAGTGGTTTTTGAAGTCTTTACAACCCGAGATCTCCAAGGATGTCTCCATGTCTGGGGTCTATTCTGAGGAGCAAGCCATTTTTAGGGCCTAGCAATTAGAATTGATCTACTCTCAGTCTGGGATCCTACAAAAGTACTTGCCAGATGATCCTGGATCTAAGGTTGATTTAGCTAAGCCAAAGCCAGGTCCGCACGTAGATGGTATCGTTGGGTCAGTAGACACATCTACAGTGAACTTGTTGAATCAATTGCAGCAGTTGTCTTTGCAAACTGCTTCTAACAACCAAGTCACATTGTCTAATCCTCCCGCTTCCCAAACTTCTTCAATTAACACCGTCCAATCCGATAACCCCAAAGGAAATCAAAGTTCCGGTGGGAAAAAGAAAGGACGTGATAAGAAGAAGAATTCGGATGGGAAGCCCGATGCAAATAAATCCGGTAACAACGCTGGTGGTGGTAAAGGTGAGTCGAGAAAGAAAGTTAAGTTTCCTTGCAAGTTATGCAAAGGAGACCATCTAACTCATCTCTGCCCTAGGATTGAAGACACTCAGCGCTTGTTAGGACAGCAAGGGACTTCTAGTTCACAAGCTGTGTTAACTAACCCGTTTCCCCAAGGGCAGCAACTTCTTGCTGGCGCGAGTTCGAATCCTGGGACCTCCTCAGGGGGCAACCAGGAAGGGGAAAAAGCATCAAATGTTTTTATGATGGGTTCAAATGTCCATGTGACTACTCGGTCACGTGATTATGGTGAAGCCGAAACATCTAAGGATAAAACTGTTCCAGGAGGTACTGACCTTCATATTGAGCGACCCCCTGTTGAGACTATACCTCGGATACCGAAAGGTCCGCCAAACGCGCGACGATTAACCCTAATGCTAGGGCCACTCAGAATTACTCCATTGTGGAGGATCTGGCTCAAAGCCCATGTGCTATGTCCGCTTTAGAGGTTCTCCAGTCGTGTCTGGCTCAGAGAAGTGCTTTACTCTCCGCAATTGGAGCAGTTGATCCGGCTAACTCTTTAGTGCTAACTTTTGACATGTTAAATGTCAAAAAGCGACTCCCTCATCATATGGCTTTTCAGATAAAGTCTACATACCGGAAAATCAATATTTTTCGCACCGTTATAGATGAAGGAGCTTCCACATGTGTCATGTCGATGTCATGTTGGAAGGCTATTGGTTCACCTTCGGCTGTTCCTTCACCAACCGTCTTGACTGCATTTGATGGTCATTCTCACAAGCCGCATGGGATTATCCCGGCCTTTCCTATATGTGTTGGAGGGAAGGTCGTTAATATCGAAGTTGAAGTCGTAGATGCTAACCTAGACTATAATCTCCTATTAGGAAGGAATTGGGTATACGAAATGGAAGCCATCGTATCGACTCTGTTTCCTGTCATTTGGTTTCCTCATGAGGGGAAAATCGTTAAGGTTGATCAATTGGACTATTCTCCAATCGATCCTCAAGCAAGCTCCGACTCTACTGTTCCTTTGGTGGATAACCCTCGCCCGCCGATTAAGAATTTAGGAGTAGGGATGTATTCCTCATTGATGGGTACGTTTGATCTTCCCTCTCCTCTTGCAAAAATCAATGCTATTTCATCATCCAAGGAGTCTCCTCTAGAAGAGTTCTTCCGAACTCATCATTTTTCCGACCCTTGGACCTTGCCTTCACCTACGACCACATTGGTTGAAGGATAAGTAAATGGAATGGCGTTTCCTATATCTGCAGCTGAGCTTAGATATTAGTCTATAGTAGACTCTGCAGATAACCATTCCACTCCTTTTTCTGAAGAAGAGTTGGATGGTCATGTGGCCCCAGCCTGGAGCCTAGATTCTACCTCTACCTTGGATTGCTTGGATTCAATTTTACCTTCTGAAGAAGCAATCCTTGAAGCAATGATGGGTATAGATTAACCTTGGGAAGACTTACACCATCGTTCGTACTTTCTTCCTCCTTTGCAGGAAGTAGAATCTAGGTTTTCCGAGCTCTGTACTAGTGATGTTGATATGGTGTCGAACCCTTTGGCTCCAGCACACATTCGCGCTGAAGGTAATATGTCGGTAATTTCAAAAACGATACCCATCAACATCTCTAGGGACCCTAACATCATTAAGAACATCTTAATCGGAATTGAGTGTTCCCCTGAAGAAATTCAAATCTACACCGACCTCTTTAAGGAATATCGTGACGTATTTTCTTGGTCTTATGAAGAAATGGCTGGCATTGATCCTTCTATAGTTCAACATGAGATCAAGACATATGAAAACGCGAAACCTGTTCGTCAAAGACTTCGTCCGGTTAACCCTAGGAAAGCAGCAGCTATCAAAGCTGAAGTCCAGAAGCTGCTAAAGGCGGGTTTTATATACCCTGTTCCTCTTACTGATTGGGTTTCTAATCCAGTCCCCGTAGATAAAAAGCAAGGAACAATCCGTGTATGCATCGATTTTAGGGATCTAAATAAGGCTTGTCCAAAAGACAATTACCCCACGCCATTTATTGATCAAATTATCGACGAGTGTGCGGGTAACGAGATTTTTTCCTTCATGGATGGTTTTTCAGGTTATAATCAAATCTCTATCCGTCCTGAGGATCAGCATAAGACAGCCTTCATATGTCCCTGGGGTACCTTTGCATATCGAAAGATGCCTTTTGGTCTTAAAAATGTTGGAGCCACGTTTCAGCGGGCCATGTCATACGCTTTCCACGACATCAAACATGTCATTGAGGCATACTTAGATGATCTCGCTGCTCGTTCTCGAAAGAGAACAGATCACCCTAGTCATCTTCAATTAGTCTTTGAGAGATGTCGTTTTTATAAAATCCGGTTGAATCCCAACAAGTGTGTTTTCGCGGTTACGTCCGGTCGGCTGTTAGGGTTTATTGTGTCCAATGAAGGGATTCGGGTTGATCCCTTCAAGGTTGAGGCAATAATTCAGTTGCCTCCCCCCTCTTCACTTCGGCAACTTCAAAGTCTTCAAGGGAAGGCTAACTTCTTAAGATGGTTTATAGCAAATTACGCCAAGATCACTAAAGGGTTCATGCATCTACTACAGAAAGGAGTTCCATTTATATGGGATGACTTTGCGCAACGGTCGTTTGATGCTTTGAAAAAAGCATTAGTCTCTGCCCCGCTTTTGAGTCCACTGGATTATGGTAGAGACTTCCTTTTATATCTCGCTGCAGCAGAATCAACCATTGGTATGGTTCTAGTTCAGGAGGATGATGTTCTCGCCGAGCACGTCATTTATTATTTGAGCCGAGGCTTAATAGGCCCTGAACTTCACTATTCTCCGGTTGAGAAGTTGGCCTTGGCAGCTGTCCATGCTGTCCAACGGCTCCGTCATTATATTTTGCTACGTAAAACTTTTGTCTTAGCGGCAGTCAATCCATTTCAATTTGTCCTCAGTAGGCGAGTGATTGGGGGCAAATATAATAGATGGATAGTCATTTTGCAAGAATTCGATCTCGAGTTCTTGTCTGCCAAATCTAAGAAATCCATGGTTTTTGCGGAACTTATCTCGGAGCTACCTTGTGGAGATGATATTGTTTATGAGGAAAGTTTACCCGACGAACATATATTCCTCATCTCTGCACAAGACCCTTGGTATGGAGATATCATAGTTTATCTCCAGACTTCGAAGTGCCCCTCTACTTTCTCCAAGGATGAACGTCGCAAATTACGTCACCTGGCAAAAAACTATGTTATTGTTGGTGACACATTATATCGTCGAGGGGTTGACTCAATCCTCCGGTGTTGTTTAACCTTAGAGGAAGCAGAGTCCGTGCTCAATGATTGCCACAGTGGAGCTTGTGGTGGTCATCTATCAGGGCTTGCTATAGCCCAACGCATCTTACGTGCCGGCTATTTTTGGCCTTCACTTTTTAAGGACTGTGTGGAAGCAGTCAAATGCTACCACCCATGTCAAATCTTTACTCGCAAGATGCGTGCGCATCCAGCTCCTCTTTTCCCCGTTGTCACTGTCGGTCCCTTTACTAAGTGGGGCATTGACTTTACGACTTGTAATCCGCCTTCAGCGGTGAATCACAAGTACATTATCGTGGCTGTAGACAACTTCACGAAGTGGGCTAAGGCCATGCCTACTTATAAGAACGATAGTGACATGACAGCTTTGTTTCTTTTCAATCAGATTATCTCAAGATTCGGTATCCCAAGGGATATTGTCACTGACCATGGCAGTCATTTCCAAAATCAACTAATGTTCGAGTTGGCTTGTAAATTAGGCTTCCGTCAGGAGCATTCGTCCCCTTATTATCCTCAGACCAATGGGCAGGTCGAGGCAGTTAATAAAACTCTTAAGACGATACTCCAACACACAATTAATAAAAATCGGTCCAATTGGCACATTATGTTGTATCCGGCTCTATGGGCATACCGAACCTCCATCAAAACGGCTACTGGTTTTACACCTTTTCAGTTGGTTTATGGGATGGAATCCATCTTCCCGGTTGAATGTGAAATTCCATCTCTTAAGTTGGCTGTTGAACTCCTTCCAGAGACTTCGAGTCTCTAAGAGTGCCTAGTTCACTTGGAACATCTCGATGAGCACCGTCGAGATGCCGCCACGATGAATGAGGCTCATAAGAAAAGGGTTAAAACGCAGTATGATAAGTCTGTCCGTCCTCGAGTCTTTGCTGAAGGTGACCTTGTCTTGGTTTACGACCAAGATAAAGACACCTTGGGGGCAGGCAAATTTAAGCCTATGTGGTACGGTCCTTTTATTGTTAAACGAGTTTTAGAAAAAGGGTCGTATGAGTTAATCGACTTTGAAGGGAACAAGCTGGCGGAGCCCCGAAATGGGCTCTACCTAAAGAAGTACTTTGCTTAGTTTAGGCTGGGTAATGACTTCTTTGTACTTTATGTATATATTTATACATATATCGTCGAGCGTTTTCTGATATCAGTGCTTTTTGGTCTGCTGTGGCAGGTGCTGATGGATGATTTGGTCTATTTTGGGTTCGCCGATGGTGCTAGTCGACACACTCGGAATCTTGCTTCCGCAGCTTGGGTACTTTATTATCCAACTGGTCAATTGATGGTATCGAGAGGCGTTTGTATCGGTCCTGCTTCAAACAATATGGTCGAGTATACAGCTGTTATCAATTTATTATCCGAGGCAATCTCTTATGGGATCGACTCGTTGGTAGTGTATCTTGATTCTCAATTGATAGTGTCTCAATTAAATAACATTTATCGCGTTAGGGATCCATTATTATATCGCCAATATTTAAGGGTGAGGTTGTTGCAAAGATCATTTATTTACATTAATTATTTGCACATTCCAAGATCTCAAAATTGGTTAGCTGATTCTATCGCTAATCAAGCATTAGACTGGCATATCAATCATTCATCATCATAAAATCATACATAAAAAAGTCAAAACTGTATATATATATATATATATATATATATCATAAAACGCCTCGAGTGTACATATGTGTGTCCAAAAATATACAAAATTGGGACTCAAATGCCCATAATCATGTCAGGCATATCTATCACCTCGGCTCAGGATGAGCGTCTAAGTATGTAACTATAGCATTGGCCACGCGCCGAAAGATGCGAACCCAGTCACGTGGCATGCCAACCACATGACGCTTTATATCCGGAGGAAGGTCCTCTATCTCGGCCATCGGTACTCGGCAGCTCAGTCTTTCCAAGTGTCGCTGGACGTTGTTGAGGGTCCGTTTCGTATCTGCAGCCGCCTCTTCGGCTCCTCGGCCATGCCGTCCATGCCGCGGGAATCCATCTGGTCGTACAGGCCCAATGTCTGGAACATGATCATCATATTAGTCATTTGAGGCTCACCAAAAATATTTTTCAAAATTCATCATTATATTTGAAAAATCCAAAAAATCATAAAATAATAAAAAATTCTTACCAATCTCGCCCCATGCTGCATCCGGTGGTAACACTAGATCAGGATCTCCTCGAAAATCCAGCCCAACATAGGGGTAGTCATCCACGGCGATGATCTGCTGCTCCCACCAGGCAAAAAAGTCATCGTCGAATGCATTCCTTGGGACTTCCCCACCCCCCAGACGTTTCATCAAGTCAGCCCACCAGCCCATGCGTGGATCACGTGGACTACTGATGGCAACTTCTACCCTGGGGTGGAGTGCGGGAACCTTCTCGAAGAAGAAAGTGCACAAGATGGTTCCGAACCCCAAAGTTCTTGGTCTATCCCCTCCTGATACAAGTGAGTTTTTCCTTCATGTTGGCAAGAAGAGGAGTACACTAGTCAAACACAGTAGTGAGACAGTCCACTGCCACGCTCATGGTTACTCATGACGCCTGATGTAGTGAGGATGATCCGTTCACTCGAGCTATGGTGAACAAGATTATCCTGAGTGATAAACTCGCCACATGTGGGATAGAGATCTGGCTCCCGACCTTCCGATGACCCGGGCAGTAAATCTGTACATAGTCATCTACACTGAGGCTATTCCGTGTCCTGCCCCGGGAATGTACTACCTCTCCCCTTCGGGAAAGGTCCGTGATAAAATATATGTCTTCCACTTCTATCCTGAGTGGCATCTGATCAATAATGAATGCTTCCTCATCGACATCCCAATAATCAATGAGCCTCTTGAGCAGACGCGTGTTTGCTTTCATATTTGGCAATTTGAAGAATTTTAGCAACCCGCATCCCCGTAAGGCCTCTAACGCCTCATCATTGCCCATAACTTCATTATCCACAGCTGAGTGATCTCTTTCACGCCATGTGAGAGTCATCCTGGAAGAAAAAATCATTTTCATCCGTTAGTTTTATGTATAAAATTAGTTTGCTACGCACACGCAGGTTCCTCTGTATACAGTCGCGTGTAGGGCCGTCGTATATGCGAGTTCTATATAGCCAACCCGCGTGTACGCCGCAAAGGAATTTTTTGCAAAAATCCAACGGTAAAACATCAACTAAAATTCCTAAAAACTATCACAATTAATTGCAAGACAAGTTTGAGGCTTACCTGGAAGTTTTCGGCTGAATTGGTCACAGGGAAGTTTGCTCCTTTTGCTCCACAATTTTTGCTCTCCAAGTCAAATGGTGATAATGGTAAGTAAAAAATGCCTTTTATAAGTTTTGAAAATGCAAAATTTTTTCAAAATTTTATTTTGTTTGGCCTCATGTGACTTTTAACTTGGGAGCTTGGACTGCCGAGTTTGGTTTGTTTTTCAGGACATTTTGGACATTTTTCGACAGTTCGAGACGGTTCCATGACCGCTGACCCGTCATGGCAGGTATTGTGTTTTCACTAGCATATAGGTTAGGGACACCATTTTTCCATTCCATTATGCATACTAGCCTCCATGTGACCGATACATCTGCCGTAGGGTCCACCCCATCGTGTTATGGTTCGTAAGCCATTTTCACTCGCGATTCTTTAAATCATGACACGATGGTAGAGCCATCCCTTTACATCGACATCGTAGTTAGCACCTCACTGACATTTGTTGCCCATGTTGCTTCGTTTTGAGTAGGCTCGGGAGTGCTCTGTAGTCCTGCCATGACCTATGCGTTGAAGACTCATTCCTCTTTTCTTCTTCGCTTCGTTCTGGCCTTATACCCTAGAGGCTCCTATGTGTGTCGAGTTGTACTTCTGCATTGCATGTTGACCATTTGCACCTTTTGGCCTAGCGCCGGCTTCACTTGGACTCGTGTTTAAGCCAACTTTTGACCATGACGTCTGCAAAATCAACCTTGCATACCTTTGACTTCTGCAGCTTGACATACCCAGATCCGGGGAAGGAACATACCTCTGAGTGTCACTGACCAGTTTTCACCTCCCTGCATTGAGCATAGGAACGTTCCTTTCCCAGGAACTAGATCATCTGTTTCACCGACACTCGTTCTTTCCACTGTACCATAGCATTCTTTTATTCTTTTTCTGGCTTAACAGAAAAAGACAAAAAAATCAAATATTCCAAAAAAGAGCGGGAACAGGGACATTATTTCCATTTATTGTTGGCAGCTAGAGTCAGCCGTGTCGCCCTTGAAGAAAGCACTCAAAACAAAGTCTCCTCCGCATGGGTGTGATTTAGTTTGACTTAGGTATGCCATAACCTTGTTATTGAGTTAGTTCTCCCCCGATTGGTTATCTCTTCCAATCATATGGAGGGTTCGTTCGTGCCTCCTGCATGGCGAACTTATACAGAGTCATCATATGCTGCCACATAGTCACATTGAGTCGTGCTTTTGTTCAAGGGAAGTTAGCCTGAGTCGGCCTCTCTGCGGTGTCTCTTGACTCATTTTTCAGTGGGCCATCCCTGGTTGTCAGTATCATGTCTATCATCACATCAGCTATATTGGTCCTTTACTCGTGCCGGTTTGAGAAGGTCCCCATTGACTTCTTGCTGGCGGGTCTTGTCCTTATCGACGACAACACCTTGCTCTAAGGATAGGCCTAGAGCCGCACCCTGGCCCTATTTTCATTATTGATAGGTCACCTTGTGCTCAACATCGATCAGTATCATGGGTCTTTGATTGAGTGGTTTCCCTTGTGTTCGACATCAGCATACATTATCACACATTGGGATTCGTGCAGTACCTTGGTTTCCATTTGACCCTATTGGTGGATACCTCGCCTCTGTGTCGGCTTTCATTATTGGTTGGTTAAGAGGGTTTCTGCCGTGCGCTAGCCACATCTTGTGTACGTCGGAAACGTACTTTGGTTGGGTTACTACATCTTTTTCGTCCGATTCCTTCCACATTATTGGCCTACGGGTTACACTCGCGCTAGATTGATGGAGGATGCCTTAATGGCTTCCTTCTAGCGGATCTTTCCCTATCGACTCCAACTCATTGCTCTGGGGCAAAGATCTAGAGTCCATTTGGCAGTACCTTGGGGTTTGCAGTCATTAGTGGTAGATTCCTCGCTATCAACAGTGGGAAACCATCATTGTCTCCTGATCGATAGATTCTTACAGGTGTTTGACTTCAGCTCATCTATTCACACTTGTTAGATTGTACTGGGTACCTTGATGCTCATTATCATTATCGGTGAGTAGTATTGAGTTTGTTAACGGTATACATCAATGACCGGTAATCAAACGATTTCTCACATGGTCGACTTCAGATCATTTATTCCCATGGTGTAGAAATGTACCACGCCGGTCGGTGAAGACCTCAGGTTGTATCAGCATTCATTGGTTCACTTGACAGTTACTCCTGTTGCTGCTAGTTGATACCACTCCACCTTATATGCTGCAGTCAGTCATGGCGACATTCTATATGCTGGCACCTGAGTTTGCAGTGTAGTACCATCCTATTCCATCATGTTCAGTTGCTACCTTTTGGGATCAGTTTTTGATATCAGTGATCCGTTGTATCTTTCAGCATCATTGACAGTCTTATATGTGATATTCAGACATGTACTTGCTCCTTATGATCAGATGATCCATTATGTATCTTCCAGTCATTTATATTTGTATACTTAGTGGATCCACTTGTACTTGATATGCGGACATGCTTTACTTTTTCTGAGCATGGGTATGCCCACCTCAGACAGTGTTTCTTTCTGATCTCCTTTTGGTGGCTTGGCAGGCTGAATTCTGGTGAAGTCCTCCTCGGTTTCTCGACAAAGTTCCTTTCCATGTACTTACATAATATATTTCGGCCATCATGTTCCCCTTCTGACCTCATACATTAGGGTGCATCTATTATAGCTCCAAATCTCACTCTTATGGTTTGTGATGCTGCACTCATGGCCTAGGGAAACCCCTCCTTCCAGACCTCGTCCTAAAATTTAAAAAACAGTGTTTTATTCCCTATACGCGACATTTCCCTGTGTTAAACACGTGTACACGCGGGTCTGTGTATACCCAACCTGCATGTATGTATTAAAACACTTAAAAAAATATATAATTCCTTATTTTCGGGCGGAGATCGCGGGTTTTACCTGCTGATCACCTGTTAGTGCCCGTGGCCCAACTGTTCCCAACCAACTCCTAACTAAAAAAATACTTTGGAGATGGTATAAAAAGACATCAAAGGGAAGGCCTAGAGAGAGAAGAGAGCAAGATTATTATGCTGAGATTTTTCCTCTAGACCAGGTCCGAAGTCCTTGGTGCTTTCTGCACTTCCCCCATTTTGCATAGGAAACCCTTGTTTCCATGTGTATTGGTGATCATTCATCCTTTATATCACCATTGAGTAAGACTTGGAAGGAGCTCTTGTTGGAGGCTTGAGGTTGGAACGAATCCAGGAGGAAGCTTTGCTTGGAGCCTACTGAAGGTGTTTCAGGGGAAATCTTTCAGTTATATGTACTTTACTTGCCTTTATATAAAGAAACACGTCTTGGTTCCCGAAACAATCTTTCTTTATGCTCATGAGATTCTTGTTTTGAATTCTTATGCAAGTAGTTACTCAAAGATTTTTATAACTAACTTTATAGCATGAAGATGGTTTATATATAAGTATTTGTCCATGTACTGCTGTGTTCTTTGATTTGTTTGTTTTACAGGTCAAAGGAGAAGAAGGGAACTCCAAGAAGGGTTTGGACCCTAAAGGCCTTCTCAAACATAGGACCTTAGGTACGTACCCTAAACATTAGAATTTGCTTACAGTAAAGATAATGGCTGTGTGTGTGTTTCTTTGAATAATAAATCTTCAGTCTGGTAGAGTCTTAACCCAAAGGACCCTCGGGGTACTTTCCCCTCAACCACCAAGTATTGGGTCCCTAGTATTGGTTTTCAATGGTTTTGGACCATGGTTTGGGTTAGGCCTAAGACTATAAAAAGGGAAGGAGATCATTTGGCAAGGGCATGGACTTATGTGTTGAATATCTTGAGAGGAGCAAGATCTGGAATACTGGTGATCGGTTGGTGAGTTACAGCTGGATCTGAATCAAGGAGGAACTTGAGCAGTACACGATGGCTAAGATCTATTGATGGGTTGAGATATCAAGGCTTGAATAGTAGTATCATTGTGTGATTTTGATCTGTTATATTTGGCGCATGATTAGATCTATAAATCTGATAATTTGGGTATAATTGATGTATGATTAATTAAAAGGATAAATTATCTTTTATAGATCTGTACGCAGGTTTGACACAGCGGAGGCACGTATACACACAGGTTAAGCAAGTGAAGACTGCATATATGCTTGTTGGCTTTGGCATAGCTGCGTATGTACGCAGGTTTATATTGGTGAAGTAGCGTACGTCTCTTGAAATATGTTTTATCTACTTCTGTTTATTTCTGTAGTGTTTTCAGTTCAGAATTGGTGTCTGGTTACTCGTATTGTTTTCTGGTTACAGCATTCTGAGAAGTTATTGGTTGATTCAGTATTTGTACAAAGGAGATTGATTGTTGCAGATATTTGATTGATATTCATGGATCCAGTTTGAAAATTTATGAAACTTGTCCCTGGAAGAAAATAGAAGGTTGAAGCCTTCTGTAGGTCAGCACCTACGTACTAGTACCTCAGCTAGTACAAGAGCTAAGGGGGTGGTAGCTCCCTTCCAGGAGAAGCTGGAGAACGAGAGAAGTTTGTAGCCTTCTATAGGTTGAAGCCTGCGTGCTAGTATAAGACTACACCAGTACAAAATCATTGTAAAAAGAAGTTTCTAATTGAAAGAAGATAGAGACATATTGCAGTAGGTGGTTTTCAACCACATTGGGTTTCCACCTTATATCTTGTGTTCTTTTGTGTGACTACCTGCTCTACTTTTCTGTTCCTGGTTACTATTATATGGTTCTAACACACAGATTAATGATCAACATCTGAAGAATAAATTAAATTATATGTCTGGAAGTTATACGCGAGTTTCATTAGTCAAAGTTGCGTATACACGTTGTTTCCATTAACTAAAGTAGCTTATACAAATCATTGTATAAATTGAAAAGGAATTTGACTTAATAATACTGATTCACCCCCTCTCTCATTATTATTTTCAACAAAGTGATGTTAGGTAAACTCAACGTAGCCATAATAGGGGTAGAAAATATGATAGGGAATGAGAATAAGAAATGTATTTGACCAGAAGGGTAATGAACTTGGGGAACTGCTCTCGAATGGTTAAGACCTGGGGGAACCATTCTAGGTTGAAAAGGGGTGGGAGAGATACCAGCAAAGGGAAATGAGCCAGTAGGACTTGTACCTGAAGCCTAGGTTGACTTAGGAGCAAGAGCTTGTAGAGGAACTGGTTGTTGTGAAGGCATACTAGACCACTTATTATTGACACGTGATACCTGAAGCATGCAAACACTAGACGAGCTAGGCTCAGAAGGGATAGGCAGCGGGCCATAATTAGCCCCAAGCATCATAGAATCTTTATAGACTCTAGGATACAAATCAGTAAGGGAAGTTATAGTCTTCTTACCATTCATTGATGAGATAGTGGTTTGAGGAGAAATTTGAAACTAAGTGTCATAGTAATTCGACTCATCGATAGTGACATTATTTCCAATGTGGAGAAAGCACATCTTATGAAAGACAATAGACATGGCATAGGTGTAAATATGACCCAACAAGATGTTATAATCTAATGGGGCATCAATGAATTCAATATCAATTAAGACAGTATTTCTAGCAATGATGATCAAACAACTATGATACAAACTGAGGGGTTGTGAGGGATGACCGTCCCAAGCATAAAGAGTGATAGTGGATGGGGATAGGTCAACGGATCATAGTTTCTTCCAAACAGTAGCAGCTATTGCATATGTGGAGGCACCTTCGTTTATGATACATTGCTAGACTGTGGTGTTCTTTATGGAGGCTAGTATTTGAAAGGAAACCGAGGAAGGAAGGGGGGATGTTCCACTTTGTCAATGTCAAAAGCAATCAGAGAATTGTCGAAAGGATCCATAATGCCTAATTAAGAAAGTAGATATTTCTGTTGGGATGGGAACATCTTGAGGACTTCTAGTATTGACATGGAAATAGGGGACTGTGCCAATTCATCTACTATGGTATAAGTATGGGTGACTGTAGAATAAGGCACAATTCAATGTAAGGGGCCTTTGGGGTTCCTGGGTAGAACCTCGAATTTAGTTAGAGGGATTTGTAAGGTGCCATTTGGTGATGACAGAGGCTCAATGGATACTTTGGGCTAGTAATTGGACACGGAATTGGTAGGGGACTTGTCATATTGACGCGAACAATTCCGTAGGTTGACTTGTTGGGTGTTGACTTTATCAGAATTCATCATGAAAGTCTGATAATTGTTTTCGCTAGATTGTGATGGTTGAGAAGCTACATTAGCCTATGTGGGTTGGGAAAATATATATCCCTAATGAGGAAAGGATTGGTAAGCATAGTCAATTGTGATAAAGGAGGAGGGGGAGGAGGTGAAGCAATGGATTGAGGTCCTCTAGAAGCATCTGCTTAAGGATCTCATGCTTGGCACTTTTGAGGTAACAAGGGAAATTCATGATTATAATGCCCAAATAATCCGCAATAAGCACAAGGTTTATTGGTATGAAGAGCCTTATTTTGTTTGGGTTGTCGCCCTGTTACTGGGTTGCGGGAGTAGGATGGTCACCCTGAGGGGTATTAGGTGGTGGATCCTAGTTACCTTGGTTACCTTGATATGGATGGTTCTTGTAACCCTTCCCCTTATTCCTTCGCTTGGGGTTGGGGGGATTGGTTGCACTCTGCTGAGCATACACTTCACCTTGAGGAGGTGGTTTTTGCTGTGGCAGAGGTGGAGGAGGCATGGGATGTTGGGGCACTGGTGCTAAAGGGGCTGGAGAAATAGGTGGTGCATAAGGATAGAATGAAGTAGCGGCAACATTGGGATAACCAGGTGAAATGACAAGTCACCCTGGCATGGACTGATGTGGATGGGGATATGCATATGATGTGCATTACAGGAAATTTTATCCTAAAAGTGCCCATGAGATTTTCACGTAATTTCCATGTCATAGTCTGTAAATCAATCAAAATCCTTTAAATTTAAAAAGAGGTACATGTAAATATTTAGGAGGGAAAAGAAGAAAAATTGCTTTTCTTAATTGTATTTTTGGCTTATCTCCTTATAGGCTTACTCAAATTTCAAGTGTACACACTCGTTGGATGCAGAATTAAATTCTGCATCCAATGAGTACCCATCATGGGTACTTCTGAGAAGACCAACATTGATAAAAATTGAAGATACATTAAAAGAGAGTGTTCAACACAAATTTGTAATGTATCTTTAATTTTTATCAATGTGGGTCTTCTTAAAAGCATGCATGATGGATACACATTGGATGCAGAATTTAATTCCACATCCAATGAGTGTCTACATTTGAAATATGAGTAAACCTATAAGAAGATAAGCCAAAAATACTATTAAAACAATGTTTTTTCCTTTTCCCTCCAAAACTCATAACTCTTATTTTATTATTTCAACTATTATTTTTCCTTATGAGGCCACCTTTAGGCTGAAATTTCCTCTAATGCTTAGACCTTGGTAAGGGTTTCCATGGGAAGGAGCAGATGTGAGACATGTTTAAGTGGAACTGGTCCCCCCTTTGGATTGACCATAACTCATGTGAGGCTGAGGATATGGTGGAGGTGGAGGGTGTGAGATATATCCAATGATACCATCACCGGCATGATATTCCCCCAGCTCATTAGCAGCATCAGGCTGAGGCAGATCAAAAATGATAGTATAAACATATCTTCATTATGCATAGATCAGGTCATATTTCAAAGCTACTTGGATCACTTCTTCCTCATACTGGGGTAAGTGAAAGGTGACATCTTTTCCAATGGGGGACAAAAGTGATCTAAGGAACCAATCTATATAGACACGGTCTTCAAATTTATGAGCTTTACATATGCTCCTCCTCCTATGCCATTCTTGAACATGGTGAGATAGGTGGGTTGTAGAATCTTGACGGAAAGAGGTAAAGAGTTCGGTAACAGTGTCATATCGGAGGGGTAACTAGAAGTATGAAAAAAAATCTTTGACTAGAGTCGCGAAGGCAGAATGGAAGGCATGCATCTGGTTCACATACCACTTGGAAGTAGCTCCAACAAGGGTGTGTTGGAATAGAGGAAGACGAATGGAGCCTTCAATAATGGAATTGGACAAAAAGCACATAAGAAAAGAGAAAACATGATTTGTGGGACCTTATCCAAGATTACCTTTGAACTTGGGAATGTTAGAAGGAGGTTTGATAGGCATAGCAGGACAACTGGGATCATGGATAAGAGGATCATTGATGATTTGGATGAAATCATGGAGGATGAAACTAACCATAAAGGGAATCAATGGAGGAGGAGTGACCATACCGGTAGAGGTTTTTCTTGTGGGGTTACCTTGATTACAACCTTGGTTTCCCGCACCCATATTGGCTCTTGACATGTTGACGGTATGGGGTTGGGAAGACATGAAATCAAAGGAAGGACTGGAAGAATCGGTAGAACCAAAATCATAATGAGGACTCAATGGAAGACTAGGAGGATGAAATCTTGCTCGACGAGGAGGAGTAATATGTCCTAAAGGAAACTATGGGTGAAGGCCATAAGGTCTAAATGACAAACACCTAGGGGTTGCAATGATTTCAAGGCAAATATCACTCAATAGACTAAAAGGGGATGATAGGAGAAAAAAACAACAAACAACAAGCAAACACATAGTGTAGTGGTTCCAAGTGTAAACTAACTATATTAATATGCTACTCTAATTCAAAAAAACACATTCTATCAAAGAAAAATGACCTTAAACCTATAGGTGATCTAGATCCTCAAATAATACCTAAATCTATTATTTCTTTTTCCTTCCAAAATAATTTTTACTTGATGAATTCTAATCCCTGCAAGAAAAGTTGTCTAGAGAAAGGTGGGGTAGAGAACCAACTACCGCCCACAACCAGTCCTTTAGGGTGTTTTCCTATGATTACCTTTGTCCAACGAGGGTTGTCGAATCTTGAGCTTCTTCATGATCAGCCACCGCGCATGATTCCATGCCATGGGTTGGGTAGCACCAAGGAGAACCGCTTGCATGATGACCTAGGTGAACTCCCTCTGAATCGTGTTTCTGGAGTACTCCAGATTTTTACTGTGGGATGGTGAATTATTTTAACCTCCCTAATATGTCAACTTGCATGTCTCAATGTAAGTGATAAATGAGTGTTATTGGAAGCCTATCCCACTGATTATACACCTATCTACACAGATTGTTTAGCCCTAGTTCCCAAGTGGGCTTAATCTATGTGTGTTGAATTATTAAGTTGTAGTGTTTCAAGTCTTGGCTTGGTGGTGTTAACCAAGATCATGTTAGATTATGGTGCGTGTGTGTGAAGAAGATGTTTCAAATGGATGAGTTAATTAAGCATGTTTTATGATGCCATGTGATGTTGAAAATAAAGTGCTGAAAAAACTGTAAATAATGTTGAAAATGGACACTAAAATGAGCAACAAATCCAAACACACTGTTGACACCTAATCATAGGGATTGGGTGAATAATTATAAATAATGTAAATAAATAATAAGAGAAAATGAAGAGTCATCGGGAGATGAAACTCAACAATCACTCCCTCATGTATATAACTATGAACAACACAAATGAGTAAACATAATCTCATTTGAGGAGTTACCTCCTGGCCTGACATGGTATCAGAGCCAGCTCCCAAAATTAGCTTTTGTGTTGTAACTCCTTGTATCAGTTTTTTGCCATATTCTGCCCCTCTATTCTCTGCGCTCTCTGCCTTACTATCCCTATGGTATTTTTTTAATCACTGCTGCATAATTGTCCTACTGTACCCATTGCATCAAACTATTGGTTTCATATACCTCTGTCATATTAATGAGCATTGTGGTATTGGTATCTTCGTTGTTTGAAGCCCTGCACCATACCACCACTCACCATAATTTGAATGCTCTCTTTGCATACACGCTTCCTGCCAATATAGTTGTTGTATTACATTTTTTTTTGTCCGTTATATTACATTTTTGTTGTTCACTGTGGTATCTCTCCCATAGCATTGCTCCACAGTCGGCCTCCTGGTCACTTTCTATGATACATCTATCGATCATTATCTACTTTTGTGGATAGGTTAGATTGGAATTCGCAACGACCCATGATCAGCATCTGCATTTGTTGATAAATTGGATTCGAAGTCCCATCAGCAAGGTGCTCAGGGGGGAGTGCTGACCATCACCGTTCCCAAGAGTTTCATTTCCAAAGCTCCGGGCCTCTCTGGTTTCTCATACTTCCAGCCTCTCTTCACTGTATTGTCTCTACTCTAATACGCAGCCAGCAACTCTCGCCTTCGCTTGTAGTGTTCTCCTCAAAACTCCATTGCACTGCTCCTACTCCCACGCTATCACTGTTCCTCCTCCCACGTTGTATGCTTATCCCTCTAGTATGTTTCTCCCTCACATACACCCTTTCCCCATACACTGCCCCCTCCATACCACCCCTCCTGGCCCCTCCTCCCTAAATCCACCAGTTGTTAATACTTTACATTGTGGTGTCGTCAAATTAAGTAGGTATCAATACATTGTTTTGTTAATACTTTATTGTTTTGTGATGTTGAGTAATATGGGTATCCAAACCATGGAACCCTCCCCATATACACCTTCCCCAAATATACCTCTACTATAAATATTAGATTGCATTCTTTTTTTTTTCACCAGAACCGCATTCTTGCCACGAGAACTGCATTTTTTTCCCAACATAAGTATATTTTTTTTATAGTACACATATTTTTAAAATGCATTTATTGATATCTTTTGTAGGAGTGGTTCTCACTGGCAAGGAGAACTATCTAGAATTGTCACGGAAAATCAAACACACTTTCATTTTTAATGACCTGTGGAAAGGAGTGTGTGTTGGAGATAGAGATAAAGAACCAGAACAACCTACCTCAGACAAGGAATTCACCATTTGGGAAAATAAGAACAGCAAGGATTATGACTTGATTGCAACATCAGTAAATGAAGAGGTGAGTCACCATATTTTTATATTTTCAAATGCTTTCGAAGCCTTACAAAAACTTAAGGAACTTTATGACTCACACTCTGCACTTTAAGTTGCTCAACTCATGATTAAATTGTTGAGCCTTGAATTACAAAATGATGATCCACTTTCTCTCGCATCAAAAGTAAAATCTATTATGTGTGATATCAAAGTCACTAATGTTGAACTGGACATTCCTTTGATAGCTTTTTTCAAGGCACTTTATCCCACTTACTCAAATTATCTTGAGTCATTGCAAGCAAATGGAAACCTCAAAGAAATTACCTTTGACTCCCTTGTGAAAAAATTTGCTGAAAGAGAGAAAGATTTTGGGAAGAAGACAACTCATCAGTCTTTTGAAGAGACTATGTATGTTGCACATAGAGGGAATAATCTTGCTCAAGATTCTTCTAGAGGAAGAGGTGGTCAAGGAGAAAGAGGAAGAAGAAATTTCAGAGGCAGGGGGGCAGACACTCTGAAGGAGAAAAGTCATATTTTCATTACATACGTTGCAAAAGAGATGGATCACATGATTCATCCAGATGAAAGTTTCCTTGGGACAAAATTGAACAGGAAAGAAACCAACCCAAAGGTAAAACTAATGACAAAGAGAAAGGTAAAGCACCTGAATCTACTGACTATCTTGTGGCACACTGTAATATTGGAGTAAATGAGGACTTATTTAATGCCACTTGGTTGTTGGAAAAATTATTGATTTCTTGATTCAGGAGCAACTTGCCACATGAGTTTAAGAAGAGATTTTTTTGGAGAATTTACTAACAATGTTGATGGAGAAGTATACTTTGCAGACAAACCAAAATTCAAGCCATCAGGGCTTGGCACAATCAAGCTTAAATTGCCTGGTCTTCCAGATTATCTTTTGCATCATGTTTTATACCTCCCACAAATGAGGGGAAACTTGATGTCCTTGGTCCACATCTTCTAGCAAGGACACTCCATTCACATGTTTGATGGCAAGTTTGAGGTGAGAAAAGCATCAAACCACTTACTTGTCATGACGGGGATAGAAGAAGAAAGGCTTCTCAAGCTGCAGGGTACCTCTGCTCGTGAACAAAATTTCTCATATAATTCTCATTATGATGAAGGTACATTTCCATCAAGTCTATTATGACATGCTAGATTTGGACACTTGAACTATGACAACCTCCAATTGTTGAAGAAAAATGGTGTTACTGGTTTTCCTACAATTCCTAGGAAACTTAAGCAATGTGATGTTTTCATTCTAAGAAAGCATGGCAAACAGTCTTTTCATGATTCACATTCCAGAGCACATACAAAACTTGAACTCATTCATTCAGATTTATGTGGTCCAATGCTTGTTCCTTCTACAAACGGAAATAAATATATGATGACATTTATTGATGACTACACCAGAATGTGTTGGGTTTATTTATTAAAGAACAAATCTGACGCTTTTCAAACATTCAAGAACTTTCATACATTGATTGAAAATGATGCACAATCTCATATTGGCTCTATTTTCACTAATAATGGAAAATAATACACTTCAAATGAATTTGAAAAATATCTTCGCCAACATGGGATCAAACATCAAACAAATGTGCCATATAATCCCCGACAAAACAGAGTAGCTAAGAGAATGAATAGGACAATCATAAATATGGTGCGCTTCATGATGTTTTTCATGAATGTAAAATTGATGTTTTGGGCTGATGCAATTCTATGTGCTGTATATGTAAAGAATAGATGTCCATATAATGCTATTAGAAACAAGACTCCTTATGAAATGTGGTATGGACACATTCCTTCGATAAAGCATCTCAGGGTCTTTGGTTCCACATTTTATGCCTTGATACCGAAGGTACATAGAAACAAACTTGGTGCAAGGAGCTGTAATTGCATCTTCCTAGGGTATTCAAACACCTCCAAAGCATATCATCTCTATGATGAAATCAATAAAAAGTTTGTTGTATCTAGAGATGCAATATTTTTTGAATCATCCAAAGCTGATAGTGTTGTTGATTGGAAACTTGATCACTTGGATAGATTCGCAAATGTAAAATCCTTTCAAGAATTTGATAATAAAATTCCAAATTTTGAAGGGAGGATTCCTATACTAGATCAACCTATGGAATCTTCTTCTGAAGCACTCTCTCCCCCGAATGAAACTCCAACCACTGATGATACTTTGAGTGATGTGATTGATAGAATTGGGAGACTCAATCTTGATTCAGTCCCATCTCAATCAACTGAGCAGCCTGGACCATCTCAGGAAGGTCCCCCAAAGTGGCTAACAAAAGCATTTTAAAGTGTTCATCCTAATGAGGTTGGAAAGACAGGAGCTAGAAATTCATCCCGACAAAATGGAGGTGTTGTAGATTACTCTGATTCACCTCTTGATATGGATGTTTCTTATGATTGTGAATTTAATTTGTCTACATATTTTGAACCAACTTCGTTCAGAGAATCCACTTCTCATGATGAATGGAAAGAAGTGATGCAAAAGGAGTATGATTCCTTGATAAAAAATGGCACTTGGAAGCTGGTTGATCCTCCATTAGGAACCAAAACAATAAGATGCAAGTGGGTCTACAAGAACAAGCATAAATTTTATGGCTCGCTTGAAAATCACAAATCTAGGCTTGTGGAAAAAGGTTTTTCACAAAAGGAAGCGGTTGATTATGAGAAGACCTTTTCCCCCACAACAAAATGGGCTACCATTAAGACACTCTTTGCCCTATTAGCTCAGAACGGTTGGAAAGTCCATCAAATGGATGTAAAAACTACTTTCTTGAATGGATATCTAAAATAAAATGTTCTTATGTCCCAGCTTGAAGGAGTTTCTATGAAAGGACATGAACATAAAGTATGCAAACTTGTGAAATCCTTGTATGGCCTCAAACAAGCACTGCAAGCCTAGTATGAAAAACTAACTAAGCATCTTCTGAAACTCAATTTCAAACATTATGATCTTGATGATGCAACTGTGTTTGTCAAGAAAGTTGGAGAAATAGTTGTATATCTTGTGGTGTATGTAGATGATCTTTTGATGATAGGAAATAATGAGAGCTACATTGCATCCATAAGAAAGGAATTGAGGAAAGGTTTTCAAATGACTGATTTGGTATATGTTCATTACTATGTTGGTATTGAAGTAACTCAACATCCGAAGTCCATATTCCTTTCTCAAAAGAAGTACATTGGAGATCTGTTGAATAGGTTTGGCATGGATGAATGCAATCCTCTAACTACTCCAATGGAACAAAACTTAAAGCTCACATCCATTGAAGGAAAAGAATTTGAGAATGCAACAAAGTATAGAGAGCTTGTAGGAAGTCTCAGCTACCTGACTACTATCAGACTAGAAATTTTGTTTGTTGTTGGAATCCTCTCCAGGTTTATGTAAAAGCCTTGTGATGGAAATTGGTCTGTTGCAAAAATAGCTCTAAAGTGCTTGAAGGGAACTCAAGACTTTGGACTCAAGTATACACAAGTGGGAGACTTCAGCATGATTGGATACCCTGATTCAGACTTCGATGGAGACATAGAAACTGGGGTTTCTACTTTTGGTTATGCTATGAGTCTTGGATAAGAAGCTGTCTCTTGGAGATCACGCAAACAATCAGTTCCCACAAATTCCACAATAGAGGTAGAATATGTGGTAGCAGCTGAGGAAATAAAAAAAATTGTGTGGCTCAGGAAAATTATGGATATTTGGAGGTAAAACAAGGACATTCGACTCTGCTCATGATTTAAAATGCCTCTACAATAAAGTTGGCCAAGAACCCAAAGTTCCATGATCGAACAAAGCAAATCAATACAAAATATCATCTGATTTGACATCATGTTGAGGCCAAAACAATCAATCTTCACCATTGTTCCACTAATGAGAAAACTACAGACATCTTCACCAAAGCATTTGGAAGAGAAAATCTTGAAAGATTCAGAATGATGCTTGGACTCACCAACATCCCTTTAGATCAAGGGGGGCTGGAATGTTGACACCTAATCATAGGGATTGGGTGAACAATTGTAAATAATGTAAATAATTAATAAGAGAAAATGAAGATTCATCAGGAGATGAAACTCAATAGTCACTCCCTCATGTATATAACTATGAACAACCCGAATTAATAAACATAATCACATTTGAGGAGTTACTTCCTTGCCTGACACACACAAACCCCCACCCAAGAAGGCTATCAACAAGCTTAAAAAGAAGGGGAAAACAAGCTACTCAAATACACATAAATGGGTAAAATATCTAATGTCCAAAGGATTGGGATTTAGAGGAACTAATCTACTGTAAATGATGTAGATAAATAGCGAAAATTAGAGGTGAAGAATGCTTCAAAGGATAGGAAAGAATCTCAAAAAACCTAGGACACTCAAGGGGATCCTAAGGGGGAAGGAAAAGTCAAACTCTAAAGGGAGTAAAAGGGTAAAGAAACCTATCCAATTGGGTTGTAAAAAAGTAGACAAAGCCCTAATAATTAGAAGTTGAAAGTGTTGTACCCTAGACTCCTCAACTCAACAAATATCTTCCTAAATGATGGAGGTGTACTCTAAACCCTAGGGGGACTTTTTCTTCCTCAATGAGAAATAAATTAGAGAATCCAGACCTAGGGGTGACTCTAAAAAGGGCCACAACCCTTCCAAGTACATACACAACATATTCGGCAAATCTGAAAAAATTCTAAAAAATTACGGAATGCGGATAATGACGTGAATAGTGTGTTAGAATGCAGAAAATTGGCCAAAAAGTGTATTCCATAACGCAAAAAAGGGGTAAAAAAAGTGCACTTTTCTCTTGGGACTCTCAGCTGGTAGATCTCACCGAGATTTTTTCGTCTCCTACTTGACTGGTACTTGGGACCTGCGAAAAGATGTAAAAAGCCAACATAATCCACATTTTTTTTTCCAGAAAAAGAAAGGAGATCTAAAAATAGAAATTGAGAGGCTAAAAATAATTGAAGAAAATACTGAAAACCACTGAAATGAGAGTCACCAAGGATCTAAGTTACTACACCAGTGGATTCTCCATTTATTAGTATAAATATTTCAGAAAGTTGTACCGAAAGTGATTCACTTAAGTCACTGGTGACAAGGGACCCTAACAACAAAATATTGTTGTTTACACTTCAGATCTCCAATGACAAAAGAAGAAAACCATGCAGCAAAAAGATCATGTGAAATCTAAAACATAGAACAACAATAAATAATTGATGCAATAACCCAATAGAAGAAGAATTTAAATGAATAATATTTTTATTAATAACACCTGGTGGAAAAGATTTACAACATGGGTCTATAAATCCCCCTCCATGGTATGGGTCCTTTTATGGCATTATGCTTCACAATCTATTTCTCTGTCTCAATATGTAAAAACACAAGAAAATATAGAACTCATCTGGGAGCTCAAATGACATGAGAGGATAGTGGTGACGATGATAGTGATCATGGTGAAGAATGAATGGAAAACCCTCTTATTTATGGCAATGTAGTGTGCTAGATTAGAAATTGGAAAATAATAAAATATTATTGACCAAATCAAGATCTAACCATTAGGAATAGTTTATTATATTTTTTGGAGAGGAAAAAGATATTCAAAATGGTCGAATATTCTTATTTAGAAAATGGTTAAAGTAATTAACAAATAAAATTATTTATTAATCACTTTTCAAGGATTAAGAAAAGTGTGAATTTGAAATAATCATTAAATAATAGTTTAACAATTATTCCAAAAATATGATTAAGGAATAATGAATAAATAATGATTTATTTAATTATTCTCATGGCTTTTTTTGGTTTTTTTTTTAAATATTTTAATAAAAATGGTTTACTAAATTATTTCATATGGTGAAAGTGATTTTATTATGCTAAAATTAATCATATATGGTGTATTTTGATCTACCTAGTTAGGAAGGGCTAGTTGATCATTTTTTAGGTGATAACAACATTATCAAATATCCACAATATGTAAAATGTTATTCCTATCCATCTATATCCATTTTTAAGTCAATATAGTCATGTGGAATCAATTTATTTCTTGGAAAATGATAAATAGAAACAAAAAAGATACAAAAAATGCATATAATACAAACATATTCATCAACCCTTAAATTAGTCATTATCACATGCGAAGCATAGTGATGGCTACTTTTAAGTGAAACACAAAAGCGAACCACCCGCTTCAGCCTTATCATTTGTGGTAATGCATAATTAGTACTCTATAATTTGAGAATTATTAATGAATTACACAACATAAAATAAAAGTGATTGATAACACAAAAAGCATTAGAATGTAGGGAACTTCCTTCCTACTTTTTTCTGATGTCAAGATCCAAGATTTCTAGCCTTCTTCATAAAAACAATATTTAGTCACAGACCTAGTTCTTGCATGCCCTACATTACCATGAGATTAGTAGGAGGATAACCTCATACTTTCATGTTTCATAGCTAGATCAGAGGAATAGGAGACAGGGGGATCTTCAAAGTATTACAAACCATAGAGTAGTGAGACAATATGCCTCCCCTCAACCTTTTGTTGACGGTGTTGGAAGCTGCCAATAGGGAAGGGGGTATCCCAATGTGAAGTCCCAATTAGAAACTACACCATTTCGAGTAGGAGCCCCAAATGGAATATGATCGATTTCCAAAGTGGTGGTTTCTAAGATGTGGCCTCGCCGCAATAAAAACATAGAATTATATATACATGACTTTGGTGGAAAAAGATGTATAAACTTTGTGTAGTGTCAAATGTATGTGTGATAGATTCGACCAAATTGAAAGGAAAACAATGATCCCCTTAGAAGCATGTAATAGTACTTTGTTTAAATGAGATGCGTGAGCAATAAAAGAGAACCAATAGCTAACCTACAAAATAGTTCACAAGATAACAATGATCGTAATAACATAACAATATGCATTCAACAAGATTCATACTAAATAAAATGAAATAGTTCATCACCATTAGCATAAATGAAAAACCATATATAAAAAATATAACAAGAATAGTCTTACGACATCCACATCATATGCATGATGATAGGTTGGCTCTGATATTTTATTAAAGAGTGAAAGCACCAGACATACATTTATAATTGATAATACACTAGCTCTAATAGTGGAACATGAAGTCAACACTTTCTTATCCAAAGAAAAATAATCCTCCTATGCTAAACTAGAAAAGCCAAGGCTCCAAACAAAGCTTCGAAGCCCTTTGCTTGAGTTATGATGGTGTATTTATAACATATGAGATGAATCTTCATATCCCTTTGTGACTTTTGAGCTAACCTCATGACTCTTTGACTTCCTTTTTCTTTCCCTAATCTAATGAATTTTCATATTCCACAATTGACACTTGGACTTCTACTTACACATTTATTTCAAATATAATATTACAAAAACCAATATGAGACGAAATAGGTAGAGCCTAATAGGACAAGCCTAATAAGACAAAATAAATATGTCAATCTTGAGTTTGAGGAAAATCTAGCTCATCATCTTCGACTTGTAAATATTTAGTCACATAATGATGCCACACTATGTATTGTGTGACGATTTCATCAAAATTTGTAAGAAGACTAGGCTAAAAGCGGAATCTATCCTCCAGTACATCTAGGTAGACAGTCTTGGAACCAATTTGAGTTTCCTTCTTCAATAAGGAAAACATAGTATTGATCTTAGTAGGGCCACCGATATACTTATGAATGATATGTATATTTATCTCTAGGTCCACTTTGGTAGAAATCTTCTTCAAGTGGTGCAAGTACTGAGAACCTTCCAGCCTTACCACATTTTTCCCCTTTGCTTCTATGAATGACTAGACTGAAGTGATCTTGTGAGATTTCTCCAGAGATTTTGCACATTTGTACAACCATGCATAGGAAGACAAGATGTTGTCCATCAAAGTGTTGAGTTATTTGTTGCTTTGTATAAGAATTATGAATTTAACTTTCTCCAACTCATCTTGTTCTCTTGTTTTCTTAACCAACACCAGCAGTGAACCTCTATGCTTCATAACCCATTCATGGACTGAAGTGATGGCTATATGAATGACCTTCAAAGCCTTATAATTCTCCCATGGTTTCTTATGCATGCCATGTAAGGGGACAACTACTTCATGCATGATGACCAACTCCTCATCAAGGTTCATCATAGTTTCTTCCAATTCTTGCAATTCACCAAATACAACTTCCTTAAGCTCTTTCAAGTACACATCTTCAGGATCCAACTTTTCAGTTTCTTCCTAGAGTTGTTCTATCTGTTGTCACACAACTTCCACATTCTTTTCCATTTTCCTATTTTCTGCACTCAAATATTCGATATTGGCCTTAGAATCTCCTACAAAGGCCAAGTTGGTTGTGGCAATAGTTTTAGGATTCTTTCTAGTGTCCATGAAAATCACCTTTTATGCATTGATGAAAGTAGGATGTGTGAGGTCATTAGAAAAATGCTTCTTTGTCACTTGCATAATTTTCCTGTGAAATGCATTGAAAGTTAAGCTGCAAATATCCATGACTATATTGTCATTAAGAATAGGAATTTCCTACTCATCGCTTGGAGCTTGCCAATTTGTAGGGGTAGGTGGAGACTGAATGATAATCTATTCTATACTAGGCGTAACATCAGCATCCTAATTTTTTTGGTCTTGTTCTACCTCCAAGTCTTGAATGGTTATTAACTCTTCGATCTCTCGGGAAAGTTCTTGATCCCGCTATTGTTTACCCTCTTCTTCATGTAGGTGATTCTATTGTTCTTCTTCTGCTTGCTTCAACATTGTTTCTTCTTCCTCCTTTCTTCTCATTTATTCTTCTTCTTGCATATGCCTTTCTTCATGTTCTATCTTTTCATGTTCTTCCTTCTGTCTTTGCTCTTCTTCCTGCCTCTTCTGCTTCCTTTTTCTCTCTACTACCATAACCACTTTCAAAATAGTTGGATTTTCTTTGAATTTATGACTTTACTCCTCTGCTGGACTATGAGAAACCTTCCTCTTATACTTTATGCTCACTTCTTTGCTCTTGTCCAATTTCCTTTGTTCCAGATTAGTATCCCATTCTCGAGTCACTTGAGCAGGAATTTCCTAGCTGACTAGTGCCTGGGGAGTAGCGGCATTATAGTAGTTCTTGATCTCCTCCTCCTCTAGTCTAGAGTAGGTCTCACATGGCTAGTTAAAGTGTATCTTGGCACAATTTTGCCTCATTAGGAGAATTTGGAGGTCTAAAATGAGTCTCCTAATAAAATAATAAAATAATAGCTAAACCAATAAAATAATATTTATGAATTTTCAATTCACTTTTTGCACCAAAATCCATGTAACCATGGTTAAATTCAGTTGAAAAGTTGTACCAAAATAAAATTAATAAAAAAATTGTATTGATGTGACTATAAATAAAAATGAGCTTTTCAAGAAAAATACATTATCATTGAACAACTAATGCATTTGTCCTTTGTACTTTAACAAGGCCACATAGCAAGCGTTCCCTGTTGCCTAGTTTAATTATTGAACTAATTAGCATATTTGAACTAAGGAAAATTTTAAATATGGAAGTTTATCTTAAAATTTAGAAACCTTGGCTAATCTTACTAGTCCCTAATATGAAAATTGTAAAATTTTTGGCAATATTTTTGTAAAATATTTATATTTCTAATGATTTTATATTAGTCTATATAAAATTTGGGGATTTTTAAGGTAAAATCATTTTATAATATAAAATGTGGGTGAATCAGTTTTAGAAAAAATACAAATGGGGGAATCTTTTTTTTGGAAAAAACATGGAAAATTAGCCCACCTGCGAATATTAGCCCCTAAAATTTTCCCTGATTTGAACAAGGGTTAAATTCGTTGATTTGTTTAAATATGGTTAAATTGGAGTCAAAAACAATGAAAGAAGTGAGCCAATGACAATTATGATTAGAGCATACAATGTATTTAACTCAAATTTGAATTTTTTTACAAAAAAATATGACTAGGCATTTCACAGTTTGCATATTAGAGACTAATATAATTTTCTAGGGTTCTTAAATATTAAGATAAATTTAAATCCTTAAAATTGTTATTAAACCTTATATATATATATATATATATAATATTAAAGAAAATGAAAAATAATGTTTCACTCCAATATTAACGTTGATTTTCTTATCTTTAATTTCATATTTCTTAAACACTTATAAAAATATATATATATATAGATTTTCCGATTTTAAAAACAAAATGTAAAATAGCTATTTTTATTAGACATACACACCAGATAAAAGTAAAATATAAACCTATTTTTCTTACTTAAACATAAAACTTATTTTTCTTACTTAAACATAATTCTTTTGCTAGTTAAACGATGTATTGTTAATTTATATTAATTTTTTTAACTAATATCATTTATTTTCATTTTAGTTTATTGATAATGTTTCAATTACACAAGTTATTATATTTTGTGATATGTTTTAATAAAAAACACAATAATAAAAAAGAAAAATAAACCCATGCATGGAGTACATTGAAATATTTGATTAAACAAATATCTCATTATAAAACTAGTTTTTATTTCTTTCTTGAAAAGAATAGTTTAGTATAAGATTTATAATCCAACACAAATTGAAGCATCCAAACAAAACAATGCAATAAGTTTCATGTATTTAAAAAAGGAAATCAAAAAATAACTTGATTTTAAAAATATTACAAGATTTGAATGCTACTTAATATGATCGATAGAGTAGATTAATTAGTTAAAGCTAATGAGTTAATTGTGTTGTCATGGAAAAACAAAAATACAAAGTCATTTAATTAAATATAAAAAAATAATTAATTTGTAATTTAATGGGAAAATAAAAACATAAAATTAATTTAATTGATAAAATATAAATCAAATATATTAATTTTCTCAAATTATAAAAGTAATTAATAAAGATAAAATTAATAAAATTACATGGAAGGTAAAAACGAGAGTTGTTCAACTTTTCTAAAATTACTAAACGTCGTTAAAAAGACAAAGTCAATGAAAAAACATGGAAAATAAAAGATGAGAACTTCTGAGGATATTACCTACTGTATTTATAAGTAGAATGTTCATCTTTTCAGCATTTTTCCCATGCTTTCAGATCAAAATTTGAAGTTTAAAGACGTGTATTTTGTTTATATGTTGAATGTTATGGCCTTGCTAAAATTGAATTATATTGCCATTTAATTCAGATACTTATATGATTAAATGTAAATGAAAAAAACGTGTTAGATGCTAGAAATTTAAGGAAATCTGTCAATTTCTTTTGATGTTACATTCATAATTTAAAGTGATTACGCAAAACTTTTGTCGATTTACTTTGAGGAGGAATGAACGATAATTTTTATTTATGGATAGAACAACACATGATTACAAGCAGATCACGAAAAAGCAGAGGTCATTAAATCTGAAGCCCTGCAAACAATACACAACAATCTGCATATAACATGAATGCCAAAATATATCGTTATGTAACAACTTTAGAGTCCACTCTCCTAAACAGAGGCAAAAACAGAAGATAGAGCAACATGTCATTACATAAAAACTCTTAACAACAGCTGGGCTATATGTGAGAACTACCAACAAAATGGAAAGTGTTGGCATTAATCCAGGGAGCTGGTAAGATCATGATTCAGATTTGAGTGAGGTGAATCAGGTGGACAGGCTGGAATGAACAAATAAAAAAGACCACTATTGACATTGTCTGGAATTTCATTCTCTCGAGTCTCAATAGCCTTGGATGTATCTTTCGGTTCTTGGAGAACTAGCATCCCAGTTGGAAAGTTGATATGTAACACCATTGCATGCATTAGAGGTTTGCATCCATTACATGTACGTGACTGAAGAATTCCATCAGATCATGAATTTTCTTTCAACACAGGTTCCAATTTCCAGTTTAATTGCTTGGACTGGTTGTAAAAGTGCTAAAGACTACGCTGAACAGATTTGTAATGATTTGGGAAAGCACTTGAAGAACAAGTTGTTGGATATTCACTGTGAGTCTAAAGTGTTGATGGCTGAAGTTATAGACACATTATTTATGGAGTCTCCATTATGAAGATGGGTTCACCTTGGTGATTTGTAATAACTCCTGTAATGCCTTCCCTACCGGGGTTGCTCTTGGACAACCTGTTGAAATGTGATTTGAAATTTGCGAAAGGGTGTGGTGTGTCCAGATTCCAGACATCAAGAAGCGCAGCTGAAGTTGTTTAGAACATGTTTCAAAGATGTGTTTGTGTCTATATCAACAACCTTCTCAGCAACTATCTGTTTTTCATCAGAGTAAAGTGCATGTGTCCAGCTTCGAATGTTTGGCTTCAATGGCCTCTTTCATGTTACTATAGATGTATAATTGACATGCACTAGAAAGAGTTTGACTCTCAGAAATTCATCCATAACATTCAATTCAAAGCGTCACTAGATTCCAAATATGATTTAGATGTGTTAGTTTTCTAGAATCCAGTTCAGATTTAATGTCTAATAAATTTTCTGAGAACAGAAATAAAATGATTTCTTAACATCATGCATATGTATCTAATTTTCTCAGAACAGAAATAAAATGATTTGTTAACATCATCCATATGTATCTAATTTATTTGTCTTCTAGTTAACATTAGTAGATTTCAAAAAATGCATGAAAAATATAACAAGCATTTGTGGAAAGAAATGTCAAGGGCTAGAAGTGTAGAAGTAGTAGGTTGTAGCTCAATAACAACATTAAAAATGAAAATGAGAGTATAGGTACCATGTTTTTTTAGTTTACAGAACATAACAGAAAATAGGAAAATGCAAATAGCTATTATCTATAGACACCAAATTGAAACTGTGATTTTTCAAAACATATATGTAATGACGAAGTTATAAATGTTGTAATTGTTTTATCAAATTTGGAATAAAATAAGTTGAAAATTTTCACTATAATGCTCATTTTCCTTTCAAGATTTGTCTCTTAAGTTCTGTGATATCACGAAGTCTTCTTTTTGAACAATGGCCAACCCTGCAATGAGAGAGATAACACAAAATTCTTATTATGCTTGTATAAAAAAAAAATGAAGAATTTTGTTATATGATTAAAGACTGAAAGTCAAAGAATGGAGTTGTTACCTAGCGAGAAAAGACAAACTTGCTGGTTGAGATTTCTTTTGCTTGTTGCTGTGAATCTCATTGTCGCCATTTAGAGTGAAGATACCTTGAACTTGAGATTGCGCAACATATAAATTGTTTTCTTTTTTTGCAAATATTCTTGGTAAGATATTGGCAACAACTGCATTAAAACTAGTCTATTTCTAAGGCAACATCGTAATGTGTTGTTATCAAGAGTTCTTATAAGGCAGTGGATACAATGCAGAAAGAGAAGAGTATTTTGTTTGCATTTAGTGCAAAATGTTGACATGTCTTCTATAATTACAACTAATGAGATTGGGCAACTACAAAGTGCACACACATGTTCAAATGCTGTGGAATATGCATTTGCAACTAGCAGTGTTCCTTTCACCTGCTAGAAAAGAAAACTAGTAAGTAAATGTATAATGGAAAATAAGAAATTGTGTAATTAAAAAAAAAAACAGATTGTTGTGTATGTAGTTACCTGGTTTTGTCTGTCAATTAGTTTTCTGAGATCTTGTTCTATTTCAGTATTCAAATTTTTGATGAATGTGGCCTGTGTTGTATGGAATGTTATTTCCTTGAGGTATTTTCTTTTTGTTATGTTTTTGAAGAGCATAATCAATATTTCTCCATTTTGCAGTCTCTGTTCAATTTCATTGTAGATAGGTAGCAAGTTTTCAAATAGTTGTAGTTGTGACATAAAGGACAGAAAGAAGAAATCATGTTTTTGCATAAAGACAATAAATAAAGATTCATAAATCTTGTGGGTGAATGGTGTAAGGCAGAGCATCTTACCGAGGCCATATCATCTTGAGAACTTCCATATTTAATTGAAATGTATATTGCATGCCAACTTTTTAAGTTGTTACAAGTGCTACCACTGTTGCTATTGGGAACATTTCTATGCTTTCTCCCAATTGTTTTATTGTTTCATTTGGAGAAAAATTGTTTTATGTACAGAGTGGGTTGATGTTTTCTATAGCGCTTGTGTTGTCTAATAACAAAATGTGATCACAGTCACTACAATCACAATTTTTTTTTGGCAGAATCTGGAAATTTGTCACTACAATTCATTTTCCTGGAAATATCTTTTGATTATGTTTTTCAAAGAGTTCATTTGGAACAGCCAATGTGATTTTCATCAATCCCTTCTGATTTGTCAGATTTACACACAATATTTGACGCGTTTTTTGTGCTTTATCAAGAAATGTGTTGTAGACAACCATTACATCACCATGGAATAATTTTTGAGTTTTGTGCATATTCAATTCTTCAATTGATATTGCAATTGCTGATAGTGCATTTGTACTATGCACATATGAAAAAAATTAGAGTCAATTGCAAAGAAACAATGTTGATGTGTATACTAGAATGTGACAAGTGAAAATAACTGATACGCATGACTTCACTTACCTTGTTTCTTCTTTTGTTACTTGTTTTTCTTGCTCCAATGCTGTGTTGATTTGTTGTTCAAGGTTGCAAGGTGTTTGTTTCATTGCAAATAATAATGAGTGGAAAATGGAACTAGTGATATTGGGGACATGAAAAGCAATTCTATATATATATTTGGTGAACTGATATTTAGAATAGTATATGTATATAATTTCCTTTTGCGTTTTTGGTCGTTCGAGCTTTGATCCATTTTAGCTATATAAGAGAAAAAGAAATTGCATTAGTAGTTTCTTTGGATATGGATACAATAGATGCTTGCAAAAGAAGAGTAATGAATGGTTAAGTTTCAATGAAAATAAAAGGGGAAAGAAAATGATATTAATTGTAGATATGGAAAGAGTTCGATGTGTTTTGTGATTCATCTGCATGTACATGGTCCATTATGAGACATATTGTGTCATGATCTGACCAATATGTATCTAGCTTGTAAATCTTGTAGTTGTTTGTTATGTTAGACCATACATGATCAATGAGTGATGTGTGCACATAGGCATTTGTATCTAGTAGGAAATGGAGGTTGTGGCTATGCATATAGTCTTTTACTGTCTTTGTTCTAGCGTTATGTTCACGCATGTTAACATTGAAATCTCCTACGATGATTATTGGTTTACTAATAGATATATTGAAAAATGTTTTTTCAAGAATATCTACTATATTGGGCAATGTGGCATAGGGTGTTGTGTAAACATTAACAATTGTAATTTTCATTCCATGTAGAATGATATTTGTCATTAATGATTCTACATTGTCCTCTTGAAATTGCATATGCTCAACAATTGTTATATTTTGTTTCAAACATGTGAGCAATCCATATTTATAATGGCTTGATATGCAATTAAATGTTTTGAACTTTTGTTGCAATATTTCTTGTTTCGAATGTGTTTCCTGTAAACACAGAATATCAGCGTCCATTAGATCATAGTCATTGAGGACATCATTGATATAAGTTTCTAGGTTGTGAGTGTTTAGAGAGAAAACTGATGTGAATAAATGTTTATGAAAATATTGATAATTGTAATCTAGTTCCCATTTTGCAAATTGTCGTAGACGGTCCATTTCAGCTGCTATTTTTTGCTTGACTTTGAAATTTTCTTTCTTTAGTGGTTTTAATAGGAATAATGATTGCATGTTTCTAACACGAGACAAGGTTGTATAGACTAATCCATGAGTTCATATTCTAGTAGGATCAAATGCAAGGTTGTCTAGAGTAAGGCCTTGTGATCTATGGATTGTTTGAGCACATGCCAATTGAACAAGAAATTGTTTTCGTATTTTGATATAGCCTGTTTTTGCTTGTGTTGTTATTGGTTTTGCTATTCGCAATATGGGGATCCAATCTTTGGAAATGCCTTCACTATAGAAGTGAGCCAATTTTTTTGCTTGGAAATGCCCTATGTTTGCATTGAAGAACTTGATCCATATGATATCAATTTCATTTGTTTTTGTATAGGCTTTAATGATTCCATCTACTCCATTAACAAGGCCATCTTGTGAATCATAATTTCCAACATATATCTCAACTAACATGTTTAATTTTACAACTATTTGTGAAGGCAATGTTGTTGTATGTAAATGGGAAGGAAAATCACCATGGTTTTCTTCTTCTTGATCGATTGCATTGATAAAAATCTCATCTCCAGGAACAATTGACAACATTTTATTGTTGTGCAAAGTGACATCTTTATTTTTATAAAAAAGATAGGGGAAAGCGAGGTCTATAGGTGCAGGTCTAACACAATTTTTGTTCAAATATTGCAAATCATCTTTTATTTGAGTGTTTGTTCGCATTCTATTCAATCAGCTCATCTGTTTGACGCATTGTAATATGCATTTCATAACACTTTACATTTTCTTACCAAAAGTCATATGGGACTCGTTGTTGGTTGAGAATATGTGGTTCAAATATCAAGGAGTCTTGTATAGGTTGTGCTTGATAGAGATCACCACAGAAAATGATATCGACATTTCTGAAATATTTTGTTTGGACATGTTTTATGTTCCTTAAGCGATCATCAATGCAAAACAAGAACCAACTTCCAAGTAGGGAAACCTCATCAATGAAAACTAATTTCAATTCTTGGTAAAGTTTTCCAAGTGCATCCAATGTTTCATTGCTAAGCGATGTGGGGTCAGAGTTGTTAAGGCATAAGCAGTGTAGAGTGGACTATTGTACCACCTGAATTATATGCAACTTTCCCTACGTATGCTAGTATCAAACCCTTTGGTTTCAAAGGATCAGTTGAATGATGCGCATCATAAAGTCGCATGAGCATTTGGAAGATAACTTTTGTTCTGAATGTTTTGCCAGTTGCACCTCCTCCAAACAAGAATAAATACAGTGCTTTGTACATGTCCATACGCTTTTTCATTGCAATGTCTTTGGTAATTGCTTGTTGTTCTCTATTGAGAATTCTTCTTAATCTATGATATTCTGCATTTGTGAGTAGAAATGGATGCTTTGATAACTGGAATTCGATATTTAGTTTTATTTTTCTTTCATGGTGATGGGAATGTTGTAAATCTATTTCCAAGTCATATTTTTTGCTAATTTTTCAGTGGTTCTTTTCTTTTTCATTGTATCAGTGGGATCTTTGGTGCTATTTTGGATGCCTTGAATGAAATTTTCTAAATCACCCCATAATGGGTTGATATTATAAGTGAAATTGGACTCATTTGTTTTTATTGTGTTGTCATGTAACATATAAGCAACTTCCCATGATAGCAAGTTTTTTATCAATGTACTTTCACTTTTTTCAAATGGCACATATAGCAAAAGCTTTTCTCTGCAATAGTTTTCATAGTCAGTGTGTTTTTTGTATTTCACGAATCGTATGACTTTTGGTTTTTTCCTTTTCGAAATGGGTGTGCCATTTTTGTTGTACATTGAAGCAAATTCAGCAAGGCATATATGTTTAATAGCATTAGGTCGATTGATATAATAATCAATAATGGAACTACACATGACATTTTTGGAGTTGTCATCTTCCTATTTTAGCAAGAATGATGGTTTGAGGATAAATGTACATTCGTCCACTGGCACTGTGTTTATGAATATGCATTCTCGTGAACTATGATTCAATGGAAGAGAAAGTGTTATATGGACTGCTTGTTGAGCTGAGATCTGTTGGAGATTAAGCAAAGCATTGCCCAATGAGCGTATCATTTCAATAGCATTTAGCTTGCTCTTTTCATGTTCTCTTCTTATCCTTTTAAATGCATTTGTCATTGATTTGTCAACTTTTGTCATGTAAGAAGTGAAATATGATGCAGTTGCATATGCATTAAGGACAAATTGGGCATCACTATTTGCATTCCATAGCTTTGGCATATTCGTGGCAAAGCTATTATTCCAAGTGTGCGAGGGTTTTCATTGCAATAAAATCATTGGTTGCTTCAATGTACTTTGTATTGCCAAGATGTAATCAGTTTCAATTAAATGCAATTCATCCAAAAACTCGTCAAATGTGTTTTTGCTATTATATTGTTTCTTTTCCAAGATGTTATATATGAATTTTGTTTTTTCATTTAATGTCTCATCTACCAATGCAATATGTTCAAGAACTTTTGTGCTTTTGATCGGTGGCATTGGGAAGGTATATCTGCAATGTGATTTTTTCCTCTTTTTGCAACTTCTTCTATGGTGGTGTTCATGTATTTTTGCAAGATATGGATCAAGGTGATCTATGCTACAAGTCAAGTAATTGTCAACGAAGTTTTGAATGTTAGAATTACTATTAACTCCATATATTGGTGCATTTTTTACCAATAACAATCCATGTCCATGTTCGCTTCCTCTATTTTGAAATTCAGTTACAAAGTAGTAATCAACTATCTCTCTGAAGAATGTTTTTTCTTTATATATCATTTTTTAAGGCATTAATTCTATGCCTATAATAACTAGTACAACTTATTGTATTTTTTCTTATGAGATAGTCGATGTTATAGTCTTCTATAGTTTCAATATGTTTTTTCGTTTTCCTTTTGCTATGTAATTTGGTCAATGTATTGACCAATGGAGCCCATCAATGTTCAACACTTGTAAATGTGACGAAGAACGTTGGAGGGCCTTGTTGACGTATCATGGAAAATATATTTTTCTTCATTTGTTGTAGGTAATCAGGAGAAATTCTTATGTGCTTAAAATCAATGTAACCAATGTCACCTTTAAGAATATTGTCCAAGTTTGGTTTATATTTAACGTATTTTTCTAGTAACTTTCTTCCCTTTAATTTCCCTTTTCTAATTCTTATTGAAATGCATGCAAGGACATTTTCAATTATTATTCGAAATGTTTTTAAAAACAAATTTGTTGTGTGGTAAGAGAAGTCACCAATATGGTGCATTAACTCCCATTGTGTAGTTTTTTGGTACCAAAATCTCTCTACAATGTCACCATTACATGAGTCTCAAAAAAAGAGGGTTGGAAAGTTCATTTCTCCTACATATTTGTCTCTGAAAATTCCAAGGGGACGCTAGCCTTCACCTGGAGAAATTTCAATGAGATTGTCTTCTAAATCGTGGATGCATTGGGATACTATGTATTCGTGCACTAATGTTTCAGTTGTCATTTCATTTTCTTAATCGCTAGTTGTTTGATCTTTGTCTTCAATGTCACTATTTTCAATTGGAGTGTTTGAGGTAGTTGATTGTAGGATGCTATCCCAATTTTTATTTATGTGTATGTTTTCAACTCTATAAAGGTGTTGAGAACATAGTTCCTTCAATGTTTTCATGACAATATGCACACAAACTTTTCCTATTTGAAATGCATTTTTATATTCCAATCGTCTTTTCAATGCAACAACAATTATTGTTGTGTTTTCCATAGATTGTGATAGTGCAGTTTGAACAATGACTATTTGGACAAGAACATTGATGATCAACCCTATTAAACCCATTTGTGATTGTTTGTGGCCCCATTGTCTTATTTTTGCAAATGCAATTCTTAATGTTATAAGACGTTCTTCAAGTTCTGAGAGTTTGGCTACAACTAGCAATGGTTTGTTTCGCCTAATGTTCTCAGGTACAACAAATTGTGGAAATTTTCCATTTCGAAGTGTTGTTTTGCAAACCTTGCATATTACTTTGTTGGGCATATTTCTATCATTCTTAGATAAATTTACATATATTTGTTCGAAGTATTTTCCAATCCTTTCCATATTCTTGTGAAACTTCAATTGTTTAAATATTGGACATTTTTGCTGAGGTGTGTCCTCTATGTTGGCTAGGTAAATTGTTATAGGGTTTTGCTTGGATAATCAATTATGTTTATTATGTGATTTTTGTTTGCATAAATTCTTATATTTTTTTGTCTGTAATCATGCTAGTTGTTTTAATATACGTACATTGACCCTATTATTTCTATCTTTGTCATTGGCGTAATACCATATTGCAATTTGTCTTCATGCACATGTGCATTTTTTGACATAGGTCCATGTTGTGTGTGCTATGACGTTGTTTCTATTGGAATAATTGGACAATCTACATTGCTTCTATTGTTATGTTCATCTATTGGCAAAGGTGCGTAATGTTTGTGAAGTGAATCTATTTCAAATGACACTATATTGTATGTTTGACTTGAAAAGTTATTCTGTGATTTTTTTTTTGCATAAATTCTTATATTTTTTTGTTTGTAATCATGCTAGTTGTTTTAATCTCCATACATTGACCCTATTATTTATATCTTCTATCATTGGCGTAATACCATATTGCAATTCGTCTTCATGCACATGTGCATTTTTTGACATAGGTCCATGTTGCGTGTGCAATGACATTGTTTCTATTGGAAGAATTGGACAATGTACATTTCTTCTGTTGTTATGTCCATCTATTAACAAAGGTGCGTAATGGGTGTGAAGTGCATCTATTTCAAATGACACTATATTGTATGTTTGACTTGAAAAGTTGTTGCATTGGTAGTAATTGACAATGCTCCTAGTTACAGAGGACCATTCTTGTATGTTTACTTTGAATAATATCATTGCCCATTGCAAATAAAATGGCCCGCCTTCTATTCCACCTTTTTCAAATGGCATTGCCATATTGATAAGGTATGTTTTCCAATTTGCAACTTTTTTTTGAGTTTGTATGACATCTTTTGATAGATATTTTTGTACGCAATGCAATAAAGCGTTTGCATTGCACATGATTGAATTGTAGAATGACTTCACAATGAAAAGTCTTAAGATTTCTATGTCAAATTCAGGTGCAGTAAAATGACAAAGTGCAAATAACATGCTATCTCCACAAATGGATATAGTGTTTGTTGCTTTATGCAATCTATGGCCTTGCATTCATCATTCATTATTTCCCAATAGGTTTGTAATCTTTGCAAGGAGGAGGAAGGTATTCATTGCATATTACAATTGACTGAGCTATTTTTTTTTACAACAATGGTTCATAGTGCCCATTAGAGGGGTTCTCATCATGGAACAATATATGCAATGGATTTGTCATTTTGTTTGAATTGAATAACAAATACCTCTTATTTTGTTAATGACCAAATTCCTATTGATAGAGTTGAAAACATACACATAAATAAATAATTTAAGAGATGGTAGGAAAATTATTCTTGTCATTGAACGATACTATTCATTACTAACCAAAAGAAAATTAAAATCTAGTGAATTAACCTAAATAAATGTATAAACATTGATAGCATGAGACATATTCATCTTAAAATCTAAAACACATAGAACAACACACAGGAAAAGAAGTTACAATTACCAAACTGCACAAAAGGAAACCAGAGACAAGAGAAAAGTACAAATATTGCAAGAAGCCATACCTTCAATAAATTGCACAAATGCTACAAATGTTCTTTCGCAACCAGTTCCTGCTACCTCTATTTTTCTAGTGATTTCGCTCAATGTGAGCTCCGCTACGTCGTGAATTCAATACTGCAATGACCTAGTAAGTTCCAGAAATGAACGACTAAGATTGAGCGAGTGCAAGTTGTAAACACAAATCAATGGTCATTTTTCTTATCACGATAAATCTGCACAAGTTACTCATTGGCTATTGCATAATAAATTTGCATAAGATATTCAATACATTTTGAGAAAGTTTAAACAAATGAGTAAACTCTGTTACTGGAAAGAAGCTTAAATATATCAATTAAGTAGGAAAAAGAAATTAAGTATACGGTGTACTCTCATAACAAGAATAAGCTTCAGATGTATCAAGCACATCATCAAGATGTGCTCAAAATTGGTGAATTGAGCGAAGTTTCAATTTCTGTAGTCCTTATGGCTTTTAATCTTGTAGCAGGGATGCAAATGTCATAATGTGTTCTTTTCTCATGGTACTTTTTTATTGCAACTACACATACATGTAGAACATCAGTTAAAATATGAAATTTGAAATTTCATGAAATCAGTGATTACTGATTTGAGTAACTTCAATTTTCTTTTCAATTTTTAAAATATGAAATTTGAAATTTCATAAAATCAGTTATTATGATATTGGAAATTTTAAGTTAGTGATTTCATTTAATTTAAATATTTTTAATTTGTTTTTCAATTGTTAGAATTTATAATTTTCTAAAATTAATTATTATTAAAGAGATGGATGATTATGTAGTTATATTATATATCATAAATACGTGTTATATTTGTTATATATATTGTAAATATGTTACTTATTATATGAACTATAATATATAAAAAAAAATGCATAACATATATAATAAACACAATACACCTTGTATATAACTACATATATAACGCAAAACAATAAAACATAAATAGTCATGAAGAGACCACGTAAATGGTAAACCCACAGGCCACCAATCAATGTTTACGATGCGAAATTTAATAGATAATACAGGGCGGGCTTGCTATACAAATTCCATATCATGAAAACTATTGAAAGGTTAATAAATATCGCAATGAGTTTTACCATCACATTGTTTGTCACTCAAATCCCGCATTGATCAGTCAGTCCAGATCACAGATAAAATCAGATCACAGGGTTTCTACCGATAACTCATACCATCGCTGGGCCGTGAACCGCGATTGTCAATTAACATCAAATTTTATTTAACGATAATCACCAGAGGGTCTGTAGGTCCAGGGCTCATTAACGTATTTCTATTTTCGTGATCTTCATTCATTGGTAATAAAAGCATCAATGATATTAAATGCATTTATAGATTTACGGTTGAAGTAATGTGGACTTGATGTTAAACGCGACAGAGATTTCGCCCTTCGGTAAGTTTATGAATCCTGAAATTTGAAGGTTTGTTTTTTTAACTTTACTTTCCAATTAAATTTGTGTAATTTGGTAGGGATTTATGAGGTTTGTCCCTAATTTGGCAGGGATTTCTGAAATTTGTCCCTAATTTTGTAAGAATTTCTGAAGATTGTTTTGAATAAGAAGTTTGAGTTGTGAATTCAAAAATTTTCAAATCACACACTTTAAATAATAAGATCCTACCAAAATTTACTTCAAAACTACCCAACCTAGGATAGTTAGAAAACGCCCAAATATTTCATGCTAATTCAAGCCTGAGCTTTAACTATTCGTATAATTTAAATCATTGATGCCAAAGATTTTGAAATTTAGCATTCCAATCAGCATCTCGATAATTAATTAGTTACCGGGCCGGAAAATATTTGACGCTTTGCCTCTATCTCCGGCCTGGATTTTGTCTGTCTGCCAAATTTGGCATACATGAAGGCTTCCCGTCGTGAATTCATAGAAGATTTCCTCTAAATTACGAGATTCATGTCTTAGGAGTTGGAAGGTTAGTACAGGGTTTGAATTTGAATTTTTGTAGTGATTAGGTTTCCAGCCAGGAAATTCATAAAGCCGTTGTGATCAGGATGACAGCTGAAGTCAGATAACGATTTTGGAAGATACGGTTCAGTTTTAGCGTTTTTTTCTGGAATAAAATGGGTTGGTATTACCGTAGAAAGATATTTACATAGACACCAATAGAGCTCCCTCTAAGTCAAAAAAGGACACCAATAAAGCTCAGCCACTGGTTTTTTAGCCTTGCTGGTGCACCCTGCACTCGGTGGGATGTATGAGATCGGCAGAATTTAATGTAGATTGGTAATAGTAATAAATTGGTTGAGACTTAAAAATATGTGTTTTATAATTCTGTTTAAATCAGTTTGATACGATATATATTAAGGAGTTTTCATATGAATTTGATTATGATTTAAATTCTAAAATAAGAAAAGAAAAATAAATTATTTTTCTGTTTGCATTTCATTTTTATATTAATTATTTGTAAAATTAATATAAAATTTAAGTTATTATTTTAATATTGTTTCCGATATTTTATAAGTTAAAATGATTTTAAAATAAACATTATATTTGATAAATTAAAAATAAAATTTAATATAATAAGATTAAAAATTTATCTGAAAAACATAATTGAAAATGTAATATACATATAAATGTATATTAGTAAAAATCTATGGTTTTATGGATCACTAATATCTTATATATACTTATTATTTTAAATAATATAATTTTCCTTTGAATAAATAGTGAAGATGATATGATTTTTTATTAAACAGCTTCAATCATGACCAATAATAACCATTATCACAAACAACCAGCATTATTCATTACGTAGGGAAACATAAAACAACCAGCATTATTCATTACGTAGGGAAACATAAAATAGTACAAAATAAATGATCGACGTTGAGATGCCCATAGAAGGTATCTTTCTGATTGATCCATCATTGATTTTGGGTTTGCCAATTTTGGGTTTGCCTGATCATGGATTTAATTGGATGCTGCAATTGGTGGATTATTTTTTCAGAGTGAAAATCATCATATTATATATTAAGGAAATATAAAGCAGATACATAAGAGCCAATTGCAGGCGGATGCCATCAGTTCTATACATTATGGATTATGCAATTGCTGCAATTGGTGGATTATGCATTCCTCGGTAGGGCATTAAATTGGGCTTTTCACGCAGGAGCCAACAATTATTGTTGGCTTTTCATCTTCAATCCTCGCTTCCAAATGTATGTATTACTGTGTTCTGCTTTTTTTGTTTTCTTGTTAATTCAACAGATTTTGTACAAATCTTATTGATTTTAGATTTTAGGCTTAAAGTTATTTTTGCAGGATTTTCTTATATTTAGATTTCAGGCTTAAGCAATTGTTTTCGTGGACTCTGCGAACTAGTAAATTTCTTTTGTACAAATCTTATTGATTTTAGATTTTAGGCTTAAAGTTATTTTTGCAGGATTTTCTTATATTTAGATTTCAGGCTTAAGCAATTGTTTTCGTGGACTATGCGAACTAGTAAATTTCAAGAATGGGCTGTTTAACCTTAGAAACAAAATCTTAATAACCCAATTCAATTAAAATATTGCATTCGTTTCCAGTTTGTCTCTAAACAAGACTTATTGTTCCTTGCCCATACTTCTAAAATTACCAGATATATTATGTGCAAAATAGGGCCTAGTTGCACAGGTGAGATGTTTTAAGAATCACCTACAAATAGGAATGGAATTGGCACTTCCAACCGTACGACGAGTAGTGTCGCTGAAATTTGTTCAGATTGCTTCCTTAGGGTAAATTTCTCTACGCCACGTTGCAGGACAACCCAATTCGCTATTATGACACGTTGCAAGGTCCCGTGACACGTGCTAAGTGCCTTTCGGTGTACTCTATACTGCGTATTTTCACAAAAGCAGGGAGGAGACTAAGTGCAGTAGAAGATCGTGGAGATTAGAGGAATTTTCCTTTCAAATCCGAAGGATCCACGACTTACATTCGCTTGTAACGTGGTCGAATCGAGTGTTAAGAACCAAGCAACAAAAAAATGGGGACTTCTCTGTTGGTGTACATGCACTAGCTGTAGACTAGCCGTAGACTTAGACTAGCTGTAGACTAGTTGTGCTGGTGTACATGCACCTAGATTAGGTCCAGTGAACTCATTGTTTGCATGCATGCGGCACAGCACACTTAGCTTTAGTTAGCTTTAGTTATTGCATGCACAACTAAGCTTAACTTAAGTGCTTTTATGTATTTATACTAAACCTCATAATGTAGATTTACTTTTCATTCTTTCTCAATTCTTGCTCGCTTTCTTCTTTGCCTTGCAAGCTTGTTATTGTTTTGCAGATCTAGATCTATCTGTGTTTCTCAAAATCTTACATGGTATCAGAGCACAGGGATTTGTAAATCAGTGCACAAGCAATTTATTTGCAGGTTCAGAAGATTGAAGCAACAACAAAGAATGGAGTCTAAATTGGAGTTTCCACCATCGGCAATTCTCACTCCATATAACTATTTCGAATGGAAGCCAAAGATTCAACTTCATCTCAGAAGTAGAGGCTTATTTCGAATAACCATGGAAACGGAAGTTGAACCAACATCGGCAGTGGAGAAATCAAGATATTTCAATCGCATGGACGAGGCCTTCGGCATCCTATGTTTTTCTATTTCTCCGGAACTGCTATTTTATGTTGAATCATGTTCAACTCCAAATCAGGTATGGAAAATTTTGGAAGAATTGTTTGGAAAACAAAATGAAATGCTTAAAATGGTAGAGGATTCAATTGCAATCTATAGAAATTGTCATGAAAGCTTTAGCTTAGAACCGGAGGACCCTCATGTCGCCAGCCTGTACGCCACCAACTACGTCCAAGGTCTCCAAGAAACCGACGGTGGTGAGTACGAAGACGACGATCCTCTGGATTCGATTTCGAACTTGCGAGAGATTGAAAGGCAAACAAGCTTACAACCCGATGATGACCAAGAGTTCGAATTCACGGGTTTCGTCGTCGATCAACTGGTCTGCGCGGGAAGCACGAATATCGTTGAGGGTTTGGACGCCCAAGAAAAGGGCCACCCCGATAGCCCCGATAATGAGTCCTGGACTGCCAACAAAGCGCAGAAAGTGGCCGCTGCCAAGGTCCGCCGTGCTCAGGAAGCTGTGGTGAACGGGCGTCCCTTCTCAGAAACCCTCGTCCAGGTTCTCTACAACCTCAACGACCAGCTCCAGACCGAGGACATCGACATTCCTCTCACGCAAATCCGTCCTATCAAGAAGATCGCCATCGTCGTCGTCACGGGCGATCGCGGCCTCTGCGGCGGTTACAACAATTTCGTCTTGAAGAAGGCCGAGCGCCGCATGGCGGAGCTTCGCGAGCTCGGCATCAATTACACAGTCGTCAGCATCGGCAAGAAGGGCAACTCCTACTTCAATTCGAGTCTCATACAGGCCGCCGCGGAAAGCCTAATGTCGTGCTCACCAACTGAAGCAGGAGGAGTTCCTCTCAGATTCACCAACGATCTTGACATCGATGATTATGCGCTGGAACGGCCCCCAGATTGGGTGGTCCGAATTCGCCTACACGTCGCCCATGGAGGGCCAACCGGTCTCATGGCGTGGGACACCTCGGCCTGGCCTTACTACGACTCGGCTCTCCAGACGCCGTCGGGTGACAAGGACAGCAATTATCTGCAGGCCTGTAACGAGAAGGGTAAGGTGTACATGGCTACCCCGAGCCCTTGGTTCTTCAAGAACATCCAGAGCGATAGCTGTTGCTCGTCGGCGTGCATGAATTCCGACGAAAATAATTGCAATTGCCAAGTGAAGGGCAATTATCAAGGCCCGGGCCTCTGGCTCACCCGATGGCAGCAGATCATAAGCCTCAACCCACCTCTAGTCGAGATCGTCACGTGGAATGACTGGTTGGAGAGCTCCTACGTGGCACCTCCGCTGAGCCAAGGCGATAACGCCAAGAGCGTGGCGAGCTTCACACACCAGGCGTACCTGGATCTGGGCGAGCATTACATCCGATGGTACAAGACGGGCAGCGAGCCCGCCGTGACAGAGGACGCTCTCTACCTGTTCTATTACACCCAATCCAAGAACGCCAATGCCACCATCGACAGTTGCAAGGTGTTGCACTCCGATGAGCTGAGCGATAAAGTACACGTAACTACAGTACTGACAGACGCTTCCATGGTAGTGTTGAATTCTGGGAGCGCTTCCCAGACGTTCAGTGCTCCAGCGGGGATTAACACATACAGTATGGATTTCAGCGAAGGGCAACAGTCTGCCACGGTAAGCCGCGGAGGATCAGTAGTGAAGTCAGTGAGTGGAGGCATCCAAATCAGCACCAGCGACATCTCCCGCTTCAATTTTAACGTTTATTCCACTTCTGCATGATCATATCATGAAGATTTATCTCTATTTTTGCATTATATTTGAGGGGGGTTTTCTTCCCACTGGGTTTTCCCTCTTTCCTCATTTTTATGCATTGTATATGGGTACCTAAAATGGCCGTGTTGCCGGGACTCATTCATTATTGCATCACACTCACCTAAGTTACGCTTAAGGGGGGGTGTTGGTGTACATGCACTAGCTGTAGACTAGCCGTAGACTTAGACTAGCTGTAGACTAGTTGTGCTGGTGTACATGCACCTAGATTAGGTCCAGTGAACTCATTGTTTGCATGCATGCGGCACAGCACACTTAGCTTTAGTTAGCTTTAGTTATTGCATGCACAACTAAGCTTAACTTAAGTGCTTTTATGTATTTATACTAAACCTCATAATGTAGATTTACTTTTCATTCTTTCTCAATTCTTGCTCGCTTTCTTCTTTGCCTTGCAAGCTTGTTATTGTTTTGCAGATCTAGATCTATCTGTGTTTCTCAAAATCTTACATTCTCCATCTATAGAGTGTATGTCTCCTGAAGAGCAGGAGGTAAAGGATTTAGCGATACAGGTGGAAACCCTTGGGACTCTGCCCATCCTACAGAAGGCCTTCAATAACTTGGCTGGTTCCGAAAAATATTGCCTCCTTGCATCTACATTGGAGGTAATATTTTACTTTTCTTTGTTATTAAATAAATTTAATGGCAAATTTGCATTAGGTTTTCAGGCCATAGATATTAGTACTAATCGTCCAGGTCAGGGACACGCATTTGGCCTCCGCCTCCACAGGTAGTAATATTTGTATAGGTGAGGTAGTAATATTTGTATAGGTGAAAAATACCGAGTGGTTGTATTTTGAAACAAAATTTTAATAATCCAATTCAATTTTCTTCACAATCTTAATAATCCAATTCAATTTTTTTGTTTTTTATTTTTATTTCTATAATTAGGCTCCAAATCTACAATTGAAATATTGCATTTCATTTCTAGTTTTAAATATTTCATTCATCTCTAGTTTGTCTCACAATAGCATTTATTGTTCCTTATCCATACTTCTAAAATTACCAGATATATTATGTGCAAAATAAAGCCTATAAAGCATGCCCTTACAATTTTCTTTACGCCATATAGAAATTAAAATTTGAAGCTAGGTGAACTTCACCAAACTATTAACATGATCGAACCAACGCAGAGCAGGTGCGCAGAAGGGTGGTTCTTCTTTGGAAGCACATTTGCTAGCCTTCACCCCTAGAGAGTGGGTTATGAGTGCTTACAAGATTTTTGCTCACCCACAATACAGAACACTCAGCCTCGCTTTCAACTTTTCTGTTCAAATACATATCAAAAGTAGGATGGGATATAAAACCAAAAAGACTTCATAAATAACCCACAATCCACACTGGAAGAGGCCTTCCCTCTCTTTCTTCTCTTAAATAAAAAGAACACTCTTGTCTCGCTTTCAACTTTTCTGTTCAAATACATATCCAAAGTAGAATGGGATATAAAACCAAACAGACTTCATAAATAACCCACAATCCACACTGGAAGAGGCCTTCCCTCTCTTTCTTCTCTTAAATAAAAAGAATGCTTACTGATTTTTTTGGACAGCTGTTAAATAAAATTAACACTTACTGAATTCTTTCAATCTAGAATGGAATATCTAGAATGGAATACTCACCAATTTCTTCTGAGCATGGTTTTTTGTGAGCCAAAAATACAACGGGAAGAACCATAAACAGTGATCCAGAGGCAATAAAGACCAAATACATTCAAGGAACTATAAACTGTGACCCAGAGGAAATAAGGAGCAAAGAAAGGCATTTATCTCAATTAATTGACATTCATGTGTTTGGACAGAACATTAAAGTGGCCATACCATTAAGTGCTCTGAAATATATTGGAAAAATCACTTCATTAAAGCCAGAAATCTTCTGAGGATACTGCATCATTAGATTTTCAACTCTTTGCACCAAATTTATTTAGGAGAAGTGCATTCATCAATCACTTCATTAAAGCTAGAAATCTTGATACTGCATCATTAGATTTCCAACTCCTTGCACCAAATTTGTTTAGGAGAAGTGCATTCATCACCTGCCATGATTCATTCTACTGCGATTGATTAAATTCAACCTAAATGCTCATTATTTTGAGAAGACATCAAACTAAGCATCATGGTGACTAAAGATGATATGGAATATTAAGCACATATGTCAAGTCAAAAATCATTTTGTAACATTTTAAAACTTATATAAGTATATAATTGAAAAGTTATTAATATAACATATCGACATTTACATTTAATATTTCACATACTATTACAATGACATCAATAATATTCAATTCTATGTTTCCATTTTAAATCATTTAAAGTAGAAAATTATACAAATTATTAAATTATAAAATATCTATTTAAAATGATATATACTAAACTTTCTTCTTTAAGAAAGAAAAAAGAAGATTGAACAGAAAAGAAAACTAAACTCTGTAAGCTTAAAATATATAAAAAATAATTATTTTATAACAAATTTAAACTTTAATTCATAATATAAAACTATCATTAAATCAAATCATAATGTCAAATTGATGGCTTCTATATATATAATTAAATTGATTTGTAGTTTCATATTTATAAATAGTTATAAATTATACATTGAGAACTGAAAAAATTAATATTAATTAAAAATATAAAATAACAAAAATATTAGAACATGTAAAAAGTAATTTAAAAGTGCTCAGGGTATTATATTTCACAAACTTTGAGCACTTTCTTAATTAAGAGAGTTGTGAGACTGCATTTCCAAACTATCTAATAAATACATATCCATAATTGTGTAGACATTTCCACACTATCTAATAAATACATATCCATATTAGGTAAAAAGTTTTTTAATTAAGAGAATTGTCAGAATGTTCATTGTTATCGTGTAGACATTTCCAAACTATCTAATAAATACATGTCTATATTACGTAAAAAGTAATTTAAGAGTGCTAAGGGTATTATATTTCACAATCTTCAAGCACTTTCTTAATTAAAAGAATTGTTAGACTGTTCATTTTTATCCTGTAAACATTTCCAAACTATCTAATAAATACATATCCATGTTAGGTTTTCTGCAAGGCAATGTACCAGAAAACAATCCAAGGACAGAACAAGCGTGCAGAAAACAATCCAAGGGCAGAACAAGCGTGCAGAAAACAAAACAATCGAAGGACAAAACAAACATGCATCTCGCATATGGCCTCGGCCACCATAGCCTTCGTGGTGACCACAGTAACCATACCTAAGACCAAAAATTTGGTATGAAAACTTTTAAATCTAAAGTTAACATTGTAGAAACCATCAAATTTTAGCCAGAACTTTTGTACCCTGAGAACTCAAGTAATGATTGCTAAATAAGAATCCCTTTTTTTGCCCCAATCATAAATTAAATAAATTTAAAGTCATAATTGTAAAAAAAAATTATTTATAAGTTCTATGTCCACTTTATATGTTATTCAGAAATTTTTGGTCGACATGAATTTAATTGAAAGGTCAATGTATTTTTGAATACGTTCCTAATGTGGAACAGGGATAGTAAATTAAAATAAATTATAGATATAAATTCATAAATTCTTAATTCTGTAATAAAATATTAATTAAAAACTATATTATTTAAATTATACAATTAAATTATATAATAACATATAATTAAGATATTATATAAAAATCAAATAATATAATATAATAAATGTAATATATTAGTCTATGTATTAATTTTATATTATATATTGAATTCATTTTGATTTAAAACATAAAAAGAAATAATATATAATAGAAAATAGAATATAATATATATTTTATTACATTTAGATTATTTTTCATAATATTATATATAATAATATATAATATTAATATAATCATAATGAAATAAATTGAGTAGTATTTAAAAGTAAAGAAAAAAAGTATTGAAATAAATTTAATTTATATTTAGGAGTAGGTATTTATTTATATATATATATATATATAGATATTAACTTGTATTTAATTTAAAATTGTAATATTAAATGGAATGAAATTAGTTTATAATTTAAAAATAAATATATGAAAATATAAAAATATAATATTTATTGAAAAGAGTATAAAGATACGAAGATTGTATAGGGATATGCATTATTTCTTTAAAAAAAATATGAAATAACAATAATAATATTTATTGAAAAATGTGAAATGACATTCATTATGAGTACTTTATTTTATGAATTTAAAAGTACTTAGAGCACTACAATGGTTAACCATGAGTTTTTATCGATCATTGAGAATGTGCCAAGTAAGTACCTTTAACTCAAGCAGTGCCACCTCAACTATGTGGTCTGATGTCATCTCCTAAATGATTGGTTATCATAAAGTGAATTTTGAATGTACATTTTTCTTAGGAGGCCCATTTTTTACCTCAAAATTCTTCTAATGGAAAATGCTTTTAAAAATCGTACAGATGATACTCCATTATTCCAAAAATTTAAGCTCTCCAACTCATAACCTTCAACTTCTGCTACATCCAAGTTCTTGATTTTGTAAGATCCCACTTGCAAGGAAAGAGTAGGCCAGAGTGCTTTCTTATTCCTCTACAATACTACTAATAAACATTTGGCATGATCATATGCAACTTCCTTCATGACCAACTTATCTATGACATACCTCAGTAACAAATGTGATGACTTCTGGAAACTGAACACCTTGAGGTAAGTGCATATAGTGAGGAAAACCAATCGGTAAGTTCTACGACCAAGTCCATAGCCTCACAGGACATGAAAGGTGGCTCATGCTCAAAAATAATTTGGTATAATACATTGAGGAAGTGGTCTGCCAGGTTTTCCATCATTCCTATGTAACTGCACTTTGAAAGTAAATTATAATAGATATGTAGAACAAGCTCTTTGGGTGTCCAATTCTAGCTCATGTCAGGAAAATCATTTTGAGCACATATCCCAACCAATAGGTATCTATACATTTAGAATCTAACTCACTTTCCCTTTAGTGGATCCTTTGTATTCACCACATTGGTCCTAAGTTGTTGAGCCAAGAGATCCAACCAGTTAAATACCTTCCCCTCCTTGACAATATGATGCAACATGTAAATCCAACCTTCAGACAAGGTTTCAATACTCTTATGACAATATATCTGGCAACATAATACAATCAGGTACTACAACACCTTTCTGACATATCTAGCCTTATATGTATTATTGTTTGTTTGGTGGAAATTAGATGGATCTTTCACCCAAGTCTTGATAAAATCCTTAGTACTCAAATAGCTGGAGACTGCATAAAAATGTGAATCCATATATGCTTCTCGCTTAGGAAAATGATAAATCAAGTTTATATCATGGTACAAATATGAAGCAAGCCGCTGCCCACTGGCACTAATGAGGGTCATGCTCTTAGTATCCAAGTGAGACATGATCCAATTAATGACATCTTCACAAGGGAGGAATGGGAACCTACAAGCAGCTCTATGAAAACTTGATTGCTGGATGTTTATGTACACCTATCTATCCCCTAGATCTACTTTATATTTCGTAGTTGTGAATGCATCTTCGACTATATCCCATGTAATATTTGAATCCTTGTCAATGAAGAGTTGAGTATCTTATAGAATAGGTATGGTAACCAGAGTGCTCTCAACCACTTCATCAATACTACTCTTTATTGTTTCTTTTAAGGTTGATCTCTTAGGAGGCATGATGATAGCCACTGATGAAATATAGATGACCTTAAAAACCTATAATACATGTAACTAAAGGATGGACTTAAGGAAAAGACTAATTAGTTAAGAAGATCATTTCATTAACTGATATTAAAGTAGCAACACACTGACTAATGAGAAGGATTACACAATTTCTAGGCTCTGGGAGGAAAACTAGGCTATTGAACTACACATTATGCAGTTTCAGTAGACAACGGTGGAGCTTGAGGCTTGAGACTACGCAATGCATAGTCTCATCTATGAAAGAGAGGGAAGATATAATTATGCATTGCGCAGTATCATAGGCCAAGGTTGAGGACTGAGTCTTGGCACTACACAATACATATCTAGGAAATCCAATGATTACACTTTGTGTCATCTCATAGGCTAAGGATGGGACTTGAGCCTTGAAGATGTGAAATGCATAGTTGGAAGGGGTCGCAACTGCTCAAAGTATTGCATAGTTTTATAGGGGAACAAGAGAGGAAAAATTCAAGATATGATGTTGGGGTTGGATAAAGTGTATATCAGCCTTAAGGAAAGTTATATCAGTCAATAACATGGGCCAAAAAAGCTCATGCGAAAAGAAAAACACTACAAACTAAGACAAAAGATCCTTATTTCATTGGGAAGTCTATAGCTCCAATGTTGAGTGTGAAAATGAGCTTTACAAGAATATATTAAATATATATAGCCCCAACGGGGTTAGGATATGGATGGGACTTGAGCCTTGAAGATGTTAAATGCGCAGTTGGAAGGGGTCGCAACTGCTCAAAGAATTGCATAGTTTTGTAGGGGAACAAGAGAGGAAAAATTCAAGATATGATGTTGGGTTTGGATAAAGTGTATATCAGCCTTAAGGAAAGTTATATCAGTCAATAACATGGGCCAAAAAAGCTCATGCGAAAGGAAAAACATGCATGCATAAAAAGGCTCAACAACAACCACTACTGGTAGCAAAAAATTAAGAAGGTGATGTGACACTTGTAAAATATGAACAACGAACTTAAACAAAACTTGTACAATCTAATAATAATAGGAACGGCATATACCATTAAAAGAAATGAGAAAAATATCACTCATAGAGGAAAACATGACAAAAGCTACAGAAAAAGCTGTAAAAAATGACACATGAAAAACTTACCCCGAAAAACACTACAAACTAAGACAAAAGATCCTTATTTCATTGGGAAGTCTATAGCTCCAATGTTGAGAGTGAAAATGAGCTTTACAAGAATATATTACATAGATATAGCCCCAATGGGGTTAGGATAAGGTTTGTGACACACATGCCTAAAATCAAGGAAAAAGTGGCACTTGTCCAAAATCGAAAATATAAATGTTGTGCCACTTTTTGAATAATTATTGTGGAATCCCTATTATCTAGCAATGAAAATTAGCTTAATCTAGGAAACTGTGCAGTCACACTGGAAAGAGGAACTCGCAAAATTCCAAACAACAAGGGATTGTGCAGTTCACTGTCTAAGTGGATTGTGTTGTCTTGATTATGAAAAAGAGATAACATAGTTTGCATGCTCAGTGATTGACTATCATCAAGGATTGTGTAGTTCTGATCCTCTAGGCATAGTGTACTTTTCAGTGGTAGTGGATTGTGCAGTTCCTAGAGGGAAGATTGACAGTTGGTGCAAGATTAGGGCAAGGATGGGCTTGTGTTAAAACATTGTTTAGTTATCATCTACAATAATTTTTCATCATCAAGATAACCCAATCAAGTCATCACAAAAACTACATGAAAATAAAAGTAACTTCGATGGAAAAAAACAACAGGAATACTTGACAACTGCAAAAGATAATATATCATGAATAGAAGGGAGGTTCCAAAATCAAGGCATATACAAAATTTTGGAGGGGAGTTGTAGCAGCTACAATACCTTCCCAACCTAAACCCCCCCACTTACTAGGATGTTGATCAATATCCTTAGGAATATTTTGGTGGTATTGGATCACCATCATAGTGTCAAACAAACCAATCCCAGATGAATCCAAAGCAAGGAGTCTCCCATTGATTAAACTACCCCTTGACTTTAGTAAAGTAGCCAGAGTTATAGTTATATCTTATTTCCTTTGACCTTGGATGCTAGGTGATCGACACTCCCTCGCTTCTACATTCTTAGAAAAATTGAAAAATGAGATCCCACTATGGTGCTCAATGACTCTGAGAACAATCCAACACCCCAATTGCCCCCCTTTTCATTGGTCATTAGGACCAACAAACTGCAACATCATCCTCATCTCCCTCTTTTCCTCCCTTCCTTGATCAACATCAAGATGTCCAAACTTGAACTCTCACTTTGTATTACCACACCTATGACACAATTTTAACTAGTGGGTTTATTTTAGTTATACATAGTAATTAGATTAGCTAGACACTTATCTAGGTTGCACTTTTTCTTCCCCTTCTTTATCTTACTTTTAGCATTACCTAGTAGATGAGTTTTCACTCAAAGATTGTATCTAATCATAATTATCTACAATTTGAACATTAAAAATAAATTACACAAAACACAATGAATTTGAGTACATGAGATTAGGATTTCCCATCTGCCGTGTTTTGATATTAGTAGTTATGAGACTTAAAGGCTATACACTGAAAGATCATTGACATATACAACAATCAATAATAATCCACATAGTAGAAGAAACTATATGAAACAACAACTAGATGAATTCCACCATAGTATGATAAGCTAAAAATTTGACAATGTCTCAGAACTCAAAAATTAATAGATCATGTTTAACAGCTTAGAAAAGTAATTAAAGATTCTCTACAACAGACTAGTTTTCCATTGAGTAATTCCTACATAACAGTGCATGAAAAAAATCAATGCACCTTTACAATAAGTATTAATTTCCTTCAAAATACTAAATTCATCAATAACTGAAAAAAAAAAAAAAAGAAGAAGAAGAAAAAAAGAAAAGAAATGAAAAGAAATGAAAAAAAGAAGTAATCCCAAACCTAGTGGACAATATGCCTGAATTTGATAAGACTACTATCTCTACAAGACTACATTATTGCAATTTGTAAGGTTCACCATTTAAAGTCATAAAAATAAATAAAAATAAAAAATTTAGAATCATGCAAAGCAAGCTATATCTATACTAAATTTCCTCGTTAATATTTCTTAGAATAATCCAAATTTTAATCTTTGTCTAAAAAAATATAACCCTCGCAGAACAACCTTATTCTCTTTGCCACATGTCATCAACTAGTCTTATTGCACAGTATACCTTAGTCTATATCAATTTCCCATGCATTGACACCTGATTAATTACTATATTTGTTCAATTGTTTGAATGCATATTTTAAGCTAACACAACCCTAACCCTAACTTGTGACATCTTTACCTATTCAACTAAAACATGAAGCCAAAAAAACTCATCCTACACCTAGAAGATGTAGGGACAATTTATTTCTGAAGAGTATCAATCATAAAGAGGGAGAGAGGTATGAAAAGCTCTGTAGACTAAGAAACTAATTTTTTTAGGAAAGGAGATAACTTATCCAACTTGTCACTGCATATCGCATGTTTTCAATGCACGCAAGAAGAACATTATGCTCTAGCTCCCTTCTTTTACAATTAGATCTTATACTAAACGGGTTTAAAAACTAATATGTCAATTGAAAAAGGAACACATATGTAACTTTGATAACTTTTCCTTCAAGGATATAATGTAAAATAAACTTTGCACAAACCAAGGAATTTTTTAAGGATTTACCATTTTTCCTATATATAGTATTGTAGGCAACTATTCTGGTTTGAAAATTCATACGCTTAGAATGTAAGCAAATATTCAATAAGAAAACATGTAATTTACTATTAAAATCAATATTTTTTTTTGTGAATTTCATCCATTTAATCATATATATGTAAAAAGTAGGTGAATGTTTAATGAAATTGGTGAACATTTTTTTCAAGAAATGTCTAAAAAATAGCCCATTTGCAAAATTTCACCCCTAAAAGTTTCCCTGCCACAAACCTAGCTAGGGCCATCTATGGTGAAGGTGTTCACAGGATGATTTGGATTTGTGTAGTCTCTGTATTAAAATAAATAGAAATAACAATTCTTAGAAGTTCTAACTAAAAGTAGGATAGAAAGTAGACTTAAGTATTTTAAACACATATTATTACTTAGTCCAAAATAACTACTTAATACTCATAAAATCCATTTTCTAGAGAAATAACAATTAATTTCTTTAATTTTTAAGGACAAAAAGCTAAAATAGATATGTAATAATGTTGCATTAAGAAATTTCATAGATTTCTTTTATGTACCCCAACCTGAAGTCCACTTCATCTTGGTAAATAAGATTACCATATCCGCAAGAATGTAAGGAAAACATAACCTTTACTAGAGATTGGTCCTTCACACGAACATCAAAACTAGGTCTAGAAATCGATACCAAGCTAAGCATCGAATGATCCACCATAATAGTATATCAGTAGAAGGTAAATAGAATCATTATTATGCACCCCCAAAGACTTTACAAATCATAAACATAAAAAACAGTGCTAAAAACGAAAAGTGTTGATGCTGGAATAACACCTTTTTTTTCTAGAGTAAATTTTCAACATGTTTTAAAAATGGCAATGAAAACCAATTTTTTGTGCAAAATTTGTCCAAAAAACACCCTCAAAATGAAGTGTTGATATTCAAATAACAATATTTTTTTTTTAATGGTAAATTTTGTGCAAAAACACCCTCAAAACGAAAAGTGTTGATGCTGGGACAACACTTTTTTTTCAAGGGTAAAATTTCAATATTTCGAAATAATGGCGTAAAATATTTTATCATGACCCCTAAAAACATTAAAATTTCAAAAAAAATAATGAAAACATAAAATAAAATAAAAAATTAAAAATTTAAAACAATGAAAAAACACAAAACAAAAAAAAGATAAAAAACAACAAAACATAAATTAAAATATATACTAAAAACAAAACATAAAATAAAAATAAAAAACAAAAAAAATCAAACATATAAAAAAAGACAAAAAGAAAAAAATCAAACATAAAAAAAATAAAAAATCAATCATAAAAATGTAAAAACAAAAAATACAAATTAACCTATAAAAAATAAGAATTAAAAAACAAACAAAAAAATTAACAATTATTAACAAATAAATAGTAAAAAAAAACATATTTACAAAAAAATGGAAAAAAAAAAACTTGTAAGCCATAGAAAAAATTGGCAAAAGAAAACAAAAAACAAAAATATGGAAAAGAAAAAAAAAAGACACTATAAAATTAAGTAGGTAAAAATAAAAAAATTTAAAAAACATTAACAAAATACTAAAAAAAAAAATGAAAATTAAAAACAAATTAGATTTAAAAAAAAAGAAAAAAAAAAAAAAAAAAAAAAAAAATACTAAAATTAAGATTAAAGTGTTGATTACTTAAGAAAACAAATATAATTTTTTTTTTTTTAAAAGACAGAAAAAAAAGTTATCTCCTAAACCATAAAAGAATTTGGAAAAAAAAAAAAAAAACAAAATAAAATAAAATAAAAAATTAAGTAAGTGAAAATTAAAAAATTAAAAAAAACATTAAAAAATACTATGAAAAGGAATTAAAAACAAATTAGATGAAAAAAAATAAATAAATAAAAAAAATAGAAAATAGAAAATTAACAAAAATAAAAAATAAAAAACTAGTAAAATTAATATTAAAAACATTTAAAAAAAACTAAAAAAACAAAAATAAACTCAAACTATAAAAAAAAAAAAAAAAAAAAAAATAAGAAAAAAAACAACAATAACAACAACAACAACAAAACAACAAAATATGAAAATTTTAAAAGTATATGTCTTTTCAAATGAAAAAAAAAATAAAAAAATAAAAAAGAATGTTTTTTTTAAACATTTACATTTTTTAAGGAAATATGTATACTTTATTTTATATTATATATATATATATATATATATATATATATATATATATATATATATATATATATAGGTGGCATAAAGACACAAGGGCTTGGTTAAACTATTGGGAGATCAACGAGAATGATGCATTTCAAAACATAAATAACATTAAAGATATTGTTACTTCTAAGTTCAAAGAAAAAATGTGGTGTGAGAAAGATTTAGCGGCTAAAATAAAATTAAGTTATTATAAGAAGGTCATCAACCCCACCCTAGAAGATCAAAAGTATCTCTCTTTTTTAACTAGCTTGAAGAAGAAAATTAATATAGCAAAGATTAGAACGAATTCTCATGAGCTCCATAGTGAAATGGGTCGTTGGGCAGTTCCTAAAACGCCATGGATGGAAAGGATCTACCATATATGTGAGAATAGGAACATCGAGGATGAAAACCACTTCCTCTTAGAGTGCCCCACATACAACCACATTAGATCTCAGTTTCACAATCTTTGTTACAATATTGACCTTCCTAGCCTTTTACAATGTCAAAATTATAGTGAGCTCGAGAGACTTCTCTCCAAGCTTTTTGAGCATAGGAATAAAATCTTAAATCAAAATAAATAATTTGTTTCTTTAGGTCTGATAGACCAATGTTTGGTCTCAGCGGACGTTAACCATCATCATCATCATCATCATCATCATCATCATCATCATCATCATCATCATCATCATCATCATCATCATCATCATCATCATATATATATATATATATATATATATATAAAATTAAACTTACATTTTTTATTTAAAAACAAAAAAAAATTAAAATTTAAAATTTAATTTTTTTTTTTTAAACATTTATTTTTTTATTTTTTTATCTTTATTTTTATTTAAAAAAATATATATTAATTTTTTTTTAAACAATTTTTTTTATTATTTAAAAAGAAGATATTAAAATTTGTTTTTTTTTTTTTAAGTAAATATAATTTAAAAAAAAAATTAAAAATTATTTTAAACAATTTTTTTATTTAAAAAAAAAACAAATTATTAGAAAAAATTGAATTTTCTTTTTTTAACGAAGATTTTTTTTATGTAAAAAAAATTAAAATGTCATCTGCCCATGTTGGCGCAGCCCTAGGCGGAGGGCCTGCACACAGACCCTCCGCCCAGGGCTACGCCACCATAGACAGTGGGTGGGCGTAGGGGTGATTTAGAGAAATGCCCCTCTGCCCGGCCACCACCCATGGTAGACCCTCTGCCCAGGGCCATGCCACCACGGGCGGCGAGCGAGCAGAGGGGCAATTCTCAGAATCACCCCTACACCCACCTGCCACCCGTGAGAGACTCCGCCTAGGGCCACGCCACCACGGGCGGAGGGCGGGTGGAGGGGCGATTCCCAGAATAGCCCCTCTGCCTGCCCACTGCCCATGGTGGCACGGTCCTAGGCGGAGGACCTGTGTAATTTTTAAATTTTTAAATTTTAAATTTTTTTAATTTTTAATAAAAAAAATTGTTTAATTTTTTTTTTTTCAATTAAAAAAAATGTTAAAAAAATGTTTTTATTTTTATTTTTAATTTTTTTAAATAAAAGAAAGGTTGTTTAATTTTTTTTTAATCTTTTAATAATTTTCTTTAAATAAAAAAACTAAAATTTTTAATCTTTAATTTTTTTTGTTTTTAAATAAAAAATGTAAGCTTAATAAAAAATAATATATATATTTTTTAAATTAAAATTACCTATTTCTTTATAAACTTTAAATGTATTTTAATTTTTTTTTTTTTTGAAAAAAAAATATATATTTTTCAAATTTCCATTTTTTTTTAATAATTTGAGTTTATTTTTATTTTTTTAGTTTTTTTTTTTAAATGTTTTTAACATTAATTTTACTAGTTTTTTTTTTTTGTTAATTTTTTATTTCTATTTTTAATCTAGTTTGTTTTTATTTTTATTTTATTTTTTTGAGTTTTTGTTAATGTTATTTTTTTATTTTTCTATTTTTACTTAATTTTATATATTTTTTTAATTTTTTTTTTTTTTTCCAAATTCTTTTATGGTTTATGAGATAACTTTCTTTTTAAACATTTTTTATTTTGTTTTTTGTCTCATATATATATATATATATATATATATATATATATATATATATATTTGTTTTTTTTAAGTAATGAACATTTAAAAAAAGAAAAATAAAACAACTTGAAAATTCGTTAAGTAATCATAATTTAAAAAAAATGGACATAATAAATTTTAAAGTGTGAAAAATAAGTCGTCTAAAAAAAAATATGTTGTATCAACACACTGCATCAACACGTTTCAAAATCAGCGTGAAGATCACTAACATTTAAAACCAAATATTTATATTTGATACATAAGAAAACTTAAAGTGTCAAAAATATATTCCCAAAAAAAAGAAGTGTATTTTGCATCACCACTTTTTAAAATCAGGTCACGTTTTTACCATCCCTATGAAATGGGTAATTGTATCAGTTATTAAAGTGCCAAAAACTATGTGTGTTTTGCATCGTCCCTTTTCAAAATCGGGTCAATTTTTTGTTATCTCTACGAAATAGGTAACAGTATCAGTTCCCATTTCAAAGTTTACGTTGTGTATAAATTCTTTAGAATATCATGAAATCATACTCATTATGTACATCTTAAATCCAAATCTATTATTATAAGTAACATGCAATTACTACTAAAATTAATTTTTTGCTCAAATTTTTCCTATAAGTGGCATATCAGACTCAAAATATCATAAACATTCCAAATATACCATTATCTGTGGCATGCAAGCCTCTACACAAAACCTACTAAAAATAGTAAGTTCCACAAATGTCAGCTTGAGAAGCCTCAATGAAATCTTGAGTTCATAAGGAATCTAAATATGTGACCAGTATTGTTGTAACATAGGCAGAACCTTATCTCCTGTGAAGCAGGGGACCTACTAAATATAGAAACTCTCTCCAATTTGTGAAATGCCTCTATGAATCATCATTAAGTTAATCCTATAACTAGTCTCTCTATGAACCAACTTGCAGCCTATATCTACATTTGTATTTGAACCTCCAACCTAATGCATTGTGTTGGTATTTAACCCTCTAAATTTGTAGTGTGGGAATTTAGGGGCTAATAGGTTATTTTTCCCAATTTGATTGAGATAGGTTGATTGGTTTTTACTGGGGTTTATGAGAGAATGTTTTTCCTTTATTTCAATGATGGATTCTCTCTAACCAGTGTAGAAGAAAGACACAAATGGCCTGAATGAAAAAAAGTTGCACTTTATATTTGGTTTGATGAATAGCTATATAGGTGAAAGAGAGAATCACAAACAAAAGAATAATGGACTTAAGAAAAGTAATTCAACTAGTGATATATAAATAAGGGACTCGTAACCCATTTGCTTCGACAACATGGATACCTTGTAGAATTTACTTCTAGTCAGTATTCTTAGTCTTATCAAATAAATTTGTCTTTATAATGGCTACAAGGACTTTGTTCTCAATGTACAAGTTCACATACAACAACTGGCTAACAATTCCAATAATAAGCAATATGCCAAGTTTTATTTGTGGGAGTGTGTCCCTTGGGAAGGTAATAATGTCTAGGTTATGTTGTAATAAAATGTAATTTTATTTAAAATATGTATATCCCACATTCGTCATGGATTAAAGTACCCTTCTAATAATTTATTATATAAAGAGATGAAACTACATTATCCCACTATTGGGATGTAATTCCTCCATATATCTTGGTATATAATACGGGTTTTTGAAGGTTGTGGTTTGAAAACATCAGATGGAAGTGTTTGATCAAGGTAAAGATTGGTGTAGTAAAGAACAATTGCAACTAATTCATAGTGATATTTTTGGTCCACTTAAAACTCCTTCTCTATCTCATGCTACCTATTTTCTTACTTTTATTGATGATAAAAGAGAAACTTTTGGTACATTTCAAAAATTTAAACTCGTGGTTGAAAATGAATAAGGTAAAAGTATTAAGACATTAGGAACAATTAATGGGGGTAATTCACTAAATATGAATGTTCTACATATTTATATAAGCATAATATTCAACATCAAAAGGATGTTCCTTATACACCTCAAATAAATAAGGTAGCTAAAATTGAAAATAAAACTTTTGTTGAAATGGCTAGATGTATGATTTATTCTAAAGATTACATAAAAGGTTTTGGGCTAGAGCCATTTGTTTTACTAACTACATTTTAAATTGAGTTCCTACTAAAGCATCTTTGTAGGTTACACTTGAATAAAAATAGATATAAGTAAATTTAAGATGTTTGGAAGTGAAATTTAGGCCCATATTTCTGATGAAAAATGGAAAAAGTTAGAGCCCAAATATTAGAAATGTAATTTCAATGTTTATAGTGATAATTCTAAATATTATGGGTTGTTTGATCCATCTACCCAAAGTGTTATCATTCGGTGAAATGTTCAATTTAATGAACATTTTCCTTCCCTTGAATCTTTTCCACCTCATGCTACCATGAATTTTCCTTCATCTCCTATTAATTGTATCTTGATTTCCCCTTCTTCTATTTCTATTCCTCATATCGATTGTATTTTACCTATCTATGCAAGTGATCATCCTAAATGCTCTAAAGATAATAGAATTGGTTTTTCCACTCACCCTCTTCTAGTTTGGGCCCAAAAATCTCTTGAATATGCAAGTTCTACGATTGGTATTCCCTCCAATACTTGTTGAAAGATATGTATATTTTCTCTTATGATTATTTTTTTGCTATAGATGGTCCTTCCACATATGCACAAGCTATGGAAAAACCTGAATGGGAGAAAGAAATGATGGTTGAGTATAACTTATTAATAAATAAAACCACTTGGATTGTTGTTCCTCTTCCTCCTAGAGAGAACTTAATTAGCTCCAAATGGATATATAGGAAAAAATTTACTTCAGATGGAAATTTTGAAAAACATAAAGTTTAGTTAGTGGAATAAGGCTTCTCTCAAGAAGAAGTCATTGATTACAATGAAATTTTTTCTCTTGTTGTAAAAATTAGCATTATAAGGATTATTGTATTCTTGCATATTATCAATGGAAGATAAACCAAATGGATGTCAAGAATTCTTTCTTGAATTGTGATCTTTGTGAAGACATTTATATGAAACAATCACCTTGCTTTATCACTAATGAAATGTTAGGTTTAATATGAAAATTAGACCAGTATTTATTTGGTCTGAAGCAGGCATCTAAAGCTTTGTCTAGGAAAATCAATTCTTATATATTAAAAAATGGTTTCAAGTAGTGTATATATAATCTGAATCAGTATGTTGAACACTTTGATGATGAAGTCCTCATTATTTTATTATATGTTGATGATTGTATCCTTGTTGGAAACCAACATGCCTCTACATAGTAATTGTAGTATAATATTATGCGTTAATTTGAAGTGACAAATTTAGGTATATTACAATATTTTTTGGGTCTTAAAATTTGGAATAAGTCTGATGGTATCTAATCCATAAATTTTTGTGGGTATTCCAATGGAGATATCATCACAATATACCAATTAACATATATTAAAAATACCTAAATCTACACTATGAGGGTTTATTCCTCCTATTTTTTGATATGTTAATTATTTTTTACTGCATATGCATGAAAATTATAATTACATAGAAAATAAAAAATGGTGAATAAAACCCACAAACCACAAATTAACAAAATATATAACTCGGGAAACCATTTTTGGAGAAAACTCAAGTGGAAGATGAGACTGGCCTACTGTCTTTCTCTGAATGTAAAATGGATGCAAGGACAAAGAAGTGAGGCTTGTGGCCCATGGGCTAATATAATGCACGAAACCTCTTTGTTTTATCTCTTTATTTCCACTCTTCAATACTCTTTTCATAAGTGGAAAAAATGCACTCAAATATAATGGAACTCATTTCCCTCTTACTGGCCTAGTTATAACACATATTGATAGCCTACTAGTGCTTAAGTTTGACTCCTTAAACTATTAGCTAGATTTACAATATTGACTCTTATGAAATGTTCTTCATCATGATCAAATGGCTAGCCATTTTTCCATGAATAATGGGGTTTGATATCGAATATTCTCAAACTATGATGGTTAAAATAAGAATATAAACTTCATAGTCACATATATTTTTCATACATAATTTTATTGAAGCAATTCTTACATCATTGACAGGTATATGCCAGTAGAATAACACAATGGTGCAACACTTTAGGGGGGAAATTTTAACCCCAAAAAGTACCATTGTATGCCTCAAACTACATCTAGAGGGTCTTAGGCCCTAATTTTCCAAATTGGGCCCGGCTAGTGAAAATGGTCATGTGAGTTCATTCCTCCACTTTTTTCACTTTAAAACCATTAATATGGATGACACATAATATAGTGATCCAATAAGGATCACATATCCCCACTATGGGAGGATTTTTTACCCTATAAGCCTCTACTTAATCAGTTGAGGAAATTTTTCCTCCAACTTCTGTTTGGTGTACCATCTAGGATTTCCTAGAGGTTTTCATTTCAACAACATCTCCCAAAGGTCATGTTTCCAATTTATTATAGTTATGAACTTCTTCTAAAAAATTGTATCTTTTGTCAACTTTGCCTAAGAATTTGCTGCCAAATCCTATAAATAAGGTAGGACTTGTTCTTCTTCTTGGTCTAATAAGGAAGGCTCATAGAGTTTTAGCTTCTCTATATTTACCATTGAGTAAATGCACTCTTATGGTGGTAAACAAAGTTCATATGCATTATTTCCCACCTTTTCAATTATTTCAAAGGGACAATATTATAGATCCCTTGTCTCTCACCTTTGTCTCCCGCCTTTAATGAAACTTATGTTTTATGTTGATAATGCCTGGCCTTGTAGCTTTTGTGTCACTTATGTAGTGTCTCTTATACCTATGGATGAATTTGCCTAATCTTCCCAGCAATTTTTTCTACCTATAAGATCATCCCTCACTTCTCCTTACTTCCCATAAGAAATATCCAAAGGTGAAGGTATAAAATATTCAAAAAACGTTTTGAATGGGGAATTACCAGTAGAATTATATACTACTCTATTACATGAGTGTTGTCTTCATCTCTGGTCTTTGGATGCTTTTGATTGTAATCGCTCAAAGCTTCATGAAAGTCCTATTAACTACTTTCGTTTTCCCATATGTCTATGGATGGAATGTTGTAGACCTCTTCAATTTCATGTCCATATTTTCCCGCAATGTAGTCCAAAACACACCAAGAAATATTGTGTTCCTATTTGAATCAATGATCTTTGGTACCCCAAAGTACATGCATAATTGTTTGAAGAACAAGTTCACTACTTCTTACCCATTAATGGTATTTTTACAGAGAAACTAAGCACACATCTTGTTGAACCTGTCAACTACAAAAAACAAGTAGTCATTTCTCTTCTTGGTTGTTAGTAAATCTCCCACAAAGTCTATAAAAATTCTTTACCAAGGAAAATTGGGTACAAGTAAGGGATGTTATAGACCATATTTCATATTACTAGGTTTGTTAGTATAACAAAACATACATCCTCTTATGAACCTAGCTATCTACTCTTGCATCTTTTGTTAATAGACATAACTTTGCAAGTTTTCCAATATCTTCCCTACGCAAAATTTCCTTTCAACCTCGGATATGCTAGTGTCTCTAATTAGTTATAGTAATTCACCTTTAGGAACATATAACTTTTCCATATTGTATAGTAACCCATCCTGGAGATGGTAGTCAACTATGTTGTCACTATTACCATATGACTATAGCTTTGTAATTGCTAGAAAATCCCCTTGAAGTACCCATCCTATAAATATGCCTCTCTATATGGATCATTAGTGAATGGATCCATGTCTATGAGAGTTTCCCAAGATATGATATTTGATGTGGATGGCCCTAAAAGCATGTCATCCACCTTGTTTGTGCTTCCCTTCTTATCCTTAATCACTAAATGAAGCTATTGTAAAAACCACATCCACTTGTAATGTGTTATCAATTGTAGCTTACTCTGGGCCTACAGGTAGTATAGTGGCCAATGATATGTGTGGATTACTATCTCCTTTCCCATAAGATAATGCTTTCACGTCTCCACATATTGAACCAAGGCGTAGAGATCCTTGTCACTAGTAGGGTATTTGAGAACTACCCCATGAAATACCTCATAATGGTAGCATACATTCCTTCCTCCATGCATCAAAGACCACTCCCATAGAATAACCACTCACATTTGTATCCACTTCAAAGGGTTGTTACAAGTGTTTTAATGCCAAAAATGGTTCTTGATTTATCTTCTTCTTTAACTCCTAAAATTCACTCTACTAACCCAAACTCTTTCCACTCACTATTATTGCATGGTGTGGTGTTGCTATGAATTTCCTCAATTATTGTGCTACCCAAATAAAACTCCCTAACTTATAAACATTAGTATGAATTAGCCACTTCATGATGGCTTCCATCATTGTAGGATATTTCTTTAGCTCTCCTCCACCTATCACATATCCCAAAAACATCAAAGACTATTATGGAAACTCATACTTCTTGACATATTATAGTAGTTAGTGTTTGTTCAATGTCTCTAGAACTTGTGTCAATTGTGAGAATTTCTTCTCCTAGGTAGCATTGTATACCAACATATCATCCAAAAAACTAGTAATAAATAAATTGACCAAGGGGAAAAACATATCATTCATTAACCTCATAAACATAGTTGGTGCATTGCATAGGAAAATGGTATGACTAGAACTTGGTGATATATAGACTATAATTCCAACCTACTAAAGTATTTGGCTATTTTCAATTGATCCAATAGATCATTTATACTAGGTATGGGATACCTATTCTTGAGTGTAACTTTGTTTAATGCCCTGTAATCAATACAAATATTCCAAGTCCCATCCTTATTTTCCATAATGATGATCAAAGACCCATATGATGAAGTGCTTGGTTGAATGACACTCCATTATAGTAGCTAATAGAACTTCTTCTTCATCTTACTTTGTTCAATAAAAGACTTCTTTTACATCCCAATTTTTTGCAATGGGAATCAGGTAATAGCTAGATCTTGTGGTCCACTTCCCTCTTGGGCAATTTCCCTTAAGGCTCTTGGAGCATATCCTTGTATTCCCATAAAAACTATTCTAGTTCTTTTGTTTATTTCGTAGTGAACCCCTCCAAGGATGAATTTAAACTCACCAACTCTTTTACAAAACTAATTTTCTATTAAAAATAGTAAAACATACTTTTCCTAGAACCAATCATTTTCTTGGCTTGGTTGGAACTTACCAATGAAATTTTGGACTTGAATTTGTGCACATTTATGGTGAATTATTTTCCATTCTTGATCAAGTGGTAATAGATGGTTCTTTGCAAGAAGATTTCATCCTGCATGTACATATAGGGACTTCCAAATAACAATCCACATACATTAATCGGAACTACAAGTTGTTCTACTTAATTAATAAATTCAACATCGATAGAAAAACTAATTTTACAGTATTTGGTTACCTTTATTTCGACATCCTTATTTACCCATCCCAATATAAATATAATAGTGCGGGATTGGATGATTGTGAACTTCCAATACAAATTTTTCTCGTGTTGTAGATTCACATATGATCCTTATTTAAACATAACAACAATATTTGTCTTCTTGACACATACCTTTATATGGAGGAGTTTGTTATTTTCATCTTCTAATCCTACATTGATGAATCGAGGATCTTCTAATCCACATATGAGCTACTTTACAACTAGTTTCTCAAACTAGTGCCCATAGGATTCTCCTTCTATCATATTTATTTCTATTCTTCAGGTTAAGCTCTAGATGTTAGAAACCTTGATGACTACTGGGGGGGTGGATGAATTAGTAGTGTGACTTAGGATCGATGTTTATTTTTAATACATTTTCATTTAGTCACACACTTGAATTATATTACATCACCATATGTTGGCAGCAAATAACGTGTGCATAGCCATCAAAGAAAATAACCATGAGAAACTAAAAATAAGAAAACCATAAGAGCAATAATGCTTATAACGATGAGAAACAACAATCACAACACATAAGGACACTAGATGTAAGTTGGAAACCATAATGGTAAAAACCACCATTGGCAAATAGTCTTCATTGTCATCTCTTTTATTATGTAAAAATCATTTTACATCTAATTCACTAGGAACCACCGGTGTACTAGCCACCACTTTCTAATCATGTAAGTCATTACTCACTCCAGACAACAACCATAAAGAACTTTGCAGGCCACCACCTGCTGGAAACCACCACTCCCTTGACTTTGTAGGGAAACACTTGCCGGAATCCATTACTCCCAATAAGCCTAACCACCATTGGTCTATACAACCACCAATGGATGGAATCCACCACTCCCATGTTCTCAAGCCACCACGTTATCACTAAAGGCCACAAGCCTAAACAGGTCGCATGAAACTGATTTAATTTATTTTCACACTATGGCCCATACTATGGATATCATCAAAACAATGAGGCTATTTTCATCAATTTTCACATTGACTCTATGATCAGCAACTAAATCAAAAACTCATCAAACAAATAGCTCTCTCACACATAAACATACATCATGCTCAACATATCAACTCTTAATACATTAACATCATACTTAACTATTATATTTTCAACTACAACCATCAACATACATACAAACTATGGATTTACTATAATATGCCAAATCAAAACCCTTATATAAAACATAGTCAAAAACTCCTCATTGCAAAGTACAAATTATGCGGATAAAACATAACAATAGTATGTACCCAAATAAATCATCCATGGAAACACTAAAGATGAAGTAACATGGCCATAAAAATGTCTCTACCCATACAAACACAAAACATCAGTCTCATGACCAAACAACTATAGAAAGTTTTGTACTCAATAATCAATCTCTACACCTCTGCTATAAAAAAACCAAATCTTCTCTAAACTTTGATTTGGCACTATTTTCTACTTCTGCTAAAACATGCTTTGGACTCTATCTCATCCATCAAGCTCTGATACAAACATGATGTATCTTATTTACTTCTCCCACAACCTTTCAACTATGTCATAATATTCAGTTCAGCCTCCATCTCTCCATAAAAAACTATGTGACTATGTTGGCCTCATCATTCTAGTCTTTGATATCTACCACTAACTTTTGTGTGTTTAACTCCTTTATAAGCTTGACCGTTAGCTTATAAATCAACCTATTCAAGTCATTGGGTGAACTCTCTAACCCCAAATTGGTGGATAGGCACATATATTCATCCTTCTCGATCCACTATCTCCACTGCTCACTTGATTAATGCATTCACACTTCAAACACTTATTCCAACTGTGGATTATGTCAATAGAAACTTATACAGAAAACCATGAATAATTACACATAGTAACATGGCCATAAAAATTTATCTACCCCTGAAAACAAAACACATCAGTCTCATGACTAAACAACTGCATAAATTTCTGACCTCAAGCATCAATCTCCACACCTCTTCTACAACATAGCCAACTCTGATCTAAACTCTAATCTAGAACTATTTTCTACTTCTCCTACAACCTGCTTTGAAATTTATCTCATTCATCAGGCTCTGATGAAAACATTATGCATTTGATTACTTATCTTACAACCTCTGTAACTCTATCATAATCTTGAGTTTGACCTTTATCTCTCCATCACAAACTCTGTCACTATGTTGACCTCTCCATGTGTAATTCTACTCTTTCATCTCTACCATTCACTTCTATGTATTTACCTCTTTCAGGAGCTCGACCTACAGCTTCTACATCAACCTATGCAAGTCATTGGGCACACTATCTAAACCCAATTGGTAGATATACACATCTATTTATCCTTCTTTATCCACTATGATCTCTACTCATTTGATAAATGCTTTCACACTTTAAACACTTATTCTAGCTCTGGATTAAGTTAATAGGAACTTCTACACAAAAACATGAACAATTACACTTGTTTCTACCACTAGAAAACACTGGAGTACGTAAGAGATGAGGAAAATATCACCAACATTAGGTAATGTTGGTTCTCCTTTTTGGAAAGGCGTTAATAACACAGGTAGTGTTCTAGAAACCTAAGTTACATATAGGTTGTCCCTATTTAGCATGTATTACCCTATATAAGTGACTCTTCAAGCCAAAAATCTGAATTGCAAGAGTCTCCAAGGCTTGTAAACCATCCTACAACATCTCCAGACTCTGAAAAACAATCTTCAACTCCTTTACATAATCAAAAACATCATCACAAGGAAACAAGCATGTCAAACACATTTTCATCATGTTAGGATCATGGAGACCTAGTTGATCAATACTCCTCAACATAGATCAACATCTTTACATCATATTAGGATATCTGCATCAAATCCATAATAAGTGATCCCAAATAATCAGGGCTACCAACATAAAGTTGGCATCAATGATAAGACAAGTAATGCTAAGCTCATGTTGACATCAATTCCAACATTATAATGCCAACACTAGATGTAACTTCCATCACTTCTGTTTTGTATGGTTGTCAATGCTATAATGGTGGCAATGGTTGGGGATCTTTGCACTCGTACTTTGTAGATCCTATATTTTTATATTTTCCCCATTCCCAATTCTTCTTTACCTTATGAAAAGTTTCTATGTGCTCCTTCTACTTCAACACACTTGATTTCCCTTTCTTTTGGTCTATGTTCACTAGGTATTATTCTTGTACAAAAGTCTCATCCATAAATCTAGGCTTGAACATCATCACTTACTTCTGCATATGGTTGTATGGACCTCGTAGATACTTTAGGAGTTTTTTTTGGTCATTTGGTGAGATATACAACATTATTGCTATATTTCTAAATTCAATGGTATAGTTGTCTACACTTTTCCCCTGCTTCTACCTAAATTAATGCCACTAGATCCACTGGTCTTCTACATACCCAATGTGGTAAATTTTTTACTTGATGAGGGTTTTGAAATCCTACCACTTAATCACTACAGTATCTCCCTCCAACCTCAAGATATCCATCTAGATTTGTCACCGGGTTAGCTCATGGCCCTCTAATTTCAACCAAACAACCGAAAACAAATGTTTTTCCTCTATATGATGAACATTAAAATAAACTTATAATTTCTACAACAAATGATATAGATCTATAGAATATATCTAAGTAATATGGATTGATGTAGACCTTAGATTCCAATTTGAATAGGGTTGTGAATGTATCATGGCACTTGAGCTGGGTTGATCCCTTTTGGGTTATTTCTTAGAATCCCTATATAGTTCTTCCCCATCTACTAATTTCCCCTATGATCCAACCTCCATGTTATAACCTCCATATTATTTGAATAACCTAATCTTATTGTTCAATTCTACCATAAAGAGACTCATATTATGGTTTATATATGCGCCTTGTGCTTCCAACTGTGAAAACCTCTCCTTTGTGGGATATTGATGGTTATTGATATATTTTTCGTTCATGGATGGGGTTTTATGAATTTCTACATAGTCAATATGAATCCCCTACAACAACCTAAAATATACCCAAAGAAACTTACTATGATACCAATTTTATTTGTAAACTGTCATGCATATTCCACTGGACAGTTGGTCATAATACGTCTACTAAGATATATTAGAAAATTTGAAATCTACACTATGATGGTTCATTTCTCAGAATTTTGGATATGTTAATTATTTTTTATTTCTTATGAATGAAAATTATAATTATGTAGAAAAGAGAAAAAAGTGAAATAAAACTTACAAAGCTCAAATTAACCCAAGATATAAGTTGGGGAACCCTTTTAGGAGAATACCTAGCTATAAGGTGAGGTTGCTTTTCTCTCTTCCTCAAAATGTAAAAATGGATTTGAACACAAAGAAGAGATGCTTATATCCCATGGGCTCTACAACGATTGAAACCTCTCTATTTTATCTCTCATTCTCCACTCTTGTCCACTCTTCTCATCTATGTAACAAAATACACTTGAATAGAATGGAACCCCTTTTACTCCTAGTGGTCTAGTTATAATAAAGCCCAAGAACCTACTAGAAATTAACTTTGTCTCCTTCAACTCTTAACTAGAATTACAGTAAAGAATAATCTAAATTATTCTTCATCATGATGGCTTAGCTAGTTCCTTTTCCATGAATAACAAGGGTTAACATAAATCATCTCGAATTATGGTAGTCAAAACAGGAAGGTCAAATTTCGAGTGGCATCAATTTCACATACAGACTTCCATTAAGGTGATTCTTACGCCATTGGAAATGTATATTTGTATAGAATAATTCATAAAGGTACAACTCTTAAGAGAAAACATTTTACTACAAGAAAACACCATTTTATGCCTCAAACTACTTTGAGGAGGTTTTAAAACCAATTTACCAAACTAAGTTGTCAGTGAAAATGGTCTTGTGCACTGATTCCTCCACTTTTTCTACTCTAAAATAATAGATATGGATGAAAAAAATATAATGATCCAATCTGTATCAATATATTTCTTTCGCAACCTAAGTATGCAATATATTTACTTGCTCGATTCCATACGAGTGGTTATAAGATTTCATCAACACCATTTCAGTCCAATGTAAAGCTAACCTCTGAGTCTACTACTCCTCTTGTTGATGCTACACTTTACCATAAATATTAGGAAATTTCATATATTTGACACATAATAGGAATGATATGTCTTTTATCTTCAGTATGGTATTGAGTTTTATACAAAATCCTCATCAAATTCAATGGAAGGAAGAAAAAATAATTCTCATATATTTACAGGGGATAGTGAATTATGGTGTTTTTTATTTGAGTATGGATATATTTTCTCTTCTTCGTTATATAGATTCTAATTTTATAGGTGACATTTTAGATAGAAAATCTACTACAAGATACATATTTCAGCTTTGCTCAGGTCACATTTCATGGTCTAGTAAGAAGTTGGGAACTCTTTCTCTGTCTTCTTGTGAATCAGAGTACAAGGAAACTAAGGGAGTAGGTAAAGAAGTAGTTCACTTGTGGATTCTTCTTACAAATTATGCCTTGGTTCAAAAATCAACTATAGAGTTATGGTGTGACAATTATAATGCAATTTAGCTTGCATATAATCTAGTGTACCACTCGAAAACAAAACACATTGACTTGGATACTAACTACATTTGAGATCTTATTGCAAATGGTGTTATTTCTTTGGAGTATTTTCCAATGGAATAGAAAGTAGCTGATATATTCACCAAATACATGATAGAGGAAACATTTATATGAATTTGAAAGTTGTTGGGAATGCAGGAAGTTTTTTTCAAGAGGGTATGTTTACGTAATGACATCTTTCCATATAAGTGTTTGATCAATCTATTTATCATCTAGGGATTAGAGTTTTGAAATGCGTCAATTTCGAAGGTAAAAATTTCTAGATTTTGTTGTAAGAAACTCTAATTTTACGTAAAATAAATATATCGCACATCATCATTGAGTAAAATATAGTTGTAATAATTTATCACATAAAGAGGTCAAATTACATCACCCCACATGTATTAATGTGATGTGATTCCTCTATATATATTTCTATATAATAAAGGTTAGGGAGTCCCATGAAATAAACCACACAATGGATATCAAAATATTATATTTGTAAAGTGTAAGGTATTGGTGGTGGTGATTTTTGTAACATTAGAGATCTCTAAAGATAATAAATACATTATTACCTTCTAGTGGATGTTTCCGCAATCATGATTTCACTACATAAATTTTGTGTGTTCATTATTTTGTCTTTTATTGATTAAGTGAACATATTATTATGTGCAATAGGTTAGACTAGTAAAGTTATGTGGTTTTTTGTATTTTTGTATAACTATTTCATATATATCAATATTTTAACATGCTTCTCCATAGTCTATTACCAAGTAGGAGGAAAGATTTTATTTTTCTATTTTAACTGTGGTCATAACTTGTTTGTTTATGATGCTTATGATTGAGTCTCTATCAAATGAGTAAAGAAAATTACTTAGTTTCCAATAATAGATAAACATATAAAAGTCTTAATTATTAATCCCAAATCTATATCAACATTTATATCCAATTCAAATTTAGTCTGTTACACATGTTTGGAAAGAATGTATCCAAGAAAATTATTTTTGGTTAATAGAAACAAAAAGTACATTCATCACTAGATTGTGCAATCTCAACACTCCTATATAGCCATGCAAGAAGCATATCTTTACACTATTATGAAACTTCATACACTATGGAATTAAAGAAACTAGATCCCAAGATTAATCACATAAAACATAATCCAATGATCATATTTTCTTAATGGGTGACTACCGAGTTCCCTAAACGACTTATATAGGTTACGAAGTACCCACAATTTTCTTTTTCTTTCTCACACACCCCTACTAAATTTATGCTAACCACAGTTGCAAAAATCCAATTTTCATCTCTCATACTTTTTGTCAAACACTTTACAATGTGCATAAATTTATTCAAATACATTGTATATCGTCAATTGAGTAGTATTTTAATTGTATACATTTTGTAAACAATTTTGTATGAAATCAAATTAGAAACATTCCTCTATTTCCACTTGTAGCATACTAACTTAAACGTACCACTTAACCATGCAACTTTTTATTTTTTGTTTTTAGGCATTTTATCAAATAGTTTGGATGAAAATTGTAATAAAACATATTTAACAAATTTCTTCAAATTATTTGCATGGAAATAGAAAAATATTAGCTGCAACAATACTATCCCTATCCTCAAAAGATTATTTTCATTGGGGAATTTCATCAAACAATTTGTATGCAATGAATCATTAAACCATTTAATAGTTTCTTCAAACACTTTGCATGCAAAGTAATATAGAAAATTATTTGCATATAAATAGGCATATATCAGATATAGTAATACTATCACACAACAATATTATCCCCATCCACAAAACAACATTTTCATTTAGGCATTTCATCGAACAATTTATATGCAATGAATCGTTAAACCATTTAGGCATTTCATCAAACACTTTGCAAGAAAACTAATATAGAAACTTCTTCAAGGAATATCTTCTAAATTATATCATTCTAAGTTCAAAAAATTGAACCAAATGGTCAGTAGTATTTCCCCTCTCTATGGTTTAAATTTCAACTTCTATAACCTCCTAGATGAAAAGTTATAGCAAAAATGCTAAAATGACCAGGTTTGAAGCATGATTTTAGAAGCATTCAGAAAGCTCGAATTTCTTTTATAGTATCTCTTAAAATATTACACCCAATATCTAAAAATTGGACCAAAATATCAATGGCATTTTCCCCTCAATATGGTCTAAGTTTCAACATCTGGAACCTCCTAGAAGAAAATTTATAGCAGAAATTCCAACATGACCCAATTCATGCACAATTTTAGGAGCATTCAAGAAGCTAAAATCCCTTTGGTCATATCTCCTAACATGTCGTGATTCAAAATTTGAAAGTTGGACGACATGATGAGTGTGAATTCCCCTCACTATGGTCCACTTTTTTTCTTCTAGAACCTCCCAAAAAAGAAGTGATAATAAAAACACCAACATGACCTAATTAAATATGAATCTAGAAATTCCATCTTCCTTTGTGATCCAGGTTCCTTCAACTACCAGAATCATCCAATATCTGTTGCTTCTGTGATGTAGTTAGAATTGCATTTTAACATAGCATAAATTAAGATATATGCATGCTTAAGTAAATGGAAACATGATGACAATAAAAAAATCATAGACATGAGACATTGATAATTGAGTTCGTCTAGTGTGGACTACGTCTTCGGGCCCGATGTCAAGATGGTGTTGGCCGCTTCATTCAGTGTTGGAAATGGTGAAGATGTACATGGACTATTTTTCTATCATACAAGGACATGTGCCCTCTACATGAGTGGCAAAGTCTCTCCACGAGACATTCTGCTACAGGAACTATCACTCACAATAGACCTTCAATCAACATGACATAATCTCACACATGGTGACAATGAATATCCTGCCATCATGGCATCAAAGGGATCTCAACCAAAACATCCATGGTGACAATGAGTATCCCGCCATCATGGCAACAAAGGGATATCAATCAAAACATACATAACAAACAATGATGAATACATCTCACATGAAACAGACACAAAGATTCTGCATCATGTTAGAGCCGGTCTGGTCAGCCCTCCGTCAGAGATCAAAGCTCTTTGTGCATTTCAATTTTAGGTGTCCCGCTCCATCCACTCAGCTGCATTTCACTAGGGACATGCCATGATCTGATGGAGATAGTCATGCTGGTCATTTTCTCTCATCTCTGGTTCTTGTTGGTTCAGGCCTTGGTCCATAATCATTGAAGCTCATGATAGTCAAGGTCTGGTCATATTACAAGACAAAGTTATTTTTGTGGTTGGGTCTAGGAAATCATCAATGTGGTCTTTGAAAAACATGTCCAGAACAAGCCATGCAGGCCAGAGGGAGACCTTATACAACTACAGTTCAGGAAGCTTCATCATCACCGGAAGAGACATCGACTCTTCTTCAAAACTCTGTTTTGAAGAAAAGTCAAACAAGGTCAACTATAACAAAATTTTCCAAAAATCGACAGTTGACATTTTCAGATGCAGTCATGGATTTCAAAGCCAGAGGCCCTATCAAACAGTCCCCCAAAGAAATTCCGAAAATTTTATCATGAGAACCAAAATTTCAAAGAAAAAGGGAAAAAGCAGAGTGTTTTAAAGTAAAAAAAAAGTGAAAAACTTGGACATTATAAAGTGGGTTTTCAAAGAAGAAAAAATTGAACCCAACTTTCTCAAAGCCTATATATATTTGTTTTGACCCAAAACTAAGTCATTGTGATAAGGAAAAGCTTGAGAGAGGCATTGTTGAAGAAAAGAGAGCTAAGGAGGAGGAATTCGAGTAAGGAGGGCAGATTTCTAGGTGGCGCGGCGCACACACCAGGGCGCGCGACGCACATGGAGGGCGCGACGCATCGGCAGCCAACCCACAGTGAAAAATCGACAAGGGCGCGACGCACTCAGGGCGCGCGGCGCACTGGGCTTGGCGCGCAACGCACAGGGCCAGGGAGCTCAAAAACACTTGCAAACTCGTTCTATATCCCGGTTGAAGTCTAGCAAACAAGAGGTAGGCTCGAATGAAACCTCTTCTCTGTCAATTTGGTCAATAGGAGTGTTTCTAAGACGTCGAGTGAAGATCCAAAGCATATTGGCCATTCATGCAAATAATCACCAAAAAAAAATGATAAATGGGGTTTGTAAATTCGATGACACCACCAAGGTTTTGTTTCCCCTCCCCTTGTCCCCTCACTCCTCATCATAGTCACCTCCATTCCAACTTGTCTCCTAAAGAAATTGCCCTAAATCAACCTAAAACTCTCTCCCCTGTTTTTCCAAACAAATGAATTCCGTTTGAAAGCGCGCGATGCACACACAAGGTGGCACGGCGCACTTAGGGCACGCAGTGCACTGGGAGCTCGGCCACAGTGTTAACACTGCACTGGCGCGGCGCACTGGGCAAAGCGCGTGGCGCACAAGCCTGTGAGCCTAAAAAAGCACCGAAGTCACCCAAATTTTTGTAAATGGCTCTCAAATTTGCAAAGGTGGCCATAGATCTTTTAACCATTAATCCTTAACTTGAAGAAAAACATGTTTTGGTGACCATTAAATCGAAGGCAAATTTTTTTTATTAACCTAACCCAAAAATGACATAGAGGAGGACAAAAAGCTAGGGATTTTGCTACAGTAATACAATTGCTAAATAAGCTCCTATCCTACCTTGATCAGCTAATTTTCCTGTAGCATTTTCCCCTTACCATCACCCTAGCTATATTGTAATCATATCCATTCATCCCTTTTATCCCTATAGCCCAAAAAATCCCAAACCCTACCCCATCAAAACCATACCCCAAACACTCCCAAATCCCTGATAAATTTCTTCTTTAAACCCCTATTCCCCTTTTCATCATTCCCCTCCTAACACTCGCCTGTTTTATTGTCCCCTTGGTGACATATTTTCAGAACATTCATCAGTGTCATTGGATTCAAAGGGCAGCATTAAACTCAGAGTACAAGCAGCAGTGATGGCATCAGAAAATTCATCAGATTATGAGGGGGATACACACAGTGACACATCTTCAGGAGAGAGGGCCCATAGGAGACATCATCGGAGTGGCAGACATCTCAGAGATGAGCCCAACACCCTCACAGAGCTACAGGCATGCCCACTTGCCATGTCTTGTTTCCAGCACTTGGCATGTTATGAATTTTGCCAAAGGGTGGCAAATGTCAGAGTACATCATGAGTTGGCCTGCCTTTTTGCACTTCATCTACAGGGAGGCCAATCTGTCCTGGTTGGGGTCACTTTCACCTTGACACTGGAGGCTATATCAGTGGCAATAGGGATACCTAACGTTGGAGAGCAGTGGCATAAGAAGAAGAAAGTGGAGAGGCATCACTATGAGCCTTATATCAAGAACAGCTGCTTGAGCTAGCTCACTAGAGTTTTTCCATTCAGATTTTTGAGGGAAGAGTATGCCCCACTCATGAGATTGATCATGAAGTATTTCAGTTGCGAGGGGAGGTTTTCTCGCCTTTATGCCTATCACATCCGCTTGCTCATGCACTTCACCAGGGTGAAGATGATGAGCCTCCCATTTTTCATCTGCAACAACATTGAGAAGATGAAAAACTTCATGCAGCGCAAGACCCCATGACGGTAGCTAAATAGTGTCTATCATTTTGCTCTCATCCAGATTTTGGTGGACCATTAGTTGGGATTACAGGGTATTGCTTGGGAGGACTTCATCTCCCGTGATTTCTCCAGCGCTCCACCGGTGATATCAGAGGCAAAACATGAAGTGGGAGGTTATTCACATCAGTATGAGCATGAGTTGGGAGGTCCTTCATATCAGTTTGAGCCTGAGCTGGGAAGTCCTTCACATCAGTTTGAGGGTCATGAGACTGCCACCATGCCAGTTTTCATCACATACCAGAGAGGCTATCCGAAAGGCACCAGACCATTGTTTGCAGTAGCAAAGCGAGTGTTATCACCACCTGGGGTGGAAAGGGCCTCGCTTCCGACATCGGCACCACAGGAGCAAGGTAAGGGCAAGGAGCCAGTGCAGGGGGAGGGGCCATCAGGTGAGCAAGAAACCGAGTTTGTTCTCCTCCAGGATGATGAGACAGATGCAGAACCCACCAATGAGGAGCTTATAGAGATCATCAGGGAGCAGCAATCAAAGATTGAAGACTTGACCATTGATCTAGAAAGGGCCAAGTGGAACATGAACTACCTAGAGCAGACAAACAAACAGCTTGAGACCAACAGATGATCATGGAGTTGCAAAACATCCGTGAGCAGTGCCAAGTTGCTCAAAGAAGAAGGGTTCCACTCACATCTTTGGAGCAAGAAATCAATGAAGACCGGGAGTCCAACCTTGAGAGGGTCAACATGCATTTGGAGAGGCTGTTGGACAAAGTAAACAGGGAGAAATACATGCTGAGGCACATGGCTTATCACTACTAGGCTCGCAACATGAGTTCCAAGGCAAGAATCAGGAGCCTAAAGGCAAAATTAAGCAAAGCGAGAAAAGAGGCAAAAGAGGCAAAAGAGGAAAAGGAGGCAAAGGAGCAAGATCAGCTTCAAATCTTGGCTGAGGCTTCCTTGGGATAGCAAAGCACTTCATAGGGAACCTCCAGCCCAAATTCCAAAAAATTTGGGCAAATTTTGGTCATAGGAAAAATTTTTGGGCACAAAAAAGGAAATTCCTCCCTGTGGCGCGACGCTAAAATTCTAGCACTCCAATCGAGGAACCGCTTGCACATTTGGATTTAGCATCAAAAATTACATCTACTGGTATCCGGGCAAGAAATTTTGACAAGTTTTGGGTCTCCTAAAGGTCAAAAAACACTCAAAAATGGCCTCTCTGCCACTTTTTGGACACACAGAAAGCAGTCTTGGGAGAATGAAGCTTTGGAGGGGCAATTGAGCTTCAAATTCGGAAATTCCAGTTCGGTTGGAAAGTAGACAGAACAAGAGTTCCAACAAGCCCACTTGGGAACGTTTTGGACACCTGCAAGTGCCCCAAAATAGGCTCCAAAGTGGCGCGACACACAGGGAATTTGGCGCGGCGCACAGGGGAAAAAGCTGCCAAATTGCTCCCGTTTCGCGAAATTTCGGGTCGCGACTTCTCCAAGTGGGCTCGGTCATCTACTCTAAGGTTTTTTGGCACCAAGGGCATCTTTTAAAGACTTTTCTCTCCAGGTGGGTATCTATCCAAGTGGCAAAAGAATGCAAAGGGTCACCCCAGCCAAATGGCATGCTTGAGAGCGCTGCACCTGTAGCTAATGGTTGGCTCTCCATCTCCTTTTCGAAATGATTTGAGTAACTTCCCAACCCCTGGGCGTTCCATCTCTTCTCTACACTTTCTATATATTGTATGCAAGTTATTTGCAAAGGGTTGGCTGGCTTGTAACTTCTGGGAGACTATGGGAAAGAAACTTTGTTTCTGCACTGTGTATTTTTTGACAGAGAGTTAATGAAAGGCAGCGGCTCTGTTTCATGAGATTCGTGTGGTTGTGAGTGTAGCAAATGTGTTCTTATGTTCTATATGTATCTTGTTATGTTTCATAATTCATTTCATGTTTCATTTCAGTGAAATTTTCTGAGTGAGATTAGGTAGAATTCAATTTATATTGCTCTGCCTATGGGAAAATTTCATGTGCAGTGTTATTCTTCTGTTGAAAAGGATTCATGCGACCATGCCCTTTTCACTATCTTCAGAAATCTTTTCATTCCGCGTCACCTTAAGTCGAAATTGCTGCGCTTCTCGCCTACCTTGCCTCATGGAATAATCTGTGCCTTCATTCTCAATTCTCTATTCTTTGCTAAGCGCCAGTCCCATATACATCCCAAAGCTCGGCCACTTTCAAAAATCTTTTCCAAAATCCACTTTCACTTACTAGCCGAAGGTAAACATCGCATAGTAAGTCATCTCAGACCATTTTTCCTATCTATTCCCTGAGTGTGACTTGGAGAGAGCCCTCTACTGCTCTGGTAGGGATAGCTACCAGACTGAGCGTGGTTTGTGGTTACCCTAATTTTTTCCTTTCTTCAGCCTGAGACATATTTAGGTGATAACATAGTGGAGACTCCGCTGGGGAAGCAAGTTGAAAATCAAATCCCCTTGTTTCATAAGAATTCTAGGCTCCCGGATGACGAGCTTAGGATTGGAAAGGCTGAGTAAGTTGGTTGTGTCCCATAATTTATCCCAATAGCACGATGGCTTCAAGACGATATACCAGAGTGAATCCGGACCCAGACCCTCCTCACATTTACAAAAATCCAAATTTGATCCCCAGACTCCTTCATCAAGAAAGCACCATAACCCCCGTGTTCAAATCCTATTCATGTCTCGACATTTTTGAGTATCTTGAGGAGATTGAGTTTGACGAACGGTTTGAGATATCACTGTTTGAATCTAAATCTGAAAAGGTTGTTGATTACACCGTCCCCGATCCGCAATTTCTTGTAGACCTTGAGACGGAAAGAGCTAATAGATTAATCGATAACTACATTGCCACACAGCCCCAAACTCCAAGTACAAGCCCCTTGCAAACTATGCACACTCCTCCAACACCTCCAAGGCCAAATCCACTGAGAATGATGGCTGCCCGTTTCGCACCCCTTGTTCTGCCCCAAGTCCTAGATGACATGCCAAATGACTATCAAAGTAAAATCCTATTTTTTGATGGCACTCCTAACAGTATTACAGCTCAACAACATGTGGATAAAATGGCAGATTTCTATGAACTTCATGAGATCGATGCGGAGAACGTGGCAATGAGGCTCTTTGTACAAACATTTGCAGGTGATGTGAGGAAATGGTTCAGAGGTTTGACGGCTGCAAGCATCACCACCTTGGCTGAGCTACAAAGACAATTTTTGAACAGGTGGGAAGTCAAAAAAGAATCCCCTTCAAATTCTGGCCGAATATGAGCAAATCAAACGGAATGCCGGGGAGTCGGTCCAAGATTATTGTGTTAGATTTAATGCAGTCTACAACGAAATTACAGACCATCTAAAGCCACCTGTGGGACTAGCAATGATGAAGTTTCCAGATGGTTTTGATGCTGACATGGTGTACCAATTGAGAGATAGAGAACTGGCTACAATGGAAGACATGCAGAAAATTGCGGTCAGCGTTGAGCCAAATCTGCTGTCCAAAAGAGCAAGAGCGGAAGTGAAGAAGAAAACCACAGTGAAAGAAGAATCTTCTTCAATGGATCATCTGCTCAAAAAGGTAGAACAGATGCTTGAGAGAGTAAAATGTGACAAGCCAGAGCCACAAGTTAGGAATCCTAACTTCTGTGGCCAACAACGGCCACAATATAGGATAAGACAAAGAGATCAGCGGACTCAACAGCAGACAGCACAACAGCCGGTACAAACACCTTTGCAGCAGAATTTTTTACATGGACCAGAATCAGATGAGGACAAGAATGTAATAGGCGAGGAAAACCATCTTTTTACTCCAGATGAGCTGCCTACTTACATCACCGAAGAAGAAGAATGTGCAGTGAATTCAGCTACACACCAAGACACCGATTTTATCCTAGCTAACGAAACCATGTTGGAAGAAGAGTCAGAAGAATATCAAAGGGGGTATATGAATGCTTTGTCCACACAACAACAACGATATTCCCTTCGAAACAGAGATGTACTGGCTAAACAAATTCAAAAAAAGAAGGAGGATGAAACAACAAAGAAAGATCTATCAGCTACACAAAGAAAGGGAAAGGAGGTGGTTGTTCCGGAGAGCAGCAAATCGAAATCAGCAGAACAATCACAGCAACCGGCCACCTCAAAAGACAAGGAAAGGAAAGAGACCCAGTCAAAGAGGTAGAAAGAACTCTCGCTTTCAGCCTAGAGAATGAGATTTCTAAGCTAAAGGTATCCATCCCTTTGACTGAAATCATGAAGAACAACAACTATAGGGGACAGATTTCTAAAATGTTGAATTTGGACCCAATGTCCGACATTGTAAATGGAAGATGATCAGCCTGAAATGATTTTTGGGCTAGCGACAAATGGTGAGTCTCTTGAGAGCGAGGTGCCACCCTTCTATATCAGTTTACGATTGCATGACTTTGTGCTACACAATGCCATGTTCGATTCCGGAGCCTCTCATAATCTCATGCCCAAGGCTATCATGGATAAGCTTGGTCTGGACATCACCCGCCAATGTCATGATCTCTATTCATTTGACTCTAGTAGAGTAAGGTGTATAGGGCTCATCAAAGACTTAGTTGTGAGTTTGGATCAGCTTCCTATGAAAAATGTTCTGATGGATGTAGTGGTAGCAAACATTCCTCCAAGGTTTGGCATGCTTCTTTCCAGGTCTTGGGTAGCAAAATTGAAGGGGACACTACAGCTAGATTTCTCCTATGCAACAATCCCTGTGTTTGGACAAATGAGGAAGTTATACTGGAAACAAAAGATGAAATATATGATCACAAGCAAGGAGAAACCGATAAATCATCCTATAAACTATGTACATACAGATTTAGAGTCTTTTGTTTTGTTTTCAGATAGTTTAAATGAAATAGATAGTCAGATAGTAGAAGCAGACGACATTCCAGAGATAACAGAAAATTTTAGAGAGATTTTGAAGAAAGAAAGACAAGAAAAGCAACAAAAGATTGAGCAATCAGCTGAAAACAATGGACAGCAAGCAAACAATGGATAGCAAAAAGATTTTCAGCACTTGCAAGAAGAAGAAGAAGGCTTATGGACCATGGATTTTGATGGAGCAGTAGGGAATGATGGAGCTGGTATTGGTATTTGGGTACACAGTCCTTTCTCCGCCCCAAACAAAGTGCCTAGCAGCGTGAGAGTTTGCTCCTACAAGCTAGCCTTCGAATGTTCCAATAATGAAGCTGAATATGAAGCTCTGATTGCGGGCCTGAATATTCTTAGAAAGTTGAATGGAAAGAGGATTTTAGTATATGGCGACTCCGAGTTGGTGATAAAACAGGTCAGAGGTGAGTACCAACAAAAAATCTTAGGATGCGGGCCTATCGTAATGCAGTTTTGGACATTTTGAAGCTATTTTCCGAATACACCTTGACATGTGTGCCACGAATACAAAATAGTATTGCTGATGCTCTTGCCAAGGCAGCGAGCAGCTTGAAGATCCCCATGAACTCCAACAATAAATTTGAAATCCATGTCAAGCATCATCCAACCATTCCAGACAATCAACGACATTGGCAAGTGTTCCAAGATGATGAGGAGATTAAGGATTTTCTGCTCAACAAAGGCAAGTTCAAAGAAACCTTAATCGATGTGGAAAACGATGAGAACAAAGGGAATGGTACAGAAGAAGTACAAATCAATCAAATGAATGTATTGCAGCTGAAGAACAACATCATTCCTAAAGGCTTGATACCCCTAGAAGAACTTTTTGATCAGGATGATGTAGCCCGCAAGCCAACTTTGCAGCCCACGGAGAAACGTGTAGAAGAAGTCAACATCGGTACAACAGCAAATCCAAAATTGGTAAAATTGTCCAAGACACTACCGCCAAAGATCAAGTACAAATATATTAGTTTGATGGCTTCATTTGCAGATGTATTTGCTTGGGATTATTCTGATTTAAAGACCTATGATACGAACATCATTTAGCACACAATACCTATCAAGCCCAATCAGAAACCATTTAGACAAAAGCTGAGAAGGATCAATCCAAAGTTGCTGCCATCCATCGAAAAAGAGGTAAATAGGTTGTACAAGTCAGGTATCATTGTGCCTATCAGATTTTCAGATTGGATATCTAACTTAGTGCCTGTACGAAAGAAGACCAGTAAGATCCGCCTATGCATTGATTTCAGAAATCTAAACAAGGTCTCATTGAAGGACAACTATCCGCTTCCAAAGATGGACCATATACTTCAGAGAGTAGTGGGGGCATCTCATATGTCGCTGCTCGATGGTTATTCCGGATATAACCAAATTTCAGTCCATGAAGATGATAGGGATAAGATAGCATTCACAACTCCATGGGGGACATTTCACTATGCCAAAATGCCATTCGGTTTGAAGAATGCAGGTGCCACATTTCAGCGTGCAATGGACTTGGCGTTTGCAAATGAGAAGGATGTGTTTTTGGTGGTGTACTTGGATGACTTGACAGTGTTTTCAAAATCTGATGAAGAGCACATGCATCACCTAAAAATTGTCTTTCAAAAATGTAGGAAATATGGTTTATCGCTGAATCCTAAGAAGAGCTTGTTCACCATGGAGGAAGGAAAATTACTTCGGCATATCATTTCAAAAGATGGCATCCGCATAGACCCAGCACGTGTCCAAGAAATTCAACAAATTGATCTGCCTAGGAACAAAAAGGAGATACAGTCATTTAATGGTAAGATGAATTTTCTGCGTCGCTTTGTGCCTAATCTTGCAAAACACTTGAAAGAAATGACCAACATGCTTAAGAAGGACAACCAGGTGAAATGGACGGATGAGGCTATAAAATCTTTCAACTTGGTCAAATTGGCCCTTTCTTTAGCTCCAGTTCTAGTCAGCCCGAATTAAACTCAAGATTTCATATTGTTTTCATTTGCTTCTGAGCACACTATGGCAGCGATATTGTTGCAGAAAAGGGATGATCATGAAAGACCCATTGCATTCTTCAACAGGGCTATAAGGGATGCAGCTTTGAAGTACAACATCATTGAGAAGGAAGCCCTAGCATTGGTGAAGGCACTGAAGGATTTCCAGGTGTATATCTTACATTCTCACATTCTGGCCTATGTTCCTAATACTGTTGCGAAAGATGTTTTAGTGCAGACCGATCCGGAAGGGAGAAGGGGCAAATGGATCATAGCCTTGCTAGAATACGATGTGGAGATAAAGCCTACAAAGCTAGTCAAAGGACAGGGGTTGGCGAAACTAATGGCTGAATCAAATTTGCATGCCTTGGACATAAATCTGATCGCTGCCATGTCCGATGAGAATGATGAAGGAATGTCACTTCAGATATCCGAAATGTTTGCTTTGTCCCCATGGTATTCTGATATAATATATGTGCTGAAAAATCTATCACCACCGCATGGCATGGCTTGAAACAAAGCAAGAACACTTAAATTGAAAGCTGCCAAGTTTTGTATCTTGAATTCTGCACTGTATTGGAAAGATCCCGGTGGCATTTTACTAAATTGTCTGGTGGAAGAGGAGGCAAAGAAAGTCATGGAGGACTTCCACGGAGGAGAGTGTGGTGGACATCTTTTTTGGAAGTCAACAACGAACAAAATATTGAGAGTGGGGTACTACTGGCCTACTTTGTTTGTTGATGTGCATAAGATGGTAAAGCGCTGTCATAAGTGTCAAATTTTTGAAGGAAAACAGAAACTACAACCTTTGCCACTCAAGCCTATCAATGTGAGCGCTCATTCCAGCAGTGGGGTTGGATTTCATTGGGGAAATTCATCCCGCCTCTTCCGGACAGCATAGGTGGATCCTTACAGCGACGGACTACTTCACAAAATGGATTGAGGTAGCCCCTACCAGACAAGCGACGGACATAGTAATCATCTCATTTCTCGAAAATAACATCTTGTCTCGCTTTGGTTGTCCAAACAAAATAATCACTGATAATGCAGCAGCTTTTAAATCGAAAAGGATGGTAGAATTTTGTCATAAATATCATATAATTTTGGGTCATTCAACTGCCTATCATCCGCAAGGCAATGGATTGGCGGAATCTTCAAATAAATCTTTGGTCAACATCATCAAGAAGCTACTGGAAATAAATAAGAAGAGCTGCAACAAGAGGCTGGTCCATGCACTTTGGGCAGATCAAATTAGTCAGAAAAAGTCTATTGGTGTGTCACCGTTTGAGATGGTTTATGGAGTGGACACAGTATTTCCCGCTTCCCTTGCTGCCCCGGTGGTCAAACTTCTTTAGGAGGCCGGCAGTGAGGAAGATCCCATGCAGAGAAGGCTGAATCAAATGATCCACTTGCAGCAAACAAGAGAAGAAGTTTTCAAAAACACATCCAAGTTGCAGGAGAAGATAAAGAAAATCTATGACAGAAAAGCAAAAGTGGATAAATTTCAGTTGGATGATGTGGTGCTGAAGTGGGATGCAAGGAATGAGGAGAAAGGCAAGCACGGAAAGTTCGAAAATCTATGGAAAGGTCCTTTCAAGATTGCAGCATATAGAGGTCAGAATGCCTTTCTTCTGAAAGAAATGAATGGGGAAGACTGTCCTGGAGGGCCGATCAATGGTCGACTGCTCAAGCGGTATCATTGTTGATCCATTAACGCTGCTTCCACTGTCATTGTAAATACCATTTTTATTTCAGTTTCTTTTCAGTATGTAAAGTCAGTTTTTGAGTTATTCCAATTGTCAAGTTTGAGTCAATTTCTTGGTTATTCCAGTTTTATAAATAAGTCAGAGTCTATGTTGTTTATCAAAATGATGACTCCATAGCCCAATGGACAAAAAGGCACTGTCTAGCTCCTCCAGAGATCTGCTGTTCTTGGCACCTCCAAGGAGCTACCATCCCTCATTGGAGCCAATGTTAGAGTCGGTCTGGTCAGCCCTCCAACAGAGATCAAAGCTCTTTGTGCATTTCAATTTTAGGTGTCCCGCTCCATCCACTTAGTTGCATTTTGCTAGGGACATGCCATGATCTAACGGAGATAGTCATGCTGGTCATTTTCTCTCATCTCTGGCCCCTGCTGGTTCAGGCCTTGGTCCATAATCACTGAAGTTCATGATAGTCAAGGTCTGGTCATATTACAAGACAAAGTCATTTTTATGGTTGGGTCTAGGAAATCATCAATGTGGTCCTTGAAAAACATGTCCAGAACAAGCCATGCAGGCCAGAGGGAGACCTTATATAGCTACAGTTCAGGAAGCTTCATCATCACTGGAAGAGACATCGACTCTTCTTCAAAACTCTGTTTTGAAGAAAAGTCAAACAAGGTCAACTATGACAAAATTTTCCAAAAATCGACAGTTGACATTTTCAGATGCAGTCATGGATTTCAAAGCCAGAGGCCCAGTCACACAGTCCCCGCAAAGAAATGCCGAAAATTTTATCATGAGAGCCAAAATTTCAAAGAAAAAGGGAAAAAGCAGAGTGTTTTAAAGTAAAAAAAAAGTGCAAAACTTGAAAATTATAAAGTGGGTTTTCAAAGAAGAAAAAATTGAACCCAACTCTCTCAAAGCTTATATATATTTGTTTTGACCCAAAACTAAGTCATTGTGATAAGGAAAAGCTTGAGAGAGGCATTTTTGAAGAAAAGAGAGCTAAGGAGGAGGAATTCGAGTAAGGAGGGCAGATTTCTAGGCGGCGCGGCAGACACACCAGGGCGCACGACGCACACGGAGGGCGTGACGCATCGGTAGCCAACCCACAGTGAAAAATTGACAATGGCGCGACGGACTCAGGGCGCGTGGCGCACTGGGCTTGGCGCGCGACGTACAGGGCCAGGGAGCTCAAAAACACTTGCAAACTCGTTCTATATCCCGGTTGAAGTCTAGCAAACAAGAGGTAGGCCCGAATGAAACCTCTTCTCTGTCAATTTGGTCAATAGCAGTGTTTCTAAGATGTCGAGTGAAGATCCAAAGCATATTGGCCATTCATGCAAATAATCACCAAAACAAAAATGATAAACGGGGTTTGTAAATTCGAAGACACCACCAAGGTTTTGTTTCCCCTCCCCTTGTCCCCTCACTCCTCATCATAGTCACCTCCATTCCACCTTGTCTCCTAAAGAAATCACCCTAAATCACCCTAAAACCCTCTCCCCTATTTTTCCAATCAAATGAATTCCGTTTGAAAGTGCGCGGCGCACACACAAGGTGGCGCGGCGCACTCAGGGCGCACGGTGCATTGGGAGCCTGGCCATAGTGTTAACACTGCACTGGCGTGGCGCATACCCGGCGCGCGGCGCGCTGGGCAAAGCGAATGGCGCACAGGCCTGTGAGCCTAAAAAAGCACCGAAGTCACCCAAATTTTTGTAAATGGCTCTCAAATTTGCAAAGGTTTCCATAGATCTTTTAACCATTGATCCTTAACTCGAAGAAAAACATGTTTCGGTGACCATGAAATCGAAGGAAATTTTTTTTATTAACCTAACCCAAAAATGACATAGAGGAGGACAAAAAGCTAGGGATTTTGCTACAGTAATACAATTGCTAAATAAGCTCCTATCCTACCTTGATCAGCTAATTTCCCTGTAGCATATTCCCCTTACCATCACCCTAGCTATATTGTAATCATATCCATTCATCCCTTTTATCCCTATAGCCCAAAAAATCCCAAACCCTACCCCATCAAAACCATACCCCAAACACTCCCAAATCCCTGATAAATTTCTCCTTTAAACCCCTATTCCCCTTTTCATCATTCCCCTCCTAACACTCCCCTGTTTTATTGTCCCCTTGGTGACAGATTTTCAGAAAATTCATCAATGTCATTGGATTCAAAGGGTAGCATTAAACTCAGAGTACAAGCAGTAGTGATGGCATCAGAAAATTCATCAGATTATGAGGGGGATACACACAGTGACACGTCTTCAGGAGAGAGGGCCCATAGGAGACATCACCGGAGTGGCAGACATCTCAAAGATGAGCCCAACACCCTCACAAAGCTATAGGCATGCCCACTTGCCATGTCTTGTTTCCAGCACTTGGTGACAGATTTTCAAAACATTCATCAGTGTCATTGGATTCAAAGGGTAGCATTAAACTCAGAATACAAGCAGTAGTGATGGCATCAGAAAATTCATCAGATTATGAGGGGGATACACACAGTGACACATCTTCAGGAGAGAGGGCCCATAGGAGACATCACCGGAGTGGCAGACATCTCAAAGACGAGCCCAATACCCTCACAAAGCTATAGGCATGCCCACTTGCCATGTCTTTATTCCAGCACTTAGCATGTTATGAATTTTGCCAAAGGGTGGCAAATGTCAGAGTACATCATGAGTTGGCCCGCTTTTTTGCACTTCATCTACAGGGAGGCCAATATTTCCTGGCTGGGGTCACTTTCACCTTGACACTAGAGGCTATATCAATGGCAACAGGGATACCTAATGTTGGAGAGCAGTGCATAAGAAGAAGAAAGTGGAGAGGCATCACTATGAGCCTTATATCAAGAACAGCTGCTTGAGCCAGCTCACTAGAGTTTTTCCATTCAGATTTTTGAGGGAAGAGTATGCCCCACTCATGAGATTGATCATGAAGTATTTCAGTTGTGAGGGGAGGTTTTCTTGCCTTTATACCTATCACATCCGCTTGCTCATGCACTTCACCAGGGTGAAGATGATGAGCCTCCCATTTTTCATCTACAACAACATTGAGAAGATGAAAAACTTCATGCAGCGCAAGACCCCATGACAGCAGCTAAATAGTGTCTATCATTTTGCTCTCATCCGGATTTTGGTGGACCATCAATTGGGATTACAGGGTATTGCTTGGGAGGACTTCATCTCCCGTGATTTCTTCAGCGCTCCACCGGTGATATCAGAGGCAGAACATGAGGTGGGAGGTCCTTCACATCAGTCTGAGCATGAGCTGGGAGGTCCTTCATATCAGTTTGAGCCTGAGATGGGAAGTCCTTCACATCAGTTTGAGAGTCATGAGACTACCACCATGCCAGTTTTCATCACATATCATAGAGGCTATCCGAAAGGCACCAGACCGTTGTTTGCAGCAGCAAAGCGAGTGTTATCTCCACCCAGGGTGGAAGGGGCCTCGCTTCTAACATCGGCACCCCAGGAGCAAGGTAAGGGCAAGGAGCCAGTGCAGGAGGAGGGGCCATCAGGTGAGCAAGAAACCAAGTTTTTTCTCCTCCAGGATGATGAGATAGATGCATAACCCACCAATGAGGAGCTTATAGAGATCATCAAGGAGCAGCAATCAAAGATTGAAGACTTGACCATTCATCTAGAAAGGGCCAACTGGAACATGAACTACCTAGAGCAGAGAAACAAACAACTTGAGGACCAACAGACGATCATGTAGCTGCAGAACATCCGTGAGCAGCACCAAGTTGCTCAAAGAGGAAGGGTTCCGCTCACATCTTTGGAGGAAGAAATCAATGAAGACCAGGAGTCCAACCTTGAGAGGGTCAACATGCATTTGGAGAGGCTGTTGGACAAAGAAAACAGGGAGAAAGACATGCTGAGGTGCATGAATTATCACTACCAGGCCCGCAACATGAGTTCCAAGGCAAGAATCAGGAGCCTAAAGGAAAAATTAAGCAAAGCGAGAAAAGAGGCAAAAGAGGCAAAAGAGGCAAAGGAGGAAAAGGAGCAACATCGGCTTCGAATCTTGGCTAAAGCTTCCTTGGCACATCAAAGCACTTCATAGGGAACCTCTAGCCCAAATTCCAAAAAATTTGGGTAAATTTTGGTCACAGGCAAAATTCTTTTGGGCACAAAACAGGAAATTCCTCCCTGTGCGCCACGCCACTAGCACGACGCTAAAATTCTAGCACTCCAATCGAGGAACTGCTTGCATATTTGGATTCAGCATCGAAAATTATGTCTACTGGCGTCCGAGCAAGAAATTTTGACAAGTTTTGGGTCTCCTAAAGGTCAAAAAACACCCAAAAATGGCCTCTCTGCCATTTTTTGGACACACAGAAAGCAGTCTTGGGAGAATGAAGTTTTGAAGGGGAAAATGAGCTTCAAATTCAGAAATTCTAGTTGGGTTGGAAAGTAGATAGGACAGGCTTTCCAAGAAGCCCACTTGGGCACATTTTGGACACCAGAAAGTGCCCCAAAATAGGATCCAAAGTGGCGCGATGCACAGGGAATTTGGCGCGGCACACAGGGGAAAAAACTACCAATTGCTCCCGTTTTGCGAAATTTCGGGTCGCAACTTCTCCAAGTGGGCCCGGTCATCTACTCTTTAGTTTTGTGGCACCAAGGGTGGCTTTTAAAGACTTTTCTCTCCAGGTGGGCATCTATCCAAGTGGTAAAAGAATGCAAAGGGTCACCACAGCCAAATGGCATGCTTGAGAGCGTTGCACTTGTAGCTAATGGTTGGCTCTCCATCTCCTTTTCGAAATGATTTGAGTAACTTCCCAACCATTTGGGCATTCCATCTCTTCTCTACACTTTGTATATATTGTATGCAAGTTATTTGCAAATGGTTGGCTGGCTTGTAACTTCTGGGAGACTGTGGGAAAGAAACTCTGTTTCTGCACTGTGTATTTTTTGACAGAGAGTTAATGAAATGCAGCGGCTCTGTTTCATGAGATTCTTGTGGTTTTGAGTGTAGCAAATGTGTTCTTATGTTCCATATGTATCTTGTTATGTTTCATAATTCATTTCATGTTTCATTTCAGTGAAATTTTCTGAGTGAGATTAGGTAGAATTCAATTTATATTGCTCTGCCTGTGGGAAAATTTCATGTGCAGTGTTATTCTTCTGTTGAAAAGGATTCATGCGACCATGCCCTTTTCACTATCTTCAGCAATCTTTTCATTCCGCGTCACCTTAAGTCGAAATTGCTGCGCTTCCCGCCTACCTTGCCTCACGGAATAATCTGTGCCTTCATTCTCAATTCTCTGTTCTTTGCTAAGCTCCAGTCCCATATCCATCCCAGAAGCTCGGCCACTTTCAAAAATCTTTTCCAAAATCCTCTTTCACTTACTAGCCTAAGGTAAACATCGCATAGTAAGTCATCTCAGACCATTTTGCCTATCTATTACCTGAGCGTGACTTGGAGAGAGCCGTCTCCTGCTCTGGTAGAGCTAGCTACCAGACTGAGCGTGGTTTGTGGTTAGCCTAATTTTTGCCTTTCTTCAACCTGAGGCAGATTTAGGTGATAACACATAATACATCAAGCATGAATCAAAACAACATGGAAAATATCACAACAAATGATAAAATAAGTACATGAAAAAAACACTTCATATACCTCAACTCTAATGTTGGCTAAACAATAGAATACTCAGTTGTTGGATCTGAATGCCATAAGATTGACTATCCACACTCTGAAATCCAACACCATCACTCCAATCTGGAAAATGGCCAAAACATAAAAAGCTCAGCGACAAAAACTAATTGCACCACTAAATTTGTGTCATCGAGAGGTCTAAAATCGACTATCCATTTTCTAAATTCTGACACCAGAAAAATATGGGCCTGTAGGAATATTTTAGATTCCCTCGCAACTCTTAAAAGAATCCCTCCTCTAGGTTGAATAGAGATCTGCAACTCAAATCAGAAAAATGATCTCACCATTGAGATCTTTGTGAAATTATGAGAAGAATGAGTATAAAGTTGGTTGCATTCTGGATCTGGGAAATTTCTACCTCTAAGGAATCCGGAAGATTCCCTCAAGATTCTCGAAGATTCTCCTCTGGTAAGAATCTACAAATCCACTTCTCAAAATGAGAATCTAACCTCATCATTGCACTCCCTACGAAAATCTGAGAAAAATGACTGTAAACTTGATTACATTCTGACAAATGAATTTTTACCTCCCAAGGAATCTTTTTAGCATCTTAAAATTCTCTGCAAACATTCTGTCTCGAAAAGAGTTTCATCATTGTTTCGCCTCTATGGACTGGTTCCATTGCTCATCCTAGTCTCTGTTCCACTCTTTGTTCCCAATTCGGTGCCTCCACTCTTCCCCGTGCAAATTAGAAAGCATCACTTTTATACAAATGGGCGACGAATTTTTCAATAAGCCACATGTGGCAGAACGGTTCGGCATTGGCACCAAAGGTAGGAGGTCGAGGGATAAAATCCTTCCACCGCTAAAAATGCACACTACACGTTAATTTTAAATAATGGTTTTGATTCTTGTTATGTTTTTGGTGTTAATACATGGTGTGTCAATTTTGTTGTATTGATGTGGGCAAGGTTTAATGTGGGACCGCCGTGTGGGCGGGGTCGGCGGACCCACCCGCCGTGGGCTCAACTCCCACTAGTCTCGTTGTCTTTTTGTATATATACAGTGTGTTTTAAGTGGTTACACTGGGGTGGCGGGTCCGTCGGGGGTGGCCCGTACCCCATTCAACTTTTATGTATATTTTGGTCGTAGACTGGAGGGTCTGCGGGGTCATGGCCGCCAGCCCATATTTTAATAAAGTTTGTTTTTATATATATTTTGGGTCTGACGGAGGGTGGCGGGGGTCATGGACTGCCACCTAATTTAATATCTTAATATATCCTATATATATATATATATATATATATATATATATATATATATATATATATATATATATATATATATATATATATATATATATATATATATATATATATATATAGATATATATATATATATATATATATAATAGGCCATTTTTTTATTTTGTCAAATATAAGGGATATTTGACAAATTCAAGATGCAACAATTTCTCCCACTCTCGAGAGCTAAGTTCCCATGTCGGTTGATGGTGAATTTGTAGGACACTTCAACCTGGCACACTGCCCAACTTTGACTGCAACTTTGACTGGCTCCATGTCCCTCATATGAGCTCCAATTTGAGTGTCGTTCACACCATTGGAATCAGGGTGACGAGCACTTTTATCTAGTGTTGGTTTGGGAGCAATCTGATGAATTCTAATTTTGACCCTTTTTGAGTCCTCTAGGACTTCTGCATGTGTCTGGAGCCACTTGGATCAATCCTCTCCACTGAGGGGTTTTTTTGTCCAAAAGCATGAAAATATTCTACCACTTCTTTGCACCTTGTCTACACTTACAAATGTCTAATAAGTCACCATATCTTCTCTTTCACTTTTGTCCTTTAGACCCACAAGTGATGAGCCGACACCTTAACCCTCTGCAAACTTGTAATAGAATTTTGCAAATTACATGCTTGATTTACAATCCCAACTAATGACCCAAGCATCCCATACATGCCACAAGTTCATAACACAAACTCAGTGGTCAAGTTTACATCAAAATGGAAAATAATACCCTAGCTATGAAAATAAGGCCAAAATACCATTGTTGCTTCAATAAATGATGGAAAACACATCATCACTGCAACACATGATAATAAGGCCACACAATATTTTTGCTTTAACAAGTGATGGATACACATCATCACTTTTGTAGTTTAAAATGCAACACAAAATAATGTCATACATCATTGTTGCTGCAACAAGTGATGGAAAACACATCATCACTTTTACAGTTTAAATGCAACACATGATTTACAGAAGCACGACCATGAAAAGCTAACATATCTAGAAACCACTTTTCACTTATGAATGGGTCATCCCCCTTTGGTGGTTTTTCTTGTCAAACAACTATTTCAACTGTTTCATGCACCAACGATTTGTCTTTAAGGCGTTGCTCTGGATGGAGCCTCCAACACATGTCTCTTTGATGGCCATTTCTGTTGCAATGACTACAATAATTCTTCTTCCTAGAGATCTATTTTATCTTATTCTTTGCCTACTGTTGAGAGGGTCTTTCATGCCTCATCCTTTTTCGCATTGTCATTCTCTTCCAACACTCATCAAATACATGGTTATGTAAACCACGAAAAGTACATGTTTTCCAATGCCATGTTTTACGTTCATCATTAACAACATGATTGTAATCGAAATGAACATTCGAATATTGAGACTTGTTATAACATTCCTTGTTGTCTCTAGTGTAATTATGGCAATGAGAGCTTGCCTTAGCTCTTTCCCTACAATGGGCACTGCCATGGGATGATGGTGATGTGTTCCCATCATTCTCTTTCCTCGACAATTTCAACGATGTCTCGGAAGAATCTGATACCTTTGAGAATTCTACTTCGGTGTACCCCAAGCCTGCAAATTGAGGTCTCTGCACAACCTCCAATGGTTGAGCTATGCCTTGGCTATTAACACCAAGTGCTTCTTCTTCCTTGTATCTCATCCTAGTAAGAAGCCTTATGTTTTTCCCTGTAATTGGTATCTCTACATTTCTACTAGAAATTATACTATGTGAAGATGAAACTGAAGGGAAATCAACATCTTTTACCTCCACTATCGAGTTGGAAAGAATTGATGAGGGGTTCTCATCATCTATTGTTGATAGTTCGTTGGTTGTCCTGATGCATTCCCCAACTTCCTTCCCAATATACCCAAGTCTTGCCTGACAGGGTAATTCCTCTACTTTGATGGGGTTGGCAATGCCTTGGCCATTAATGCCCAAGAATTTTCCTTCATACCCCATTCTCTTCAGAAGTTTGGAGCCAATTCCTATGGTATGATTTTCAAAAACAGCGAAATCATCATCAAGAAACATACGTGAAGATGGAGAATTACATTTTACATCACATGGGTCACGCTACAACTTTTCCAAGGCCTCGTCCTTAGCTTGCAGCTTTCATAGCAAACTCTATTTCTCCTCTTTCTCTTCTTATAGAAGCATCTTCAATTCAACATTATCTACTTGAAGACTCTCATTGATGTGCTTTAGTTCTTCCAGGGCCTCTTTCATGGCTCGCAACTGATGCTACAATCACTACTTTTCCTCTGTCTCTTCCTATAGAGCTTCATACATTATGTCCATATTTTGGGATACTCTGAGAATGGTCTCGTACATCTCTTTGTCATCCTCCATTTTTCACGTTTGTTGTTCGTAATTCACATCCACGCGAAGACTGCTCTGGTACCAAACTTGATCCGGGTTCCTTCAGCTACTGGAATCATCTAAGATCTTTTGCTTCTGTGATGTAGTTAGAATTGCATTTTAACAGAACATAAATGAACATATATGCATGCTTAAGTAAATGGAAACATAATGACAATCAACAAATCATAGACATGAGACGTTGATAATAAAGTTCTTCCAGTGTGGACTACATCTCTGGGTCCAGTGTCAAGCTAGTGTTGGCCGCTTCATTTAGTGCTGGAAATGGTGAAGATGTACATGGACTATGTCTTCTATCATACAAGGACATGTGCCCTCTATATGAGGGGAAAGTCTTTCCACGAGATGTTTCGCTACAGGAACTATCACTCACAATAGACCTCCTATCAACACGACGTAATCTTACACATGGTGACGATGAGTATCCTGCCATCATGGCATCAAAGGGATCTTAAGCAAAACACCCATGGTGACAATGAGTATCCCACCATCATGGAAACAAAGGGTTCTCAATCAAAACATACGTAACAATCGATGATGAATACATCTCACATGAAATAGACACAAAGATTTTGCATCATACATCAAGCAGGAATCGAAACAACATAGTAAATATCATAGAAAATGATCAAAGAAGTACATGACAACAACACTTCATATACCTCAACTTTGATTCTGGATGAAGAATAGAATACTCAGCTGTTGGGTCTGAATGCACCTTCAAATCGTGGTGTCGAATTGCATAAGATCGACTGTCCACACTCTGAAATCTGACACCATCACTCCAATCGGGAAAATGGCCAAAAATAAAAGGCTCAGCTGCAAAAAATGACTGCACCATTCAATTTGTGTCATCAATAGGTGTAAAATCAACTATCCATTTTCTAAATTCTAACACTAGAAAAATCTGGGCCTGTAGGAATATTTTAGATTCCCTCGTGATTCTCCAAGGAATCTAGAAGATTCCCTTAAGATTCTCGAAGATTCTCCTCTACTGGGAATCTGCAAATCCACTACTCAAAAGGCAAATCCAAACTCACCATTGCATTCCCTATGAAAATCTGAGAAAAATGACTATAAACTTGATTACATTATGACAAAATGAATTTTTACCTCCCAAGGAATCTTTTTTAGCATCTTAAGATTCTCTACAAAAAATTTATCTTGAAAAACATGCCATCATAGTTACGCCTCCGTGGACTATGTCATGGTTCCATTTCTCATCCTTTTCTCCCTTCCGCTCTCTGTTCCCCGTTCGATGCCTCCGTTCTTCCCCGTGAAAATGAGAAAGCATGACTCTTATACAAATGGGCAACGAAGTTTACAATAAGTGACATGTGGCAGAATAGTTGGGTGTTGGCACCAAAGGCAGGAGGTCAGGAGATCAAATCCCTACCCCACCAAAAATTCATGCAGCGTGTTATTTTAAACAACGGTTTTGATTGTTGTTATGTTTTTTGTGTTAATACATGGTGTGTCAGTTTTGTTGTATTGATGTGGGCGGAGTTTAATGTGGGACCGACGCGTGGGCAGGGCCGGCGGACATGTTGGCCGTGGGTTCAACTTCCACTGGTCTCATTGTGTTTTTATATATATACAATGTGTCTTGAGTGGTTCCACCAGGGTGGCTCACACCCCATTCAATTTTTAAGTATATTTTGGTCGTAGGTTGGAGGGTCTGGTGGGGTCATGGCCACTGACCCATTTTTTAATAATTTTTTTTTTATATATATGTTGGGTCCGATGGAGGTGGTGGGTGTCATGGCCCGCCACCTATATATATATATATATATATATATATATATATATATATATATATATATATATATTATTTTTTATAATAATATGCCATTTTTTGGGTTCATGGCCCACCACCTAATTTAATATAGATATATATTTTTAATTTTTTATAATAATAGGTCATTCTTTTATTTTGTCTAATATAAGGGATATTATACAAATTAAAGAGGCAACAATTTCGTCCACTCTCGGGAGCTAAGTTCCCATGTCGATTGACGGTGAGTTTGTAGGACACTTAAACTTGGCCCACTGCCCAACTTTGGCCGCAACTTTGACTGGCCCCATCTCCCTCATACGAGCTCAGATTTGAGTTTCGTTCACACCATTGGAATCATGGCGATGAGCACTTCAATCTTGTGCTGGTTTGGGAGCAATCTGACCACTTTGAATTTTGACCATTTTTTAGTCCTCTAGGACTTTTGCATGTGTCTGGAGCCACCTGGATCACCTTGACCTTATTTCCTAAAAATTTTCAACCCAAGATTTGAAAAATGGATTAGAGGATTAGTAGGATTTCCCCTCACCATGGTCTTGGTTTCATCTTCTTTAATGTCTTAGAAGAAACATTATAACAAAAAAATGAGTAATTATAATCATAAGTCCTTGCATGTCCACATACAACATATTAAGTTGCACATAAAAATCAAGACATCTTCCTTACAACCTCAAGGTAGAAATTCAATATAATTATAGTCAAAGTATTTTTCTTGTTGATTCATGCAAACATTTCCTATAGCCATGCAAAATTGTTAGAAAGTTATATGTTAATTTCAATAAAGAATTAATCATCATATTCATAGCCACAATTCATAACATTTTTGAGATCTAAGAATGGCTAAAACTAAATGTGGGACTTTTATTTTCCACCCAACCATAGACTAGCTACAACTTGCATTTCTTTTAATAGTCACCGCGAAGCCAGATCAATGGTGCAAGGGAAATTTTCAAGAAAAATCAACTGGAAGGCATGATAAGCAGTAAGAATATGGAAATTTATCTTCTAAGGTTGTTTACCAGTTGTGGAAATCATTGTAGTAATTCACCTTTCCCAATGTTTTTTCACCTCAAAAATCCAGTTTTGTCCTTCATCCCATTTCTTTCCTCGTAAGAGAGAGCTTGTTTTTTGTTGTTTGAATGCCTTTTTATCTTTTTTCTTGTGTCTCTTTTCATATTACTCTTGGAACATTCTTCAAGATATTTCTTGCTAGCTACAGATTTGATTAAGCAGTGGTGCCATCTAACACCATTCAAGTTCTTCTTCCTTTTACTCCTCATATTGTGGATTTGTGGTCCCATGATTTAGGCCATTCAAATAAATTTATAATCATTTAAAATCAGAGTAAAATTACACTACAAAAATCATGGGGAGTATACCAGGGGTGTTAAAACCTTTAGATTTATCATGCTTAATTAAACAATTGTTACTTTAATTGCCATCAATCTCTAGGGAAAGTATTTATTATTTGGTAGCTAAATTTTGCTTAAATTCAACAATGTTGAATTCAACAAAGCATATATATTGGTTTTTAGTTATCCAAGCATATATGAAATGGAAATTTGGTCAAAAATCATTTCTATAAGAGGCATTTTTATAACACTTGCATCTTGATCATCTATGGGAAAAAACACTTCAAGAATTCATTGAATCCACAAGGATCCATGACTTGCATTAATAAATGCTTAATGCTTTGTTTCTACAAAAGAAGTATAAATAACTTGTTATTTCTTACAAGATCAAGTGAGAGGGATGTAAATAAGACAAAGAACATAACTTTCTATGGAATTTCAATCTTTAGTGTCACTATCCCAATCATAATCAATGAAATGAACCAACAAAGGGGCCCTCCCTAAACTAAATTTATCACAAATCAAATTGATCCTATTTATATTGAAGTGCCCTCTTTATTAATTTTCAATAGCTTTTTTGGAGTGGTAGTATATATTGAGAAACACTTTCACAAATTTTATGCTAATTATTTCTTGAAATAATATTCTTCCAAGAAATGACTAACTAACAACTTCGTCAAACATATGTACAAATTCTATCTCATACAAAATGGATCTATAGCTAGAAGGGCTTGTATGCCATATAAATTATCTTTATGGTTCCACTGCCCATGGAGAAATCTACCCCTTTCCTTCCCGATCCAACTTTTAAAGAACATTGTAAAGAAACTCATTGGTACTAGGAAAACTAAACAACAATTAAAATAACATAGTACAACATTAGGAGAACTCAACAACACACTACAAGAAATTAAGAGTACATTGGAGAGGTTTCCACAACATACTAGATTTGTAGAGCACTTATCAGTAGACTCACGAGCAACTCATAACCACATTGCACATGAAATTTCTAGGCAAAGAACAATTTCAAAACTTTACTGTCTCTATAATGAAGGTGAAAAAGGCACTAGTATTTGCTTACAACATAGATCATAAAAAATTTCAGTATACTATAATCGACAAAAAATTATGAATTTCATTCAACAACTCCATAATATCTATAAAATACACCATTTGATAAGGACTTACTATATAAAACCAAAACGGCTTAATAGGATGGTGTATGCAATGCTTAAGGTACAAAATGGAATATTTAGGGGTTAAATAATCATGAAAATGTCAAACCAATATTACAAAAATAAATAATTTTTGTTATTCATCATCCTCACCAACTCAAAATATTTGCACATTCCAATACAAAAACGTCATCCATATTATCTATAATGTATCTAATTGAAAACATAAGTTATCAAAATGGATCTTTGTAACATATTCATGGTGTCTTGAATGGACTCAATGCTCACTATTACCATATCAGAGGAAATCAAAATTTGCACTACTACAAATTCATTGTTTTTTTATGGTTGAACTCCATGACCTTGAACACCTTGGCTATGTAAGTGTACCATAATCCCTGAATTGCTTTGTCAAACTTCCTTTTTAGTTTTTATTTTAGTATAGTTTTTCTTCTTTATTTTTTTCATGTTTATGTTTAGTTTTTATCCAAAAAATATCAATGAAGATTGTGGACTTGAGGTTAGTAGTAACTAGTTCCTGCTTATCTCTTGGCTCACCATCCCCTAGTTTCTTCACCCACCCCTTGTTCGTTTCCTTGTGTATTTGTTCCCCCAATCACACTATTAACATTAATATTCTTAATATCAATAATTATCACCCTACTAATATTAATAACTCATAGTTAGGTTACACTTATATCAATATTAATGCATAGGTATAAAATTAATCACTACCTTTTAGATTTAGGTCTTATTTTCATAATTCTTTAGGTAAAAAATATTTTAATGGTCCACTTAGTGAAACCCCAGCTTTAATGATTCATTATTGAGGTATTGAAACATATATTAATATTACTCACTATTAATAATTAATAGATTATGGCAATAACAATATTACACTCTTAAATATTAGTTGTAATCGTATTTATGATTTTTTTAGGAATATGACATATTTTAGTTATCTTGTTTGTCAGTATTCATTATTATGGTTATATTAATATTATTCCATCTTAATATTTAATGAACTATGATAATAATAATATTACACTGTTAATATTAAAATATTCAAAATTCAATATTAATTATTCTATTAAATACTTATGTATTATTACTTTTACGTTTTGAGCTTGTTAATATAGGCTTTTAAGTGTTAACTTAATTATATTTGGTTATTACCTCTCCTTTTGTATATCTAAATCTCTTCTTATCTCCTCTTTCTCTCCCAACATTTTGTCCTCATGGCAGGTCATGTTTTAGATTCAAAACATTGATTTAAAAACTAAACTATGAATCATATTCTGAACATACCTTTTTCTTCAAATTCTGAACATACCTTTTTCTTCAAATTGTAACCATGAAATCTTACAAACAAGAATAACCATTATTATTTTCCTCACTAAAATATTCTATATCACCTAAAATAGCTATAATCCTTTTATTGAAAATTAGTGTTTAAGAGATATTTTACAACATTTGATATGACTACACTAATTCTATTGAAAAACGTTTCAACTAAAGTCTTCTATAGTACCAAAATAACTATCATCATTCGAATAAAAGAAAAGGTGTTATTGAAATATCCTAGAACGTCTAAAATTAGTGTCATCATTATGCTGAAAAATAGTGCTACTAAAAACTTTTGTAACATGTAAAATAGTAGTGCTAAAAATTGAAGTTACAAAATTAGATTATGTAATTTTTCTGGAATAATAGAAAACTCTTTACGGATAGGTGTTTATATTTACCAATAGTAACAATTTAAAATAATCTCCATCTATCTAACTAAGCCTTTTGAAAATAGAATTATGAGATGTACAAAAACTCTTGCTTGCTTAGTTTGAAGAGGATCTTCAAATGTTGAAACCCTCAATCCAACTATGAATCATTTCACACTATCCTTTGTGGAAGAAAATAAGGGTAACTATAAAATAAAATATATTCATAGTGTTAGAAAATTAAGAATCAAAAATTTGTGCATTGTCTTCTTATATTCTCCCACTATGTTCAACTCTTTTATTTATACCCCGTCTTTGCAGTTGACATAACAAATCTTAATTCACTCACCCATGATGTGAAGTGTCACATCATAATAGCTCCACCACCCAATATTGAAGACAACGTGAAATATGTTGGGAAAGTTGTGTTGTGGAAAATGTAGGGAAGTGTAGGAAAGTTCACAACAGTAGAATGGATGAATAAAGCACGGACGGAGATGACAGAAAAAGAGGTATAACTAGAAATATCTCAAGAATGATGGAATTTAGATGGAATTCAAGAAGAAAGTGAATGAAAATACCTAAATACGTAGTGATGTGGGTTGTTTGAGTGAAAATAATTCTTATGTTCATAAAGAAAACTGTATTGTGATGAGTGTTGTTTGAGTGAAAATAATTTTTATGTTCATAAAAAAGTGTATCTTAGCATTGCTAAGAAGATGATTGTAAAACAACTTGTAGACAACAAATGGTAAACAATGAAATAAAAATTCAATAACAAATGATGGGAAATGTTGTACTGGCTAGTTTTATCATTTATTTTCTTCGTCTTTTCTTTTTTTAAATTTATTCTTCTTTTGCAAAGAACATTTTCAACAATTTGGTAATCAAGGTTTTAATCGTTTTCATCACAAGAATATTTTTTTTTGTTTCATAGGATAACAAACGATTAAGATAGTTTTCCACAAATTGATGGCTTGTGATGCCCCATAGGGTTTCCATGAGAATAATTTTTTTGTTTTTGCTTTTTTATCATTCTTATAGTATAGTGTATAAGTGTTTCTCTACTCAATGATATATAAATTCTCTCTCTAACAACTAACTTTTCTAAAAGTTTCTAAGGAACTTGTTTGCATCTTTATAAGAAAAATTATGCTTTAATATAAAAATTTAAAAAATAATGGTTATCATTTAACTTTTAGTTAGATATAGTTAGACCACATAAATTTGTATTTTTTCTTTCATATAGACTATCCATTATATATTATAATATCTATACATTATCTTTCTATATGTAACCATCATTCCCATCAACTTTCCTTCAAAATTGTTATTTTCCTAACAGCTAGATTTTGAGATCATTATTTGGATCACAAAAGTAGATGAGCTCATTGTTATATTTTCCAAATATACTTTGAAATTTATTATCTTTTTACTATCTTCATTTTTTTAATGAAAATTGATTTTGATATTGGCATGTTCCTTATATATATTGAGGATTAGCTTTTAAAGTTTAACAATGTGCTTATGGAAAGTCTTTATGTGGTATTGATTCAACTTCTAACAATGTAAGCTATTATCAAAATTTCTATTTCATGATAAAATCATTGATTTTATTATTTCAATCCTTTCTAACTTCATCTAAAGATTAATTCTTTCAAGGTTTTAATTGAAACACACTATTATTAAATGGAAGTGTAGAGGATTCTAAATAAAATTTTATTTTCAATTTAGAATTATTCAAATGTTGCTCCATTTTTCCTAGTATGTTGATTTTTAGTAAAAACTATGGTGCAAGTTGTTCTTTCTTCTTAATCAAGATATAATGGACCACCTAAATAGAAGATGATGTAAAAGGAGTGCAAAAAATTGATGATCTTGTACTCCATACAAAATAATTGGTAGAAAATGGAAAAGGATTTGTGAATATGAAGCAGGAAATAGGATGTAAGTCCTTGACAAAATTTCATGTCCACGTATGGATCCTACTAGATTTGGTTAAGGGTATATTGAAGGATCCATACATGAAGTATATTGAGAACTAGAACAAAGGGCTAAAATTTCCTCCAAGGAAGAATAAAATAAAGCTTTATATCAATTTAAAAATCAAATTATGGCTTGGAAATATATGATTTTACAACCACTTGTAGTACATGATAAAATATAAGATGTATTTGTATTTTAAGCTAAATATGAAATCTATATTTAGAATATCATGATCTTGATTATCTATTATTATCTACTACTCATAGATATTATCATTAATTTTCTTTTGATTCTTTTACCTTTTACAATCTTCATCAATTCATTCTTGTTTTTCACTTATCTCAATTATTCCTTTCCTATTTTCAATTTTTGTACCAACACTTTTAGGCCTTTAAGGTAACAACCTCTAGCAATTTCATCTTCGCTTCATGTGTTTTATCTTTAACACACTTTCACCCTTATCTACTACCTTGATTTCTTTGAATGCCTCGAAAACATCAAACTTTCCTCCCAAGGAGATAGATCCAAGTCATTATTATCATTTCCTTAAGAAACGTGGAAGTATTAAGCTCGATCAAGTGAGGAGACAAGGATTTAATCAAAAACTTATACTATGACAAGCTTTTCTTTGGTTTTGTGCCCTATGTCTTGTGGATCTTTTGTTGTTTTAGAAGAACAAATACCAACTTTTATGAAATATAAGTGTGATATGTTATTTTGATGCATTCACTCAAATGGCCTGAAAACCTAAATCAATCAACATCCTTAACACTTGGTCATTATCTGTTTGCAAGTCCTTAAGAATCACCTCTCCAAAAATTCTGAGTTTCTAGGTCAATCAGCTCAAAAAACGTGTTTTTAGCCCCAATGCATTCTGCACTTCAATCCACCTACAATGATTACAAGTTGCATAACTGAGTGCATGCGCTAACAAACATAGGCTTCTCAAATTTGCAGGTGCAATGGTTCTAGAATTTTAGGAAAAATAAAAAATATTTATAAATCTTCTCCTTCTAGAAGCTTTTAAGGTAGTTTGAACCAATCTCTAATTCCTACTCTATACCTCTTATCTCTTTTCCTTCTTCATATGTGGATATCAAGCCTAGATCGGTAAACCCTAAACTACCACTTTTACACTATAAATTCACTACCTCCCATAGAGTCTAGGTTGGTTTTTAGAGATTACTATTGCCCTCATGTTGCTACTTTGAGCATAAGGAATGATCTTCCATTAATGCATTAGAGTTGAGTTTGAAGGTTTACTTTGTGAGAAGGAAGCACAAGACAATTGGGGAGACATCTACAATGTCAACATCTATAAATGGTTTTAAATCTCTCCTTCATTTATTAATATAAAAAGCATGTTGTTTTCCTATACTTTTATCTTGTTGATGCTTATGTATTTCAATGTCATTTGACTCATTTATTAGATACATTAGTTTATGTTGTGGATATTATAGTTCTCTTTTATTATTTTAGGCATTCTGTAGGTTCCATTTAGAGTTCTTAGAGCTAGAGTTGGAGCTTATGAGCAAGGACAAGAGAAAGGCTTACTACAAATTCTAGGTAGGTCTCTCTTCTGTACTTTAATTTCTCTAAGAAAAATTGGTAGCGTTTGAACCTAACCCCTTTATTTATGTAATAATCCAAAGGGGCCTAGTCAAATTCATAGTTAGTTACTTGACTCAATAAGGCCCGTAAGCAGTTATCGCATTAATAATAATTTTAAGTGGTTGACCTGCATTATAGAAAAGAGACCACTAGTAGTTAGGGTTTTGGATGTCATTAAGCTATAAATAGTCTTAGATAGTACGGGAAGAATCATGGAGTTTGATTGTAATCAAGCTCTTCTCTATTGGAGGTTGCCCTCTTGAAGAGGCAAGTGAACATTGTATTCTACTTCTGAATAATATAATATCTTTGAAACTAGTCTCATTTAAAGTGATATTTTTGTGTTTTGGGCTATATCGTTTCATATTTCTGGTATTTTGGTTTTCTCATAGGTCAAGTGCATAAGAAGTGGTATCAGATCATTTTTTAGGGCTAGTTGTACCTCCAATTTTTGTAGAAACATTTTTTAGGATAGAGACTTGTTTCGACGTCTTTAAACCACGGGATCTGTCATTAAGCGCAGATTAGGGGAGGCATGCACATAGAAACTACAAGATGTGGTCACGTTTGTTGGACTCCCTTGTAACTTCTGTGGGCACCCCTTTGAGTAGTAGCTCGTTAGAAAAAACCACGCATGGACTGCACTTCGACGTACCCTTGGGTATATTGGAAGCCCCTCTAAGGTGACCTAAAACCTAACATTAGATGGTCGTTGGTTGTCTTTCTACTACAGTCCACTGAGAACAACATTCGGGGAGGTTACTCACACATACAATAGGGTAGTTGAGTGGTATGGCTAAGGGGATGGACAATCCTCTTTAGTTAGCACCCTAAAAGATTGGGTCGGGTACTATTGTTGGACCACTATGTATATCACGATCTATAACACCTAACACAACTTTGAGACCATAGTTCCCTCATCTATCTAAAGTTCACACCTACATTTTCGTCCATATAATATCCAGTTATTGGGGTTTGACTGTCGCTGTCTAGATTGGATCTAACAATTTGGGTTTTGTCCCCATCATACAGATCAAATTCAGCTGTTAGGATTCTCACAGTGCATATATGAATTTTTGTACAGTGAGAGTTTTAGCCACCATAGTCCAAATCAGATTGTTGCAACACATTTTGCAGTACCAAGACATTGGGGTTTCTATTACTACAGTCTTGGCCCGATTTTTGCAGGATAATTGGCAGTGTAAAGCTTTCTACTATTCGACCACTACAGTATTGATCAACTGGGAGTAAAACTCCTTTCAGATTAAAAAGAGGAAAAAAATAGTTTGGGGCCATCTTGGGACACTTGTAAGAGACCTATCCCATAATACTCAATATGACGAGTTGGTTGCAGTGGTACCATTCACTTGTAAGCCTCCAATTTTTAGGCGGTCCCAAAATTTTCGTGATGCAGCTTTAAGTGACCCACATCACTAGACTCCTGACCGTGCCCTCTTTCCAAGAATACTACTCTAAAGTAAACTCAAAACTTGATGGGGACTAGTGTATTCTCGGTACTAGGTCTATCGTTATGGCTACAGAAAGGGTTGTCGAGAAGGTGGACAACCTCGAGAAAAAAATTCAATGAGTTCCAGGAGTCCATTACCTCCCAACTCTCACACTATTGACTGCTATACAGACACATCATGAACCAATGAGGGGGATCATAGCATTGATGCACACATAGAAGGAGAATCCATCCATTTCCATGGAGATCACCAATCTTTGAGCCATTGAACACCCAAGTTGGACATGTACAAATTTGATGGCTTTAACCCTGCAGTATGGGTGGCACAAATGGGATAGCATTTCTTCCTTAGTAATATATAGAAGGATGGAAATAAACTACATGTGGGAGCCCTTTACTTGGACCAAGAGAGATGGTAGTGGTGGCAGTGGCATCAAAAATGTTATCCAGGGAGGCCAACTTGGACAACTTTAATCAGGAATCTCACATTTTAGATTTTCTCACTAAGCTCAGGCAAATAGGTACCCTAAGAGACTACATTGCAACTTTTGAACAATTAGCTATCAGAACGAAAGGAATAGGAGATAAATTTTACTTGGAATATTTCATCAGTGGCCTAAAGGAAGCCATCTAAGACCATGTCTAAATGGATCACCCAACTATTTGGTTGGATGCATGTCACAAGTCCTTAGATGTGGAAGTCACCTTAAATGCCCAGTCTAATTGTCCAAATTTTGTCATAAAGGTACGTCCCATCGAGGCTATGAGCCCCACCGAAACACTTAAGGTTCAAAAGGTGTCACCGAACAAAATGGTCAAAAGAAGGAAAAAAAGACTCTGCTACTGCCGCGATGACAAGTACTCTCGAGGACATAAGTGCAAGGAACCAAAATTCTTTCAAATTGATGCGACTAAAAACAACTCAGCTGATGAAGCTCCATCCATTAAAGTGCCTGAAGAAGAAGTAGGTGAACCCAAAGTCAACCCATACAATGATCTCACAACTATGCCAGATGAGTCGGTTAACTCACTACATGAATTAGCTAGAATTGCTTCACCCCAGACTCTCAAAATCTGAGGTTTTATTAAACATCAGCCAGTAGTGGTGTTATTTGATAGTGGCAACGCTAAGAAATTTGTCCATAAGAGAATAGCAGAAGTTGTTCATTGTTTTCTATGGGTGGTATATAATTTCCAAGTCCTTATCGTTGATGGGGGGACCATGAAATGTGAAGGACGTTGTGAAAATATTAAGCTTCGGATGGGGAATTATCACCTCAAAAGCCACATATTTTCCATTAAAATGAGTGGTTGTGACATTGTCCTTGGTGTTGAATGGCTCTACACACTAGGCCATATCACAATCGATTTCTAGGAGTTATATATGAGCTTTAAGCATAACGAACACACTCATACATTGAGGGGACTCTAGGTAGGTGGTCCTACTATCATCAGCTTGCATTGAATGGAGAAGCTTTTAAGAAAGGGTAATCATGGGGTCGTATCCCAATTTAATGCCATCCAAGACATTGAATACACTGTTCCTCATATTCATCTGATATAAAACATGTATTAGGTAGCCACCAGCGTGCCTTTGACAAACCTAAAGAGCTCCCACCCTCTAGCGATGAACATGATTATAGCATGCCTTTGGTCCTTGGTGTGCCCAGCCCCCAAATGTCCACCCATATCGATATCCTTTTGCATAAAAGAATTAAATTGAAGAAACTATCAAGGAATTGCTTGAAGCCAGTGTTATTTGTGTTAGTGTGAAATTTCTTGGAAGGTGTACCAAAAACACTTCACTTAAGTTACTAGGTGACAAGTGCCCCTAATAACAAGTTGATGGATGCTTGTGATCTAGATCTCTAATAAAAATGGAAAACATGCAACAAAAGTATAGACAATCCAAAATAGAAAGAAGGGGTAAAAATATCCAATGCAATAACCCAAATTGAAAGAATTTAATTGAATAAATTCTTTATTAATAACACCTAGTGAAGGAGATTTAAAAAAGGGTCCTCTGTGAGATGGGTCCTTTCATGTCCTTGATGCTTAAAAAAAAATCTTCTCTCTTAATATGTGAAAAACCCAAACAAAATGTGGAGAACCCAAATGGGAGCTCAAAAGGAGAAAAACAATAATGATTACAATGATTATGATCATGGTGAAGAATGAATGAAAAACCATCCTATTTATAACAAGGTATTGAGTTAATCTCGAAAATGGAGAATAATAAAATAATATTAATCAAATCAAGATATAACTGCTTGGAATACTTTATTATATTTATTGGAGAGGGAAAAGACATTTAAAATGGTAAAATATCTTTATTTAAAAATAATTAACAAATAAAACGATTTATTAATTATTTTGCGAGAATTAAGAATGGTGTGAAATTGAAATAATTATTAAATAGTGATTTAACAATTATTACAATAATAGAAATAAGGAATATTAAACAAATAGTGAACTATCTAATTATTCCTAAGGGATTTAGTCAAATGTGACAAGGAATAATTATTTAAATAATAATTAATAATTATTCCTAGAGAAAATTAAAGAAATAATGATTTATCTAATTATTCTCGTGTGTTTTCTATTTAAATAAAAAAAGTAATTTATTAAAAGTGGTTTACTAAATTATTTTCCACAGGGAAAATGATTTTACTAAGGTAAAATTAATCCTACATGGTGTATTACGATCCACCTAGTTAGAAATGGCTAGGTGATCATTTTTTGGGTGATAACAGATTTCCCATACTTGTATGAGTGTTAGGAGAAAATTGTATCACTGAAATACGTTGTAGGTTATACTTCCATGAGACAGCAAAAGGGAAGCCAAAAAGAGAGAGAAAGAAATGAAGCAATAAAAGGACAGACAAAAATGGAGGGGGCAAGACCTAATAAACTGATAGAAGTCTCCTTTTATGTGGGAATACATGATCTAAAAGGAGGCGGGGTAGGCATACCCATACCCACAAAGATAATTGCATACAAATAATAATGATGAGCCCAACAATGCGGGACTGACATGATACATGATACACTGGCATGGATGGGCTAGAAAATAATACAATGGATCCCATATACATAATGCTCATGAAAAAACATAGGCCAGGACTGAATACAATAACATCTTAGTGCATGAGACACAATCCCCTCAAGTTGATGTGGTGATGGGGGATCACAACCAAAGAAGCCCTGCTGGATAGGAAAGGGCTTTGAAGATCTGAATGGATCATCCCAAGGAGACATGCATGTTGTGGGTGCTAGAAGCAGTAGAAACCAAACCCATCAAATATGTGGAACTGCATCTAAGGTTGGATCATCTGGGCATGTGGGGGGCTACATGAAGGGCCACCCCCTCATGAGGTCTGGAACATCTCACACACACTGGGAATCATTGGGACAATCATCTGGATCACTAAATTGCCAAGTGTATGAATCTCAATCGTGTGATAAGGAGTTGGTGTTGAGCACATGAGAAAAAAGTAAGTCAAACAGCAATAATGAGTCCCTTTGCTTGATCCAAGGCAATGAATAAATATGTAAGTTGGAACCAAGGTACACCACCCTCTACACCACTCTTATGGAATAAATGTGATGAGGTCACTAGAAGAGAGCGTGCCAGAGTTAAGACAATGAGGAATCCTCAACAAAGGCACAAGGGATCATAGTAGAGTGACTGATGGATTAAAAATAGGGATGATGATGGAAGGAAACAATATGGGTTGTAGAGTGACAACTTCTCTTATTAAGGAATAATAAGGATGGTTGACCTGACAATGACTGACTCGATTCTAGAGGGAATGGTAAATGACTCAAACGGGAGTTCGACAAAGATAGAGCAGTAGAGATGGTGGAAAAATATGAGTAAAAATGGGAGGGATGTGACATGAGATGTATGAAACATTGTAACGGGATAGAAGGGGACTTGGAATAGAATCCATAAATACAAGAGGGAGTGTTGAAAATAGCTACAAGAAATGTTAAAAGTAGAATCTAGAAATTCCAATTTAATTTTTCCTTGAATTAAATTGTAATTCTTTTCTCATAGCAACTTGTAAATAGCTAATTAATTTTAATTAAATTAACTAACTTAGGAATTTCAAGTTGGAAGTCTTTCTGAAGTCATGTATATGTTATCCCTATATTATAGGGGTCCAGGATGAGTTAAGTATGAGTGGTAACTAGTAAACTCAGTTTATTGAGTTAAGTCTAGTTAAATTAGTTCCAAATTGTTTGAGGAACTAATAGTGAATTAATGGTCAGTTGATGCATTAGTGCACTCAACTAGTGCTACTCTACTTAATTGAATAATCCCTCATCAGAAACTCATGCATGTCTATTTTGAGAAAGACCCACTTGAGACTAGAGTGTCGGCGCAGTGTACTATTTGTTTTAGATTTTTCTGAGTTGCATTGATAGTGCATGCATTCAGGAACTAAGCAATTTTCCTTTAAATATGGGCTAATTTATCCAGGAATTGTGAAAATAATTAGAAGTTTGATGGCCTGGAAATTTGGCTAAGTATTGGCCAAAGGAAGTCATCAAGCAGAGGATAGGAAATATTTGTGTAGGTTAAGCTCAAGGTTGAGTAGAGCATATTGTATTCATCTGAATTATTTGACCAAGGACACATTGGAATAGAGACCTGGAGAGATTTTGAAGAGGCTATTCTTTGGCCTTGAGCTTGCTTATGAGTTGGAGATTGAATTTGTTGATTGTTGGGATTGTTATAGAGAGAACAATCATTGTAATTTCATCTTGATTTTCCGGATTAATAAAAAACAGATAGTGGGGTTTTGAGCCATGGCTTTCCCCAGATATTTATTGTGTTATGCGCCTTTGATTCTCTTCCTCTATTGATTATTGTTTGCTCGATGTTTATGGGCCTCCGCTATAAAGAGTAGAAGTATATTTTTGTCTCTTTCTTTAGAAAATTGCATTAGGTTGTGAATCTACAAGATTTTCTACATGGTATCAAAGCTGAGAACAATATACTAGAGGATATTTCAAAGTTTTGAGTTTTGGGCCGTGAGTTTACAGAGCAGATATGAAATTCTTTGTGAAAAAAAAAAATCAGAAACAAATAGAAATTTTTGATTCTTTGCAAAAAATACCCAAATTAAACAAAACAATCGGCTGAATCAGAGTTCGGATGAGGGAGATATCGCTAATTTAAAATCATCTCTTTTTCTTTAATATTTCGTGATGGGGGAATAGTGGAAGATATGGTGAGCCTTGCTCTTCTTATACTCCCAAAGAGTTGGCAAAGTTATCAAGACTCTTTCAATGGTCAAGAGAAGCTTCCAGATTGGGAATGACTATGGTCAGATTTGATGCAGGATGAGATCAGGAGGAACACCAGAGATGGGACCTCTTCCAAGGAAGTGGAAGAAGATTTTTCCTTAGCGAGTAAGGAAAAGTGGGCCAAGGGAAAGAAGTCCCAAGGAAAGGAGGGTAGAAATAATATGCAATTGACAAAAGTCAAGAGTTTTCACTGTCACGAGCATGGGCACTATGTCAAGAACTGGCCACAGAAGAAAGCAAGAAAGAAGGATTTGATAGTAGCATCCATAGGTGAGGCTCTAAATTCACAGTTCAAACTTGATTTCACTCTCATTTCATGCATGGTTGACACTTCCATGGGAGGCATGTGGTATCTTGATAGCAGTGCCTCATTCCATATGATGGGGAACAGAGATATCTTTAGTGATTTGAGGAGAAGGACCTCAAGCTGAGAATTGAGTTTGGAGATGACGAGAGATAGAGCTATTAGGATTGGTACAGTTACCTTTCAGAGGGAGTTTGGCTCCCCTCTTAGGATCACAGATGTGATGTATGTTCCAAGACTAAAGAAAATCTTGTTTTAGTCACGGTATTGGAAGACCGTGGCTATGATGTGGTTTTTAGTAAGGGAAATGTTTTCCTTAGACACACCATCATGGGACAAGTGAAACAAATCGGTGCATGGGTCAATAACATGTATGCTCTTAAGGTTCAAGATGCAGGCAAGTCTTGAGAAGAAAGCCAAACGTTAGAGACTTGGTGGTTGAGAGGGAGAGTAAATTACCTCTCAACATGTAGCCCTAGAAGAAGCCTCTGAAGGAGCTTCAGGAAGTTGTAGAGCAGCCACATCTAGAGAAGTTGAGAGGAGACCGAGTGGAGAGACCCACTCAAGCAAAGAAGAAGTAGTCTTAGACAATTCTAGAGCATCCAAAATTGCATAATCTGAGAGGAGACTAAGTAGAGGCATCCAGTCATGCAGATACCTCTAGTAGGGGGGAATTTCAAGCCAACTAGGCAGAGAGGTCACATGTAGTCATACCTCCACATGGGAGGTGGGGAAATTTGAAGTGATAGTCCAAAGAGGGACGAAATTGGGCAGGGTCCATTAATTGGTTTTATCTCATGGATCGTACCTTACTACGAGAGCCCAAAGTACATAGTAGCAGGAGGAATCAGTGGGATTGATGCAGTCAGAGATCAATGTGATAGAGGCTAGAGAATTCAGATACTGAAGAGCATAGAGAGGGTTGAAAACAAGTGCAGAAAGGAAGAGTCAACAAAAGTGCAAAGTTTTCAGTTGACATAGACAATAGTAGTTAGAGACTTTGATGATAGAGGCATCATTCTAATGCAGGTTGGATGTTTTTTGTTTCTGGAGTTGTTGGAGCTACAACACTCAAGAGAAGTGTTGCATGCAGAACATTCCAAAGGTTTAGGATCGGGGTCGACATTAATTCCTTTCCTATTGAGAGGGAGTGTTGAAAATAGCAACAAGAAATTTTAAAAATAGAATCCATAATTCCAATTTAATTTTTCCTTGAATTAAATTGCAATTTTTTTCTCATAGCAACTTGTAAATAGTTAATTAAGTTTAATTAACTTAATTAACTTAGGAATTTTGAGTTGGAAGTCTTTCTGAAGTCATGTATATGTTCTCTCTATATTATAGGGGTCCATGATGAGTTAAGTATGAGTGGTAATTAGTTAACTCGGTTTATTGAGTTAATTCTAGTTAAATTAGTTCCAAACTATTTGAGGAACTAATAGTGAGTTAACAGTTAGTTGATGCATTAGTGCACTCAACTAGTGCTACTCCAGTTAGCTAAATATTCCCTCATCAGAAACTCATGTCGATTCTGAGAAAGACCCAATTGAGACTAGAGTGTAGGGGAAATGTACTATTTGTTTTAGATTTTTCTGAGTTTCACTGATAGTGCATGCATTCAAGAACTGAGGAATTTACCTTTAAATAGAGGCTAATTCTCTTAGGAATTGTGCAAAGAATTAGAAGCTTGATGGCTTGGAAATTTGGCTAAGTATTGGCCAAAGGAAGTCATCGAGTGGAGGATAGGAAATACTTGTGCAGGTTAAGCTCAAGGTTGAGCAGAGCATATTGTATTCATCCGAATTCTTTGACCAAGAACACATTGGAATAGAGACTTGGAGAGCTTGTGAAGAGGCTAAGCTTTGGCCTTGAGATTGCTTATGAGTTTGAGATTGAATTTGATAAGTGTTGGTATTATTGTAGAGAGAACAAGGATTGTAATTTCATCTTCATTTTCCGGATTAATACAAAACAGATAGTGGGGTTTTGAGTTGTGTCTTTCCCTGGATATTTATTGTGTTAGGTGTCATTGATTATATTCTTTTATTGATTATTGTTTGCTTGATGTCTATGGGCTTCCATTGTAAAGAGTAGAAGTATATTCTTGTCTCTTTATTTAAAAATTTGCATTAGCTTGTGAATCTACAAGATTTTCTACAGATATGGCGTGCTAAATTTCTTAGAGAACCCTATGATGAGGGTGGGTGAGCCCTTCCTATTGAGGATAGTGAGTTACTAGGTCCCAAATTAAGAGGAATTTTTAAGACAATGGAATAGGATGGAGATCACGATCCAAGAAATATATTTTTCTGACAAGACTGCCCCCCTAGGGATGGTAGGGGAGATACATCCAGTGTTGCGTTGTGGGAGGCATATAGATGATTTTGTTGATCACCACTATGTACCAAGGAGTCATGCAAAGGGTACAATCATATAGATCAATGACTTGGAGAGGCTTAAGACACGAGCTACAACCACAATGGTGTTGTGAATATGTGGTAGTCATGCCTTCCACCATATCACTGGGGGGTAGATGATGTTAGTGGAGAGTGTACTGGGATGGACCTACTATGGGTGGGCATTGATGATGCTATCGTCGATGAAACGAAATTTTACATTATGTAGATGGATGACCAATGATAACTATTCATTTAGGATACTTTCATGCTCACTCTTCTTTAAGAAGATCCCCACTATTCCACCTCATGTTTAGATCTATGATGGGGGTCAACAGGAGTCCAGGATGTGCCACTTGGGGCAGCTACTGAGACGAGGTGGAAGAGAGGGAGTCGAACAAGTGTTCTGACCTGCGTTTTTCACTCATTAGGGCCAAATTCCACTAACATAGATGATTATACATATAGTGGCATGAACTATCAGGGGTATCCTGACTTACCATTGTCTCCAGCAAGAGCATGGAGCTCAGATGGTAAGTGAAATTTGTTATACATTTGATGCATTTATAGTTTAAGATATCTATATATATATATATATATATATATATATATATATATATATATATATATATATATATATGGTACTGGTTTCTAAGCTTTGTGGTATGCAGATATAGCATCGATGAGGCTGACAGGATACATGGGATGAGCCATAGTTCCTCGGGCTATAGATTAAGCGGGGGGCACATCACAACAGAGACCAGGTGGCGATGCTCTAATGGAGGATATCTGACACATATGTGACGTATTACTAGTGGGGGTGATAGAGCGTGGGTGGCATGAGATAGAAGATTGGTATATAGATGATTGCATGGGTTTTCCCTTAGTGCAGTGACGAATCATGCGACGCATTGCTATGGCCAGTCAGGGAGTATGAGATCTATGGGCTAGGGGAATGGAGTCATTGGTTTGGGAGCCCCGAGATGATAGTGATTAGGCATAGGGACATGTGGGTCCCCATTTTTGTTTTATGATAACATGTGAATGATCATGTTGGATGTATTTAGAGTAGTGGACTCAAAACATTGTATTACGATACATATTTATGATTATGCATCTTTTTGTGATGATTGTGGTTCGCCATTTGTTTATGGATGTCTTCTTACATGTGATAAATCCTAATTTAGAATGTTATTAGAAATGGTATCTACATAGTGATTTTGGGCTCTAGGAACATGATTCAATGAAATGGATTGAAATTCACATTCCAGAATACTAACTCGTAGATATGTTCTAATTAGGTGAAGATTATACACACGATAAACGTCATTCAATTGCATAAAACGTACCAAGGAATCAAGGCAAACATGAAGGTGAAGGATGCGACGGTCAAGGGCATCGGTTAACAAACCTATCAGAGCATCATATTCGGCTTGGGTATTGGTGGTAGGTCCAATGCAAATGTCGTTGGAGTGAACTAACAAATGTAAGGGGGTGAAAATGTGCGAAGTTGCCGAGGCTAGATTCTTGGTAAAATGACTCGCACCATCAGCATAAACGATATAAGGTGTGGATGATGGATCCATCTAAAAGGCATAAGAAGACAATGTGTAAGAATGTAGGGGATGAAAAATACCTAAATGCAAGAAGATAGAAAAATACATGCATTTCAATAAGAAATGCTATGGGTAAAATTTCTTGAGGTATAGTGCATTTCGACAATTTGGTAGGATTTCTCCTTCTGGATCCTCTAACAACTATGCCCCCTTTCCCAAACACTTACAGATGATATAAGGCCCTAGCCATAATGGTTTGAACATCCCATGTACCAAGACATCATGATCTTGGTCATACTTAAGTACATAGTCAACTTCATGAAAGGTGCGAGAGAGGACTTTGTGGTCACACTGAGCTTTGGTGCACTTTTTGGTCACTTAAATGGTTTGAAATGCAACATGACAGTCTTCAGTGGCATGCTCAAGAATTATGAGTCATTGTTCTAAAGGTTGGGTGCCCAGGAGGAGTTCGATGGCAAGGTGAAGGGAAGGGATTTCACACTCGATTGGTAAAACTTCCTCCTCTCCAAAAACAAGGTGGAAAGGAGTGAACCTGGTGGTGGTATTGATAGACATTCTATAGGCCCACAAATCAGTGAAGAGAATTAAATTCTAGTTGGTCTTGCGTTTATTGATGTCCGCTAAAGAATAGTCTTAATGATCTTGTTGATAGCTTCAACTTGGCCATTGGTTTGGGGGTAACAATACAACAAATATTCATGTTCGAAACCCAACAGAGAGGATAGCACACACCATATCTAATCTTCAAAATGTCTGCCATGGTCAGAGACCAATTGTTTCGAAACCCCAAATCGAATGATCACATAGTTAAAGAAGAAGAGGGCTACAATGTCCATGGTTTTATTGAACGTTGGCATGGCTTCAGCCCATTTGGTGAAATAGTCGACAACCTCAATAATATACTTATGATTATTAGAATATGGGGGTCGAGACTCCAGGAAGTCAATAGCCCACTTACAAAAGGATCGGCTGCGATAATGGGACGGAGGGCAATAGGTGGAGCTCACACTTTAGGGGTGTATAACTAGAACTTGAGACAGTGTTTGACTGCCTCAATATAATCACTAAAGTGAGAAGGCCAAAAGTACCCGACCCGCATGATTTTTTGGCCAGTGGTCATTTTGGAGAGGTGACCACCACCACAAGCGCCATCGTACTAGGCATTGAGCACTTTCTTAGCTTCAGCATGGGTGAGACAATGACGAAGGACAATACCGACACCACGACGATAAATGTCATCACCAATGAGGAGGTAGTGAGGACCTTGATGACAAACACGTCGTCAATAATCATGAGTGAGGTGGGCAATGAATTTCTACGTTCACAGATAAGTAAGGATGTCACCATACCAAGGATAACCTGAGGTAATGGCGAACAAGTGTTCATGTGGAAGATCATATTTTACCGGTGGATCAAGCACACCAGTGGGAAATTTGAAAATGAGTTCAGCAAGGGCTAAACCTTTCTTACTCTTAGGTGTGAAAAATACAAAATCAAATTCTTGAAGGATAATGATCCAATGGGCATACTTCCTGTTAATGATCCATTGACTCAATAGGGAATACATCGGGTTGGAATTGGTCACAACTTTGGTGGTAAATGTAGGGATATAATGAAAAAGATTTTGAACAAAGAAAACGACAACCAATGCTAGATTCTCTTCGTGGGAATAGGAAACATGGGGACTGTTAATGTCCTTACTGACATAGCATATGACATTATCATTTCTTGCAGTATCTTCCTGTATGAGGACCTGAATGACTAAATAGGTGGATGCAGAGATGCATAAGATGAAATCCCTCTAAAAATTAGGTGGACTAATCAAGGGAGCAGAAGTGACAACATGCTTGAGGGCATCAAAAGACTGTTGAGCTTGGTCATCCCAAATAAATGGAGTGTTAGATCAATGGAGTCTAAGGAACCCATGAGCCATGATGGCATAGTCATGAATAAATAGATAAATAAAGTTAGCTTTTCCTTGGAGGTTTTGTAACTAGTGAAGCGTACGAGGAGGAGGAAGTTCAAGAATGGATTGATCTTTGAGTGAGTCAAGTGTGATACCATATTTAGACATTATGAAGCCCAAAATTCAGCTGGAAGGAATTAAAAATATGCACTTAAGGGGATTGAGGAAAATGTTATACTTGCGACATCGTAGAAACATGGTACACAAATCATGTACATGTTACTACCAAAGTTTGGAACAAGCAGTGAGATCGTTTAGATATGCAAGGAAAATATGAGCTGAGTTGTGAAAGTAGTAGGACACGGCATGGTAAAAAGTGGCCCCAACGTTCTTTAAATCAAAAGGCATGACAAGGTAAGAGAAATTTCCCCACGGATTAGTGAAAATGGTTTTAAGCTAATTGGCATATCAGATACATATTTGGTTATATATGGAGAATCCATCCATGAGGGATAGAACCTTATTCCTTGCACACTCATCAATGACTTGTTCGATGAAGGGTGTGGGAAAGTTTTCTTTAGGACAAGATTTGTTCAGACCATGGAAGTTAGTGCAGACATGGATGGTGGCTTGTTTCTTGAGAACGAGAATGGGATTGGACACCCATGTGGTGTATTCAATGGGATAGATGAAACAAACCCGCTTAAGCTTATCGATTTCAGCATTGATAACTTCACATTTGGAAGGATGAATAAGCCTTTTCTTTTGGAAGATGGGTATGGCATCGGGCCAAGTGTTGATGTGATGTTCAACAATGGCACGATCTAGTCTGGGCATTTGAGAATAAGTCTAGGCGAAAACATCACAAAATTTCTTGAATAACTTAGTGTAAGCATTAATTTCTTCTGGGGTACATTGTACCCCTAAGATGATATTCTCTTCAACCCCTGGTTTATTTGAAATTTTAATTTTGATGGTAGGGGAAATTTTAGCCATATTTCCTTCTTCAAAACCATCTAATGCAGGAATGGAATTTTTAAACCAATCGACTTCACCATGAATGAAGTCTTTGGACTCCACAAAATATTGGTCACGGGTTTGTTGTGGAAGGAAGTATGTACGATGGTGCATATCATCCCAAGGATAATCAAGGGTGCTCATAGCTTCCATGATGTCTTCACGAGAATGGAAGATGGGAAGACTGGAGGAAGAGGTATCACATGATGGAGAAGATCTAGTTGAAGCATCTTCATGAGAGACAAGGTTCACATACACATCTTCAAGGTTGGGAGACATGATAAGTAGATGTGATATCTACCAATGTTGAGACTAGGGTGTTTTTCAAAGAAGGTTAAACATAATCACAATAGGAGACATTAGGGGAGTTCCAATGCATCGATCTCATGGATGAAGAGAGGTAGAGAATGGTAGCGGTACAATCTGTCATCTCGACATCAGGGGGAGGGATCACAATGTGTGTTTGAGAGACCTCCTGTTCTGGTATAGGAGTGGGACTAGAATCCACAAGTAGAGGAGAAGTGGACTCACTACGAGTAGCCTCCTATTCATGAAGAACATGAAGTGTATCACGAAAATCTTTGAGATAGGGATAACGATGAGAATAGTGGCCATAATTATCACACAAAGCACATGGGTGATTTATGCGTAATGACTTGTTCTTATTGGCTGACTCGGGTAAGGCAAAATAGACCTTAGGAATGTTAGAATTAGGGAAGGTATCATCAACCACATCTTTAACATGAATGAGTTCAGGAAAATTATTGGTGGCATGACCAAAAACATCACACAAAACACAAGGATGAATAGATTTTGGCGGCATAGGAGGAGTTGGAGTTGTTGCGGGGGACTTATCTTTAGTTCCATTTTTTTTGGCTTTTCTTCCCTCACGATATGCTTTCATAACAGGAGCAGTACCCTATTGAGGTTGATGTGGAAATAAAGCAAAGGTAGGGGTAGGAACAATAAGTTGGACCGGGATCAAAGCAGTGTAAGTTTTGAGTTGGTTGGATGGAGTGTTTGCGGGAGGATCAATGTACCAGACTAGGATCCCTAGGGTAATGTTGGGTAGACTCAATGTAGCCATGACAGGTGTAGAATTAACTCCAAGAAGTGGAAATAAGAACGATATATGACCATAAGGATAGTGGCCTAAAGGAATTATTTTGATATGGTTAAGACCTGGGGGAATGATTCTAGGAGGAAATGGATAGGAAAGACGCCAGGAGAAGGAAATGATCCTTGAGGAGTAGTACCGGGAGGCTCCAGGGTTGGGTTAGGAATCGCAGGTTGCAGAGGTGTGATCTGTTGTGTAGGCATACCAGACTGTTTGTGGGTGGCCCGTGATGCTTGGAGCATGTAAACACTAGATGAGCTAGGCTTTGAAGGGTTAGGCGGTGGACCATAGTAAGCACCAAGAAAAGTGGAATCCTTGTAGACTATTGGAGAGGTATTGGTGAAGGACGATACAGTCGTATTTCCAGCCATAGAAGAAATGTTGGATTGACGTGAAGTCTGGGCTTTGGGGTCATAGTATGTCAATTGATCAATGATGACAATCTTTCCATTACAGGGAAAGCACATATTATGGTGAACCACATATGGAATAGCTCACATGGAATAAGTATAACTGTGACCCAAAAGGATGTTATAGTCTAAGGGAGGATTGATGAGTTCAATGTCAATACAGACAATCTTGCCAGAAACTGTGACTAGGTAGTTGTGATATAAGCCAAGGGGATGTGAAGGATGACCATCCCATGCACGAAGAGTGATGGTGGACGGGGATACATTAGGGGAACCAAGCTTCTTCCAAAAACTGGTAACCATCACACAAGTGGAGGCACCTTTGTCAATGATACACCACTGAACAGTGGTGTTTCTAATGGAGACTGGTATTTGAAATGCAACAGATGAAGGTAGGGGAGGATTTTCCAACTTGTCAACATGAAAGTCAATCATATGATCGTCTTGACGATCCATGACACCCAAAGTGGATAATAGAGTTTTCCACTGGTATGGGCACGTCTAGAGGACTTCCAGCTTTGACATGGTAGTAGGAAACTCCACCAAGTCATCAATTAGGTTATATGTATGGGTGACTTTGGTAGAAGTAGCATTTCTATGTAATGGTCCTTTGGAGATCTTGGGAATAACCTCGACCTTAGGCTGAGGGATCTACAAGGTACCATTGGGTAATGATAAAGTCTCAGTGGAAACATTGGGTTGGGACTCAGTCCTTGACTTAGCAAATGGCTTGTCGTATTGGTGCGATTGAGTGTGAAGGTTGACTTTCTCGGTATTAACCTCATAAGAATTCATCATAAAAAATTGATAATCATGGTGACCAGATGTTGGAGTTGGTTGAGTTTCTTGACCTTGTGTAGGTTGGGTAGTTATATAGCCTTGGTGATGGAAAGGATTAGTAAGCGCAGTCGGTTGAGATGAAGCAGGTGGGGGAGGAGGGGCTGTGGATTGTGATCCTCGAGAAGCTGCTTGAGCTTCCCATACCCAATGCATCTGAGGTAAAAGAGGACACTCATAGGTATAATGAAAATATACACTGCAATAAGCACAAGGCCTTTTCGTACGAAGAACCTTTTTTTGCTTGGGTTGGCTACCTTATTGCTGGTTTGCGAGATTAGATTGAGGACCCTGAGGGGCATTGGGTGGAGGACCTTGGTTGTCTTAATTACCTTGAGACTTTTGTTTCTGATTACCCTTCCCCTTATTCCTTTTCTTTGGGTTAGGGGGATTGGTTCTACTATTTTGAGCATACACTTGACCTTGTGGAGGTGGTGGTTGTTATGGAAGAGGGGGAGCAAGCATGTGGAGCTGGGGCGCTGGTGCCCGAGGGCTGGAGCACTAGGTGGTGCATATTGATAATAAGGAGATGGGGAAACATGGAGATGAAAATGTGGTAGAAAAGCTAGCCCTGCATCTGTTGATGCAGATGGGGATTCTCATATGGCATGATGGGACCTAGATAAGGGTTTCCCTATGGAGTATTGGGGGAGGGATAATTGTAAGTGGAACTAGTTCCTCCCTGAGGTGCAGAATATAGTTGAGGGTGTGATATGGTTCCGATTATTTCATCCATGACATGAGATGCCCTCCGTGCATCAGCAGCACCAGGCCGACGCAAATGGGGGATGACACTATACACATACTCTGACTGGGCATAGATTAAATCCAATTTCAAGGCTACTTGGAGTGCATCTTCCTTAGACTAGGGGAAGTGTGACGTGATATCTTTGGCAATGGGAGCCAACAATGATATAAGAAACCAATCCATATAGACTAAATCATCAAATTCTGGAGCTCTATATACGCTCCTCCTTCTTCGCCATTCTTGAACATGGTTGGAAAGGTGGGTGGAAAAAGTTTGACAGAAAGAAGTCAAAAGTTTGGTACCAATGTCATAACGAAGAGGTAGCTAGAAATATGAAAGAAAAGTTGTGGAAAAAGTCGCAATAGTGGAATGAGTGGCTCTGGGTTGATTGACATACCACTTAGCAGCAACTTTAGTGAGCGTACATTGGAACAAACGAAGATGGATGTTGTCTTCAGTAATGGAATTTTATGAAAACCACATGTGGAATGAGCAAACATGGTTAGTTGGATCTTCTCCAGGATTACTTTCAAACTTTGGGATTTATGAAGGGAGTTTAGTAGGCATTGTTGCCATTGTGGTATCATGGAGAAGAGGATCATTGATAAGCTAGCTGAAACCATGAAGACTCAAAACAACCATGAAAGGAAGTAAGGGAATAGGAGTGACCACACAGGTGGGGTTTTGCTGGTGGGGGAACCCTAGTTGGTACTTGGGTTACCACCCTGGTTTTCCACACCCACGTTGGTGCCTAACATGGTGGTGATACAGGGTTGAGAAGACGTTGAATCAAAGGAGGAACTGGATGAATCAGCAGAATCAAAATTAGAATGATGACTCGATGGATGACTAGGAGGATGAACTCTAACTCGATGGGGAGGAGTAATATGTCCTAATGGGAGTTGGGGTTAAAGACGTATAATTTAGCGCGATAAATTCATGTGACGAGCAATGATGTCAAGGAAATAATGATATAAGAACTAAAGGGTGATGATAGGAATAAAATATCAACAAGCAATAAGCAAACACCTAGTTCAATGGTTCCAAGTGTATTCTAACTATTTTAGTGATGTTACTCTAATATAGGTGAACACGTCCTATCAAAGAAAAAGACCTCTAGCATGTAGGTGATATAAATCCTCAAACAATCCTTGATCTATTATTTCAGATGGCGTTCCAAAGAACTTCATACCTGACGGAATCTGATCCCTGCAAGCAGAGTTGTCCAGAGAAAGGCTGGGTAGAGAGCCAACTACTTCCCATAGCTAGTCCTATAGCGTGTTTTCCTAATATTGGTAATTACAGTTACCTTTGTCCCATGAGGGTGGTCAAGTATTGAGCTTTTTTGTAGTCAGCCAATGCATGGGATTCCCTACCACGATTTGGATAGCCCCGAGGAGAACTGCCTGCATGATGACCTATCCTAAACCCCTTTGAATCGGGTCTCTGACACACTTTGACTTTGGACCATGGGATGGTGAAGGATTTTAAGCTCTCTAATGTGTCAATTTATATGTATCAATGAAAGCGATCAGTAGGTGTTATTGGAAGCCTATCCCATCAATCCTACACCTACACTAAAAATATTGTTTGGCCCTGGTGCCCAAGTGGGCTTAATCTATGTGTATTTATTTATTAAGGTGTAGTGTTTCAAGTCTTGGCTTGGCAGTGTCAACTAAGATCATGTTCACTTAGATGTGAGTGTGTGAAAATAATGTGTCAAGTGGATGAATTAACTAAGCATGTTTCATGATTCCATGTGCTACTGAAAGTAAAGTGATGAAATATTGTAAATAAATCTAAAAATGACGGAAAAATAAACAGCCAATCAAGTACACAAAACACACCAACAAGGGCTACTAAGAAGTTAAGAAAGAGAGGGGAAAAAACCTAATCAAAGACACATAAAGAGGCCTAAATTATATAATTTCAAGGGATTGAGATTTAGAGGAACTAATCCATTGTAAATGGTGCAGACAAACAACAAAAATCAAAGGTGAAAAATGCTGCAAAGGATAGGAGTCAAGCTCTAAAACCTAGGATGCTCAAGGGGATCCTAAGCGGGAAAAGGAAAACCAAAAATCTAAAGGTAGAAATGGTAAAATAAACCTATCCAAAAGAGTTGAAAAGTAATGGATCAGACTCTAAATATCAGTGGTCAAAAATGCTAAAAACCTTAGACTCCTCACTCAACAATTATCTTCCTAACAATATGGAGGTGTACCCTAAACCCGAGTAGGATTTTTCCTTCCTCAAAGAGACAAATCAAGTGGATCCACACCTAAGGGAGACTGGAAATAGATGTCAAGTACCCAAATCAGTCTGCAGAAAACACTCTCAGCAATTCTAAAAAAATTCTAAAAAAAATTATGGAAAAGATCGAAAATGTAGGTATTCACTTGGAATAGTGGGAAACGGGGGTTTTGGGCCAAATAGTGCGCTCTAGAACGTAGATGAGGGGTTGAAAAGTGTGTTTTATCCTGGGACTCTTGGTTGGTATATTTCACATAGATTTTTTCATATCTTTCTTGACTACTACCTATGACTTGCAGAAAGAACTAGAAAACCACCAGAATTTGGAAAAATGACAAAAAAGGAAATAATACTATAAATAAAAATTGAGATGCTAAAAATAGCTATATAAAACCATGAAATTTACTAAAACTTTAGACATCTTAGAATCTTATTATTCACCAGTGGGGTCGCCAGTTATTGACGATAAATGTAACTAAAAACCCAGTGGAGTCAACATTTATTGATGATAAATGTAACTAAAAACCCAGTGGATTCGCCATTTCCTAGTGTGAAATTGCTTGGAAGGTGTACCAAAAACACTTCACTTAAGTCACTAGGTCACAAGTGACCCTAACAACAAGTTGATGGTTGCTTATGATTTAGATCTTCAATAAAAGGAAAACCTATAACAAAAGTATAGACAATATAGAATAGAAAGAAGCAGTAAAAATATCCAATACAATAACCCAAATGGAAAGACTTTGATTGAATAATTCTTTATTGAAAACACCTAGGGAAGGCAATCTACAAAAGGGTCTGTAAGTCCTCCTCCATGGGATGGGTCCTTTGAAGTCCTTGATGCTTCATAAAAATATCTTCTCTCTCAATATGTGAAAAGCCCAAAAAAAATGTAGAGAACTCAAATGGGAGTTCAAAAGAAAAAAGACGATAATGGCGATGATGATTATAATCATGGTGAAGAATGAATGAAAAACCCTCCTATTTATAAGAAAGTATTGAGCTAATCTCGAAAATGGAGAATAATAAAAAAATATTAACCAAATCAAGATCTAACCGCTTGGAATACTTTATTATATTCATTATAGAGGGAAAAGACATTTAAAATAGTTAAATATCTTTATTTAGAAATAATTAAAAAATAAAATGATTTATTAATTATTTCGCGATAATTAAGAATGGTGTGAAATTGAAATAATTATTAAATAGTGAGTTAACAATTATACCAATAATAGAAATAAGGGATATTAAACAAATAGTGATTTATTTAATTATTCCTATGGGATTTAGTCAAATGTGATAAGGAATAATTATTTAAATAATGATTTAATAATTATTCCTAGATAAAATTAAATAAATAATGATTTATCTAATTATTCTCATGGGTTTTTGATTTAAATCAGTAAATAATTTAATAAAAGTGATTTACTAAATTATTTTCCACATTGAAAATTATTTTACTACGTTAAAATTAATCCTACATGGTTTATTTTCATCCACCTAGTTAGAAATGGCTAGGTGATCATTTTTTCGGTGATAACAATTCATCCGAGCACCAACCCTTATTCATCTCCAGTGTGCTGGGTTGTGTTATATTCTTTCCACGACTAGACCACATAGTTAACTGGGGGGTTAGAAGGGAGATGGAGCCCCCCCTTCGTTGCACCGATTGTATAGTGGGGGGGGCCACAGGGGTTTGAGGGGCATAGGTAACCCCACTCTATGGGGTTCGGGGCAGAGCCTTAGAAAATTTTGGTTTTGGACCCTATGTTAGGTTGGGCGGACCTACCTATGGTTTGTGCATGATTTCGCACATGGATTTGGATGCAATGGTTTTTCGGTCCATGGTTTTGGATGCAATGGTTTTCGGTCCATGGTATTGGATGCTTCGGTATGTATAAATATGTATTGTAACATTGAAAGGAACATAATAAAAAATCAAGCTGGTAGTCCCGGTTTTGGGATCCAGGGGAAAATCTCTATCTCTATGTGTTTTATGTGTTATGCTCTCGCATTGTTTATTTTCTGTGTTTTAGAATTTGTATGCAAGTAATTTATGTATGGGGTTAAAACCTACATTTGGTATCAGAGATGTTTTGGCTTCAATGGGACACCTTTGTTGCTAAGGAGTTTCGCTTGGGCCTGTGTTAGACCCCATTCAGTGGGAGATCTGTGGGATCGATTCTGGTGGTGAAATAAGATGGTGAGAAGTGAAAAGATAGAGATCGAGAAATTTAATGGTCAGAGTTTTGAGTTGTGGAAACTAAAGATGGAGGATCTATTGGTGGATAAAGATCAGTGGATCGTGGTAGATCCGGGTACTAAACCAACAGGAGTGTCTAATGAAGAATGGAAGAAAATGGATCAGAAGGAAAAGAGCATAATATGATTGTGTGTCTCAGATTCAGCTACGACGAAGGCTTTTTGGGACAATTTAGGGACTTTGTACCAATCTAAGTCTCTGGTGAATAAACTGTTCCTACGGAAAAATTTATATAACCTGAGGATGAAAGATGGAGACTTGGTGACACAGCATGTGAATGCATTTAATACTGTGGTAAGTCAGTTATCGTCTGTTGATATCAAAATTCCAGATGAAGATAAGTGCATTAGTTTGTTGTGCTCTCTACCAGATTCGTGGGATAGTTTGGTTATTGCAATAGGTAGCAATGAAACTATCTTGCAGTTTGATGAAATAGTCTCATCCTTGCTGACGAAGGAGATGAGATGGAAAAATATGGAGAGCCAAAATTGTGATGAATTTTTTGTACAAGGACGGTCCCAGAATAGAAACAAAAATAAGTCATCGAATGGGAGATCTAAATCTAGAGGGAGATCTAAATCTCCAGGAAAACCTATAAAGGTGGTGTGCTGGAAATGAGGAAAGGAAGGGCACTACAAAAGGGACTGTAAATCTAAAGCTCCTGACAAAGGAAAGGGATCTGATGATGCTCCTTCTACAGAGGCGAAAACCACCTCAGATGAAGGTGGGGATGTGTACTTGGCTTCTTCATGTACACATGTAGATCATGAGGCATGGTTGATTGAATCAGGTGCATCCTTTCACGTCACTCCCTATAGAGAGTGGTTCTACGAGTATGAGAAATACGATGGTGGTGATGTCTTCTTAGGGGATGATAGGAAGGCTAGAATCATTGGTTGCAGAAAAGTAAAGTTTAAGTTGCAAAGGTGGAAGGGTTAGAACACTTTCGGTTGTTCTACATATTCCTGCATTGGCCAAAAATCTAATTTTTGTAAGCAAGCTGGATGATCCAGTTGTAAAAATAGTGTTCGAGAAGGATACTTGCAAGATGGTTCGGGGAGCACTAGTATTGATGCAGGGAGTTGGGATTGGAACTTTGTACAAGCTGCAAGGTAGCACTGTTGTTGATAGGTGCAATAGTTCTGTGGTTCCTAAAAGTGGAGCAGAAAATCTAGTGGTCTCTGGAGAGAAGAGCATGCTGTGGCATCAAAGGCTTACACATATTATAGAGAAGGGCCTTCGAATACTCCATGGTAAAGGTATGGTAGAAGGTATGAGTAATAGCTCTCTATATTTTGATTTTTGTGAAAATTGTGTATATGGGAAGCAGAACCGGATGAGTTTCCCCTCTGGTGCTAAGAGGGCGAAACAAATATTAGAGCTTGTGCACAATGATATGTTTGGGCCTGTGAAGGTTCTATCACTGGGTAAGTCTGTGTACTATGTATCATTTATAGATGACTTCTCAAGGAATACATGGATATATTTCCTTAAGAAGAAATCTGAAGTCTTTGACAGGTTTAAATAATTTAAGGCTCTGGTGGAAAACTAGACAGAGAAGAAGATAAAGGTGCTGAGGACAGATAATGGTGGAGAGTTTTGTAGTAAAAGATTTGAAGAATTCTGTAAGAAGTGTGGTAGAGAATGGCAAAAGACTACTCCATATACACCTCAACAAAATGGATTTGCATAAAGAATGAACAAGATGTTGATGGAAAGGGCAAAAAACATGCTTAGTGGTGCCGTGTTAGGATAGGAATTCTGGGAAGAGGCAGTGGAAATAGCATGTTACCTAGTCAATAGATCACCTTCATCAGCGTTGGAGGATAAGACTCCACAAGAGGTATGGACTGGTAACAAAACCTCTCTTTCACATCTGAGGGTATTTGATGTGATGCATATGTACATGTTCCAAAGGAGAAATGAACAAAGTTGGATAGTAAATCTCAAAAGTGCATCTTTATTGGGTATAAGGATGAACAATGTAAACTTTGAAACGGGAACTGTAAACTCAAAATGGGAACTCTAGCCCAAAAACCCTTAAAAACATCAAAAACAGTGCTAAAAACAAAAAGTGTTGATGCTGGAATAACACTTTTTTTCTAGGGTAAATTTTGAACATGTTTTAAAAATGGCGGTGAAAACCAATTTTTTATGCAAAAATTGTCCCAAAAACGCCCTCAAAACAAAAAGTGTTAACGTTGGGATAACACTTTTTTTTTTCTCTTTTTTTTCAAGGGTAATATTTCAACATTTCAAAATAATAGCGTAAAATATTTTATCATGACCCTGAAAAAGATTAAAATTTCAAACAAATAATGAAGACATAAAATAAAATTAAAAATAAAAAAATTAAACCAATAAAAAAACACAAAACAAAAAAAGTTTAAAAATTAACAAAACATAAATTAAAGCATATACTAAAAACAGAACAAAAAAAAAAAAAAAAAAATCAATCATAAAAATGTAAAAAAAAACTAAATTAAAAAACAAAAAAACACTTAAAAATTATAAACAAATAAATAGTAAAAAAACATATTTAAGAAAAAGGGAAAAGAAAAAAAAGGAAAATACAAATAAAAATAAAAATAAAAATCTTGTAAACAATAAAAAAAATTGTCAAAAGAAAAGAAAAGAATAATATATATATATATATATATATATATATATGGAAAAGAAAAAAAAATTGAAACAAACTATAAAATTTAGGTAAAAATAGAAAAATTTAAAAAACATTATCAAAAAACTAAAAAAAAAATGAAAATTAAAAACAAACTAAATTTAATAAAAAAATAGAAAATTAACCAAAAAAAAAAATTAAAAACTACTAAAATTAAGATTAAAATGTTAATTACTTAAAAATATATATATTAAAAAGACCAAAAAAAAAAAATATTAAAAAAAAAATTATCTCATAAACCATAGAAGAATTAGGAAAAAAAAAACAAAATTAAAAATAAATATATAAAAATATATAAATATATATATATATATATATATATAATTAAGTAAATAAAAATAGAAAAAAAAAACATTAAAAAAACTTAGGAAAAAAAATAAAAACAAACTAGATTAAAAAAAAAAAAACATAGAAAATCCACAAAAAAAAAATAAAAAACTAGTAAAATTGACATCAAAAACATTTAAAAAAACTAAAAAATAAAAATACACTGAAATTAAAAAAAAAAAAAAAAACTAAAAAATTGAAAATTTTTAAAGAAACATTTATTTATCTATTTAAAAAATAAAAAAAAAATAAAAAAAAAAAATTTTATACATATATTTAGAAAAAAATATATTAAAAAATTTTAAAATAATTGGTTAACAATTTTGTTTTTTTTTTATTATTATTATTATTTAAACAAATAATTATTAGCAAATGTTATTTTTTTTTAAACAAGGTTTTTTTTTTATTTAAAACAAAATTTTTTAAAGGTTTTTTATTTAAAAAAAAAAAATATTAAAAAAAAAATTTTGGCCCTCCCGGCCGCCCGCGGTGGCGCGTCCCCGGGCGGAGGCCTGCATGCAGGACCTCTGCCCGGGGCCGCGCCACCACAGGTGGCCAGGAGGGCGGGGGGCGATTCCGGGAATCGCCCCTCCGCCCTCCAGGCTGCCCACTGAGGCACGGCCCCAGGCGAAGGCCAGGACCTCCGCCTGGTGCTGAGCCACTACGGGCGGCCCGGAGGGCCCAATTTTTTTTTTTTTAATAAAAAAACTTTAAAAAATTTTTGTTTTAAATTAAAAAAACCTTGTTTAAAAAAAAGTAACATTTTTTAATAATTGTTTTTTTTAAATAATAAAAAAAAACAAAATTGTTTAGCAATTAATTTAAAAAATTTTAATATATACTTTTCTAAATAAAAAAAAAACAATTTGTATAAAAAAAAATTAAATTTTTTAATTTTTTTTTTTTTTTTGTGTTTTAAATAAAAAAGGTAAGTTTAAAAAATTTTAATTTTTCTTCTTTTTTTTGTGTTTAATCAATTTTGTTTTTTATTTTTTAAATAGAAAAATACGTGATCCTTGAAAAAATTAATTTTTAATTTTAAATACATGTTTTTTAATTTTTTTTTTTTTTTTTAAACATATATATTTAAAATTTTTATATTTTTTTGGTTTTTTTTTTTTTTTTAATTTCAGTGTATGTTTGTTTTTTAGTTTTTTTTTAAATGTTTTTAATGCTAATTTTACTAGTTTTTTATTTTTGTTTTTGTTAATTTTCTATTTTTTTAATCTAGATTGTTTTCATTTTTTTTTTTTTTTCTTGTTTTTGTTAATGTTTTTTTAATTTTTCTATTTTGACTTAATTTTATATATATATATTTTTTTAAATTATGTTTTTTTTTTTTTTCCAATTTCTTTTATAGTTTATGAGATAATTTTTTTTATTAACATTTTTATTTTTTTTTGTCTTTTTTTATATATATTTTTATATGACTTTCTTGAAGTAATCAACATTTAAAAAAATAAAAATAAAACAACTTAAAAATTCTTTAAGTAATCATAATTTTAAAAAAAATGGACATAATAAATTTTAAAGTGTGAAAAATAAATCCTAAAAAAAGGTATGATGTATAACGCGTTGCATCAACACGTTTCAAAATCAGCATAAAAATCACTAACATTTAAAAACGAATATTTATATTTGATACATAAGAATATTTAAATTGTCAAAAATATGCTCCAAAAAATAAGTATTGTATTCTGCATCACCACTTTTCAAAATCGGGTCATGTTTTTACTACCTCTATGAAACGGGTAATCGTATCAGTTATTTAAGGTTATTTAAAGTGCCAAAAACTATGTTCTAAAAAGAATATGTGTATTCTGCATCGCCCCTTTCAAAATCAAGTCAATTTTTTGCTATCTCTACGAAATGGGTAACAGTATCAGTTCCCGTTTCAAAGTTTACATTGTTGATGGTTTAAAGGGTTATAAGATTTGGAACCCAGTACCAAGGAAGGTTATGTATAGCCGAGATGTGGTGTTCAGAGAGGTAAAAGATGTTATTAAACATGAAGTCCAACCAAATGAACCTGAGAAGATAGAGTTTGAGCTAAAGGAGAAAGAATCAGACTCTACAACAAAGGAGGAATCAAAAGATGAGGAGCCACAAACTCCGGGTTTGAGAAGATCAGTTCGAAAAAGAAGGCAGCGAGAATGGTATAGTCCATCTACTTTCTTTTCAAATTTTTCTTTATCTATTACTAATGATGATCCTAGAACTGTGAAGGAAGCAGTAGATTCAGAGGATGGAAAACTCTAGAAAGAGGCCATGGTTAATGAAATGGGATCTTTGCACAAAAATAAGGCTTGGGACCTAGTGGAGTTACCGGCTAGAAGGAAACCCATTGGCAGCAAATGGGTGTTCAAGAAGAAGACAAATCCATAAGGAAAGGTTGAGAAATACAAAGCTCGGTTGGTAGCGAAAGGTTATTCCCAGGTGCTGGGAATTGATTTTGGTGATATTTTTTATCCTGTTGCCAAGGTAACTTCTATTAGATTAATTTTATCTGTTGTTGCTGCTTTTGATTTTGAGGTAGAACAGATGGATGTGAAGACAACATTTCTTCATGGGGATCTGGAAGAGGAGATCTACAGGAAGCGATCTGAAGGCTTTGCAGTGAAGGGTAAGAAAGAACTGCTATGCAAGTTAAAGAAGTCTTTGTATGGGTTAAAATAGTCACCAAGGATGTGGTATCAGAAATTTGATACGTTTATACGGGGAATTGGCTTCACGAGAAGCAAAGCAGATCATTATGTGTATTTTAAATTAATTGGTGACCGTGTTATTTATCTGATCTTGTATGTGGATGATTGTTGCTGGTCGGAAATGACAAAGAAATTATCCAAGATTTGAAGGCCCATTTGTCCTCCAAATTTGACATGAAAGATCTTGGTGCTGCAAACTATATTTTGGGCATGGAAATTAAAAGAGATCAGACAAAGAGGAAGCTCTGGTTAAACCAAAGGAAGTATGTTGAGACAATATTGCAGAGGTTTAATATGCAGGATAGTAAACCAGTGAAGGCTCATATTCTTGTAGGTGTAAAGTTATCTATTGAACAGTGTCCCAAGACACAAGAAGAGGAAGAGGACATGTCCCATGTTCCATATGCAAGTGCAGTCGGTAGCCTAATTTATGCAATGGTCTGTACTAAACCATACACTGCACATGTAGAGGTAGTATTGAGCAAATTTACGTCAAAACCAGGGAAGGAGCATTCGACATCAGTGAAGCGAGTTTTCAGGTATTTATGTGGCACTAGTGATTATGGTTTGTGCTACCAAGGAAGACCAGGATTGGACAAAGTTTTAGATATCCATGGCTTTTTTGATGTGGACTGGGCTGGAGATCTAGATTAGAGAAGATCTACAAGTGGGTATGTGTTTAACCTATTTGGAGGTGCAGTCAGTTTGATGAGTAAGAAACAATCTGTAGTGGCACTATCAACTACAGAGGCAGAATACATGGCAACCACTCATGTAAGCAAGGAAGCAGTTTGGTTCCAGAGATTGTGTTCAAGTATGGGGTTAGTACAGGGAGCTATAAGGATGGACTGTGATAGCCAAAGTGCAATTTTCTTGGCAAAGAACCCTTCATATCATTCAAAGACAAAGCACATTGATGTTCAGTATCACTTTGTGAGGGATATGATAGAAGACAAAAAGGTGTTGTTGGTAAAGGTGGACACTTTGAAGAATACTACAAATGCATTGACAAAATCTATGAGCTCTGAGAAGTTCTCTTGGTGTAGAGAAACAATGGGCATTGCAGGGCTGGATAAATGAATAAGCTTTCTTGTGGCCCCATGTGGAAAGAAAACAACAAGTGGGAGAATGTTGGGTTGTGTTATATTCTTTCCACGACTAGCCCACGTAGTTAACTAGGGGTAGAAGGGGGACGAAGCCCCCCCTTCATTGTGCCGATTACGTAGCTGAGGGGGTCATAGGGGGTTTGAGGGGTGTAGATAACCCCACTTTATGGGTTTCGGGGCAACGCCCCAAAAAATTTTGGTTTTGGACCCTATGTTAGGTTGGGCGGGCCTACCTATGGCTTTGTGCATAATTTTCACACATGGTTTTGGACACAATGGGTTTTCGGTCCATGGTTTTGGATGCGATGGTTTTCGGTCCATGGTATTGGATGCTTCGACATGTATAAATATGTATTGTAACATTGAAAGGAACATAATGAAAAATCAAACTGGTAGTCTCGGTTTTGGGATCTAGGGGAAAATCTCTGTGTGTATTTGTTTTATGTGTTATGCTCTCGCATTTTTATTTTCTGTGTTTTAGAATTCGTATGCAAGTAATTAATGTATGGGGTTAAAACCTAGATTTGGTATCAGAGCTGTTTTGGCTTCAATGGGACACCTTTGTTGCTAAGGAGTTTCACTCGGGCCTGTGGTAGACCCCGTTCGGTGGGAGATCTGCGGGATCGACTCTGGTGGTGAAATAAGATGGTGAGTAGTGGAAAGATAGAGATCGAGAAATTTAGTTTTGAGTTGGTGAAACTAAATATGGAGGATCTATTTGTGGATAAAGATCAGTGGATCGTGGTAGATCTGGGTACTAAACCAACGGGAGTGTCTAATGAAGATTGGAAGAAATTGGATCGGAAGGCAAAGAGCATAATATGATTGTGTGTCTCAGATTCAGTATTGTTGAATGTATCAGGGGAAGCTACAGCGAAGGTTTTTTTGGATAAGTTAGGGACTTTGTACCAATCTAAGTCTCTGGTGAATAAACTGTTCCTACGGAAAAAGCTGTATAACCTGAGGATGAAAGATAGAGACTCGGTGACAGAGCATCTGAATGCATTTAATACTGTGGTAAGTTAGTTATCGTCTATTGATATCAAAATTTCAGATGAAGATAAGTGCATTAGTTTGTTGTGTTCTCTAACAGATTCATGGGATAGTCTAGTTATTGCAATATGTAGCAATGCAACTGCCTTGCAGTTTGATGAAATAGTCTCATCCTTGCTGACGGAGGAGATGAGATGGAAAAATATGGGGAGCCAGAATGGTGATGCATTGTTTGTACGAGGACGGTCCCAGAACAGAAACAAAAATAAGTCATCAAGTGGGAGATCTAAATCTCCAGGAAAACTTGTAAAGGTGGTGTGCTGGAAATGAGGAAAGGAAGGGCACTACAAAAGGGACTGTAAATCTAAAGCTCTTGACAAAGGAAAGGGATCTGATGATGCTCCTTCTGTAGAGGCAAAAACCACCTTAGATGAAGGTGGGGATGTGTACTTGGCTTCTTCAAGTACACATGTAGATCATGAGGCATGGTTGATTGACTTAGGTGCAACCTTTCACTTCACTCCCCATAGAGAGTGGTTCTGCGAGTATGAGAAATACGATGATGGTGATGTCTTCTTAGGGGATGATAGGAAGCCTAGAATTGTTGGTCACGGAAAAGTAAAGTTTAAGCTGCATGGTGGAAGGGTTAGAACACTTCCGGTTGTTCTACATATTCTTGCATTGGCTAAAATCTAATTTCTGTAAGCAAGCTGGATGATGCAGGTGTAAAAGAGTGTTCGAGAAGGATACCTGCAAGATGGTTTGGAAAGCACTGATATTGATGAGGGGAGTTCGGATTGGAACTCTGTACAAGCTGAAAGGTAGCACTATTGTTGATGGGTGCAACAATTTTGTGGTTCCTAAAAGTGGAGCAGAAAATCTAGTGGTCTCTGGAGAGAAAACCATGTTGTGGCATCAAAGGCTTGGACATATTATAGAGAAGGGTCTTTGAATACTCCATGGTAAAGGTATGGTAGAAGGTATGAGTAATAGCTCTCTGGATTTTGATTTCTGTAAAAATTGTGTATATCGGAAGCAGAACCAGGTGAGTTTCCCCTCTGGTGGTAAGAGGGCGAAACAAATATTAGAGCTTGTGCACAGTGATGTGTTTGGGCTTGTGAAGGTTCCATCAATGGGTAAGTCTATGTACTATGTATCATTTATAGATGACTTCTCAAGGAATACATGGATATATTTCCTTAACAAGTAATCTAAAGTCTTTGACAGGTTTAAATAATTTAAGGCTCTGGTGGAAAACCAGACAGAGAAGAAGATAAATGTGCTGAGGACAGATAACAGTGGAGAGTTTTGCAGTAAGGAATTTGAAGAATTTTGTAAGAAGTGTGGTAGAGCATGGCAGAAGACTACTCCATATACACCTCAGCAAAATGGATTTGCATAAAGAATGAACAAGACATTGATGGAAAGGGAAAGAAGCATGCTTAGTGGTGTCGGGTTAGGATAGGAATTCTAGGCAGAGGTGGTGGAGACAACATGTTAACTGGTCAATAGATCACCTTCATGAGTGTTGGAGGATAAGACTCCACAAGAGGTATGGACTGGTAAGAAACCCTCTCTTTCACATCTGAGGGTATTTGATGTCATGCATATGTACATGTTCCAAAGGAGAAACAAACCAAGTTGGATAGTAAATCTGAAAAGTGCATATTTATTAGGTATAAGGATGGTTTAAAGGGTTATAAGATTTGGAACCCAGTAGCAAGGAAGTTTGTGTATAGCTGAGATGTGGTGTTCAGAGAGGTAAAAGATGTTATTAAACATGAAGTCCAACCAAAGGAACCTGAGAAGATAGAGTTTGAGCTAAAGGAGGAAGAATCAGACTCTACAGCAGAGGAGGAATCAGAAGATGAAGAGCCACAAACTCTGGGTGTGAGAAGATCAGTTCGAGAAAGAAGGCAGCCAGAAAGGTATAGCTCATTTGCTTTTTGTTCAAATTTTTCTTTATCTATTACTAATGATGATCCCAAAAATATGAAGGAAGCAGTAGATTCAGAGGATGGAAAACTATGGAAAGAGGCCATGGTTGATGAAATGGCATCTTTGCACAAAAATGAGGCTTGGGATCTGCTGGAGTTACCGGCTGGAAGAAAACCCATTGGCAACAAATGGGTGTTCAAGAAGAAGACAAATACAAAAGGAAAGGTTAAGAAATACAAAGCTCGGTTGGTAGCAAAAGGTTATTCCCAGGTGCTGGGAATCGATTTTGGTGATATTTTTTCTCCTGTTTCCAAGGTAAATTCTATTAGATTAATTTTATCTATCGCTGCTGCTTTTGATTTTGAGGTAGAATAGATGGATGTGAAGACAACATTTCTTCATGGGTATCTAGAAGAGGAGATCTACATGAAGCGATCTGAAGGCTTTGCAGTGAAGGGTAAGAAAGAACTACTATGCAAGTTAAAGAAGTCTTTGTATGGGTTAAAACAGTCATCAAGGATGTGGTATCAGAAATTTGATACATTTATATGGGGACTTGGCTTCACCAGAAGCAAAGAAGATCACTGTGTGTATTTTAAATTAATTGGTGACTGTTTTATTTATCTGATCTTGTATGTGGATGATATGTTGCTGGTCAGAAATGACAAAGAAATTATCGAGGATTTGAAGACCGATTTGTCCTCCAAATTTGACATGAAAGATCTTGGTGCTGTAAACTATATTTTGGGCATGGAAATTAAAAGAGATCAGACAAAGAGGAAGCTCTGGTTAAGCCAGAGGAATTATGTCAAGACAATATTGCAGAGGTTTAATATGTAGGATAATAAACCGATGAAGGCTTCTATTCCTGTAGGTGTAAATTTATCTGTTGAATAGTGTCCCAAGACACAAGAAGAGGAAGAGGACATGTCTCGTGTTCCATATGCAAGTGCAGTCGGTAGCCTGATGTATGTGATGGTCTGTGCTAAACCAGACATTGCACATGTAGTGGGAGTATTGAGCAATTTTATGTCAAAACGAGGGAAGGAGCATTGGACAGCGTTGAAGCGAGTTTTCAGGTATTTGCGTGGCACTAGTGATTATGGTTTGTGCTACCAAGGAAGACCAGGATTGGAGAGAGTTTTGGATATCCGTGGCTTTGTTGATGTGGACTGGGCTAGAGATCTGGATCAAAGAAGATTTACAAGTGGGTATGTGTTTAACCTATTTGGAGGTGCAGTCAGTTGGATGAGTAAGAAACAATCCGTAGTGGCACTATCAACTACAGAGGCAAAATAAATGGCAGCCACTCATGCAAGCAAGGAAGCAGTTTGGTTCCAGAGGTTGTGTTCAAGTATGGGGTTAGCACAGGGAGCTATAAGGATAGATTGTGCCAGCCAAAGTGCAATTTTCTTGGCAAAGAACCCTCCATATCATTCAAAGACAAAGCACATTGATGTTCAGTATCACTTCATGAGGGATATGATAGAAGACAAAAAGGTGTTGTTGGTAAAGGTGGACACTTTGAAGAATACTGCAGATGCATTAACAAAATCTGTGAGCTCTGAGAAGTTCTCTTGGTGTAGAGAAACAATGGGCATTGCAGGGGTGGATAAATGAATAAGCTCTCTTGTGGCCCCCTGTGGAAAGAAAACAACAAGTGGGAGAATGTTGGGTTGTGTTATATTCTTTCCACGACGAGCCCACATAGTTAACTGGGGGGTAGAAGGGGGATGAAGGCCCCCCTTCATTGCGCGGATTGCGTAGCGCCGGGCGGGGGGGTGGTCATAGGGGGTTTGAGGAGTGCAGATAACCCCACTCTATGGGTTCTGGGGCAGCACCCTAGAAAATTTTGGTTTTGGACCCTATGTTAGGTTAGGCAGACCTACCTATGTTTTTGTGCATGATTTTCGCACATGGTTTTGGACGCGATGCTTTTTCGGTTCATGGTTTTGGACGCGATGGTTTTCGGTCCATGGTATTGGATGCCTTGACATGTATAAATATGTATTGTAACATTGAAAGGAACATAATGAAAAATCAATTTGGTAGTCCCGGTTTTGGGATCCAGGGGAAAATCTTTGTGTGTATGTGTTTTATGTGTTATGCTCTCACATTGTTTATTTTCTGTGTTTTAGAATTTGTTTGTAGGTAATTTATGTACGCAGTTAAAAACTACACGGTGGTCATGGCTCTAAAGAAATATGGAAAATGTCACATGTTTTCCAAATATGGGGCCCTTAACAAACTCACTATCAAGGACAATTTCTTATTCTAGTAGTTCATGATCTGCTTTATCAACTGCATGGTGCTCAATTTTTTACCAAAGAAGGAAGTTGACATTCCCAAGACATCCTTCTGAAATCATGAAGGCCATTATTAATTCATGGTCATGCCATTTGGTCTCGATAATGCTCCATCCACTTTTTAGAGCCTTATGAACCACCTTCTGAAACCATATATTAGAAAATTTGTCCTGGCTATTTTCTATGACATTCTCATCTACAACATAACATGGGACAAATACCTATAGCATGTTGACTAGATATTGGAATTGATCCAAGATCACAAATTATTTGCCAAATTATCCAAGTGCTTCTTTGGCAGGGAAGAAGTAGAGTATTTGGGACACATTGTGGGTCGTGATGGAGTGAGTGTTGATCCAAAAAATGTTGAGGCAATGGAATATTTCCCCCAACCAAAAACCTTGAAGATTTTGTAGGGATTCTTGGGTCTCATGGGCTACTATCACAAATTCAGCCGCAATTATCGACGCATTGCGAGACCCATCACTAACCTTCTTACGAAAAATCCATTTCTCTGGACTAACGGAGCTCAACAGGCCTTCTTAGCTCTCAAGCAAGCCATGCAGTCCACTTCAGTATTGGAATTACCTGAGTTCACAAAAACTTTTGTGATTGAATATGATGCATTAGGTACGAGCATTGGCGCAGTATTAATACAGGAAGGTAGACCATAGGCTTTCACCAGTCAACACTTAGTAGAAAACATCTAGGTTAATCTACATATAAGAAAGAAATGATGGCCATCCTAAATGCAACAGACACTTTGTGACCATACTTATTGGAAAAAGTTTCCAAATCCGCACTAACCATCATAGTCTGCAATATTTTCTAGTGCAACATCTATTATCTCGATAACAAAATAAATGGCTTGCAAAAATGTTGGCATATGATTATGAGATAATTTACAAGAAGGGGTGTCACAATGTGGTCGCTGATGCCTTATCATGCCAATTTTAGAATGAGGGAAACCTTCTATTGCTCTCTCTACCCATACCCTGAGATTGGATTGAAGAGGCCCACCATGAATGGTTCTCCCACCCACCTCTGTCCCAACTCATTAATAAATTAATATAAAATCCTAATTCCTTAGAAGAATACTCTTTGAAATATGAGGTTGTTCGCTACAAGGATTAGGTAGTGATATACCCGACCTCCACCCTCAAAACCCACATCTTGGAAGAGTTTCACTCCTCTTCGAGTGTAGGATATTTAGGCTTTCATAAGATGTATGCACAAGCATGGAACTCTTTATTTTGGACCAGCATGAAGAATGGCATTCTTACTTTTGTAGATGAATTCATTGTATGCCAATGCAACAAAGGGGAAATGATCAAGCTACTAGGAACCTTACAACCATTGCCACTCCCTACTTATGTCTGGATAGATGTTTCTATGGATTTCATTACAGGTCTCCCAAAGTTAAGAAACAAACCATACATCATGGCGGTTATTGACAAACTTTCTAAATATGCTCATTTGTGCACTCTACCACACCCAATTACCCCAACATTGGTCGCTCAAGTTATAATGGACCAAGTCTTCATATTCCATGGCATGCCAAGTTCCATTGTGTCTGATGAAGACCCCACTTTCACTAGAAAATTTTGGTAGAAACTTCTTAAGCTACTGGGAATGCAACTCCAAATAAATGAAACTTATCATCCCCAAACAGATGGTCAAAGAGAAGAAGTCAAAAAAAAATTGGAGACCTATCTGTAGTGCTTCACTTCAGATAAGAAACATCAATTGGTATAGTGGATGTCTTTAGCTAGACGGTGGAATACTACTAACTATCATGAAGCCACCAGGATGATGCCATATGAGGTAGTTTATGGCCAAATCCCACCTTTACCATCTTCTTATGCCTCTGGATGTTCCAAAGTACAGGCAGTTGATTTTCTCCTACAAAACTATGCCTCCGTGATCTCTCATCTCAAAGATAATCTACATCAAGCTCATAACAGAATGAAGCAACAAGCCGACCAACATCGTTCTAAGTGGTCATTTCAAGTAGGTGACTAGGTGTTCTTGCAACTCCAACCATATAAGAAAACCTCTCTCAAAGAAAAGGGCTACTAGAAGCTAACACCAAAATTATATGGGCCTTATTAGGTACTTCAACATATAGGAGCAGTCACTTACAAACTGGCCTTTCCAGCTAGTTCAAAAATCCATCCAGTCTTCCATGTATCATTCCTCAAGAAAGTGGTAGGGAACAATTATAGGGTTCAAACAAGTCTTCCATAACTGGATGAGGAAGGCTCACTTTGGTTCCGACCAGAAGTCCTCGATACTCATGAAAGACATCTTTGTGGCCACACAATAAAGGAATTCCTCATAAAGTGGAAAGACACATCTCTAGAAGATTCGACATGGGAACCAACTACTATTCTTCAGGAGTTTTCACAGCTTCAACCTTGAGGACAAGATTGCTTTTGATGGGGGGGCATGTTAGGGTCCAACCCAAGGCACCTAGTCAGAGTCATAGTTAGTTAGTTGAGTCAATAAAGCTCATAGTAGGTTATCCGCATTAATAATAATTGTAGGTGGTTGACCTGCAATATAGAAACGAGACTACCATTAGTTATAAATAGGGCATACTTAATAAATAAATTGGTTGAAACATGTTATGCAAGGGACCACTAGTAGTTAGGGTTTTGGATTTCATTAAGCTATAAATAGTCTTAGAGAGTAAGGGAAGAATCATGGAATCAGATATGGTAATTGAGCTCTCGTTTGTTGGAGGTTTCTGCTTGAAAGAGGCAAGTGGACATTGTATTATTCTTTTGAATAATACAACACCTTTGTAGGTTGTCTCATTTCATTTGATATTCCTCTGTTTCAGGCTATATTGTCTCATATTTTTGGTATTCTAGTTTTCTCGCAGGTCAAGTGGATAACAAGAACATAGATATTTTTGCACTTATTTTTTCTAGATTAGGCCACTAAATCTAGGGAATTCATTTTTCCCGCATAAGAGGATTTTTCATATAACAACTTGGTGACTCCACTCGGGAACGAGAATTCCCTTAGTGGTTTCCCTGACCTAGTCATTTTTAACTTTTCAAAGTGACCGTAATTGACTTATTTAGACAATTATTGGCCTTAAGAAAACACAATTCTAAGCTTGGTAAGGTTTTTGTGTTGTATGTTGAGAAAATTATCCCGAAGGAACTCTTTGTTTTGAGAAATAGAAACCCAACATAGTCTCTCCTCTTTGGAAGTGTGATGGTTTTCTCTAGAGCTCATTGTGCACATGTGGTAATCCTATAGAATGCAAAAAAATTACATTCCTTTTCGTTGCTCTCCACTATGATTTGATCCAAAAGGTTTTCTTGAGTCTTTGAATTTGTTTGTGTCTCCGTAAATCCATCATTATGTTTACATTTGATTTTGTTAGCCTTTGAAGACAATTTCCTTTTTTTTTTTCTCTTTTCTTATCAATTAGGTTTTGTAAACATTTGGCTTGATTGTTGGTTAACCAAAAAAAAATTATTACAATCTCATCTTGTGCAATTTCTTTCATTAATGATGTGGCTGCATTTTATTTTCAACACATTTGAAATTTTAAAGAAAAGAAAAGAAATGACTTCATTATTTGCATTACATATATGGTTTTGAATTTGAATTGGAGAAATTGCATTGAAAGATCTGTTTAGGAAGTTTTGTTTGTTTCATCATTGATTGTTGCATTATTCTTTGTTTCTTCCCTCTCATAGATGGATATTCATCGAAAAGTAAAAGAGTTATCGTTATCCTGTTATCATACTAGTTGCATCATAGGAAATTTAGGTGAACTCGTACACTAAGCCTTGAAACGGAAACATAATTGAAGATCAACTTTAAAATTTACTCAATTAACCAATGGATAATTTGGAACATTAGTGACACAAATAGAGGTCTAGGCTTGATTCGTTAATGAAAAAGGTATTACAGACTTTATGTGAAGTTGTTTATGTTACTTAGTGCAATGGATCGAAAAGGTTACAATAAACAAACACATAAGCAAATTGAAAACACATTCAAACACATCAACACAACAAAATTTAATAAAGGAGCTCACCAGAATTCCTGGATACATCTCCTGGTCCTTTAACTTCCAGCATTGACAACTTTATTTTGTCTTCAAAATGATGTTACAAGTATGAGCTCAAAAACAAAGACTTAAATGAGAAATAGACCTGACCATTGCGTTCAACTTGAAATTTCAAGTCAAACGAGTAAAATCTTGACCATATTTGTCCATTGTGACCTCCAGACCCCCTGGAATGATCCAAAACCACCTCTGCCTTGCAAAACCACTCTCTGCTAACAAAAACCACCTCGGCCTGCTCAAAACTGCCTCGGTCTACGCGATGGTGGTATGAAGTGTTCAGAACCTGCAAATGTTTAATAAAAAAAATTTCCAGATATGTTTCAAGTCCGAACATATGATATGATGGTTATCATAATGCATTGAAGTCGTCGCACATATATGGTTTTGGTGGGTTGAGGGTTCAAAAGCCCCACTCGACCATTCCGCCATTTGTTATGTTGTTACAACGTATATGTGATGTATTATGTGTTGGATCCATTGATTGATACATTAATCATATGGTATGATATATCATGTGTTGTTGTGACTTGCGGTGAATGTGGGATATTACAATATGTTTGTGGACTATATGATAATGATAAATCCAAAGGTCTGATGGTCGTGCGGTTGACCTTGATCGTCAGTCCTTTTTCCTGCAACCCAATCCTCATACACAATAAATATAAACTTATCACTTCTGTTAACAAGATCTATGGTAGCCCAACCAGTGAACTAGTTCCGGTGAAGACATAGCCATTCTGGGAGGTCAGGCATTTGATCCTCCCTGATCCCCAAAATTTTGGAAATAAGGCCACATTGAGCAAAATTTGGGCTGGCACGTGTCAGCACCGGATTAGCCCATATCAACCAATCACAATCTGCCACGTCACTGTTGGAAATAATACTGAGAGGGGGGGTGAATCAGTGTTATTAAGTTCTTTTAACAAATCTTCCTTATTTATACTTTGAATTATTTTTGCATATCAGTACCATAAAATAATGAGCATGAACAAGAAAAACAGATAGTCACACCAAAGAACACCAGATATAAGGTGGAAACCCAATGTGGGTGAAAACCACCTGCTGCAATATGTCTCTATCTTCTTTCAAATTAGAAACTCTTTTTACAATGATTTTGTACTGGTGCAGTCCTTTACCAGTACACAGGCTGCAACCTGCAGAGAGCTACAACTCTCTCTCGTTTTCCAGTCTCTCCTGGAAGGGAGCTACAACCCCCTAAAACATCAAATGATGATCAAGTACATGTAAATTACACAGTCAACTGCAGTAACCAGATCAACAGTAACAGAACTAAACCCAGAACACCTTATCAACAGAAAAATTCAGTCAACAGAAGATCTTAAGACAAATACGCAGTTTTTCTTTCTCTGGCCAGCGTCGCTACGCACTTCACCTTCTGCTTCCCTGCGTATACCCGCAGAGAGCCTTCTGCTGCACCGCGTACCCACGCACTGCTTATTCAATCACGCTGCATACTGTTATTGCAGGTACGCACCCAGAGACACTATCGCGCCGCGTACTGCTACTAAAACCACGCACTCAAGGATACTATCGCGCCACGTACTTTTACTGTGTGTACGCACCTGAGCTTCTGTCGCGCTGCGTACCCACGCAGTTCTCCTTCTTCTGATCTGCGTACCCACGCAGTTCCCCTTCTTCTGCTCTGCGTACCCACGCAGTTCCCCTTATTCTGCTCTGCGTACACACGCGAATCTCCTGTTTTTGCTCTACGTACCCACGCACTTGCATCGTTAACCACCTGCGTACTTCTGATTAGGGCCGAAATGGCAGTTCACCAGTGTGCAACGGTTAGTCGGATGCCCAGATCTGATCATGCGCTTGAGAGATCACCCTTCACAGATTCGCTTTTAACTTCACTTTCATATAGTTCAAGCTTTTAAAACAATAACCCAATATTTCAGATCTTAAGATATTCAATTTGCAAAAGATACTTAGCCAAGTGATCTCCTTTGCTTTATATAGGCAAGCTCCTCCTAAAATCATGGATCAATACCATAGATAACCAATACCAGGGGCCCAAAAACATGGGGCTCAATAATAATAATAATATAAAAAAATACCACGGGCCAAAACCATAGAATCAAGAGCGGCGGGCTAAATACCATGGGCCAAACATAGGAAATCCCACGTGTACGCGCTTCTCTGCCTTGAAGAAAGTGAAACTGGGGGTACGTACCTTCTGAACGGGTGACCTGCATGTCTGGCCGCGGTCCCTTCACGGTGTACCTGCGTGTACGCATCTTCTGAACTGTTCTCCTGCGTACTTCTTGATTTTCAACATTTTGAGAGCTTGATCAGAGCATTGCCACTTGGGGGTGTTGCCATCAAGTACAACATCTGTAACATAGAGCCATACCAAAATCATAATGCCAACAATCTCCCCCTTTGGACTTGATGGCAACCTCAAAATCTTCAGCTTCATTCTCCCCCTTTAACATCAAGGGCAAAGGGTTATGCTCCCCCTAAGAACATGCTCCCCCTGAATATGAACCAGATCTGCAAAGAAGAACCATAATCCACCAAACACCATAAAAGACCATGAAGGGGATAGAGACATATTGCAGCTATAATCAGATCAGCATCCATGATCTCCTTCTGTACATCCTCCATAATGCCAACAATGCATTATATGCTCCCCCTGAACCTGTGCCATTCAATCTTCAACCAATCCGCAACCCAGCACATGTACGCATATACCCCAGATGAACCATGTGTACAATCATCAATTGGAAGGGTTTCAACAACAAGATGATGCATCAACAACCCCCAGCTTTTGCCTGAGGTATTCAAAAGTCTCCTTGGTTAATGGTTTGGTGAGTATATCAGCAACTTGTTCCTTAGAAGGAACATACTCCAACTTGACCTTCTGTTCAAGCACTTGTTCCCGGAGAAAATGATACTTGATTGGTATGTGCTTGGTTTTTGAATGCATGACAGGATTCTTTGAGATGCTGATTGCACTTGTGTTATCACATAAGATGGGGATAGGTGGTGTACAAGTGATTTGAAAATCCTGCAAAGTCTGCATCATCCAAAGGATTTGAGTGCAGCAAGATGCAGCAGCAACATATTCCGCTTCGGCTGTAGACAAGGCAATCGAACTTTGTTTCTTACTGAACCAAGATACTAGTCTGGAACCCATGAAGAACGCACCACCACTTGTGCTTTTCCTGTCATCCACGCTTCCGGCCCAATCTGCATCTGTATAAGCATGAAGTGTGAGATCTGTATCTCTAGGATACCATAAGCCATAATTTTGAGTCCCTTGAAGATATTTGAAAATTCTCTTCACTGCCTGAAGATGAGTTTCCTTCGGATTTGCTTGAAATCTTCCAACTATTCCAACTGCATGCATGATGTCCGGTCGGGTACCTGTCAGATCAAGTAAACTTCCAATCATAGATCTGTAGGTTGGTTGATGCACTGTTGCAGATTCATCATTTGCACTGAGGCTACATCCTGTGACCATGGGTGTACATACTGGTTTTGTATCTTCCATGCCATATTTCTTCAAAATCTGTTTGAGATACTTGGTTTGAGACAAAAAGATCCCTCCTTCTTTTTGTTGGATTTGCAAACCAAGAAAGTATGTCGGTTCTCCCAGCAAGGACATTTCGAATTCTTTCTGCATCACCAAGGCAAAGTTTTGACTCACAGCTTCTTCATTGCTGCCAAAGATAATGTCATCTACATACACAACAAGTATTAGCAATTTGTCATTTTCAACTTTTATATAAAGATTGCTATCTGCTGATCCTTTTGAAAAGCCTTGTTAATGAAGATATTTGTCCAAACGATAGTACTAAGCCCTTGGAGCTTGTTTGAGACCATAGAGAGCCTTTTTCAATCTGCATACAAGATTTGGATCATTTCCAAGAATGAACCCATCTGGCTGCTCAATGTATACTTCTTCTTCCAAGTCTCCATTCAGAAAGGCTGATTTCACGTCCATTTGAAATACTTTGAAGTTTTGAAAGCTTGAGAGAGCAAGGAACATTCGGATGGCCTCAAGCCTTGCAACAGGGGCAAAGGTTTCTTCAAAGTCTATTCCTTCTTGTTGCACATACCCTTTACAAACAAGTCTGGCCTTGTTTCTAATTACTTCTCCATTTTCATTCAGTTTATTTTTGAAGACCCATTTTGTTCCGATGGCATTCTTATCCTTTGGTCTAGGAACCAGCTCCCAAGTGTTGTTCTTTTCGATCTGCTCAAGTTCTTCATCCATTGCTTTCACCCAACATTCATCTTTGCATGCCTCTTTCACATTTTATGGTTCAGTGGAGGAGAGTAATGCCAAATAGCTTGAAGCTTCTGCAACTGTTCTTCTTGTTTGTACACCTGCTTCTTTCTGCCCCACAATCTGAGATTCTGGATGATTCTTCTGAACATATCTGGATGGAGTCTTCTCTTCTATTCTTGTCTGCTCCTCTGGTTCTTCTTGAGGTTCTTCTTCTTCATCATTCTGTCTTTGAGGGTAGCCTTCATCTTCTTCGATGTCTTCATGATGTACTTGCCTACGAATGTATCCCTTCTCATCAACCACTACATCAATGCTGTCAACGATTCTGCCAAGTCTTTTATTGTAGCATTTGTATGCTTTGCTATGTGGAGAATAACCAAGAAGAATACCTTCATCTGCTCTAGGTTCAAGTTTGCCAAGTTGCTCATCAGTATTCTTAATATAACATTTGCTCCCAAAGATTTTGAAGTGCTTTACCGAAGGAGTCTCACCACACCATAGCTCATGAGGGGTTTGAGTGCTGTTCACCCGGACATTTGTTTTGTTGAGAATAAAAACCGCAGCATGTGCAGCTTCACCCCAGAAAGTTGCAGGAGTTCCCGACTCATCAAGCATAGCACGAGCCATTTGTTGGACTGTTCTGTTCATTCTTTCCACAACTCCATTTTGCTGAGGAGTTCTAGCTGTAGAGAATTCTCTTCTTATCCCATGTTCTTCACAGAAATCGAAAAATTCATTTGAGGTAAATTCCCCACCTCTGTCGGATCTGAGGCACTTAATTTTGTGTCCTGATTCGTTTTCAACCAAGGCTTTGAAGGATTTGAATTTTTCGAATGCTTCATCTTTGTGCTTCATAAGTCCTAACCAGACAAACCTGGAGAAATCGTCAATGAATAATATCAAGTATTCTTCTCCTCGAAGTGTTCTTTTCTTGAATGGACCACATGTATCTGTATGTACTAGCTCAAGAGGCATGCTAGCTGATCCTTCCTTCTCTGGAAAGTTAGTTCTGGTTTGCTTTCCAAATTGACATGATTTGCATATGGTGTTGTCTGGAATTTTGATATCTGGAAGATCGCGAACTGCCTGATATTTGCATGCTTTCCTTATTTGTGAAAAGCTTAGATGCCCCAACCTCCGATGCCATAACCAGTGCTCATCTTCCTTGCTCAGATAGCATTGTTGTTGTCCTTCTTCAAATATGTATAGATTATTTGGAGTTCTTTTACCTTTGATCACTGTTTTACCTGTATCAAGATCACGAACAAGACATCCATTTGATCTGAATATCACCTCGGTTCTTTGATCACACATCTGGCTGACACTTAGAAGATTATGCTTCAATCCATCAACATACAAAACATTTCCATCCTTGACCTTTTCTTTTAACTGAGCAATGCATTTTCCTTTTATGGTTGCAGGAGTATCGTTTCCAAAAGAAACTTTCTTTCCTTTTTCTAGAGCAGAATATGACTCAAGTTTTTCTTTATCACCTGTCATGTGCTTTGAACATCCACTGTCAATGTACCATAGATTTTCCTGTCCTTCTGCATAAAATGCTATCCCACATCTTTCTGTTTGTGGTTCCTTTATTCTCCATGTTTTGGTGCTTGAGGCTTGCTCCTTTGTCTGCTGAAACCTGCTCCTGCATTCAGAATCTTTATGACCAAAGTTATTACAAGTAGAACATTCAACTTCATTTTCAAGAGCCGAAAAGTTGTTATAGGTCCTTTTTGTCATCCCTGTCATACTTCTTTGTTTCTGAGCTTCTCTAGTCATGATTTTTCTATATGCAACACATTGAGCTGCTTTGTGACCAAAGTTATGGCAAGAGAAACATTGTCCATTGAAGAAACTTTTACGGTTATCAAATCTACCGGCCAAATGATTGTAATTTCTATTGTCATCCATTCTTGAACCAAATTGAGAAGATTTTACCTGTGGCTGGTTGTAGCTTTTGTTCACCCTTGATACGGATTGCCCCTGATAGTCTCTGTTTGCAATTCGTCCCTGCTTTACCTGATGGTCTCCATTGTGCTTTTGCTCATTCCTTCTTGCTGCATCAAGATAACTTTTTGAGGTGGATGCTTGAGAAGTTTCTCCATTATAGCCCAGACCTGTCTTGTTTAGTGGAGAACGCTGTACATTGATAATCTCATCCAAAGTTTCAGATCCTTTGACAAACTTAAGATTAATAGCTCTTGTTTTCTCAATCTCTTTTCTAAGACCAACAATTTCACCTTCTAATTTTTCAAGATGTTTTTCCTTTTCATCAATTTGAAATTGTAGAGTATCAATGATCATATTCTTTTCTTCTATACATCTCTTGAGTTTAGTAATTTCTTCATAAAGGCTATCCATATCTATAGCATCCATATAATCATCATCTTCAAATGCCATTAACAGTTTATAGTCATTACCTCGTTCATATTCATCACTATTTGATAGACCATCACTATCTTCATGAGTGTAGTAGCTTTTCTTATTTGCACTCTGTTTCTTGTTCCATCTAGCAGGTTCCTTTCCTTTATCCTTATAAGGGCATTTTGCAGCATAATGACCTACTCTTCCATAAGCAAAGCATTTAAAAAGGTAACTTACCTCTGAACCTTCCAGAACCCCTTTGAAGATTTCTGACAAAATTTGATTCTTCTTCTTCTTCTTCTGGCACGTGACTTGCTTCATAATAATCTCCTTTGCCTGAAGCCTTGAAAGCAGCTTCTCTTCTGTCTGATGGACCTCCCTTTCTCATTTCATAAGAAGTTAGAATTCCGTGTAGCTGAGACATAGTAAGAATTCGTAGATTTTCCTTTTCTTCTATTGCAGATACTTTAGATTCAAACTTGGGGGACAATGATCTTAGAACTTTTTCAACCACAATAGCCTCTTTTATTTCTTCACCCAAGTTTTTCATGCAATTAACAATCTCATCTACCCGAAGAAAATAGTTAGCCACACTTTCATTATTATACATCCTGAGATTCTCATACTGAATTCTGAGAGTTTGAAGTTTAGCACGCTTTACCTGTTCATCTCCTTCGTAGCTCAAGACAATCTTGTCCCATATTTCTTTTGCGGATTTATATTGCATAACCTTTACGAATTCTGTTTGAGATAAGCATCCCAACAAAGTATTGACTACTTTAGCATTTGTTTCATATTTCTTCTTTTCGGCCGCATCTGTAGGAGTAGCTGAAGGAAAAGTGTAGCCTGTATCTATGATATCCCAAACTTCTGTACCAAGAGATTGAAGATAGGCAGTAACTCTTACCTTCCAATAATTGAAGTTTGTCCCATCAAAAATTGGTGGCCTGATTGATGCTTCCCTCTCGTAGTTGCTCATGATGAATGATCTTCCTTCAAGCGATCAAGCTTCTCCGAAGGACCTGCTCTGATACCAATTGTTGGAAATAATACTGAGAGGGGGGTGAATCAGTATTATTAAGTTCTTTTAACAAATCTTCCTTATTTATACTTTGAATTATTTTTGCATATCAGTACCATAAAATAATGAGCATGAACAAGAAAAATAGATAGTCACACCAAAGAACACCAGATATAAGGTGAAAACCCAATGTGGGTGAAAACCACCTACTGCAATATGTCTCTATCTTCTTTCAAATTAGAAACTCTTTTTACAATGTACTGGTCCAGTTCTTTACCAGTACACAGGCTGCAACCTGCAGAGAGCTACAACTCTCTCTCGTTTTCCAGTCTGTCCTGGAAGGGAGCTACAACCCCCTAAAACATCAAATGATCATCAAGTACATGTAAATTACACAGTCAACTGCAGTAACCAGATCAACAATAATAGAACTAAACCCAGAACACCTTATCAATAGAAAAATTCAGTCAACAGAAGATCTTAAGACAGATACGCAGTTTTTCTTTCTCTGGCTAGCGTCGCTACGCACTTCACCTTTTGCTTCCCTGCGTATACCCGCAGAGAGCCTTCTGCTGCACCGCGTACCCACACACTGCTTATTCAATCGCGCTGTGTACTGTTATTGCAGGTACGCACCCAGAGACACTATCGCGCCGTGCACTGCTACTAAAACCACGCACTCAAGGATATTATCGCGCCGCGTACTTTTACTGTGTGTATGCACCTGAGCTTCTGTCGCGCTGCGTACCCACGCAGTTCTCCTTCTTCTGATCTGCATACCCACGCAGTTCCCCTTCTTTTGCTATGCGTACCGACGCAGTTCCCCTTCTTCTGCTCTGCGTACACACGCGGATCTCCTGTTTCTGCTCTGCGTACCCACGCACTTGCACCGTTAACCACCTGCGTACTTCTGATTAGGGCTGAAATGGCAGTTCACCAGTGTGCAACGGTTAGTCGGATGCCCAGATCTGATCATGCACTCGAGAGATCACCCTTCACAGATTCGCTTTTAACTTCACTTTCATATAGTTCAAGCTTTTAAAACAATAACCCAATATTTTAGATCTTATGATATTCAATTTGCAAAAGATACTTAGCCAAGTGATCTCCTTTGCTTTATATAGGCAAGCTCCTCCTAAAATCATGGATCAATACCATAGATAACCAATACCAGGGGCCCAAAAACATGGGGCTCAATAATAATAATAATATAAAACAATACCACGGGCCAAAACCATAGAATCAAGAGCGGCGGGCTAAATACCACGGGCCAAACATAGGAAACCCCACATGTACGTGCTTCTCTGCCTTGAAGAAAGTGAAACTGGGGGTACGCACCTTCTCAACGGGTGACCTGCGTGTCTGGCCGCGGTCCCTTCACAGTGTACCTGCGTGTACGCATCTTCTGAACTGTTCTCCTACGTACTTCTTGATTTTCAACATTTTGAGAGCCTGATCAGAGCATTGCCACTTGGGGGTGTTTCCATCAAGTACAACATCTATAACATAGAGCCATACCAAAATCATAATGCCAACAGTCACCTCCTCTGCTGACATCATCCAAGACCCATGGCTCATTCCCAGGGCGACACGTGTCCTTGCTGACGTTAGCATTGACCTAGTTGACTGTTGACCGTTGACTTTTTTTTTTTTTACTTTTTTCCCTAATTCTCCATAAACTTTGACTCACTCTAACTTCCCCATCCAGACTTAGATTTACGCATCATTCACACCGTTAGAATCGTGTTGGCGAGCACTTCAAATTTATCCCACTTTCATATGCATTTGAAGATTTTTACCTTGAGGCAAAACTAGATCCATTTTGGATCACTCCTCCCCACTAGAAGCTTTTGGACCACCAAAAGTTGGTTTTAGTTGTCAAGTAAGTGAGGATAAACTTCCTTCACTTTTCCAATCTCTATCCATCATCCTTTACTTGGATTTGTACCTTTGAGTCCAACTTGAAGGTGCTCAACATTTCCCCATCGTGTAGTCCTTATCCTCCTGTCAAGAACTATATCCCCCTGTAGCTCATTGAGATACTCGGGAAAATGATCTTCAATGGAAGGTAGATGAATTTTCTCTTCAGGATATTCAAAAAATGAAGGCTTATACAATCACCAGTTTTCAACATTTACGACAGAATAGATCTGCATATAAGCTGGTAGCTCTAGGAGGAAAGAATTTTCACCAATTTTGTCAAGTATTTTGAAAGGACCATATCTAATTGGTTTCAACTTTTTACCTTCCCCTTGTAGTCTTTCTTTGCTGATGTACAACTAGACTTGATTACCAACTTAGAAACTATGCTCAACTCGATGCTTGTCATGTCACGCCTTATACTTTGCTTGGCTTCTTTCCAACTGTTCCTGTACTGCCTAGTGAATTTCCTGGATTTTCTCAATGAACTTGGTGGCTTTGTTCACATCACTGTGTCCATCAACTGTTATATCTTTACCAAAGACAAAATCTAATGGAGACTTTGGTATAAAACCAAAACAAGTCTCAAAAGGAGATCTCTGAGTAGAAGAATGTTTTGCACGGTTGTAATCATGTTGCACATAACACAAATTCTCATCCCAAAGTTTGGGATGCTTGCTGCAATATCCTCGAAGCAACTGTATCACTGTCCTATTGACTACTTTTGTCTCGCCATCTATTTGCGGGTGAAATTTCATGCTCTTCTTTAACTTTGTGTCCATTAACTCCCATAGAATTGACCAAAATTTCCCGATAAATCGAGAATCTTGTTCGGATATAATAGAAGTGGGTAACCCAAAATGAACCCATACATTTTGAAAGAAAAACTTTGCAGTTTGTTCAGCTGTGACCTGTTTATTACATGGTGTCAAAATACACATCTTATTGAACCTATCCACAACTACATACAAATAATCATGACCCTTTCTAGACTTTGGCAATCCCCCAACAAAATCCATGGAAACACTTTCCCAAGGACGAGAAGGAATTGGAAGTGGAGTATACAAGCCTAATTTTCTATTACTTGGCTTGCTTGTAGCACACATAGTACATCCTTTAATATATCTAGAAACTGTCTCATTCATTCGTGGCCAATAGCAGAATCTTTGTAATTGTGCAACTGTTTTACTTACACCAAAATGACCTGATATGAGAGAAGTATGTGCTTCTCGAATTATATTAAATCTTTCAGTTTGTGGAAGGAATAACTTTCCCAAATGATATAAGAGTTTGTACTTTATGAAATAATCCAATTCTTCTACCTACTTGCCATGACATAAAGTTGCATATACATCCTTAAAATCTATGTCTTGAACATATTTTTTAATGTAACTCTCATGACTTGCTGAATTATGCTTAAGTATTGTGGATGCATTTATAATTGGTCTTGATAACACGTTTGCAACCTTATTATGTATGCCTTTCTTATATCTTATAAAAATATGAAATTGTTGTAGAAAACCCATCCAGCGATAGTGTCTTGATTGTTGCAATTTAGTTTGTGACTGTAAATATTGAAGTGGTTGATGATCTGTGTGTATGATTGTTTCTTTACCCATTATGTAATGTTTCCACTTTTTAACATTCTAAAATAATGCATATAATTCCTTATCATATGTAGGATAATTAACTACTGCTAATGTGAATGTCTCAGAATGAAAGCATATAGGATTTATGTGCTGGATCAACACTGCCCCCATGGCATATTCACTTGCATCTATCTCGATCTCAAATGGATGTTGAAGATCTGGTGGTGCTAGTATTGGTGCTATATTGATCCTTTCTTTCAATGTGTTGAAGGATTTCTACTTTTTTCCTCCCCACTGAAACACATGTTTCACACTTGTTAAAGCATGTAAAGGAGCTGCAATCAAAGAAAAGTTAGCAATAAACTTTCTCCAATATTGTGTTGCCCCTAAGAAACTTTTAACTTCTATAGCAGTATTGGGCTTAGGCCAATTTACAATGACTTCGACCTTAAAGGAATCTATCTTCAATTCACTGCCCCCTCCAATATAACCAAAATAATTCAAAGATGCTCTGCCAAATTCACATTTTGACAGTTTTATGTAGAGATTTTCTCTTTTCAAAACATCTAAAACCTGCTTTACATGCTTTACATGTTCATCCCATGTTCTACTGAAAACAAGAATATCATCTAAATAGACTATTACAAATTCATCAATGAATGGTCTAAATACATCATTCATGACTTGCATGAATGTAGCTGGAGCGTTAGTTAAGCCAAAAGGCATAACCATCCATTCATAGAGTCCTTGCTTTGTTTTGAAAGTAGTCTTCCATACATCCTGTTCTGCAACTCTGATCTAATGGTAGCCGCTTCGCAAGTCCAATTTAGAGAAGTAAACTGCATCTTTTAACTGATCTAACAAATCATCAATACGAGGAAGAGGATAATTATTCTTTATTGTGATTTTATTTAATGCTCTAAAATCAATGCACATTCTCCAAGAACCGTCTTTCTTTCACACTAACACAATAGGTTATTTGCACGGTGATGTGCTTGGTCGAATAAACCCTTGATCGAGCAACTCCTCTACCTGCTTCTTTATCTCTGCATTCTCTAGAGCTGATAACATGTACATTGCAATGTTAGGTAGTGGAGCATCTTGCTACAAACAAATCTCATGTTCTATCTCTTGCTTGGGTGGAATCCCTTTAGGCTCTTGAAATAGAATATTATAATTAGAAATAACTTTAACTAGATCTACTTTCTGTTTAGGATTACAACCTTGGAAAGCATCAGACTTATCAATGTCCTTTGCTTTTACAATCATAAGTAAGAAATGTTTACTTGAATTTACAATTATTTTCATTTGTCCTGAATTTATGAGAGAGAAGTTATCTTTGAGTTTATGAGCCCTTACAATATATTCAATTCCATCCTTAGTTAGTTGATACTTATTTTTAGTTCCATAGAAGATATCATTTCTATTGTACAAGTATGGATTTCCTAATACAATTCCACATATGTCCAATGGGACTATGTCTAACTCAACCTCATCTACAAACTTTGACCCAATAGCAAAATGAAGTTTACATTGTTTCGTCACTTGTAGATTAGTTTTATCACACACCCAACCTAATGGATATGGCTTTTTATGAGGTTTTGTTCTAAACCCAACTTCTTTATAATTGATTCAGAAATCAAACTAACTTGTGAACCACTATCAAGTGAAGTATCAATTTTAGTATGCTTGGAAATGACTCTAATGTGAAATAGCTCATTTCTTTTCCTCTCATCATTATCAACAAAATGTGAAGAAGTACTTGTAGATTCTTTAGATTCTTTACCTTTTATATCTGTAGCTGTAACCATTGTCTCATCACCTAAATCTGATCCCAAGTCCTTTTGAATAGTAGTAACATTCTTCCGCTCTTTATTCCCAAACTTATTAGGCTTCAATTTCAGATGCAATGACCAGTAGTGTGCCTCATCATGTCCTTCCTTCTTATAATGAGTGCATGAAGGTTTATCTTTCTTCATAGTGTTTGTTTTCTTCTCCTTCCATTTAAGTTTCTTCTTGCCTTTATTCTTGCTTTCAATAGGTTTGGATGATTTTCCAACATCTTGAGTTACATTTTTGCCTCTTGCTTCTAGATGAGTTTCTTGAACTGATACATCATCTAAGCTAGTTGGATTAAACATAAGTATGGTATGCATCAAATAACTATGAAGACCAACTATGTATTTCAACAATGTCTCTGGCGAGTCCAATGATATGCCTAATGTTAAAGATCTCTTATAGAATTCCTGAGTATAACTTTGAACACTTACACCTTTTAATTGACGTAGTGTTTGCTAACTCGTCATTGCTTGTTGCATATAATCCAAAGGATAAAATCTCGTTTTAATAGCAGCAACAAATTCATTCCAAGTTGAAATGATTTTACCATGCTTTTGGAGATCTTCTTGTGTCTTTCCTTCCCATCATACAAGTGCATTCCTCCAAGTCGAAGGCTAGTAAGATGGATCTTCTTCCTTTCTAAAACAACTTTCTGCACCCTACAATACACTTCAACTTTTCTTTTCCAATTATCAAGCTTTTCAGCGTTAAGTTCTCCATCATAAATTGGCAAATCAAATTTTACATCTAATTTTATCAAAGAGGATTTCTTCTTTTTCTTCTTAGAAGGACAAGATTTATGAGAAGAAGAGGATGCTGATGATAATGATGGTGATGATGGAGGAGATGGTGGGGGAAGCATTCCTCCATTTCCCTTATCTTCTTGATCTTTAGGTGATGAAGTGACTTAATCTTTGTTCTTCTTAAACTCACAATACATCTCTTCCACCATTGCACGTATCGTCATGAAACTATCCAAGAATTGAGATTCTAACCCAAGTGGAGTTTCATCTGCCATACTTCTTTGTGAAAAGACCCTTCCAATCTCTGGATTCACCTCAACAAGTTCACCTTCACCTCGTTCAAGCCTCAACCTTGTAACCATTAAAATCTTCACAAAAACTTGTCAAACTTTAAAAACCTTCAGCTCTGATACCACTTGATCCATTAATGAAAAAGGTATTAAAGACTTTATGTGAAGTTTTTTATGTTACTTAGTGCAATGGATCGAAAAGGTTGCAATAAAATAAACACATAAGTAAATTGAAAACACATTCAAACACATCAACACAAAAAATTTTAATAGAGTTCACCAGACTTCTTGGCTACGTCTCCTGGTCCTTTAACTTCCATCGTTGACCTCTTTATTTTGTCTTCAAAATGTTGTTACAGGTATGAGCTCAAAAATAGAGACTCAAATGAGAAAATGGACCTGACCACTGCGTTTAGCTTGAAATTTCAAGTCAAACGAGTATAAACTTGACCATATTTGGCCACTGTAACCTCCAGACCCCCTGGAATGATCCAAAACCAACTCTGCCCTTGCAAAACCACTCTCTACTGACAAAAACCACCTCGTCTTGCTCAAAACTACCTTGGTTTGGGCACTGGTGATATGGTGGGTTTAACACCTACAACTATTTAATAAAAAATTTGTTCGGCTTTGTTTCAATTCCGAACATATAATATGTTGGTTATCAAATTGCATTGAAGTCCTTGCATATATATGGTTTTGGTGGGTCGATGGTTTGAAACCCCCACCCTGTGTTGGCTCTGTTGGTTGATACATTAATCATATGGTATGATATACCATGTGTTGTTGTGACTTGCGATGAATGTGGGATATTAGAATATGTTTGCAGACTATATGATAACGATAAATCCAAAAGTCCAATGGTCGTGGGGTTGACCCCAATCGTCCGGCCTTCTTCCGACAACCCAATACTGATATACAATAAATATAAAATTATCACTTCCATTAACAAGACCTACGGTAGCCCAATTGGTGAGCTAATTCCGACAAAGACTTAGCCATTCCGGGAGGTTAGGGGTTTGATCCTCCCTAATCCCAAAAATTTTGGAAATAAGGCCACATTGGGAAAAATCCGGGCTGCCACGTGTTAGCACTGGATTGGCCCATATCAACCAATCATAATTTTCCACGTCACCTCCTCTAATGACATCATCCAGGACCCGTGGCTCATTCCCAGGGTGACATGTGTCCCTGTTGATGTAGGCATTGACCTGGTTGACCATTGACCATTAACTTTTTTTTTACTTTTTGCCCTAATTCTCCATAAACTTTCGCTGCTCTAACTTCTCCATCTGGACTCGGATTTACGCGTTGTTCACACTATTGGAATCGTGTCAACAAGGACTTTGACTTGAACCCACTTTCATCTGCATTTGAATATTTTTATCTAGAGGAAAAAATGGATCCATTTTGGATCAAGGCTAGATACTGGTTCCAATATTTTTAAATGCAAGAGTTGTCATTACTTATTTTCAATACATTCTGGGGGTAGTCAGTGTTCCACATATGTAAGTATATCAGATAATTCTCCATGTATCATTGGGCATATCGGATGTATATCAAAATACTTCCTATCATACATGATGCATTAGACAACACTACCATGGACTACACTTCCACATACCTCCATGTATATTATGGAAGCCCCCTATAGGTTTCTATGCTACCATCAGTAATCAAGTCGGTCGCCTTGTCTACTGTGATACACCGAAAAAAATATTGGGGGAGATTTGCTGCATGTACTTGATACAATATGTTGTCCTCTGAGATTAATCTAGGTCAGTTAGTCATGCCAAAGCATCTAAAATATTTTTTTGGTTTTAAATTTTATGGACGACCAATGATATGAATTATTTAAAATAGGTGCTTAAGCCTTAACAACTACTAATCGATATGAAAGGGCTACTATTTGTCTAGTTATAGTTAATTGATTTAAAGTGAATGGATAGGAAAATATGTGGTGGTATAACTTGCTAAATATTTAAACCGGATATTTCATTCGTTATAAGAAAAGAATATAGGAAAACAATGTTTCCTATAGAAAAAATATATTCAAATGAATGCATATTTGTGTGACAATTAATTGATATAGGGGAGTTTATAATAATAAATATTCTTATAAGATAGTCCCTTGTTATTGCTGATAACTTCACAAGGGATTTAAGACCGACTGATACTCAGTATGATCTTACCCACATCTCTGCATAAAGACATGAATATATGAAGCAATACACAATGAAATAAGCACATATGAAAACTTACAAGAAGACAAAAATGTAGTACGAAAATTCATAATCCTTTCATCATCTTTGCAAATATCCAGCTTGGTTATAATTATGTTCTCAATTCTCAAACAAGGGTTCAACCCTTAATAACTTGAAGGAGGAGTTATTTAACAAAAAGTTCTACTAGATATTTTCAAAACAAAATTACAAAAATAGTACAAAATTGTAGGAATTTGAAAATTGCTAAGTGCTAGCACTATCCTTTAGGAACCTGTTGAAGATGTGGACCCCAAAAAGTGCTACCCAATTGTCCTTTAGTTGTTGATCAAAGCTGCTCAATAACTTCACACAACTGATCCCATCGGTCTTCACTCGGTATGGCATGATTTAACAATTTTTCTGTAAACTTCACCAACCTCAGTGTATTTCTCAAAAGTGGGCTTATTTACAAAAAGATGTTTAATTTCATGCTTGATATTCAAATCAAAATCTAAAGCTTCTAATTCTTGTTTCCTTGTAATATTCCCCTTTATACCTACAAAATTCGATTTATTAGTGACTATGGTATAAAGCTTCTGGCAGTAGTCTTCTAGATTGATCATCCTGTCATTTGGGGCCACTAATCCTGGTAGTCCTCTCTGATTCAGTAAACTAAATTTAAAATGAAACCTCTAGACTGAAGTCTTCAACGTTTGACACTTGGTCTCTAACTAAGTCATAACTTTTTATGCAACACCTTCTTGATTTTCAAGATGGTTTCTATTTTGTCTTGAATTTAAATCTGCTCCAATTCAGCCCTATTTTTTGAGTTAAGAACTTTGATCATGTATGCAACCTCACTTGGTTAATCTTTGAGTAGCTACGTCACTTGATCAATGGCTACTTGACATATGTTTATGAGTTCCTCCTACTAAAAAATGATCTGAATGGAAGGCCATACTTCAGTTATGGCCTGACCGATATCTTCCCATCTTCTTTCCTTGGCTTGGGCCAAGGTCTGAGCCATCAATGACTGACTCTACAACTCTTCAATTCTTCTATTCAACCTATGTATTTTTTACATTTCCTCAATATACAAACTATCATTCTTTATTTTCTGAGCTTCCAGATTTTGAAATTTCTTATGAAACCTTTCATTCTATTACTTCTGGTGAGTGAGATCCTATGAGAGTTTGCTCAAATCCTATGTTGTTGATGAAGATTCCCCTGTGGCTGATGTAGATTCTCCTGTTGTTCTGGACAATGTGATAGGGATGGCATTGATAGGAGCTATAGATAACTGAGTAAATTGCTCTTTTTACTTAAGTAATTTCTTAATCTTCTCCTCCATGGTTTTAATCTGTACATTTTGCTCAATTATCAATTTGAGCATCTCTTCCTTGTGTTGCTCATTCTCTTCTATATCCTTGGTTTAGGGGTCCTCTATCAACTATTTTCTTAATAATGTAATGTTTTTGTTATCCTTCCTGATAATATCTTCAGCATCTTTGACATAAGTAAGGTCATATCCAATTTTAATTCTTAAGTCCTCCAATGACTTAACCATTTTTTCTTTAGTTAAAGATGATATTTTATCAATCTTCAACTATGGCTGCACATTTTATAGATCAATTTTAAGCTTTAACAATGCCATAACCGTGTTGGTCATGGTTGAAAACATCATCTCACCCGACTACCTATGCATGTCCATTTGATCAATTGGATGTATCTGATTTGCATCAAATGTAAATACAAATTCCTTATAATGAGAAGAACCTTTAGGAAAAGGGACTTGAGCCAGCATAAGGGCCATTCAGATTCTTCCCTTCTCACTGTGAAATGCTGTCAACAACCTGTGTTGTGATGTGGAAGTCTGCTTCCAAAACTATGAATAAACATTAACTTTCAAATCTTCATTTTTCTTCTCGATTTCAAGGAAGTTAGTGAAAACATTTGACTGCTCTATTTCACTTGCTCTTGCTGCTTGAATAATTTTCAAAAAATTATGTGAAGTAGAAGAAGAAGAAGAAGTAATAATTACAGGTTATTATGTTCCTACAGAAACCTATGAATCATCCAAATTGATGCTGATAGGGTCCTTCTCACACCAAGTTGTAGTAGTAGTTGTAGTTCCCTTTGATTCAATCGTTTATTTCTTCTGGTAATGGATGAATTCCTTCTCTCCAATTGTTGATGATGAGGATCCTTCCCTAGGCCTCTTGTCATTTTTAGTTTGAGAGGCAGGAGTCTGAAGAGTAGAAGGAGGTAAAACCTATTCTTTTGCTTCTTGAAGAGTATTCTCCTCCCATTGTTCCTGATTTCTAAACTTCTCAATCTCTGGCCTAGGGGTATGATTATAAGGAGTGGTTTTTAGTTCCACCTTTAAGTTTGAAATAATGCTGAATGGATCATAGGACTAGGTAAAACTAGGTTGGAAAACCATCTGTTTCAAAATAGTATCTTCCTCTAAACCGACTGATCTCGTATTACAGATGAATGATCCAACATGTGCCTTTATCTTAAACTGTTATCTCCTCTTCCTTGAATGAAATGGGTCTCATCCATGTTCGTCATATGCCTAATATATTCCAGGGAAAAGATTCTCATTGGAACATATTTTGGAAAATTATATGGATCCAACTCGCGGCCATATAATCGAATCTATGTGTAGTTTTGGTAAAGATACCAATCTCCTGTTTTGACTTGATCACTGAGGTGCAAGACCCTTTTAATTGCTGAGCTAATTCTGGGTTCACTCTGACTGCTTAGAAGCTGTGCGACTGGGTGAATGAAGTATTTTATGAAATCAACGAATCTAAACTCAACTGAGTTCTTTATAATCAATGAATTTTAGTGAATAACGGATTGATTCTCTTGCTTATCATCCTGCTTGTGGAAAACAATAGGAAGCATGTCTCCCTAGTGAAAAATAAACATATGAAATAGAATAGAGGAGTATTTAAACACTCCTTCAGTAGTGAGGTTCATCAATTTCTCATGCGTAGATTCAACCAAAAATTGACTGTAGTTATACATGAAGGAAGACTTATTTTATTTGGAAAAGATAAACAGATAGCCTAGGATAGCTTCATATATCCATTGGTTTGATTGCTAACCTAACAAGCAAGAAATGAGGGAAATTATATGCTTGGCTCTTTCAAGGAACATAGATGCTGGGTAAGGAGGAATTTTCTTGGGAAGCTCAACATCTTTAGGGAGAAAGATATCAAATATTTGAGCTATCTGAGGGAAATTAAGCTTGTGATATAGGTCAATTAGGGTTGCAGTAGAGAAAAAAATAAGGGAGTTACTGTAAGGTATCAGAAGAATTTTGTTTATGGTTTCTGCAGAAATAGTTATTAGAATGTCTCCATTCTGAGCTACAACTGTTCTCTATAAGGGACTATATTTGGATTGGCACCAAATAACTAGGTCAAGAAAGGAATAAGTTTAGGTAAACATGTATAAAGTTAAATTGGATTCCTAGAGGTTTATTTAATCCTCAGAATCAAAGTAAGTTTGTTTCAGGCAGTTGTGTAATTCAAACATGTCGAATTCACTTTTGGTGTCTACAACTTTGAAGTATTGATCGACTAATGGGATATGATCCAGTTCCAAGGCACCAGAGGCTTTTAGGGTTTCTAGAGTTGCATAGGATCTAGTAGAGGGTTTATCTTTTTTCTTTGGAGCTATGGGTATAATAGATCTGTAATGGTGCAGGGCAAAAAAATACAGATGTAGCTAAGAGGATACTTCCAGTTACAGGCTTAGCTAAAAAGAGAATTTTCAAACAAGAAAAATGAATGGAAATAGTGGAATATCAGTAGAAGAAAGGCATATGTAATGGGGGAGATGAATATTTATAAGGAATTTAGGACAACCGTTACATTAGAGGCCATTGTTGATTGGCTAAACACAAAATTAATTCATTAACGAGAAGGAAGAGAAGCAATGGGAAGGTCATTAATGGTTGCAATGGATACATGGGAATGGTTAAGAGATATTGGCCAAGGACACATGGCATGGAGTGATTGGAGGAGGATGGTGCGGGATGAGTGACCGTTGGCGCAGTATCGGGAAGCGCAGGAGTGTGGAAGGTGGGATTGTTGTTTGGGGGGGGGGGGGTAGTGGTAAGTGGTTTGGAGTGAGGGGGGTGTGAAGTGTTGGGGGAGAAACACGTAGGTGAGGGGAACGCATGGTCAAAACCATTTTTCGCACCCCCCCCACCGTTATCTCATTTTGTAGCGAAGGAGTGCGAAGAAGCTTCCTGCTGTTGATCTGGGTGTGAAGTTCGATGAATGTCGATCTTTGCATGAGCTTTATCATTTTCTGAAAAAATAGTTTTTTCATTTATGACTTTGGTTTAAAAGCATTAGAAACATATTTATTTAAAATAATTAATCACCCCTTTTAACAAGGTAATTAAACAATAATGAAAATTAATCTAAGACTAGCTTCCCTTCTAAAATATTTAACTAACCTAAACCTAATATATATGACTTTAGGCCAATTTTTAAGCTTATTAGGCCTTTTATTTGTCCTAATCTAACCTAATTTCTAATTTTCAACCAAGATTAAATTGTTTGGATGAATTTATTCTCTAGTCTATAACAAAAATTTAAACGATCTGATCAAGTTTAAACAGTTTGATTCAGAACAAGAGAAAAGGTTGTTGCATAAGAACACGCTGCACATAGACCTTTATTATTACAAATGGAATTTATTCATGAAGTGGCACTTAAACAAGCACACTTATTCAAATATTTTTGACTTTGTTTTAATGGGGTTCTATTTCATCTCTTTCTTATTTTTCTATTTTTTCATATTTTCATATTTTCTTTATTTTTTTCATACCCTCTTTTATAAAATAACAACTAACTTATCATAAATAAAGTATGTTACAACATCGGGTCCAACTGGGGACTGCTTCCTCCTCCAGGATGCAGAGAACTTGCAAATCCTTGTGCCTTCTCCTCGGGCCTTCTGTTGAAACAAATACAAACTTCATGTAAAATAAAACTCTCGAGTATAATACAATGGTGAATAAATGGAAACCTCTCAATACTGAATATAGTGCTTCAAGTACTTCCCATTGATAGGTAATGAGGAATACTCTCCTTCCCAATTCTGCAGAATGAAAGTGTTATTACCCTTGTCCTCAATAATGCTAAAAGGTCCCAACCAAAGATTGTTAAAATTGCCATGTTTGCCTTTGTCTTCTCTTCACATCCCATCTCAGTGTTAAATCACCTTGCTTGAAATCTCTTTCCCTAGATTTCATATCAAACAAGATTTTCATTTTACTCTAATATTTCTTAAGCTTGTATTGTACTTCATCTCTATCCTCATTCATTTGTATGATCTGATTTATTCTTTGAGAGAATTCATCAGTCTCTTCATTTGACTCTTGCAAAAAATTTAAAACAATAAAAGCTAAATGTTTGGGAAATATTGCTTATTTTCCATAAACAAGCTGAAAAGGGGATTTACCTATTGATCTTTTGGGTGAAATCCTATTGGCCCAAGGTGCATAAATAAGATTAATGTCCCAACTCCCTTTATGATCCTCCAATGTTTTCCTTATTACTTTATCCAAACTTTTATTTGAGGACTCTATCAGTCCATTTCCCTGTGGATAATATGGTGTAGAATGATGCAACAAGATTTGATATTTCTAACAGAACTCAATCATCTTAGTACTGTTGAATTCTTGTGCATTGTCTTTCACTATTTCCTGGGGGCATCCAAATCTAGACAATATATTCTTCAATAAACTTGATAACAAAAGTATCTGTTGCATTTCTAACTGGAATGGTTTCTACCAACTTGGTAAAGTAGTATATAGTATTCAATATCCATTTGTGCTCACTGCTTTATGGAGGATGAATTTCACTAATGAAATCCAACCCCCATTGAAGGAATGGTGCTTGGATTAAGACTAGAGCCAATGGAAGAGCTGCCAATCTTTGCTTTCCAGCAAACATTTAACATTTCGTACAGCTCCAAACCTTTTCTCCCGCCTGTGAAAAAAGAGCAGGCCAATAAAACCCTTCTCTTAAGATCTTGTATGTTGTGGCCCTCCAAGCATAGTGGCCTCCACAAATTCTTGCATTAAGTTCATCAATCATCCCTTCTGTTTCATTTTATGTTAGGAAAAGAAAAAGAATGTTAAGAGGATCCTTCGAGTACAAATGTTCATTCAAAATACAGTACTTAACAACTTTCAATATCATTGTTTTACATTGATTTCTACTAAATTCAGCTAGACATTCAAAGTCTCTAAGAAAGTTCACAATGTCAAAGTACCAATCTGAAAACAAAATTTTTTCATCAATGTGAATCAAAATTTTCTGATGTGATGCAGAAGGTTCTTATGGATTCTCCTGTATGGGGATTTCAGAAGGCTCTTGTAGATTCTTCTAAGATGGGCTCTAAAAAGGTTCTTGTGGATTCTCCTATGTGGGAGTTGCAGAAGGTTCTTGTGTATCCTTCTCAGCTGGGATGTCAAAAATAGTGTTTATTCCTACGATTTTGAAATTGGATTCAGCAAGGAGCTTGGCCAGGCCTTTACCTTTTACCAATTTGGTAGTCTTGATGATGAGATCATACTCTAAAATTTTAGCTATCCATCTCCCTCTCCTTCCATCAATGTTAGGCTGAGTTAGAAAAATTTTGTCAACACTATTAGATACATAGGCAATGATAGAAGAGTGGAGGAGATAGACCCTAAATGCTTTTAGAGCTTGCACTAAAGAGTAGGCTTGTTTTTCAATGATGTCATACTTTAGCTCATCATCTCTCATAACCTTGCTAAAAAAGGCAATGAGTTGGTCATCTCCATATTTGTTCCTTTGCAAAAGAATAACAGCTAGTGTGGTTTCAAAACCAAAATAAAAGACACTGAAAGGTTGGAAGTAATTTGGACTAGCTAAGATGGGAGCTTCTACAATGGCCTTCTTAATCTGATCAAATGCATACCTAACAGGAAAAGTCCATTTGATTTCATGAATATTTTTCAGCATATTAGTTATGTCCTTAACTATTTTTGCATAGTTAGGGATAAATATTCTTAAAAAACTATTTTTTCCGAGGAAAGCTTGAACTTCCTTCTTGTTGCTTGGTAATATGAGTGCTTGAATTGCTGAGACTCTTTTAGGATCAATAAATACTCCTTCATTGGAAATGATGTGGCTAAGAAATTTTCCTTCTTGAAGTGAAAACAAAGACTTCTTGGGATTAAGAGAAATCTGAAATTTTCTGCACTTGTCAAAAACCTTTCTCAAATGCTTCAAATTATTTTCATCAGAATTGGAAAAAAACAGTTAAATCGTCTAAATAAATAACAACAAATTTGTTGATATTACCTACAAATGCAAGGTCCATATCACATTGAAATGTGGCCTCTAGCATTAGTTAACCCAAAAGGCATCTGATTATACCTTAATGTCCCACATGAAGTTGTAAATGCAATTTTTCTCTATCCTCTGGACTAATCATAATATGATTATATTCAGAGAAACCATCTAACATGGAAATTCTCTCGGCTCCTGAAAGTTTTTGAAGTAATTGATCCATCTTAGGTAACAGATAATTGTCCTTTAGGGAAGATTTATTCAAATTGCTAAAATCCACACATAATCTAATTTCACCATTATTTTTCCTCATTGGAACTAGATTGACTATGCAATATGAATATCTTAATGGAAGTATTATTTTAGCATTGAGTAACTTCTTTATTACAGGATTAATTCTCCTCAAATTTTGTTTGGAAGGTTTTTCCTATGGTTTTAATGAAATTTTGTGTTCAATAAGAGATGTATCATAGGTTATTAATTCAATATAAGACTAGGCAAAAACATCTTTGTAGGCTTTAAGGAGGGCTAAATATTTTTCTTTACCTTCCATTGACAGGGATGCAGAAATTTTAACGTTTTTGATCTCTTCCAAACTTCCAATGTTATAAATTTCAATATTTTCATCGGGTGAATCAGAAAGTGGATTTTTGGGGACATCATTATGATCAAAGAGATTCTCAAGAGGGATTAACCCTTTTGGAATAAAATTGTTAGAGAGTTGGATAATGTTATGATCACTAATTGTAGAATCAATTTGTGGTGTTTGATTTTCATTGTCAATTTCAAGATTGTCAAGTGGTTCTTCCTTGACTTGCATATTTGAGAATCCATCTATGACTTGAAAAAAGGATTTTAGTTACTCGTCATCATAAAAAAATTTCCAGTACTTAAGATTTTCAGGAATAGATGGTCTATACTTGACATAAATTTGATACTGGACAAGCATATTGTCAAGGATTTTCAAGGAACTTGTAGACAACCAAGGAATCTGCATGCATGTTTTGATCTCTAGGAATAGCAGTAATATTGAATACTAAAAATAAATTTTCAATTGAATCCCAAACTTCATTCCTATAAGATATCAATCTTGGGTTCTTGGTTTGACATTGATTCCTAGCTTGTCTCACAATAAGTTCAGAATCACTGTATACAATTAAGTTATGCACCTTCAAATTTCTTGCTAACTCCAATCCTAGCAAAAAAGCTTCATACTCTGCTACATTATTGGTTACATCGAATTTGAGTTTGTATGATTGGGTAATGTTTTCTTTATTTGGATAAATTAATACAATTCCAGCTCCTTCTCCTTCCTTTGAGCAAGAACCTTCCTTTTTTGGTCAAGTAAGAGTGGAGCCTTCTATTAACCGCAAGAAATATTACATATATTACATGTATTTACAAGTGTAAAGACCAACAAGGGCTAACCCAATGAAGATAACCATCTACGCAACCCAAAAAAAACCCGAGACAAACCCGAAACAAACATCTAAATCTCCGCCTATAATCCAACCCGATGACCATTCGATAAAACCCCCAGTGATCCAACGATTGTTAAAGAAATCACTTCAGAGATATGCGCAACCTTTACCAGCTTTACGGAGCCGACAGGCTAAATAAATGTCAATGTATAAAACTTCAGGTCCGTTCTTGGACTTAACCTCCTCCCTTGTTGAAACTCGATATCCTTTCGATCTCGATCCTGTAAGATCCAAAGGTCATGAACACTATCGCCTCGACAACATGCGCCCCTTTTACCTGGTTCACGAATCCGATAAGGATTATGAGCCATTGGTTTATAAATGTTCGGGTCCGATCTGAGACTTAACCTTTGATTACTTTTAGAACCTGATATCCATTCGATTAGGCCCCTGTTGATCTGACGGTCCTCCAAGGTATCGGATCAGAAACTTGCATGATCTTTACCCTCTTTACGGACCCGATGAAGATTATGAACCACTGATCTAAAAATCTTCGAGTTTTCTTGAATAGTTAACCTTCGATCACTTTCTGACCCGATAGCCATTCGATGATGAAGGCTATCAAGATCTGTGGTCGGTGACCTTCTAAGAAGCCTGTTCTTTACCAAGTGCCCCTCCCCGTAGAAAGCTTTGTTTTAAGCAATTTTGAGGGATCAACGGTTAAGAATGACTTTCACTTCCACTTACTCCTACTTCCACTAGTCTTCATTCTTGTTCATTCCTAATAGTCTGGAAGTTCTCCATGTCTTTGGCTGCCTGTCTTTGACAATCCTCACGCAATTTCCCTGAGGGTGTCAAATCCCAAGCATACCTGCTGTAACTTTCTTTGCAAAACACTCCTTCATTTGCCAGATGATCAGCTAACATATTGGCTTTTCTTCACACATGAACGAAGCTGACCGTTCTCATGGTTTGTAGGTGGGAATGAATGTGCTAAAAGACCTGTAAAAGCTAACAATGTTTTGAAACTTTTCCCAATGCTTTTCCATTACATATCTTCTTGGCCACATTAATAACCAATTCAGAGTTTGCTTCGATGATGGAATTATGTAAATTTGACTCTATCAGTATTTCCAGGCACTTCTCTAAGGCCATGAACTCTGCCATGTTATTAGTGGCAGTCCCCAAATGACTATGAAAGATATCCTTAATGCACCCCTTCTCATCTCTGTTTACCCCTCCAAAACTAACCATCCTTGGGTTACCTTTAGAGGCTCCATCTATATTTAATTTCAAGAAACCATAAGGAGGAGGTTGCCAGAAGTCCTTACCCACATTTATCTGGCTCACACTCTTATTTATGCTCTAAGGAGCTAGCGAATGGAGACCCAACTGCAGCAGTATACGAGCGTCCTCGGGAGAGTAGGGTCCTCAGGAGGTCTCCCTAAAAGGGCTCCAACAGTGTCTTTGAGTTGTATTAATATTTGTGCAATAATGTTCTGGGTTGAGCCAGTTTTATTCTTGAAAATCCTGCCATTGCGTTCTTTCCAGACATCCCATATTAAGAAGCTTGGAACCAGATTCCAAGCTTTCTCATTTTCTGAGAAGTCTTTTCTCCAATTCTTCAAAGTGTTGGTAATACTGAGTCTATCCCTGTTAGTCTGCCTGAAGGCTGACGCCACCCAATCCCACAAGGTAGAGGTGAATGGGCAGAGGTTGAGTAAGTGTTCCATCGTCTCCTCTTTTGAACCACATAGATGGCATTTGGATGGGCCAACAAAACCCCTTTTTCAGAAGATTTTCCCAAGTTATAATTTTCTTTTGTTGAACCAACCACATAAACAGCGTCATTTTCATCCAATGCTGGTGCTGCCAAAGGTCCTTCCATACCTTATCAAGGTTTTGATAATCAAACCCTAGGGCTATTCATTTAGCTTCTTTGAGGTTAAAGTTACCTTCTGTGTTTCTTCCCCATCTCAGTTGGTCAGATGAGGATGATACCAAAATCTTCATCTGCTCCATGTCCAGAGCAAGAGAACTTGCCTAAGCTTTCAAAGGGCTCTCTTCACTATAGCCCAGATCCTTCCATATTCTTCATTTACCATTGTTCCTTACCTGATCCTAGAAGTCTCTTACCATGCATAAACCTTTGTTGTCAGTGACATTCTTGAGAGTGATTAGTTCTTCCCTAAACAAGTTTGGTTCCTACTGCCACTTGTCCTCCCATAATCTTGCCAGGTTCCTAGCTCAAATCTCATAGAAGCTATGTTGCTCGACAATGGCTCTATTTTCCCAAGAAAGATTCCAAATGTAGGAGCCCTTGATAAGCCCAGACATTCGTATATGATCCCTCTCCTGCCAATTATTTGCATATTTATGTTTCCAAAGCTTGGCCCAAGAGGTTGTTGATTCCTTAAGCCACCTCCACCAAAGGTTTGCACCCGAAACTCTGTTGAGGGTTTCAGGGTCATGAAGCCCCAAACCACCATGAGCCTTAGGTTTGCAGAGCTTGTCCCAAGCTACCAAAGCCCATTTATTTTTCTCTTCCCCTTTGCCCCAAATAAAATCTCTTTTATTGTTCCTTATCTGTTGCATAAATCCTATTGGAGCAGGAAGAGATGACATCATGAAAATGGTTATGGCCTGCTGGACAACCTTTTTAAGCACAAGGCGGCCTACCAAATTCAAAGATCTACATGTCCATTTCCTGATCCTCTCCTGAAGTTTGTTAATTACCAGCTCCCACACTCCCCTGCTTAGAGGTTTGTCCATAAGAGGCATTCCAAGGTACTTAGAAGGTAACTGATCCCTTTGAAACCATAGAATTCTGGTGAGGTTTCTTTGAATAGTAATGTCAGTGTTAAAAAAGAAAACTTTTGATTTGTCAGGGCTTACCTCTGTACCAGTAGCCATAGAAAAGTTGATCAAGATTTGTTTAAAAGCTTTGGCTTCGTTGACCATGGGAATTCCCTGCAACATAGTATCATCCACAAATTGTTGGTGATTTGAGGTAGTTCCATCTATGGTAAGTTTCAGTCCCTGGATTCTACCTTCAGCACTTGCACTTTTTATTGCTTTTCCTAGCCCTTCCATCATGAGCACAAAGAGGAAGGGGGAGAGCGGATCTCCTTGTTTGAGACCCCTAGAAGGCATAAAAGATCTTGAAGGCGAGCCATTAAGAAGAATTGAAAAACTAGTTGTAGATACAAGGGCCATAACCCATCTAATCCAATTGTGGTCGAAACCATAAGCTCTCAGCACTGACCTGATGTAAGACCAACTTAGCTTGTCATAATCTTTCGCTAGGTCAAGCTGTATGATCATACCAACCTGCTTATTTCTCTTAAGAGAGTGTACCACCTCATGAGCTTGTATGATGCTATTGAGAATCTATCTTCTTTCCACATAACCAGTTTGCTCCTCTGAGACAAGAGCTGGAAAAAGGGGCTTGAGTCTATTAGTGATCACTTCAGAAATAATTTTGTACACCACATTACATAAAGCTATGGGTCTGAATCTGTCCGGTGTCATAGCATTTTCCTTATTTGGAATCAAAGCTATGAAAAAGGCATTGACAACCTTCAAAACCATTTTGGATCTTCCGAAGTCTTCAACTACATCAAGGATGTCTTGTTTGATTGTTTTCCAACATGCTTTGAAGAAGTCCACATTGAATCCATCCGGGCTAGGAGCTTTCCCATTTTGCATCTCATTGATAACTTCACTGACCTCATCTTCAGACACTGGCATGTTGAGATTGTGATTGTATTCTCTTCTTACAAGCTTGGGAATGTACTTTGTGAAATTGTTAATGAACTGTGACCTATATAAGAGAGTCTCCTTTGCAATGCTAAGTGTTTTACAAGGACAAATTCCATTTCTTTGTGGGAGACAAGCTCTTTCCCTTGAAAATCTATGAGTTTTGAAATTATGTTATGTGACTTGTGATCCAAAGTTGATTTATGAAAAAACTTTTTGTTTCTTTCCCCTTCTCTAATCCACTACACTCTCAATTTCTGTCTCCAGAATATCTCCTCTTGGATGCACCTATCTTCCCATTTCTTCTGAAGATAATCAGCTTGAATTTTCCTTTCCTCAGTAAAACCATCTATGCCTATTATCTGATTAATCCCCTGGAGTTTTTGTTCAACTTCTCTTTTGGCTTTAAAAATATTACCAAACTATTTTTTGTTCCAATCTTTGAGTCTAGATTTGATGTGTTTAAGTCTTTGTTGCAGCATGAACATTTTAGTGCCTTGAATGGGAAAATATTCCATCCACCATTTGTCAATATTGTTGGTGAAGTCAGGGTGAGAGAGCCAGACATTTTCAAACCTAAAATGTCTATTCCTCGGTGTACTGTTAGGTCCCTATAATACTAGTGATTACCCCATTACTATTGTAGTTGTATCCCTTATTAATATTGTTGTCCCCCTATTGTCCCCATATTGTTATTACTGTGCCCCATAAAATCCCTCTATTGTTATTTTTGTGCATTTATATTATTATTGTTAGGTCGGCTGGGTTATATCGTGACTCAGACTCCTATATATAGAAAGGAGGTTTTTTCATTTGAATCATCAAGGAATCATTCATTTGTGTAATGTGAAGGAGGTTTCCCCCTTGAAGAGGCTAAATTCTAAGGTGTTGATCTATCTTTTCTATCTTTTTGTGAGCTGGTTCCATAACATTTGGTATCAGAGCTTTTGGATTCTAGGGTTTCGCTGCTCCAAATAAGCCATCATGGTATTTTCCCTATAAATTTTTTTCTGCTACGTTTCAGAATCGAAAAAAAAAACCCATTTGAGACGAAATCATATTGAACCTCAGGTTTGAATTTTAGAGCTTTTTGCACTATATTTGCAGAGATATGATCTGAGGAAGTTGGTCTTCTCGCAGCCTCCTGAATTACATTCCAAACAAGTGACCTAGGAAAAATCATCATAACTTTCTCTCTAAGAATTGGATTGAAATTTTGTAAGAAGGTATGGAAAGAGGACGGATTTTAGTTTCTTGTGTATATTTTTTAGAGCCAAAGGTCGAAACAGGGACATGTGGCACGTTGTACAAGTTCACTGTACTGAACTAGTCTATAATCAGGTCACTGTGGGAGATTTGGCATAACTCTTCCTTGGAGAATCCAATTTGGATCAGACTAGTGGTATTGGAAACAAGACATAGAGGGCTACTTCAGGTTGCAATTTCAAAACTGGATGATTCGAAATTACAAAGATACATCAAAGGCAACATCGAGCTCCTACAAAGTGAAAAATGGTGTGTAGATTTTTTTAAATTCTTGCTTAAGCTTGGCTTGAAAAATTATTTTGAAGGAATTCAAAGGGCATAGTAGAGCATTATTATCGATAATTGATTCCCCGAGGAAAGAAAATGCAAACACCTAGTAAGCAACCTGAAATCTCTAGCATGTCTAATGAAGAAGAGGAAGAAATGCTACATGATATATCAAAATTACAAGACCAAGTGCAACAAATGTCACTCTCACAAAAGCTAACAAAAGCTAAGATAAATGGTGCAGAAGCTAAGATGAATGGCATGGAAGCTAAGATGGATAATTTGAAGATAGATTTGAACACAAATTTGAAGACAGGAATGGCAGATTTGAAGACAGATTTGACAAATTTTCTACAAGAAATACTTACTAATGGTGAAAGGGTAGTAAAGGAAACTCGTGATGCGAACAAAAGAAATGTTAATCATGATTTCATAGACTCTAATGCTGGATTGAAGACCCACCATATTTCAAAAATCGATATGAGGAAGTTTGATGGCAAGGATCCCGCAACATGGATATTACAGATGGAGCAATTTTTCGATCTCAATAATGTGCAAAACACACAGAAGGTACGTATTGCAACTTTATATTTGGAACGAAGTCAGTTTGTATGGTATCAATGGCTTTGCTTTCGTAAACAAATTATCACTTGTGCAATTTCTATGGAAGAATTGACAGCACATTATGAGGATACAAAAAGCAACACTTTTTTTAGCCAATTGATAAGTCTCAAACAAAAGGGTACAATAATGTAGCACATTGAGGAGTTCCAAAAATTGAACATAAAGGTAAGAAATATTCCAGAGGAGCATAGGATTGATGTGCTCATAGGGACTTTAAAGGATAATATCCAACATGATGTTCGCCTTTGGGAACTTGATTCATTAGAGAAGGCATTCAGGTTAGCAAGAAAAATGGAAAGCAAAATTATGGCAACCAGGAAGCGTACCACTCACAACTATAAAGATGGAAGTGTTGTTGCCCCTAGTCTTCCACAACCTATAAGGTTGACACCACAACAATTGGAAGAAAAAAGAGCAAAAGGGCTTTGTTACAGTTGTGATAGCAAATACACTAAAGGTCATAAGTGTGCTAAGAAGAAATTATTCTACATAGATTGTGAAGAGGAAGAAGAAAAGGAGCAAGAAAGGTCAAAAGAAGAGGATATACTCCAGGAACAAAGCCTAGATAAAGAAGAAATGAATCCGGCCATATATTGTAATGCATTGGCTGGAATTACCACTCCTCAAACCATCAAGATAGAATGACAAATCAAGAAGAAAAGGTAATAGTGTTGATTGATTTAGGAAGTACCCACAATTTTATTCATTGAAAGGTAGTAAAAGAATTGAATTGCTTCCTATATCTAGCACCAGAGTGTCAAGTGATAGTTGCAAATGGAGGAACAATAAATTGCTCTGGAAAGTGCCATAATATCAAGCTATCCATGGGAGAATATGTATTGACTAGCCCAATGCTTTCCATTCCAATGGGAGGTGCTAATGTTGTACTAGGAGTCCAATGGCTACAATCCTTGGGTACAATAGCTTTTAATTTTCAAGAACTTTTCATGAAATTTTCTGTGGAAGGAAAGGAAGTTGAATTAAGAGGTATTGCAGGGAAACCGGGAAAGATAATCAACTCTAACAGTATGACAAAGCTTCTAAAAAAGGAACAAAGAGGTGTAATTGCACAATTATGTTCGCTAGACATTTCCACATCGAAATCATCTATTTCTCCAGATCTCCAAAAAGTCTTGGACAATCATTCCGAGGTGTTTGAGACTCCCAAAGGTCTCCCACCTATTCGTGCTCATGATCATGCTATTCATCTAATTCCAGGAAGTGTTCCTCCAAACATCAGGCCGTACAGATATCCCTATGCCCAAAAGAGTGAAATTGAATGTATGGTTGCAGAAATGCTAGAGGTTGGTATAATTCAAACTAGTCAAAGTTCTTTCTCTGCTCCAGTAGTATTGGTGCACAAGAAGGATGGATCATGGTGCATGTGTCCTGATTATAGGGAGCTCAACAATCTCACTATGAAAGATAAGTTTCCCATTCCTATCATTGATGAATTACTGGATGAATTGCATGGATCAATTTACTTCACCAAGTTGGATCTTCGTTCAGGGTATCATCAAATCAGAATGAAGACTGAAGACATACTGAAAACTGCATTTAGAACTCATGAGGGTCATTATGAATTTTTGGTCACGCCTTTTGGCCTTCCCAATGCACCTTCTACATTTCAAGGTTTGATGAATTCCATTTTCAAACCCACCCTTAGAAAATTTGTGTTAGTATTTTTTGATGATATACTAATCTATAGAAAGTCTTGGAAGGATCACGTTGAACATGTTGACAGGGTGCTACAACTATTGGAGGAGAAACAATTATATGCAAAAAGATCCAAATGTTTCTTTGGAGTACAAGAGGTGGAATATCTGGGTCATATTATATCTCATGATGGAGTTAAGGTAGACCCTAGCAAAATTAAAGCCATTAAGGAATGGAAAATCCCCACATCCATAAAGCATCTGCGAGGATTTCTCAGGTTGACAGGGTATTATCGCAAGTTTGTTAAGAATTATGGAAGAATAGCAGCACCTCTAACAACATTATTGAAGAAAGATGCATTTTCATGGACTCCAGAAGCAACAAAGTCCTTCGAACATCTTAAAGAGGAAATGTGCCAAGCACCGGTCTTAGCTATACCAGACTTCACAAAAACCTTTATTGTGGAATGTGATGCTTCAGGAAATGGAATTGGTGCTATTTCAATGCAAGATGAAAGACCCATTGCTTTTGAAAGTCATCCAATCAAGGGAAAGTTTTTACAAAAATCTATTTATGAGAAGGAAATGTTGGCAATACTACATGCACTTAAGAAATGGCGACCCTACCTAATGGGAAGACACTTCAAGGTAAAAATAGATCATGATAGCCTTAAATACTTTTTAGAACAAAGATTATCCTCTGAAGAGCAAAAAGAGTGGGTCACAAAGATGTTGGGTTATGACTTTGAAATCATCTACAAAAAAGGGAAGCAAACTGTGGTGGCAGATGCACTCTCAAGAAAGGATGAGGATGTGGAAGCATTGTTGTGCGCCATTTCTATTATCCAACCAGATTGGATAAGTGAAGCAAGGGAGGAATGGAAGAATGATGAAGAAGTGTGGGCACTTATTCGAAAGTTACAACAAGATTCCAATACATCTGATACATTTAGCTGGCAAAATGATTCGTTATAGTACAAAGATCGCTTATACCTCTGTAAGAATTCCAAACTCAAGAAAAATATTCTTATGGAATTGCACACTTCTCCCTTAGGAGGGTACTTAGGATTTTTAAAAACTTACCACAGGGTTAAGAAGGAATTTTTTTGGGATGGCCTTAAATCAGATATTCAAAAGTTTGTGGCGGAATGTTTGGTTTGCCAACAAAATAAAGTTGAAACAATTAAGACCTTGAGTCTATTACAACCTTTATCCATTCCAAGCCAATGTTGGGAAGAGGTATCAATGGATTTTATCACAGGTTTACCCAAGTCTAAGGGAAAGAGTGTCATCATGGGGTTAGTTGACAGACTTACCAAGTATGCACACTTTTGTGCATTATCACATCCATTTAAAGCCAGTACCATTTCTACTGCATTGATGGAAAAATTTCAAAAGCTACATGGAAACCCAAAGATTATTATAAGCGGCAAAGATCCCATTTTCACTGGAAATTTTTGGACAGAATTATTTTCTTGTCTCGGTACTTAGTTAGCTCATAGCTCATCTTATCATCCTCAATCTGATGGGAAAACTGAGATAGTAAACAAATGTTTGGAAGGATATCTAATAAACAGACACAATGGGTCAAATGGTTGCCTCTAGCTGAATGGTGGTATAACACATCCTTCCATACAACAACAAAAATGACCCCATTTATGGCACTTTATGGATATCAGCCACCATCCATCACATCATATTTAAAAGAAAATTCTAAGGTTCAAGTAGTGGAACATCACATCGAGCATCAATAACAAGTCCTCCAACTCTTAAAGAATAACCTCGTGTTGGCGCAGAATAGAATGAAACAACAAGCAGATCAACATCGTAGCGAAAGAAGTTTTGATGTAGGTGATTCGGTATTCCTACGACTACAACCATATAAACAAATGTCCCTCAAGCAAGCTATGAAGGATAATAAATTATCACCAAAGTATTATGTTCCATACAAGGTGTTGCAAAAGATTGGTACTATGGCATACAAATTGGAGCTTCCTGCAGCTTCTCAAGTGCACCTAGTTTTCCATGTTTCATGTTTAAAGAAGGTTATAGGCGACAGGCTCCCAATTCAAATTATATTGCCAGAACTTGACAAGGAAGGAAAGATTATATTGGAACTGGAAGCAGTCACAGAAACAAGAACTCGACAGCTACGAAATCAATCAATTTCAGAGTATCTCATCAAGTCGAAGAACTTATCCACTGAAGATTCCACATGGGAGGATAAGAATTTTATACAGAAGCATCCAGAACTACTTAAGCGTTGAGGACAACACTTTTTCGAAGGAGAGGGGCATGTCAGGTCCTTATAATATTAGTGATTACCCCATTACTATTGTAGTTGTATCCCTTATTAACATTGTTGTGCCCCTATTGTCCCCATATTGTTATTACTGTGCCCCATAAAATCCCTCTATTGTTATTTTTGTGCCTTTATATTATTATCGTTAGGTCGGCTGGGTTATATTGTGACTCCTTAGACTCCTATATATAGAAAGGAGGCTTTTTCATTTGAATCATCAAGGAATCATTCATTTGTGTAATGTAAAGGAGGTTGCCCCCTCGAAGAGGCTGAATTCTAAGGCATTGATCTATCTTTTCTATCTTTTTGTGAGCTGGTTCCATAACATGTACCCATAAAAGTGGCTTCAAGCTGGAAAGGCCACTGGTCCAAGCCTCCAAAGGGAAGGATTAGAGCTGGCATGTCAAGGTCTGTGAGAAGGAGGTCCTCTAATATTATGAATCTATCTAGTTTAGAGGCAACTTGAGAAGCCCCTCCTCTCTTGTTGTTCCAGGTGAAAGTGCCATTTATTGTTTCATCATCCACAAGTCTCATTTTGTTTATGAAGTTATGGAAGGCAATGGAGTCTCTACCTAGTGTTCTGGTGCCACCTTTTTTCTCTATAAGAGATTTGATCATATTGAAATCCCCTACCAGAATCCAGGGCATATTAGGATATCTCTCTCTCAACTTCTCAAGGGAGGTGAGAAACTTGAGTTTGTCTTCTAGTTTTTGAGGACCACATACATTTGTAATCATGTAAGTCTCCCTATCACCCAAAGGTTGAACCACCAACGATAGATAGTTCGTGGATGCTTCCACATCTAGGATTCCATGTTTCTGGGGATACCAAAGTGTAAGAATCCCTCCTTTCGAGTTCTTTGCCTTAACCTCTAGATACTCATACTTGCTTAACCATTTTCTATGAACACTTAGTTTCCTGAATAAAAACCATATATGGTTTTTCTTCTTTTATTCTACTGCTAAGTTTTCTTTGTTTCCTTTTACTTCCTACGCCCCTAATGTTCCAGGTTGTAAGCTTCATTAAGAAAGGTTTGTAAAGGAGTAACTGGTGAGACCTCTCATCTTACCTGAGTTAATCATGAGTTTTCCACATTCAGCCAACAACTCATTCTGTCTTTTTCTTCCTCTTTTCCTACCTAGATTCTTGTAAGAATGTCCAGTGTTTCTTCCATTGTTTTCATCCCTCTATTCTCCTGGCTGTCATGGTTTCTTTTGACTCCAAAATCCTTCTATTGGGATCTCTAGAGGAAGAGTTGTTGAACCCTATCAAACTCCTCCTTTGGCAGGGAGTTAACCCCTTTAGCAATACCCTGCTCCAAAAATTTTCTAGATCGAAGTTCTCCCTCTCAAGAATCTCCTGCAGTTCATGGTCCTCCATTCCTGCCTCACTTGGGGTCATCTCATGGTCCCTACTGAGCTCCACAATGCTCAGTGGATCATCCTTTCGCTAACTATTCTCTGGTATATCCTCCATGCTAGCATCCCTATCCCTCTCATTGGTATTAGTCTCTGATTCCTAGTTTGCCCCGTTGTTTCCAACTACCTCTTCTAAGATTTTGAAACTATTGTGGCTCGGTTTCCCGTCCTCATTGATTTTCTTTTGGTACCACTTTCCTTCTTTCCCTTTGCCCCCCACCTTAGTGAAACCCTCAGGATCTTTGCTTGTAGTGGTTTTTGTGTTGCTCTCTAGTTTGTTTGATGGGCAATCTCTGTATAGGTGCCTGTGTTCATGGCACTTACATCACCTGAATGGGACATGTTCATAGTCCACCGCCTGCATCCATTCTTCAGCTTACACTTCTAAAATGATCTCGTTCGAAAGTGCCCCAGATAAGTCCATTTCCACACAAATTCGGGCAAATGGAGTGTATTTACCTCTTAGAGTCGGATTTGATATCTTTATAAAATGCCCTAGTTTGTTGCCGATAGCCTTTAGAGACTCCGACAACCAATTATATAAATGAAGGGAGTATAGTCTTATCCATACCAGTACTAAAGTGAACGTTTCTCGTTCTGGGACAAAATTCATCACCCATGGTCGCATGTAAAGGCCTACAACGTAAAAATAGGGTCCTCCCTCGAACACTCTGTCTTTATCTTCTAGGCTCGTGAACACCACCGTAAAGAAGCCCTTGGATCCAAGGTGAAGGTTTATTTCCCCCTTTGGTTTCTAGTGGTTCCTTATCCATGCGTGTAGGGCCTTCTCTGTCGGCCAAATCCCCATAAATTTTCATATAACCACGTGTTCCACCATGTGTTCTCTGTGCCCCTGTAGCGCTGGGTCACTTAAAACAACCCAAGGAATAATCGTCGACTTGGGCTTACAGACCCCTGTTGCACTCATAGGTGTAGATTTTTGACTTCTACCCTCTTTCCTCTTCTCCTTGCTATCTTCCTCATGATTTTCTTTCTATCCATGAGTTTTGATATTTCCTGTGTTAATATCCTCAGTTATCACCTCCGTTGGTTTCTTGAAGCGATGCAGACCAGTTCCCTTGCTTCTGTTCATGGCTATTTGACTGTAGGTGGGAGCAGAACTCCCTCCTCCACGACTCTCCAGCGGCCAAACCCTAACTCAAACCCTAGTTCAGTTGCAGAACCACCAGTTTTTCTCTCCCAAAAACCATGAATGTTAGTTCCTTTGAGCAAGAACCTTCAAAGTACATTTTCCAAATATTAGTTTCAATGGTTTTAGGTTGATAAACAATATCTTAAATAGTTAGTTGAGTATTTGGTGAATTATTTATAGATAGTACAAAACACCCAAAGTCTTGGTCAACAACATAAATAGCTCTATAAATAGTGTTCATAAATATGACCTCTCTATATAGCATGAGATGCTCACCCCCATAAACTGAAATAGTGGCATAAGACATATCCATTTGTAGGCTCCCTCCTACTTTAGCACATCAAGATCTTAATAACAGCATGCCAAAGTTTGGAGGAATGTCAATGACTACTATGTCCAAAACCACACTTTTGACAGGGATCTGAGCTAAGGTTACCACCAAATCTTTAATGAGTCTAAGACAAGGTACTTTCTTGGAGTCAAAAGTGTAAAGATCATGGTAAGTTCAAGTTGTTGGCATTATGATTCAAGTGTTGTCCTTGATGGCAACTCACTCAGAGGTTGGTACAGGTGCTCAGAGGTTGGTACAGGTGATGGCAACTTAATCAGAAGACAGATCTTAGTACAGCATGCCAAGGAAGTTCATATACGCAGGTTCGTTAAGCCCAAGTCGCGTGTACACGCTAGTTGGATTCAGAAAAAGCGCGTGTATGTGGAAAAGTACCTTTGGTCCATGGTGGTTAGTCCTTGGAAGTTGTGCCTATGATTTCGGACCATTGTGTCTCGACGGGCGTGTCGATCCCTAGTTTTGAAGTTGATGGTATTGTGTTACTATGGTTTTGGCTCTTGGTATTGAGCAAGGCCTAAGGCTATATAAGGAGAAGAAGATCATTAGGCAAAATCATCTTTCGACAAGGCTTGAATATCTAAGAGAGAAAGAGATCTGATATGCAGGTTCTGGGTTGCGTGATCTAAGCCAAGGAGAGATCACATCGGTTGATGGAAGACTAGATCTAAGGATAGATCGGGATCTAATGGTTTGAAATGCACTATCATGATATGGTTGATTATGCGTATTTCTAGATCTGCATATTGTCGCAATGTTATGTTCTGAGTCTAACTGATGTCTGGTACAGCTGCAAATTGAGAAAGTTTATTTTTAGATCTGTACGCAGGTTGGCTTCGGTAAAAGCGCGTGTATACGCGGGTTTTGCTCATTGAAGTAGCGTATATCTTTTGAAGCTTGATTTTGGGTTTACAGTGGGGGTCTGACTGTTATTGCAGAGTTCTGTAGTCTGCTCTGTGTTCTGGTAACTGGTGATTGACAGGGTTCAGTGGTTCAGTGATTCAAAGTTTGGTTGTTTTATGCTTCAATGATCTGTTGTGAAAATTGAATGAATTGGGGTCCACAGATTGTAATGTTGTGCTTCAGGAATATCCAGTCTGAAAATGTATGAAAGGTGGTACCTGAAGGAAAGAAGATTGTAGGTCAGCACCTACGTACTAGTATCTTGGCTAGTACAAGAGCAAAGGGGGTTGGAGCTCCCTTCCAAGGAAGTTTGGAGAACGAGAGAAGGTTGTAGCCTTCTGCAGGTTGTAGCCTGCGTACTGGTATAAGGCTGCACCAGTACAAAAGATTGTAAACTGAAGTTTCATATTAAAGAAAGATAGAGACAACTTGCAGCAGGTGGTTTTCACCCACATTGGGTTTCCACCTTACATCTTGGTGTTCATGTGTGTGGCTTTTGATCTGTTCTGTTATACTGCACCTGTTTACTATTAATGTGGTGAATAATGTCCTGATGAACTTAACTGAAGAATAAGCTAACTAAATTATGAGTTTTCTTTTTATACGCTGTTTTATTTAGTCATAGTAGCGTGTACACGCTGGTTCACCTAACTGAAGTAGCGTATATGTTTCTGAGCATTGAAAAAGTTTGATTGATCTGATAATACTGATTCACCCCCCCTCTCAGTATTATTTCCAACAATTGGTATCAGAGCAGGTCCTTCAGAGAAGCTTGATCGCTTGAAGGTAGATCATTCATCATGAGCAACTACGAGAAAGAAGCATCAATCAGGCCACCGATTTTTGATGGGACAAATTTCAATTATTGGAAGGTAAGAGTTACTGCATATCTTCAATTTCTTGGTACAGAAGTTTGGAACATTGTAGAAACAGGCTATGCTTTTCCTTCAGCTACTCCTACAGATCCAGCTGAGAAAAAGCAGTATGAAACAAATGCAAAAGCAGTCAGTACTCTATTAGGAAGTATATCCCAAACAGAATTCATGAAGGTCATGCACTTCAAATCAGCAAAAGAGATATGGGACAAAATGATCACTAGCTATGAAGGAGATGAACAGGTAAAGCAAGCTAAACTTCAAACTCTCAGGATTCAATATGAGACTCTCAAGATGTATAATGATGAAAGTGTGGCTAATTATTTTCTTCGGGTAGATGAGATTGTTAATTGCATGAAAAATTTGGGTGAAGAAATAAAAGAGACTATAGTAGTTCAAAAGATTCTAAGATCATTATCCCCCAAGTTTGAATCTAAAGTATCTGCAATAGAAGAAAAAGAAAATCTCCGTGTTCTCACTATGTCTCAGCTACATGGAATTCTAACTGCTTATGAAATGAGAAAGGGAGGTCCATCTGACAGAAGGGAAGCTGCTTTTAAGGCATCAGGAAAAGAAGATTACTATGAAGCAAGCCATGTTCCAGAAGAAGAGGAAGAAGAATCAAATTTTGTCAGAAATCTTCAAAGGGGTTCTGGAAGGTTCAGAGGTAAGTTACCTTTCAAATGCTTTGCTTGTGGAAGAGTAGGTCATTATGCTGCAAAATGTCCTTATAAGGATAAAGGAAAAGAACCTGCTAGATGGAACAAGAAACAAAGTGCAAATAAGAAAAGCTACTACACCCATGAAGATAGTGATGGCTTATCAAACAGTGATGAAGATGAACAAGGTAATAAATATAAGCTGTTAATGGCATTTGAAGATGATGATTATGAGGATGCTGTAGATGTGGATAATCTCTATAATGAAATTACTAGACTCAAGAGATGCATAGAAGAAAAGAGTGTGATCATTGATACTTTGCAATTTCAAATTGATGAAAAGGAAAAACATCTTGAAAAACTAGAAGGTGAAATTGTTGGTCTCAGAAAAGAAATTGAGAAAACAAAAGCTATTAATCTTAAGTTTGTCAAAGGATCTGAAACTTTGGATGAGATTATCAATGTGCAGCGGTCTCCTCTAAACAAGACAGGTTTGGGCTATAATGGAGAAACCTCTCAAGCATCCACCTCAAAAAGTTATCTTGATGCAGCAAGAAGAAATGAGCAGAAGAACAATGAAGATAATCAGGTAAAGCAGGGACGAATTACAAACAGAAACTATCAGGGACAATCCTTCTTAAGGGTGAACAAAAGCTACAACCAACCACAGGTAAAATCCTCTCAGTTTGGCTCAAGAATAGATGAAAATAGAAATTACAATCAGTTGGCTGGTAGATTCAATAACCGCAGAAGCTTCTTCAATGGACAATGCTTTTCTTGCCATAACTTTGGTCACAAAGCAGCTCAGTGTGTTGCATATAAAACAATCATGACTAGGGAAGCTCAAAAACAAAGAAGTATGACAGGGATTACAAAGAGGACCTATAACAACTTTTCGGTTCTTGAAAATGAAGTTGAATGTTCTATTTGCAATAATTTTGGTCATAAAGACTCTGAATGCAGGAGCAGGTTTCAGGAGAAAAAGGAACAAGCCACGAGCACCAAAAAATGGAGAATAAAGGAACCTCAGACAGAAAGATGTGGAATAGCTTTTTATGCAGAAGGACAGGAAAATCTATGGTACATTGACAGTGGATGTTCGAAACATATGACAGGTGATAAAGAAAAACTTGAATCTTATTCTACTTTAGAAAAGGGAAAGAAAGTTTCTTTTGGAAATGATACTCCTGCAACTATAAAAGGAAAAGGTATTGCTCCTTTGAAAGAAAAGGTCAAGGCTGGAAATGTTTTGTATGTTGATGGATTGAAGCATAATCTACTAAGTGTCAGCCAGATGTGTGATCAAAAAACCGAGGTTATTTTCAGATCGAATGGATGTCTTGTTCGTGATCTTGATACAGGTAAAACAGTTCTCAAAGGCAAAAGAACTCCAAATAATCTGTACATATTTGAAGAAGGACAACAACAATGCTATCTTAGCAAGGATGAAGAGCACTGGTTATGGCATCGAAGGTTGGGACATCTAAGCTTCTCACAAATAAGGAAAGCATGCAAATATCAGGTAGTTCGCGATCTTCCAGATATCAAAATTCCAGACAACACCATATGCAAATCTTGTCAGTTTGGAAAGCAAACCAGAACTAACTTTCCAGAGAAGGAAGGATCAGCTAGCTTGCCTCTTGAGCTAGTCCATACAGATGTATGTGGTCCATTTAGGAAAAGGACACCTCGAGGAGAAGAATATCTGATATTATTCATTGATGATTTCTCAAGGTTTGTTTGGTTAGGGCTTATGAAGCACAAAGATGAAGCATTCGAAAAATTCAAATCCTTCAAAGCATTGGCTGAAAATGAATCAGGACACAAAATTAAGTGCCTCAGATCTGACAGAGGTGGGGAGTTCACATCAAATGAATTTTTCGATTTCTGCGATGAACATGGGATAAGAAGAGAATTCTCTACAGCTAGAACTCCTCAGCAAAATGGGGTTGTGGAAAGAATGAACAGAACTATCCAACAAATGGCTCGTGCTATGCTCGATGAATCAGGTACTCCTGCAACCTTCTGGGGTGAAGCTGCACATGCTGCTGTTATTATTCTTAACAAAACAAATGTCCGAGTAAACAGCACTCAAACACCTCATGAGCTTTGGAGTGGTAAAACTCCTTCCGTGAAGCATTTCAAAATCTTTGGGAGCAAATGTTATATTAAGAATACTGATGAGCAACTTGGCAAACTTGAACCTAGAGCAGATGAGGGCATTCTTCTTGGTTATTCTCCACATAGCAAAGCATACAAGTGCTACAATAACAGACTTGGCAGAATTGTTGACAGTATTGATATAGTGGTTGATGAGAAGGGATATATTCCTAGGCAAGTTCATCATAAAGACATTGAAGAAGATGAAGGTTACTCTCAAAGGCGAAATGATGAAGAAGAAGAACCTCAAGAAGAAGAAGAATCTCAAGAAGAACCAGAGGAGTAGACAAGAATAGAAGAGAAGACTCCATCCAGATATGTCCAAAAGAATCATCCAGAAACTCAGATTGTGGGGCAGAAAGAAGCAGGAGTACAAACAAGAAGGACACTTGCTGAAGCTTCAAGCTACTTGGCACTACTCTCCTCCACTGAACCACAAAATGTGAAAGAGGCATGCAAAGATGAATTTTGGGTCAAAGCAATGGATGAAGAACTTGAGCAAATCGAAAAGAACAACACTTGGGAATTAGTTCCTAGACCAAAAGATAAGAATGTAATAGGAACAAAATGGGTCTTCAAGAATAAATTAAATTAAAATGGAGAAGTAATTAGAAACAAGGCCAGACTTGTTTGTAAAGGGTATGCACAGCAAGAAGGAATAGATTTTGAAGAGACCTTTGCTCCTGTGGCAAGACTAGAGGCCATCCGAATGTTCCTTGCTCTCTCAAGCTTTCAACACTTCAAGGTATTTCAAATGGACGTGAAATCAGCCTTCCTAAATGGAGACTTAGAAGAAGAAGTATATATTGAGCAGCCAGATGGCTTCATTCTTGGGAATGATCCAAACCTTGTATGCAGATTGAAAAAGGAACTCTATGGACTCAAACAAGCTCCAAGGGCTTGGTACTATCGGTTGGACAAATATCTTCACCAACAAGGCTTTTCAAAAGGATCAGCAGATAGCAATCTCTATATAAAAGTTGAAAATAACAAATTGCTAATTCTTGTTGTTTATGTAGATGATATTATTTTTGGCAGCAATGAAGAGACTATGAGTCAAAACTTTGCCTTGGTTATGCAGAAAGAATTCGAAATGTCACTTCTTGGAGAATTGACATATTTTCTTGGATTGCAAATCCAACAAAATGAAGGAGGTATCTTCTTGTCTCAAACCAAATACCTCAAGCAGATCTTGAAGAAGTATGGCATGGAAGAGTCAAAGCCAGTTTGTACACCCATGGTTACAGGATGCAGCCTCAGTGCTAATGATGAATCAGCAGCAGTTCACCAACCCACTTATAGATCCATGATTGGGAGTTTGCTTTATTTGACAGGGACTCGACCAGATATTACACATGCAGTAGGAATGGTTGGAAGATTTCAAGCCAACCCAAAGGAAACCATCTTCAGGCAGTCAAAAGAATCTTCAAATATCTTCAAGGGACCCAAAACTATGGCTTATGGTATCCTAGAAATACAGATCTCACTCTTCATGCTTACTCAGATGCAGATTGGGCTGGAAGTGTGGATGATAGGAAAAGCACAAGTGGTGGTGCTTTCTTCATGGGTTCCAGATTAGTATCTTGGTTCAGCAAAAAACAGAGTTCGATTGCCTTATCTACAGCTGAAGCAGAATATGTGGCTGCAGCATCTTGTTGCACACAACTTCTTTGGATGATGCAGACCTTGCAGGACTTTCAAATCACTTGCACTCCACCTGTCTCTATCTTATGTGATAATACAAGTGCAATCAGCATTTCAAAGAATCCAGTCATGCACTCAAAGACCAAGCACATACCAATCAAGTACCATTTTCTTCGGGAACAAGTGCTTGAGCAGAAGGTCAAGTTGGAGTATGTTCCTTCTAAGGAACAAGTTGCTGATATTCTCACAAAACCACTGCCCAGGGAAACTTTTGAATATCTCAGACAAAAGCTGGGAGTAGTTGATGCTTCATCCTGCTGTTGAAGCTTGTCTGTTCTACAGAAAAGTTGGTATACGCAAGTTACGAAAGGTATATACGCGTATACACGTGGATTTATGCTGAGAAAGTCGCGTGTATGGTGTACGCATGTTGCAGAGATTATATCCGCGTCCATACGCCTTTTCTTGCAGGAGAAATCGCGTATATGAAGTTCTGAACAGCAAGGGAAAACTCTGGAGTTCTGAACAGCAGTGGGTATGTCAGAATTCTTCAGGCACGGTTTCAGGAGGTGCAGCAGGCATAGGTTCAGGGGGAGCAGCTTAAAAGTCTCATAAAGCATTGTTGGCATTCAGATGTTTTGGTTGTTGATTTCAAGAAAAGGAGCTCAGAAAGAAATCCTGGTTGCTGATCTAAAAAGATGTTTATAATATGCTGCTGATGATTTTCATAAGTCTTGGTCTAGATCTGTTGTCTCTATGTCATATATCTCTCTTGTGATATCTCTTTTATGGAGTCAAGGTCATGTAACGGCCTATGTTGGTTTCCCCACTATGCCTGGGATGATGCTATAATGTAATTGGTTGTTTCTGATATGTCCCCTCTTGGTAGGGAGTATGGATGTAAGTATTGAGTCTTTTGGTGATAGGAAAGTCCCTTATGGTGTATAAGTCTTGGTTCTTGTTGAAGAACATCTTTTGCAGATCTGGCCTACTGTCAAGGGGAGCATGAGTCAGCACAGCCAAGCAGAGGTATCAGCATGTCCTCAGGGGGAGCACAGCCCTTTGCCCTTGATGTCAAAGGGGGAGAGTGACTTGGTGTGGTGGTTGCCATCAAGTCCAAAGGGGGAGATTGTTGGCATTATGATTCAAGTGTTGTCCTTGATGGCAACTCACTCAGAGGTTGGTACAGGTGCTCAGAGGTTGGTACAGGTGATGGCAACTTAATCAGAAGACAGATCTTAGTACAGCATGCCAAGGAAGTTCATATACGCAGGTTCGTTAAGCCCAAGTCGCGTGTACACGCTAGTTGGATTCAGAAAAAGCGCGTGTATGTGGAAAAGTACCTTTGGTCCATGGTGGTTAGTCCTTGGAAGTTGTGCCTATGATTTCGGACCATTGTGTCTCGACGGGCGTGTCGATCCCTAGTTTTGAAGTTGATGGTATTGTGTTACTATGGTTTTGGCTCTTGGTATTGAGCAAGGCCTAAGGCTATATAAGGAGAAGAAGATCATTAGGCAAAATCATCTTTCGACAAGGCTTGAATATCTAAGAGAGAAAGAGATCTGATATGCAGGTTCTGGGTTGCTTGATCTAAGCCAAGGAGAGATCACATCGGTTGATGGAAGACTAGATCTAAGGATAGATCGGGATCTAATGGTTTGAAATGCACTATCATGATATGGTTGATTATGCGTATTTCTAGATCTACATATTGTCGCAATGTTATGTTCTGAGTCTAACTGATGTCTGGTACAGCTGCAAATTGAGAAAGTTTATTTTTAGATCTGTACGCAGGTTGGCTTCGGTAAAAGCGCGTGTATACGCGGGTTTTGCTCATTGAAGTAGCATATATCTTTTGAAGCTTGATTTTGGGTTTACAGTGGGGGTCTGACTGTTATTGCAGAGTTCTGTAGTCTGCTCTGTGTTCTGGTAACTGGTGATTGACAGGGTTCAGTGGTTCAGTGATTCAAAGTTTGGTTGTTTTATGCTTCAATGATCTGTTGTGAAAATTGAATGAATTGGGGTCCACAGATTGTAATGTTGTGCTTCAGGAATATCCAGTCTGAAAATGTATGAAAGGTGGTACCTGAAGGAAAGAAGATTGTAGGTCAGCACCTACGTACTAGTATCTTGGCTAGTACAAGAGCAAAGGGGGTTGGAGCTCCCTTCCAAGGAAGTTTGGAGAACGAGAGAAGGTTGTAGCCTTCTGCAGGTTGTAGCCTGCGTACTGGTATAAGGCTGCACCAGTACAAAAGATTGTAAACTGAAGTTTCATATTAAAGAAAGATAGAGACAACTTGCAGCAGGTGGTTTTCACCCACATTGGGTTTCCACCTTACATCTTGGTGTTCATGTGTGTGGCTTTTGATCTGTTCTGTTATACTGCACCTGTTTACTATTAATGTGGTGAATAATGTCCTGATGAACTTAACTGAAGAATAAGCTAACTAAATTATGAGTTTTCTTCTTATACGCTGTTTTATTTAGTCATAGTAGCGTGTACACGCTGGTTCACCTAACTGAAGTAGCATATATGTTTCTGAGCATTGAAAAAGTTTGATTGATCTGATAATACTGATTCACCCCCCCTCTCAGTATTATTTCCAACACAAGTGACTTCTAATTTCAACTGGTCCATGATCACTTTAGGCATTAGATTATGGGAAGCCCCATAATCTGGCATACAGTTATATAGCAGGAAATCATGAATTTATGAGAGTCACATAAAACGGTGGTACATTATCATCTATCATGCCAGAACTAGGACAAAAAACTATTGAGGCTTTTTCATCCTCTAGGCTTAGCACATACCCTTCAACATCCACATTCGATGACTGAATCCATGTTGAAACTTGGTTCTTATACCCTAGATTTTTTTACAATTCAGCTATGGGAATTGGTATTTTAACCCTTTCCAGTTCTCTTTGAACATTGAAGGTTGTCAAAATAGTTTTATCAATTTGACTTGTTTCACTTGTTTGATTTAATGGTTGAATGATTGTTGTTTGGGTTTCAATAGATTTTATCCAAGGTTCATTTTGAATGGGACCTTTTGGAGGTCTACCAAGCCCTACCCTAGGTCGAAGATCATATACTCTATTTAATTCACAAATTAGGAATTCAGAGAAAGCCTGGTATTTAGAAATTTGATTGTCTTCTTGGTTTTGGGAAGAATGATTTAAGGGTGAGGAACAATATCATTATGTACATATATAGAATCAAAATTATTTATATCTTCGGATATTAGAGGACCAATATCATCTAGTTGTTGGTCATCAATCATCATAGGAGGTTGGATCTGTTGATCAGTATTAGGCCTCTGTAAAATTTGAGTTTTAGGGGCTCTTCTAAACTGATTTTGTGGTCTAACAACAGTTTGTTGTATGGTTCTGGGCTGAGTTTGAATCTTAGAAATCCTATTAGATAAGTTTCTAAGTAATGATGTTATCTCATATATTTTTTGATCATCATTTTTGGACTTTGAGGAAGATCCTTCCTCCTTAGCCTTCATTTTTCTTTCAGCCTTTTCAGCCTTGGCTTTGAGTTTAGATGAAGCTGATCTATTAGCCTCAAATTGTATAGCATTAGTTTTCATATCTTGAAGGGTAGGAGATATCCTTTCCCTCAGCATGACTACAAATTCATCATCAAAGTCTTTGGAAAACCTAACCTTTGCTACTGCAACTAGAGCTTTACATTTAGGAGGCATTTTGTGGTAGAGTTTATTAAATCGTCTAATGAAATCTGCCATAGGTTCTCCACGGTTCCTTTTAAGGTCTTGAAACTCAGTAAGGAAGTAAATTGCAACCTTTTTGACACCCCATCGATTCTTGGATATAGTAATTAAATCATTCCAGGACTGAATTGAAACAACCCTCAGTTGCCTAATACATATCCTAACATTTCCCTCTAAAGACTGAACAAATAAACACATGTATACATCGTAATGCTCTATATTCATATTATCTGCAAAATCTAGGGATGCAGCTAGATGATCTTCTGTAGTCAGGCCAATTTCATCATTAAACCTGTGCAGGTGTTTCAAATACCCATCATGAAAATTGTTTAACTAGTTGGGAAGTTGTAGTGCAACATATCTAGGTTGAAATACAGGTCGAAATTTAATATCTAAAGATGAAGAAGAAGATGATTCAGTAGAAGAGGTAGGAGATGATGTAGTGGAGGATGATGAAGCAGGTGCTAAAGCAATGAGTAAAGATGGAGGTGTAAAAGTGGGAGGAGGAGAATGGGAAAGTGGAGGGGATCTAAAGGCTTTCAAAGGTGTTTCTATCACTAACTTCTGAACCTCTGTTTTAACCTACTCTTTACTTTCAAACTGTGGGTTTGAAGATATAGAGAAGGCTTCTTTAGGTTGGGTAGAAGTGGATGGGAATGTATAATGAGTGGGGGAGATAAAATTAGTTGGTTTTAGCTCTGGTAAATTTACATTTAGTTCTTCCTCTGACTTGGGAGAATCTGAAAATATTTTAGGTAGTTTGTAAGATTACAAATATTGGAATAAGAGAGCTGATTATAGATCAACTCCTTTAAATAAAATTTCTAAGACCCTAGGTGTTAGATCAACCAAATATAATTGGGATGGAACAGAGCTTAAGGGATCAAAAGTTGGAATATCTTCAAGTTGTAATGGTACATAAGTAGAAGCAGAAGCTTCAAGTCTCCTTCTAAACGAGGCCTCTCTCACCAGTCTCTTGAGATCAAATAAAGGAGATATAATTTGCGAGTCAGAGAGAGATCTAGTATGATTTGAAGGAGGCAGCTTTATCAAGTGGAGTCGCTAGGTGAATGATTTATAACCTACAATTTCTTTATTCACCTTAAAGAAAAACTTTTTAATCATTGTCCCAGTGAAAATAGTTCAATTTTCGATCCCCAGCAATGATTCTAGTCTGATGTTGTCCTCTGATGTGACTCTAGGTCAGTTAGTCATGCCAAAGAATCTAAAATATTTTGTTGGTTTTAAGTTTTATTTTTTTTTCCTGTAGAAAAAGGTCGCAATTTTATTCATATTGATAAAATTACATTTTGTAGATGCATGAGGCATATTCAGATGGTTGTTCCTGTAAAGACAGGCAACAAACAGAGAAAAGTACACAAAATAGCAGATGATTGTTCCTGTAATGACAGGAAGCTACAGAAATAGAGAGAATATAAGAGAAAAAAAAAATTTCCAGCAAGACTAAACTTTTCTACCCTTCTTCTTCTCCACTCGTCGCCAACCACCAGTGTCGGGAGTGGGAGAAATAATGGCTAGCTGATTTTCCATTGGGATCAGTTGAAGTTCTTTGTCAGATTCTGAGCCCTCTGATCCATGGGTTCGTTTGATGCCGCTTATTTCCATTTGTGGCTCTTGTTGCAGATCTAAAATGTGCAGCCCCAAATGAGTAGTTGGGGCATTCTCTTCGTGTGTATGTGTCTGTCTCATTTGAGAATCGGGTTCTGTCTGGGTCTCTGTAGGCTCCTCATTTATGTCTTCTTCTTCCAATGGGTCGGTGTGCTACCAGCCTTTGGGATTTTTCTGCTGTTTCTTGGTTCTCCTGGGGTCCTTTCGAGCAAATGGGCAATCATATTGGAGGTGCCCTATTTACATGCATCCCCTGCACCGGAACGTTGTGTGCTCATAGTCAAGCTGTTGTATCCATTGAGAATTATTGAAATTCAGTGTGATGTGGTCAGGTAGCCCCTGACTCAAATCCACTTCTACACATATTCTGGCAAATGTAAATATTCCCCTGATAGCTCTGTCTTCATCCATTTTTAGGAATTTCCCCAAGGAATTCCCAATAGCAGCTAATACTTTATGATGCCAAAAGTGTAGAGGAAGGCCATGTAGCCTTACCCACACAGGCATCATTGAGACTTTCATTGTGTTGGCATCGAAATCAGAAAACCAGGGGGTGAGAAAGAGGCCAGCACTGCCCTAGAACCAAGGCCCCTAATTGATAATGTTGTCTCGTTCTTGTTCTGTGTTAAATCTAACTATGAAATACCCTTTGGGGCATAGGTAAATTTCACAGTTTGTTGTCCATGTTGTATAGATCCACTGGTGCAGGGCATCTGATTTTGGCCAGAAACCGTTAAATCTACAAATAACTGCACTTTTAGATAAATCAGAGTATAGACTAGTTACCTCTGGCATAGATACTAGTAGCGTTGGTGATTCTGGTTTTTGTTCAACAATGTAGGGTCCTGGTAACTCTGATGGTGGAGCTGCTTTATTTTTCATTTTTTCCTTCCCTTTCACTGCATCCTGAAAGGAGCTTGCATTTTTAGAGCTGGTTCCAGTGCTTCCACCGCGCAGTCGGAGATTAAGAATAATGGTTGAATCTTTGGCAATGTCGTAGTGCTGTAGAGTTTGGTTGTCCTGCAAACTGTAACCTGAATATATGAGGTTTTGATATTGTGCTGGGGTTCCAAGGTGACCCTGGATCTCTTTTTTTAACGCATGGATGCTCGTTCCCTTACTGAGCTGCATGCAAAAGTGTTTGCCCCCAATCGATTTGATAAAAATCTGGATCGGGCCTGCATCCATGCGGAGTAGATCGGTCCTGTGGAAACCTCATTGTGTTGGATCTGGCTGTTCCTCTTTGAATCCAGATGGATCTACCTTATCCAGTTCCTGGTTTACTGGTTTGCAAGCCAGATCTGGCGGAAGGATGGCATATCTAGGGTTTATATCTCGTCCCACTGTGGAAGAGAACTGGCCGCCTCCAAACAGCCATTTTCCAGGAACTGCCTTAGCAGATCCAATGTGTAATCCGACAGATCCATAGCATTCAATAGTGATGTCATGTGATCTGCATGTTCCAGGCCCAATGATGCTTCGTTGCCCATTCTGTTGACTAATCACCCTGAAGATCTGAAGGGTCGGGTCTTGTCTGTTTTCCTTGTCTGTCTTCCAGTGCTCTCGGATGGCTGAAATGGGTTGACTAGTGTCGAGGCCCCAGATCTGGCTTGTCACTTGGCCATTCTCATGTTCCATTACGCCCTTGCAATCATATTTTGGATCTGCTACGGGATCCATGTTCTGGGTACTTTGCACCCATCCAGCCGAACGGTGGCAGGGGTTTTCTTGTATACCATATATCCTGTTCAGAGGGATTGGCGTGAAGGTTGCCGGTGCCCTGTCCAGGAGGTCAGTCGTAGGAGAAAAGGTGGGTACCACTGCCAGGTAAACCTTCTGTGTGCCGCACTGTTGTTGGATTCCATAGAGGGTCTGTACCATCTCGTTTAGGGACCATGGAACCACAGCTACCAGCGGATTCTGGGAAGATCCAGCCTCTGCGTGTGCGGCTGCGTTGAGAACCCTAGCGTGCGGTGCCATTACAGTAGCAAAAACCCCTCAGAAGATATCTATTATCCTAATGTAGTCTTATGCTATCCTTGATTGCTTCTTTTACCTTTTAAGTTTTATGGATGACTAACGATATGAATTATTTAAAATAGGTTATTAAACCTTAACAATTACTAAGCTAGATGAAAGGGTTGTTATTTACCTAGCTATAGCTAATTGATATAAAGCGAATGAATAGCAGAATATGTGGTGGTATAGCTTGCTAAATATTTAAACAAAATATTTGATTGGTTATAAGCAAAGAATATAGAAAAACAACGTTTCCTATAGAACAAAATATATTCAAACGAATGCAAATTTGTGTGACAATTAATTGATATAGGGGAGTTTATAATAACAGATAGTCTTATAAGCTAGTCCCTAGTTATTGCTGATAACTTCAAAAGGGATTTAAGACTGAATGATACTTAGTATGATCTTACCCAGATCTCTACTTAAAGACTTGAATATATGAAGCAATACACATTCAAATAAGCACATATGAAAACTCACAAGAGGACAAAACTATAGTAGGAAAATTCAGAATACTTTCATTAGCTTTGCAAATATTTAGTTCAGTTACCATTCTATTCTCAATTATCATAGAAGGGTTCAACCCTTAATAACTTGAAGGAGGATTTATTTATACAAAAAGTTCTACTAAATATTTTCAAAACAAAATTTAAAAAATAATACAAAATTGTAGGAATTTGAAAATTGTTAAGTGCTGGCACTATCCTTTAGGAATCTGTTGATGATGTGGTCCCCAAAATGTGTTGCCCAACTATCCTTCGGTTGTTGATGAATGTTACTCAATAACTTCACACAAGTGATCCCATCGGTCTTCACTTGGTATGGCAAGATTTACCAATTTTCTGTAAACTTCATCAACCTCAGTGTATTTCTCAAAAGTGGGCTTATTTACAAAAAGCTGTCTAATTTAATGCTTAATAATCAAATCAAAATCTAAAGCTTCTAGTACTTTTTTCCCTGTAATATGCCCCTTTATACCTGCAAAGTTTGATTTATGAGTGGATATGCTATAAAGCTTCTGGCAGTATTCTTCTAGACTGATCATCCTGTCATTTGGGGCCACTTATCCTGGCAGTGCATTCTGATTCAGTAAATTAAATTTAAAATGAAACCTCTGGCATGAAGTCTTCCATATTTGACACTTGGTATCTCACTGAGTCATCAAGTTCTTCTTATGCAACACCTTCTTGATTTCCAAGATGGTTTATGTTCTGTCTTGAATTTGAATCTGCTCCAATTCGGCCCTGGTTTTTGAGTTAAGAACTTTGATCATGTTTGCATCCTCACATGGTTTATCTTTGAGTAGCTGCTTCACATGATCAATGGCTACCTGACATATGTTTATGAGTTCCTCCTGCTAAAAAATGATCTGAATGGAAGGCCATACTTCAATTACCTGAATGATATTTTTCCATATGCTTTCCTTAGCTTTTGCCAAGGCCCAAGCCATAAATGAATGACTCTGAAACTCTTCAATTTTTCTGTTCAACCTATGTGTTTTTTTCATTTCCTCAACATACAAACTATCATTTTTTATTTTCTGAACTTCAAGATTCTAAAATTTCTTATCGAGCGTTTCATTTTTTTGCTTCAGGTGAGTGAGCTCCTATGAGAGTTTGTCCAAATCCTGTGTTGTCGATGAAGATTCCCCTGTGGCTAATGTAGATTCTCCTATTGTTTTGGACACTGTGATAGGGATGGTAGTGATGGGAGTTATAGCTAACTAAGTAAATTTCTCTTTTTCCTTAAGCAACTCCTCAATCTACACCTCCATGGTTTTAATATATACATTCTCCTCAATTATCAATTTGATCATTTCTTCCTTGTGTTTCTCATTCTTTGCTATCTCTTTGGTCTAGGGGTCCTTTGTAGAAGGCAATTTCAACTGTTTTCTTAATAATGCAATTTCTATGTTCTTCTTCCTGATAATATCTTCACCAGCTTTGACATCAGTAGGGTCATATCCAATTTTAATTACTAAATCCTCCAATGAATTAAACCTATTTTCTTTAGCTAAAGATGATATTTTCTCAATCTTCAACTGTGACTGCACATTTGACAGAGCATTTTTAAATTTTGACAATGCCATAGTAGTGTTGGTCATGGTTGAGAACAACATCTCACCCTACTACCTATGCATGTTCATTTGATAAATTGGATGTATCTTATTTGCATCAAATGTAAATGCAATTTTCTTATAATGAGAAGAACCTTTAGGAAAAGGGACTTGAGCTTGCAGAAAGGCCATTTGGGTTCTTCCCTTCTCACTGTCAAAAATGTCAAAAACCTATGATGTGATGTGGAAGTCATCTTGTTGGGTTGTGTTATATTCTTTCCACGACTAACCCATGTACTGAACTGGGGGGTTAGAGGGGGGGCGGGGCCCCCCTTTGTTGCACTGATTGCGCAGAGGGGGGGTCACAGGGGGGCGGCAACCCCCCCTGTCTGGGGCGTTTGAGGGGGGCGGGTAGCCCCCCTCTACGAGGTCCGAGGCAGCGCCCCGAGAAATTTTTTTTGGACCCTATATTAGGTTAAGCGAACCTACCTATGGTTTTCGGTCCATGGTTTTGGACGTGATGGTTTTCGGTCCATGGTATTGGATTCTTCGGCATGTATAAATATGTATTGTAACATTGAAAGGAACATAATGAAAAATCAAGCTGGTAGTCCCGGTTTTTGGATCCAGGGGAAAATATCTGTGTATATGTGTTTTATATGTTATGCTCTCGCATTGTTTATTTTCTGTGTTTTAGAATTCATATGCAGGTAATTTCTATATAGGGTACATTTGGTTTTAGAGTTGTTTTGGCTTCAAGGGGACACCTTTGTTGCTGAGGGGTTTCGCTCGGGCCTGTGGTAGACCCTGTTCAGTGGGAGATCTGCGAGATCGATTCTGGTGGTGAAAGAAGATGGCGAGCAGCGGAAAGATAGAGATCGATAAGTTCAATGGTCAGAGTTTTGAGTTGTGGAAACTCAAGATGGAGGATCTGTTGGTGGATAAAGATCAGTGGATCACAGTAGATCCAGGTACTAAACCAACGGGAGTGACTGATGAAGAATGGAAGAAGTTGGATCGGAAGGCAAAGAGCACAATACGATTGTGTGTCTCAGATTCAGTATTGCTGAATGTATCAGGGGAAGCTACGGCGAAGGCTTTTTGGGACAAGTTAGGGACTTTGTACCAATCTAAGTCTCTGGTGAATAAACTGTTCCTATGGAAAAAGCTGTATAACCTGAGGATGAAAGATGGAGACTCGGTGACAGAGCATCTGAACACATTTAATATTGTGGTAAGTTAGTTAGCGTCTATTGATATTAAAATTTCAGATGAAGATAAGTGCATCAGTTTGTTGTGTTCTCTACCAGATTCGTGGGATAGTCTGGTTATTGCAATAGGTAGCAATGCAACTGCTTTGCAGTTTACTGAAATAGTCTCAGCCTTGCTGACGGAGGAGATGAGATGGAAAAATATGGAGAGCCAAAATGGTGATGCCTTGTCTGTACGAGGATGGTCCCAAAATAGAAAAAAAAATAAGTCATCAAGTGGGAGATCTAAATCTAGAGAGAGATCTAAATCTCCAAGAAAACCTGTAAAGGTGGTGTGCTAGAAATGCGGAAAGGAAGGGCACTTCAAAAGGGACTGTAAATGTAAAGCTCCTGATAAAGGAAAGGGATCTGATGATGCTCCTTCTGCAGAGGCGAAAACCACCTCAGATGAAGGTGAGGATGTGTACTTGGCTTCTTCAAGTACACATGTAGATCATGAGGCATGGTTGATTGATTCAGGTGCATCCTCTCACTTCACTCCCCATAGAGAGTGGTTCTGCGAGTATCAGAAATACGATGGTGGTGATGTCTTCTTAGGAGATGATAGGAAGGCTAAAATCATTGGTCGCGGAAAAGTAAAGTTGAAGTTGCAAGGTGGAAGGGTTAGAACACTTCCGGGTGTTCTGCATATTCTGCATTGGCCAGAAATCTGATTCTTGTAAGCAAGTGGGATGATGCAGGTGTAAAAACAGTGTTCGAGAAGGATACCTGCAAGATGGTTCGGGGAGCACTGGTATTGGTGCGGGGAGTTCAGACTGGAACTCTGTACAAGATGCAAGGTAGCATGTTGTTGATGGGTGCAACAGTTCTGTGATTCCTGAAAGTGGAGCTGAAAATCTAGTGGTCTCTGGAGAGAAGACCATGTTGTGGCATCAAAGGCTTGGACATATTGGAGAGAAGGGCCTTTGAATACTTCATGGTAAAGGTATGGTAGAAGGTATGAGTAATAGCTCTCTAGATTTTGATTTATGTGAAAATTGTGTATATGGGAAGCAGAATCGGATGAGTTTCCCCTCTGGTGCTAAGAGGGAGAAACAGATATTAGAGCTTGTGCACAGTGATGTGTTTGGACTTGTGAAGGTTCCATCACTGGGTAAGTCTGTCTACTATGTATCATTTATAGATGACTTCTCAGGGAATACATGGATATATTCCCTTAAGAAGAAATTTGAATTCTTTGACAGATTTAAAGAATTTAAGGCTCTGGTGGAAAATTAGACAGAGAAGAAGATAAAGGTGTCGAGGACAGATAATGGTGGAGAGTTTTGCAGTAAGGAATTTGAAGAATTCTGTAAGAAGTGTGATATAGCACGACAGAAGACTACTCCATATACACCTCAGCAAAATGGAGTTGCAGAAAGAATGAACAAGATGTTGATGGAAAGGGCAAGAAGCATGCTCAGTGGTGTCGGGTTAGGACAGGAATTCTGAGCAGAGGCGGTGGATACTGCATGTTACCTGGTCAACAGGTCACCTTCATCAGCATTGGAGGATAAGACTCCACAAGAAGTATGGACTGGTAAGAAACCCTCTCTTTCACATCTGAGGGTATTTGGATGTGATGCATATGTATATGTTCCAAAGGAGAAATGAACCAAGTTGGATAGTAAATCTGAAAAGTGCATCTTTATTGGGTATAAGGATGGTTTAAAGGGTTATAAGCTTTGGAAGCCCAGTAAAAGGAAGGTTGTGTACAGCCGAGATGTGGTGTTCAGAGAGGTGAAAGATGTTATTAAACATGAAGTCCAACCAAAGGAACCTGAGAAGATAGAGTTTGAGCTAAAGGAGGAAGAATCAGACTCTACAATAGAGGAGGAATCAGAAGATGAAGAGCCACAAACTCTGGCTCTAAGAAGATCAATTCGAGAAAGAAGGCAGCCAGAAAGGTATAGTCCATCTGCTTTCTGTTCAAATTTTTCTTTATCTGTTACTGATGATGATCCCAAAACTGTGAAGGAAGCAGTGGATTCAGAGGATGGAAAACTCTGGAAAGAGGCCATGGTTGATAAAATGGAATCTTTGCACAAAAATGAGGCTTGGAATCTGGTGGAGTTGTCAACTGGAAGGAAACCCATTGGTAGCACATGGGTGTTTAAAAAGAAGACAAATGTAGAAGGGAAGGTGGAGAAATACAAAGCTCGTTGGTAGCAAAAGGATATTCCCAAGTGATGAGAATTGATTTTGGTGATATTTTTTCTCCTGTTGCCAAGGTAACTTCTATTAGATTACTTTTATCTATTGCTGCTACTTTTGATTTTGAGGTAGAACAGATGGATGTGAAGACAGAATTTCTTCACAGGGATTTGGAAGAGGAAATCTACATGAAGCAACCTGAAGGCTTTGTGGTGAAGGGTAAGAAAGAACTGGTATGCAAGTTAAAGAAGTCTTTGTATGGGTTAAAACAGTCACCAAGGTTGTGGTATCAGAAATTTGATACATTTATACGGGGACTTGGCTTCACCAGAAGCAAAGCAGATCACTGTGTGTATTTTAAATTAATTGGTGACAATGTTATTTATCTGGTCTTGTATGTGGATGATATGTTGCTGGTTGGAAATGACAAAGAAATTATCCAGGATTTGAAGACCCAATTGTCCTCCAAATTCGACATGAAAGATCTTGGTGCTGCAAACTATATTTTGGGGATGGAAATTAAAAGAGATCAGGCAAAGAGGAAGCTCTGGTTAAACCAGAGGAAGTATGTAGAGACAATACTGCAGAGGTTTAATATGCAGGATAGTAAACCAGTGAAGGTTCCTATTCTTGTAGGTGTGAAGTTATCTGTTGAACAGTGTCACAAGACACAAGAAGAGGAAGAGGACATGTCCCGTGTTCCATATGCAAGTGCAGTCGGTAGCCTAATGTATGCAATGGTCTGTACTAGACCAGACATTGCACATGCAGTGGGAGTATTGAGCAGGTTTATGTCAAAACTAGGGAAGGAGCACTGGACAACAGTGAAGCAGGTTTTCAGGTATTTGCGTGGCACTAGTGATTACGGTTTGTGCTACCAAGGAAGGGCGGGATTGGATAGAGTGTTGGATATTTGTGGCTTTGTTGATGCAGACTGGGCTGGAGATCTGGAACAGAGAAGATCTACAAGTGGTTATGTGTTTAACCTATTTGGAGGTGCAGTCAGTTGGATGAGTAAGAAACAATCTGTAGTGGCACTATCAACTACAGAGGCAGAATACATGGCAGCCACTCATGCAAGCAAGGAAGCAGTTTGGTTGCAGACATTGTGTTCAAGTATGGGGTTAGTACAGGGAGCTATAAGAATAGACTGTGACAGCCAAAGTACAATTTTCTTGGCAAAGAACCCTGCTTATCATTCAAAGACAAAGCACATTGATGTTCAGTATCACTTTGTGAGTGATATGATAGAAGACAAAAAGGTGTTGCTGGTAAAGGTGGACACTTTGAAGAATACTACAAATGCATTGACAAAATTGTGAGCTCTAAGAAGTTCTCTTGGTGTAGAGAAACAATGGGCATTTCAGGGCTGGAAAAATGACTAAGCTCTCCTGTGGCCCCCTGTGGAAAGAAAACAACAAGTGGGAGATTGTTGGGTTGTGTTATATTCTTTCCACGACTAACCCACGTAGTGAATCGGGGGGAGGAGCCCCCCTTTCATTGCGCCGATTGCACAGCGACAGGGTCACAGGGGGTTTGAGGGGGGCGGGTAGCCCCCCTCTACGGGGTCCGGGGGCCCGGGAAATTTTTTTTGGACACTATATTAGGTTAGGCGAACCTACCTATGGTTTTCGGTCCATGGTTTTGGACGCAATGGTTTTCAGTCCATGGTATTGGATGCTTCGGCATGTATAAAAATGTATTGTAACATTGAAAGTAACATAATGAAAAATCAAGCTGGTAGTCCTGGTTTTGGGATCTAGGGGAAAATCTCTGTGTATATGTGTTTTATGTGTTATGCTCTCGCATTGTTTATTTTCTATGTTTTAGAAATTTATGTAGGTAATTTCTGTATAGGGTTAAAACCTACACTTCTTCCAAAATTGTGCATAAACATTAGCTTTCAAATCTTCATTCTTCTGCTTGATTTCAAGGAAGTTAGTGAAAACATTTGACTTCTCTATTTCACTTGCTCCTGCTGATTGAGTAATTTCTAGCAAATTCTGTGAAGTAGTAGAAGAAGAAGGAGTAGTAATTATAGGTTCTTCTATCCCTACATTAACCTGTGAATCATCCAAATTGATGATGATAGGCTCCTTTTGACCCTGAGTTGTAGTAGTAGTTGTAGTGCCCTTTGATTCAATCCTTGATTTCTTCTAGTAATGGAGGAATTCCTTTTCTCCAATTGATGATGATGATGATCCTTCCCTAGGCCTCTTGTCATGTTTAGCTGGAGAAGTAGGAGTCTGAGGAGTAGAAGGAGGTAAAACCTGTTCTTCCTCTTCTTGAAGAGTATTCTCTTCCCTTTGTTCCTGACTTCTAAACTTCTCAATCTCTGGCCTAGGTGTGTGATTATAAGGAGTGGTTTTGAGTTCCACCCTTAAGTCTAAAATAATGTTGAATGGACCATAGGACCAAGTAAAACTGGGTTGGAAACCCATCTGTTTCAAAATAGTAACTGCCTCTAAACCAACTCATTTGGTATTATAGATGAATGATCTAACCTATGCCTTTATCCTAAAATGTGATCTCCTCTTCCCTGAAATGAAATGAAGTTCATCCATGTTCATCAGCTACCTAATATATTCAAGGGAAAATATTCTCCTTAGAGCATACTTTGGCAACTTATATGGAACCAACTCGCAACCATATACTGGGATTTTTGTGTAGATCTCGTAAAGATACTAGTCCCCTATTCTAACTTGATCACTGAGGTGCAGGATCCTTTTAATTTCCAAGCTAATTCTAGCTTCACTCTAACTGCTTAGGAACTGTGCAACTGGGTGAATGAAATAGTCTATGAAATTAGAGAATCTAAAATTAGTTGAGTTCTTTCTAATGAATGAAGTCTAGTAAATAACTGATCGATTCTATTGCTGATCATCTTGCTTGTGCAAAACAATAAGAACCCTGTCTCTCTGCTAAAAAATAAACATACGAAATAGAATAGAGGATTATTTAAAAACTCCTTCATTAGTGAGGTTCATCAATTGCTCATGAATAGCTTTAGCCAAAAATTGATTGTAGTTATACATAAAGGCAAGCTTATTTTCCTTGGAAAATATAGACAGGTAGCATAGGATAGCTTCATCTACCCATTGGTCTGATTGATAACCTAACAAGCAAGAAATGAGGGAAATTATATGTTTGGCTCTTTCAAGGAACATAGATGCTGGGTAAGGAGGATTTTTCTTGGGAAGCTCATCATCTTCAGGGAGAAAGTTCTCAAAGATTTGATCTCTCTAAGGGAAAGTTAAATTGTGATACAGGTCAATTAGAGCTACAGTGGAGAAAAAAATAAGGGAGTTACTGTCAGGTATCAGAAGAATTTTGTTTATGGTTTCTGCAAAAATAGTTATCAAAATGTATCCATTCTAAGCTACAATTGTTATTCGTAAGAGATTATATTTGGATTAGAACCGGATAACTAGGTCAGGAAAGGAATAAGTTCGGGGAAGCATGTGCAAAGGTAAATTGGATTCCTAGAGGTTTATTTCATCCTCAAAATCAAAGTAAGTATGCTTAGCGAGTTGTGTAATTCGAACATCTCGACTTCACGTTCGATTTCTGCAACTTTGAAGTATTGATCAGCTAATGGGATATGATCCAGGTCTAAGTCATTAGATTCCTTCGGGGTTTCCAGAGTTGCAGAGGAGCTCGTGGAGCGTTTATCCTTTTTATTTGGAGCCATGGATATAACAGAGTTATAATGGTGCAGGGCAGAAAAATACATAGGTAGCTAAGAGGATACTTCCAGTTATAGGCTCGTTTAAAAAGAGAATTTGCAAACAAGAAAAGTGAATGGAAAAAGAGGAATAGAAGTAGAAGAAAGGCAAATTTAATGGGGGAGATGAATATTTATAAGGAATTTAGAATGACCATTACATTAGAGGTCGTTGTTGATCAGCTAATCAGAAAATTAATTCATTAACAGGAAAGCAACAACGTGAAGGGCATTAATGGCGACAACGGATATGCAGGAGCGGTTAATAGATATCGAGCAAGGGCATGTGGCATGGAGTGATTTGATGAGGATGTCGTGGGAGGAGTGATCATTGGCGCGGTATCGAGAAGCGGGGAGTGTGGATGGTGGATTTTGGTGGGAGGGTAGTGGTAAGTGGTTCAAAACAAGGGGGGTGCAAAGTATTGGGGGAGTGACATGTAGGTGAGGAGCCCATGCGAGCGAAACTGTTTTTCACACCCCCACCCCTTGTCGTTATCTCGTTTCGTAGCGAGGGGGTGTGAAGAGGTTTCCTTCTGTTGATCTGGGTGGGAAGGCCGATGACCATCTATCTTTACACAACCTTTATCATTTGCCAACAAAATAATTTTTTCATTTATGACTTGGTTTAAAAGCATTAGAAACATATTTATTTACAATAGTTAATTAACCTTTTTAACAAGGTAATTAAACAATAATGAAAATTAATCTAAATAAGGGCGCATTTAGACTAGCTACCATTTTAAACTATTTAACTAATCTAAACCTAATCTATATGACTTTAGGTCAATTTTTAAGCACATTAGGCCTTTTATTTGTCCTAATCTAACCTAATTTATAATTTTCAAGCAGGATTAAACTGTTTGGTTGAATTTATTCTTTAGTCTAGAACAAAAATTTAAATGATTTGATCATGTTTAAACAATTTGATTCAGATCATAAGAAAATGTCATGGCATAAAAACAAGCTACACAGAAACCTTTATTATTACAAATGGAATTTGTTCATGAAGTGGCACTTAAACAAACACACTTATGTAAATATTTTTGACTTTGTTTTGATGGGGTTATATTTCATCTCTTTTTTATTTTTCTATTTTTCATATTTTCATTTTTTCTTTATTTTTTCATACCCTCTTTTATAAAATAACAACTAACTTATCAAAAATAAAGCATGCCACAACACAATATATTACAGTTCTCAATTACATGGCAAACCCTTTTTCTTAGTTACCACTTTTTGATTTATTTATGTTGTTAATTTATAAAATTGATTAATTCATCATGGGAGAACACCCTCAACAACCCTGTCATTTGCATAGAATGAAAATATTTCCTCCTTTACCTCCAAAGGCACCATCTGACCATCGTAAGAATAAGATGATGAAAACTACCAAAACTAGTACTTCATAAGCTTCCCCTTCTCGAACTACATCTGAAATTAATCAACCAGAATCATCACTTCCCATAAGTACTAAACCTAAAATTACATATTTACCAACTAGTGAGTCTAATCGAGTCGAAACTAAAGCCCTTAATACTTTACAACCAAAGGTAATTTAACCTAAATTTTCGGATTCAAATAATTTACAACCTAGGGTTATATATCCATAGGAACCTCACCTAACTGAACCAATTACTTCAAGAACTTCTTCTCCTCCTCCTCTACCTTTTTCTCAACCCCACTCTATATATTTTGGTCCTAACGAAGAACAACATCCACCCAATAGTTTGAGTATTGAGGAAATTACTAAAGGAAAGTCTCGACCTTCATCGCTTATCCATTTAAGAGGGACTTCTTTTTATCATGCTCATCCTTTTGTTGCTCCTCATACTCCAGTACAAGCTCCTTTACCTAACACTCCTCGTTTGAACTCACCTATGAGTTTCTATTTGACAAACACCTTTGAGAGGTTTAACCATGACTAAGTCAATGATGGTTTCTCGTCTCTTCTATCATGAGTGTGTCAACTTAAGTTGCAGCTACTTCTATGTTTGTGAATTCACCAAAAACCAATTTGTATGGTGGTATATCAATACCACCTAGCTACCAATCACTGTTTGGAACCTTTTCTAGTGTGTAGACTAGTCCATGGACTTCTCCGTTGTCATCCTTATATGGATTCCTATCTAGTACCTATTTGATGAGCGCCTGAAAACCTATACAACATGTTGTGCCACAACCTTCTTTGGAACAACAATATGGGTCATTTATTAGATGTTTAGGATATCTAAAATAGCCCACCCCATCTTATATTGGGTACCCTCCTCCTGGGGGACAATTAGCTCCATATTCTCCTTAACCCTTGGTAGGGGGAAACCCATTGTTGGAAAGTTTCCATCTACTGATCAAATTCCACAAGTCAATACTCCATCATATTCGAATCCTCTTCCTACAAGTCCTCCATTTCGAGTAATGGCTTCTAATACTTGGAATCCTATGTTGCATGTTCAACTTGTTTTTTTTTTAAATAAACTCTCAACTTCTCAACATATCTTCTCTGCACCCCAAGTTCCTACTTCCCAACCTATTCAATATATACCCCAACCTACCCTAGTTTTACCTCAAGTGAGCCAACCTATCTAGGCTGTATCTCAAACACAACCTATTCCACCGGTAGTTTGGATCTTTCAAATCCCATCTACCCAACCTCTTGAGGTAGTGTTAAAAACTCTACCACTTGGCCAATATATACATTAAATGCAAGTAAATCAACCTGTGCATGGTATGACACAAGTACCAACCAGTCAACCCAATGAAGGGATGATGTGAAATCCCTGTGGGAAACCATTACAAGGTATTCCACAGGTACCTGTTGGTTAAACTACTATTATGCAAATACCTTATTAAGGCCAACAGATTCAAATAAAGCCATTTCAGCCTTATCAAAGATTTCATCGAACTGGACGACCTAGCTACATTTCTCATGTTTATCAAAATCCTCTTTATCCTAGAATGTAAATACTGGTTTCTCATCCCATTCCATCATACCCAGAATATCCTCCACCATAGGTTAATATTTACCCAGAAGGCCACCTCCAAAAGAAGAATTTAATAGGTAGTTTCCATTTGTTGCAACTCTTGAGTTACCAGATTTATATTGGCTAATGAATTATCCCATTTTTCATTCTCCGTGGTGGTCGACCATTCCTACCAAATTGTTCAGCGATATTCCAAAATTTAATGGAAATTGTAGAGAATACCTATCCACTTATGTTATGATCTATCATTTATGTTGTTGATCCAACTCCTTAAATAATGATTCAAATCATTTATGGATTTTCCAAAGAACTCTTACTGGTATGACAACTAATTGGTATGTTAAATTTCCATGAGCTTCATTTAACAACTTCATTGCTTTGGAAACTACATTTTTGAGCTATTTTTAGTTACCTATTCGATATGAAACGAGAACTGGGATTTTGACCTCTTTGAAGTAGTCTAACTCCACCCATATATATGATCATATTCATGAGTGGAGGCATTGATGACAAATGGGAAAAACTTCCATTCCCAATTAGTTGTTGGCATAATGGTTTATGAAATCTTTATTTTTGTCCATAACCTAAGATGTTTTTAAAGGTGGAGTTGTTACTGAAGAGTAACTTAGTTCTCGTTACCAATAACTATATTTTATTTATACCCAATCTGGCACACGCTATGATAAGAAACCCAATGCTCCATGACCTCAACATATTCCACCTACTCCCACTAAATAATGACATGCCACTGATGGTGTGATTGGTTATGCTAGTCAACATATAGTGAGTAAACTATCTAGTTCCTCTCCTATTATGACTACTTAAAACCCATCCTCTACTACTCTTGCAACTACTTCTGAGATTGATGTTGTTCAATCTACGAAAGGAAAGTATCAACAACCTGGAAGTAAGAAAAGGTAAAGAAAATAAGAAGAAAGATAATTCATTGTATGAAAAGCAAAATAATCATTCTCCTAATAAAATTTGAAAGCCTCGTTATCCTTGCCTTATTTGTAATGAGGAACATTGTACTAGGGACTATCCACATCAAGCATAAGTTAATCAATTCCTAAAGTTGTCATTTAATGCACTTATTATATAAATAGATCCATTTCCCAACCAGGAGATTAATATGGTTTCCTAAGATCAATATTTCCCTTCCCAGGTAATCATGTTATATTCTACCAAACATAAGGATGGTGTCATGGTGGCTACAAGAAATAAAGACTATGGTAATTTGAATCCTTCGATTAGTAAGATTAATGATCAACCTTCCATCTCTACTCAATCTACCTCAAATCCTTCTCCAAATGTCATACCGACTAAATTAACCATAAAACCTCCTAAAGACGTTATTCGTAAATCAAAATTTAATCCTCGTCCGAGAGATACAAAAAATACTATATAGTTGAGGACTTAGCCAAAGCTCCTTTTTATATGTCAACTCTCGAGGTATTGTAGAACTATCATGCCCAAAAGAGGCCTTTACTTCCATTAATTTGAGTGATAGATATTTCAGATTCAAATCTTGTCGTCTTTAATCACAAGAACCATACTCCTAAACTTCCACCCCAACTAGCATTCATGATCCAAGTTGTTGTTAGAAGTAAAACTATGCATTGGAAGATTGCGGATGAAGGTGCTTCGACTTGCATCATGTCACTTTCATGTTGGAAATATATTGGTTCTCCATAACTTAATGAATCACCCACTGCTCGTAAAGCTTTTGATGGAATATGTTTCAAACCTTATGGGATTTTGAATTCATTTCAAGTAGAATTAGTCGTCAAAATTGTCTCAGTAGGGGTTGAAGTCACAAGGGACATTTATATTATAACCTCTTACTAGGACAAATATGGACTTATGCCATGGCAACTGTGGTCTCGACCTATTTTAGGATGATGAATTTCCTTCACTAAGGAGGCATTGTGGTCATTGATCAACTTAGCCTTTTTGCTAAAAATTCTAAAACCACTAGAAGCATTCCACTTGTGGGTGAATGTCCACAACCTTATCAACATGTTAGGGTTGGATTGATTAAAGAATTCCTCCTTGATGCGAACTTTTTCACTTTCTCCCCCTGACATTCCCAATCTAGTTTCCTTTGTAAATATGATTTCCTCTTGTACTATTTCATGCAATCCTTGGATAATAGGAGACATTTCTAATGTTGATACATTTGGTGACTGTATGCTATTCGTTCCCATTGAATTGGAATATGAAACAATTTATTCAGCCTATTTAACAAATTCTAATTCCAATTCATCAATAAATTGGGTTTATCATTCCAAATATTTTAGTTCATCTTCTAACCATTTCACCGATACATTCTCTACAAACAAAAGGATCATGGAAATCATGATGTAAGATGAAGCACCACGGGATGATAATCACCATCATTTCTCATTACCTAAAACCCTTGATAATAATCTTAGAGATGTTTACTCACCCAATATTACTGAGGCATTTAAGGATTTTGTATCCATTCATGATGTTGAGTCTGAGAAGAACTTAGAGAATATTGAAGAGATCATTATTCTCCATATTTCAATGAAACCCAAAGTTATACAAAAAAATTATATTGGCACATCTTGTTCTCCTGAAGAGGTCAACATTTATAAGGCCCTTTTTCAAGAATTTTGTGATGTTTTCACCCAGACATGTGAAGAGATTCCAGGTATTAATCCGAATATCAGGGTACATGATATTAAAATTTGTTTGGATGCCAAGAAAGTTCGAAAATTCCTACATCTAGTTCACCCTAATAAATTTGTTGAGATAAAGGTAGAAGTTGAAAAACTTTTGCGTGCTAGTTTTATTTACCTAATTCCTCTCACTGATTAGGTCTCAAACATAGTCCCTATGATGAAGAAATAAGGAACAATTCGAATATGCATCGACTATTCAGATATCAACTGTGTTTTTCCAAAATACAACGATCCAACCCTGCTTATGAACGAGATTTTTGATGACTGTGTGGGAGGTGGATTTTTTTTTGTTTATGGATGGTTTTTCTGGCTACAATCAAATCAACATACTCCCATTAGACTAACACAATACTGCATTTATTTTTCCACAGGGAAATTTTTCCTAGCGTAAACTCCCTTTTGTTTAAAGAACAATGGGCCAACTTTCCAGAGGTCTATGAATTATGCCTTCCATGATATCAAGCACATAGTACAACCTTATTTGGATGATTTACCTACCCACTCCAAATATCGTGAGGATCACCCAATGCATCTCGCATAAATTTTCTATGTTTTCAACATTACAAGATCAGATTTAATCCTTACACGTGTATTTTTTTTCCAATCTAGTAGACTTCTCAAGTTTTTTATTTCAAAACAAGGAATCCACATCGATCCATTCAAAGTATAGGTGATTCTTGATTTTCCTGAATCTTCCTCACTAGTTTAGTTACAATACCTCCTAGGGAAGGCTAACTTTCTATGGATATTCATCTCGAATTATGTAGAAATTAAAAAAGGATTTACTCACCTATTGAAAAAAGGGGTTCCCTTCCATTTAGATGATACATCACAAAAATCTTTTGATGTCCTTAAGTATATCCTAGTTCAAGATCCTTATTATATCCCCCTAACTATCAGTGAGATTATTTATTATATCTCGTAGCAGCTGTTACCACCATTGCCATGGTATTGGTTCAAGAAGATGGCATAAGGGATGAACATCCTATCTATTATTTGAATCAAAATTTAAATGACACTAAAACCAAATACACACATGTTGAAAAGTTAGCTTTGTTAGTTGTGCAAGGTGTCCAGAGATTTCACCACTATATTCTACTTTGGAAGACTATGGTAGTTTCTAATTGTAACCCGATGACTTACATTATATCATACTAATGATTGGGGAGAAAATACTCTAAATGGATCATTATTATCTAGAGTTAAATTTTTAATTCATCTAGTCCAAGTCTAAGAAGTCCTTAGTCTTTTTTGAACTGTTATGCAACCTTCCTTCATCTAAAACCGAGTCAACATTTGATGATTCTATTCTCGATGAGTTGTTGTTATTGACTGATTCATCAAATACTTGGTATGGAGATATCATTATCTATATTGTTGGAAATAATACTAATAGGGGGCGCGGGGGGGAGGGTGAACCAGTATTAGCAAATCAATAATGTTTTCATCTCCATTATCAGATTCATATACACTACTTTAGTTAAGGATACCCACGTGTATACACAATTGTGTTTAATGCAACTAGCATATATCCAATAAACTTATGATTCAATTAGTTGATCTTCAATGAGTGCATCAAAACATTATTAACCATATGAGCAGTAAACAGGTGTAGTAAAACAGAATAGATCATCACACATGAACACCATGATATAAGGTGGAAACCCAATGTGGGTGAAAACCACCTGTTGCAATTTGTTTCTATCTTCTTTTAATAAGAAACTTCTTTTTACAAAATTCATGTACTGGTGCAGTCTTATACTAGTACGCAGTATTCTACCTACAGACAACTACAACCTTCTCTCGTTCTCCAGCTTCTCCTGGAAGGGAGCTACAACCCCCTTAGCTCTTGTACTAGCTAATGTACTAGTACGTAGGTGCTGACCTACAAAAGGATGCAACCTTCTCTTTTCTTCCAAGGTTGACGTTTCATAAATTTTCATATTGGATCCATAAATACAAAACAACCAGCACTGCAATACAATTATTAACTCTAAATCACCCAACAATTGAATCACTGAAACCCTGTCATCAAAACATAGTCACCAGAACACAAAGTAGAGCCCAAAACTCTACAACAACCACTAGAACCAACAACAACCTCAAACATAAAATCTCATAATGTATACGCTACTTGACTGTGTCGAACCAGTGTGTATATGTCCTTTCACCAAAGAGAACCCGCATATAGATCTGAAAATAATTATTTATACCTTTACTGCAATTTTCAACTTCAAACATACCTAGAACATAAGATATAAAGGATAAAACATGTGTCAGTATTCAGATCTATTCATGATCATACCATATAATGATAATGCATTTTAGTCTTCATGATCCTGGTCCATCAACCTTTATCAACCGCATAGGTGCCTCCTAGGTTCAGATCAAGCAAAGCATCACAAACCCATAACCAACATACTAGATCTCACACTTCATTAGATATTCATCACTTGCACACTTACTCCTCTTGGCCTAATGATCTTCTCCTTATATAGGTTTAGGCCTCTCTCAATACCATGGTCCAAAACCATGTAGAACCAATACCTTGGACCCAATACCTGGGGTCAACACTTCGGACCAAATACCATGGACCAAATACCACCAACCAAAACATAGATTCCCAACATGTACGCGAATTTCCTTCTGTAAATGTGCATGTGTACGTATACGCAACTTGGTATATGGTGAACTTGCGTGTATACACTTCTTTGTCACATCACACCTGTGTATACCTCTCTAATCATTAATTCTTTGCTATTTACTAGTTGTATTATGATCTGTCATCCTAGTGAGTTGCCATCAAGGACAACACTTGTATCATACCTATATCATAATGCCAACAATCTCCCCCTTTGGACTGATGGCAACAACCACACCAAGTCACTCTCCCCCTTTGACATCAAGGGCAAAGGGCAGACCAAGATATTCTCTCCCTTGATATACATTCTGTTGTCCATACTCCCCCTGAGTACATGCTGAAATCTCTGATTGAGCTCCCCCTTTGTACATGCCAATATGTACCAATCCGTCCATGCTCCCCTTGAGCACATGCTAAATCTGCAAAAATACTTTTCAAGAGAATAACACGACTCTAAAACTCAACTAAGTGAGTATGACCTTCCTATCACCAATGACTCATACATATATCAATCTCCCAATCAAGTGGGGATACACCATTTTAACTCATACACCCAACCAAGTGGGGATATACCAAATGTTTATACATGACTGAAAGAGACATTATTACATTATCCTTCCAATGCAAAGTGGGGTTAAAAAATTGGGTCCTTTCATGACCTTTACATCAAATGATATACATGACTTTTATAACAATGACCAGCAATCTAAACAAGACCATGATAGTCATCAGCAACTATTGTACACCATATATGATCTGCACCATAAGCATTTGTCACTAGCATCCAGACCTATAACCTGCAATCCATTCTCTTGGCCAATCAACAATCAGTAGCAAGATGTGTCAATAAGCATCATCACCAAAGACTTCTAACCATAATGCCAACAATGCATTATTCGAAGCATATGCTCCCCATGAGCCTGTGCCAACCATCATATACCATGACCGAACCATTTCCTGAGTTTGTTCTGCTGCTTTTTCTTCAAAGCTCCATATACATGACTCTGCAGCCTCTAACTCGCATATATATGCAACTTATCTTCATAATATCTACGTATGAAAATTGGAATACTAAAGGTCTACACTTTCAGTTTCCCCTGTGTTTGTTATGTTAGCTAACTGAGTTATGCCACATCTTTCTATCTCTAATTCTGTCTTCTTTAATACCTGGTGTTATGCTCCTATACCAATAGGTGTCATATTTCATGATTAACTTGATGGGGTATGTAATATGTTCATACATTTACTTACTCCAAAGGTTTTTCATATTGTTAAAAAATCAAAAAATTTAAAAAATGTAAAGAGGGTATACCCTAAAAGAAAAATCAAAGGGTGAAAAGAATAAAATGGTCAAAATAGTGAAAGAAAATGAACCACACCAAAAGAAATACCAAGGAAAGTGTGCAAGCCTAAATGCCACTACTTTTTACTCTTATGTGATAAAAAATTTGTGTGCAACTTGTAGTTTATGCCACAATTGATGAACGGTCAAACAGCTTAAGCTTGACTAGTTAATATTTCAAATTTTATGTTTTAGAGAGAGAGAATAAAGATTTGACCAAACTGTTTAATCTTGGCAGATAAGTAGATAGGTAGAGTGAATAAAAGGAGCTCAACAATTTAATCTGAGCCTTGGATGTAATAAGGTTAGACTTAGATAGATATCTGCATGTAAAAGAAAAGAAAGTGTGATAAGGGTTTGCCAGTCCAAGTGCACCCTAATAAAGAAGAAAAAATGTTAAGTTAAAGTAGGTAGGGTAGGTAGATGATGTTGCAGAAATACATGTGATGGATAATGTCTCTAAATGTGTTAATTTTCACTTTCATCACAAGTGCAAGGCAGACATTACACTTGAAGCATTTCAAGCAAGACAAGGTCTAATAATTAACTCCCCTTCTTATTTTTCCTTAAAGATTTCACTAATTCCCCCTAAGTACCAAGGTCTTTGAAAATTAGAGGGGCTCAGAGCATTTCTCTGACTTCTCAAGGGACCGAACCCTCGGCTCAATAATTTAAAAGCCTAAATACTTAAAATCATCATTCATTCACTTTCATAAGTCTTTTCCTAAGTAAAATCCTATTTTACTTAGGAAAAATACACAATATCACATAAAAACCCCTTTTTCCACTTAAGCCTAAGTTAAATACACAATCCTAATGTTTTTCTTAGTGCTTTTACATTTCGTGTCATATTAACTATTAACCTATGTATTATATAAATCCCGCACTATTTCACCCTTTCCCATATTATTTAACTATATATTAAAATCCCCAAATTGTTATATACCCCGCCCTCGGTTGAATACAACCATAATTAGCATTTAAAATAGGATTAATGAATTAATTCATAATTCATTAACAACCTAATCTCCCCGCTACACAAAATGAGATTAATTAACCCTCATGGTTGATTAAGAACCCTTCCCAACCAATCATAGCACTCCTGATACAATTAAATAAATTTTAATTGGGTCGGGCCCGCTCACGTTAAACCCCGTCGTATCGCACCTCCCGTCAATCATCCGATCACACCTTCATCATCCAACGGCTATTAACAATATCGTGCATGACTTTGTGACCGCACGTTTGCGCGCGATTGCAAAGTGGTTTCCGCACAGTACCCTGCCACGGCATCGCAAAACCTGTGGAATCGCTAGCTTCCGATCAAATCTCAACCATCTCCAAAAGCGGTGCGATCCCATACCACTTACTACCCTCTACATGCAACAAAAAATCCTTTCCCTCCTACATCATCTGCCCAAATAATAAAACTCCCGCCACCTTTGACTTTGTTAATAAAACCAACAAAGTGTCATTTTCATTATTCTGTACTGCAACCCGTGCTCCCATGCAAACAACATTCAAGTCAATCGTCCAAGCTTTCCAACCACCACCTTGCTGAGAAAATTGCAGCCAACGCAGCCAAAACCTGTTAGTCACCGTCAGCACCTATTATTACTCTGTTCATTCCCTAAATACAGGTATTTATACAACTTCCACTGAAACCCTGCAAGTTTGGTTTTACAGTATAAAATCCACAGAGAAAGGCAAAGTTCATTGCAAATTCAGTCTTTATTTTGCCAATATAAGTTCCCAAATCAGTTAATTTGCCCATTTTTCACCAAAAACCCAAATTCCTTTTCTGAATCCACAAGAACCAGAAATGGAAACCCCTGTGGCTCTGTCTGTTGCACCCACGAATGCCCCTCATAAAAACTTAGACTATCTGCCTCTTGCAGATAAAGACTTTTAGATAAGGGACTTATCCATTGACATAAACCACTTGAAAGTCTTTTGCCAAGCCAGAGACCAATACCTAAATTGCTCAGATATCCTGGGAATGTGGGAGCCAAACCTTCCCAGGTATTTTCTCCCCTCAATCCATATTTTCGCTGATCTGATTCATCAATACCAGCAAACTATGACCCTAACCTCAGAGCTGTTATGTTCCCAAGTCAAATAGTCCTTTTCCCCATAATAGTTACATCCATTAATGAAATGTTGCAATTTTACCCTGAACAAGCTCTCACTCCTCTTTCTATAGGATATTTACTTGAGAAATCTTCCCAATTGTCTCAGTCAGAACTAACTCGCATCTGTCAGATTTTCATGGAGCCCAAACATCAGCCTAAAGGCCCACCTCCCTATCTGCAAACTTTATTCACAAACACAGGAAAACTTCTTGTTGATATGATATCCTTAATCACTGGATTCAACTCCAGTGAGTATGTTGATGACGTAACCCTAGTGTTGTTGTCAATTTTTACTCCAGGACAGCCCCTCGCTATTATGTATGATTATGCCTCCTATATTGCCAATAAAATTCATGACCAATTCCTGAGACTGGACAATGAAGGAGTCTTTAAATACACCACTTTCATTTATCATATTATGTTGTATTATTAGTCAGAGAACTTCCCTTTCGCTGTGAGGAAACTTGACAATAAAGGCAATCTAAGGTCTGTTACCTTTTGGAGTCCCATCTTCCATGCATCCTATGAGTCCCTTACTCATACAATGAGTTCATTGACCAATTTGTTCATCCTGCAACCACTTTATTGACAAGGGATTCCCCTCCTAGAATCAGTGGTGACATCAAGATAATCCTACAACTCTCCAAGCAATACAAAATAGGTGATTGGTACCTATACAAGAACCATACAGAAATCCAGATATATGGATGTGAGCTCTGCCCTTTCAAGTTACCCAAATACGTTCCAATGAGACTGTTTCCATTGGAGTATTTGAGACAAATGATACATACAGACATGGTTCATTTTTGCAAAGCCAAAAAGAAAGCTCAACTCAGAATAAAAAATCAATTAGGCCCTTTTGTCTGCAATGATAGGGAAGCATGGAGAGAAGCAGAGATAATTCTAGAAGATCATCTTAAGTTGCACAAAAGTTCTGGTTGGAGGCCATATGACCCTAATAGTTTTATCTGTGATAGGAGAATGAAAAACAGGTTGTCACCATACATTCACCATAGGATTCCAGAGATTGAACAATTTGCAAATATGGATGAATGGAGGGAAGGGACCCTAGTAGAACATGATAGTGAACAGGTCAATATTGAGAATTTTATGAGAGATCTTGAGAAAACGCTTGACCAAGATACTTTTGGGCAGGTACCATTTGAGTTATCTCAGAGATCAGGAATTGGTGCCCCCATTACTGGAACCTCTCAGCATCCTTCCCAGGAAACCAACACACTAGCCACAGGAACATTAAAGGGCAAGGAATTAGAGACCAACTTTCAAACCACAGAACAGTCTACAATGTCTAAGCAGCCTGAAACTTCCAAATAACAAACTCAAATACATAGTCCTCCCACTCAGGGCAACATGGGAGAACCTCCAGTTTTTCAAACTCCTCTAAATGAGGAAAGAAACAAAAAGAGAGACAGGGAAACAACTACCCCTGCGAGTGAACCTTCAAGGCAACCTGGAACAAAAAGACAAAGTCTAAATCCCCTTTCAGAGGAGGAATTTGCTGAAGAAACTACAGATAGTCAAAGGGAAGAAAGAATAGAGAGCCAACAAACTTTTCCAGTAGGAGGAACATCCACTAGCTCACAGAGACAGGAGCTAGAAAGACAGCAAAGCGTAGAAATATATTCTTTCAGGCCACCAAGGACAGAGGCCTCAGATATTAAGAAAAAATTTACAGAAATAAAGGCCAGGAATGATCCATTGATACTTCAAGTTTATAGTCAATATTTAAAAATGGCCCCAACAAATCAACAAAGATTGATGTCAGCCTACAACATCAAAGAAGGCAAGATGATAAGGAGCTATTTCAAGCCAAAAGTGCAACAACCTAAATCAACAATAGATTATCTCAGAACAAATTTTGAGGTCATGGCAAAGGATATTCATCCTTTGGATAAGATTGAGTTGCATAAATAAACTGGAGAAATGATTTACTCAACCTTGACTGGTAAGGCAATGATGGCCCACAGGTTGCAAAATTTCTTGGAAAACACTATTGCCCAACTACACTTGGAGAAGGCTTTCTCCCAAGCCAAAGATAACATAATAAAATCTTTGGAAGAAATAATTGTTGGATTGGGCCATGATCTCAAAGATGTTAATGCTACAGAAACCTTAATCAAAAAGAAAGATGAAGATATTGCTGCCCTATGGAAAAAACTAAAGCTACCACCTTCCACTTATCCATAGAATCTAAGATTATAAAGCAAAAATCTAAAGAAGAGTTGATGGAATTTCTCTTAAAGCTTAATGAATGACTGAATGATACTGAACAGGAACTTGAAAAAGCATTGAAGGACAAGCAGGGAGAGACGACCTCTCAGCCTCCCAATGTGATACCAGTAGTCTCAACAGCATTCCCTTCAATTATTGGAGCAGCTCTAGCACCAAATATTCCAGCAGTTACAGGAGAGGTGATTACAGGTACAGCAACAACAAGAATAGCAGGAGTATCACAGGGCAGCATTGCTAATTTAAGCACAGAAGAGCTAATAAAATCAATGGAGGACCTGAAACTACATGTTTCAGAGCTAACTAAGGTAAAAGAGCAGTATTCCAACTTAGAGCAAAGGTATGATTTCCCAAAAAATAATGCTGCAGAAAAAACAAGAGAGATTAAAGTGTTAGAAAACAAAGTGAAATCATTGGAAAAACATCTTACTTTTGACAAGCCTCTGACAGAAATCAAGGAAATTCTTTGGGCCAACATCACTCAATCAATAAATGATGCTTGGCCATCAATTCAAATAATTTTTGAGCAAATTGATTTAGTGAAACTACCTCAAGAAGAAATTCAAAAGACAAGGGCAGAATTAGGAAATATGCCTGAGGAAGCCAACAGGCTCATACAATTTTTGAATACTAGGAATAAGTACCAGCTTGAAGAGCTGGGCATTCAAGATAGAACAAAGACAATTTTGGAAATCAAAAGGGTTTTTACTAAAAGAAATCTGATGCAAAACTTAGAAGGAAGGTGCCATGACATGCAGGAAGAAATTAATGCCTTCATGAAGAGATTTGATATTTTACAGAATAAAGGGTTGCCAAGACCTCTAGTTATTCATGTTAAACTAATGAGTCATAAAGATTGTGTGGAGAAATTGAATAAGTATGCAGGCAACCAAGCAGGTTCATCAACAAGTGCATCAGGAACAAAATCATTGCCTACAGGAAGAGTTCTTTATGACAGTCTGGAGAACTTGTTCTATATCGAGCATGAGATGAAGCACTTGTTCCCAATTCAGCCTACCTTTTTCAGGTACACAAAAACTGATGAGACCCTGAGAAAACTTCAGAAAAACAGATTGCCAGAAGCAAAATGGTGGGAAGACATATTGGAAATTTTGTAAAATTATCCTTGGTAAGATGTAAATTTTGGTTATTTACTGTAGTAAGTAATGGTAAAGAAGATGGACAGAGATCAAATAGGAGGAAGTGTATCAGAACAGGTAAAGAGTATCAATGAAAATAGGGCAGCTAGCACAGAGTTACTAAAGAAGACAACAGCAAGCCAAATCATAGGGCCCACCTCCAGCACACTCACAAGAATAGGAACAACACAACACGAGTTTACCTTTTCTCCTATCTTCGAGACCATTTGTCTCTATTTCTTGTAACTTATTCATAGTCATCCTAGAATATATCTCACTCTGTTATGAGATATTTTTTGTAAAATTTTTGTATAAATACTCCCTCAATTGGAGTATTGAGGGTGGATTCTTAGACATTGCTGTAATACTGATTATTTTGGAATAAAGTGTTGTTGGACCAACTTTTGTATGGCTTGCTGGATAAAGAATTGATGCAAAGGACCTTTCACAGATTTCTTGAGTCAAACACCGGATCAATAAGTCCTCTATACCTTATGTTTAAAGTTTTCTTTGTTTATTATATCATATATGTTTCATATCTGAATTATAAACAAAAAAGAGTAATTCGGAAAGTGCTTGATTGCAATCTGTTTTCAATTGTTATTATTCTCAATGTTTTCTTCTGAACTAGCATAAACAGTGAAATCTTAATTGCTCCTGTTTTCTAGTTTATTCACTTTGATTATTTATTAAAGAATACTTAACTGCTCTTTATTAATAATCATTCAAGTTCCCTCTTTCAAATAAGTTGAAGGATTCTTAATTGCCCTTCACCCAACTTGAGCCCATTCCATCTATTTTAAGTCTTTATTTGTTCCCTATTTGACCATCTTGCCTTGTGAAACCATCCCTTGTTAAGAAACCAAATCCAGTTAAGCCATCTTCTTCGACTCCATTAGCCCAATGGCCTAAACTACTTAGTCCTACCCCTATGCTATTGAATTTCACCACCCAAACTCAACCAAAACTCCTAAACTCCATAACTAGCATAAATGTTTTCAAAACAAAGCTAAAACTTAAAGAGAGAGCCCTCTCTGGGTACAGATTGGCTAGATTCTGTACCTAAAAGTTGGTTTGTAGTTACCTCGGGCCCCTTTCCTATTCACAATAACTTCAAGGATAATCTAAGTGATAACATAGTGGCGAATCCACTAGGGACCTGAAAAATTTGTTTGTTACTACCGTTACCTTTTAAGCTACAGACGGATCCTGAAGTTAGCCAGGTAGCCTTTGAACTGGTCTTTCTTTGGAATTGCATAAGTAAATGAATGCTACTTCAGTCTATCTCTAGTCTAGTTTATGGATTGAACATCTGGTTTCAAATACTTGATCAATTCCTCTTCTCAAATATGTCTTTAAGAAAGTTCAAATCCCATACCTAAAGCCTCTTAAAGAAATTATTGAAGTTGTATTGACAAACCCATTTAGAAAAAAAAACAAAAATACACCTAGAAACCTAGCTTCAAAAAAGACTCATTACACCAGAGCTAATCCTGATCCAAATCCACCACCTGTGTTTGAAAACCCTAATCTGATGCCCAGAATTCTTAGGAGACTGCAAAGCCAAGAAAGTTCTACTAGTTCTTGGCCTCTATACAGATCAAGATCATGTCTTGTGAAGTGGATCTACCTTGAGGACGAACCCTTTGATGAGTATTTTGAGACCTCTTTATTTGTAACCTTTTCTGACTCTGGGTTAGCTCGCACGGTTCATGACCCAGTATTTATTGAAGATTTACAACTTGAAGTTGTCACTTCACATCTTGATAGACATTTGCAGAACTCCATACAATCTGAGCTTACCTCTTAAGGAACACCAAACCTTTCTGTGATCACTACAGCCTCTCCAAGTTCATCATCAGTACCTCAAACATGTCAACCTAAAGCCACCCCTCCATCCACCACTCCAAGACCAACCTTAGCTGTTGTTTCAACACTATCTACTACAATGGCAAACAGATATACTTCTATGGTATTACCAACCAATCCATGGGTTATGCCCCAAGACTATCAAAGTAAAATCACTCCTTTCGATGGCTCTGGTACTTACACTGCACAACAACATACCAAAAAGATGACTGATTACTTTGAGATATATGAAATAGATACAGATGATGTAAGAATGAGAATATTTGTTCAAAGTCTGACTGGAGAAATTAGAACCTGGTTTAGAGCCCTCCCTGTAAATAGTATCAATGACCTAGAAACTCTTTATAGAAAATTCTTAAACAGATGGGAAAAGAAGAAAGATCCTGTCCAAATCTTATCAGAATATGAAAACCTAAAGAGAGGAGCACAAGAAACTGTGCAAGATTACTCCACTAGGTTCAATAATGTTTACAATGCTATCCCTCAAAACCTCAGACCTCCTCCAGATTTGGCATTGATCAAATTCCCTGATGGATTTGATTCTGATATGGCATACCAGCTTAGGGAAAGAGCTCCTCGGACTTTAGAAGATATGCAAAGTATAGCTGTCAGTGTTGAAGCCAACCTGATATCCAAATGAGCTAAAGCTAGAAGTGAAAGGAGGATACCATTGAAAGAAGAACCCTCAGCCTTTGAACAGAAACTGGATGCTATTATTAAAGGAATGGATAGGCTAGGAGATAGAGTAGAAATAATTGAAAGGAAATCCCCTTGGGATGGTCAACCAAGTAATACTGGGAGAAATCAAAATTTCAAGAAAAACCAAAACCAGAACACTGGAAAGGCTGGTCCTGATCAAAACATTAGACCCCCGTTCCAGGAAAATTATGCTAAAGCCTCAACTTCTGATGAACCATCAGAAGATACTCCAATAAATTTGATGGGACTCAACAATCAACAACAAGTTTTCTTGACTCAAGAGGATCAAGAAGGTCACATTCTTAAACAATTCCAAACTCAATTAGGTGAATCATTTGACTTCACGGAGGGATATGATACAGCCATTTATGAAGTCCATAAGCAATATAATCTGAGGAGTAGAAGAATTGATGTCCCTGAAACCAACAAATAGAAAGCTACAAAACATCCAAACAAAGGTAATAATAATACGACCCCTGTACATATTCTTTCTAGATCAAATCCTAATCCTGCTAATCCAATTATTGAAGATGTATCCAATAATCAACCTAATAACAAAAAACTCTCCACTTCTCTTCCTTCCAAAGGGAACGTGGAAGAACCTCCAGAAGTTTATTTGGAAACAACCTCAGCCCATAACCCCACTCTTGAAAAGGAGAAAAACACAGAGAATACAAAAGATAAGGAGAATCCAACTGTCCGAAATACAAGAACTCAAACTGAAAAACCTTTTAATCTGGAGACTGGAATAGGCAAATTAAAAATAGCTGTTCCATTGTTTGAATTAGCTAAACATGATGTCTACCAAAGACAAATTAATATATCACTCAAAATCTTTGTAAATGAAGACTCGGTAAATATTTTTGATGACCAACCTGAATTAATCTTTGGCCCTGAAGTGAATGGAAAACCAGTAGATGGAGGAATTCCTCCTTTCTATGTAAGTTTGAACATACATGATAAAATACTTCATAATGCCATGTTTGATTTTGGGGCATATCTTAACCTAATGCCTAAGTCTGTAATGGAGATATTAGACCTAGACATCACCAGGCCATACAAAGACCTCTTTTCTTTTGATTCGAGTCAGGTGAGATGTTTAGGATTAATCAAAGACTTATGTGTATCACTAGTTCAATATCCTGCCAAAACAATCTTAATGGACATAGTAGTAGTAGATATTCCACCAAAGTATGGCATGTTATCTTCCAGATCTTGGGGTGAAAAGCTTCAAGGATCTCTACAATTGGACATGTCTTACGCTATTATTTCAATGTTTGGTCAATCTAAGAAACTATACAAAAAAACATTAATGAAATATGTAGTAAGTAGTTAGGAGAAACCTCAAAATTTCCCTATCTACTTCGTACACTCTGATATGGGTTCTTTCATTCTTTACAATGCTTAAAGTGATCCCTCAAATGAATTAGAAGTTTTAGCAGCAGAACCAAAAGAAATTACAAATGGAAAGTCTAATGTTCAAATCCAGGAAATCTCTAAGAACAATGAAACAACAAATACCCAAGAGAAACCAAAAGGAAGTAAAAAACCAGATCTCCCTATTAAACATATTCCTGAGACTCCTGATACCAATTATGAACATGAAATTCTTTGGCACTTAGAATTTGATGGCTCAGTTAACAAATTAGGAGTGAGAGCGGGAGTTTGGGTGCACAATCTTGAAAATGATCATGCTGAAGGCCATGCCTACAGATTAAACTTTAGGTGCACCAATAATATGGCAGAATATGAAGCTCTATTGCTAGGTCTTAAACTTGTCAAAAGATTAGGGGCAATTAGGGTATCTGTCATAGGAGATTCTAATTTAATAATTCAACAGATCAAAGGGAAGTATCTAACAAATGATCCCAGATTGAGATATTACAGAGGAATAGTGATAGAGATTCTCAATACATTTCTGGAAACTAAGCTTGCTAAAATCCCAAGAAAACATAACTTGCAAGCTCATAGTCTGGCAATGTTTGCTAGCACCTGCAAATTACCATTTGAACCTAATCATCAGTTCACAGCTGAGATTAGACACAGACCAGCCATACCTGACAATTTAAAGAACTGGCAAGTGTTTGATAGTGATAAGCAGATTAATAATTTCTTGACTTTAGATGAAGAATTTTCTAGCAGTAACATAGATGTAGATACAGTTAGTGAGTTTGATCAAACAAATAAGATAGAAATAGACATTTCAGCAGAAAGTGCAATTCAAATGCTTCATCCAACAAAATTCACCAACAAAGAAATGCAGGACCTTAAAGAAATGGATATTGATGACATTATTGAAGGAGAATCTGAAGTCATTAATTTAAAAGACAATCATTTGCCTAAAGGATTAACTCCTTTGGAAGATCTCTTTGATTTTGATGATATTTCAAAGAAACCTAAGATGGAACCATTAAAGGCAGATATTGAGGAATATAACTTGGGGATGGAAGAAAACCCGAAAATGGTAAAGTTATCTAAATCTTTGCCCCCTGACCAAAAACTAAAATATGTTAAACTAATGAAAGAATTCCAGGATGTCTTTGCCTAGAGCTATGAAGACTTGAAATCATATGACACCTCTATAATTCAACATACAATACCTCTGAAAGAAAATTAGAAACCATCCAAACAAAAGCTTAGAAGAAATAACCTTGTACTGCTTCCCTTAATTGAAAAAGAAATCAAACATATGTATGAAGCAGGGATAATTGCTCCTATTAGGTTTTCAGAGTGAGTGTCTAATCTAGTACCTACTAGGAAGAAAACTGGAGAAATCAGATTATGTGTTGATTTAAGAAATGCTAATAAGGTTTCTTTGAAGGATAATTACCCTTTACCAAAGATGGATCATATTTTACAAAACGGTGTAGGTGCTTCTAGAATTTCACTTTTAGATGGGTTCTCAGGCTATAACCAGATTCGGGTTCATCCTGATGACCAAGAAAAAACTGCTTTTACAACACCATGGGGCACATTCAAGTACGTCAAAATGCCATTTGGACTTAAAAATGTAGGGGCAACCTTCCAAAGAGCAATGGACATAGCATTTGCAAAAGAAATTCATGATTTTTGCTATATATCTAGATGACTTAACTGTTTTTTCTAAATCATATCAGCAGCATTTGGATCATCTAAGACAAGTATTCTTAAAATGCACAAAAAATGGTATTTCTTTGAATCCAAAGAAGTCCTTGTTTGGTCTAGAGGAAGGAAAACTCTTGGGCCATATCATCTCCAAAGATGGCATCAGAATTAATCCTGCTAGAATAGAAGCTATTCTGCAAATACCCCACCCTAGAAATGTTAAAGAACTTCAAACTTTCCTAGCAAAGATTAATTTTTTGAGAAGATTCATATCTAACTTAGCTGAATTAATTAGATTGCTTAATAATATGTTGAAAAAGGGTTCAAGTATTAAATGGACAGTAGAAGCCAAACAAGCATTTGAAGAAATTAAAATGGCTTTGACCAGAACACCGGTCCTTACAAGTCCAAAGTTTGATAGAGACTTCATAATATTTTCATTTGCATCAGAACACACCATAGCAGCTATTTTATTACAAAAGGATGATCAAGGATGTGAGAAACCCATAGCCTTTTTTAGTAAAGCACTTAGGGATGCACCATTAAAATACAAAATCATGGAGAAACAAGCTTTTTCACTTGTAAAAGCTATCAAAGACTTTAGAGTCTACATATTGTACTCCCATGTGATAGCCTATGTACCTAATGCTGTTGTCGAAGACATCTTAACCCAGGATGGAATTGAGGGCAAAAGAGGTAAATGGATTGCTCCTATATTAGAGTATGATATTGAAATAAAACCTACAAAGCTTATAAAAGAACAAGGATTGGCCAAGCTCATGACTGAAACAAATTGTCAAGCCCTGAACATTAATGAACTGGATAACGAATAGGAGATGGTGACTCCACAAATCAGCCAGGCCTTCTTAGATTCACCTTGGCATGCTGATATAATTTATGTACTATTAAACCTGTAGGCTCCTCTAGGGTTATCCAGAACAAAGGAAAGATTTTTAAAGATGAAAGCTTCAAAGTTTTGTATTTTAGATAATGCTCCTTTTTGGAAAAATCATGAAGGTATTCTATTGAATTGTTTATTAAAGGAAGAAGCTGACAAGGCTCTCCAAGAATTTCATTTAGGAGACTGTGGTGGACACCTTTACTGGAAATCAACTGCAGACAAGATCCTAAGGGTTGGATTTTATTGGCCAATCTTGTTCGCTGACGTAAATAAATTTGTCACTACTTGCCATAAATGTCAAATTTTTGAAGGCAAGAGAAAACTATTACCTTTACCCTTGAGACCAATTTCCACTAAAAAACTCTTCCAACAATGGGGCCTGGACTTCATTGGAGAAATCCATCCTCCCTCTTCTGGCCAACACAAATGGATTCTCACTGCCATAGACTATTTCACCAAATGGATAGAATCCATTCATTCTAGATGGGCCAATGACACAGTGATTATAGGATTCCTAGAAACCAACATATTGTCTAGATTTGGTTGTCTTGATAAAATCATAACTGACAATGTTGCTGCCTTCAAATCCAAGAAGATGATAAGTTTCTATAACAAGTACCATATCACTTTAGGCCATTCCACAGCCTATTACCCTCAAGGTAATGGTCTGGCTGAGTCTTCCAAAAAGAGCCTCATTAATATTATTAAAAAATTATTGGAGGAGAATAAGAAAAATTGGCACAAGAAACTTACAAATGCACTATGGACAGACAGACTCATCACCAAAAAATCTATTGGAACTAGTCCTTATGACATAATCTATGGCATGGAGGCTGTATTTCCTTCATCTTTAGGAGTTCCTGTGATGAAATTACTTCAAGAAGCTCAAGTGAAACCAAATGATATTCAAAGGAGGATAAACCAGACCATCCATCTGCAGCAGACTAGAGAGGAAGTATATCAAAGATCCCAAGTGTTGCAGGAGAAGCTTAAGAAAATATTTGATAAAAGAGCCAAGGCAGAATATTTCTACCTTGGAGACAAAGTTTTAAGATGGGATTCCAGGAGGGAGGATAAGGGAAAACATGGGAAGTTTGACTTCCTATGGAAAGGACCTTTTATTATCTATGCTCTACAAGGAAGCAATACTTATTATTTGAAAAACTTGGATGGCATAGAAACAGAAGAAGGGCCAGTTAATGGTTGGATGTTGAAACATTAATTTGATCCTACTTATTAATGTATCCTGATTTTTAACATGTACATACTATATCCTTGGTAATGTCACAGTTTGGATTGGATAGTAACTTGCTGGAGTTGAAGCCCGAAGAGAAGGCCCTAAGCTTCAGAAGTGTCACTGTCATACATAAAATAAAGAAACAAGTAGAAGAAGATTTCATAGTTCAGTCAAAATCATTTAGAGGCCATCTGATCTGCTATTCTTGACTTTCCACCAGGAAAAGCCATCCCCAAGTGGAGCCAATGTTATGCTCTTATACCAATAGGTGTCATATTTCATGATTGACTTGATGGACTATGTAATATGTTCATACCTTTACTTGCTGCAAAGGTTTTCCATATTGTTAAAAAATTAAAAAATTTTAAAAATGTAAAGAGGGTATACCCTAAAAGAAAAATCAAAGGGTGAAAAGAATAAAATGGTCAAAAAAGTGACAGAAAAAGAACCCCACCAAAAGAAAGACCAAGGAAAGTGTGCAAGTATAAATGCCACTACCTTTTACTCTTATGTAATAAAAAAATTGTGTGCAACTTATAATTTATGCCACAATTGATGAACAGTCAAACTGCATAACCTTGACTAGTTCATATTTCAAATTTTATGTTTTAGACCAAACTGTTTAATCTTGGCAGATAAGTAGATAGGTAGAGTGAATAAAAGGAGCTCAACAGTTTAATCTGAGCCCTGGATGTAATAAGGTTAGACTTAGATAGATATCTGCATGTAAAAGAAAAGAAAGTGTGATAAGGGTTTGCCAGTCCAAGTGCACCCTAATAAAGAAGAAAAAATGTTAGGTTAAAGTAGGTAGGGTAGGTAGATGATGTTGCAGAAATACATGTGATGGATAATGTCTCTAAATGTGTTTATTTTCACTTTCATCACAAGTGCAAGACAAACATTATAGTTGAAGCATTTCAACCAAGACAAGGTCTAATAATTAACTCCCCTTCTTATTTTTCCTTAAATATTTTACTAATTCTCCCCTAAGTACTAAGGTATTTGAAAATTAGAGGGGCTCAGAGCATTTCTCTGACTTCTCAAGGGACCGGACCCTCGGCCCAATAATTTAAAAGCCTAAATACTTAAAATCATCATTCATTCACTTTCATAAGTCTTTTCCTAAGTAAAATCCTATTTTACTTAGGAAAAATACACAATATCACATAAAAACCCCTTTTTCCACTTAAGCCTAAGTTAAATACACAATCCTAATGTTTTTCTTAGCGCTTTTACATTTTGTGTCATATTAACTATTAACCTATGTATTATATAAATCCCACACTATTTCACCCTTTCCCGTATTATTTAACTATATATTAAAATCCACAAATTGTTATATACCTTGCCCCCAGTTAAATACAACCATAATCAGCATTTAAAATAGGATTAATGAGTTAATTTGTAATTCATTAACAGCCTAATCTCCCCGCTACACAAAATGGGATTAATTAACCCCCATGGTTAATTAAGAACCCTTCCCAACCAATCATATCACTCCTGATACGATTAAATAATTTTTAATTGGGTCGGACCCGCTCACGTTAAACCCCGCCGTATCGCGCCTCCCGTCAGCCGTCTGATCACACCTCCATCATCCAACAGCTATTAACAATATCGTGCACGACTTTGTGACTGCACGTTAGTGCGCGATTACAAAGTGGTTTCCGCACAGTACCTCGCCACGTGTCACAAAACCTATGGAATCATTGGCTCCAGGTCAAATCTCACCCGTCTTCAAAAATGGTGCGATCCCATACCACTTAATTCCCTCCGCATGTGACAAAACATCCTTTCCCGCTTATGTCATCTGCCCGAATAATAAAACTCCCACCACCTTTGACTTTGTTAATAAAACCAACAAAGTGTCATTTTCATTATTCTATACTGCAACCCCTGCTCCCATGCAAAGAACGTTCAAGTCAACCGTCGAAGCTTTCCAACCACCACCTTGCTAGGAAAATTGCAGCCGACATAGCCAGAACCTGTTAGTCACCGTCAGCACCTGTTATTACTCTGTTCATTCCCTAAATACAATTATTTATCCAATTTCCGTTTGAAACCCTGCAAGTTTGGTTTTACAGTATAAAATCCACAGAGAAAGGCAAAGTTCATTACAAATTCAGTCTTTATTTTGCTAATATAAGTTCCCAGATTAGTTAATTCGCCTATTTTTCACCAAAAACCCAAATTCCTTTTCTGAATCCACAAGAACCAGAAATGGAAACCCCTGTGGCTCTATCTCTTGCACCCATGAATGCCCATCATAAAAACTTAGACTATGTGCCTCTTGTAGATAAAGACTTTCATATAAGGGACTTATCCATTGACATAAACCACTTGAAAGTCTTTTGCCAAGCCAAAGACCAATACCTAAATGGCTCAGATATCCTGGGACTGTGGGAGTCAAACCTTCACAGCTATTTTCTCCCCTCAGTCCATATTTTCCCTGATCTGATTCATCAATGCCAGGCAAACTATGACCCTAAACTCAGAGCTATTATGTCCCCAAGTCAAACAGTCCTTTTCCCCATAACAGCTGCATCCATTAATGAAATGTTGCAATTTCACCCTGAACAATCTCTCACTCCTCTTTCTATAGGATATTTACTTAAGAAATCTACCCAATTGTCTCAGTCAGAACTGACTCACATCTGTCAGATTTTCATGGAGCCTAAACATCAGTCTAAAGGCCCACCTCCCTATTTGCAAACTTTCTTCATAGACACAGGAAGACTCATTGTTGATATGATATCCTTAATCATGGGATTCAACTCCAATGAGTATGTTGATGATGTAACCCTAGTGTTGTTGTCAATTTTTACTCCAGGATAGCCCCCTTATGTTAAGTATGATTATGCCTCCTATATTGCCAATAAAATTCATGACCAATTCCTGAGACTGGAAAATGAAGGAGTATTTAAATACACCACTTTCATTTATCATCTTATGTTGTATTATCAGTCAAAGAACTTCCCTTTCCCTGTGAGGAAACTTGACAATAAAGGAAATCCAAGGTCTGTTACCTTTTGGAGTCCCATCTTCCATGCATCCTATGAGTCCCCTTACTCATACAATGAGTTCATTGACCAATTTGTTCATCCTGCAACCACTTTATTGATAGGGGTTTCCCCTCTTAGAATCAGTGGTGACATCAAGAGAATCCTACAGCTCTCCAAGCAATATAGAATAGGTGATTGGTACCTATACAAGAACAATACAGAAATCTGGATATATGGATGTGAGCTCTGCCGTTTCAAGTTACCCAAATACGTTCCAATGAGACTGTTTGCATTGGAGTATTTCAGATAAATTATACATACAAACATGGTTCATTTTTGCAAAGCCAAAAAGAAAGCTCAACTTAGAATAAAAAATCAGTTAGGCCCTTTTGTCTGCAATGATAGGGAAGCATGGAGAGAAGCAGAGATAATTCTAGAAGATCATCTTAAGTTGCACAAAAGTTTTGGTTGGAGGCCATATGACCCTAATAGTTTTATCTACGATAGGAGAATGAAAAACAGGTTGTCACCATACATTCACCATAGGATTCCAGAGATTGAACAATTTGCAAATATGGATGAATGGAGGGAAGGGACTCTAGTAGAACATGATAATGAACAGGTCAATATTGAAAATGTTATGGGAGATATTGAGAAAACGCTTGACCTGGATTATTTTGGGTAGGTACCATTTGAGTTATCTCAAAGATCAGTAATTGGTGCCTCCATTGTTGGAACCTCTCAGCAGCCTTCCAGGAAACTAGCACACCAACCACATGAACGTTAAAGGGAAAGGAATTAGAGACTAGCTTTCAAACCACAGAACAATCTACAATGTATAAGTAGCTTGAAACTTCCAAAGAACAAACTCAAGTACATACTCCTCCCACTCAGGGCAACATGGGAGAACCTCCAGTTTTTCAAACTCCTCTAAATGAGGAAAGAAACAAAAAGAGAGACAGGGAAACAACTACCCCTAATAGTGAACCTTCAGGACAACCTAGAACAAAAAGACAAAGACTAAATCCCCTTTCAGAGGAGGAATTTGCCGAGGAAACTACAGATAGTCAGAGGGAGGAAAGAATAGAGAGCCAACAAACTTTTCTAGTAGGAGGAACATCCACTAGCTCATAGAGACAGGGGCTAGAAAGACAACAAAGTGCAGAAATATCTTCTTTCAGGCCACCAAGGATAGAGGCCTCAGATGTTAAGAAAAAAATTACAGAAATAAAGGCCAGGAATGTTCCATTGAGACTTCAAGTTTATAATCAATATTTAAAAATGGGCCCCACAAATCAACAGAGATTGATGTCAGCCTACGACATCAAAGAAGGCAAGATGATAATGAGCTATTTCAAGTTAAAAGTGCAACATCCTAAATCAGCAACAAATTATCTCAGAACAATTTTTGAAGTCATGGTGAAGGAAATTCATCCTTTGGATCAGATTGAGTTGCATAAACAAATTGGAGAAATGATTTACTCAACCTTGACTGGTAAGGCAATGATGGCCCACAGGTTGCAAAATTCTTTGGATAACACTATTGCCTAACTACACTTGGAGAAGGCTTCCTCCTAGGCCAAAGATAACAGAATAAAATCTTTTGAAGGAATAATTATTGGATTGGGCCATGATACAAAAGATGTTAAGGCTACAAAAGCCTTAATCAAAAAGAAAAATGAAGATATTTCTGCCCTAAGGAAACAACTAAAGCTGCCACCTTCCAGGCATCCACAGACTGCTAAGATTATAAAGCAAAAATCTAAAGAAGAGCTGATGGATTTTCTCTTAAAGCTTAATGAATGACTGAATGATACTAAACAGGAACTTTAAAAATCATTGAAGGACAAGCAGGGAGAGTCGAACTCTCAACCTCCCAATGTGATACCAGTAGCCTCAACAAAAGTCCCTTCAACTCTTGGAGCAACTCTACCACCAAATATTCCAACAGTTACAACAGGAGGAGCACAGGGCAACATTTCTAATTTAAGCATAGAGGAGCTAATAAAATCAATGGAGGACCTAAAACTACAAGTTTCAGACCTAAATAAGGTAAAAGAGAAGTATGCCAACTTAGAGCAAAGGTATGATCTCTCAAAAATAAATGCTATAGAAAAAACAAGAGAGATTAAAGTGTTAGAAAACAAAGTGAAATCATTGGAAAAAGATCTTACTTTTGACAAGCCTCTGACAAAAATCAAGAAAATTCTTTGGGCCAACATCACTCAATCAATAAATGATGCTTGGCCATCAATTCAAATAATTTTTGAGCAAATTGATTTAGTGAAACTACCTCAAGAAGAAATTCAAAAGACAAGGTCAGAATTAGGAAATATGCTTGAGGAAGCCAACAGGCTCATACAATTTTTGAATACCAGGAATAAGTACCAACTTGAAGAGCTGGGTATTCAAGATAAAATAAAGACAATTTTCGAAATAAAAAGGGTTTTTACTAAAAGAAATCTGATGCAAAACTTAAAAATAAGGTGCCATGACATGCAGGAAGAAATTAATGCCTTCATGAAGAGATTTGATATTTTACAGAATAAAGGGTTGCCAAGTCCTCTAGTTATTCATGTTAAACTAATGAGTCATAAAGACTATGTGGAGAATTTGAATAAGTATGCAGGCAACCAAGCAGGTTCATCAACAAGTGCATCAGGAACAAAATCATTGCCTATATGAAGAGTTCTCTATGATAGTCTGGAGAACTTGTTCTATATCGAGCATGAGATGAAGCACTTGTTCCTAATTTAGCCTACCTTTTTCAGTACACAAAAACTGATGAGACCCTGAGAAAACTTTAGAAAAACAGATTGGCAGAAGCAAAATGGTGGGAAGACATATTGGAAATTTTGTAAAATTATCCTTGGTAAAATGTAAATTTTGGTTATTTACTGTGGTAAGTAATGGGAAAGAAGATGAACAGAGATCAAACAGGTCGAAGTGTATCTAAACAGGTAAAGAGTATCAGTGAAAATAGGGCAGCCAGCACAGACTTACTAAAGAAGACAACAGCAAGCCAAATCATAGGGCCTACCTCCAGCACACTCACAACAATAGGAACAACACAACATTAGTTTACCTTTTCTCCTATCTTCGAGACAATTTGTCTCTATTTCTTGTAACTTATTCATAGTCATCCTAGAATATATCTCACTCTGTTATGAGATATTTTTTGTAAAATTTTTGTATAAATACTCCCTCAATTGGAGTATTGAGGGTGGATTCTTAGGCATTGTTGTAATACTGATTATTTTGGAATAAAGTGTTGTTGGACCAACTTTTGTATGGCTTGCTGGATAAAGAATTGATGCAAATGACTTTTCACTGATTTCTTGAGTCAAACACCGGATCAATAAGTCCTCTATACCTTATGTTTTAAAATTTTCCTTGTTTCTTATATCATATATGTTTCATATCTGAATGATAAACGAAAAAGAGTAATTTGGAAAGTGCTTGATTGCAATCTGTTTGCAATCGTTATTATTCTCAGTGTTTTCTTCTGAACTAGCATAAACGGCGAAATCTTAATTGCTCCTATTTTCTAGTTTATTCACTTTGATTATTTATTAAAGGATACTTAACTGCTCTTTATCAATAATCATTCAAGTTCCCTCTTTTGAATAAGTTGAAGGATTCTTAATTTCCCTTCACCCAATTTGAGCCCATTCCATCTATTTTAAGTCTTTATTTGTTCCCTGTTTGACCATCTTGTGCTGTTGAACCATCCCTTGTTAAGAAACCAAATCCGGTTAAGCCATCTTCTTTGACTCCATTAGCCCAATGGCCTAAACTACTTAGTCCTACGCCTCCGCTATTGAATTTCACCACCCAAACTCAACCAAAACTCCTAAACTCCATAACAAGCCTAAAGTCTTTCAAAACAAAGCTAAGACTTAAAGAGAGAGTCCTCTCTGGGTACAGATTGGCTAGATTCTGTACCTAAAAGTTGGTTTGTGGTTACCTCGGACCCCTTTCCTCTTCATAACAACTTCAAGGAAAATATGAGTGATAACACTTGGAATTGCGATGATGTATGATCCTCTTGCTTTGGAGTTCAAATTTTTCTCATGCATTCCCTTACTTTATGTCAAAACTTGTTACATGCATAACATCTTACATGTTTCATGTTCCTTCTATTACAATCAATTGCTTTGTGACCAAACATATTGAAAGCAAAACAATATCCTTTAAAGTACCTCAAACATGATGATCTTTCTGTGTGATGGTCTTGAACCATTCTTCTTCTACATCTGGCTGCAACATGTCCAAGATTATGACATTCATAACATTCGACATTACTCATCGGAGGAAATAACCATTTATCACTTCCACAGTTAGGAACAAAAGATTTTCTTGAAGAATTTATTTTCTTGGTTGCTGCTGGGGTTGACCACTTATCTGCTTGTTGATAATTTCAGATTTTGCATTAGAATTCCTTCCCTCACCTTGTGAGCTAGATTCACCTTCAATAGTTTCATAAAAACCAAGACTAGTTTTGATAGTAGGGGATCTTTGACTACTAAGAATATCATCCAAAATCTTAGTACTGTCTTGAAATTGTAACAGTTTATCCTTTTCTTCTAATTTACCTTTTAAGATATTTACCTCAACCTGATGTTGTTCTTCCTTTTCCAAATATTACTTCCTTATGTTTTCTTCAGCTTTTCTTCCTTCTTCCACTTATTGCCTTAATTCGAGCACTTCATGTTCTTGTTCTTCAAGAACTTCTTTATTCTACTTCTTTGATTCCTTAAGATATTCTTTTAGAGAGAGGATCTTAGATTCAAGCCTCTGAATTGTTATGCTCCGATCTTTTACTACATCCTGCAGCTGTTACCTTACTCTGGTTACTGTCTCCGGCTGTTCTTTTAATCTGGTAACTTCTTCTATTTCTACGTCCTTATTTTCATATGCCATGAGAAGTTTAATGTCTTCATCACTATTGGATGAGTCATTACTTTTATCATGAGTATAATAACTTCTATTACCTTCTTCAGACATCTTTCCTTTGTTATGAGGGCATCTAGTAGCGTAGTGACCAACTCAACCACAAGAAAAGCATTTGAAAGGTAGCTTACCTTTGAACCTTCCAGATCCCTGTTCAAGATTCTTGACAAAAATTACCTCATATTCTTCTTCTGAAATGTATCCTGATTCACTGAGTTTTTCCTCTCCATTTGCTGATACTTTAAATGTGGCTTCTCTCATATCTGATGGTCCTCCTTTTCTCGTCTCAAAAGCAGTTAAGATTCTATGAAGCTACGTCATAGTGATCTTCTGTAGATCCTCCTTTTCTTTTATGGCAGACACTTTGGATTCAAATTTAGTAGACAAGGATCTCAAAACTTTCTCAACTAAGACAACTTCCTTAATTTCTTCACGCAGATTCCTCATATAATTGACAATCTCATCTATACGAAGGAAGTAATTAGCTATTCCTTCATTACTATGCATCTTAAGAGTTTCATACCGTATTCTGAGAGTTTGAAGCTTAGCACATTTTACTTGATCATCTCCTTCGTAGCTTAGAATGATTTTGTCCCATATTTCTTTGGCTGATTTGAACTGCATGACCTTGACAAATTCTGATTGTGACAAACTTCCAAATAAGATAGTAACAACTTTGGTATTGAGTTCATATTGCTTTCTATCTACTGTATCTGTAGGAATTGCTGATGGATATGTATATCCTCCTTCCACAATTCCCCAAACATCCATTCCAAGTGATTGTAGATATGTTGTGGTTCTTATCTTCTAGTAGACAAAATTTCTCCCATCGAAGATTGGTGGTCTGATGGAACCCTCTCTTTCTTGATTACTCATCCTGATGGATCTTCCTTCAAGCAATCAAGTTTCTTCTGAAGAACTTGGCTCTGATACCAATTGTTGGAAATAATACTGTGAGGGGGGGGGGGGTGAATCAATATTGGAAAATCAATAATATTTTCAATTCCATTATCAGATTCATATACGCTACTTCAGTTAAGGATACCCACGTGTATATGCAACTGTGTTTAATGAAACTAGCATATATCCAGTAAACTTATGATTCAGTTAGTTGATCTTCAATGAGTGCATCATAACATTATTAACCATATGAACAGTAAACAGGTGCAGTAAAACTGAACAGATCATCACACATAAGAAGCACACATGAACACCATGATATAAGGTGGAAACCCAATGTGGGTGAAAACCACCTGTTGTAATTCGTCTCTATCTTCTTTTAATAGGAAACTTATTTTTACAATATTTCTGTACTCGTGCAGTTTTATACCAGTACGCAAGCTTCTACCTGCAGAAGGCTACAACATTCTCTCGTTCTCCAGCTTCTCCTAGAAGGGAGCTACAACCCCCTTAGCTCTTGTACTAGCTAATGTACTAGTATGTAGGCACTGACCTACATAAGGCTAAAACCTTCTCTTTTCTTCTAGGGACCATGTTTCATAAATTTTCATACTGGATCCATAAATACAAAACAATCAGCACTGCAATATAATCATTAACTTTGAATCACCCAACAACTGAATCACTAAAACCCTATCATCAAAACACAGTCACCAGAACACAGAGCAGAGCCCAAAACTCTGCAACAACCACTAGAACCAACAACAACCTCAAACATCAAATCTCATAATGTATACACTACTTGACTTTGTCAAACCAACGTGTATACGCCCTTTCACCAGAGAGAACCTGCGTATAGATTTGAAAATAATTACTTATACCTTTGCTGCAATTTTCAACTTTAGATATACCTAGAACATAAGATATAAAGGATAAAACATGCGTTAGTATTCAGATCTATTCATGATCATACCATATAATGATAATGAATTTTAGTCTTCATGATCTAGGTCCATCAACCTTTATCAACCGCATAGGTGCCTCCTAGGTTCAGATCAAGCAAAGCATCACAAACCCATAACCAACATAATAGATATCACACTTCATCAGATATTCATCACTTATACACTCGCTCCTCTTGGCCTAATGATATTCTCCTTATATAGGTTTAGGCCTCTCTCAATACCATGGTCCAAAACCACATAGAACCAATACCTTGGACCCAATACCTGGGATCAACACTTTGGACCAAATACCATGGACCAATACCAAAATACCATGGACCAAATACCACGGACCAAAACTTAGATTCCCAACATGTACGCGCCTTTCCTTCTGTAAACATGTGTGTGTACGTATACGCGACTTGGTATATGGTGAACCCACATGTATATGCTTCTTTGTCACATCACACCTGCGTATACCTCTCTAATCATTAATTCTTTGCTATTTACTAGTTGTACTATGATCTGTCATATGAGTGAGTTGCCATCAAGGACAACACCTGTATCATACCTGTATCATATATTTATACCCAGACTTTTTGACCTAACACCTCTTATTCTGATCAATGATGCATTCGATACCAAGCTCAAAATTGAATTATACTTGGTGACACACTATATCGTTGTCATGTCGACACAATATTCATATGGTGGATGTCCCATGAGGAGGCTGAGAAAGTATTGAACTTGCATTGAACAAATGTCGTTCTGGAGTAAGTGGCGGGCATATATCTAGTCATTCCACTACCCAAAATATTTTGCGAGTCGGTTATTTTTGGCCAACCATGTTTCGATATTGCATCCTTACATTCCAAAAGTGTCACACTTGCAAGATTTATAATCGTAAAGATTGTGCACCACCTACCCTTATGCATCATGTTATCGATGTTGGACCCTTTACGAAATGGGGCATTGACTTCATGACCTATAACCCTCATTCGTCTTGGGACATGGCTACATCATTGTGGTTGTAGACTATTTTACCAAATGGACCAAAGTGATGCCTACATATAACAAAAACGGAAAAACAACTGCATTATTTATTTTCAACCATGTCATTTCCAGATTTGGTGTGCTTGAAGCTATCATTAAAACCATGGTAAACATTTCTGAAATTTCATGATGTCTGAACTTGCCGCCAAGTTGGGCCTTCAGCATGATGGCTCGGATCCCTATTAACCACAACCCAATGGGCAAGTAGAATCCATTAACAAGCTTTTGAAAATAATGCTGCAACGCATGATTGGGATTCATAAGACGAACTGGCACCTCATTATTTTTTCTGGTTTGTAGGCATACTGAACATATTTCTGTACCATGACTAGATTCACACACTTTCAGTTGGTGTATGGTCAAGAAGTACTCATTCCCATTGAAAGTGAGATTTCATAATTAAATCTTGTCATCAAGCTTCTTCCCACAACTTCCATAGAAGAAGAGAATTTTTGCATCTAGTCTGTTTATATGAGACCCAACTCGATGTCGTAATGCCTAATGAGGCCCACAAGAAATGCATCAAAGCACAATGTGACAAAAATGTTAAACCTCATGCCTTCCTAGAAGGTGATCTAGTCCTTTTATATCATCAGTAAATTGATAAATTAGGAGCGGGAAAGATCGAACCAATGAGGCTAATCCTGTATATACTCAATCATGTACTTGAAAAAGTGGCTTATTATTTCATTTATTTTGATGGAATCCCTTTGCACAACCCATAAATGAGTTGTACCTTAAAAATACTATGCCTAGATTATCTTTTCATATACATTATGTACATAATATTAGGTGTGTTAGCGTGTTTGTAGTGTGTTTTCTTTGGAGTTTCCTACCTTCTCTGTTAATATTAAATTACATTTTATTTATAGATGTCTGCATTTCCTAAGACATATGTTGGTTATGCTAATGGCACTAGTCATAGTACTCCAAAACTTTTCTCCACATCATGGGCTATTTATGCTCCGAATGGTGAGTTAGTGAGTATACAATGGATTTGTCTCAGTCCCTCAACTAATAATATCATTGATTATAGTGTAGTGATCAAATTAATATATGATTCTATTTCTCGTCAAATTCACCATTTTATGGTCATAATTGATTCACAACTCGTAGTACTACATCTAAATAATGTTTATTCAATATGGAGTCCAAGAATTATATGCATCTTTTTAAGGGTTTTCCTTTTATAACGAAATTTTGATTACATTCAATATCAACATATTCCTAGAAGTCTAAGTACATTAGCTTATGCATTGGCTAATTATTTTTTAGACAGACATTTGCAACACATGTAAATAATTCAATTAATGGCATACATTGAACAATAGATTAGAGAAAATATGAAACATCGATAGATAACTATATATAGATTTTGGTTTTACAAAACCTGTGTTTGAGATACATATGGCCACATGGCCTATAATATCGAGATATATGTAGACAAAATATGGCTCAAAGGCCTCCTAATCGACTAATCCCGATGATGATCATGATAACACATAATCTCTCAAGAAAATTTGCACAAAAATCAACTAATGTGCTCTGGTACTCCAATAGTGTACCATTGCAATCACATAGGGATGTCATGGATCCTATTTTCTGGCATGCTAAGGGTTAAACCCTCAACATGACAGCCAAAATCAGCGAGAGTCTCACCTATTTTAGGCTCCTGCATCTCACCCTCTGCCCCTACAACAACTCCAATATGTACAAGTTGTGGTTGTCCCTATCGGTGAAGATATGATGAGCTTACTGGTCATACAAGTACAATATCTACATGTGAAACCATTAGTTAGTCTCTGATGCATAAAAAAAAAAAATTGTAAAATACAAAAAATAAATTAAACATTCAAAATGACAATTGCTACCTATATCATCCCATTGCTCACCTTTCAGTAAAATGAGCTCTTGATCTCCTCAAAATTCAACCCAGGCATATGGATAGTCCTTGATCATGATAAGCTTTACTCGAGTCCATCGAAAGAAAGAAGGGGTAAAGACCATAGCAGGTGCACCCCCATCATGAGACATGAGATATACCCATTGCCTTATTTGTGGAAGCATACATCTAGGAAGATTGCAAGAAATTTGTTGAGGATGAAAGAATGGTATCCTCTCCAAAGAAAACGATATCAAAATAGAATAGTACCCAAAGTTCTTCAAGCATCCATCCTTTTCTTTGTTGATTTTTTTCTTCAAGCTTGTTAATACCCCTACGCTCCAGTATAAGATAATAGGTTCTATGAATTCGAATTCATATTGTATTTGGGACATGGTAGCCAAATGCAAAGCTACATTGCGAACTAGTAGAGTGATAGTAAAGAGGATCATCTTGAGAGGCAATTGAATGATATCCTTAATTCCTATATTTCCATCCTTTGTTTCTTAAGAACAAGGCCTACAATGAGAAGCTATGTATTCCTTCATATTTTAACCACCTCTTCACATACCATATAGTGAGATAAGAGCTCCTCTACGAGATAACCCAGTAAGAAAATAAATATCCTCTACCTCTGTGGTGACAATATGTGCTCCAATCTTGAAAAACTATCCCTAAATATGCCATGCCCTAACAAAACATTCCAGTAAATCAAGTTGAGCTCTCATGCCTGGAATCCAGAAAAAATTAAGGAGTCCAAAGTTCCTTAAGGTTTGTACTGTTATCGGGTCATTTGCAGCATCCAAGTCTTGATATTCATGTTCTCTTTCTCTCAAGATTAAAACCATTTATTCTATTATGAATAGCTTCAAAATCATAAGAAAAACACTTAGAATTAGCCTTGTGTAAAACTTTGAGAGAAAACTAACTCAAAAACATAAACTTTTTTCTCCAACTATGCCCATCACACCTGTCGTTTAAGTGGTAGAGTGACCTAATGCACTTTTCCTTCCCTACAGTCACACTAGTCTTCTCTTCCCAGTGTGGATCAGGAAGACCTAGCAGACTTTTTAATACAAAGAGGGTGTGATGGACCTAGGGCAAAATTATAGACCCTAAAATCCTCAGAACTCTAAAAAAATGCATGAAATGAAAAATAGAAAACTGTGCAAAAGGGGAGAAAGGATAGAGCTCCTACCTAGAACTGACGACGCTAGAAATGGTCCACCAAATTAGCTGCAATCACCTGCTAAAGTTTGAGGGTAAAATGCACTTAGAGCTCATTCACAAGAGGTAAAATGAAAATGGTATTAAGAAATGTTTTTACTTTTCACTACTTATGATCAATTAATTTTTATTTTAATGTACTTTTTAATATTGTTGACCTAATGTTTACCATATGACATATAGTTTTAATTTTTTTCTTATGTTTTGAGCAAGTTAAGAGATAATTGAAGGATTTGATATAGATTTTAAGTCCAACACAGCTCATTTTGATGAAAGAGCACACTTTTATCACTTTTTTGGGCTTTGTAAACTTACAAAAGAGGAACCCCTTGGAGTCATATTTAAGCTCTTTTCAGACTCCCAAAGCATTAAAATATTTTCGAGCACTTGTATTTTCAAAATCTTTAAAGTAAATGAAAAGACGCATACCTAATGTAGGTTAACCCTTTTTCGGATTGGGATAGACTTTTTACGAAAAAGGAATACTCTAGTCAAACATGACTAAAATGTTCTCTTAAGTATCATTTTATGCCTTTACGGACTAAAGAGACTAAATTTACAAAAAGGAACCTATGGAAATTTCTTTTTCGCCTCTTTTCCAAAATCTCTAAACATGAAAACTAAGTCAAGTTACACCTTCGTTGGACTCGTAAAATCATCACATAATGTTGGACTCATCGAACATGACGGGACGGAACCACTCCTTCTCGAGGTTCATTAAGAATACTCATAGGGATTCATCCTAAGGATGAACTTATAGATCAAGCATATTTCATCCTCCTCAAGCTTGTCAACAATAAAGATGTACCACCAAAAATGCTAAGGGAAATTGGGGAAACATGGTAACTAACCTATTAATAGCAGTGAGACACTCTTGAACATGACAATCTTTCACTTCATCTCTGTCATTGCTGGGTTGGGAATTATTCTTTCCTCATTGGTTAACCACACCATATTAGAAGCCTTTGTAATCAGTTTTGAGTCAATGTTGCCAACTCCATGAAGTGTCATCGATATGTTCAAGAGAATTCCTTCAGTTGACATCTACTACAATACTCTTAAGCCTTTTTTTATGTCTGTCATTCCTGAACCAGCTCTGTATCAACATCATTCTGTCTCAAATCTTGATAGTTATTTCATTTTGTTGATGAGGAATACATTGAGGCCCTCCTATGATGGGTCACTTCCTACCGAAATCATCTCATTATCCAGGAAGTTGACTTAGAAACTCCCTTCAATACCTTGGAGCTTTCATACCTCAATGGAAAGTTTCCTCACTTTCAATGACATGTTCTCATCATTGGCCTTCGACTGGGGGATTTTGTGTGGTATTCAACTTCAACTCATTCATTCACACCACATAGATTGTACTATAGTACCTTGACATCCATTCCCATTATCAGTGGTTTCTCTCACGTCTTTTGATGGCTTACATCATTTCCTAGTAATTAGATGGAATCTACCATGTTTGAATCCAAGTCATTTATTCCCATGGTTAGACTCATACTATCAAGTGACGAGGTACAATACACTGGATCTAGTTCCATGCATCTAGGCTATGATCTTAGAATTCATACAACATTAAAAAGTATGATGACTATGATCATTCAAACAATCATCCCAGCATGGGTCCATGATTTTTCATTAGTGGACAAGACTTCTTTGATTATTACACATGTATATTGTCTTATATGCTGAGTATGGGTATGCCTCCCCCAACAATGATATCATGATGATAATATGTATTGTAATAGATGATGATCTCGACCAATTTTCCCTTGATCCAAACCTGTCACAAGGTAAATCACGTAAATCCCTAGCCATTGCTTCTAACTTTGTACTTTAGGGGGCAATCTGTTACAGGTCATTTTGTTGCATTCACTCAAATGGCCTAAAAGCTGAGATCAATTAACATCCTTAACACTTTTTCATTATCCCTTTGCAAATCCCTAAGAATCACCTCTAAAAAATGTCTTAAGTTTTTGGATCAATAAGCTCAAAAACCATGTTTTTATCCCCAGTGTACCCTGCACTTCAGTCCACTTGCAATAGTTTCAAGTCGCATAACTGGCCACCTACACTAAACAACTTAGCTTGCTCTACTTTGCGGGTGTGATGGTTCTAGAATTTTGGGAAAAGTAAAAAATATTTATGAAACCTCTCCTTCCATAATATTTTAAGGTGGTTTCAACCACTTACCATGGATAGGGATCTTTAATTCCTACTCTAGAGGTCTTATCTCTTATCCTTAGACCTTATCCTCCTTCATATGTGGATCTCAAGCCTAGAGTGGTAAATGTTAAACTACCACTTTTACCTTATAAATTCACTACCTCCCATACAGTCTAGGTTGGATTTTGGATATTACTAGTGCCCTCATGTTACTAGTTTGAGCTTACGGAATAATATTCCATTAATTAATTATGGTTGAGTTTGAAGGTTTTCTTTGTGGCAAGGAAGGACAAGACAATTAGGGAGACATCTATAAAGTCAACATATATAAATATTTGTAACTCTCTCCTTGTATCTTGTAACCATAAATGGTTGTAACAGTCTCCTTTCATTCAGTTAGAGAAACTAGAGCGACTCATTTGGAAACTACATTGTATCTTGTAAGTTTGATACTTTAACTAGAGAAAATATCTCCTCATTCAAGAAACCAAGAGAGACCCATTTTGAATATTGACTAAGGCATCCTCTCTATGACTTCTAAACCCAAAGATGGTTGTTCCTCCATAAAGAAAAATGAGTTCCTATCTTACTTTAATTTTCTAATTCTCAATCATTAAAATTATTTTTCCTCCATCACTATCCCCTTATGGACTATTTATTGTTGTCCCTACAATAAGTTCGAAATTGTTTTGTGAAAACGAAAATTAAGAATCGATGATAGAGTGTGGAAGAAGTGTTGAATAATGGTTCCCAAATATATCATTTCATTATGATGTATTTCCTAATACAAACAATTAATCTCTACAATCTTGGCATTTCCTTGGTAATGACATAGAAAATTCATGGCCTACAGTGATGGTTATGACTGGTGAGCCCAAGATACATTGAAATGTACTTCAATTTATCAACTATAGAACATAAGACTTCCAAAACATTGGCATCATGTATGAAGGCTATTCTAATGGATAAAAAAATAAATTAATTAATCTTAGAAATCCTATACAATACTATCAAATGTAACGAATGGGGCTATGATACTTAGCTTGTTGAGATGACCTATAAAGATTGAAACCAATAAAATAGAACTAATACATCTTAGGAAACTCTAAAAATATTAATACAAATAAAATCATTGATTTTTATTGGATCATTATATTGTTTGTCATCCATATCGATGCTTTTCGAATGGAAAAACTTGAGGAATTAGCTCATAGGGTTGTTCTTACTAGCAAGACCTAGTTTGGCAAATTGGGGCCTAAAATTTTTTGGGAGGAGTTTGAGGCAAGAAATAGAATGTTTGGGGGTAAACATTTGACACTTAATCATGGCATATTTTTATTCTATTCTACACTTATATTTCCAACTGCGTAAGAATCGCCTTGAGTAGAGTTCGTATGAAAAAGTTATGTGACTAGAGTGGACATCTAGAGAGAAAAAGAGATGATTTTTTCATTGTATTATCATGTTGTACGTGCACCTCTCTTCTTTGTATTTGCATCCATTTTCCATTCAGAGAGAGAGAGAAGAGCAGTGTCACCTTCTAGCTAGATTTTCTCGTGAAATGGTTTCTTAGGGTATATCTTGTGTTATTATTGTTGTGAGTGGTTTTAGTTTTATTTCTTCTCTATTTTCTACATTTTACATATTTCATGCATGAAATTGTAACTTAATAAATTAATAAGTCTAAGGAAAAGTAATTGTCATAGTATAAATTTTGGTTTTTTAAGTATAATTTTATCAAATATGTTGTGAGAAACTATCTAGTGGAATACCTGTTATAGTTTATGGATAATATTCGTAATAGAGAAGGATTGTTTATGTATATTATGGGGAGTTGCAAGGTATCTATATCGATTAAGCCAAAAATTAAAAAAACCCTAGTGATGGCTAGTCAATCTATGAATAACCTGCACGATCCTACAAAGGAGAGGCTTGAATGATTGGAAGGACAAGTTGTAGATATAAACCATAATTTGAACCTCCTCATGGTGGCCCTAACCAATAAGATTGAGTTATTATAAGTATTTTAGTGTTCTAATGCTAAGATCCAATCAAAGGGGACATAAAGAGACCGAGAAGAAACAAATAAGGAGCCAAAGAAATTATCCTATAAAGATCAACATAGTTGAATTGTCGTTAAACATTTATAGTCCCTATTCAAAATGGAATCAAAGGTTGACATAAACCCATATAAAAGTGATATTTATGCTCTAATTAGAACTTATTGGTTGGAGAAATTAGAACTTTATTTTATTGTTGGTTAGCATATAGGAAGAACAAAAGTTTTTTTTTACTCTGCTAAAATTAGAGGGGCATGCTCTAACGTGGTGGGAAAGACACATGGATACCTTGAGGTTGGAGGGACATCTTCCACTAACTAATTTGGAGGATTTCAAAACCCTAATAAGTCACAAATTTACCCTATCAGGTATGTAGAGGACCATTCGATTTGATGGAATTACTTCAAGCAAAACAAGGGCGTAGTGAATAGGAGTGCACACTAAATTAAAAAATAATGGCCTAATGTTAGGTATCTCACCAAATAAGCAAGTGTTCCCCTCAACTATTTGGATTATCCACACAACCGTCTACAAAATCAAGTGATGGTGTTCAAACCTAGATTAGTAGAAAAGGCTTGTGCATAGGCATATTACCTAATGGGAATAGGCCAGAAGAGAGGGAGATCTAATGGGTCAAAGTAGATGGAGCACTAGGATGTGTTTAGGGAGGGGAAGAAGAAGTGGAAATGGGTAAGGGATAAAAATATGGTATCCATAGCACATTAGTGAAAAGATTGTAGGAGCCACTAGAACCATTATAACAGTTATGATCATATACACGAGAAGTGTTGAAAGTTGCATTTAGAGCTTAATTCAAAGAATATAAAGAAAGAAACAAATAAGAACCAAATGGACATTGATTCATGAAACCACCGCTAAGTTTAGAAATATAGACATAATGATGTTCAAACCTAGATCAGTGAACAAGGATTGTGTACATGCATTGAACCTGGAGAAAATAGGAAAAATAAAAGGGAAATCTAGTGGGTTGAGTTAGAAGGAGCATCAGGATGCTTCTTAGGAGGGGAAAAAGAAGTGGAAAGGGAGAATATAAATAGATGATAGCGACATCACACTAGTGAAAATATCCTGGCAACCACTAGAACCACTATAACATTAATGGCCATATAGAGGAGAAGTGTTGGAAGTTGCATCTAGATCTTACCTCAAAGAACAAAAGGAAATATGAAAATAATAAGAACCTCATAGCCATTGATTTAAGCAACCAAGTTGAAATAATATTGGACGTGGATGAGAAGATCATCTATACATCAATAAAAAAGAGTTGAATATGAGTAACCTCTAGCAACAGGAAAGGAATGAAAATACTAGACTCTTCCATATAAAGATACATGTCAAGAAGGCAAAGATTGATGCTCTATTCAACTTAGGATCACATAAAAATATCATCATAGAAGATATGGTCAAAGAATTAGGATAGGAAGTTTGTGATCATCCAATCCCATATCCATTGGGATGGATAAATAAGGATGTGGAAATAAAGGTAACCAAAGAGCCCAATATTAGATTTTCTATAAGTGCTAATTTTATTAATGAATTAGAAATAGATGTAATTCCCCTTGATATATGTGGAGCGGTGTTTGGAAGTCCTTATTATATGTACATCGGGTATGAAATGTTCATGTGAAGGTCCAACCAATATTTCCTCATCAATGATTGAAAATCATTCACCCTTGATGCACATAAGGGAAAGTAAAAAAAATTGTTGGTAAGTGCCAAGCAAGCAAGGAAATTGATTATTTATAAGTGTTTTTTACCTTTCTTAAGAGAAAAGAAACCTATATAAGTTAGTGAAAAAAAAGTCATCCCTGGAGGGGTATACTAAGAAAAATAAACAACAACTAGAAAGGTTTATATAGGAATACAAGGATGTGTTACAGGATCCTAAAGGGATACCACCCAAGAGGGGAATGGAGCATGAGATCTAGAAATTGATGGACTCCCCATTGCCAAACATTACACTATATAGGAAATTCATTATAGAAGTAATTGAGGTGAAGAAGCAATTGTAGTAGCTACTGGAACGATATGTCACTCAACCAAGAACCTCACCATGTTGGTCACTCATCATAATTGTTCCAAATAAGGATGGTACATGGTGGATCTGCATATATTATAGGGTTTTAAGCGAAATTACACTCAAGAATAGGTACCTCCTTCATAAGATAGATGGCTTGTTGGATCAGTTGTAGCAAGTCAAATACTTCACAAGATCGACTTAAAGTCTAGATATCACCAAGTTTGAGTTAGAGAAAAGGATACCTGGAAGACAACCTTCAAAACTAGAAAAGGTTGTATAAGTAGATAGTAATGTTGTTTGGCCTACATAATGAAAAAACTAATTTTATGAGTTATTTTATTTTATTTTGGCGTGTGATTGATCTATCTAAAATCTACAAAAAGTAATGACATTCTCATAATATTTTTTCCATAGTGAATTATCATAGTTACAAACTTATAATTTATAATTCAAGTTAAGAAAACTCACTGCAAATAATAAAATTACTTGGGAGTACATTTCCCTTTTCTATGACCCCATGTTGGATTCACAATTCTATTTTAAAACTACACAAATAAATGGAATTCCCATAATAAATTTTCCACAATGAATTATTGTAGTTACAAAATTATACTTAATTAAAGGCAACAAGAATCACCACAAATGATAAAATCAATGTGACGGTCTTTCCCTTGTCCATAAGCCATGTTGGATTCACAATTATATTGAAAGGGATGAACCAATATAATGACAATTTTTACTCATTTAAACATTCAAACACCATAAATCATCAATCTCATAAACTAAACAAGTAACACAAGATATATGTGGAAACGATTACAAGAGAAAACCATAAAAATTCTTTTAATTAATTTGTATTTGTAGGTACCAACCTATTGTTACATCAATTTGTAGGAACCAACATACAATAGACACCAATGCCCACTTATTTATAGGAAGCAACCTATAGGAGACACAAATACCCTCTTATTTGTGGGCTCTAACCTATTAGATACACCAATCTCCATTGTCTTGTAAGAACCAACATACAAGAGAGACAAATCACCTTTGCTAATTTGTAGGCATCAACCTACAAGACATACTAATCCCATTTATTATTTGATAAGGAACTTGTCCTTTCTTACTCAGTCTTCTCCTTGTTGCATCTCAACAATATCCTCCTTTCTATTATAGCTTTGCAACTTCTTCACAACTGAAAAACTCTATTTTTTTTTTAGAAACACTCTTTATTGTATAGTACTCGTCTTATATGTGAAAGTATCATTTTTATACACGAATGCTCTAGTCTCATGCCATGTACTCATATCACACACCACTATAAGCCACTCTCACACTTTACTGTGGATCATTGTCACTTTGTCCACCTAATTTTACACTTCCTTGGAGACCATACTCACTCTTCTTGAAGTTAACACACCTCTTGTACCAAAACTAATTGTAGCAAACCTCTACATTCCAATCACCAACAATATGATTTCCTCTCTCAACTATATCATTTATAGATTCTTCCTTCATCCCCAGCTTGGCCTTTTTGCTAATGGATCTTGGCTTTGTGCCACCTCCTCCGCTTATGAAATAATTTTAGAGCTCCCATTTGTCCAACCTCATTCAAATATTTGACCAAGTTATTACACAAGTTGTCTTACTTATTCTTTATTCTTCCTTCCATCCAACCTTAGAAACCCGAGATTCTAAAGTTGGATAATGTATGTGTAAAAACTCACATTCAAACTATATCAAGAATTTAGGAAATAATTAGGAATTTGGGGAATACTTGAGAAACCTTTAACACTAATGAACCTTGAAAAAAATTAGTTTCTTTGGGCCTATGCCAAGAAAATTTTGTATTAGGAGTCATTCATCATTCTATCCCTCGATATTGTCCGCTAACAAATAGAAGGCCATTAGATAATCGGGATATTATATTATCTATACACCATTCCTTTGTAAAAATTACCAAGGGATTATGATGATCTAGAGGAGTTTGGCCCTTAGTAACTACATGACAAACCCTAATTACCATAATTTCCATACCATATGACCATGATCTAAACATTATTGAGTGATCAAGAATTATTTTGCAACACTCCACTATGGGATTTCGAGTCTTTGAGGGCATAATGACACCAAACATTTTTTCATTTGTTGGAAATTTGTTCTATCTCCTAAGATTCTCAAATTATGGATCTGAAACTATTGGATGATGAAATATCAAAACACCACTTCAGGATTCCAAGACTTCAAGGCCCACCTAACCTGCTACCTCATTCTTTTGATAACCAATCATAGTCCAATGTATATCTAATGATGGCATATCCTCTACCATGTGGCTCTATTGACACATCCATATTTCACATAACTTTAGATAGCTATTCATCCAAAAACACTAAATTAGAGTCACATGTCTTGGACTACCACATCGCCTTGTCTACCTAGCACACCATTTCTGCATGTTGTCCCTCTCCAACTAGCATATCTTGGGCATTAGGTTATGAGGGAATCTTGTGACTTTTGTATATTGTATGTTCCAATGGCTCGATTAGGATTTTATACCTTAGGTGTTATATCTTAGCACTTTGTGACCAATATCTTAACCAGGAGCCATTCATCTCAGTTATAAGATAAATCTACTAGCTCTTGAACATTTGAACATCTAATTTTTCAGGGCTCTAGGGATCTTAGCCCTCATGAACTAATTCTTATTCTCTCTATGAATGGAGGCATGAATAGGAGCCAACAATCTTGGATTTCAAAGAAATATATTTACATTAGCTTTGAAAACATATTAGAAATGACATTCTGGGGGGTTCTTGCCTCATGGGCGCCAATCCTTTATTGCCCCATGACTGTGAGCTTGACCAAGGACCATGACTATCAGATATCAGTGAAATCCATTAATGTTTTCCTTGAAAACCTTCTAATATATGATCATTTGATAGACAAACCAAAACTTGATGGTAACCTTTCCATCCATTAACTAATGATGGACCTATCACATCTAGTCATTAATGCAACATCAATATAAACTAGTTTCATATCACCTCAACCAATTTTCGGGGGGTTTATGGTGACTTTGGAAACTAGAAGGGAGGGGGGGAAACCATTTCATGGAATTCCATGTATCTTTAGTGGTTTTACTTCCTAATTTCATTTTAGACACCACAACCTCCCTTTGCATGGTTAAGAATTAAGCACGTTGGAACCCCGACACATAAATAAGGATCATTGATCTAATCCAACTATGTTTATCTACATCAATTTCAATTTTGTTCCTTAATCAACAATTTTCCTTATTCATACAAATTCACTCCCTTGGTATAAAAATCAAAGACAACTCACAATACCTACTCCCCTTGGAATTTATGATCCAAGCTACTATGCACTACTCCAACTATGCTCCCCATGGCATTGACATCAATGTTGATACATTTTCCAGCAATATCCCCCTTTCACATTGATGGCAACACCCAAATTTGAGCTCTACATTTGAGCTATGTTGCTAAATTATGGGGGCTTGAGGACTCTTAGCCCCTTGGTGTTAACTATTAAGCTCCCTATGAATGGAGGCATGACCAAGAGATTACCATCTCATATATAAAAATATCTATCAAAAATAGATTTGAAAAACATTTAATACATGACATTATAGGGGTGCTTAGCTATTGAGTGTCAATCCTTCAACATCTTCTGACCAGGAGCTCGAAAATTGGCTATGACTATCAGATACTATAAAAATTTATTAATTTTTTTCATGAACACCATATGATGTTAAATGATTCGATATACAAACCAACATTTAATGGTAACATTTCCATACATTAACTAATGATGGACCTACCACATCTAGCCCCACCAATGCCACATCACTCTAAACTGGTTTCATATCACCTTAAGCAGTTTTAGGAGGGATTGATAATGGTTTTTGGCAAGGAGGGGGATGGGAAAATCCTTTTTGTTGAAGGTTCCAAAACCGTGAACATTTAGGGGATATCCCCAATATGAAGCCCCAACTAGACCTCACACCGTTTGGAATAGGATTCCCAATAGTGGGTGGTAATGTTATGCCTTGACTATGAAAATGCACATAGTGAAGTACAGTAACTTCAGTGAGAGCAAGTGTGTGACCCTGCATAAATTAAAGTGTGGTGCATGAAGGTTCCAACACACAAAGGGGAAAGGAAGTGTGTCCCTTGGAAGACTGTAATAGTACACAGCTTGAAAGGAACACACAAGCCTTGGAAGCATAATGACATCACAAGCTAAGATGTGGAATAGTCCACACGTAAAAGTGATGAATTAATACAATAACACGCATTCAACAAGATTCTAAAAAATGCAAATTAAATAGTTCATAAGAATAAGCATAAGTTAAATAATATAAATTGCAAATAAAACAAGAATACTCCTACTATACTCACAACATATGCCTGAAAGCGTGTTGGCTCTGATTTTATTATTATAAGTGAAATTTCCATTCATACATACATCATTGACAGACCACTAGCCTTGATAGTGGAACATTAAAGTCAAGAACACCTACTCCTCCAATGAAGTATAAGTCTCACTCTATGCTACGAAGAAGCCAAGGCTCTTCACAATACTCCCAAGCTCCTTCTAAGTCTAATCCTAGCAAAAATATTTGATCTAAAAATCCCTTTAGATGAGTTATGAGGTTCTATTTAGAACAAGAGCGGGTGACTCTTCAACTCCTGTTTGTGACATTTAGACTACCCTCATGAGTCTTCCACTGAATCTTTACAAAATGGATCATTACATTACATCATGACTCTTCATATTCCAATATTAACACTTACATAATTACAAATAATATTACATTTTACACTTGTACCCATATAAGACAAAATAGGGTAGAGATAACTTGATAGCCTAACAAGACACAACACTGTGATGCTTCATTTTTTAAGAACTCCTGTTGGAAATAATACTGAGAGGGGGGGTGAATCAGTATTATCAAATTCTTTTCAATATATCTTCCTTATTTATACTTTGAATAATTCTTCAAATATTGATCATTACTTTGTATGTCAGAATCATAAAATAATGAGCAGGAACAAGAAAAGCAAATAGTCACACAAAAGAACACCAGATATAAGGTGGAAACCCAATGTGGGTGAAAACCACCTGTTGCAATATGTCTCTATCTTCTTTTAATAAGAAACTCCTTTTACAATGATTTTGTACTGGTGTAGTCCTTTACCAGTACGCAGGCTACAACCTGCAGAGAGCTACAACTCTCTCTCTCGTTTTCCAGTCTCTCCTGGAAGGGAGCTACAACCCCCTACTTCTTTTCTTTCAAGGACCACTTTTCATTAATTTTTAGACTGGATCCAAGAACATCAAAAACCCATCAACTACACTTGCATCATCAATCTCTGATTTCACCAAAGCCAACCCGCATACAGATCTGCAAATATTTCCTTATAACTTTGCAGTTGTTACATCAGACATACCCAGATCATAACATGTGTAAAATAAAACATGCATCAATAATTCAGACCCAGATTATTAGATTTATAGATCAAGCATATGCCACATATCACAGATCAAAATCATATAGAGATACCACTATTCCAGCCTTAAGATTTTGACCCATCAATAGAACTTATCCTTCTCCTTACGCTTAGGTTCCTTCTTCATTCAGATCCAGATCTGCACCATAACCCAATCACAATATTCCAGATCTAGCACTTTATCAGATATTCGATAATTCAGAAGATGCTTTGCCAAATGATCTCCTTCCTCTTTTATAGCCTTAGTCCTTTCTCAATACCACGGTCCAAAACCATAATAACACAATACCACAGACTCAATACTTGGGATCAACACTTTTGGATGCAATACCACGGACCAAAACCATAGGATCAAAAACTGTCGGACTAATACCATGAACCAACCATGAAAGTGCGTGAGATCAACACTTTTGGATGCAATACCACGGACCAAAACCATATGATCAAAAACTGTCGGACTAATACCATGAACCAACCATGAAAGTGCGTGAGATCAACACTTTTGATGAGGTACCATGGTCCAAAACCATAGGTTCAAATACCAAGGACTAACTACCATGGACCAAAGGTAAGTTCTCCAACATATGCACACTTTTGACGAGGTACCATGGTCCAAAACCATAGGTTCAAATACCAAGGACTAACTACCATGGACCAAAGGTAAGTTCTCCAACATATACGCGCTTTTCCTTGCATGAAAGTGCGTGAACTTTTTCTCTACATGAAATAAACTTTTCTCTGCATAAAAGTGTGTGAACGTTTCTCTACATGAAATAAACTTTTCTCTGCATAAAATTGCATGAACTTTTCTCTACATGAAATAAACTTTTATCTGCATAAAAGTGCGTGAACTTTTCTCTACATGAAATAAACTTTTCTTTGCATATAAGTGCGTGAAATTTTCTCTACACTATAATTTATTATCTGAGATGAGTGGGTTGCCATCAAGTACAACATATGTATCATAATGACAACAATCTCCCCCTTTGGACTTGATGGCAACAACAACCAATCACTCTCCCCCTTTGACATCAAGGGCGAAGGGTTATGCTCCCCCTAAGAACATGCTCCCCCTGACTATAAACCAGATCTGCAAAGAAGAACCATAATCCATGACCATGAAAGAGATAGAGACGTATTGCAGCAATATTCAGACCAACATCCATGATCTCCTTCTGTACTTCCTCCATAATGCCAACAATGCATGATATGCTCCCCCTGAACCTGTGCCATTCGATTTTTGACCAATCCGCAACCTAGCACATGTACGCATATACTTCAGATGAACCTTGCGTACAACCAACAATCATAAGAGATTCAACAACAAGATGATGCATCAACAACCCCCAGCTTTTTCCTGAGGTATTCAAAGGTCTCCCTAGGCAATGGTTTGGTGAGTATATCAGCAACCTGTTCCTTAGAAGGAACATACTCCAACTTGACCTTTTGTTCAAGCACTTGTTCCCGGAGAAAGTGATACTTGATTGGTATGTGCTTGGTTTTTGAATGCATGACTGGGTTCTTTGAAATGCTGATTGCACTTGTATTATCACATAAGATGGAGATGGGTGGTGTACAAGTTATTTGAAAATCCTGCAAGGTCTGCATCATCCAAAGGAGTTGAGTGCAGCAAGATGCAGCAGCAACATATTCTGCTTCAGCTGTAGACAAGGCAATCGAACTCTGTTTCTTGCTGAACCAAGATACTAATCTGGAACCCATAAAGAATGCACCACCACTTGTGCTTTTCCTGTCATCCACGTTTCCGGCCCAATCTACATCTGTATAAGCATGAAGTGTGAGATCTGTATCTCTAGGATACCATAAGCCATAGTTTTGAGTCCCTTGAAGATATTTGAAGATTCTCTTCACTACCTGAAGATGAGTTTCCTTTGGATTTGCCTGAAATCTTCCAACTATTCCTACTGCATGCATGATGTCTGGTCGGGTACCTGTCAAATAAAGTAGACTTCCAATCATAGTTCTGTAAGTTGGTTGATGCACTGCTACTGATTCATCATTTGCACTGAGGTTACATCCTGTGACCATGGGTGTACATACTTGTTATAGACATTTTTGTGCCTCGCGTCAAGGAGCAGGAAATGTCGATAATTACAGGGATCCTCAGTCCCTAAACATGTTGTTCTTACCCCTAAAAGAACAAGGTCATCAATCAACAGCACTTCCAATCAGTTCTCCACCTGAAAACACTTCAGAACAGGCTTATTTTGGATCATGTCAGCTGCTTAACTAAGCTTCTGCGCTGTATTGCAACTGTCCCACTCTGTACCTGCGCTGGAAGTCAAAAGCAATGAAGGCTACCTGCGCTGGGCGAGATTGGCCAAGTGGCACAGTCCTCCTGCAAGGTGTCAATTGCCCAGGAAGCTTCCAAACTGACACTTGGTTCATCAGATTCGCCTTGTGATGAGTAAGAGGTACTTGATCACCATGTGTAACCAAGGATCTCCAAGTGGACTCAAGAACTGAAGATTAACTGAAGAGGGAGAGGACACAAGGCAGCTTCATGTCAGTCTCAAGCTGACTCATCCTTTCTTCTTCTCTCCTATATATAGAGCTCTTCTATGAGGTCTAAGGAGGCTGGAATTTGGTATAAGCAAGGAGGTGCTGTTGGTATACTGCCAGGATTATTGGGTGATTGTTTTACTAGAGGTGAAGAAGAGAGTTCTTGCTGCCGAGGAGGTGCTGCTGGATTGGGGCCAACATCATTGGTTGTAACTTCCTCTGGAACCCTGTTACTTTCTATCAATAAAGTTTGCATGTTCTTCTATATACTTGTTTTACATAGATGCTTTTGTGTTTACATGTATATTTGATGCAACCTAATCCATGCTTCAATTATGATTGCTTGTATCTCGTAGTTCGCTCCCTTTTGTTGTGCAGATTCTGTGTGTAGCTGGATCGGCTTGGAGAGTAAAGAGCTGGGAACGGGATACAAAGCGAGAAGGACAAGGATCGACTAAGCGCAAGACACCAGGTTGGTTGATCCTCTTTCTATTCTCTCTGTGCTTTCATAAAGATGAACATGAAAACTTTGTCATTCAGTTGTTGCTAAAGTCTGTCACCTTTAGAAAGGGTTAGTGTCATCCGCATCGGATACTTTTCCCCACAACAAACTGGCGACTCCGCTGGGGAGATCCTAGTATCTTGTTGTTGTAGTATTTTGCTATTCATTTCTTGAAGAAAGGAGTACCGAATCGAAAAGCTTTTGACTCTATCAAAAGCGAAGTAGAGGGTTTTGCTACTCTTGCTCCTTTGCTGAGCAAATTCAAGATTTAAAGAGCTAATCTACAGATGAATCCTTACTCTTAGTGATAGATCTTTATCCTCTTGATCATCCCTTAGCCTGTACTTAACCCATAGCATTTTATTTCAGTCAAAACAGTACATTTTTGAGCTTTTTATGACCCGGAATTCTTAGCAGACGTAACTCTCGTAAGTCAGTGCAGGCTGTCCACAGGCAGTCTGCATTACAGCGCAGGTGCTCCCTTCGGGAACTGCGCTGAGAGTGAAACTGGCAGACCAGTGCCTGCGCTGGTCCAGTTGGCCTTAGTCTAGCTCAGCTCTTCCTTTGTGTCTTGGCCCTGTTTACACTTGTTTTTGGCTGATTGCTTGCTGGTTATTGTATTTGCTGTAGACCACTTCTCCTTGACATTATTCCGCCTCAGTTGTGTGATGAAATTGTAAACGTTCTTTCAGTATTTCTTGTTTCAGTTACAATTTCCCATTGTGAAAAGCGAACCTAGTAGCTGTGGCCTCTTAGATTGCGATCTTATGAGTTAGTGTTATTGCTGTTCATAGCTGTTTTGGATTGGTTTGCTTCTCACTTTATGGTTTGAATCTATACTTTTCCTGTATTTAAAACAAGTCTTTCATAAGGTGTTCTTTTGATTGTGGACAAGCTTGTTTATTTTTACTTGAAAGTTGATTCAAAAATCATACAACAGTTTCCTTTTGTTAAGCATCAACATTAAGGATAACGAAAAGAAATACATGCATTGTGCATTTTGCATTTGACTGTATGCTTGACGATTTAGGAAAATGTGCATCTTAGTGTGTGTTCTTTGATCTATGGAAAAAGTTGTGTCTTGCTCTTTCCTCAAGTAGATTAAGGTTTTCAAAGTTGAAAGATTGAAAAGATTTTGCTTCTCATTCTTAGATTGCATATAGGAAGTTGTATATATACATCTCGTGGCGAACCTGAAAGGAAAACTGTTAAGGAAGATCAACATTAAAATAAACTCAATTTACATAACAACGCTTTGGAATTTAACGCAAACATCTAGAGGTCTAGGTAGAGACGTGTTCCGGCGTCGTTAAACATAGTGACTGTCGATCTCTACGAAGGTGGGTGATTCCTCCTGAGAGTCGGTGGCACTAACACGGATTTGAGCTCCCGCGTACCGTCGCGTATATTGGGAGACCCCTCTAGGCTTTTATCCTTTATCCTTAGGAAACCGTGTCGGCCGCCCTACTGATCGCGATGCAGTGAACACAGCATTCACGAAGATCGACCACCCGTACCGTAAAATGTATTCTGTGGTTTCGCGAAAGGTTTGGCACACCCTCTGCCTAGATCTCCAGAGCAGTTTCTTTTGGCCCTTTTCAAACTCTATAACTGAAAAGGTCCAACCGAGCATTTGTCACTTCGGGCTCGTTAATACATCGAAGGCGACTAGAGTCATCTTTAGCTTTTTCTCGACTCTTAAAACATGAAAAAGCAAGTTTGTGTCTAAAAGCGTCGTAAATAAAACTTATTTTAAAGCGGAACATAATCACCTGTTATTCCCACGTTGATCTTTCAGTTGAAAAGTATGGAACCCACCAACCAAGGAAGTAACCTTGGCGGAAGTCCAAATCCCTTCTCCTCTTGGGGAGATGTTGGTGTGCCTCATATGGCTACATTGTCACTTCCAGGATTGACAATCGGCCTTCCTGTTTGGCTCTTTTCAACTAATGTTGTCCAAATCGCCACTAATCCTGAGCAGTCGAATCAACTGTCAGAACAATCTAGAACTACCCCCCAGCCTTCTACCTCTTGTGATACTTCCTCTGATCCTTCATCTTCGCAGGGTAGAGCTGGCAAAAGTCAGCCTCCCAAGGAGAAGAAGGAAAAGAAGAAGAAAGGGAAGAAGCAGAAGGAGCCTCTGGCGAAGGCGACTGGGGGCAAGCAGAAGAAAACTGACAAAAACCCACACACTGCACCGACCGGGCCTAAATCGCCATGTGTCATTTGCAAAGGGATCCATTTCCATCGTGATTGTCCTTGTATTCCCCGGATACTAAGGGACTGGTCCCCGAGGTTGCACAATCCGGTAGCATCAACCTCTGGTTGTCAAGTTGATTGCATTCCCTCAACTAGCGAGAGTGAAGGACGAAGAAGGGGACCAAGATCACCCTGTCTATTGTGTGAAGGTCACCATGCCATCCACAAATGTCCATTCTTAGATGAGGCAAAGAGAGTTTTGGAAGATCGTCCGGTGTCACCGGTGCAACTTCCGCCTGGATACCGAAAACTCGCGCCTAATCCCTCGATAGTTGAAAATCCAGTTGAACCACTCAAGTGGTCAGCTGATGTGTCAGTCATTGAGAATGAACCTACCGAATCTAGACCAGACGAAAGTCTAAAGGTCGAAAGGGCAGTTGACCCGGTTCTTCCTTCAAAGGTTCTATCGTCCAATGACTCCGTCATTGAAGACCCGTCTTCAAATGACACCGTCACCGAAGTGTCGTCTTCATGTGACACCCTCACTGATGAGAACAAGGATGACACCATCCAGGTTCTCTTTATCAGCACCGACTCCGACGAGCATCCGGGCAATGCGCCCATTCCTTTATCGCAGGAAGGAACATCATCTGAGTCGTATCCGGCCGTATATTCGGTCCCACCACCAAGCAACCTGGTTGTATCCTTTGATTGGAATCAACTAGGCAGACCCCGGTTACCAGCCAGTACACCATTTAGAATCATTGTCCAGATCTATAGAATGGTTATGGCTGGTACTATCATTGATGAAGGGGCGTCTGTGAGTATCCTTTCCTCTATTGCTTGGAAAGCACTGGGTTCCCCAGCGCTTTTACCTGAGTTGAGAAATCTCTCAGGTTTTGATAAAGGAACCAGTCGACCATCAGGAATCCTCCCCGATGTACCTGTTACATTGAAGGGGAAGACCGTCAGGATGAACGTGTTGGTAGTTCAAGGACCCTTGGATTATAACCTACTCCTTGGACGCGACTATATTTATTGCATGGGAGCGATAGTCTCCTCACTCTTTAGAGTAATGTGTTTTCCACACGAAGGAAGGGTGGTCAAGCTCGTAGACCAGCTTTCATTTCCGGGATCTCGCATCGCAAATAGTCAAATACCAATCCTAAATGGTCTGTTCACTCAAGATTCGCCTCCGCCCCCAGTCCTCCTTCCCGATGAGCGCGAGTAATTCGGAAAGAAAGACTAGGACCCAGGGGGCATGCACCCTGGTCTGCTTCGGGCAGAAGAAACTCCGGGTATAAGGAAGAATTTCCGCAGGAGAACATGACTAGTCCGTACCCCGTCCGAAGGAAGTGGGGTTGTTCTAGAATAATGATCTTTTGTTAAAGTTATGTGTTTGGGAATCATTCACCTTTGTCTAAAAAAGTGGGCAATGCCCAAGTAGGAATTCCCTTATCGTAACAAGTAGTCACCATCTTTAAATTCAAGCCTCGCCCATCGAAACATATGTTTTGAAGGATAAGCAGGGGCAGTAAACTAAGAAGGAGACCGTATTGTTGTGACAGAGGGTAACCATCTTTGGACAACCCAATGATAGACACCGCCGAAGAAAGAGATTGATTTGCGGCAGCGAATAGAACCACTCTTCGGATAATAAGAAAGAGGCAAGCCTCCCTCGATAATACCAATGTTTTATCTTTGAGTAGTGTTCTTCTATTGTCACAATAGCTGTTTGTTAAAAGTGGGCCGACAGGAAGTCTGAGTACTGCGTAAGACCCCTTAAAATAACGAGAAGACAAGTATCGTTAGCATTAGATTAGCAAGATGACAAATAACTGTGAACACCCAAAGAAAAGCAGAAGTAGGAGAGAGGAGGGGCAACCTCGAAATTCTATCCTATACCTGGGGGCATGCAAACTTTCTAGAATGCAAGCTAGGGGCGGTTATTTATCTGGTTTTAAGATTAGCCGTTTCCAAACTTGCATGAAAGAAAGCCTGTGGGGCAGAAGTAAAATTTGCCAAAATAAGAGCATAGTTGTAGTAAGGCATAAGCTCTATAAAAATTGGTCCTTATAGGAGGCATTCTTATGACTGGTATATCGAGCAGTTTTAGCATATAGTTCATGCTCGTTAAAAAATAAACGCGAAACTCGAGCAGTTTTAGGCCTGAATTTATGCTCGTTAAAAAATAAAAAAGTGTGAGCAAATGTTTCCCCCAGAGTTCAAGCTCATGGAAAAAATGAACCGGTAAATAACCTTTTGATCGTAAATTCATTAGCCATAAGAACCTTGATCGTGTTTTCATCCACCACCTCCACCGTTCATTTGGCCGATCATTCACTTCCATTGGTGTGTTTACCTCTTTTGAGAAACAGCTGCGAAGAGTGATTTCACCTAGCCATCCTTGTGACACTGCCGTGATTGGAAATTCCAACCTGCACCTGGAATCTGTAGCTATCCCTGTTTATCACTCGTTCCTCAAAAGACGAGTCTTCTTTCAGCTCTTTTCACTGACTCGTAAAATATGAAAAGTTTGCCGAGTTTTGGCCTTCCAGCTCGTTAAAATGACCGGAACGCTATCCCTCCTCTAAATTTTAATCTTTTTGGACTTGAGGGATTATTGCACAAAAGGATCGAGCGCTTGCCTGGTTCAGCTCGTTAAAAATACCGAACAACCATCCCTTCTGTATTGTTTTATACTTTTTCGGACTTAAGGGATTAGCTGACGAAAAAGGAATTATGGAGTTGACTTTCTGTACCTTTTTAGACTCTCTAAAAATGAAAAGGACCGAGTTTTCCTTGTCGTTAGACTCGTTAAAATAAATTAAATAGCGACAAACTTGTCTTTAGACGAGAACGAGTTTCCCTATCGCTAGGCTCGTTAAATCTTAGCGATGGGCTTGCCCGAAGGGCAGGTTATAGAACAAGCATATGTTATCCTCCTCAAGCTTGGCAAAAATAAAGAGGTACTGGTCAGAAATGATTGGGGAAAAATTGGGAGAACATCAAAGTTTAGAGGTAGCAAGTCACTCTTGAACATGACACTTTTCCTCCGTATCACATCGGGTTGGGTTGTCTCATTCACCGGTTTCATCACCATGGTCCTCGCCACACCATCCATTCGGGGTAATGCTACCGATCCATCGCATCAGTGTCATTATATGTTCAAGAGGGGTCATTCAGAAAGTGTCAACCGTATCCCATCCACTACCATACATTATCCTTCATCCATTTCACGATCGCCACCCTGAATCATATGTCACAGTTTGTTTCCACCTCCACTAAATCATTAGCTCCGTTCCGTGTCATTGATGTGGGATTCATTAAGGCCCTCCTTTGACGGATCGCTTCTTGTCGACATCAGCTCATTATCCAAGAAGTCGATCTAGGAACACCCCCATCAGTACTTTGAAGCTTGCATGCCTCAATGGCAAGTTTCTCACTTCCGGCGACAGGTATACATCAATGACCTTCGACCAGAAGATTTTGCGTGGCGTTCGACGCCAAGTCCTTTATTCACGCCACGTGAATTGTACTGCCGTACCTTGAGGGTCATCGTCCTTATTGGTGATTCCTCTCGCGCTTGTTAACGGTTTTCATTATTGACCGGTAATCAAGCGATGTCTTTCCATGTTCGACTTCAGCGTAATTCTCACATGGATCGACTTGTACTTAGAGTGAAGATCGAACGAGTTTGAAGACCCCGGATCTAGTTTCATCCATCCGGGCTGCGATATATATTCAGGAAATATAAAAGCATTTACCATGTACATCATTGCAGCAGATGATCATCCTCCTCAAAGGATGATAATTTTAGCGGAAGATTATCAGTCTGTCTTCAGACGATCGTCTGTCATGTGTACCAAAATGTATTTATAGAAAGCTGAGCATGGGAATACCCGCCTCAGCTAGATCATGAAAATAATGATGAATGAAAGATAATGTATTGTATTGTATTGTATTACAGGGCACTCTCCTCAGCACTGGAACGAACTTCGGACCCTCTAGCTAAAGCATTTCACCCGATTAACGGCCTCATACTTTAGGGGGCAACTGTTATAGACATTTTTGTGCCTCGCGTCAAGGAGCAGGAAATGTCGATAATTACAGGGATCCTCAGTCCCTAAACATGTTGTTCTTACCCCTAAAAGAACAAGGTCATCAATCAACAGCACTTCCAATCAGTTCTCCACCTGAAAACACTTCAGAACAGGCTTATTTTGGATCATGTCAGCTGCTTAACTAAGCTTCTGCGCTGTATTGCAACTGTCCCACTCTGTACCTGCGCTGGAAGTCAAAAGCAATGAAGGCTACCTGCGCTGGGCGAGATTGGCCAAGTGGCACAGTCCTCCTGCAAGGTGTCAATTGCCCAGGAAGCTTCCAAACTGACACTTGGTTCATCAGATTCGCCTTGTGATGAGTAAGAGGTACTTGATCACCATGTGTAACCAAGGATCTCCAAGTGGACTCAAGAACTGAAGATTAACTGAAGAGGGAGAGGACACAAGGCAGCTTCATGTCAGTCTCAAGCTGACTCATCCTTTCTTCTTCTCTCCTATATATAGAGCTCTTCTATGAGGTCTAAGGAGGCTGGAATTTGGTATAAGCAAGGAGGTGTTGTTGGTATACTGCCAGGATTATTGGGTGATTGTTTTACTAGAGGTGAAGAAGAGAGTTCTTGCTGCCGAGGAGGTGCTGCTGGATTGGGGCCAACATCATTGGTTGTAACTTCCTCTAGAACCCTGTTACTTTCTATCAATAAAGTTTGCATGTTCTTCTATATACTTGTTTTACATAGATGCTTTTGTGTTTACATGTATATTTGATGCAACCTAATCCATGCTTCAATTATGATTGCTTGTATCTCGTAGTTCGCTCCCTTTTGTTGTGCAGATTCTGTGTGTAGCTGGATCGGCTTGGAGAGTAAAGAGCTGGGAACGGGATACAAAGCGAGAAGGACAAGGATCGACTAAGCGCAAGACACCAGGTTGGTTGATCCTCTTTCTATTCTCTCTGTGCTTTCATAAAGATGAACATGAAAACTTTGTCATTCAGTTGTTGCTAAAGTCTGTCACCTTTAGAAAGGGTTAGTGTCATCCGCATCGGATACTTTTCCCCACAACAATACTGGTTTTGCTTCTTCTATACCATATTTCTTCAAAATCTTCTTGAGATACTTGGTTTGAGACAAGAAGATCCCTCCTTCATTTTGTTGGATTTGCAAACCAAGAAAATATGTCAATTCTCCAAGCAAGGACATTTCGAATTCTTTCTGCATCACCAAGGCAAAGCTTTGACTCATAGATTCTTCATTGCTGCCAAAGATAATGTCGTCTACATACACAACAAGTATTAGCAATTTGTCATTTTCAATTTTTATATAAAGATTGCTATCTGCTGATCCTTTTGAAAAACCTTGTTGATGAAGATATTTGTCCAAACGATAGTACCAAGCCCTTGGAGCTTGTTTAAGACAATAGAGAGCCTTTTTCAATCTGCATACAAGATTTGGATCATTTCCAAGAATGAAACCATCTGGCTGCTCAATGTATACTTCTTCTTCTAAGTCTCCATTCAGAAAGGCTGATTTCACGTCCATTTTAAATACTTTTAACTTTTGAAAGCTTGAGAGAGCAAGGAACATTCGGATGGCCTCAAGTCTTGCAACAGGAGCAAAAGTTTCCTCAAAATCTATTCCTTCTTGTTGTGCATACCCTTTACAGACAAGTCTTGCCTTGTTTCTAATTACTTCCCCATTTTCATTCAACTTATTTTTGAAGACCCATTTTGTCCCTATAACATTCTTATCCTTTGGTCTAGGAACCAACTCCCAAGTGTTGTTCTTTTCAATCTGCTCAAGTTCTTCATCCATTGCTTTGACCCAACATTCATCTTTGCATGCCTCTTTTACATTTTGTGGTTCAGTGGAGGAGAGTAATGCCAAATAGCTTGAAGCTTCTACAATTGTTCTTCTTGTTTGTACACCTGCTTCTTTCTGCCCCAAAATCTGAGATTCTGGATGATTCTTCTGAATGTACCGGGATGGAGTCTTCTCTTCTATTCTTATCTGTTCCTCTGGTGCTCCTTGAGGTTCTTCTTCTTCATCATTCTGTCTTTGACGGTAGTCTTCATCTTCTTCGATATTTTCATGATTTACTTGCCTAGGAATGTATCCCTTTTAATCAACCACTACATCAATGCTGTCAACAATTCTTCCAAGTCTTTTATTGTAGCACTTATATGCTTTGCTGTGTGGAGAATAACCAAGAAGAATGCCTTCATCTGCTCTAGGTTCAAGTTTGCCAAGTTGCTCATCAGTATTCTTAATATAGAATTTGCTCCCAAAGATTTTGAAGTTCTTTACCGAAGGAGTCTCACCATACCAGAGCTCATGAGGAGTTTGAGTGTTGTTCACTCGGACATTTGTTTTGTTGAGAATAACAACTGCAACATATGCGGCTTCACCCCAGAAAGTTGCGGGAGTTCCAGACTCATCCAGCATAACACGAGCCATTTGTTGGATTGTTCTGTTCATCCTTTCCACCACTCCATTTTGCTGAGGAGTTCTAGCTGTAGAGAATTCTCTTCTTATCCCATGTTCTTCATAGAAATCGAAAAATTCATTTGAGGTAAACTCCCCACCTCTGTCAGACCTAAGGCACTTAATTTTGTAACCTGATTCATTTTCAACCAAGGCTTTGAAGGATTTGAATTTCTCGAATGCTTCGTCTTTGTGCTTCATAAGTCCTAACCAAACAAACCTGGAGAAATCGTCAATGAATAATATCAAGTATTCTTCTCCTCGAGGTGTCCTTTTCCTAAATGGACCACATACATCTGTATGGACTAGCTCAAGAGGCATGCTAGCTGATCCTTCCTTCTCTGGAAAGTTAGTTCTGGTTTGCTTTCCAAACTGACATGATTTGCATACGGTGTTGTCTGGAATTCTAATATCTGGAAGACCACGAACTGCCTGATATTTGCATGCTTTCCTTATTTGTGAAAAGCTTAGATGCCCCAACCTTCGGTGCCATAACCAGTGTTCATCATTCTTGCTCAAATAGCATTGTTGTTGTCCTTCTTCAAATATGTATAGATTATTTGGAGTTCTTCTACCTTTGATCACTGTTTTCCTTGTATCAAGATCACGAACACTACATCCATTTGATCGAAATATTACCTCGGTTCCTTGATCGCACATCTGACTGACACTCAGAAGGTTATGCTTCAAGCCATCAACATACAAAACATTTCCAGCTTTGACCTTTTCTTTTAACTGAGCTGTGCCTTTTCCTTTTATAGCTGCTGGAGTATCATTTCCAAAAGAAACTTTCTTTCCCTTTTCTAAAGTAGAATATGATTCAACTTTTTCTTTATCACCTGTCATATGCTTCGAACATCCACTGTCGATGTACCATAGATTTTCCTGTCCCTCTGCATAAAAGGCTATCCCACATCTTTCTGTTTGTGGTTCCTTTATTCTCCATGTTCTGGTGCTTGAGGCTTGTTCCTTTGTCTGCTGAAACCTTCTCCTGCATTCAGAATCTTCATGACCAAAGTTATTGCAAATAGAACATTCAACTTCATTTTCAAGAGCCGAAAAGTTGTTATAGGTCCTTTTTGTAATCCCGATCATACTTCTTTGTTTTTGAGCTTCTCTAGTCATGATTGTTTTATATGCAACACATTGAGCTGCTTTGTGACCTAAGTTATGGCAAGAGAAACATTGCCCATTGAAGAAACTTCTGCGATTATCAAATCTACCAGCCAAATGATTGTAATTTCTATTGTCATCTATTCTTGAAGCAAATTGAGAAGATTTTACCTATGGCTGGTTGTAGCTTTTGTTCATCCTTAAGACAGATTGCCCCTAGTTTACCTGATAGTCTTTGTTCGTTCTTGATGTAATTCGTCCCTGCTTTACCTGGTGATCTCCATTGTGCTTTTTCTCATTCCTTCTTGCTGCATCAAGATAACTCTTTGAGGTGGATGCTTGAGATGTTTCTCCATTATACCCCAGACCTGTCTTGTTTAGCAGAGAACGCTGTACATTGATGATCTCATCCAGAGTTTCAGATCCTTTGACAAACTTAAGATTAATAGCCTTTGTTTTCTCAATTTCTTTTCTAAGGCCAACAATTTCACCTTCTAACTTTTCAAGATATTTTTCTTTTTCATCAATTTGAAATTGTAGAGTATCAATGATCATATTCTTTTCTTCTATACATGTCTTAAGTCTAGAAATCTCTTCATAAAAACTATCCACATCTATAGCATCCATGTAATCATCATCTTCAAAGGCCATTAAAAGTTTATAGTCATTACCTCGTTCATCTTCATCACTATTTGATAGACCATCACTGTCTTCATGAGTGTAGTAGCTTTTCTTATTTGCATTTTGTTTCTTGTTCCATCTAATAGGTTCCTTTCCCTTGTCGATCTTATCCTTATGAGGACATTTGGCAGCATAGTGACCTACTCTTCCACAAGAAAAGCATTTGAAGGGTAACTTACCTCTGAACCGTCCAGCACCCCGTTGAAGATTTCTGACAAAATTTGATTCTTCTTCTTCTTCTGACCCATGTCCTGATTCATAGTACTCTCCTTTACCTGAAGCCTTGAAGGCAGATTCTTTCCTGTCAGACGGACCTCCTTTTCTCATTTCATAAGCAGTTAGAATTCCATGTAGTTATGACATTTTAAGATGTTGTAGATTCTCCTTTTCTTCTATAGCAGAAACTTTAGATTCAAACCTAGGTGACAAAGATCTTAGAACTTTTTCAAGCACAACAGCCTCTTTTATTTCTTCACCCAAATTTTTCATACAATTAACAATCTCATCCACACGAAGAAAATAGTTAGCCACACTTTCATCATTATACATTCTGAGATTCTCATACTGAATCCTGAGGGTTTGAAGTTTTGCACGTTTTACCTTTTCATCTCCTTCGTAGCTCAAAACAATCTTGTCCCATATTTCTTTTGCGGATTTATATTGCATAACCTTCACGAATTCAGATTGAGATAGACATCCTAGAAGAGTATTAACCGCCTTTGCATTTGTTTCATATTTCTTCTTCTCAGCTGAATCTGTAGGAGTAGCTGATGGAAAAGTATACCCTGTTTCTATAATGTCCCATACTTCTGTACCCAAAGATTGAAGATAGGCAATAACTCTTACCTTCCAATATACGAAGTTTGTCCCATCAAAAATCGGTGGCCTGATTGATGCTTCCCTCTCGTAGTTTCTCATGATGTTAGATCTTCCTTCAAGCGATCAAGCTTCTTCAGAAGGACCTGCTCTGATACCAATTGTTGGAAATAATACTGAGAGGGGGGGTGAATCAGTATTATCAAATTCTTTTCAATATATCTTCCTTATTTATACTTTGAATAATTCTTCAAATATTGATCAATACTTTGTATGTCAGAATCATAAAATAATGAGCAGGAACAAGAAAAGCAAATAGTCACACAAAAAAACACCAGATATAAGGTGGAAACCCAATGTGGGTGAAAACCACCTGCTGCAATATGTCTCTATCTTCTTTTAATAAGAAACTCCTTTCACAATGATTTTGTACTGGTGCAGTCCTTTACCAGTATGCAAGCTACAACCTGCAGAGAGCTACAACTCTCTCTCTCATTTTCCAGTCTCTCCTGGAAGGGAGCTACAACCCCCTACTTCTTTTCTTTCAAGGACCACTTTTCATTAATTTTCAGACTGCATCCAAGAACATCAAAAACCCATCAACTACACTTGCATCATCAATCTCTGATTTCACCAAAGCCAACCCGCATACAGATCTGCAAATATTTCCTTATAACTTTACAGTTGTTACATCAGACATACCCAAATCATAACATGTGTAAAATAAAACATGCATCAATAATTCAGACCCAGATTATTAGATTTATAGATCAAGCGTATGCCACATATCACAGATCAAAATCATATAGAGATACCACTATTCCAGCCTTAAGATTTTGACCCATCAATAGAACTTATCCTTCTCCTTACGCTCAGGTTCCTTCTTCATTCAGATCCAGATCTGCACCATAACCCAATCACAATATTCCAGATCTAGCACTTTATCAGATATTCGATAATTCATAAGATGCTTTGCCAAATGATCTCCTTCCTCTTTTATAGCCTTAGTCCTTTCTCAATACCACGGTCAAAAACATAATAACACAATACCACGGACTCAATACATGGGATCAACACTTTTGGATGCAATACCACGAAACAAAACCATAGGATCAAAAACTGTCGGACTAATACCATGAACCAACCATGAAAGTGCGTGAGATCAACACTTTTGGATGCAATACCACGGACCAAAACCATAGGATCAAAAACTGCCGGACTAATACCATGAACCAACCATGAAAGTGAGTGAGATCAACACTTTTGACGAGGTACCATGGTCCAAAACCATAGGTTCAAATATGAAGGACTAACTACCATGGACCAAAGGTAAGTTCTCCAACATATACCCACTTTTCCTTGCATGAAAGTGCGTGAACTTTTTCTCTACATGAAATAAACTTTTCTCTGCATAAAAGTGCATGAACTTTTCTCTACATGAAATAAACTTTTCTCTGCATAAAAGTGCATGAACTTTTCTCTACATGAAATAAACTTTTCTCTGCATAAAAGTGCGTGAACTTTTCTCTACATGAAATAAACTTTTCTCTGCATATAAGTGCGTGAACTTTTCTCTACACTATAATTTATTATTTGAGATGAGTGGGTTGCCATCAAGTACAACATATGTATCATAATGCCAACAACTCCATCTTAGAAACATCCACTTGTCTCTTCTCGGTCACATATTGGTGCCAAGCTCAGTACTGTGTGATGATGCCCCCCAACTACATGATGGTGTCTAGCTGGAAGCAGAATCTAGTTTCCATGGCATCCAGGTACAATATCTTGGAACCAGTTTCAAGTTCGTTCTAAAGCATGAGAAACATTGTTCTAATTTCAACATGACCACTAATGGAATTCTGCATGTTCTATCTGTTCAGCTCAAAATCTTCCTTGGTGGCAACCTATCTCAGCAACTTCAACTACTCTTCGATCTCCTGTTGAGTTTGGTTCTTGGGTTTGGCTTTGGTGAGTGAACCGATTGATGGGATCTTGTGTGTTTTAACCAAGACATCCAAACTACTTAACAACCGTACATATGAGATCTGAATGCTACAAATAAATGAGGAAAGTTTCTTATTATTATGTATAAACATCTGAACTCTCGCTCTCTCTAGCTCTACCTATGGCTTCATTTTTTTCACTAAGTCAAGCGGTGCCCCTTTGTATCGCATTGTCCATTCTTTCCCATAGGTGATGGAAGCTTGTATATTCTTAATATTAAAAAAAACTATGCTTTGTTGTTGTATTCCATGCAAACGAACAACCACTTTATGTACAGTCACAAACCCCTCATAGAGCTTCCACATGGTTTCTCCAAGTGTTGATACTTCATCAAGTAGCGTCGCTCTCATCTCCTCCAAGTAAACCTGTGCAGAAACTGTGCTTTGTCCTACTGTGCAGATTTTTTCTGCCTCTTTCTTTGCAACCCACAAGTTCTATGCCAATTTCTCATTCTCGATAGTCAAATACTGAATTTTTAATCTTGTTTCCCCTACAAAGGCCAAGTTGACTTCAAAAATGGAATTTGGATGCTTTTTGGTGTCCGCCGCTATCACAATTTCTCTAACGAATGCAGGTGATGAGTTATCATTTGGAAAATTCTTTCTCTGTGGTTGTATAATCCTATTTCGGAACTCATCAAGTGATATATTGTACAAATCCATTACCAGATCATCATCAAGGGGAACAACATCCCCTTCTTCGCTCAGGGCTGGCTTTGCTACTAGAGGTGGTAGAGACTGAGTGGTGACATGTGGTGTGCTCGATATTAGATAAAAATATTCATTCTCTTGCTCATGTTCCATCTCCATGTCTATCACTTCAATCAATTTCTCAATTTGCTAAGAAAGCTCCCCATCTTGCATCTATTAACCTTCCTTCTGAACAACTGGTTGGCTTTGTTCCTTCTCTTCAATCATTATCGGTGTTGTTTCTTTTGTCATTGTGCCTTTCCTTTCTTCTTCCTCCTACTTCCACTTATCTTCTTGTTCTCTCGTCCTTAACTCATGTTATTCCTTCAATTTCTGCTCTGCCTCCTACAACTTTAGTTATGCTTCCCGCAACCTCTGTTTTCTCTTTACCTCCACTTTGCTCTCTGTATCGTTTGCTTCCTCTTCGCTTTTTTTGCTAAATATGGTTTCATAATAAAAGGATCCACTTTAATCTTGCAGATTTGTTCTCCCTCTGGACTATTAGAAATAATTTTCTTCACCTTGTCCTACATGGGATTGTTGCCTTTCGTTCTTGTTTCTTTCAGAATTGCTACCATTTGTGGAGCAGCCCATGAAGTCCTTGCTAAACTGACTAGCTCATAGACTCCATAGGAATTGTAGAAATTCCTCCATGGATCCTCCTTTGGCCAATCGGATGTCCTATTGATCCACGACAACTAAACTCTTACACAGTGGTATTTACAAATACCATGGGGATCATACAGATTAAAGTCTTAAGTACCAAAATCAAACCTGACTATTCCCTTTCCCTTAGCATCCGTGACTTCCAAGTTATTTATCTTGTATCATTCAATTTGCAAAGGAAGAGCGGGCCATGGTTCTTTCTTCTTCCTATGCTAAGTTGTTGACAACCCTATGGCGAGATGATATGATACTTCTTGCATGACAAGATTATCGGTGGCATACCTTGGCGAAACATGCAGAGGCTTCTCTTCACCAAACAATCTAAGGACACTTGGTCAGGCTTACCAATCTATGATGTCTCTTACTGCCTCCATTGCTCCCTGTGACATGAAAGGTGGATCTTCTTCAAAGATAAGCTCGTAAAGTGGGATGATGAAGTGTCCAGTTAGTTGTGCCATTATTCCTCAAGGACTGCAATCCAAAAACAACTTGTAATAGATATGCATGGAGAATTCTCATGGTGTCCATGTCCATTTCATGCCAGGGAAGAGTTATTGTGCACAAATTGCATCCAGTAAATATGCAAACATATAAAACCTTGCTTTGTCACCTTCGAGAGGACTCTGTGCATGGGTTCTCAACTGTTAGACCAATAGATCTGACCGGTTGAACGACTTCCCCTCATTCACAACCTCGTTCAATAAGACTTCCCACCGTTAAGGAAAGGACTTCGTGCTCTTCTAACCATGTATCCTACAAACTAAGATAACTAATGGATGGTAGGCCTTCCCAAGGTACTTTGTCTTGTATACATGGGTGGGTTTCTGTTGAAACTTTGATGGCTCTTTCACCCAACCTTTGACAATGTCTCTTATGTTAATAGAGTTGTGGGTGGAATAGAAATATGATTCCATGAGCTACAATGGCTTGGGAAAGTGATACATGTGCTGATAACCTTATGCTAGAAAGTTAGCAATCTTTTCTCCACTAGCACTGCTCAATCTCATGGTGTTCTCATCCATGTGCGAGACAATTGAACTGATGACATCTCAAAATGGGAAGGTTGGATACCTACATGCAACTTTGTGTAGTCCTAAGTACCAGATACTGAGACACGCCTATCGATCCTCTAGGTCTGCCTCGAGGCTCTTTGTTGAAAGAGCTTCACTAACTTGCTGTCATGTTAGTGTTGATCCCTTTCCTATAAACAACTAAGTATATGAATACACTGTAAGGTCTACTCATGTTTGGTAAATGACTTCCCTAGTACTTCTTTCAATGGTATCTTTTAAAACATCTCTCTTTGTTGCCATGGTAACAACAACTGGTGGAGAGAAATTCTTCACAAGTGTGGTACTTGTGTGAAAAGAATGGCACTCATGGCAAGAAAACATTAGCATCAAAAAATCTACCTTCAAAGCATGATCAAGTAGCCAATTGGTGATCTGAAATGGGGACCTAAAGGCTTCTTGTCATGCTTACAAGAACCTCTCCCACTCCAAATCTTATATATTCCAAGATCTAGCTTATGCTTGACAATTTGTCGAATTAAAAGTGCTTGAAAGAGGTGTATGTTTGTGCTTGTTTTTAAACTGTTCAAGTGCTTATGTATATTTGCTTATGTTGATATTTAAACACACATAACATTAAGTAAAGCAGCAAATCAACAAACACATAAGGCAACAATATAATTAAGAGTTCACCCAAACCTCTTGGGCTACATCTCCATGAGCTCTATTCAACACGAGTAGGCTCTCTGGGATTATGGTAATCTTTCTTTTACAAGTTCCACACTCAACTCCATTGGCTTACAACTGAACCTATGGGTTTAGAATACCATTTTTATCCCTGGCCGTTTGGCTCTCTGGCTTTCGGATCTTGGCTCTGGCTCTCAGGTATGGCTCTCACTCTGGCTCTAGCTCTTTCTCTCGGCTCTGGCTCTGGCTCTGGCTCTCGGCTCTGGCTCTAGCTCTTGGCTCTAACTCTGGCTCTCATCTCTTGCTCTGGCTCTTGGCTCTGACACTCAGCTCTAGCTCTCGAATCTCTGGCTCATCCAGCTCTAGCTCTCTTAGCTATCTGGCTCTATCCGTCTGGCTCTCCCTCTCCTCGGCCCTCTGGCTCTGAAGTTCTCAGGCTTTCTGGCTCTCAAAGCTCAATTTCTCGGGCTCTCTGTCCCTTCCTCATCTTGAGGAATCATCCCTGGGAAATTCGCCCCCAACCTCTGGTGACTCTATGCCTCTATCAGGTCTGCGGCTATGGGATGTTACAGTGTGAGCTCTCTAAAGAGCGAACTTCCTGAAGGGAGCCTGCTGTGAGCTCCTCAAAGGGAGACTAGATTCTTCGCTTGGCTCTCTGGCCTTTTAGGAATCTTCTGACTCTGTGGCTTCCATGTCTGTTCCTCTCTGTGTAATCATTCCACTGCAGCTCTACGGCTTCTTCTACTCCCTGTTTCTTCGACTGGCCCTCTAGTTTATTGGCTATATGGCTCTGCGTCTGGCCATCTGGCTTGCTGGCTTTATGGCTCTGCATATTACATAATGCATCGTTGTTACAGCAACGCCCCATTACAACGTGGAACCAAAATGCTGTAGGAATAGGGACCGTTTCACAATGAAAAGAAACAGACGGCCTTTCTTCAGGCAAATTCTGAAAAACAGAACAAAATCCTAATACACAGAGATAATACATGTAAATACACTATCAGGCGCAAAAACCAGACTTCAACTGGAATGCAACCGCATCTATAAACCTATCGGGTCCGTTTCCTTGTTGCATATCACCAATCGCATGGTGTAGGCCAAAACAACCCAATACACGGGAAGTATATAGAAGTCTTGTAATTCCGAATTCAAAATTTATGAAATCGCCTCCATTTCTATCGGGTCCGCCTTTTATCAGCATATCGCAATGTGCATTGGCCCTTTGTATTGGGGATCACTGATCAAATCAGGACCATCCATTCTTTTTCCGATCTGACGATTTATATCACACATCGCATTTCGCTATCACTATGGCCCGGGGTTTCTTTCCATATACCATGGAACACACTGACACCGATCCGATCATCACACTCGCAAGTCGCACGTCGCATGTCCCTTAGCGCTATCTCCTTTGATTGCCGATCGTCGCATATCACAATTGGCTCGGCCTGGGTCCCGATATCGCACTAAGGCCTACCTCCGATGCGATATGTCGGAGATCGCTATCGAGCGAGTCCTTCTGCCTTTGGTCTAAGTCCTCCTTTTAACCCTTCCGATGCGATTTTTCCATATAAGGCCTTAAGCCCCATTTTTATAAGAATTTGCCTCCTTTTCAAAGGATAATGGGCAAACTTCTTATTACAATAACTTCTTCATCCGAAGTCCATTTTAGCCCATTCAAATTGTGTTAGATTAAGAATGAAGAAATCTATGCAATGAGACTATTCCCAAGGGCATCCTTTGACTTTCATTTCCCTTTGTGAGGAATATTCATAGACTTAGAAGTCTATGTTAGATCCATTTTGGATCAACTGGGCAACTAGAGAGAAGGATTTCGTAGTTTTTATCAACAAGGGAGACCGATTGGCTATGGGAACTATGCACTGCATAGTCCCAACAACCAAAGATGAATCTTGAGGCTTGTGATTGTGTATTGTGTAGTCCCAACTTGGGTAGAGACTAGGAGATATTATGCATTGCATAGTCTCAGTGGCCAAGGTGATAGGTTGACCCTTATAACTACACAGTGTGAAGTAGGGGCCGGCCTATACTATGCACTACGTAGTTCTAAAGGCCAAGCTTGTGGCTTGAGCCTTAGGATTTTGCAGTGCCCATCTAGGCAAGGCAAGATCTTGCCAAAGCAAGTGTAGATCTGCCGAGTGGAATTGTGAAAAAAATGAGAAGTGAATGATGATGTGAGATTCAGTGAAAAAGTTACTAAGTATTAGTGAATCAAGTGTAGAAGTTGATCAAATAAAACGAAAATCAAGTATGTGAGGAGAGTCTCTACAACAATGACCATCGGTGCAAAAACAGGAAAAACAACGCCACACTTCTGAAAGGTAAACAAGAAAATTAAAACAACACTTATACAAGTTAAAATAAGTTGAAACAATAGAAACCATGAAGAGAAATAAGTAAAACAACAATCACACAAGAGAAACGACAAAGCGCAGGAGAAAAAGTGGCAGAATGTGACAAAACCAAAACTCACCCAAAAAAGCGATGACAACCATACAAAGGTCCCTTGATATCCCCGGGAATATTATAGCTCCAAGTTCATATGTGCAAATGAGCTCTAGAGGCATTGATTAACTTTATTTGAGCAAATGAGGGTTTATGACGTGCATGCCTAAAATCAAGGAAAAGAAAAACTTGGCGGAAACTTCTAAAAATACCAATGTGCCACCTTTGGGAAACTAATAATAGATCCCCATTTTCTAGGGATTATTTTTTCCCTTTATTTTTCTTTCTTTTCTGGGGAAACTTGTCATGCACGGTGCCAGGAAATATTGCACAATTCTAGGGAGTTGGGAAACTTTCCAATGCAATGCATTGTGCAATTTCTTAGTTCAGTGAGGGATTACAAATTTCTAGGCTCAGTGCTGGGTTGGATTCCATGACCGTGTAGTTTCTGATCTCAAGGATGAATTCCAGTCTAAATTGTCTGATTCCAATCATCAAGGCTGACTACCTCAAGGATTGCGTAGTTTCTGGAGGCAAACCCAGAACTGCTCTATGACCAAGTTAGAAGGTTAGCTTGTGACTTATAAAGATCAACTACATGTAACACTGATAAAACACAGGCACAAATGAAGAGGATAAGTCTCATTCAAATCATGACTACTCGACAATAGTACAAGATAAGCTCATGTGGAAAGGAAGGAAGGCTCCAAAATCAAAGCATAGGAAAAATTTTGGAGGGTGGTTGTAGCCGCTAAAAAAATGGCGGTAGACTGGTAGAACTCCAACTATTTGTATGGATCTTGTCTCATGCAAAGCAGTTCTAAATCTTCTGTAAGTATTGTTCAGTTCATTGATTTTCATAACTTCTTCACTTAGCTTGATTTAAAGATATAGTCCCTACCATTCTATTTATCAGCAAAAAACATACCAAGCTAAGTAAAACTAAGTTTTTTAGATTGGGTATGAGGAGTATATAAATTCACAAGTAAAATACAATGTCAGAGTCTTAGTTTTCATCTTTGGTGTTGCTCTGCTGCCAGTAGACCTGGACAGTACAACAACGGAGTCACTTCAGGAACACAAACATTTCTCCACTTCCAGCAAGTTTGGATAGTACCCCGACAAAGTTTCTTGCTTCACCTCTTTGCATAGGAAGGCTTTCTCTTCTTTTTGCCCCTTATTTAATTTTTCATTCCTTTTCATTTTTATTATTCAAAGAACTGTGCATAGACACTTATTTATTTCATGGGGGTGGAAGAGGGATCCTGACTTATTAAGAGCAGAAGAGCTTTACCATTTAGAGAAGGATATTTATATATAAATCTAACATACTTGTTAAGGTTTTCCTCGCCTCCTTACTTTAATCAGCTTATTTGACAAGGATTAATCAAAAAATAGAAATATGATTAGAGTAGGTAGTACTAGTTAAAAGTGCAAGCATCGTGATTTCATTGTGAATTTCTCCGAAAGGAAGGTGTTTTCCATAAGAGTATCATCAAATAAAATAATGCAATATTTATGTAGAGAGAGGGAATAGACAAAACACCAAGCATTGATAGTGTCACAACTTCCTCTTAGATTTCACTTGCTTGCTTCAGAAGCAAAACATGGTTCCATGTGAATTCTAACCTATAACTGAAAAGAAAACAAAGGAACGGAAAGAACGGAGCTCAAGAAAATCAAAGTAAAGAAAATAAGAGGAAACAACTATGTAAAGAAAAACCAATCCTACTCCTAACCTAAATAGAGCATAAAATAGAATCACGTGAAGTGATACTTGCAATGAAGCCACCGGTGCATTGGTTGGCCTATGTAAGTGAGGGAATTCATGTTAAGAAAGATATATGTGAAAAATAGTAAAAAAGAAATATAAGACAATAAAAACCAAAATGTTAGAAGTTTGAATGAACATGCATAAAATTAAAAATGAAAAGTGTATGAAAGATATTTTGCAGTTGTAACGTGGTGTTTAAACACACTGCGAGTGAAAGACATGTAGGGAAAAACTATCGAACTGTGAAGATGAGCGAACATAAAGAAAGAATAAAATTTCCTTTTTGCGATAGTTCTCCCAAGTATGACTCCTCCAATGACTGAGTCATAGGATCATGTAATATAGATGGAGGATGTGAAAACTATAAGACATAATTATTTTCGATAGGTGCGATAAAGTGATGAGAAGTCTCAAATGATTCAACACTATTCTGATCAGAAGCGGATCTGATCTCAAGACTACAAGAACCTGACGTAACCATCAACTTGGGCTAAGGTGCCTCGACAACCTGGGGAAGTTCCAACACCTCAGAAGATGGATCACCAAATATTGGTGCCTTGGAAAGATCAAGAGTAGAAGAATTAGGATCGTGACCAAATGAATCAATGAAAAGGTCATGACAACCACGACCAAAAAGTTCTAGATCACAAATATATGCATCCTCATCATCTGACAAATCACAAAGAGGGGAATATGGAAAATGAGAAATTTCACCCTCTATATTTTTAGAGAGATTGGGAGGATGAGGAAAATAATATTTGTCCTCTCTGCATTCAGATGAAAAACTAGCATTCCACGTGTTCTGAGAATGATCAGAAGTAGTAACATCAACAAAAACTAAATTTTCACAAGATTCAACAAGAATGACAGAATAGTGGAAAATGTAAGGATGGTGAGGGAGAGGTGAAGAAGGAAGAAAATTCTCCTTCATGGAAAATTCTTGTTCATCCATGGGCTCCAACACATGATCATCATAAATGATATTGTAGGTTGATTTCTCCACACCAACTGCATTCAACACCTGGTCATCATCAACATCACAAGAGATATTTGAAACAGGTGAACAAAAAAAATCACAATCTGGAGGATCATAGGGTCCCAAGGATGGAGGACAAGGAGATAATTATTCATCACAGCTATCAAACTCACAGTCCAAACCTGCACTGAAATTATGAGTATGTGAGGAAGGAAAAGATGGTGGTAGATTGACAAATGAATTCTCAACTTCTCCCACCTCAACCTGTGGAACTAGAGCTGTTTGATGAGAAGGGGATAAAGGGTCACTTGGAACAACAACCTCATCTGTTGTAGATTTAGAAGCTCTAATACCGAGGTATGTTGGGAGATGTTTGAAAAATTCAAGCTCATGTGTATTTTTTGAAATGTGAAAAAGATATTGAAATATTCCTTACAAGAAAGGCCAGTCAAATTCATCTTTAGGAAATTCAAAAAAAATGCATGAAATGATTGTGAAAATGATGTAGTGATTCATCACATGATTTTCGCAATTATAGAATTTTCTTGCATAGATGTTTACGATAACACATATCAAAAGCATGAAACAGTTTCGTGACAAGATGTATGAAAGAGTGTATGGAGGCATTAGGAAATGTGCGACACCATTCCCTTACGCACCATTTGAATGTGAGAATGAACAAGCTACAACATACATCCTCATAATGGATGTTGTGTTCTGTTCATAATTCAAGAAATTTAGTATGCTCAAATAAGGTTGTTTTACCCTTGCCATCGAATTTTAGAGTTGGAAACTCATTTATGATACTTGTTGGCACCTATAGACTTTTGTTTCTACAAAAACATGATGGGGTTATGATTTTGGGAGAAGTCATTAAATGTGTGCAAAACTTCAAAATAGACTTCAAGGGCTCAACTTGTTATCTAGCCCTCCTTCTAGCACTATAAATTTTGACGGTGCTAGACCCACCAAAATTCAGGGGATCTCCCCTATATGAAGTCATGACTAGACCTCACACCTTTTGGAATAGGAGTCCTAGCAGTGGGTGGCAATTTTATTCCTTGACTGCAAAAATGTGTAGAGTGAAGTACGGTTACTTCGGTGATAGAAAGTGTGTGACCCTGTGGAAATTCAAGTACAATGCATGAGGGTTCGAACAAACGAAGGGGAAAGGAAGTGTGTCACATAGAAGCCTATAATAGTACACAACTTGAAAGGAGTACACGAGCATAATGACATCACAAGATAAGATGTGGAATAGTCCACAGGTTAAAGTGATGAATTAATACAAAAAATAGGAATTCAACAAGATTCGTACAAATTCAAACGAAGTAGTTCATAACCATAAGCGTAAGTTAAATAACATACATTTCAAATATGACAAGAATAGTCCTACTATATTCATAACATATGTATGAAAGTGTGTTGGCTCTGATTTTATTATTATAAGTGAAAGTTCCATTCATACATACATCATTGATGGACCACTAGCCCCAATAGTGGAACATTAAAGTCAAGAACACATGCTCCTCCAAAGAAGTATACTCGCTCTATGCTATGGAGAACCCAAGGCTCTTCACAATACTCCCAAGCTCGTTCTAAGCCTAAGCCTAGCCAAAATCTTGGCTCCCGAAATCCCTTTACATGAGTTATGAGGATCTATTCAAAACAAGAGGGGGTGACTCTTCTACTCCCCTTTGTGACCTTTGGATTATTCTCATGAATCTTCAACTTCTTTACAAAATGACTCATTACATTAAATCATGACTCTTTATATTCCAATATTGGAACTAGGATTTTCACTTACAACATATTACAAATGATATTACATTTTACACATGTACCCCTATAAGCAAAATAGAGTAGAGACAACTTGATAGTCTAACAAGACACAACACTATTATGCTTGAGTGTGGGATAAATTTAGCTCAACAACCTCCACTTTTTGCTTCTCGATCACATATTGGTGCCAAGCTCGGTAATGTGTGATGATGTCCCCAAACTGTTTGATGGTTTCTGGTTGGAATTGGACTCTAGCCTCCATGGCATCCAAGTACAATGTCTTGGAAACATTTTCAAGTTCAATCTGAAGCATGAGAAACATTGTTCTGATTTGGATAGGACCACTGATGTAATTGTGCATATTTTATCTTTTCAGCTCCAAATCTTCCTTTGTGGTAATCTATCTTAGCTGCTCCAAGTACTATTTGATCTCCTGTTGGACTTAGTTCTTGGGTTTGGATTTGGTGAGTGAGCCAACTTGTAGGATCTTATGTGTTTTCACCAAGACATCCAAACTACTAAACAATCGTACATATGAGGCCTGAATGCTACAATTTAATGAGGCAAGTTTCTTATTGTTCTGAATCATTATCTAAAATCTCGCTTTCTCTAGCTCTTTTGTGGCTTCATTTTGTTCACTAAGTCAAGTGATGCCCCCTTGTATCGCATTGTCCATTCTTGCACATAGGTGATGGAAGCTTGTATATTCTTCAGAGTTTTAACAAAATCTTTTCTTTGTAGTTGTAGGCCATGAAAGTGAACAACTTCTTTATGTACGGCCACAAACCCATGAAAGATATTTCACATGGTTTTTCCAAGTGTTGATACTTCAGCAAGTATCATTTCTCTCATGTCCTCCAAGTAAACCTATGTGGAAATTTCACTCTATATTGTGTGACGGAGTTGTTCTACCTCTTTCCTGGTAACCCGCAAGTTCTGTGATAATTTCTCATTTTTGGCCATCAAATGTTGAATTTTTTTATCTTTTTTCACCTGCAAATGCCAAGTTGGCTTCAGCAATTGAATTTGGATGCTTCTTGGCATCCGCCACTATCACCTTTTCTTTAATGAATGTAGGTGATGTGTGAGCATTTGTAAAATGATTTCTCCTTTCTTATACAATCCTCTTTTGGATCTCATCGAATGACATATTGTACAAATCCATTACCGGATCATCATCAAGGGTAACAACATCCCCTTCTTCGCTCGGGGTTTGCTATGTTGTTGGAGGTGGTGGAGACTGAGTAGTGACTTGTGGTGTGCTTTGCGTTAGATCAACATCTTCATTATGCAGCTCATTTTCCATCTCTATGTTTGTCACTTTAATCAAATCCTCAATCCACTAAGCAAGCTCTCGATCCTGTATATGTTCACCTTCCTCCTCAGTCGTTGGCTAGTTTAGCTCCTTCTCTTCAACTTATATCAGCGTTATTTCTTCTGTCATTGCGCCTTGCATTTCCTCTTCCTCCTTCCACTTCTCTTCTTGTTCAATCCTTATCAACTCCTCTTCTTAATTTAGTTTCAACATTTCCTCCTACAACCTCTGCTCTTCTCTATTCCTCCACTCTACTCTTTATATCCTCTACTTCCTCTTCACTTCTTTTGCCAAAGATTCTTTCATAATAATAGGATCTTCTTTCATCATGTAGTTTGTTCTCCCTCTAGAATTTCGACAATATTTCTCTTCCCCTTGTCCTGCACATGATTTCTGCCTTTTGCTGTTATTTCTTCTGGAATTTCTATCGTTAGCAGAGAAGCCTGTGAAGTCCTTGCTAAACTGACTGGTTCAGGGAGTTTGGAGGCATTGTAGCAATTCCTCTGTGGATCCTCCTCTAGCCAATGGAATTCCCCTCTAATCCAAAGAAGCTAAACTCTTACAGATTTGTATTTACAAATACCATGGGGATCACATGGATTAAAGTCAAGGATAATTTTAGGGGCGAATGTTCGCCCTTTGGCGAAATTAAGGGGTTTTAAATTTTTAGTGGGCGAATATTTTGTATCATAGTACATTTTTACAAATCACCTCAAATAGCCCACCTTATTTTAAGGGAGAGGGTAAAAAAGGTAAATTTAGCCCTTGAAATTAGGACTTACAACCTTCCATTCGCCCATTTTCTAGAATAGGTTTTATTTAAGTGAATCCATTCGCCCATTTTCAAGAATAGGTTTTATTTAAGTGAATCCTATGGGCCAAATACCATATTTATAAAAGAGGTATGGTAAATTAATAAAAATATAAATAAATGAGAGGTATGGTAAATAAATAAAACATTTTTTATATTTACTCCATAAGTCACCTTATATACATGTAAGGGTGTAAACAAATAAAAATATAAGTAAAGTGGAGGTATGGTAAATAAATAAAAATATAAATAAACTAGACGTATCGTAAATAAATAAAACCTCTTTTTATATTTAGTCCATAACCCTCGTTCTATTTATGAAGCCTCAAGAAAGAGGTTTTATTTAAGTGAATCCTATGGGCCAAATACCATATTTGTAAAAGAGGTATGGTAAATTAATAAAAATATAAATAAACGAGAGGTATGGTAAGCAAATAAAACATTTTTTTATATTTACTCCATAAGTCACCTTATATTTACGAACACTCAAAAAATGGGTTATATTTAGGTGAAACCTATGGCCAAAATACTATGGGACAAATACCATGGACTAGATTGTTATTAATACCATGAAAAAAACCATTATTAACCCTAATATTAGAATTAATAAAAATAAAAATGGCACATGGTATTGACCCATGGTATTCACCAAAATGGAACATGGTATTGACCCATGGTATTCACCTGGAATGTAGCTTATTTAAATGGGGAATTAAACCAGCATGTAGCCTATGCTAAGATTCACTAGGACTTTACAAAGTTTTATTATTTAGTGAAAGACTCGCCAAGATCTTACAAGATTTTATAATTGAGTAAAATATTCTAATAAAAATAAAAATGGCACATGGTATTGACCCATGGTATTCACCTGGAATGTAGCCTATTTAAATGGGGGAATTAAACCAGCATGTAGCCTATGCTAAGATTCACTAGGACTTTACAAAGTTTTATTATTTAGTGAAAGACTCGCCAAGATCTTACAAGATTTTATAATTGAGTAAAATATTCGCCATGCCTGGTGAGAGATTCGCCAAAAAATTATATGTACATATTATATTATTGATAAAATCGCCTTCCATTTTTCCTATATACCATGGAGATTCGCCCATTTATTATATTTATAAATTTAGGGGGGTTCTTAAAATTTTCCCTGATTAAAGTCCCAAGTATCAAATGAAAAACTGACAATTTCCTTTCCTTCGGAATCCATGAATTTCAAGTTATTTGTCTAGTATAATCCAATTTTTAAACGAAGAGTGGGCCATGATTATTTCTTCTTCCTGTGCAAAGCTGCTGACAACCCTGTGGTGAGATGATATAACACTTCTTGCATGAAAAGCTTGTCAGTGACATACCTTGGTAAAACATGCAGAGGGTTGTCTCTGCCGAACACACTAAGGAAGGTGCCACCTGGTGAGGCATACCAATCTGCAATGTTTGATATTTCCTCCATTGGTCCTCGTTACATGCAAGTTGGATATTCTTCAAAGATAAACTTGTAAAGGAGGGTGATGAAGTGGCCAATTAATTGTGCCATTACTCCTCGATGACTTCAGTCTGAAAGCAACTTGCAATATATATGCACGACATATTCTCGTGGTGTTCATGTCTAATAATAATGGGGGGATCGCTAGTATTATAGGAACCTAACATATATATAAAATTCATTTTTATTAAGTATCATTTTTAATTATATAATCTTCAATGCACACTTGAGTATGAAGAACCAGTTGTTTTAGAGGAGTGACTTGCCTGGGCCAAGCCTGCTCACCTTTTGGAAGGCAAACAGTGAGGGTTTCAAGATATTTGCAGAGGTTGATCCATATGGAGGGTCACAGAGGAGGGAGCTCCACTTCCTCCTATAAGAAACCTCTGGAAAATGCTCGCGGCATCGTGGAGGAGGGGAAAAGAAATATGGAAGAGGAGACAATAGGAGCTAAAACCAAGGAAGACAATGGCACAAAAGACAAGGAGGAAGAAGACAAAAAATAGGGAACCGAAGACAAAAAGCAAAAGGGACCCTGTAAACCCAAATCTGAGATCACTCCCAGAGTAATTCTAAATGATCTTGCTTTGCTGGCGCACAGGGAACACATGAGTACTTATGCTATCATCTGTAAATTCATGGGTTTATGGCCCACTGAAAAATCTTTACAGACGTGGATCAAATACCACTAGAAACCTAAAGGGAGCATTGACCTACATCTTGGTTCAAAGGGTTTCTTCACTGTGGTGTTCACAAATATTGAAGGCAAAGACAGAGTGTTTGAAGGAGGGCCCTACTTCTTTGTAGTAGCTGGACTCTATATGAGGCCTTGGATGATGAATTTTGTCCCGGAATGTGAGACTTTTATTTCGGTACCGGTCTACGTAAGGCTCTATTCTCTACCTCTTGATTACTGGAAAATTGAATCGTTCGCTCCCATAGGCAACAAATTAGGTCATTTTGTCAAAGCTTCTGAAGCCACAAGAAGGGAAAAATATACTTCCTTTGCGAGGATATGTGTGGAAATGGATCTATCAGGGGCTCTTTCGGATGAGGTGATCTTGGAAGTTTTTGATGAAGAATGGGTGTAAATAGTAGACTATGAGCATATTCCGTTCAGATGCCGTAGATGTCATGAACATGGGCACCTATTTAGAGATTGTCCGCTCAGTAAAGTAGTAAACAAGAACAAAGCTAACACAATGAAGGAAACTGAGAGCTTTCAGAAAGTAGTAAACAGAGGAAAAAGTAGCAAAAGAGGGCCAAAGAAACATCAAGATGAAGGAAAATAGGTCAGCCAGAACAAGTTCAAGGTTCTTGAGGAAGAGGAAGAGATCAAAAAAGAGAATCAAGTAATGGAAGGAAGTCCTCGAGAAAAGGAGAAAGAAGAAAAACATGAAGAAACACAGGATATTGATTATTAGAAAGAGACCATGATGAGTGATGCTGAACTGGAGATGGATCAGGAAATGACCCAAAGCGAAATGGACCTGGAGGACCATGAGCTTTAGGAGATTCTTGACAATGAACACCTAGATCTTGAAGGGTTCTTGATTCAGGGAACCACGGGAGGGGTAGATTTGTTACCACAAGAAGAGCTCAACAGAATACAACAGTTGTTTCTATGGAAAAATTAGGCTAAGGGGTTGGAGAAAGGAAAAAATATTGACAAGCAAGATAACAAAGGTGTGAAAATGTTGAAAACAACTCTGGGATTAGCTACTCGAAACCTTGGAAAGAAAAGAGGAAGAAAAAAGCAGAATGAACTCTTGATGGAGTGTGGAAAGTTGATGATAGACTCAGGTAAGATGAAATATCTAGCAAGCTACTCCTTTAGAAATATTTAATTATGAAGTTTACATCTTGGAATATCAGAGGTCTAGGTAGTAAGAGAAAGCAGAGAATGCTTAGTAATAGAAAGAAACAAGCAACGTCGGACATAATCTTCATCCAAGAAATGAAATATTCTATTCAAAAATTAAGACAAATCCACAGCAAATGGCTCAGTAGATTTGAGTTTCTAGAAGTCAAAGCAGAGAACACAGTGGGGGCATACTTACTCTTTGGAACCACAAAAAAATTGGTATAATAAATGTTGAAGCATCTAGGAATCATTTATCAGTAGTTATTCAACCTGTAGGAGAGAGGGATACCTATCTAGTCATGAATGTTTATGGCCCTCAAAGAATAGATGACAAAATGAGGTTTATAGATTCACTGGTGGATCTCAAAGACAGACATGCAGGAATACCTTGGATTATGGGAAGGAACTTCAACATGATTAAATCCCTTTAAGAGAAAAAAGGAGGAACCAGAGCTCTAAGTAAAGACTCTTTAGCGTTCCAAACCTTTACAAATAATATGAAATCTTGTTGATACTGATATGAACAATGGCCACTTTACTTGGAATAATAGAAGAGGAGGATAGTCTCAGGTAGCCTCAAAATTAGACAGATTCATTATCTCAGAGGATCTTATGCTAATAGATAAGGAAGTAACAGCGAGAGCTCTCCCTTTTGGAGGCTCAGATCACTAGTCGATGCAATTGGAAATCAAAGGCATAGGTACTCCTAGAAACAAAGCTTTCAGATTTGAAAATATCTGGCTTTCCCACCCAGAATTCATCAATAATATTAAAACATGGTGGTCAGAAGATTTTTAGATTCAGGGAACAAGAATGTTTCTTCTACATAAAAGACTAAAACACATGAAACTCAGGCTCAAAGATTGGAATAGGAATTATTTTGGCAATATTTTTGTGGAAAAAAAATCTGTTGAAAACAAAATGAAGGTTCTCAACCAAGCTCTGATCATGGAAGGATTTGATAAAGTTAAAATTGTTCAAGTTGCTAATCATCAACAAGAATGAGATAATTTGTGTAAACAAGAGGAAATTTTTTGGAGACAATAGTCTCGAGTGCAATGGCTAAAAGAAGGAGAGCGTAACACCAAATTTTTTCACAAATCCACCATGGCTAATAGAGCTGACAACAGAATCACTTCAATTAAGAATAAGGTCGGGGAGCTGAACACCTCCCATGAGGACATTGAAGCTGTGTTAGTATAGTACTTCCGAGGCATAACCCAGGAAAACAATTCTGACAGAGATCAGTTCATAAGAGATGTTACTGCTAACATACCTAAACTAGTGTCTAGAGAGGACAATTTCAATCTTAATAGGCTAGTATCTGAAGAAGAGGTAAGTGAAGTCCTCAAAGAAATGCAGAATGGTAAAGCACCAGGTCTGGGTGGTTTCAATGTGGAGTTTTTTAAAGCTTGCTGGAACATAGTCAAACAGGATATTGTGAACGTTGTGGAGGATTCCAAGTTGAACAGAACTATATTGAAAGTGCTCAATACCTCCTTCATTTCTCTAATCCCTAAACAGGACATTGCTCAAACTACGGATAAGTATAGACCTATAGCTTTATGAAATGTGGTTTACAAGATAATATCCAAGGTAGTGGTTGTTATCACCCCAAGAAACTCTCCTAGGTTGTATATCAAAGATGCTCGGGAACGTTACAAACTCAACAGAAAATGTTGGGAAATGGTGGATGAATTGAAGGAATGATGTATATTCAAGCCAGATAACCACTTCTACTATGCTTAACCCCAGATATGGGTAAACACCCCCAGACTTACAAGGCTTTAGACCACCAATTACTCACAGTTTAAGGAACAGGTGAACATGGAGAATACTGATCACACCAGCAGATGCACAAGACCATGTGATGGCTAGCTACAACCAGTAAAGAGGTCTGCAAATCTATTTCCTAATGCACAGACAGGATGACAACTCTTTGGCATTAAAATAACAGAAACCTTCATACACAGTCAATGATACATACTAGATCTTAACATAGAGGTGGGATGACAGCCCCTCTAATGCTAAACATCAAGAGCACATGAAAAATGCATAACAAGCACAGCTTGGAACAAAGAAGAAGTGGAAAGTGAGAAATTAACAGCAAAAGAAGCTTGCATTAGCTGAAAATGAAGACCAGACGTTGCAGGTATCACAGTAGTTACAGTCCCCAGAAGTTGAACCTTACATCAAAATAACATTCATCAACCTTCATTCCATCTTCTTCCTGGGTATATATGGAGGTTGATTACATTAATGTTTGCTAACCTATGCGTGGAGGGGTCACAACTGACCACCAACCACATTTACAATCTAATATGGGCCTCTGCTGCAAACTGTGTGCTTTAATGAACAAAATCTGCCTATTTAGATATTCTGATGGCCTTCTTGAGCAGGCAGAGTACCGTATGGAAAAAACTCCATAACTGGTAAATGAATTCAACTGGTCAAGGCAGTGCCTTCCTTCCCTGGCCGTGCTATCTCTTGAATGAGGTAGTTGATGAGTAATGGTGCAGGGTACCAAATTCTTGCCTCCTTCTTCCTTCGGAAACATGGTAAAGGTCGGGGCACCAAGACTACGTGGCGGATGCATGGGCATGAAGAGAAGGCAATACTGGCCGTTGGATGAAGTAAACATATGGTGGAGATCAACTTGGAGTGGCTATCGGGAGAAAACGGGAGTGGATGAATGGGGGCCGTTGGATCACGGGCGGCAGATCCAACGGCTGATGGGCGGCTAACAAGTGCGGGAAATAACGTGCGGGGGGTGTATGGGATGGTAGTAAGCTGTTTCCCTACACCGCTCACGGGAAAAGGTTGTAAATGTACAGTGGGGGTGCAATCCAATACCTTTGTGACGTGTGGCTAGTAGGTCCAGCGAGAAACCACTTTCCCCGTGGGCTATCGTACGTGCAGCTTTTGGCGGCGGGAGTAGCATATATTGTTGGATTGAGCAGGAGGTACGATCGAACGGTGGAAAAAGAATAAAGGTTAATGGGAGTGATGTGACTGAGAAAGGCGCGGGTTATGGTGTGCGGTCACGTCATCAGGGTTTTATAATGTTTAAACCCCAACAGTCGGGAACTAAGGAAACACGAGTTTTATACTAATGCTGGTGTGGAACAGGGATAGCACGAGCTATGGGAACATAGAAAAATGAATGTGGAGGAGAAAACGGTGGTAGCAGGGCTATAGAACTATAAATAAAATGAAGGAAGGAAGGAAAACCAACTACTGTGACCCCCCTTTTTGATCATTAATAACCCAATCAGACCTGCATTTGTCCGTAAAAGGTTGAAAGTAATAACAGAGCTAACACTGGCTCCTTCTGGGGATGAGATCCTCCCTGTGAGGTCTTAAGAACCTACAGATCAATGCCTTCCTGATGAAAACAAATTAGCAAAATTCCTAGTGTTCCATTGGGCATGGAGTCTGACTAAAATTGATAAAAACAAATATTTACAACTTTTAAGGCCAAAGACCTTAAACCACATAATTTTTCAGAAAAAGCCCATTAACTGGGCCATCAAAAGCTATCTCTCCTCCCATACTTTTCAGTATGAAGGTGTTGTTCCCTTGAATCTGAGAAATGATGAAAGGCCCTGTCCAGGAAGCATCAAATTTTCCATGGTTGCCTTTCTTTTCTTTTAGTGCATCCCACTTCAAAACCAAGTCTCCAACCTGAAAATTATCTGTCTTTGTCTTCTTGTCAAAAGCATCCTTGATGTAGCCTTTTCAACCAGCTGTTCTCTAATCTGATGTACCTCTGCTAAATCAGTGATCCTTTTTGCCATGTTTTCTTCCTCATTCTGTTCTGTTTGAAGGAATTTTGCCACAGGGAGAGTTAACTGAATTGGGAATACAACTTTAGTGCTATATACCAGCTTGAAAGGAGAATTCCCTGTGGATTTTTTAATGGTCACTTTGTCAGCCCACAGTGCATACTTGAGCTTAGAATCCAAATTCTTTTTATTGTCCTCTAACAACTTCATAATTATCCTTATTAGGCTTTTGTTAGAGGATTATTCTAGACCATTTCCTTGAGGATAATATGCAGTGGAATGAACAAGCTTAATACCCATTGAATTACACATATCCACCAATTCTTTTGCCCTGAAGGCTGCTGCATTGTCTATGACTAATTTATGTGGACACCCAAATCTAGTAAAAATATTTTCAATTAAAAACTTCATGACCACATTATGATCAGCCTTCCTGGTAGGGATTGCTTCAATCCACTTAGTGAAATAATCAGTGGCTACTAATATCCATCTGTGCTGGCCACTAGAATGTGGATTGATTTCTCCAATGAAATCCAAGCCCCACTGCTGAAAAGGTCCTTTTGCATGTATTGGTTTTAAGGGCAGGGACTTCAACTACTACTTTCCTTCAAATCTTTGGCACCTATTACAAGATTTAACAAATGAAAATACATCAGAAAATAAAGAGGGCCAGTAATAACCAGCTCTGATAATTTTATGGGTTGTAGTCTTCCAGTAATGGTGCCCTCCACACATGCTGGAATGAAACTACTGCATAACTTCTATTGACTGTTCTTTGTCCAGACACCTCAAAAGCACTCCAGATGGATCCCTCCAGTAGAGCAGATTTTCATTAATACAATATTTAGCTGCCCTAAGCTTTATATTTCTGGCTTGAATTTGAGTAAGTCCTGAAGGGATTTCTAGCTTTAGCAAGAAATTAACTATTGCATAATACCAATCACATGAAGCTAGATTCTCGGCCACTGATTGTTCTTTCTCTAGTTCAGCTGCTTCCCTTTCTTCTGTTTGACCATTTTCTGCAATTGTGCATAGGAAATCAATATCCAATGATCTGCAATTTTCTTTAGCCAATAATTTGGCAAGACCTTGACCTCTGACGAGCTTGGTGGGCTTTAGTTCTATATTAAATTCAATCAATTTTGCAATCCATTTAGCCCTTCTTCCATCAGCATCAGGTTGTGTTAAGACATCTTTTATTGCAGCAGAGGGTACATATGCAATTATCTTGGAATGCAATATGTAAACTTTGAAAGCTTTCAAGGATTTGATAAGGGCATATGCTTGCTTTTCAATAATGTCATACCTCAGCTCAGCATCCCTCAAGTTTTTGCTGAAAAATTCCACCGGATGCTCCGAGCCTTCTTCATCTGCTTGCAATAGAACTACTGCAATGGTGTCTTTAGAGGCAAATGAAAATATACGGAACTCCTTGCTGTACTCTGGACTTATTAAGTTGGGAGCCTCCATAATAGCTTTCTTGATAGACTCAAAAGATCCTCTTGTTGCATCAGTCCATCTAACCTCTAACCCTTTCTTCAACATGGAGGTAACATGCTTCACCAGTTCTACAAAATTTGGTATAAACCTCCTTATAAAGCTAATCTTGCCCAGAAAGGGCTGGATATCCTTCTTTGATCTCGAGATAGACAAAGTCTGTATTGCTTTGACTCATTCTGTGTCAATTCGGACACCTGCAACAGAAACAACATGTCCTAACAGCTTGCTTTCTTCTAAAGAAATTGTGATTTTTTAGGATTGACTGAAATCCCAAACCTTCTACACTTTAGAAACACTTTTTTCAAATGTTGCAAATGATTTTGATGGCTGCTGGAGTAAACTGTTATGTCATCAAGGTAGATAAGCACAAATTTATCCTTCTCTCCTACAAAGGCTATATCCATAGCTCTCTAAACGATTGCTCCAACATTCATCAATCCAAAAGGCATCTTGGAATACATAAAAGCGCCCCAAGGAGTGGTAAATGCAGTCTTCTCTTGGTCATCTGGGTGCACAGCAATCTGATTAAAACTTGAAAATCCATCCAGGAAAGACATTACTTTGGCTCTTGAGACCTTCTGCAACAAATGCTCCATCTTCGGTAGGGGATAATTATCTTTCTTTGAGCATTTGTTCAAGTTTCTGAAATCAACACACAGTCTGATTTCTCCACTTTTCTTCCTCACCACTACTAGATTGGCTACCCATTTGGAATATCTAAGAGGAATTATAATCTTGGTAGCCAACAGTTTTTTAATTTCTTTTTCAATTAGAGGAAGAAGCATAGGATTTATTGGTCTCAGATTCTGTTTGAAAGGAATAGTGTCTTCTCCAGAGGGATTTTATGCTGGATTATGTTCTTATCATATGTTTTCAGATCACTATACTCCCAAGCAAACACATCAGCAAATTGCCTCATTAAATCGCAGTATTCAGAACTTTGGTCAGCAGACAGATGAGTGGACAAATTTATGTATCTAGGCTGATGTGGACTCCCTATATCATGCTTACAAACTGCAAATTGGTCTTCCTTTTGGGCAGCCTTATAAGGCACATCATTCTGGTTAAACAATCTTTCTAGAGGAATTAAACCCTTAGGAATATGATTGTTGGGAAGAGAGACAATGTTATTTTTACCAATTTTATTTCTAAGATGGGATTGGGTTTTTTCTTCCAAAGCTTCATTCTCTTGGTCAATTTGTATTTCGGAAAACTCATCAATGACTTGCAAAAACTTATTTAACTCATCATCATCATAGAAAACTTTCCAATGCTGGACATTATCAGGGAAAGATGGTCTGTATTTCATTTGGACTTTATAAACTAGTTTGGGAGGCATGAGAGGAATAAACAAACTAGCAGACACAACAAGGGAATCAGCAAGCTGATTTTTGGCTCTAGAGATATATGAAATACAGAATTGTCAAAGGAATCTTTGAGTCTCCATACCTCATCTCTGTATGCTTTTAGCCTTGGGTACTTTGCCTGAAACATTTTATTTACTTGCTGAATGATCAAATCAGCATCTCCAAACACTTTAATGTTCCTGATTCCTCTGTCTTTTGTTGCATTAAGGCCCAATAGTAGAGCTTCATATTCTGCTATATTGTTTGTGACTTGAAAAGCCAGCTTAAAAGACAGCTGTGTACTTTCTTGTTCTGGAGATATCAGCACCACCCATTTCCCTGCAGTCTCCCTGGAACATGCTCCATCAAGGAACATCTCCCAAACCTGACTTCCTTGCTCTTTCTCAGCCTGATTTGTTGGTTTCCTGAGCTGCATTGAGGCCTTCTGGGATTCTTCTATTTGGAGGATACATGCTCCAAAATCAGTGTCCACAGCATATATAGGATGATTAGTAGGATTCTTCTCATCACTTATAATGTATGCGAACTGTGATTCTCTGTACAATCTCCTACTTTCCCCTCCAAAAACTAGGATAGTGGCATAAGATAGATCATTCTATAATGTCCCACCTAGTCTCTTAATCCATCCTCTGGACATAAGCATGCCAAACTTAGGAGGGACATCTGTTACCACAATATCCATCACATACTCTTCATGGGCAGCTGTGTTAAAGTAATTGCTAGATCTTTGATCAATCCCAGGCATTTCATCTTTCTTGAATCAAAAGAAAACAAGTCATGATATGGTCTAGTGATATCAAGGCCCAACTCTTCCACGACAGCTTTAGGCATCAAATTATGGCTGGCTCCTGTGTCTAGCAGGCAATTGTGGAGGATTTTGTCATGAATGGTCAAGGAGACATAAAAATATGGAGAATTATTATCAGCAGATTGAATCATGGGGCTAAGCACAATGGTAGGTTTGTCATCTTGCAAATTGATAGTGTCAATGGAGGTTTGTGTGATTTCCAACTCAAGAGCTTCAAGGATAGGCTTTCTAAACACTTCACTCTTTACCAACTCTATCAGGGACACAAATATTTTCAATTTCTGAACTTCTAACTCAAAGCTAAAAGAGGAAGGCAACTTATCAGAACCTCTTACCTCTTGAACTGGAGCTTTGAGGAGACTGGGTCAGCTACTGGTCTTTTCTTTCTGATATTCTGTGACTCTGCTTGGACAGCAGCTCTTTGGGTAGGATTCTCCTTGACATTTTTTTCATTTGACCATAGATTGTATCTTTGTTGTTCATCAGTCTGCAGAACAGCCTCTCTGTCCCACTGCTAACTGTCTTGTTCCTGCAGCAAAGATTCTTCATAAGCAGCCAATGTCAAAAATGTAATGCTGCCTTTATCTTTCATGCAGTGAATTTCATCCTCATCTTCAAACTGTTCCTCCTCCATGACTACATTTTGGAAAGGAGCTTTAACTTTCTGTTCTTCTTTTGATTCTTCACCCCTCTGAATTATTTGTAACTGCTCATTTTCTTTTCTAAATGGATTTGGTTTTCTTGGAGCAAATGTGCTCTGCTGCCTTGTTTTTCCTGAATTTTGCTCAACCTTCAGCTTAGGAATTTCAGTAGCCAATGGCTCTATCATCTTAGTCATTTTACATAATTTAGGCTTTGAAGATGATGTAGAGGAGGGAGAAGGCTGACCTCTCTGCCTTCTTCTATCAGCTTGACCTTTGAGATTTTCTACAACCATAATATTAGATTCTACTTCTAGGGCTGCATCCCTCATATCTGCCAATGTAGCACATCTTCTTTGTCTCAATAATAGGCAGAAATCAGATTCAAAATCATTGGCATAAGTGAGTTTGGTAGAGGTGGGGGTAGGCTTTACCTCAGCTGGTATCTTACTATACATACGATTGAATCTTTAATTAAAATCAGGCAATGATTCCCCATTTTCCCTCTTCAGGTTACCAAACTCAGTATGGTAATACAGCAAGTCTTTTTTATCTACCCAGTGCTTCAAAAATGCATCATCTAAGGCTTCAATATCTGTTATAGATCTCTGGGGTAATTCTCTGAACCACTTCTTGGCCTCTCCATCAAGGCTCTAGACAAAAACTCTCATCCACACATCATTTTCACTTATATCTAAGTGATCAGCATAACTGTAGAAAACTTCTAAGTGTTCTTCAGCTGTTACTCCCTCTATTCCAGTGAACTTAGGCATATATTTTTGATATTCTCCCACAGGCATAGGATTCAAAGGGACAGGCAAGACCAAAGGTCCATATCTAGTAGCAAAAATCTTTCTATCTTCATCGGTGCTTGTTGGCCTACCATGATTGGGATATGTGGAGGGATACTGGTAGATTGAATGGTAGGAAGTAATGTGATGGATGGCAGAGACAAAGGGATGTTTTGGACTGAATGGGAACCTTTCTTTGGACTGAGATTCAAAGGGGAACTAACTACACAAGGGGCTATATTAATCTCTGAAGGAATTTCCTTATTAACAGTGCTGGGCTCTAAATCTTCAAACTGTATATCTTTAGCTATAAATTTATCTTTCAAAGATGCATGAGATTTCTTAGGCTTACGTGATCCTGATGCCCCTTTCTATGATGCTTTCTTCGATTTGACAGTCCTTTCAGGGTCAAGCACTAATTTAGCTGGTGATTTTTTAGGATTTCTCCGTGTATGTCTCACAAACAGAGCCAGAACTTCAATGTGGAGTCGCCAAAGGTTGGTCTTCCTCCAGTGGAGTCGCCAAATAGATGATTACAACCAGAAATGTGCCCAGACCTTGTCTATCATCAAAATTTGGAACTGTGTCATTCTCCCAGGAAAGCTGAGCTTCAATCTCCTCTCCCCGGCAACGGCGCCAATTAATGTTATCACCCCAAGAAACTCTCCTAGGTTGTATATCAAAGATGCTCAGGAACATTACAAACTCAACAAGAAATGTTGGAAAATGGTGGATGAATGGAAGGAGTGATGTATATTTAAGCTAGATAACCACTTCTGCTATGCTTAACCCCAGACATGGGTGAACACCCCCAGACTACAAGGCTTTAGACCACCATTTACTCACAGTTTAAGGAATAGGTGAACATGGAGAATACTGATAACACCAGCAGATGCAGAAGAACATGTGATGGCCAGCTGCAACCAGTAAAGAGGTCTGCAAATCTATTTCCTAATGCACAGACAGGATGATAGATCTCTAGCATTAAAATAACAGAAACCTGCATACACAATCAATTATACATACTAGATCTTAACACAGAGGTGGGATGACAGCCCCTCTAATGCTAAACATCAAGTGCACATGAAAAATGCATAACAGGCACAGCTTGGAACAAAGAAGAAGTGGAAAGTGAGAAATTAACAACAAAAGAAGCTGGCATTAGCTGAAAATGAAGACGAGATGTTGCAGGTATCATAGTAGTTATAGTCTCCAGAAGTTGAACCTTACATCAAAATAACATTCATCAACCTTCATTCCATCTTATTCTTGGGTATATATGGACGTTGATTACAAAAAAGTCTACTAACCTATGCATGGAGGGGTCATAATTAACCACCAACGACATTACAATCTAATATGGGCCTCTCCTGCAAACTGTGTGCTTTAATTAACAAAATCGACCTTTTTAGATATTCTGATGTCCTTCTTGAGAAGGAAGAGTACCGTATGGAAAAAACTCCATAACTGGTAAATGAATTCAACTGCTCGAGGCAGTACTTTCCTTCCCTGACCGTGCTATCTCTTGAATGAGGTAGTTGAGGAGTAATGGCACATGGTATCAGATTCTCGCCTCCTTCTTCCTTCGGGAACATGGTTGAGGTCGGGGCACCAAGACTACGTGGTGGATGCATGGGCGTGACAGGAAGGCAATACTGGCCATTGGATGAAGTAAACGGATGGCGGAGATTGACTTGGAGTGGCTATCGGGAGAAAATGGGAGCAGATGAACGGAGGCCGTTGGATCGCGGGCGGAAGATCCAACGGCTGACGGGTGGCTAACAAGCATAGGAGATAACGCGCAGGGGGCGTACAGGATGGTGGTAAGTGGTTTCCCCACACCGCTCATGGGAAAAGGTGGTAAACATATAGTGGGGGTGTGATCCAATACCTTTGTGATGCATGGCTGGTAGGTCCGGCGGGAAACCGCTTTCCCCGCGGGCTATCGTACGTGTAGCTTTTGGCGGCGGGAGTAGCGTATATTGTTGGATTGAGTGGGAGGTATAATCAAACGGTGGAAAAAGAATAAAGGTTAATGGGAGTGATGTGACTGGGAAAGGCGCGGGTTATGGTGCGCGGTCGCGTCATCAGGGTTTTATAATGTTTAAACCCCAGCAGCCAGGAGCTAAGGAAACACGGGTTTTATACTAATGCTGGTGTGAAACAGGGATAGCACGAGCTATGGGAACATAGAAAAATGAATGCGGAGGAGCAAACGGAGGTAGCAAGGCTATAGAACTATAAAGAAAATGAAGGAAGTAAGGAAAACCAACCACTGCAACCCCCCTTTTTGATCATTAATAACCCAATCAAGTCTGCACTTGTCCTTAAAAGGTTGAAAGTAATAGCAGAGCTAACAGTGGCTAACAGACTCAAACCTCTATTTCCTACTCTAGTTTCAGGGGAACAATCCAGTTATGTGGAAGGTAGGCCGATTCTTGACAACATCATTCAAGCTCAAGAGGTGGTTCACACGTTAAGTAGCAAAAGGCAGGCTAGAATGATCATGCAATTAGACATATCGAAAGCTTACGATAAGGTAAACTAGACCTATATCAAGAATGTTCTTATGGCTTTTGGATTTGATCATAACTGGGTTAGATGGGTTATGGCCCTAGTGACCTCCTCTAGCTTTTCAATTTTCGTGAATGGCTCACCCTCTGAGATCTTTAGTCCTTCCAGAGGCCTTAGATAGGGAGACCCGCTCTCTCCCTTTCTTTTCATCCTCGTGATGGAAGGACTGGGAAGGTCTATCAAGCATGCTAAAGTAATAGGTAAGATTAAGGGCCTTCAACTAACTAAGAATGGTCAGGCTTTGACTCATCAACAATTTGTAGATGACACCATGTTACAGGGAATCCCCATAGTCAAAGAAGCCACTACCTTCAAACAAATCCTAAATGACTTTGCCATGGCTACAGGTATGGAAGTTAATCTCTCCAAATGAAAAATCGTTTTCTTTAATACCAATATTGCTATTCAAAGAAATATCTCCAGAATTCTAGGCTTTCAAAGAGATTCTCTCCCCTCTAAATATTTGGGTATTCCTCTAACTACTAAACTGATGTATAAGAGCATCTGGGAACCGATGATCAATAAGTTACAGGATAAAGTTAAAAAATGGACATTCAGATCTTTAAACCTAGCAGGTAGATTAGTATTTACAAAGGCAGTACTGCAATCAATTTCGGTTTTTATGTTATCAACTCTCCTAGCTCCAAAGGGGTCTTACAACAATTCAGAAACATCCAAAGAAACTTTCTTTGGGGAAAAGAGGATACAAGGAAAAAATGGGCCTTAGTTTCTTGGGACAAAATCTGTAGACCCGGGAATCATGGAGGCCTAGGCTTGGATGATCAGGAAATTCTTAGCAGCATTTTAGGGGCTAAACCTTGGTGGTGTTGGGTTCAAGATCGAAAGGCCCAATGTGCAAAAATCTGGAAGGAAAAATATGCTAGCTCCTGGCAAACTAGTGAACTCATAAGAATGTCTAGAAATATAAAGGGCTCATACATCTGGAACAAAGCCTGGGAGAATAGAAGCCTGGTACAAGAAAATAGTTTCTGGGAAATCAGAGATGGAGACTTAGCTCTATTCTGGGAGGATAAATGGCAACAAGAACCAATATTATTAAAAGAGGACTTTTTAGGCCTTAAGCATAGGACAGAATCCCAAGGATCAATTCAGGTAAAGGACTTCTAGGATCATACTCAGCATACTGGAAAGTGGAGAATCTGGAGAAACATTGATTGCAGAGAAGATAGCCCCTTGAAAACAAAAGCAAAGACACTCATGAGAATGTTGGATTAAAGGAAGATCTTGGTAATAGAGGGGCAAGACTAATTAAGATGGGGCAATAATAAAGAGGGCACCTTTAATCTTAAGGAAGCAAAAGGAATTTTACTTGAGTTGAACTCTAATATTCCGAATAAGATCTGGCAGAACTTATGGAGGCACCAAGGGTGGATGAAGATCAAACTCTTGATGTGGTTGGTACATCGCAAGAAAATCTTGACTTGGGATAATATTAGGAAGAGGGGTGTTCTGGGGCCTTCTAGATGTCAACTCTGTGAGGCTCAAGAGGAGACAATGGAGCATTTACTCAATAGCTGCATACCTCCTCGCTATGGGATACATTTGCTAACATTTTTCAACAAACTGACAGGGACAAAGGGAGCATCATTAACACCCTCAATAATTGGAGAAGCAACTTTTTGGATTATGAATTTCTTAGTTCGGCCTGGGCCCTAACTCCAAGCTTCATTATATGGAATGTTTGGAAAGAGAGGAATAAGAGAATATTCAAGGATGAAAAGAATCCCCCTCTTCTCCTGTTTGAGCTGATCCTGAAATAGCTTAAGGAGACAATGGGATCCACTGTTCGTAATTTCCCTAAAAATCCTCCCTCAGAGTCTGAAGTGAGAATTCTTAGGCAGCTTGATATGCAAGGGCTCATTCCTCAAAACATGGATAGGAAAGGAATCTCAATGGATACGAATAAGGACTACTGGCATCCTCCCCTAGAAGGTTATTTAAAATACAACATTGACGGGACTTCAAAGGGAAACCCGGGAACTGCTGGTTATGGAGGGGTTTTAAGGGATGAAAAGGGAGGTATTATCTCCATCTTCCACTGCCACTTAGGAAAAGAAACCAACAACATGGCTGAACTAATGGCTTTGGAACAATGCTTAGAGCTTCTAAAGCAGGACAACCGCTTGAATGTGATTATAGAAGCAGATTCCAAGTTAATCATGAACGCGGTGAAAAGAATTTGCTATGGATCAGGGCCGGAGAAAGTCTCAAAACACTGGAGGCTAATCTGGGTTTTCCAAAAAATTCAGGGTCACCTTCAAGGAGTTCGTACAATAAGCTTCAACTGTGTTCGTAGAAAGGCCAATAAACTGACGGATCTTCTGACAAACGATGGGGTAAGCTGTACTGAAGGCAGGGTCAGGATGGAATGGTAGGAGCTGCCTCAAGGCAAATTAAAAACTCTCTGCTACGAGCAAGCGGAAGAAGACAGGGTCAGGGACGCAAAGCCCTATTGATTAAGTTTCTTTATGGGTAGATATTGTCTTCATTATCGGTTTCTGTGTGGGTTTCAGAGATTTTTCGGCCTTCACAATGTTTGGTTGCTTAGGAGTTTCAGAGACTACCGGAGAATCTCATGGAGTAGTTTACTAGGTGAGCTCAGTTTTTCGGTAGGTCAAATAAGGGGAAGGACCGATACAGTTCATTGTTTCAGGTTTTGGCAGAAGGGTATCATCGCGAGGGAGTCCAGTCTTTCCAGCGGCTGGAAACCCCAGTGATTCACCTTTTCAGGACGTAAAACCGCTCCCCTGGCAGTTTTCGGGTGATCGCGCAGCTCTCAAGCAGGATGTGGTTTTCGCTATTTTGGTGTGATTCCACTCAGCTAATTACACATGGCAAGAGGGCCAGATCAAATACCGCCCTCATCACACACTATTCTTTGGTGCTTTAGCACCGTGCAATATCAATCCCAACCGTCGGATCTCGTGGGGCAAATCAATGGTTGGGAACGATCGTGCAGTTTTGGTGGGGCTAGGTCATTAACCACCAAACGACTGTGCAGTGCGATATCATCCTCAGTCGTTGGATGAAGGGAGGAGATTGGACAGTCAAGATTAACAGAGGCTAGTCTGGTGAGTAGCTGTGTGGAATATTACGAGGATTTTGATGCGTAACTTTTTCTTTTGCCCGATTTTTTGGGTATTCCAAGCGTTTAGTTTTCTAGGTGTAAGGTTGAGCATTCATGCCTTTGGCAGTTAGATCTTAATTTTTCAGGGGTCCACAGATCTTTGTGGACGTTTGTACTTTATGTAAATTATTTTCTTACTTAATGAAAAAGAAGGATCGACTCTTGCTCAAGCAAAAAAAAAATATCATTTTTAATTTAATTTGAAAAATATAAATATATATTTTTTAAATAATGTAATTTTTACATTTACATAAATTATTATAACTGAACTTAATTTAAATTTACATTTATATTATTTCCAAAAAAATTGAGACATATATTTACATCTCCAAACTCATAAGATACAATATATTATAAATCTAAGGTTAATATAAATTTACTTTAATTTTTTATTTGAATTCATTTATGTAGAAAGTTCCTCTAACTATATAATTACGATATTCCTGAGCCATGTGGTTGTGGTTCTTCTTACTATAATTAAGCTATTGGTGAGCCATGTGGTTGTGATAATGGAAATTTTTTTATAGATGGATGTATTGACAAAATTTTTTGAAAGATGAATAATATATATTTTTAGTAGTTTATGAAGAGTTTAAATTTAGGAAGTTTTATACAAACATGTATAGGAAAAAACATATTTACTAGTACTATATTAAAAATATTAATGTGGTTGATATAGGCTAAGGCTTTATAAATATAACAAAAAATACTATTGCAACAAAAAATCCATTACAACACGAAAAATGTCTTACCAATGTACACATTTACCTTATTAACTATGTATGAAAAGTTTACGTGTCAACTTTAACTTGAGAAAAAAAAGGAATTACACAACTTGTTGTAAATTGGATCATTTTACTAAATAAATTTTTCTTATATATTAATTTCCCCATCTAATTAGAATATGAACTTATTACACAACCTATTGTAAAATAGACCATTTTGCTAAATAAAATTTGCTTATATATTAATTTCCCCATCTAATTAGAATATGAACTTATTAGAATTGGAATAATCTCAAATCTATAGGAAATTGGTGGGCAGGGAGCCATGTGGCATGAATCTAATTTAATTAAAAAAAAAAAAAAAGGAATTACACACTTTATTGTAAAATGGACCATTTTGCTAAATAAAATTTTCTGATATATTAATTTCTTGAATATGAACTTATTAGAATTAGAATAATCTCAAATCCTTAGGAACACACCATAGCCATTGATAAGCATTAAGACTGAGCATATGTTGAGCATATTCCGTTGAGAATCAATATACTCTCTCGATTAAAAATATAAAAAAAATCAACAGATCCTCATCCACCCTCAATTTTAATAAAAAAAATCTTTGAACATTATTAATGTTCTAAAAATATTTCCAAAAAGTTCTCCATAAGTTTCTTGTGAACTTGTGTCCATTTATCTCGTGTCTCTTTATTGTTCTATGCACCAAAAAAATTCTTTATAAGTTTCATGTTTCTATTTATTCTGGTATGCTCCTATAATTCAAACAATTGAAATTACAAGGACGCGAGTCTATTGTGTAGTTACTATGTGAGTTATTCAGCGTATCTAGCTATTATAGCAGTTTGATTTCTTCCTCTGTCCTTCATGGTGATATCAAAGATGAGGAATTTCGCTTTATTGCTTACTTCAGGAGAGCCATCGATATGAACTTCATAGCCATAGCTGAAGGAGCCCACTGTTTACTATTCTCTACCACCATAATCTATAGGGTCACCTAACGGTAGTGGAGAGTAGTCGTCCGTTGTGTTTTCACTGAAAGAACCATGAAATTCATTGAAGAGCCATGGTCACTAAAATAAACAGAGCCTCCAGCCGAAACCATGGCATTCAGTGACATCTAGTAGGGAGGCATCTGCTTACTAATACTGGTTTTTTTTTGAAAGCAAAGATAATATTGGTATGTACATATTCCGTGAAGGTATAGAAGGTGTTATTAAAGGGAATTTTAGTTATTAAATTCATATGTTTTATTAAATCACTTCATGTGAACTCATTTTAATATTCAGAGACATTTATTTTGAGACATTTTTGGAAAATGGTTTCTGTTTAGATTTAAGAAAAATAGAGGAAGAGATATGAAAGCAAAGCGAAAAAAAGTGAAAAAAAAGAAAAGAAATGTAGAAATGTTTATAATGTTGAATAAGAAATGTGAAAATCTTTATTTTCTAGCTACAATAGAATTATTGAAATGAACTTGTTCATTATTTCTTATTTTTTACAATTTTCTTATTTTGTGTAGCTAAAAATTACGAAGTTTTAGCAGATTTATGGGATATTGTGTCACATGGCTTTGAAGAAGCTTCAAGTCAAGTAGTTTATAAGACCATCATACAAGGTCAAAAAAATCAACTTATGGCCAATAGAGAAGATGATGCAACAACATTGTTTATCATTCAAGGTGGTTAGAATGGCGACTTTCTTCCCAAGATTATAGTAGCAATCATGTCTAGAGAAGATTAGAATATTTTAGAATTGACATATAGTGAAAGGGGGAGAAACATCAATCAACATAAAGCTTAGCCATAGAGCATTGTAGTTGATAAAATGACTATTATAAAAAATAAAAATAAAACTAGAAGATTTTGACATCACTGGAACAATTGAAGAAATTGTGGAAGGCCCTACTAAAGTAGAAAAGATATGCAAGACATGTAGAGTATAGTAGTCATGAAAACTATAGAGAAATTTGTTGAATAAATTGAGGAAGAAAAAAGTGATGATGTATGAGATCCACGATGTGAACATGGTGCAAAAAGTGAAGTCCACCATGCAGATATAAATGTGGAAGATGAAATGAAACTACTTTTGTAGTAGCAACAACAGGTGAGAACTTAGTAGTGAAAGTTGAATATGATAATGAGGCTAAAATAACATTTCTTGAAGAGTATCTTGCAAAGACCAAGTATAATAGAGATGGAAGTTAGGATGGAAACATTGTTCTAGTTACAACAAAAGAAGGAACAAAAATGATCAAGGCGGCCATTAGAGTTGTTGAAGTTATTACAAGAATAGGAGAGGAGATGAAAGAAAATGAAGATAATGTTTTTTATCTTATAGAGACTGATATAAATATTTAATCAATAGTAGATAAGGTACAATCATATTTAGAAGAAAGATTAGAGTAAAGTTGAAGTTAACAAATAAGAAAAGATATGTAAAATATAAAGCTTGCAGAAAATGGAGGAATAATATTATACAACATAGAGTTGAGAAAAAGTTGCACCAACATGCATAAGTCAAATACGTTTTTTTTAAATTGATGTGTAATGTTGTAAAGCTCGCTGAGTTAGACCATTGTATAGTAGTGGTAGTAATTAAGAAAGAGTGTTAGACATAATAACTCACAACTATCATACAAAGTTTTTAATAGTCTATATAGAGTTTAAATTAAAGAAGGGTTAGCCATGAATATGTGAGCTAAAATTAGCATATCAATTATTAGCATTTGAAGGATCATTTTAGAGTATTCTCTAGAACGTTTTGTGTTTATTTATTCTTGTATCCTCAAGCAATTAAATCAATTTCAATTCAAGAGCTACAATTTTATTGTGTGCTATTGTGTGATTCTAATGTAAGTTATTTAGTGTTCAAATATGACAACAATATGTTAAAATAAAATTTAATTTTTTTACCGATGTAATTGTTATCGTGGTTATTTAGTTTTACGAACCAAAAATATAGTTATCGAACTATCATAATGGTGCCACCTCTTTTTTTTAATTCGAAGAGATAGGGAAGATGTGTAGGTGGTGTAAGCCTAAATGTAATAATTTTCTTCAGAATAAAATCCTCTTTTCCTTGCTCCTAGATGTTTCCATGACAAATCATCAAAGTTTTACGATCTATATTATGTGTAGTAGCATATAATTTTGTGCACAAATTTTCTTGTCGATGATTTCATATGTAGAATCTAAATAACAAGTAGTATTTGAGTGTTAGGACCCAAGCTCTATTTGAGTCTATGTATGATAAAAATGACGAAGATTGAGGATCACTAAAACATTGGAGTAATTTTGAGGTCTAAAGTGGGTCTCATAAGGAAAATAATAAAATAATATTTAAAATAATAAAATAAGAGTTATACATTTTTAAAGAAAAAGAAAGGAAACTACTTTTCTTATAGTATTGTCATCTTATCTACTTATAGGTTTACTCAAATGTCAAGTCTAGGTACCGGTTAGATGTAGAATTAAATTTTGCATCTAACAAGTACCCACTCTGCATAGTTCTGAGTAGACCTATATCTATATATATATATAATTTGAAATACAAGAAAAAAACGTTTTGAAGACATTTTTTCATGTATTTTAAATTTTTACTGATGTGGGTCTACTCATAACTATATAAAGTAAGTAATCGTTGGATGCGAAGTTTAATATGACATCCAACATGTTCCTAGACTTGAAATTTGAGTAAACTTATAAGGAGATAAGATGGAAATACAATTAAAGAAAATAATTTTCTTGTTTTCCCTACAAAATATGCACCCTTCAAAATTGCATCATCATTTTGAATCCTATTTGTCTTTTTTTTTTATTCGTACATTTTTTGGTTTGAGGTTCATTTATTTACCTCAAAGTTCCTCTAATGCCAATAGAAACTAGGTGTTAAGTGGAGGAGAACTCCAAGGAACACTGATGGCAATGGATACAACGATTAGGAGGTAGGGGATTAGCATACTCATGGGAAACATTTGGGCAACAAAGTGTTGGGAGTGCATGTAGTTAAATTTAGTCATCTTTATTCAAAGAATGTGACAATTATTTTTATGTTACAACCATATTTTTTAAAAGGATTGAACACATCCCCTATTTTAAGTCTATTTGTGGAACACTTGCTCATTTATGAAGCCAATGCGCAACATTGTAGCAAAGGAGTTTTGTGGACAAGAGAAACTAAGCCACCCATCACTACGACTTCTTTCGAGTGGATTCTTTTTGTCAAGTGTATTTTACTATTGTTTGCAAACTCATGGAGGAGCTTATCGATTCTAATAGGAGCTAAACAATTGCTCTGAGTTCTTGTTAGAAGGATGGAGAACCATAATTTACACTTGAAACCAAGTCACGTGGAGGACGAGTGAGGAAAGAAACACAGAAAAAATCCGTAGAGGTTATTAAAATGACGAAAGGGAGCTCTAAAATGAAACATTAGACCCTATCTATTAGATTCAACAAGAATTCAAATATTTTTTATCTTTTTATTCAAGTATAAATTCTAAAGAAATATTTTATTAAATGTTTGTGCAAAAAAAAATTATTTTCTTTGTGAAGAAAAACCTAGGAAAGTTTCTATTCTTCAAAAAGGAAAAATTGAAGAATCAATTTTGAAAAGAAGAAAATTAAAATAGGGTTTTCAAGAGGATTCTAGAAAGAATTTTGAAACAATAAATTAGGCTTTCAAACTGATTAAAAAAAATTGAGTTTTGAAAAAAAGACTTGTAGACACATCTACAATTATTAGACAAAGAGAATTTGTGTAAACAATACTAGCGAATACTAAATTTGAAATTGAAAATTTTAATAAGAAAAATCATTTTGAACTATGGAAATTAAAAACACATGATCTACTAGCATAATAGGCTTAATATCAGGTGTTAGATAGCATAAGAAAGAAACCTATGATGATCCCTGATGATGAATAGGTGAAAACTAGATGTTGAGACCTCAGTAGAATTCAGTTGTGTATCATTGATGATTTTTTATTCAACATCGTGGAAGAGCTAATAGTAGTAGTTTTGTGGACCAAGTTAAAGGGTCTATATTTGATGAAATCCTTAATGAACCAAATCTATTTAAAGATATAGTTGAATAGCTTGAAGATGAAAAAATGTATGAAAATTGCAAATCACCTAAATTTGTTTAACACTCTTTTTTTCTAGTTGAATATATAGATTTCAAACTTAATAATGAAGATAACGTAGTTACACTATTGTGTTGAATACCTGAATCATGGGACGATTTTGTAATCTCTGTTAGCTTAAGCACAACCAAAACTCTTGAATTTGATGTGGTTGTTGGAGCTCTATTTCCTAAAGAGGTAAGGAGGAAATCAAACATTGAATCCTTGATTATAGAAGAAATGGTAGTTAGAGGTCACTCCATGGAGAGATGAGACAAATGAAAGGGTTCAACTAGGTAAAAATCAAAAGGAAATAAGATCAAAATAAGATGTTTCTTTTGCAATAAATCATGGCATCTCAAAAAAGGAGGAAAATATAATTAAATCGGGTTTAGGTATGATCGATGAAGTGTTTTCAATTTGTAATGTTCTTAAATATATGGATATTAGCTATTAAATTCTAGCACTATTGGGCGTGGAGCTTGATTATCTTCTTTATTTAGAGGTATTGCCACATTGGACCTCAGTCCATGATGTGGCGCCAACACCGCCTATAACATATACGTTGCAGGGGGGGTCCGGTGGGGGTGGTTGTAACCTTTGGGAGCCCCCGGGTGGGGGGATCGGGCAACACCCCCGAAGCTAAAAATTGATGTAAAATTTCCTTGTAAAATGTTGTAATTTCATAGTCAATTTGGGCCGTTCATTAGGCAGAGATCTGACAATAGAAGTTATGTTTAATTTATGGTTTTTTGCCCTAGAAGGAAACCCCTCGCTATATATGAGGGAATTTTATTGCGTCTATGTAGATCGATATTCTGAGCGAGAAGAGAGAGAATATTGAGTGAGAGAGAAGAGGGAATTATAGCGGAACTATTATAGGTTGTATCTCTTCAGTTGGCTGGATAATATAAAAGGAAGGATTGGCTGTTTCTCCGTGGACATAGCCCAAATTGGGTGAACCATGTATATTTGTGTCTCTCTTGTTTTATGTGTTTTTTGTGTTTATATTTATGCAATATTTTATGTGTTCCACTGCCCTTGATCATGTGGATGAGGTCGTATGGGGTGGGGGCTGGCCCGCAGGGCTCGCTCCTACCACCTCATCGTCGACAAACAATCCAACTTTAAATATAACTACATTGCCCCTCCTTTCAACGTATGAGGCTGTGGCTTGTTGGTGATACATGGCAGTTATGAGGGGTAGGTCACGGGTTCAAACCCACCCTCCTCCATCACATTCTTTTAACATATAAATATATCTGATAACCAAACTTGGTTTAATACGCCATTCGATATTTAATATGCCATTTTAAATTATATAACATATATGCAATGTGGATTATTATTTAAAATAATATATATTAATATTTAATTAAATTAAAAAATCAAATTCCACCTTAGAGGCCAATTAGGCAATTTTCCTTGCACACAACCACACTAGCAAATCCGAAGTTGACACTTGTCACAGTGATCCAAGTGGATATTGGTGGCCACCCACCTATTCCACTTGGACCTCCACCATTGTTTCTTTCAGTTTTTCAGTTTCCTTATTTGTAGCACAATTTACTATTTTTAGCAGTTTTTCGGGTTCTGAACTCCCGAAGTCGTTTTGAGGCCCTGAATGATGTTTTTTGGGAAAACTAGGAGAAACATGGGTCAATGGACTGATCTTTCTCATCACAAAGTTGTATTCCTCAGATAGATCTTTCTAACGAGGTTTTGTGCACGTCAAACAAAGATCGTATGCCAAAGTTACAACCCCGGGAAGTTGATGTACCAATTTACCCAAAATGGGGCCCATAGTTTGGCACTTCATCTCCTAGGGTTAGGTTTTTGGATGTTTAGGGTTTTCCATTGTTTCTCAACAATAAATTGGCCTTCGAGCCTCATTGTGAGACAGTTTAGAGGCATGTAGCCACCACATCTCTTCTCAGAGATAAGCTACCATCGCCCGAGCTAATTTATTTCCATTTCTATTTGTAAGCGTATTTCAGTATTTTACATGAATGAAATGAAGTATTATTTCTATTGCATATCTGTATTTATGGTCATATCTGTAATTTTTTGCGTTCCTGTATAAATCTGAATCAGTGGTATTAGAGCGGTCTGCTACTTCTTTGTTTTTCTTTGCATGTCCCCAACGAGGTTGGGGTATAAGGAGTTACAGCTTGAACTGGTTGAACCTATACAAGACTAGCCTTGCAAATCCCAATGGCCTCCCATGGCGGATGAAGAGAAATATGAGGGGATGGGAGATCCTATCAAAATCTTGCTCGAAGAGGCCCTCAGGCGATAAAGGAACGCAATGATGGAAAACTTTGCCCAGATCCTTCAGCGGCTACCCAGGGGTGACACATATACTTCTAGCAACTACTCTAGAAGCCCCACACCCTTTAAGGTACAAGTTAAGTTTGACATTCCCATATTTGAGGGTCAGATAGATGCAGACGCTGTAGATAAATGGTTAAATCTGCGAGAAGGGTATTTTTCTGTCCATGACTTTTCCTGCTAGGAAAAGATTACTTTCGCTCTTCTCAAAGCTGCCCCCCATGTCAAGGACTAGTGGGAAACCTACTCTGATCAGATGGACGAAAGTACGACATCATTGTTTTCAGCTGCACCCACCTAGACTTCATTACAGAATGCCATCAAGGAGCAGTACTACCCTGTCAAAATATATGAGGAATAATACATAAAGTGGGCCACGCTGCGACAAGGAAGGGACCAAGATGTTCCAAAGTTTACCAATATTTTACATACCCTTCTCACAAAGTTGGGTATCAAGGATTCTGAGCTGCATTTGATACTCGAATACTGCAGCTGCCTACAGAAGTACATCTAGGACGAGATGGAGTTCCTAGACATCTCCTCGCTTGACACAGCGTACCGATACACAATCAAGATAAAAAAAAAGTTTAAACAGAAGAAGTGAGACTTTGGATCTACGAATCCAAAGCAAGGGAAAGGTGCCCCCAAACCACTGAACAAACGACAAAGCCAAGGCGGGGTGGCCCTACACAACCCACCAAAGCCGCAAGCAAATAACAACACCGTGAAGCAGAAGAAGGACACGGGAAAGTGGTGTGAGTTCTATAAGAGCTCCACTCACAACATAAGTGAGTTTCGGGCCAAGCAATCACTAGAGGTTGAGCTAAAGTCTTCAAAATCAGATGCATGTTCCGACTATGAGTCAAAACCTGATCAAGGGAATGACAAAGGGAAGTAGATTATTGATGTGGAGCCCAATTCCACCATTTCCACCATGAAGATCTAGAAGGAGGAACCCGAATATCCAAAGGAGGAAAAGCACCTCATCCACTCCCAGAGGTTATTAAAGGGAATTTTAGTTATTAAATTCATATGTTTGTATTAAATCACTTCATGTGAACTAATTATAATATTCAGAGACATTTTTTTTGAGACATTTTTGGAAAATGGTTTCTGTTTAGGTTTAAGAAAAATAGAGGAAGAGATATGAAAGCAAAGCAAAAAAAGTAAAAAAAAGAAAAGAAATGTAGAAATGTTTATAATGTTGAATAAGAAAAGTGAAAATCTTTATTTTCTAGCTACAATAGAATTATTGAAATGAATTTGTTCATTATTTCTTATTTTTTACAATTTTCTTATTTTGTGTATGTAAAAATTATGGGATATTGTGTCACATGGCTTTGAAGAAGCTTCAAGTCAAGTAGTTTATAAGACCATCATACAAGGTCAAAAGAATCAACTTATGGCCAATAGAGAAGATGATGCAACAACATTGTTTATCATTCAAGAAGGTTAGAATGGCGACTTTCTTCCCAAGATTATAGTAGCAATCATGTCTAGAGAAGATTAGAATATTTTAGAATTGACATATAGTGAAAGGGGGAGAAAAATCAATCAACATAAACCTTAGCCATAGAGCATTGTAGTTGATAAAATGAGTATTATAAAAAATAAAAATAAAACTAGAAGATTTTGACATCACTGGAACAATTGAAGAATTTGTGGAAGGCCCTACTAAAGTAGAAAAGATATGCAATACATGTAGAGTATGGTAGTCATGAAAACTATAGAGAAATTTGTTGAATAAATTGAGGAAGAAAAAGGTCATGATGTATGAGATCCACGATGTGAACATGGTGCAAAAAGTGAAGTCCACCATGCAAATATAAATGTGGAAGATGAAATGAAACTACTTTTGTAGTAGCAACAACAGGTGAGAACTTAGTAGTGAAAGTTGAATATGATAATGAGGCTAAAATAACATTTCTTGAAGAGTGTCTTGCAAAGACAAAGTATAATAGAGATGGAAGTGAGGATGGAAGTATTGTTCTAGTTACAACAAAAGAAGGAACAAAAATGATCAAGGCGGCGATTAGTGTTGTTGAAGTTATTACAAGAATAGGAGAGGAGATGAAAGAAAATGAAGATAATGTTTTTATCTTATAGAGATTGATATAAATATTTAATAAATAGTAGATAAGGTACAATCATATTTAGAAGAAAGATTAGAGTAAAGTTGAAGTTAACAAATAAGAAAAGATATGTAAAATATAAAGCTTGCAGAAAATGGAGGAATAATATGATACAACATAGAGTTGAGAAAATGTTGCACCAACATGCATAAGTCAAATACGTTTTTTTTAAATTGATGTGTAATGTTGTAAAGCTAGCTAAGTTAGACCATTGTATAGTAGTGGTAGTAATTAAGAAAGAGTGTTAGACATAATAACTCACAACTATCATACAAAGTTGTTAATAGTCTATATAGAGTTTAAATTAAAGAAGGGTTAGCCATGAATATGTGAGCTAAAATTAGCATATCAATTACTAGCATTCGAAGGATCATTTTAGAGTATTCTCTAGAATGTTTTGTGTCTATTTATTCTTGTATCCTCATGCAATTCAATCAATTTCAATTCAAGAGCTACAATTTTATTGTGTGCTATTGTGTGATTCTAATGTAAGTTATTTAGTGTTCAAATATGACAACAATATGTTAAAATAAAATGTAATTTTTTTACCGATGTAATTGTTATCGTGGTTATTTAGTTTTATGAACCAAAAATATAGTTATCGAACTATCATAATGGTGCCACCTCTTTTTTTTCATTCAAAGAGATAGGAACGTTGTGTAGGTGGTGTAAGCCTAAATGTAATAATTTTATTCATAATAAAATCCTCTTTTCCTTGCTCCTAGATGTTTCCATGACAAATCATCAAAGTTTTACGATCTATATTATGTGTAGTAGTGTATAATTTTGTGCACAAATTTTCTTGTGAATGATTTCATATATAGACTCTAAATAACAAGTAGTATTTGAGTGTTAGGACCCAAGCCCTGTTTGAGTCTATGTATGATAAAAATGACAAAGATTGAGGATCACTAAAACATTGGAGTAATTTTGAGGTCTAAAGTGGGTCTCCTAAGGAAAATAATAAAATAATATTTAAAATAATAAAATAAGAGTTATACATTTTTAAAGAAAAAGAAAGGAAACTACTTTTCTTATAGTATTGTCATCTTATCTACTTATAGGTTTACTCAAATGTCAAGTCTAGGTACCAGTTAGATGTAGAATTAAATTTTGCATCTAACAAGTACCCACTCTCCATAGTTCTGAGTAGACCTATATATATATATATATATATATATATATATATATATATATATATATATATATATATATATATATATATATATATATATATATATATATATATATATATATATATATATATATATATATATATATATAGATATATATACATATAGATAATTATAATTTGAAATACAAGAAAAAAAATGTTTTGAAGACATTTTTTCATGTATTTTAAATTTTTACTGATGTGGGTCTACTCATAACTATATAAAGTAAGTAATCATTGGATGCGAAGTTTAATATGACATCCAACATGTTCCTAGACTTGAAATTTGAGTAAACTTATAAGGAGACAAGATGGAAATACAATTAAAGAAAATAATTTTCTTGTTTCCCCTACAAAATATTTACCCTTCAGAATTGCATCATCATTTTGAATCCTATTTGTCTTTTTTTTTTTATTCGTACATTTTTTGGTTTGAGGTCCATTTCTTTACCTCAAAGTTCCTCTAATGCCAATAGAAACTAGGTGTTAAGTGGAGGAGAACTCCAAGGAACACTGATGGAAATGGATACAACCATTAGGAGGTAGGGGATTAGCATACTCATGGGAAACATTTGGGCAACAAAGTTTTGGGAGTGCATGTAGTTAAATTTAGTCACCTTTATTCCAAGAATGTGACAATTATTTTTATGTTACAACCATATTTTTTAAAAGGATTGAACACATCCCCTATTTTAAGTCTATTTGTGGAACACTTGCTCATTTATGAAGCCAATGCGCAACATTGTAGCAAAGTAGTTTTGTGGACAAGAGAAACTAAGCCACCGACCACCATGACCTCTTTCGAGTGGATTCTTTTTGTCAAGTGTATTTTACTATTGTTTGCAAACTCATGGAGGAGCTTATCGATTCTAATAGGAGCTAAATAATTGCTTTGAGTTCTATTTAGAAGGATGGAGAACCATAATTTACACTTGAAACCAAGTCACATGGAGGACGAGTGAGGAAATAAACATAGAAAAAAATCCATAGAGGTTATTAAAATGACAAAAGGGAGCTCTAAAATGAAACATTAGACCCTATCTATTGAATTCAACAAGAATTCAAATATTTTTATCTTTTTATGCAAGTATAAATTCTAAAGAAAAATTTTATTAAACGTTTGTGCAAAAAAAAATTATTTTCTTTGTGAAGAAAACCCTAGCAAAGTTTCTATTCTTCAAAAAGGAAAAATTGAAGAATCAATTTTGAAAAGAAGAAAATTAAAATAGGGTTTTCAAGAGGATTCTAGAAAGAATTTTGAAACAATAAATTAGGCTTTCAAACTGATTAAAAAAGATTGAGTTTTGAAAAAAAGACATGTAGACACATCTACAATTATTAGACAAAGAGAATTTGTGTAAACAATACTAGCGAATATTAAATTTGAAATTGAAAATTTTAAAAAGAAAAATCATTTTGAACTATGGAAATTAAAAACACATGATCTGCTAGCATAGTAGGCTTTAGATCAGGTGTTAGATAGCACAAGAAAGAAACATATGATGATGCCTGGTGATGAATAGGAGAAAACTAGATGTTGAGACCTCGGTAGAATTCGGTTGTGTATCATTGATGATTTTTTATTCAACATCGTGGAAGAGCCAATAGTAGTAGTTTTGTGGACCAAGTTAGAGGGTCTATATTTGATGAAATCCTTAATGAACCAAATCTATTTAAAGATATGGTTGAATAGCTTGAATATGAAAAAATGTATGAAAATTGCAAATCACCTAAATTTGTTTAACACTATTTTTTTCTAGTTGAATATATAGATTTCAAACTTAATAATGAAGATAACGTAGTTACACTATTGTGTTGAATACCTGAATCATGGGACGATTTTGTAATCTCCGTCAGCTTAAGCACAACTGAAACTCTTGAATTTGATGTGGTTGTTGGAGCTCTATTTCCTAAAGAAGTAAGGAGGAAATCAAACATTGAATCCTTGATTATAGAAGAAATGGTAGTTAGAGGTCACTCCATGGAGAGATGAGACAAATGAAAGGGTTCAACTAGGTCAAAATCAAAAGGAAATAAGATCAAAATAAGAGGTTTCTTTTCCAATAAATCATGGCATCTCAAAAAAGGAGGAAAATATAATTAAATCGGGTTTAGGTATGATCGATGAAGTGTTTTCAATTTGTAATGTTCTTAAATATAATGGATATTAGCTATTAAATCCTAGCACTATTGGGTGTGGAGCCTAATTATCTTCTTTATTTAGAGGTATTGCCACATTGGACCCCAGTCCATAATGTGGCGGTAACGCCTCCTATAAAATATACGTTGCAGGGGGGTCCAATGGGGGTGGCTATAACCTTTGGGAGCCCCCCACCGGCGCAGCACCCCCGAAGCTAAAAATAGATGTAAAATTTCCTTGTAAAATGCTGTAATTTCATAGTCAATCTGGGTCGTTCATTAGACAGAGATCTAACAGTAGAAGCTATGTTTAATTTAGGGTTTTTTCCCTAGAAGGAAACCCCTCGCTATGTATGAGGGAATTGTATTGCGTTTATGTAAATCGATATTCTGAGTGAGAAGAGAGAGGATATTGAGCGAGACAGAAGAGGGAATTACAGTGGAACTACTATAGGTTCTATCTCTTCAGTTGGCTGGATAATATAAAAGGAGGGATTGGTTGTTTCTGTGTTTATATTTATGCAATATTTTATGTGTTCCACTGCCCCTGATTATGTGGATGAGGTCGTATGGGGTGGGGGCTGGCCCGCAGGGCTCGCTTCTACCACCTCATCGTCGACAAACAAGCCAACTTTAAATATAACTACGTTGCCCCTTCTTTCAACGTATGAGGTTGTGGTTTCTTGGTGATACATGGCAATTATGAGGGGTAGGTCACGGGTTCAAACCCGCCCTTCCCCATCACATTCTTTTAACATATAAATATATATGACAACCAAAATTGGTTTAATACGCCCTTCGATATTTAATATGGCATTTTAAATTTTATAACATATATGCAATATGGATTATTATTTAAAATAAGATATATATATATATATATATATATATATATATATATATATATATATATATATATATATATATATATATATATATATATATATTATATAAAATATAATTTAAAATTTATATAATATAACATAAAAATTATATATATTAATATTTAATTAAATTAAAAAATCAAATTCCACCTTAGAGGCCAATTAGGCAATTTTCCTTGCACACAACCACACTAGCGAATCTGGAGTTGACACTTGTCACAGTGATCCAAGTGGATATTGGTGGCCACCCACCTATTCCACTTGGACCTCCACCATTGTTTCTTTTAGTTTTTCAGTTTCCTTATTTGTAGCACAATTTACTATTTTTGGTAGTTTTTCGGGTCCTGAACTCCCGAAGTCGTTTGGAGGCCCTAAACGATGTTTTTTGGGAAACCTAGGAGAAACATGGGTCAACGGATCGATCTTGCTCATCACAAAGCTGTATTCCTCGGATAGATCTTTCTAACGAGGTTTTGTGCATGTCAAACAGAGATCGTATGGCAAAGTTACAAACCCGGGAAGTTGATGTACCAATTTACCCAAAACGGGGCCCATAGTTTGGCGCTTCATCTCCTAGGGTTAGGTTTTTGGATGTTTAGGGTTTTCCATTATTTCTCAATAATAAATAGGCCTTCGAGCCTCATTGTGAGACAGTTTAGAGGCATGTAGCCACCACATCTCTTCTCAGAGATAAGCTACCATCGCCTGAGCTAATTTATTTCCATTTATGTTTGTAAGCGTATTTCAATATTTTACATCAATGAAATGAAGTATTATTTCTATTGCATCTCTGTCTTTATTGTCATATCTGTAGTTTTTTTCATTCCTGTTTAAATCTGAATCAGTGGTATCAGAGTGGTTTGCTCTTTCTTTGTTTTTCTTTGCATGTCCCCAACGAGGTTGGGGTATAAGGAGTTACAGCTTGAACTAGTTGAACCTATACAAGACTAGCCTCGCAAATCCCAACGGCCTCCCATGGCAGATGAAGAGAAATATGATGGGGCAGGAGATCCTATTGAAATCTTGCTTAAAGAGGCCCTCAGGCGATAAAGGAACACAATGATGGACAACTTTGCCCAGATCCTTCAGCGGCTACCCAGGGGTGACACATATACTTCCAGCAGCTACTCTAGAAGCGCCACACCCTTTAAGGTACAAGTTAAGTTTTACATTCCCATATCTGAGGGTCAGATAGATGCAGACGCTGTAGATAAATGGTTAAATCTGCTAGAAGGGTCTTTTTTTGTCCATGATTTTTCCTGCTGGGAAAAGATTACTTTCGCTCTTCTCAAATCTAGCCCCCATGTCAAGGAGTAGTGGGAAACCTACTCTGAGCAGAAGGATGAAAGTACGACATCATTGTTTTCAGCCGCACCCAACTGGAATTCATTACAGAATGCCATCTGGGAGCAATACTACCCTGTCAAAAGCTATGAGGATTAATACATAAAGTGGGCGACGCTGTGGCAAGGAAGGGACCAAGATGTTCCAAATTTTACCAATATTTTACATACCCTTCTCACAAAGTTGGGTATCAAGGATTCTGAGCTGCATTTGGTACTCGAATACTGCAGCTGCCTACACAAGTACATCTACGACGAGATGGAGTTCCTAGACATCTCCTCGCTCGGCACGGCGTACCGATACACAATCAAGATCGAACAAAAGTTTAAACAGAAGAGGTGAGACTTTGGATCTATGAATCTGAAGCAAGGGAAAGGTGCCCCCAAACCACTGAACAAATGACAAAGCCAAGGCGGGGTGGCACAGGACAACCCACCAAAGCCGCAAGAAAATAACAACACCGTGAAGCAGAAGAAGGACACGAGAAAGTGGTGTGAGTTCCATAAGAGCTCCACTCACAACACAAGTGAGTTTCGGGCCAAGCAGTCACTAGCGGTTGAGCTAAAGTTTTCAGAATTAGATGCATGTTCCGACTATGAGTCAAAACTTGATAAGGGGAATGACAAAGGGAAGTAGATTATTGATGTGGAGCCCAATGCCACCATTTCCACCATGAAGATCTATAAGGAGGAACCCGAAGATCTAGAGGAGGAAAAGCGCCTCTTCCACTCCCAGATGTGGGTAAAGGGTTCCCCTCTACAGTTCATTGTCGATAGCGGGAGCCAAAATAACCTCATTTTTGCAGAGGTCATGAAGCGGTTGGGCTTATTGACCACAGCACATCCACAACCATACACCACCGGGTGGCTTCACCATGGAAAATTTTAGGGGGGAATGTTTGCCCTTTGGCGGAATTAAGGGGTTTTAAATTTTTAGTGGGCGAATATTTTGTATCATAGTACATTTTTACAAATCACCTCAAATATCCCACCTTATTCTGAGGGAGATGGTAAAAAAGGTAAATTTAGCCCTTGAAATTAGGAGTTACAACCTTCCATTTTCCCTAATTTTCAAGAATAGGTTCTATTTAAGTGAATCCTATGGGCCAAATACCATATTTATAAAAGAGGTATGGTAAATTAATAAAAATATAAATAAATGAGAGGTATGGTAAATAAATAAAAGTATAAGTAAAGTGGAGGTATGGTAAATAAATAAAATGTCTTTTTATACTTACTCAAAACGTATGGTAAATAAATAAAAATATAAATAAACTAGACGTATGGTAAATAAATAAAACCTCTTTTTATATTTAGTCCATAACCCTCGTTCTATTTATGAAGGCTCAAAAAAGAGGTTTTATTTAAGTGAATCCTATGGGCAAAATACCATATTTGTAAAAGAGGTATGGTAAATTAATAAAAATATAAATAAACGAGAGGTATGGTAAACAAATAAATTTTTTTTTATATTTACTCCATAAGTCACCTTATATTTACGAACACTCAAGAAATGCGTTATATTTAGGTGAAACCTATGGGAAAAATACTATGGGACAAATACGATGGGCTAGATTATTATTAATCCCATGCAAAACAACATTAATAAAAATAAAAATGGCACATGGTATTGACCCATGGTATTCACCAAAATGGCACATGGTATTGACCCATGGTATTCACCTGGAATGTAGCCTATTTAAATGGGGGAATTAAACTAGCATAAATCCATCTTTACTCTAGATCTACTAACCCCCGAGAGGTATCAAATATCATGATATGCAAACTAGCATAGAGCGAAAAATATTTGATCCCTCTCGGGGCTTGGTGGATCAAGAGTAAAAATGGATGTTGTAATTTAATGTATGTTAAACATTTTAGCTTGGTTAAAATAAAAAATAAAATAAAAATCAACTATTAATTTTATTAATTTTTATAAATTACGAATGATGATTTTTAAGCTCCACGTTTATGATAACCCATGGTATTGACCCATGGTAATACCATGGTATTCATGTGAGCATAGACTATTTAAAGGGGAAATTCTATCATCTTAGATCCATCTTAATTCTGGGTCTACCAAGCGCTCAGAGGGATAAATAGATCTCATCCCCCTAAGAGTGGTAGATGTGGAGTTAAGATGGATATAGGTTGGTTTTTATGATAATGAAGATATTAAATAGAGTTAGGAAATTATATTGTAAAAACATCGTAAGGTGAATGGTTAAAGCATAGACATTGGAGAAGTATATTTGTATACTTCTGTTTTAAACTGAAATAGATCCAGGGCTAAAAGGAATGGATTGATTGCACTAGTCATCCTTCTATAACTTTCCAACATAGGCTAGAGTAAACAGATTGGAATTTGGGTAATTTTTCTAACTGCAAACAGGAACATACTTGTGTATTGGTAGGGTGGTTACGAGGTCCCTAGAAGTGATGGATTTGAATTTTTATTGGTTTTATATATAGTATTAGGTTTTTTCTCATGCTTTCTGTGAATGACACGGGTGAATTTTATCCTACACCCACTAGGTTATCGATATGTAATTTCGGTAATTTTTATTTCAAAAGATATTTTAAAGAAATGCAATGATTTCATTTGTGTATTCAATAAACACAGTATTCTAATGGAATTCTACATTTGTGGTTTACCTATACAGATTCCATGGAGAAGTATTAGTGTGACATCAATTGTCCTCAAGCAGAGGCTTTAGTTTTACCTTTTTACGGAAGCAAATACTTTCTTCCAACATTTTTGAGTTCCATGAAAAATTTGAAAGTCCTAATAGTATTCAATTATGGGTTCAAGAGAGACATAGTATTCAATTATGGGTTAAAGAGATCCACACTGAATGATCTATCAGCCTTATCTTCACTTAGTTTAAGACTATTCACTTGGAGAGGCTGCATGTGCCCCACTTCAAGAGCATAGTAAAGTCATGTAGAACTTAAAGAAGCTATCTTTAAGCTTTTAGTGAAGATTGAAAAAATGTCTGGGTTCAATAACACCCAATTGAGCATTAAGCTTCCAATAATGCTAGATTTTAACCTGGAGCACTTTTGTGATTTGGAGGAGATGCCCCCTCGTATTTGTGACACATCTTCAGTTGTGAATTGGACTATTACTAACTATTATTTCTTTCGAAAGTTACCTGATGAATTGGGGAACCTCAACTCTTTAAGAATGTTAAGGAAGGAAAGAAAGTACATTATGCTAAGTTCTCTTATGATTTTCAATTTTTTCTTGGATATCTACAACGTTTCAGGTAGGAAAGTACATTCTGTTAATGAAAATTTGTCTTGATAGAAAGGCCCAATTTTAGATTCTAATGCTTTCAAAAAACATTGTATAAATGTAATGTTTCTAAAAGGAAAGCATATTTTTTCAATTTAAGTATCATGATCCCATATTCCAACTTATTTTTCAGTAACCCATTAGGCTTTGTAGCTTTGAATAAATCCATGTCTTTTGATAAGATCCTCTTCCAAATTAGAACACGGTTTCCTTTTGGAAATAACCACATACAATGTCTTGATTTTGTTACTGGGAAAATAGAGGTTGTGAAACAAGCCTATGCCATACAAGGACTTGATTCATTGATTATGTATCAATTATGGCTCTTGATGTAACAATGTCTTGATTTTGTTGCTTGAAAATAGAGGTTATGCTTTACTATTTCATAGAATTTCTTACAATCTTTCCATAAGTATTGATTTGTAATCTCAGTCACTAAGGGATGAGAGTAATGACAAAGGTAATATTCCATGGTTTGAAGTTCCCCTCTTACTAAATATTTAAATATATCACCACAATTTAACTGTTAGTTAAAGGAATTGTATTTGATTTGTAAACAATTCATTGCTTGATTTATAGATTTTGATTTTTTCCCTTTTTTATTTTTTTCTCAGATTTGGTATGAGATATCTTCCAAGATTTGGGTTACCTAGTTTTCCCACCATAGCTACGAGGTTCAGATACTATCATTAAATATTCTCGGAACGTTACAACTTTTCCAGTAAGTGTTCTTTGAAACATTGTTGTTGCTTTTCCATGGTGTTAATGCAAATAAGCACTGTAACTAGTGCCATTATTTAGATTAAGTGCCGAAATCTAGGTGGTGTTGTAATGATGGAGTGATTGTTTTCTAGCTACTAAGGGCATATGCATTTTTATCTCTTATGTTGTCCTGAGATATTCAAATTTAGAATAATAATTGAGGTCTCGTTTCCACTATAGATTGCAGTCAGTTTCTTGAACATAATATATAGTAGATTATATTTTACTAATCAACTGTGGATGTGATCCCTCGCAGGAAAGGAAGTTCAAAGTGACTTTGATTTCACATTGATTTGTCAAAACATCCACACAAGAAAGGAGATTCAAAATGACAATGATTTCACACTGATTTGTCAAAATGGAGGCAAGAGGAAAGGAAGCTTTGTATTCAACAGTGCTCTTAATTTCATATGTACATGCACAAACATATTAGTAGAAAATATTGAAGGGTTTCCTAAGTAATATTTTCCATTCCACTACATTCTTTACATCTTGTAAATAAATAACTCGAAACAATTCATTACACTACTTGTTATTCTTTATTAATTAGTGGTTAAGATTTTGATATTGAACTGGCTAAGATTTTTCTTCCTTCTGTGAAATTGTGTGTTCTATAATGTTTCTTTTCCATTCACTATGTATAGCATATAAAGTGTGTCTAATGGAGTAGGAAGATTGGAAAGTATTGTGATCCTTGAACTATGTTACAAGGCAGAAACCCAACGGGGCAGGGTAGGTGCATCCCCACAAAGGGGTCACAAATACCAAAGTTGGTATTGGCTAGTGCCTTGAGCTAGAAAATTTCATTTACCCTTGTATTAACAGTGAATCTGGAGAGGATTCTAATATTATCTTTATAAGATTTATATCAGTTAAGATTGACAAATAAAATTCATGAGACATGAACTAGGATATCCTTGCGAGGTTTTTGTTGATTACTGGAAGCTATGATGGCCATTATGTCAGGCCAGGTGGTCGCACTCCCTTGATCGTGAGCACGATTGTGATCAAGATGGAAGACTTCATAGCCTAGATTGATTGTTTAGCAATGATAGCTAATGGGGTCATTCACAAAAGCTTCTATTTCACTAATCCTTTTTATAGAGTTGTCAGATTCAATTTCCAAAAGTTTTAATTACACTATAGAGTTGAGTTCTAAGAGAGTTGTGATTCACAGTGTTAAGTATAACAGCTATGACACTTGAATGAAGACAAGCATAGTAGAGGTATCAGACTTTGTTATAAGCTTACTTGCATATTATAAGGGACTTGGTTGGCTTTGATATAATTTTATAAACAAGTTCCATATCATGGAAATGTGAAAAAAAAATAGTGATATTACCACCATGTGCCTCTTGTCATATATGGTTTTATACTTTTTCAAAAAATTCTCTAAGACTTCACAATGCTAAGATTCACTAAGACTTTACAAAGTTTTATTATTTAGTGAAAGACTCGCCAAGATTTTACAAGATTTTATAATTGAGTAAAATATTCACCATGCCTGGTGAGAGATTCGCCAAAAAATTATATATACATATTTTTATATTATTGATAAAATCGCCTTCCATTTTTCCTATATACCATGGATATTCGCCCATTTATTATATATATAAATTTAGGGGGGTTCTTAAAATTTTCCATGGGCTTCACCAAGGATGGGATCTTCGCATGAGCCAGTAGTGTCACCTTCCATATAACATGAAGCCCTTCATGGATGAGGTATTTTGTGACGTTGCTCCCCTTGATGTTTGTGATGTATTATTAGGCCAACCATACTTGTGGAAGCGACATGCTATGTATGATTCCAAGCCTCATGCTGTTATTGTTACTTTGGGAAATAAGTTGTACAGGATACCGGAGTTAGCACTGCCTACCGCCATCTCTTTGGTTACTGCAAAACAATGCAGTAAGCTAATTTCCAAAACTAGGAAATTTGTTTTCTTGATGATACACCCTCAAGGAAAGAAGAAGACAATGGCCATGACCTCCAGACAGAGCCCCTCTTCATGATAACAGTAGATGAACACAGTCGTGGAGAAGAAAGAGGACATCTTCACCTCCCCCGCAGGGGTGCCTCTGCACTGCTAGGTCAAGCACTCCATCTATTTGACCCCAAGTGCACCACTGCCTAATGGACCAATCTATCGGTGCTCCATTCTAGAGAATGATGAAATCAAGAGGCATATTGAGGAACTGTTGTAGGAAGTTCACATCTAACCGAGTTCATCACCATATGGGAGCCTGATCATGTTGGTAAAGAAGAAGGGTGGGACTTGGAGACTCTATATTAACTATTAGGTGCTAAAAAAGATCACTGTCCACAATAGGTACCCGATCCCACGAATTGGTGACCTTCTAGACCAATTGACAGGGGGAAAATATTTCAACAAGATCGACTTGAAGTCAGGATATCACCAGGTACCATTCGAACCCTCCGATATGTGGAAGACTGCCTTCAAAGACAAGCAGGGCCTTTTCGAATGGTTCGTTATTCCTTTTGGGTTGACGAATGCTCCTACAACCTTCATGAGGCTGATGGATGACATCTTGTGTCCATTCACCAACTCATTTGTAGTGGTATACTTGGATGACATCCTAATCTTCAGCCATAGTTGGGAAGAGCACCTCCATCACATCCGACAAGTTCTCCAAACATTGCAACAACACAAGCTATGTGCCAATTTGGAGAAATGCACTTTTGGCATGACCCAAGTTTAGTATCTGGGATAGATTATTGATGAACGGGGGGTGCATGTGGATCCAACCAAGATCTAAGTCATTTGGGATTGGCCAGCTCCAACCACTCTGACAGAACTCTGCAGCTTTCTCAGTCTTGCCAATTTCTACCGCAGGTTCATGTTGGGATTCTTCATATCACTTGGCCCTTGAGTCAAGTCACCGAGGGAGGAGCGAAAGAAAAATTCTTTTGGTATGAATCTCAATAGAAGGCATTCGTAGAGTTGAAACATTGCCTCTGCTCGATACCAGTGCTTGCATTACCAAACATGCAACAACCATTTGAGGTCGAGATGGATTCCTCTGACTATTCTATTGGGGCAGTCCTTGCTCAACATGGCATCCAATGGCGTATCATAGTGAGACACTTTTAGACATAATCCAGAAGTATCCCACTTATGAAAAAGAGATGTATTCCATTTTGCAGGCTTGCCGACAATGGAAGCATTACATTTTGGGGAAGGAAACAGTCATCCACACATACTACCGCCCCCTACAGTTCATACAGATGCAAGGGAAGTTGTAGAATGATTGCCTCCAGAAGTGGTCCACATACCTGCAATAATTCCATTTGAATATCAAGTATAAGAAGGTCATCACCAATGATGTTGTAGATTGCCTCAGCCAACCACCGATCATGGCGTTAACTACCATGCTCAACTCTTATGGGCATGAGACTTCTCACTGGCCACTTCTCTACAAAAGTGACCCAGAATTTGGCCACACATAATAGACATTCTTGGAGGGTCAGCATGTTCCACATTTTCACCTCCAGGATGTTCGTTTATGCCACCTAGGTGACCTTTGTGTTCCTTCAAGTGAGCATGCCAAGATGATTTGGGAAGCACACTATAGTCGAGCTACTGGAAATTTAGGGGTTTAGAAAACGGTGGCAAAACTGCAGAAGCATTTCTATTGGCCGAATCTTCGACAGGATGTCGGGAAGTACATTAGATCATGCACTGCCTATGTCATTTCCAAACCAACCGTCAAGAAGCAAGGCCTCTATACTCCATTTCCTACCCCTAGTTGACCTTGGGAATCCATCTCCATGGATTACATGTCGGACCTTCCTTCTACTAAGCATGGCAATGACTGTGTTTTTGTGGTCATCGATAGATTCTTGAAGATGGCCATTATGGTGGCCTGCAAGAAGAATATCACAGCAGAAGCAACTACTAAACTCTTCTTCGAACGAGTGTCAGTACACTTTGGGATCCTGCAATCTATCATCTCAGATCAGGACATCATGTTTGTTAGTGCATTTTGGTCCAGTCTCTGGTCGATGCTGGACACCAAGCTCACTAACTCCACAACTTTCCATCCCCAAACTGATAGCTAGACAGAGGTCGTCAACAGGCTGATCGTACACATTCTGCAAATGTACAACTCAAACCATCCACGCACATGGGATGAGAACCTCCCATGTGTCCAACACAACTATAACTGGGCTCTCCTTAGCTCTACTGACCACAACCCCTTTCAAGTGGGCTTCAAATTCCAGCCACTATGTCCCACTGATGTAGCCATGGCATTTGCAGCTACTCAGACAGATTTGGCTCATGTCCAGTCCAAAATTGATAAGGCAAACAACTTCATTGAGAACATCCAACATATCTACCAGTAGGTACATGAAATTCTAGAGAAATAAAATTCCAAATACAAGGAGCAACATGATCAACATCGAGTGCCACACAAGTTTTAGGTGCGTGACAAAGTCTGGTTGCATTTGCAAAAGGAATGCCTTACCGGAGCCTATCGGAAACTCAGACCACTCTGATATGGTTTGTACACCATTACCAGGGTTGTGGGAGAAAATTCACTTGAGCTCAGCATTCCCCCATTCCTTGGCTTGCACCCAGTGTTCAATGTGGACTGCCTTCGAACATACTTCCCACCATTGCTAGACACATCAGACATTGCAGAACAACTCACACCTACAGAGTTAAATCCAAATTACATGGAACAAGCCACAACTGATCAGATCATGGACATGCAGAGAAAGAACACCTGATAGCAAAGGATCCAACTATATCGAGTTTTCAAAGAAGGCCAACCCCTTCACCAGGGCAAGTGGCTCACCAGCGACCAAGTTCAGTAGAAGTTTCCTCATCTCATGCAATAACTTAATACAATGTGGACCATTGCTTCCTAATGGGGGAGGAATGATCCAGGTGGATATTGGTGGCCACCAACCTATTCCACTTGGACCTCTACCATTGTTTCTTTCAGTTTTTCAGTTTCCTTATTTGTAGCACAATTTACTATTTTTGGCAGTTTTTTGGGTCCTGAACTTCTGCAGCCGTTTTGAGGCCCTAAATGATGTTTTTTTGGGAAAAATAGGAGCAACATGAGGCTATGATCAGTGTTTCTCACCCCAAATTTGTATTCCTTGAATATATGTTTCTAACGACATATTGTGCACATTAAATGGATATCGTATACCAAAGTTACGACCCCATGAAGTTGATGTACCAATTTACCCAAAACAGGGCCCATAGTTTGGCGCTTCATCTCCTAGGGTTAGGTTTTTGGATGTTTAGGGTTTTCCATTATTTCTCAACAATAAATAGGCCTTTGAGCCTCATTGTAATATAGTTCAGAGGCATGTAGCCGCCACATCTCTTCTCAGAGATAAGCCACCATCGCCCGAGCTAGTTTGTTTCCATTTCTATTTGTATGTGTATTTCAATATTTTACATCAATGAAATGAAGTATTATTTTTGTTGCATCTCTGTATTTATGGTCATATCTATAATTTGTTGCGTTCCGGTTTAAATCGGGTCACACAGCCCCACCTGGAGAAAACTGAAGAAGATTCCCTTTGCTGACTGAACTGCTGATTGGACTGCCATGTCATCATTCTATCCCATTCTGTAATTTTTTTAGTTGTTTAGGAAAATGAACAACAGGCCTTTTCCCCTTCATCCAGACTCTATTTTTGACGAAAAAATAGCGTTGTGATCGTCTTGACAAGACAGGCGTGGCCAAACAGTTTTCGAGCCAATCAGAGAGATTGAATTTTGAGCTAAATACTGAGCACCTGATCATTCCTCCCCACTAGAAGCCTTTTGGACCCCAAAATATACTATCAAATGACAAGTAGATGACGGTACATCCCCCTCACCTTTCCAAGCTCGATCCAATTCTCTTTTGACGAATTTTTTTTTCTTGAGCTCTTCTCTAAGGAAATCAACATTCACTTGCCTTGAGGACCCTGTTCTATACCTGTACTTGTCTTTGCCCTTTTCAATTTGATCTTGAACTATTTGTTGCACCATTTTCATTCGTTCATCGAAACTCATGGTTTTGTCCATGTCGCCATGAAAAGCAACATCCTTCTTACCATGTCGACATAACAAAATATAATGCAAATGGATAACAAATTTCACAACTTGGTTTACATGATTCAAGCCCGATTGTAGATCTTGAAAGTGTGAAATTTTCTAAACATAACTTTCATGTAAAACATAATGATGTCTAAGTACAACAGTTACATGAACAATAGGTCTAAAAGGCATAACAATGAGCTCGTTGCTTATACCTCTTTTATACCTTTGAACCAAGTGAAATTTTTGACAAGTATCCATCCAATGAAAGTGCATGGATCGCTGCAAATTAATCTTTACACCATGGAAATCTTCTGAATGAAATAAGATGGTGAAATTTTTTACATAAACCTGAAACTCAAATGAGCCTTTCAAGTTTGAAAGAGCATAAAAAAGAATTAAACTGATCATTTGGTTTGAAGAAACACATGCCTCTTTGTGTTTGCCTCCCCACTGGAAGACTTTGCACACACATGACAATGCATGCCAAGGAGCTTCAAAAGAAGAAAGGTCAACAACCACTCTCCTCCAACATTGGGCTGCTCCTAACAAACCTCTTATGAAAATGACAATCTTGGGCATTGAAAAACCAACAATGGCATCCAACTTGGAGAGGCTTTCCTTCAACTTACCTCCTCCAATATCATGGCCGAAATGCATCAATGAAGTGAAACCCAACTTGTACTTTGATATCTTTAAAACATCAAACAATTTTCCTTCATAGATGATATGTGCATAAGAAGACTTTCTAAACATGTTTATGTCACCCAAGTGGACAATTTCTTCAAGAAAGGACTATTTTTTTTCCATAATTCAAATACATGTATGTAGTAGAAGTGCTACAACGAACATAAAATATTAAAATCCATGCAAACCATTCTTGTTTGTTGTTATGTATATTCTTACATTAAACTCTTTTTACAACTTTTCTTTGATGAAAACTACTCCTTTTGTCCTCTTTCTTGAAATACTTACCATTCCTCTTTGGCACCATAACCATCAATGCCAAACATGGCATAAGGGATGATTGAATGATCCCATTGTTCAACGAACTTTTGCATTTCATTGGTGTCTCCAAACTTTGCAATTTTTTCAATCCTTACATGCTAACATCACAAAGAGAAACCTAGTTAGAGAAACCTCTTACTGCAAAGATGTTTCATGTGAAGTTTCTTTCTCTTTGAAGGATGATTCTTTCACAACCAAAAATACTTCATCACTCTGATGAACTGAACCAACCAAACTATAATTGAAACTTGCATCACATGCAACAACATTTTCATAAAAAATATCATCATTTGGCTTGAACATGAGAATTACTAAAATTTTACTTGAATTCACTAGTCTTTTTGCCTCCCCTACATTAACCAAAGAAATGTTCAACTTTTTGAGTTGGGCTCTCACTATGTACTCCACACCATCCTTGAACAAGTGATAATTATTTTCATGGCGGTAAAAGGCTACTTTTTAGTCATACAAATATGGACTACCCAACACCACAACTGAAATATCAAGCAGTACCACATCTAACTCTACTTCATCAACAAAATTTGCAGTGATTGCAAACTTAAACAAATGTTTTTTTATAACCCGTTAACTTGTATCTCTTGTTATCCATCCCAAATGGTATGGTTTATGGTGAGGTACAGTTTCAAGATTCAATCTGTTGACTAATTCTTCAGAGATTATATTCGCTTGTGACCCACTATCAAAGAGTGTGTCAATCTTGGTGTGTTTAGATATGACCCTAACATGAAATAACTCAATTCGTCTCTTTTCATCTGGAGTAGTAGTAGTGTTACAATTTTGTGAACTAGTGCTTGCAATATCTTGTTTTCCTTTGATTCCCATGATAGTGATTTTGTTTTCATCACCTGATTCAGAACCTAAATCTTCTTGAGTGATAACAATGGTTTTTTGTTTCCCTTTATTGTTGAACTTATTTGGTCTCATTTCTAGATGCAATTTCCAGCAGTGGGCTTCATCATGCCCCTCTTTGGAATAGTGTTTGCATGTGATTTTCTCCCTTCTTTCTTCACACTTGCATTCTTCTTTCCCTTCTATTTTCCCCCTTTCTCTTTCTCCTTATCCTTAGGTGGCTTTTTATTACTATCCTCTTCATAAGTGTTCTTTCCTCTAGATTCAAGATGCGTGGCTTGTACACATACTTAATTTAAATTAGTTGGATTGAACATAAGAACAATGTTTTTAAGATAGGAATGTAAACCCCCAATATATTTCATCAGTGTATCTTGAGAATTCAAATTCATTCCTAATAACAAATCTCTTTTCCTAAACTCCTGTGTATAATCTTGGACTGTTTGGCCTTTAAGTTGCCTAAAATTCTACCAACTCATAATGGATTTTTGCATATAAGCTAAAGGATAAAACTTTCTTTTAATTGCAGAAACAAATTCAACCCAGGTAATGGATATCTTACCATGGATTCACATTTCCTCTTGAGTCTTTGCTTCCCACCAATCTAGTGCATGTCTTTCTAGCCTCAGTGAAGCCAAATGGATCTTTATGTCGTCTTATTGAAGGTTCTGAATTCTGCAGTATACCTCCAACTATCAAATCCAATTGTCTAACTTTTCTGCATTCACTTCTCCATTGTATATGGAAATTCCTAATTTTATGTCCAATTTCAGTAATGGAGTTTTTCCTTTTGGGATTTTTGAATGAGTATGGGTAGTGGTGGTAGTGAAGATGATGTTATGTGATATGGTGAAGATGATGAGGAAGATGATGAGGATGGTGGAGATGGAGGTGGCTTTCCACCATTCCCTTGGGAATCCTTCTTCTCATCTTTTTTATCCTCTAAGCTTCCTTCTCCATGCGGACGTTTAGAACTCTCTCCAACCATTCTGGTGTTCCTCTCTTCATAGAGGACTTTAACCATCTCAGTCAAAGTATAGAAATATTTCTTGAATTCTTCCTCTTCTGAAGAGGGACCTTCAGGCTCTCTTTCTCCAAACATAATGGCTACGAATTCAGGCTTAGAAATTTGTATTGATTGTACCTCTTCAATCTCAATTGAAGGTAAAACTTGAAGAGCTTCAAGTGGAGCTGGATTTGGAACTTTTGATGTGGCGATTGTCGCCTTGGGGATATCCTTCTTCTGGGCATTACCTCAGGAGTTGCAACTAATAGCCTCTCTTCTCCTCTCTGCAACTTTAACCTTGTAAGTATCACAATTTTGCAACCATTAAAATCATAATTTGACAAACTCAAGAAAGAAAGAAATTCAACCTTGAGCTTTGATACCAACTTCATTTGTATTTATATGATTAGTTTTGTTGTGCTAATAACAATTACATATTAATAAACATGTGCTTGCTTCTTTATTTTTGTGCTGAGGTATCCTTAGTTGTTGGTGCTTACAAGCAGATAAATTTCCTTAAGTTAAACAAGAAATTCATGAGCAAAATAGCTTCAAAAAAGAATAATGAAAAACAAAAATGTACAGTACAACAAACCATCAAAGAGACACATTAACATAGTGTTTTGATGAAGGAGCTAACCCCTCCTGGGCTACATCTCCTTGGTCCAACTTCCATGGCTTGGGCCCCTTTATTAGCTCAATGTGGAAAACAATTATGTTTACAAAGCTCTATGGCTATTGATACCTACACCAATGTGTCCATAAGGTCCAAATTAGCTAAGAACACTTCTTTCTGATTTCAATTTGGTTGAAAATTGAGTAAGTTATGGCTCAAATAGTTTTAACTAAAAAACCTCTGCTAAATCTGCAAAGATTCCAGTTAAGTCTGCCAAGTTTGGTGGCGGTTCCAGATTTAGTGTCTCTTCCATAAAGGCCACAAACTAAATCACGGATTAATTAAATGCTAAACTGAATGCTAAGCATGATTAGCGCTATGCTCTTATCCATCCACTACCCTTGGTTGTGTGCATGAGGTCGTATGGGGTGGGGGCTAACCCCCAGGGCTCGCTCCCACCACCCCACCCTCAGCAAACAAGTCAACTCTAAATATAACTTTGTTGCCCCTCCTTTCAATGTATGTAGCTATGGTTCGTTGGTGATACATGGGAGTTCTGAGGGGCATTTCACAGGTTCAAACCTGCCCTCCCCCATCACATTCTTTTAACATATAAATATATATGCCAACCAAACTTGGTTTAATACACAATTCGATATTTAATATGCCATTTTGAATTATATAACATATATGCAATGCGGATTAATATTTAATTAATATTATATATATATATATATATATATATATATATATGATATTATAATATTTAATTTGAAAATTATATAATATAACATAAAAGTTATATATATAATATATATATAACAATATTTAATTAAATAAAAAAAATCAAATTCCACCTTAGAGGCCAATTAGGCAATTTCCCTTGCACAAGACCACGCTGGAAAATCTGGAGGTGACACTTGTCAAAACCCCATTGGTCAAAACCTGAAGAAGAATCCCCTTGCTGATTGAACTGCTGACTGGACTGCCATGTCATCATTCTGTCCCATTCTCTAATTTTTTAGTTGTTTAGGAAAACGCACAATAAGCCTTTTCTCCTTCTTCCGGACTCTGTTTTTGACAAAACGAATTGCGTTGTGATTGGTATGATGAGATGGACGTGGCCATATAATTTTTGAGCCAATATGAGAACTTTGAATTTTGAGCTAAATAATGAGCACCTGATGAGTTGAAGAGAAATCTAATATATTTGGGAGTATTGGATTTAGGTGGTTATAAGTTCACAGGTCAAGGTGGAATGATAAAATTATTCAGGGGTTCTTTAGTGGTCATGAAGACTACGATGACAGAGAAACTTTACAAGCTCATGGGAAGTACTTAAATGAGCGAAGCAATAAAGGTATCTAAGGAGGTGACTAAATCCGCTCATTTATTGTGTTAACAAATATTGTGTATATTGGAGAAAAATGTAGACAAATTTTTTAAGAAGGAAGCATGGGGGCTTCACCAGGGAAGAAATACCATACCACGTGAATTCATATTGGGGGATTTGTGTTGAGGAAAAAATGACATAATATATTGGGGGATATATAGGGGATAAATGGTTTTTATATTGGCAGGTATAAAAAATGGAGCTCAAAGTTAACGAAAACAATATAAATGGGTATAAAAAATGTTAATGAAAAAATGGATACCTACAATATCTAGTGAAAGTAGGGGTTTTATAAATTGGGAAGGTGTATTGGGTTTGTAATGGTAGGGGGTTAAATAATGTGATTCTTTGAGATATTTTCCAATACATAGTCAAATTAAGGGTATTGTTTAATATGCCACGAACGCACGTGATATGTCAAAGGTTCATTAAGTGAAGCCCCTGTGGAAGGAAGACACAACAATAAAGGTATTCTTGACTACATTCATTCTAATATTTGGCGGTCATCCCCTACTATTTATTTCATAGGATCATCATATTTTGTGTCATCAATGATTTATCTTGAAAAGTATGAGTTTATGTATTAAAAATAAAAGTTGTTGTGTTTAAAAATTATAAATAATTTAGAACTATGTTAAAGAAGAGAATTGGAAGGATAATTAAATATCTAATAATTGATAATGAAGGCTAGTTTACTTCTTCATAGTTTGAATAATATTGAAAGAAATCTAGGTTCGTGGGACACAAAACCACAATTAATACTCCTTGGAAAAATTGTGTGGAAAAATGCATTAATAGGACTCCTGTAGAAATAGTAAGGAGCATGCTACGAAATGGAATTTTATACCAAGAGTAGTGGCTAGAAGCAGTTATGCTACTTTTTATCTAGTGAATTGATCACTTTCCCTTGCAATACACTACAAAATTCCTAAAGTGGTATGGACAGGTCATCCATGTAATAATTAATTTTTATTTTTTTGTGTAGTGCATCCACACTTATTCCTAAGAATCATCATTATAAATTATACCCTAAATTGAAGTAATACATTTTTTATGGTTATGATGATGTTTCTAAGAGATATCTAGGTTGTACGATCCTAGTGCCCACAAAATTGTCAGACACAAGGATGTGATATTTGATTAATATTCTCTTATTAAATTAGATCATGAAAAATATGTTCTGAAATAGGAATAGGTATAGAAATAGGCACAAAATCAACAGTTTAAATTTGAGAATAAACCATCTACAAAAACATGGAAGCAAGAAGAAGCTTTTGAAGATATAGAAGTCATAGATGTTGAAAAATCTCAGGAGAGTGTTGAAATTCCAATACCTACACCAAGAAGATCTACACAAGAGAGAAAAGCTCCAAAAAGTTACACTAAATTTGTTTCATCTACTACTTTGGTTATTGATGTTGGAGAACCTTATTTTTATCAAGAAGCGATAAATGATACCAAGAATGCCAAATGGAAAACAAAGAGGAAAGAGGAAATGGTTTCCTTGGAGGAAAAAAATATGTGTCACATGTTATAACTTTCGAAAGATAGGAAGGTTGTTGGATGAAAATGGGCCTTCAAATTGAAAAGAGACATTGATATTAATATTTAAAGGTATAACTCTAGATTGGTTGCAAAATATTGATCTCTGATGGAAGGTATAAATTTCTATGAAATCATTCCACCAGTTGTTATACTTGTTTTATTCACATTGTACTGGCATTAGTTGTTTTACTTGATTTGGAGTAAAATTACTTACATGTTAAAAAAAAAAAATGCATGGAGATTTGGATGAGGAAATTTATATGGAACAACCAGAAGGTTTTGTGCAACATCACATCAGAATATTAATTTGCAATCTCAGGAAATCATTGTATGACCTGAGGTGGTCACCTAAGAAATGATATAAGAATTTTGATGCCCTCACCATGAGCCATAATTACACTAGAAGTGAGTATGATCATTGTTTGTACTTTTAAAATTTAAATAGAATATTTATTATCTTAGTTTCATATGTTGACGATATGCTCATTTTATGTAAAGGCATGGAAGAAGTCAACAATACGAAGGATTAGATGGCTAGGGTGTTTGATATGAAGGATCTGGGAGCTACAAAAAAAATCTTGGGCATTGAAATACATAGAGACAAGAAAAATGGTAAACTTGGGTTCTCACAGCAAAAGTATGTAGAGAAAATACTTGAGAAGTTCACAATGAACAATGTGAAACTGGTTAGTATCCCTATTGCTTCCCATTTTAAGTTTTCTTCGTGTTTATCTCCTAGTAGTGAGGGACCAAAGGATTATATCTCTCGTATACCATATGTTAATGCAGTAGGAATTATGATTTATGCAATGGTTTATACTAGACTAGATATTTCACATGCAACAGTTGTTATCAGTAGGTTCACGGAAAATCCAAGAAAAGAGCATTGGGATGTAGTGAAATGGGTACTTTGATATCCTATAGGCACTAGTCACTATTGTATCACATGTAATAGTTGTAAACATTATGTTTGTGGATATAAAAGCTTCAATAAATAGTAACTATTTTATCCACCATAGAGTAAGAATATATTATTGTATGACATGCATGTAAAGAGGCAATTTAGTTGAAAGGTCTCCTTGGTGAACTTGGAAGAGTGCAGAACAACATCAATGTATTTTGTGATAGTCGAAATGCATTTCATTTAGCTACAAATCCAATTTATCATAGAAAAACCAAACATATTGATATATAGTTCCATTGTGTAAAACAAATTATCAACGAATATGGAGTAGATCTTAGAAAGGTTCACACTGGAGACAATTGTGTAGACATATTTACAAAACGAGTGTTAATAGAGAAATTGCAGCGGTGTTTTCTAATTTTTTTTTGTTAAAAAGGTAATAGAACTCACAAGGAATTATGAAAATTATTGTCAGGGTGGAGACAGAAAATGTAAAAAAAAAATTACCATTGTGATTATTGTTGCGATTATTCAGTTTTTACAAACCAAAAATATGGTTATCAAACTTTTGTAACAATGATACTTCATTTTTATGATTAAAAGAGATGAGGAGATTGTGTAGGTGGTATAAGCCTAAATGTAATAATTCTTATGAGAACAAAATCCTATTTTCCTTACCCATAGATGTTTCCTTAACCAAGTGTCAGGGTTTTATCGCACAAATTCTTTCTACTAGCGCATAATTTTGTATGTGGTTTTTGCTTGTGAATGATTTCATATACAAAATCTGACCAACATAACATTTAATTTCTGTAATCATTATATAATTTTGTGTTGCTTCTCTTTCCATCAACATCCTCTTTTCACAATAGAAATTGCAATGAATAACTATTTTTTGCACTAGTTACTATAATACAAGGTAATGTAAGAGGAAAATCACTCTTTAAGGCATTTTCCAAAAAAATCATTAGGAGATGATCATTTGAAAGGCATACATGGTTAAATCTCTCCAAATTATTAATGGATACTTTTAAAGGTGTAAATTTTTCACTAGTTTCCATTCTTCCTATGTTCTCTACGAAAATCTAATTATGTCGATAGGATTTTTATTATGAGGTTCATCTGCACGACATTGTAGTAGATTCGTCGACCTAGAAAGAATATGATTTCCATGGTTTCATGATGACAATGAAAGACAAAATTTAATTGTGTAAGTTGTGTACCTAGATATTTCACTGTGTACGACAAAGCATGCTATTTCACTGTGTAATGGGTTTGTTCATGTGCCTCTTTCCTATGTCCCATTGTCCTATAGTGGCACGGTTTTGGTCCTACATAGAAAGACAAGAGGGTTATTAAGACTTCTTTTTAACTTGTAATTTATAAACTGAGAGTGGAGATGTACCTAGGTGGCAGTGGTTAGGGTTTACCCTAGCTGCACCAGAGGATTCAATAATGTGTTTTACTAAGGTGCACAGATGATAAGGTTGAAGTGCAGTATAATTCATCCATGGTATTGATGGTGATTGTAGCTGTACTAGAGGAGTATCCTAATTTCAAAAGATCTATGTTTAATACCAACTATCCTACTACTGAGTCATTGATTAATCAACTTCTCATAATTATAAGAGAAGATGATTCTGAATCTCGACTTTTGACTCCCTGCATAAAATCGATTGGATGCCTTGTTTGGACCTTCCCTGCTAAAATCAATTGGATGTCTTTCTCGGACCTTCCCTGCTAGAGAAACTAGGCTCATTCATCCCCTTGTGAAACATCTAGACCATAGAGACTTATCTATGGCCAGAAAGGAAGCCATTGCATTGGGATATTGTCGATTGGAGATCAAAGGTATATGATTATCAGAAGTCAGAGATAAGAGGTTATATCACTATCATAGACCAGACAGAGTGTTGTATCGAAGGTCATATACTGAAGGGATATGTTGTATCGACATATTGACAGGATTGGCATATTGGAATAATGGCAGGAACACCATATCATAGTATCAGAGAATGATGTTATGAGAGTTTTTAAAATGTGTTTCGAAAGGAAACATCTGATGTGCACTGTCTCCGATATGCGAGAGTGGAAACAATGACATCGAATGTGGGTCCTCCATACAATAAACTACAACCACTGTTCAATGGGCTCAAGATCTATGATATCAAGGATTTTGAAAGGAATTCCTACGATATCCAAAATCCAGAAACTCTGATATATGATATATTTTGTTAATAAAATATCTCTGCTAATTTAGGATAAATGGAAATGGCCTATAACCACTTTACAATAGATCTTAGTCTTGGGGACTATTTTCATAATTAATTAAATTGATTAAATCCATGCCCTTGTGAAACATCTCGATCATAGAGACTTATCTATGGTCGGAGAGGAAGCCACTACACTGGGAAATTTTTCCTACATGGAAAATTATCTACATATGGAGCATTCCAAGGCCATCATTGAGTTGTCTTTTCCTCCACTCTTGGTCCAAATTTGTGTACTTTAGAGAAGCATGACTCAGGTTCCTACATTGATTCTTCTTTGTTACTTCACTTTACATGTTGGTGAAAGGGGATCTAAGTATGTTTCTCTCATTCATAATATTGATTTGGAGAGATTGCTTCCAAAGGCTAAAAGCCATATCGAACTCTACCAGTCGAGAGGAACAAAACAGATTCTAGATTGAAGCATAGAAATGAAAGTGCTGTCAAGACAGGTGAAGGGAAGGTGAATGGTTTTCAGAAGATGATTGAAACAATGGTTTTTAGAAGCTGATTGAAGTTGATTGATTGCATAGATCCTTCCTAATCAACATTGGGATCTTCCATATATCACAAGTAACAGAGATCATATCAAAATAGGAGAAAAACATAATCAGAAACTAAACAAAAACTATTTCCCACAAAACCATGAGATATAGCGACTTTAAATTATTGTAACAATGGCCACATAGGCAGGTGAAAAGTGGCAACAATAGAGGGTATCAAAGAAATGGATATCATAACTCTTTATAATGCTTACAAACAAACAAAAACGTCGATATTGGGAGGCTGCGATATGGAGCAGATGTGATATCATATTTGAATTTTGTTTATAGACCATATCAGATCTACATATCGGAGGGGAAATAAATATAGGATATCATAATGAAATGACATATCAAAGGTCATTGATTAGAGGTGGATTGGGATATCAATGATCAGATATTGGAGGGATATGATTATCAAAAATCAAAGATCAGAGGTTATATCACTATCAGAGATCGCATATCAGAGAGAATGTTGTATCAGAGATCGGATATCGAAGAGAAGTGTTGTATCGGAGATCGGAGATCAAAGGGATTTGTTGTATCAGCATATAAGTGGGATTGGCATATCATAATATCGACGGGAACACCATATCGTTGTATTAGAGAATGGTTTTATCGAAGTTTTTAAAATGTGTCCAGAAAGGAAATCTCTGATATGCACTATCTTCGATATGCGAGAGTGGAAAAAATGACGTGGAATGTGAGTTCTCTCTCCAATAAACTACAACCACTATTGAATGGGCCCAAGACTTATGATACCGAGGATTTTGAAAGGAATTCCCCCGATATCCAAAATCTATAAGCTTTGATATATGATGTATTTTGTTAATAAAATATCTCCACTGATTTATGATAAAGGGTTGTGGTCATAGCCACTTTAAAATAGATCTTGATCTCAGGGGCTATTTTCATAATTAATTAATTGATTAACAATTAAAATAAAACAAATATTTACAAATAAAATTTTGTTATTTACAAACGAATAAGTTTATAAAACAAAGTAATATACAATTTGTACATTTAGTAGACCAAGGCAGTGAAAATGTCCAATCTTCGTTTAGGCACTGTTTACAAACCAAACCACCAAATGAGATCAAAAGGTTATGATAGGAAGATAGGAACATATTGAAATTACTGAAGCAATCTAAACTCTCAAAATAAAATAGTAATATGGCCAACCATTCACTTAAAGAGTCCCTATAGTGATAATTAAGTAAATAATGGGGGGGGTTGTGTTTTTACCACAATAATGGCAACACACTTGGAAGAACCAGTTATCTCTGGTTTATTATTAATAAAATCCTAAAAGGAAAAGGGGCAAGGCTAAATACAATTAAAATGCTAAGATTCAAACTCTATGAAATCCCTCAAAACTAAGTTTAATCATTTTGAACATCTCTTGTAAGAGTAAGATCATGTTTACAATAACCATCAATTAATGACAGCATAAAAAGTTTAGCATTGTGTTTAGTAAGAAAGATAAACTCTCATTGTCACAGGTAGAGCCACTATTTCCAGCAGGCATCGATAGCCTCAACAAGATTACCTTTTAACCTAAAGGAATGTCAGTATCCCATATAATATTTAGTATTTCAGAGAAAACATACTTTATTAATAACTCTGAAAATCATTGTCCTTGCTTGCTGAGCAGATATGAAAATGCCATTGACAAGTGTTGATAGTCATGAACAACTCAACTCATGATGAGACCTCTTGTCTTACAACGAATTGTTTTGAGCGATTATCTTAGCTTCGTGACCAAATATGATAATGTCATAACAATGAAATCCCATGATCATGGTAGGATGGCTCATTGCAGAGACCCCTTAACTTTTTTTTTCACACAACTTTTAATTTATACTCTGATAATTTTTTCTAATATGTGGGGAGACAATTTCCTCCTTAAGAGATGGGGATGACATGGAAGAGTCATAAAATACTAAAATGGTGTGTTTCTTTTGTAACCTTAGTATCTCGTTTTAGGATATGGCTTATTATAAATTACTTTTCTTATGTGTATTAAGGTAAGACAACATTCAAATACTAATAGAAGATAATGATTTCAGAACTTCAATATGAACCTTAAAAATAGAAATTTAATGATCTTCATTTTATTCTTCCTTTTACTATTGGATTCCATTAGATAAGAGTAAAAAAATCCCAAGTATTAACCAAAGGTGGGTGGAAAAGGTCCTCCAACTAAAAGGTTGGTAATATCACCAAGATTAATCCCAAACAAAGGTGAAATATACACACAAGGGGATTTCAAAAGGGACCAAGAAATATTGTGGAAACAAATCCAGCCAAGAGACAATAGAAAAGAAATCCAAATAAAAAATGAATTAAAATAGAAGAAAACCTACTGTGAGCAAAATAATGAAATAAGAAAAACTTGAGTGAAACAAGATAAAATAAATATCTTGATATAAGAAATAAAGATCTTGTTATGTTCTTTGCATTATGTCAAGCATATGAAATGTTGTCTTGCTTGGTAATTTTGTTATTTAAGAATTTTATTTAAATAAATTCCCTAACTAAAAGGAGAGATGTGATTAAAGTTTACAATAGAAAATTTAATAGGAATGTTATTCCCTTTATCAAATATCACTTTAAAACATGTAAATTTGAATAAACATATCTTGAAAGAGAATAAGCAAGATGATAAGAAAAACTCAAAAGTAAAGGAAATCTCCTTGAATGAGTTTTAAAAATTGCTCCTTTTAGCATTAAGATTTGTCACAACTACTTTATTGGTAAAAGTTGATCTTCTAACTCAAGCCAATACCTTCCAGAAGAAAAACACAATATAAGAAAGAAAAAATGACTAAAAGAGAAAATAAATTCTAGAAAACTAAGAACAGATGGAAATGAACATGTAAATGTGTACCTGAGAGAATTTGATCATAGCTTTACCTGATGAATCTTCATCTTCTCCCATGTATTTATCAAAGTTCAAAACCATATTCTTATTTAATTTAAACTAACTACTAAACTACACCTAATCCTAATCTAAAAAGTAGACTAAGACTAAGTAAAGTCATGCTTCCAATGTAACCATTCAAGCATCTTAGTATCTGCATGAATGTGTAAATCAAACATCAGTAACAAAATCATAAATATACCAACATAAATAAAACTCTTTTAATGTTAATGTATGTACAATACGAAACTTATTTACAAAATCACTTCCCTGAAATAATTCCAAACATCTGTCTATAGGATAATCAAGATAAGGAATTGATTCAAATTTTTGAAAAGAATTCAAAGAAATAGGAAAAAAACAAACCAGTATTAAATGCTAAATCTTTGCAAATGAAAGGTTGTTGTAAAGAAAAAGAAAAACTAGAAATCTTCTTTTCAAAAGAATCAAGTGGATAACAAAGAGGAAAATTTCTGAAAGGAATGCATGGTTGGTTAGAATGTATAGGTGTACTCTTGAGTGTTATCATTCGTATAGAATGCATTTGGAAATCTGAAATCAACTATCCAATCATAAGATAAAACCTCAACCTAAGAGCAAATTAAAATAAAGGATTGAAATTTTGAAATTGATTATTGCATGTACCAATTAATTCATTTAATGAGAGTGTGGAACTTTGTTGCTCAAGATGTTAGTGTATTATGCCCACAAAATAAAAAATAGAATTGAACAAAGAAATAAATTGAAAAGAATGAGAGAAAGGTAATTTGTAATATACATCTATGTTACAAATTATGTTACAACATAGTGGAAGTTTGTTTACAAAGATTTCATTTTTACAAGTGATTATGAATTTAAAATCATTATTATCCTCAATATTACCACTGCAAGAAGGTATATTGTCATTGTAGGATTGAGAAATCAGTGTTGATTTATAATCATTGAAAACATTATGACTATGATAGGAAGTGTTTGAACTGTTATCTTTTTCACTTTCAAAAACATATTGATTTGAGGATTGGGAATCGATTAAAATAGTTTTTGAAGATGAATAAGAACCAAGTTCAATATTTTCATTGTCATAAATAACTTTATCAGTGTCTTACTTGATATGTGATTCTTCAATACAATTAAAAACAAGATAAATTAATACTTAAACCAACTCGTTAATTGATTTTTAGGAGGTAAGTCATTGGATTTAAAGAGAATTAATTTCAATTTAAATTTCACTAAAAATTGATCCAATGGCTCACCTTCTGTCCTATGCAATTCAAGTAGTTGTTTGCACAATTTTTGTAGTTTTTTCATTGAAAATCCTGAAAGAGAATCATTGCAAACTCATCCTAGCTATGTACTGAGGCAACTAGAAGTGAAAGACACCAATATTTTGCTTGACCTGTCAAAGTATATGTGAAAATCCTACCAAGATCAACCTCATCAATATTAAATTTTTGAGAATTTGAAATGAACCGAAATGGGTGATTTAAGGTAGAAGACTTACCATTGAAATTTACTTTTGAAAATCATTTTAATATCTTGATTGGAGTAGTATTTTATTGTGGTACACTAAATCATATCGAAGGAGGTTTTCTGGAGGAACCCACAATTCAAAGTTTAAAATTTTGCAATAAACTTTAGCAAACAATTTAAAGCAGGCCCTCCTTCTAGTGCCAAAAATGTTGATCGGAGAAAATTACCTTTCAACATTTTAAGGGGGACCACGCATTCGAAAACTTAAAACAGTTCCTCTTCCATTGAAATGGTAGTTTGGACTAGTTCAATGGGGTCCAGTTACCCTCTCTCTATCTCTACTAGCTTAAAGTATGACTTTCACCTACCAATAGAGAAGGGAAATCAGATCGACTCTTCTTCCTGATCAGGCAAGAAAGTGATCCTTGAGCTGACTTTATGGTTCAACCAAACCACACTAAAGACTACCCATATATGAGGGGACTTCTAGGATGCAGAAAGTAGAACTACATGAAAAATATAAACTAGGATGCATCTAATCCTAACATATCTCGATTGAAGGAAGGATTAGTTCTTCTTTCAATCAAGAGCAAGCTAAAAGGATGGGAAAAGAAGCATGTTGGAATTGGAATAAAGTAAAGGAATTAGATAAGTTCACGAGATCTAATCCTTGTTAAAACACATAGAAGCAACTAAATGCCTAATAAATAGTTATCGAACACTTAAATGAAAATATCTCCATGTTAGGCCCCTATACTACTAGTGTAACCCCTTATTGTTATTAGTATAACCCACTTATTATATTGATGTACCCATGTAGTGCCCATATTGTTACTATTGTGCCCCATAGAAGCCCACTATTGTTATTATTGTGCCCTTACATTATTATTGTTAGGTCGGCTCTGATTATGTTATAACCCCTTAGACTCCTATATATAGAAAGGAGGTCTTTTCATTTGTATCATCCAAGAATTGTTCATTTATGTAATGTAAAGGAGGTTGCCCCCTCGAAGAGGCTGAATTCTAAGGCGTGGATCTCTCTTTTCTATCTTTTTGTGAGTTGGTTTCATAACATTTGGTATCAGAGCTTTGGATTCTAGGGTTTCGCTGCTCCAAACAGGTCATCGTGGAATTTTCGCTATAACTGTTTTTCTGTGATGTTTCAGAAGTCGCAAAAATAACCCATTTGAGAAGAAATCGCTCTGAACCTTGGGTCCGAATTTCAGAGCTTTTTGCGTGATATTTGCGGAGATATGATCTAAGGAAGTTGGTCTTTTTGCAGACTCCTGAATTACATTCAAAACAGGTGACCTGGGGAAAAGCGTCATAACTTTCTCTCTGAGGATCGGATTGAAGTTTTGTAAGAAGTTATAGAAAGAGGACGGAATGTAACTTCTTGTGGGTGTTTTTCAGATCCAAAGGTTGAAACAGTGACTCGTGGCACGTCGTACAAGTTCGCTCTACTGAAATAGTCTATAATCAGGTCATCTTGGGAGATTGTGAATAACTCTTTCTTGGAGAATCTAATTTGGATCAGACTGGTGGCATTGGAAAGAGGACGCAGAGGGCTACTATAGGTCACATTTTCAGAACTTAAAGATCTGAAAGTGCAGAGTTACAGTCATTTCAAGGTAGAGCTCCTAAAATCAAGAAAAAGCAAGATGAGGAATTTTGATGGCAAGGATCCGGTAAATTGGATACTTCAAATGGAGCAATATTTTGCTATACATGGTGTACAACTGTTACAAAAGGTATGTATTGCATCTTCATATTTAGAACCAGATCAATTTTTATGGTACAAAGGGCTTTGTTCTCGTAAACAACTTGTTACGTGGTCAATTTTCATGGAAGAAATGATAGCACATTATGAGGATACAAAGAGAAACACCTTCTTTAGAGCAACACCACAACAATTGGAAAGAGTAAAATGGATTTGTGACATAGTGGAAAGCAAAATTATGGAAACCAGGAAGTGTACCCCTCACAACTATAAAGATGGAAGTGTTGTTTCTCCTAGCCTTCCACAACCTACAAGGGTTACACCACAGCAATTGGAAGAAAAAAGAGAAAAAGGGCTTTGTTACAATTGTGATAACAAATGCACTAAAGGTCATAAGTGTGCTGAGAAGAAATTGTTTTACATAGAATATGAAGAGGAGGAAGAAAAGGATCAAGAAACAACAAAAGAAGAAGATATATGCCAGGACCCCACCCCAGAGAAAGAAGAAATGAATCAGACCATATCTTGTAAAGCATTGGCAAGAATTACCACTCCTCAAACTCTCAAGACAGAAGGACATATTAAGAAGAAAATGGTGCAAGAAGTGAAATATCACGTCGAGAAAGAAGAAATGAATCCAACCATATCTTGTAATTCATTGCTCAAAATTACCACTCCTCAAACTATCAAGATAGAAGGACATATAAAGAAGAAAAATGTTCAAGAAGTGAAAGATCACATCGAGCATCAAGAAATAAATCCGACCATATCTTGTAAAGGATTGGAAGAAATTACCACTCCTCAAACTCTAGAGATAGAAGGACATATCAAGAAGAAAAAGGTTCAAGCAGTGAAAGATCACATCGAGCATCAACAACAAGTTCTCCAACTTTTAAAGGATAACGCCACTTCAGTGCAAAATCAAACGAAACAACAGGCACCAAAAAAATGGCGACCTTACCGAATGGGAAGACTCTTCAAGGATGAGGATGTGGAAGCATTGTTTTGTGTTATTTATGTTATCCAACCAGATTGGATAAACGAAGCAAGGGATGAATGGAAGAAGGACGAAGAAGTATGGCCACTTATTCAAAAGTTGCAAAAGATCCCAATTCAAGAAATATTGCCAGAAATTGAAGAGGAAGGAAAAATCATATTGGAACCTGGAGCAGTCACAGAAAAAAGAACCCGACAGCTACGAAATCGATCAATTTCAGAGTATCTCATCAAGTGGAAGAACTTACCTACTGAATATTCCACATGGGAGGACAAGAATTTTGTACAGAAGCATCAAGAACTACTCAAGCGTTGAGGACAACACTTTTTGAAGAAGAGGGGCATGTTAGGCCCCTATACTACTAGTGTAACCCCTTATTGTTATTAGTATAACCCACTTATTATATTGATGTACCCATGTAGTGCCCATATTGTTACTATTGTGCCCCATAGAAGCCCACTATTGTTATTATTGTGCCCTTACATTATTATTGTTAGGTCGGCTCTGATTATGTTATAACCCCTTAGACTCCTATATATAGAAAGGAGGTCTTTTCATTTGTATCATCCAAGAATTGTTCATTTATGTAATGTAAAGGAGGTTGCCCCCTCGAAGAGGCTGAATTCTAAGGCGTGGATCTCTCTTTTCTATCTTTTTGTGAGCTGGTTTCATAACACTCCAACTTCTAATAAAAATATGTATAAGAATGAAATATTTATGTCAAAATATTGAATTAGTTCAAATAAAATGACATATAGAAAAGAAAAAAATTTATAACTTTAAACTATTAGACAGCTAGCCAGCCTAAAGAAATAAAAGTATGTTTCTATACAATTTCCAGTTTTCAAGATGCATTTCTGATTAATCTTGTAAGATAGCTTGATTAGAATTTTAAATGGGCTAATAGTTAACATTTACTAATAGGGCTAAAGCCAACAAATATACTCTTAGAACAAAAATGTAATTGAAAACCGAAGAATTCATTTACAATAATCGATGCAACGAGTAGTGCTATGCATACAATTACATAAACAAATATTATTAAAAATATGAATCAACTTACATAAAACATCTTAGAATTATAATAATGTAGGTCCTCTATTGTATCTAAATCAATTCCCTGTCTACAGAGATAAAAGGGATTGGCATATCAAAAAAAAATTAATGTGTTTTGAAAGGAAACCTCTAATACACATTACCTCATTTGGTTTGCAAATGGTGCCTAAACAAATATTGGACATTTTCAACCCCTTGACCTACTAAATGTATAAAATGTACATTACTTTTGTTTTATCAACATATTCATTTGTAAATAATAAATTTTTATTTGTAAATATTAGTTTTATTTTAATTTCTAATCAATTTTATTAATTATGAAAATATCCCCTGAGACCAAGATCTATTGTAAAGTTGATATAGGCCATAACCCTTTATCATAAAGTAATGAAGATATTTTATTAACGAATGTTATATATATCATATATCAGAGTTTTTGGATTTTGGATATCGGAGGAATTCCTAAGAATCCGTGATATCCAAAATTCCCAAACCTCATACCAAGTGACTGCAGTTCATTTATATATTATAAACTATGAGTATTCGGAAGGACCCACTTGCCACATGAATACTCCCATTCCCATCAAGTCAACACTTATCGGATATTTTCAGCTGAGAAAGCTTTTAAAAACTTTGATACAACAATCCCTCCTATATTTATTCTTATCGAGCATTATGCCACTTGTTGGGGTTCCTTCGAGAATATTCACTAGATCTATTTTCCATCGTCAACCATGGACACCCCTTTGTTGTAACAAATAACAAAATCAGTTGCGAATAGAGGATTTTATTAAATGGTGACCCTTTTTAAATTAATTAAGTGACATTTTATTTATAATAATAATAGTGGCAAGAGCAAGAGTGACATGTGGCAAGAGCTGAGTGGTATCGCAGGTGATCTCATCAGAACTTTTAACAATGCGCACAAATGAAAAACGTCAATACACCAATATCGAGAGGCTCCGGTATGGAGATGACGCGATATCTTATTGAAATCCTTTTAAATAGTGTATTGGGTCTGGATATTGGAGGTGAATGGAATATTGGAGGTGAGTGCATTATCGGAAGTCAGAGGGATATGATTATCAAAGATCATAGATCAAAGGGAGATGATTATTGGAGATCAGAGGGATTGGTTATTGGAATATTGGTAGGATATGAATATCAGAAGTTGGAAATCAAAGGGATATGAATATCAGAACGGGAGGTTATATCAGATGTTAGAGATCATAGGTTTTATCATTATCGAAATATCGGTGGAATTCTATATTGGAGCTTTTTAAATGTGCCTCGAAAGGAAATCTACGATATGCATTGCCTCCGATATGCGAGAGAGGTATAATGATGTGGAATGTGGGTGCAAAGATATGGTGGAGATTTTGGTTTTATGAACAAACGTTTGCATATTGAAGGGGTTTATATTAGAGATCTTTAATATTACAATATCCACAGATTCCGATATGTGTAATGCAAAGAATTATGACCACTTTACTAAATAGGTTCAAAACTTTGGATAAATGTTTTATTAAGCCTCTTCATAATATAGTTCGAACTCTAATATCGAGGATTCTCAAAAGGATTCTTTTGATGTCAAAGTCCCCATGGCTCAAAAATCTGATATTAGATTTGATATATGCATTCTTTTCAATAGATCTTTCTATGCTTTTATGAATAAGCCAATTCATAATATGAAAGCCACTTTGTAATATAAGATTTGATCTTAGTCTCGGGGGTAATGTAATGAATTGAATAAATATTAAAAAAAAACATTTACAAATAACTATAACTTATAAAACAAGAAGGTAATATACATTTTAATAGGCAAAGGTGGTGAAAAATATCTAATCTTCAATTCAGCATAATTTACAAACCAAACAACCAAAGGAGATCAAATGAGTTTTGATAGGAAGAAGAAAACATATTAAACTCATTGAAGTAATCCAAACTTAGAAAATCAGAAAGTGACATGACCAAGATTCAATCAAAGGGTATCCATAATAAGAATTAAGTGAATAATCGAAATTAATAACTCACATAGACATTAATGCACAAATATGATTGAAAATCACAACTATCTGCTATTATAAAATAAAACTGGTATTAAAACAATAATATCTTGAATACCAATTTATTAAGTCTAATTCCCTTGCTCTAATCTCCAACAGTCCTCTACAACTCATAAACCTTTTTAATGAAACAAGAGCACCAATAGTGAAAGCTCTTCTTAGCATACACAGTTCATATATGTAAAAGATAAATCTCTCTATTCCTCACATCTGAGATTAATCTCTCCTCTCCTCTATAGAGCCCAAAGATGGTATTTATACATGCTCGGAATACTAACAATCTCCCTTGACTTTCTCAACAGATGGAGAAAATAAAGGTAAAATAGAGTTAAATTATTCATTTAGATCAAACTTTGTCTGAATATGAATGGCTACTATTTGAGGAGATGCCCAATTTAGCTCATGCTTGAATAAGACCACATTCAATTGCTTCAACATCGATAGCAATTTCTAGCCCATTTTAGATCCACTTTGCGACCAAGAGGAGTTCTTTTAGAGATCAGTTGCTGGATTTGTTAGTAGATTTTGTCCTAGAAGCTTCTCTGTCAATATAGGGCCAAAATTAGTCAAAATCGAGGAGAAAAATAATCCAAAGTATAAGAAAACTATAAAATCAAAAATTTGAGCGATGAGACCGAATTAAGACAAATTAAATGGACTTTTTTTTTATTTAAACATTATAGGCATACCAAATACTACCACGTGGTAGCATTTGAGTCGAATCAGAGGTAAGCCCATTAGAACTTGTTATAATGCGAGTAAATAGAAAGCACTAGTATAGGGACGCTCCGATATGGAGCGGATGTGATTTCACATTTAATTGTTTTATTTTAAACTGTATCGGGTCCAAATATCTGAGGTGAATGGATTATCGGGAGTTTTACAAATGTTACTAGTTAAAAGTTTTGATATACAGGTAGATGCGATATTCCAATTAGACCACCGTTAATACACATATCAGGTCTGGATATCGGAGCCTGGTAGATATCAGAAGTTAGAGGGAGAGGTGCATTGAAAATAAGATGATATCAGAGATTTTATAATGTAACCACTTCAAAATTTATGATAAATGACGAAGTTGATATTACAATTAAACCAATTTTATATTCATATCGGGTCCAGAGGTGGAGATGAATATTGGATAACAAAGGATTGGGTTATTAGAGAAATCTTGATATCGGCAAATCTTATATGTGTACTGTAGATATAAGTTAAGACCTAGTAATAGGGAGCGAAGTAGTGATGTGGAAGGGAAAGGCGTCAGAGAAGTGGGCTCAAAGCTTTATGCGCTAAAGTATTTATACGTTTAACATTATAACATAAAGGCACAAGTTATAATAAGTGTTTAGGCCTTGGTTGGGGGCGTCTATAAACAATAATATAACCACTTTGTTAAATGAGCCTTGGAATTTAGATTATCGTTTTATTATGCCACATTAATATTATTGGTCAAACTTTCGTTTCTGTAAAGTTTAAACCATTTAACAGTTTATATGAATATGTTGGAAGTCACATTAATAATATGAATCGGGCTTTGGTTTATATGATTTAATATGACCTTTTATATGCCTCGAACTTTGGATATCGGAGATTTCCAAAAAGATTCTTATGATAACAAAGTTTTGATGCTCAAAAGCTTCGATTGATGGTTTGTTATACATGATTAAGGCTAAAATCTTATGAATACTTATTGGTCTCAAAGGCTATGTATAAAATAAAAATAAAATATTTACAAAATATAAATTAATTATTTACAAAAATTAAAATAATATACACCTTCTATATTTTTTAACCTAGGCGACAAAATGATCAAACCTCAAAGGAGTGTCATTTGTAAACCAGATAACCAAATGAGACAAAAAAAGTATCGATGGAAATCTTGCTAAAAGTCGAATTCACTGAAATAATCAAAATAGATATCCGATGAAAACAAAAAAAATTGCAAAATTGTAGGATACTTAATCAAATGAAAATCATAAAAAATGGTTTAGCCAAAAATTTAAGAAAATGGTCACCATTATTCGAAATAAATAATGGGGGGTGTTGTGTTTTCCCTGCAATAAGCCTAAAGCCTATGAATGATTCTTGGTCTTGGGGGCTATGTATAAAATAAAAAAAAATTATTTACAAAATAATACAATTTAAATTTAAACTTTTACAGATAAATAAATTTATGAAACAAAAGGAATGTACACTTTATACATTTTACGGGCAGTGAAAAATGTCCAATCTTCAATTAGGCGTCATTGACCAAACGTCCAAATGAAAACACAAAAAATTATGGTAGGAAAATAAAAAGAGATTGAACTCATTGAAGCAATCCAGATTCTCAACATCAAATAGTAATATGACCAACCATTCAATTAAAAGTCCCCATAGTGAAAATTAAGTGAATAATGTGGGGGTTGTGTTTTTGTCACAACACGATGGCAATGTAGTAAAGGACACGAGGTAGCCCCTTACAAAGTTGTGCAATACAACTAGTTCCATTATACTAGTCGGAACCACCATTTAAACATATATAGATCTAAGTTGCAAATCTTGACTTCATGGATTTCCCCAAATGTTGATAAAGACATTTTTCGGCCAAATAAAACAGATATATAGTGGCAATGTTTTCTAATATTTTATCTAACAAGATTCAGTGTTATGTATCATTAGATTCAGTGTTATGTATCATTATTTTCCATTTTGTAATCTTATCCGGGTGTCTTTAGGCCCTTCCGTGAAATGCTAATTATATCTAATGTACTTATAAAGAGTTATTTCTGCTTATGGGGCGAATGCTCATGGTTGATTTTTGAACTGATCTTCTACCACAATAAAGAAGAAAACTAAGAGAATATTTGCACCTGAAAGGGACACTCAGCATTTAATTACTAAGGAAAATGTGACATGCAATCATGATGTTAGCTAAACCTTTAAAGGGCCCATTCTTGCACTTTATTTGTAAAGCGAAGTTCAGAGAATTTTCTTTCAAACCCTTTACAACTTGGAGAGCACTAATCAAATACAAAATCATCCCAAAATTTAAAACCGTTCACTTCCTATTTCGATTTCTCCGGAACTAAATAGAAGCAGTATATACGATTCTAAGTAATACGAATTATAAAGTCAATGTGTTTACAGTTTACGACCTTTCTTCTATTTCCACCCTCCATTTATATTTAACGTGAGTGCAGTGAATTCATTTTACATTTAAAAATGTAAATTGAATTAATATAAGTATTTAAATAAAAAAAAATCGAACATTTAAAATAAATTAAGTTATTTTCTATAATTTCTATGATCATATACCAGCGAAAGCATCCGAACTTATATATAGAAATTCACTTGTCAAGATGAAGCAACAATAGTTAATATTTTTGGATTTACATTGATGTATACTGTTCAATATACATATGTGGTAGGTATGACATTGAATGACTATACAGACATTAAACTTCACACTGATTAACTGTTTTAATATCTGAAATTCAGCAACAGCCTTTTCTATCATTTAATCCAATGGCCTGAAAATTACTTTATGAAGTAATTAGTTAACACTAAATGTATTAACCAACTATCCCAACAACTTTTCAAGCGATGAAGAAAAGGAGGGAGCTATTAAGACGAGATGCAATATTAAATTGGTATTCACAAATGTCGGTATCATGGAGATTTCTGTTTTATTTACCATTTATTTCAAATTAAAAGTGAAATAAAGCATTTATAGTGAGAATTTATTATAATTTAGTTATTAAATTAGTGGTGGGGATAGTTATTATTGGCTGTAATCTGTTTATCTAGACTGACTCATCACTGTTATTTGAGTAAAACCATGACTGAAATTATCATTGGCGGTATTTAAAAGGCCAGGTTTTGCCTCTACCAAATGCCTCTAAGTCATGGAATATTAACTTATTTCCTTGAAATTATCATTGACTTTAAGTAAAGAGCCAGCTTTAGTTTTCGTTCTTACTAGAAGCTTTAAGTAAAAAGTCAGATTTGGTTTTCACTTTTACCAGATACATCTAGGTCATAGAATATTAACTTGTTTCCTTAAATCCTAAAATATTAACTTATTTCCTTAAATCCTAAAAAAACAACCTCTTAACCAAAACCTTTAACAAAAGAATTATTACTTTTCTAATTTTTATATATAATTTTTATTATTTTGTATATAATAAAAATCAACCTATTATTAAATTTTTAATTAATTTCATTACGACGGTTTTTGTAAAACTGTATTATGGTTAGCTAAATTAATTTGGTTGGTTTTGTAGTATTTTGAAGTTACTAATATCCTTTTGTGAAACTCGGCCTGGATTTAATAACCATGCAAACGATACACTACTAACAGTGGACGACAACTGGACACAAATTCGTAGAATAAGAATCTCAGTAATATTTATAACATACAAGAAAAAACTTAAAACTACATTCCTATAGGGCACTTTAATTTCCTGAATTTTGTACTAGAAATGATAACAGTCAAAAAAAAATTGTACGACATTTAAATTGTGAAGAAAAATAAAATAATATTTTTTAATTACTTTAAGTTTAGGAGATTTATTTTTAGGAATTAGGCGATTTTTTTAAATGGATAAACAAATTTTATGAGATAAAATAACTCAGAAATACAGTATTATAAAAAATTAATTACTTAAACTTATAACGCTAATTAATCTTTATCAAATTTTACACAAATTTGATAAGAAAATATACCCAAGAAACTTCAAAAATTAGTAAAATTGAAATTTGAAAAAAAACATACTCAAATAAATTCATTGTTTCCATAAACAATGGTATAATATTTTTTTAATAATATGTCAATAATAACACTGAAATCTGCAATGGCAAACCAGTTATCCAACTCTAAGAATATGCAACCATCGCTCATTTAATGCCTATTGACAAACTATATATTTGTACATCTCATCTTTATTCTATACATTTTTCTTTAGAAATTAATATACCAAACCTTGCTTTCAATACCATACAAGGCAAGGCAAAGCGGTTCCCATATGCAGATCAGATGCATACTAACTGGAAAGAAATGCAGATCAGATGAATACTAACTGGGAGAGAAACTTATTGACCTTTTCGAAATGCAGAGGAGATGAATACTAAATCGGAGAGAAACTTGTTGAGAAACTTATTGACTTAAAAGAAAATCCAGAAATTCAGACGATGCAGCAGGAATTTGGGTTCTCGTCGCTCAAGTAATAAGTAGTGTTGCTGTAATGATCGCATCCGGATGGAAGAACGACATAAGTAATGTTTTGTTGCAACGATTCCCGCTTCTCCGCAGCCTTTTCTTCAGGCACCTTTTTCTCATCGGGCTTCTTCTCGGGCTGTTTTTTCTCAGGTTCAGGTTTCTTCACGGGATCGGGCTTCTTCTCTGGTTCTTTAGAAGGTCCGACACTAACCAAATCTGCGAATCCGAATTTTCGGAGACTGTCTGTGAGGCGCACTGGATCTACATCTCCAATTACAGTGATCTTCTTATCTTTCTCCTCAACTGCTACAGAGATAACTCCTGTGATAGATCCACAGACCCACTAAAGTTGAGTACAAATTATTGAAGCCTTGAAAAATCCATTTTCCTGAGTCTCGAAAATTTACCTTGAATCTTTGCAAGCGTTTTCATGGCCCTCCTTGTGCATTTTTCACAATTTAGCTCCACTTTCATTACGATTTTCTGCACAGTAATGCGTAGAAATCACGTCAGATTACAGCCTCGAAACAAAATGAAAGATGAATAACCACTGTCTTACCTGCGACATTTTGACAGCTGCCAGAATGTAAGAAGGTTGCAGACCCTCTGATGAAGCAGCTCCCCTCTCTCTCTCTCTGCGACTCCCCTGAATAGGAAGGCTCAATAAATTAATTACAGACTCAGTGATAGGAGAACAGATGTTCAGTCAATTTCTGCAAGCTTTTTAAAAGCAATCGTATTTTCACTTTCTTGGAAACAGAACTTAGATGTGAACACAAATTGTCATTGACCAAATCGAACTGCAACATTTGTACGCAGCTAAATTCTCAGTTGGACTTTTGACCACGAGGATGTTCACAACGTAAGCCTTGCACACTAGGTTAAGTTTTTGATTAGTTTTAAATTTTATCAAAGATTAATTGCACTCGGAGGATCACTTAAATCATTACAACAGAATTCGAAGTGAGTAAAGATGGTTATGATATTATTGCAAAGAATTTAATAGAATTGTTATCTAATTTAGATAGAAAATAATGAGTCATTTAAAGTTCAAATGTATTTAAAAAAAATAAGTTGGAAGAAAATAAATTAACAAAATGTTAAATTTTAAATATATTTAATAAAATGGAAATTTTAAAATTTATAAAAATAAAGAATATTTTTTTCAGATAATAAAAAATAATTATAAATTAAATATAAATTATTGATTATTTTTTTTATTTTTGAAAAAAATTAATATTGAATTTGTTGTTGCCTAGAAACCTTCAACATATATATATAATTATGTTATATATTTTAAATATAAAACTATAATATATAGTTATATGATGTTATAGTTAAATAATCACATGTTGTGTTGTGTTGTGTTGTGTTATGTATATATATATATATATATATATATATATATATATATATATATATATATATATATATAAAATGTTTTAATTATCAAGTGATATATTGTTGTACAGCTTTTAATTTTTTATATATAAATAACAAATAACCCAAAAAAAACGATTTTTAGTTGTAAATATTAATATTTTATATTTAAAACTAGAATCATGTTATATTTATTTTTAAAAAAGATATTTAAATATAAACTAATTTAAATTTAAAACAATAAAATAAAGTAAAATTTTGTATTTTATAGATAGAGGTTTACTATGAGCAATCATATTCATCATTTCAATTTCAAGTTCTTAATTTACTTATTTATTGGTTATAGGTTTATTGTTTTCTATTTTGGAGTTTTTGGGGTATATTTTTGGTCAAATTTGCTAGAAATTTAAAATACAATTTAAATAACAAAATATAAAAATTGAAAATTGAAAATCTATTTCACTAAATTAGTAAAGAAAAATTTTAAAACCTAAAATAACTAGAAAAAAACAATTGTTTAAATTACCATTGAAAAAATCTTCATTTAATACCAAAAACATTCCAAGTAAGAAACAAATTTAAAACCTAAATTATAGTTTTTTTGTGCTTTCAAAGTGTTTTCTAGATTGTTTTCAAGAGTTTTTTTTTTAGTTTTTTAGGTTGGTTTTGTATTTTTATAATTTGTTTTGAAGGGTTTTCTTAAATGGTTTTCATGGTTGGTTTTGTGGTTTTCTAATATTTTTTCGAGGGTTTTTTTTCTTTTTTTCGTAGTTTTTGTATGTTTTTTTTAATTAATTGGTTTTCATGGTTTTTGTACATGGTTGTTCTTTTTTAAATTAATTATTTGTTACATTTTGCAAAAAAAATTATATAAGAAAGACAAAGGATAGAGTACCTACCTTCATTTGATCCTCTGTGATGTTGGCGGGGTGGTTGGCGAGATTGATTTGAATGCCCCATTGCTTGATTGAGCTCCAATAACCTCGGTTGAACTATGCTTAAACTCTATGTCGAGCTCCCATGATTTGCACAAATGGCGCACGAAGACCACAAGAGCGGTATATATATAAAAAGGGCTCGATCGAGCTACCTTTTTAGTGCCCAAAGAGATCAATAGAGCGCTTAAATGACTTGATCAAGCCATTGATTTTTCCACTCAAACGCACCCTCTTTTGCCCAAAAGTATAACCTATCTCCATGTTTTTGCCCAGGTCTTGTAGTGTAAAATTATAACATGTGGATCGAAGTAAGGGTGGGATATCAAGATCCCAGGAAAATTGAAGTGGCATTTTCTTCGTACTAATTTAAAAATGGCTAGCTTATCAACTATTTTATTTCCTTCCCATCGAATGAGATTGACCATGGGAGCATGAAATGTAAGACAAGGGTGAGGCTACTTTCACTATTTTCAGTTCCAATTTCTAACTTTGAGAGACTTTAGAGGGATTAGTGCCACATTGAATTTTCTTGACGATATAAATTATGAGCTAGGAATTTCCTTTCATCATGAGCCTATGGTACCTATTACGAATTGCAATTGAAAGTCCCTTCCGCAAGGCCCATAACTCTACTACATATTAGTGATACAGCCAATTTCACCTGCATAAATATGGAGAATTTGACTCAAAGAATTCCTAAAGACCCCACCATAGTTGGCTTGACTAGGGTTTCCCTTTAAGGCCCCATCAAGGTTGATTTTATGAAACATTCTAGAAGCAGGGACTAGAGCATTGGGATGAATGGAATGGTATTGCAGTTGTTGAGGATGGCTCATCACGTCAACCCCCACATTTGTAGTTTTTCCCATGTCAAGTTTTTTGTTCCATAAGAAAATCCATAAAACCAAATGTTACCTTTCGCCAATATTTGAGTTTCTATAGTTTGGAAAAAATGTTGCAATCTTTAGTTCATTGACTTCAAGTGATCAAATTTCATGCTTCGTGAATACTAACTTATCTTGAAGGGTGGTCCCCCCATCTCAAAATATCTTTTCCATCCTAATATTCAATTTTTCTATTGGAGAAGTGAGTTGCTTCTTGCTGGGAAAAGGAGTCAAGCCACTAAGAGTAGTTGTGCTAGCCTTTCCAAGGAGAGTGGGAGGTGTGTAAGTCCTAATAATGAGAAACCTGGGTATGACCATGCAAGATGAGGTTATCTTTAACATGCTGATTTTAGGAGTCCTCCTACAAAATCACAATGTTTCCATTGCAAATTTCCATAAAACTCTAGCCTTGCACCAACTATTTATTTTTCCATGCAACATTCCAAATTTGAGATCCCACTATGCGTCCATCCATTCAAATGAGTTGTGACGCATGAGTGTGGGGGGAATATTTATTCTTCCACATTTGATTCCATTGGGAATTAAGGAATTTCAGCCATTCCCACCAATTTTTAACAGTAAGAGATTGGATTAAGGCATTGGGGTCGCAATGCCTGAGTTCACCTTTTTATTTTGGTTGACAGAGTTTAGCACATGTGACTAGAGCCCATTTTTGTTCCCTTTTGTTACTACCCTAGCGAAAGGCACAATAATTAATTTTAACCTTATTAATAAATGTTTCTAAAGCGTCGATGGTAGAAAGAAGATATGTTGGGAGGGGTAGCAAAACAGAGTAAGGAAGCCAACAATGTTCAAAGTTTGAAGACCTAATTATAGAGATTTGATTCAAATTTCGAAAGGAAATCTTCCAAAAAATATTACATTAAAGGGTTAGTTGTTAAAGGGGCACCCAATTATTTGGATAAAAGGGAGATCAAGTGAACACCAATGAGTCACAAAATATGTGATTAGACTAAAAGACGAGTATTGAAGAAGAAAATTTGAGATTTGGATAAGTTTAAGGACATTCTTGAAGCTTTAGAGAAGGATTGTAAAACTTTCATGAAAGTTGTGACTTCTTTAACCGAGGGAGTTCCCATAAGAAGTGTGTCATCAACAAATTTTTGATGTGTAGAATGATGCAAAGGTGTGCCCAAGGTAGACCTTGAAGTTCTCCTTGAGACAGAGCATGCATAATACTTCACCATATACCTTCCACCATGAGAAGAAAGATATAGGGGGATATGGGGTTATCTTTTCTAATGCCACGTGAAAGAGAGAAGGTGGGGGAGGGAGATCCATTGATGAGGATAGAAAATATTTATTTCAAGATGATATCCATTATCAAATGAATCCATTTTTCATGAAATCGAAAAGTTTTTAGAAAATGTAAAATGAATTTCTAGATGATCTTATCAAAGGATTTCGACATATCCAATTTAATGAGCATGTTTGAGCACTTGAGGGAGTCAGAATGAATGTTCTCATGGGAAAGGATAATGCTATCTCGAATTTTCCAGCCTTCCACATAAACAGTTTGTTTGGGGAAAACAAGGGAGTGAAGGAGTGACATGATTCAATTGGTAATAACTCTGGAGATGATTTTATAGATGACATTACCAAGAGTGATTGGGTGGAAGTCAGGGTGTGATGAAAATTTGGAGAATTTAGGAATGAGGGAAATGAATGTAGAATCTAGTGCAAAAAGGATGGAGAATGACAAAAGAGAATTGTCAACCACCTGTCAAACATCATGCCTTTGTATTTTCTATAAGGATTGGTAGAATTATGTTATGAATCCATCAAGGCATAGGGAGTTCCATGCCAGTAGCTTCAACTTCTTGAAAAGTAATTTGTTTTAAAAGAATAACATTTTTTTCCTATGAAACCAATTTAGGAATACTTTTGGAGATATCTTGGATAAAAGGTCTCTGATCAAGGGTAGGTTTTGAGAGAATATTTTTGAAGTAGTCTATGATATTAGTCGCAATATCCTAACAGACCTATAGATTTTTGTTGAGTGAATTTTGGATGCTTAGGATGTGATTTTTTTTCTTGTGGTTAATCATGGATTTGTGATTTTTTTTTTGTATTTTTTCCTCTTATTTGAGACATGATATATGATATAGTTTTCCTCATGAGAATTTTTTCTTGAGTTAGTTGTTCTTCAACCCTTTGTTGAATATATGATTTTTTAGAGGTTAACTCTTTAGAAGTTAATTCCTTAGAGAAATGTTAAATTATTATGGCTTGTTGTATGTTTTCCATGTCATGTTCTAGTTGTTTCTTATCCTTCAAGATGTTACCAAAGCTTCTAAGATTCTAGTCTTTGTTGAAAATAGAGGAAGATTCATTCCACTAATATTCTACATTGGAAAGGAAATAAGAGTGTTGTAGCGAGAAAGACTCAAATCAGAATCGTTGATTCCAGAGTGAATTTGAGTATTTGAAAGAAAGAACAATTGGCCAATGATCATAGCCATAGCCATGACTAGGAAGAAATGAGACTTCAAAATTGATGCCACAAAGAAGTGGAGATTTAAAATTGAGGAAAAAATCAAGTCTTGAGGCAACTTGTGAGGACTCTCCTCTTCTGTTATTCTAGGTGTGGATACTATTAATTATGGGAAGGTACACAATGTCGGAGTCATTAATAAAACCATTGAAAGAGGAACTTTCTTCATCCAGTCTCCAAATTCCCCCCTTTCATGTCCTAGATATTGCGAAGGAGATTAAAGTCTTCCCCCAATATTGAAAGATGATTATCAATCAACTTGTAAGTTGCAAGCATATTTTGATTTAAGAGTCTTTTATCAGCAAGGGAATTGGGACCATAAACATTTGAGATCAAACCAGATTGAGAAGAGCCAATAGGTTGGAAGAAAGTAGTGAAAACTCTTCCCACATATACCCAAGCTAAACATTCCACTGGGGTAAACATGTGATGAATAGTTACTATCATATGATTCAACTCCTAAAGTACAATTAAGGAACTAGAATCGATAAGTATCAAACCTCTATGGTCATATATTCATTTATGACCTATAGATTACATGTTTACAATGTGTTTGACGAAATGTATGTCATGTTTAAGACTGAATAGGTAAAGTTCTTGACTAAGTTTTACATTAATGGCTTTGGCCTTGTTTCATTCATTATTCTAGAAATTTTTATCAAGTTCTAGGCAAAGCTTTGGATACGAGCCCTAAAAAAGTGACTTAGATTCTAGGGTTGCATGCTCAAAACTGAGAAATCTAGACTGCAGTCACTGGGAGGCATGTTTATCCATGCGACTATAGGGTTATGAGAATTATCTTACCTTGATATGCAAGAGAATAGGAATCGAGATCACTAGAAAGGAAAGTTAGCTCAAGGTTTGGGCACCTTAACTGGTTGTTTGGCTCTTGGGGTCCCGTAGCTCCTAAGGAAGGTTATTAAAGTTTCAATTTGTCGACTCCACTTCCTTAATGAAGCTAGGAGGTCGGGTCATGTCATAGTAGCTCCTCCTCTCATGTTTAGCCTAGCAAACTAGTGAAACTAGGTAGATATGGGAAGAGTGGTTATAGGATCTTACACTTTGTCTTATTTGGGGTTAAGTAAAAAAAAGTTTCATTTAATGTGAGGAGAACTGAGTTCATTCTTTCAGATTTCACCATAATATCCTATGTGTCTTACTATAGAATATGCCAACAAAATTGAATAAATTTAATAGTAAATCCATTAGGTCCTACGGATTTTCCTCTAGGAATTTCCATAACTACTTGCTCCTCTCCCCCTATATTTGTTTCTCTTAAAAGGGCATAATTTTTTTATCTATAAAATTCCATGGATATTTCATTATATAGTTCACCACAAAATATTTGATAAAAATAGAATGAAATATCTGTTATGAGGATTAATTTCCTTAATTTCTAGATTTTTTAATTACTATTTTTTACTGATGCATCTAAGAAATAAAATGTGGAAAATGGATAACCATAACATAAAATCATGCAAAAGGCACAATGAACACAACATATGATTTAGGAAAACCTTATGGATAAAAAATAGCTTAAACGTAATACTTCTTTACTGGATTTTTCTTTGGAATGGAAATAATGGAATGAAAAAGGAGAAGTAACTCTCTCTAATGTTTCTTGGGAGTTGCATTATTTTAGGAAATTTCAGAACACTAAAATCCCTCTATTATTATCTCTCACTTGCACTTCCATCTTTCCTACTCTATTATTGAAAAAGATATAATTGAAGTTTTTGGAACACCTTTTTTGCATATTGGCCTGGTTATAACATAGCTCGATGGGAAAGTAGGTGTTAGGTTCGACTCCTTCATCTTTCATCTAGAGTTACAAGTTTGAACCTTATAAAATATTTGTCATAATCCTAACGTGGCTATCCCATTTTGCATGAATAACAAGCCCTAATGTGGAATCCCTTTAAGCCATGGTGGTCAATCATGATAGGTCAACTTATGGGAGACTTAAATTTTGCATCTAAAAATTGATTGCCATAATTCTCACATAGTTGGGAAGGTATTTGAGCATAGAATAACATCGTGGGTTCAATGCTAAAGTGGGAAAATTTTAACCCCCAAAATTGTAATATAAGGCCTTAAAATGGTCCTGAAAATTTTTGGAACGTAATCCACCATAGTAGGCCTTTCTCATAAAATTACTCCTGCAAGTTTATTTCTCCACTTTTTCCACTATGCAAGCATCAAAATAAATAAAAAGAAATATAATGATTTAATCCATATCATACCTTCTCATATTTTGAGGCTTTTGGTACCCAAAATAGTTTACTAAATGAGGTGAGGAATTGTTTCCAATACCTTCTCCTCAAAATACCATTTATCCTTGCTTATAAGTTTTCCTTTCAACCCAATATTCCATAGGTAACATTGCTCCTATATTATCGTTATGTACCTATTATATAAAAGTGTACTCTTTGTCATCTTTGTTAGTCACCTAGAGCAAATCCCTTATTGGAAGGTAGGATTTTCTCTTGTTTCTTATCCAATATGGAAGGCTCATAAAACTTGATATTATCCACATTCACCATTAGGTAAATATGCATATATGGGGGTACACTAAGTATGTATGAATTATATCCCAGCATTCTCATTATCTCAAAAATACCATATAATAGAGCCTATATTTTCCTACCATGACCTTATAGCCTCTCCTTCTTCAACTATAAACATGCTCTATCTCCAACTTTAAATGACTTATTTGTATGTTGATCATGTGTGGCATTACATTTTTCCTATGACTTCTTTAGCCTTGCTTGTCCATGCAAATTCCATAATATTCTCAATAACTTTTTCGTCTCTCAATGCATTTTATGTTAGATACTCCCTCACTCCTCCTTCTTGTCCATATACAACATCCAAAGGTGAAGGTGGAAAATATATAAAATAATTTTCAAATGGGGACTTACTAGTATAAGTGTGGATTGATTTTATATAACAGTTATATATATATATATATATATATATATATATATATATATATATATATATATATATACCAAAATTTCATTCTAGGTCTTTCGATGCTTTTGATTTTCACCCCTCAAAATTTGTGTCAAAGTCTCGTTGACTATTTATATTTTCCTATTTGTCTGTAGTTGGAATGTTGTAGACATATTTAACTTCATGTCCATCTTATCCCACAATTTAGTCCAAAATATACTGAGAAATATAGTTTCCCTCTATGAAATGATCCTCCTTGGTATCCCAAAGTGCACCTACATCTATTCAAAGAACAATTTTGTTGTTGCTTTCCCTCTCATCAAATTTATATAGGGAATGACAATGCAAATATTGTTGAACATGTAAAATATCATGAACAAGAATCATATCCCTTAATTATTGTTGGTAAACCTTCCATAAAGTCCATGAAGGTGCTTTCCTGAGAATGAGTGGATACAAGTAAGGGATGGTATCAAACCTAATTCCTATTACTAGGCTTTTGGATACAACAACGCATACATTCTCTAATGAAATTTACTACATATTAGTACATATTGGGCCAGTAAACATACCTATTTAAGTTGGCCACTGTTTTCCCTACAACAAAATTTCCTACAACCTTTGAGGTGTGAGCCTTATTGATTAGTTTCAACCGCTTACCCTTAGGAATACAAATCTCATCCAACCTATAGAGAAAGCCATTCTAGATATTATAATCAAATGTGATGTCGCCATCATTTGCATGACCATAGATATGTAATTTATGAAACCCTTTCTTAAATTCCTTATCTTCTATATATGCCTCTCCATGTGCAACATAGGTAACAGTTTCTATGTACACTAGGGTTCCCAAATCTATAATTTTTTATATGGGTCTCATTAAAAGCATGTTGGACCACTTTTCAATGGTTTATTTCTTATATTCTATTAATAAATAAAACTACTATAAGAACCCCATCCACTTGTAGTTTCCACTCTATTGTTGTTTACTATAGGCTTGCAGGTATGGTAATGGATGGTGATCTTTGTGGATGATGATATCCTTTTAATCAAATAGCGTTTCCCTTTTGGATAGTTTTTAATAGCCCATAGAGCTCCTTGTTTCAGGTAAGGTAGCTAATACCTACCCCATGAAAGACTTCAAAATGGTATCATATCAGATTTAATCCATGCATCAACACTGTGACTCCCATGGCACACCCACTAACAGCATATCTAATTTAAAGGATGATACAAGTTTGGTAACATGCGAACTAGTGATTTGCTCATTTTTCCTCATGATGACCCTTCACACACTATAAAATATTGCCACTCATTCTTATAGCATTGAGTGGTGCACCTATTGATGAAAATGAAGTTATAGATTTTGTTAGATATTGTGCTACTCTAATGAAACAACAACTTCATAAAAAAATTTAGGGACTAACAACTTCATTATGGCTTCTATATTTGTAGGATCAATCTTAAGCTCCCCCCATTGATCACATAACTTAAATAAACCAATTAATGTTGTGTAGGAACATATTTCTTGAAACTTACTAGTAGCTAGTACTACTTCAAAATATCGATCACATACATTGTGTGGGATTTTCTCCTCCCAAGTAACACTATAAACGAGTATATCATCTAAATATACAATTAAAAAATAATCCAGATAAAGACGCAATCCATCATTCATTAATATCATAAATATAGCTAATGCATTGCATAGACCAAATAGAATAATTGATCACTCACACAAATCTTGTGTAGTTTTGAAGGTGGTCTTACATGTGTCTTCTTATTTGACTTGAACTTGGGGATATCCTAATTTTAAGTCAATATTAGTGAAATATTTCTTTTTATACAACTAATATAATAGATAATCAATACCGAGAAGGGAGTAATTTTTTCTTGAGTACAATACTTGTTAATTCCCTATTATCAATGCACACCCACAATGTCCCAACCTTCTTTGGAACATTTAAGATGGTTGATCCATAAGGTAAGGTATTTGGTCAAATTTTATGAGTTTTTCACCTTAAAAATGATAATAAAAAAAACAATAATTATAATCATCTTGAAGGGAGAAACCTCCTTTTACAAATAATACAATATATAAGACAATATTTCATGATCCTATGACAAGGTCTTCTTAGTATATATAGGAGGAAAAGGGTACAATTATAATAAAATGGGACGATGAAAATTTATAGCGTACATAACAATATAATAATCGAATGTAATCACTTAATATTTAGGGCTTAATAGGGGTTTTATAGTTAACATGGGGATTATATATGGCTTATCATGTCCCTCCCATTAGAAGAAGTGTTATCCTCAACACTTTACTATATAAGCGTATTTTTTCATGAAAAATTCATCTTCCCACATCACTTCTTTCACTAGTAGGATTTTCAATTTGATGAGGTACTTAGTAATTGCTTGAATTTTCAGTTACTTCATCCTTGATTTTAGGATTATTTTTCATTCTAGTATAATTTTCTCTTCTTCATTAATCTCTAGTATTGTAATTTGGATAGGGATGTTATCAACAACTAGCTTCTTTAAGGAAGAGACATGGAAGACTGGATGTACATGTGAACATGGAGGAAAATCTAATTTGTAAGCCATACTTATGATCCTTCATAACACTTTATAGGGTATATAATACCTTGGTTCTAATTTATTTTCCTTTGTTTGTTATTGAGGGATATCTATTTATATGGTTGTCATCACACAAATATCCTATTCGCACATCAAATTCCCTTTCACTGCAATGTTCACTCGCTTGTTGATTCATCCTATTTTTCATTGCAGCCATGTTTTCCTTTAATAGTTTGATAACCTCTTGTTGGTTTCATATATGTTCATATATTGATTAAGCCTTTATAGTCCCTTTGAAGGGTGATGTTATTAATGGAAGATGATATTTAGAAAGTGAAATAAATCGTGACATTTTGATGATGGAACGGTGTGTTGTACCATCATTTTTCCAAGGGAAAGCATTTGACCCATTCATTCTATTTATCAAATGCAAAGAAACGTAGATATCATTACAAACACTTATTCACAATATCAAATTTCCCATCAGATTAATGATGGTAAGATAAGTTGTGAGACAATTGAGTACCCAAACAAGAAAATAATTCAGTCCATAAATTTCTTGTGGAAACTGGATCTTTGTCACGTAAGTAATATTTTGTACTCCGTGTAGCTTTTGTATTGTTTACAGGAATACTTTGGCATTATACCTGCCTTAAAAGGATGATAAAGAGAGGAAAAGTAGGTATTATTTGTGTAAGGAAGGGTTTTAAAATACAATCCATCAATATTTGAAATGTTGAAGGTGCATTTGCAAATCCAAATGGCATAACCAAAAATTCATAATGATCTTTATATTTTATAATGTTGTTTTGGGAATGTCTTCTTGCCTCATTTTAATTTGGTGATATCTGGAATTAAAAAACAACTTAGTAAAGAAAATTGGTCCATGTACAAATTAATCAATGATATGAATATGAAACTTATCTTTGATTATCATTATGTTGAGTTGTCTATAATTTGGACACTTGCACAATGAAACATTACTTTTAATAACTATCACCATTGGTGAATAGAAAGTTCTTTGGCTTGGTTTAGAGATGCCAACCTGTAAAATTTGTTGAACCATATGTTCAAGCTCACTCTTCTATGCATATGGGTATTTGTAAGGCCTAATGTTAGGTGCTACACTTCCATATTTCAAACGAACAACATGGTTATGATCTTGAGTAGGTGTAAGGCCCTTAGGAATCTCTCCAAATAACTTGGAAGTATTGTTGATAGCCTTATGGAGATCTACTTAAGAAGAGGATATAGATGTTTTAACAGTTAAATAATATGCTACTAGATATTATCATCTTATTAGGTTTCTCTTGGATACCCCTAATATCCATGTTATTTCCTTATAAGGAAAACATTATGAAATGATATTGAAAATTACGGGCCATTGATCCCAACAATTCTAACCATTAAACCTCTATTAAAAAAACAACACCACCCATTTCGATTGTAATCATGGGAGTATCCTACAAATACTCCCCCATCTTCAACTTAACACAAAGAAATTAAGAACATTTTCCAATTAGTAATTGATGAAGTTATGGGTTCTAGCTGAACCAATCAATATTTGTCTCTTTTGGATATATGCATCTATGTTCAGGGTTTGTAGAGTACTTATGTTGGCCAATACATGACCATACGTTTTTGGAGTAGGCTCTTCTAGATATACATCTTATGATTCTTCCAATTCTTTACCTTCTTCATCCTCATTGTGCATGTAGAATAACTTATTATCACTTGATTTATGCCCCCTGTTGTACTTGGCCTTACAATTTAAACGTAGTCCCTTTTCTCTTATTTCATCCATTTGCTAAGAAGTTAACCTTTTAAATTTAGGAGATAGAGAAAATTTTTCTCTATAGCTATTAGTGACCAATTTTCTAGTGGCCATATTTTTACTTTCATATTTCCTTCCAATACTAAAAACATGCCCTATATATTTAGGTTCAAACAAATTCTCCCCATGCTGGATGCCTTCCTCTAAACTCCCTATAAATAGGTCTAACAAATTATGCTTTGAAATTTTATTTACCCTTAGACTCAACTTTTGGAATTGTTGAATGTGCTTCGTAAATAGACCTTTTTGTTGAAGATTTACCAATTGACTAAACATTGTATTTATCTTAACATCCCCATAATGTTCTATCAATCTCTCTATAAAAATGGACCAATATATAACATAATAATGTATACATTCACAAAGCCACTCATAACATAAATTTTGGTCTAGTTCTAAAAAAATGGATGCAATATCTTTACCTCTTATACAGCTTGAACTTTGTGTAGAGAAAATTATTTCTCCATCTAGATTATACATTAGTATATAATTTCTACCATCAAACTTCATCATATCAACCTTTGGAATGTAGTAGTTCTTTGTTGTTGACTTAAAGCCTTGATGATGTGGAACTTGGATTGAAAAATCATTATTATAGTTCTATGACTCAATAATTGTGCTCTTCAATTGTGATATAATGCTCCCCATATGTGATTGGGTCTCAACACCATGCTTTACCTTATATGTGATCATTTCCTTAGATCTTGACATACTTTTTAGGGAGATCCTTTAGAATAGTTTGTAATTCCTTAATGGATTTTTGTATTGCTCTCTTATTTTTTTTCATATTCTTTTCCATTTAATCGTTATCATTTTCCATTTCGTCCGTCATTTATATTTTGATACTTTCTTGAAAACGTAATAAAATACACCTTTTCCAACATACAACAATCTATTTCATTAACTTTGTTCTATAATCGAGAGAACCTAAATTATAATTCTTCACATTATTCATAAGTCCTATATCAGCCTTCGAGACTTTTAATTGGTGTAGTATATTTATTTCGAGGCGTGTTGGAAAATAATAATCATACTCCTCTTTAGCACAACTTTAAGTCACCAAAAACATATTGCATCTTCTAATCAAAATTTATGCCACTTGTAAGTTACGTGCCTTCAAAACCTTAATTTGGAGAATATTTGAACGGGTGAAATTTTTCTTGATATATCTTTGATATTTGAACCATTATGGATCTAGAACATTAGTATCTCATACTATGATATCTCTTCCTTGCAATTCCATAAGTTTGAACATAATTTGACATTCCAAGTGAAAGACTGAAAGTTATGGTCAATTTTCGAAAAGTTGTTGATTTTTTGCATTTTCCCATGAGAAAACTTCTATAACATGCTAGATATCAAATTACTCAAATATGATTACGAAAATTTCACCTGATATACTTCTATATTTCTTCTAATATATATATGGGTATTGCACAGTCTAAGAAATCTCAAAAGAGTAGTTATAGAAAAAATACCAATCTGACCTATTTGAAATTGATTTCAAGATCCCTCACAAACCCTAACTTCCATAGAGTAAACCTCAGAATGTAAAGGGAACCAAAATCTAAAATTTTAACCAAATGTTTCCTAAGATATTGCCTGAATATAATCTAAATTCAATCATCTAAAATTCCCTAAATAAAGGTGATGGAAAAAGTTCAAAACTGGCATATTGGAAATTGATTTGAGGGGCATTTAGGAATCCTAACTTCCTTAGCTCATATCTACGAAAGTATAGAAAAAAAAATATTTAATTTGAACTATATTTTCCCTATGATTTGACCTCCATATATTCAATATCACCATCTAAAACATCCTAGAAACAAATATATTGCTAAAATTCCAAACTATCCTATTTGGAATTGGTTTTAGGAGCATGCAAGAATGTTAACATTCTTATAGAAAATATCCAAAAGTATATTTAAACATTATATGATATTGTAACTAGATTTTCCTTGATATTTTTCCTCAATATGATCCAAATTTCAAGATTTGAAACTTCCAAAAAAAGTTGTAGTGAAAATGCCAAGATGAACTATTTGAAGCAGTAAAACCTTTGGTTCATATACTCTTATATCAAATGTTATGAACTGTGTGCCTTAAAAGTTATAAGAAACAAATAATTACAGTCCTATTTGAATGGGAAACCTCCTTTTATAATGAATACAATGTACAAGATAATATTTTATGATCCTAAGTCTATATCTCCTTAGTGTGTGTGTGTGCGTGTAGGAGACAATGGGTCCAATTATAATGAAATGAGACCATGCAAGGTTATATCCTACATAACAATATAATAATAGATAACGGTAATCACCCAATATATGTGGATTAATAAGGGCCTTTTGGGTGAACATGGGGCTTATATATGACTTAACATCAAATCACACCTTGTTCCAACAACTACTACTACTTATTTACTTCACTTTCTTCTAGAATGGACTCTCTATACAACCCAATACTTAACAATGGAGAGTCCAATAACAATTGCATATCATGCTCAACTTCACTCTTGGGTGGTATCCATTTACGCTCCTTGAGCACTCCCCTATACACTTGTAGCAACCCTTCTAGTTGTTGTTTTGATCCTTTAATACACCTCACTAGGGATTCCTTTGCCTTGCTGACTCCATAGTAGATTGATTTTATCTTCAAAAAAGTAAAATATATTTGTTGCTACTACTGGTTGTTTTCTTAGTTAGGTTGGAACTCATTAATGAAACATTGGAATTACCTTTGTGCATCATTATGATGAATGATTTTCCATCCTAAATTTGGTGGTACTAGTTGGCTCTTTGCATGAGGATTTCATCTTACATGTAGATATACGTACTCCCAAACCCAATTCTTCTTACATCAACTACAACTATATCCAATTCTACTTCATCAATAAAATCAAAACCAGTAGCAAATTTTATCTTTTTCTATTTTTTTACCTTAGTTTTTGCATCTTTATTTACCCATCCTTTTTCATTTTTATTTACTCATCCCAATGGAAATAGGACCGTTTGATCATGAACCTCCAACCCATCTTGTTGACCATATCCATTGTTATGATATTAACCTTTAAACCTAAGTTGATATCAAGATACAATCTCGCCAAACTTTATATATATATGCAAAATTCATTTGATATATATATATATATGAATCATAATATGATAAAATGAGTTTAATTGTATTGAATAAACAACGCATCATACTAAGTTTTAATCAAAGGCGTATGAAATATTTGATCAAATGACACAAATTTTATATATATATATAGATAACCGAATCATAATTATGATAAAATGAGATTAATTGTATTGAATAAACAGCGCATCATACTAAGTTTTAATCAAGGGCGTATGGAATATTTGATCAAATGACACAAATTTTATAAAAAAATCATGTGTACAAGAACGTTATTAATATATTTTCCTTATCGACTTGTCGTGAATAAACTCAATTAAGGATCAACTTAAGGCCTTTAGATTATCTATCCAAATTCAGAGAGAACGGATCTTTTGCGAGGAAAGAGCTTGGAATGGACTTTAACGATTAATCTGAACCAATTTACTGTTCAGGTAATATCATTCATTATTCTTTATCGAAAAAGTGCAATATTGTGGGTAATATCACGTCCTCAAGGGTGCGTTTAAAGTTAGCAAATGTCTCACAATCTCATAAAGTATGTTTTGTATGTTTTCCCTATGACAAATTGACTATGTTAAAACGTTTTTCAAATACAATTATCAAAGTTAAAGTGACATATGTCAAATCTGAAGTCCAATACACCTCTATTTGTCATGGGAAAACCAACACATCTTATTTACTTTATCTATAAGAATATTTGATATGTTTTCTCTAACTTCAACACATCACATATTATAATATTTTGCAAACATAGACACCAAATTGAATTCATAATGGTGAGAGTTCAAATCCCTGACATCTCTACCGTGTATGATTAAAACACCTTCCCTTTACCTTATCTTACGTCCCCATCTTTATTCCATCCATAGTGATGTTAATATCACAACCCTATTACACTGGGTTATTTACACTTTGTTATTCTACTATATCTATCACTCTAATTTGTTTAGCATCATAATTGCAGAGGAAAGGGCTCATTTGGGAATAGCGAGTTGTGAAAGTATAGAGAAAAAGTTTTCCACGGCAATAAACAACCTTTATTGCTCATTTGGGAATAGCGAGTTGTGAATTCAACACTACATGTAATTAGTACGAAATATTTCGAGAAGGCCACGACTTTTTCTTTTGCTAATAGTTTGTCTCCAAGAGTGATGTTGTAGGGTGGCTTCGATGAGATTATGTACATTTCTTTGTCATAATCATATATCTATTCAAGTCCATCCCAAAAAGGAAACACATCTTCCTACAAAATCCCCTTGCATTCTCTGCAAAAGAGCTTGTGAGGATCATGGTTGCGTACCATGTAAATGGTATGTGGGTTTTTAGTGGTAACTAAACTCTTAAAAAAAATGTTAAATGTGTGATTAGCTTTCCTTCAAATTGTTTATCACAAAAGACACCAGCGTTAGCTTAGATATAGATGCATTAGAGCATTAGGTTATGCTAGATGGTATATCATGAGGGGAATCCTTTGTAATAATGACTATTTGATGCTTTAAAGCGTAATTGAATTTTTTTATCATGTTATTAATAAAGCAGGGGTCATTTTGGGTTGTGGGGCTAGGTTTTTTTATGGCAAGATGGGATAGTTTTTATTTTTAATTGTTTTTTTTTTAATTTATTAATAGTTATAGTCATCCATAGAATATTTAATATTTAAGTTTATATGATTTTGTCATTTATTTATGAGGAGAATTGTGCATCTTTTCCATATTTATCAAATGTTAGAGTTATAGGAAATTTTCATGTTAGGTGGGATTAAAGGTCTATTGAGGAACATAATTTCCTTTGTTGGTTCTTATGGTTTAATAATTTTCAAGCTTAATCAATATTATCCAAGAGAGAATCCCAATTCATAGTTCCCTGTCATTACCAAGTAAAATCAAATAATAGTTAATGTCGTAAATACATATATTAGTAAAGGCTTAATCATAGACACTACAAACTATATGAGTTTATAAACAAATGTATCAAATGTATCAAGGAAGTCTTTGAAATAAATGTAGGCTATACGAATTTGGCATTATTCATACAAATCTCTATTTCTTTTTCTTTTTCTCACACTCACGCATACACACATATTTATATTCAATGTGTTTTTAGTAATGCAATACTAATAGAGAAAATATAAAAAAAAAGTTGTTAAACCAATCTCATGCCACACTTGCACTAAATTAAAATAAATTTATCTAAATAATATTTAATGTCATAAAAATCATTAGTTTTAGTTTTAGTTTTAGTTTTAAATTTTATAATATTTTCTTTATTTTGGTTTTTTACTTTGTCTATAGATCTTTGTGACTAACATGTGTCTTCAACGTGCCTCCATAGCTTTGAATTAGGTTTTCATGGGAATTGAACCTCGCTCAATGGTGAGACACTCACTTTACACCATTAAATACAACTATGTTGAACAAAGTTTTATAATATTAATAACTCCAATAATTTTCCTTTTCTTCCTTTTTCTTTTTCTTTTAAAAAATTAAAATAAAAATGTATAGAATTATTCAGATTAAAATCAAAGCATCATTTAAAATATTACAATAATTTATTTTATTTTTATTTTTTATATAAGAAAAAATCAACAAGAAGATGAGACATAATCATTTTAGAACAATATATATGAAATATTTTTTTATTTTTTTCCATATTTTAAAAATAATTTTACATATTGAGAAATAGCTTAGTTCAATTATTAGATATGTTTTCCTTTTTGGGGCCTTTTTTTATTGCCAAATTTGTCGTAAATTTTCCATAAATTTCTTAGAATGATAAGTTTGAGCTGTGTAATTTATTGAATCTAAGTGTTTCAAAAGCTTTTTTTGAGCACTAAATCTAAAAACAACATAACCAAGTTTCTAGCGGTGGAAATGCCTCAACATTGCTAAGAATTGTTGGCATGTTGGTGTTACCATTAATGTCACCTGATGTATTCCTTTTATCCATGAGTCTTATGTCATGTACTGAGTCCTATATATGTTTTTTAGAAGGTTGTCATGATGTCAAATTGTTTGTGGAAGGTTGTCATGATGTATCAAGCTCACTCCTGAAGTTGAGCTACAAGTTTGATGTCACTTGATGCATGCCATATAATCATCAAGTCTATGATTTGTACTAATTCATAAGTATGTTTTCTAAAGGTTTTCATGATGTGTCATGGTGTAAAACTGCTTGGGGAAGGTTGTCATATTGTCCCAAACATCCTCCTGAAGTTGAGCTACCAAAGTCCTTGAGGAAGGAGGCCTTAAGGTGAGTAATGAAGGTAAGTAGTTGAACACATAATGTTAGTAACACTGGTAGTAGCTTAGGAAATTAAGTTATAATGTAGGAGGTGAGAAGGAAGGGTATGTCACTTAGTTTTGGTGAATTTATCTACTTTATTTGTGCACTTCGAATGTTTTTATTAATTTTTCTGATGGTTTTTTTTTGGGACTTTGATCCAAAAGGTCGAGAAATTTTGTCTATCTTCTAGAAGGTGGTTAAAGTGAAGAATATTTCTCATTAAATTATGATAGTGGCAAATCAAGTCAAGGAGAAAAGTTAAATGACTCAAACCAATTCCATGTATGAAAACAGTTGTTGAGTGCTCCATCACCTACTGCTTTTAGTAATTTAACCATCTCGGAAAATTACAAGTACGAGTAGGCTATGAGAAGATTTAGTTGGTTTTTTGTGAGAAAGAGAGAGAGTGTGTGCATGGTGTTATGAGGGAATGCTTTGTTTTTCAGTGGTTGTAGCAGATTATTCAGAACTTCAGAATATTTCAAATATCAAATATCAGTTTTGAATCTGACTTTGGTGCAAGGATTGAAAATTTGTTTTTAAAGGGAGTGTGTGGAGAATTGATTTATCCTTCAAAGAAGGGGCTCAGTAGAAACTGTGATTCAGACTAAAACTTCATTATAGCTCCAGAAGTATTTGTGCATTGAGTTCGTGGCCTCAGGCTAAGTGCATGTTGATCTTTCTATTGTAGGAGTGGTGGCCAACTAATCTCATTTATAAGGAGTAGGGTCTCCATGCTAGTGGAGGATAGCTGAAGAATGTAAATGAAAATATTTTTAATCAATAGAGAATAAGAAGCAACAAAAAATTCAATGGTTTTTTACCGTAGGAGTTTTCCACCTAAAAATATTGGTGTCTTCAAGTGATGTTACCTATACTTTATGTGTGCATCATTCTCTATTTTTTCTATTGAAGTTTGAATTTCGAAAATCTGTTATTTGCATAAAAACTTGTAATATTTATGTAATAAATATCATTATTGATAGTTTATAATAAGTGGTATAAGAGCCACCTCCTTTGTCTGCAACTTAAATGCTGAAAGGAGAAATCAAGAAGGGATTACAGTTGGTCAAGATGTTAAACTTCCTATCTTTGACATAGATAACCACAATGTGTGGAAGTTGAGGATGCAAGGACATTTGATGAGCCTAAGAGTTGTTGCATATGTGATTGTGGTGTCAAGATACACAATCCCTTATATTCTTCCCATGAATCCCAATGGGAAGAGAGTTTATCAAAACAATGCTAAGGCCAAAAATGATATTTTGGCTGGAATTAGCAAGACTGGACCTATCAAGGTTGTGCATTGTAAATCAACAAAGGAAGTATGGGACAAGCTACCAATAAATACGAAGGAAATGGGAAGGTGAAGAAGGAGAAGCTCCAAACCTATAGGATGAGGTTTGAGAGCCTAAACATGAAGAAAGAAGAAAACATTGGTGAGTACTTCCGCAAGGTTGAGGAAGTAACTAATTTGATCAAGGGTATAAATGAGAAGTTTGAATATGAGATCATCATTCAGAATATTTTAAGGTCCTTTCCATTAAGGTTCAATCATAAGGTCTCCAAAATTGAGGAAATGGTTGATATGAACACTCTCACCATGGAGAAACTGCTTGGGACCCTTACATTATATGAGATGTGCATTGGAGAGGAGAAATTAGAGTCTAGTGAATCAGCATTCAAATCCTCCAAGAAGGTCAAAGAACATTCCAAGAAAGTCAAGAAAACCTCCAATAAGGCCAAGGAAAGGAAGATTACTCTAGCAACAAACCATATCAAGAATTTTCTTATTTCACTAGGAAGCTAGAAAGGGTTTCCGGAAAATACAAAGGAAAATTTCCCTTCAAGTGTTTGATGGTGAAAGGGTTGGACATTTTGCTACAAAGTGTCCATTCACAAGCGGAGGAAAAGAGGAGAAGCAAAATGAGATGAAGAGAAAGAATAAAATTCAGAAGTATCAAAGAGGTAAAGCTTAAAATGAAAAGAGATATCACTCCAAAGAAGAAAATGACTCTTGAGAAGATAGCAGTGAGCCATCGTCATCAAAAGAGGAGCACAATCAATGTGTTAATATGACATTTGAATCTAAATATGGATATGATCTTAAATATGCATGGATAAATTATGAAGTAGAACTCATTAGTGCACTAGATGAGCTATGAAACACAAGAGACAAGAACAAGTTGCTAAAGGAGGGAATGTGCAAAATGAAGGAGAATAAGATTCATATTGTTGATGAATCCTTGAAGACATGTAGAGGAGCTATAAAACTTCAAGCATTTATTACTGCAATAGATTATGGTTCAGCAAAACAAGTTGGTTGAGTTGGAGTGAGAGAATGAGTCACTCAAGTTGAAGATTTATAGGGTTCAAAGTGCATGTTCTCATGAAGAAGATATAATTTGCCTAAAAACACAGATGTAGGACTCGAAAAGGAAGGAAGAGGTGATAACCAATCAACTAGGATATTTGGGAGAAAAATTACCACAAGCTTGAAGAAGAAATTTTTGTCTTCAAATATGATCTATCAAAGGAAAAATCTCAATCATGTCTAAAGCAAAAGTTCATGAAGGGATTTCAAACCTTAAAGGAAATTCTCAATGTGCAAAGGTCACTAGAAGAAAAAATTTCCTTAGGGGTCAAACCCCCTCAAAAAGATGTCAAAAATCAACCAAACTCCAGTAATGCATATGTTCTGAAAGGAAAATATAGTTAAGTAAATATTTCAACTAGAAACAAGCGAAAAAAAGACAATGATGCTCCATATAAATCAATAGTAAATTATCATGGAATACAAGAATCAGCAAGTAAAGAAACCAAGGTCTTCAAAATCTACTTCTCCTCAGTGGAAACTCATTATCCGCTATCCTTATTTATTTTATGGTTATTTCTTTGCTTGTCACCTTTTTGGACACAACGACATCAATTGTAGAACAAGAATTGTTCAAGAATCTAATAGCATGCATGCTAATTATGGTAAAAATATTTTTACTCCATTAATGAATGAGATCAATTTTTTTAGATGCAATAATTTTGGTCATAAGCAAGTGGATGAAAATTTAGCTTCTCACATTCTTCCATGTATCATATTCAAGAGAGGCCAAGTTAGCAAAACGCATTGAGGAGACGGAAAGAGAAGTATTAAAAATCTGAAAAATGTGAGTTAGCATTGATAGCTCATGATTAGCATGAACAATGGCTTATTGATAGTGGATGCTCCAAGCACTTGAGAGATGATAAGAGAAAATTCTAACAACTAAAGGAGTACGAGAAAGGAGAAGTTAGCTTCAAAAATGATGCTCTAGTCCCCATTAAAGGCAAAGGAAGAATCATCTTGGATAAAAATACCAAGGCCCGGAATGTGCTCTTTGTTGTTTGATTGAAACAAAATCTTCTCCACACGAGTTAGACATGTGATAATAGGCATGATGTGATATTCAGATACAAAGTGTGTGAAACTAGAAATTCAAAATTAGGAAAATATAATTATGAAAATTTCCCTTGACATACTTATATATTTCTTCTAATATATATGGATATTGAATGGTCTAAATATTCTCAAAAGAGAAGCTATAGAAAAACTACCAAGTTGACCTATTTGAAATCCATTTCAAGATCCTTTAGAAACCCTAACTTCCATAGAGTACATCTCATAAAGTAAATGGAAAAAAAATCTAAAATTTTAACCAAATGTTTCCTAAGATCTTGACACAATATAATCTAAATTCCATCATCTAAAATTCACTAAAAAAATGTGATGGAGAAAATCCAAAGCTGGCATATTTGAAACTGATTTGAGGGGCATTTAGGAATCCTAACTTTCTTAGTGCATCTCTATGAAAGTATAGCAAATATATATATATTGAATTTGAACTATATTTTCCATATAATCTCACCTCAATATGTTCAATATCAGCATCTAAAACATCCTAGAAAAATTCTATAGCGAAAATGTCAAACTATCCTATTTGGAATTGATTTTAGGAGCATTTAGGAATGTTAACTTTCTTAGAGAAAATATCCAAAAGTATAGTTAAACATTATATGAAATTGTAACCAGATTTTCCTCGATACTTTCCCTCAATATGATCCAAATTTCAATGTCTGAAACTTCCGAAAAAATAGTTGTAGGGAAAATACCGTGATGAACTATTTCAAGTAGTAAAACCTTTGGTTCATATACTCTTATATCAAATGTTATGAACCTTGTGCCTTACAAGTGATAAGAAACCAATAATTATAGTCCTATTTAAATGGGAAACCTCCTTTTATAATGAATATAATGTATGAGATAAGATTTGATGATCCTAAGACTATATCTCCTTAGTGTGTGTGTGTGAGTGGGCGCGTGTGTGTGTGTTTGTATATGAGACAATGTCTCCAATTATAATTAAATAGGATGATCCAAGTGGCTCCATAGACACATACAGGATAAAGAAGGCTTATGTATGCTCGAAAATCAAAGTGACTAGAATGCTCTCGAATCAAGACCAAAGCATAGAACTTGTCGTCTTGATCGCAACGATGCGAATGGTTTGTCAATCCGAGATCGTATGAGGGAGTACGAGCCAGTCAAAGTTTTGGTCAAAGTTGGACTGTGGGCCAGGTTTAAGTGTCCTACAATTTGACTGACCCCGAGGCATGAAACCTAGCTCCCAAAAGCGGGTGAAATTGTTGCCTCTTTAATTTGTCTAATATCCCCTATATTAGACAAATTCGAAAAAATATGTTGGTTATTTAAAAATAAAAAATAAAAAAAATATTACTTTTGGGTGGCGGGCCATGACCCCCGCCACCCTCGTCGGACACAAATGACATTAAAATCAAAAATTTTATGGGCCGATAGGGCATGACCCCAGCCGGCCCTCCTGCAAACAAATAACATTTTAAAAATTAAATATGGCTCGACAGCCATTACCCTGCCGAGCCCTCCGACTGCACCCTTCATACATTACAACACAAACATTATTTGGGCAGTGGGCGAGCCACGTCCGGTGGACCTAGCCCACGCCCCACCACAAATTACCATATGATCAACCGAGGGTGGCAGGGCTCGAACCCGCCCGGCTGGTGCGACCAGCCTGCCTCCCGGGCACCCTCACACATAACCTCCAAACCAATCAAACGACACACCACGTTTAATGCACCAACAAACAACACATAAGTGTGCCCTCATTTAATGCGCTACAAAGGTTATGGGGGTGGGCCGCCCAATGCGGACCCGACTACCCAAAAGCAAATAAATAAATCTACAGTTTTTCAAAACGAAAAAGGTTTTAGCAAGGAGAGGTCAATGTTTGATCATCCGACCTCCTCCTTATTACTTAGGGATTTTAACCAATCCACCTAAACCAACTTTTTTTGTAAATTTTTCCCACCAAAATTTATATAAACCTTCATTTCATTAGTGCGCCCAAGGATGGAGGAACCAGGAGCGGGCACGGAAATCGAGATGTAAATTTTTAATTAATGAATTGTAGATAGAACCATGATTGGGAAAAATTCTTAGGAGGGTGAAATTTTTGCAGTGTGCAAATTGAACAAACTTTATGTCGATCTTACACCTCTCAACGACACGAACCCGATGGCGTAGTTAGCTTCCTGATCTGAGCATCATATTTGCAGAGGACCCGGAGGAGGGAATCTTTGAGGAATCTAGGGGGAATCTAAAAGATTCCTTGAGTCCTAGATTTTCATTTTCTCAGAATTCAGAAATTTGACAGTGGATTTTGCACTATTCGATGCCACAAATTTGATGGTGCATTTAGATTTTCCATTTTCTCAATTCATTTTTCGACCACTTTTCAAAGTGGAGTGCAGGTGTTAGCATTCAACGTGAGAGCAATCATTCCATGAAATTCGACGTCGTGGGATCGATGGTATGAAAAGCTTCAGCAACTTGACATCCTTTTCTTCAAATGGCCTCTGGATGTGAGATATATGCAGTGTGTTCATGTACTCCTTTGTTATGTATTGTGCTACACAGATCCTTGTTTGATGTTTGATGAGGGATCTTGTTTCTTACTTGTTTTCATGATTCCTGCTTGATGTGATGCAAAATCATTTGTGGGATGTACTTATTGTCATGATTCGTCATGTTTTGTTTGAGATCCCTTTATCGTTATGTTGATGGGATACTCATGCATCACCATGTATGATTGCATTGAAATTCCTTTTTATGCCATGTTGGCAGGATGTTCATTATCATCATGCATGAGTTTATGTCATACTGATAGAAGTCCTTTTTGACTGAGAGTTCCTGTAGCGGAACATCTCTTGGCGCCATTCCTGTGTGAGGGCATTTTCCTTGTATGATAGTGATGTCACCTCTTATGTACATCATCACTATTGACAACACTTAATGCAACGGTCTACACCTTCTTGACATCGGGGCCCGAAGACGTAGTCCCTCCTGGACGAACTCCATTATCAATGGCTTATGTTTTCATGGGTTGATGAATGTCATGTTCCTCTTCTTTACAACATGTAGATGCATTCATTTATGTTCTTTTAAAAATGCAATTTAACACATCACGAAAGTAAAAGGTCTTGGAAGGGTCCTTTGTCACACCCAGACCTAGATCATGGGATCATGAAAGGTTATATCCTACATAATAGTATAATAATAGATAATGGAAATCACTCACTATATAGGGATTAATAAGGGCTTTTAGGGTTAACATGGGGTGTGTATATGGCTTAACGTCAAATCACACCCTGTTCCAACAACTACTTATTTACTTCACTTTCTTCTAGAATGGAATATATATACTATCCAACACGTGGAAATGGAGAGTCCAACAACAATTACGTATCATGCTCAACTTCACTCTTGGGTGGTATCCATTTAGGCTCCTTGAGCACTCCCCTATATGATTGTAGCAACCCTTATGGTTGTTTTTTTTATCCTTTAATACATACACATCTCTAGGGATGCCTTTCCCTTGTTGACTCCATAGTGTTATCACCTGGATTGAACCTCAGGCTGAAGGAAGGAAATGCCAGGGTAACAACAAACCACGCTTAGCCAAGTAGCCAGCCCTACTAGGCCAGGAGAGGGCTCTCTCCGTAAGGATCTCAGCCAAGATGACCGAATCAGGAAAAGGATATTAGGCTAGGTATAGTAGCACAAGGTTTGATTTGATTTTGAAGGGGTTTTGCTGGATGAAGAGGAGCTAGACAGTTAGGGCTAGGGAATTAGGTCAAAATTGTAGGGTGTTCAATGGGGCAAGGTAGGCATAAAGTTTAGCACTCTACGACTTGATGGATGAGGTATTTTAAGACTGGTGAGAAGCTAGGAAGAGCATGCGTTACCATGGATCCTTCCTAAATTGTAGAAAACATATAATGGTGGATATTTACCTAAAGCAGAGCAGTCATGTTATGAATTATGCCTATCAACTTGAAAAAATTCACTTAGAAGCAATGAAATGATTAATGAAGTACACAAAACATTCTAACATATGATCACAAGAGAAGAAACTGAATTAAACTCCATACCACATGGATCCCAAAGAAATAGTTGCAATTTTTATTAATCTCCTACTAAATTGCTACAAATGATGTACAATCAAGGCATAAGCATCCAACTGAGTCCAACCCTTGATAATGAGAAAGAAGAAGAAGATATAGGCATTGTTTCAACCTCCTCCCATCCTCAGGGGTCGAATCCCTAAGATGAGGAGGTAATATAATCAACATTGAACAAGAAACAAGAATATAGGCATCTTAACAACTTGCCTCTAAAAGTGAAAAACTGATTCATTTGAGCTCAAATTGACTTTTATGTAATGAATCTACCCTCTACTACTAATTATCTATCATATTTACAAGCCAAGTCATCAGTTACATCAGTAAAACATCGTCCATGAGAGAAAATCCATGAACACAATCAAAACATAGAAAAATAGCCATCCTATGCAAAATTTTCCCTACGCGCAGCGCCACTGGCCCAATGCGCAATGCCACTTTTAGGTCCTTCTTGGAAGCCTTCCCGGCATCCAAATTGATCTCATGATAGATAAGTGGAAAGGTATTCAAGTCTAATTTCCGAAACGCCTAGAATTTCTTCATTTGAAGCTCATTTCTCTGCTCAAACGTTGATTCTCCCAAGACTGCTTCTGTGTGTCCAAAAAGTGGCAGAAAGGTCATTTTTAGGGTTTTTTTTTTTTTTACCTTTTGGTGGACCAGTTCTGCCCCAAAAACTTAGCAAATCCATAGGGTGCATGTACTCATCGCTCTAAATCCAAAAATGCAAGCAATTTGTGCATTGGGTGCCCCTAGGAAAAGTGGCGCTGCACGTTGAGCCAAATTTTCTGTGTGCAATTTCCAAAATTTTCAAAAAACAAAATCTCCTCCAAACCTAACCAAAATTGCTGAGAAGCACCATCATCAAGCATCTTAATGATCCAAGGAATCTTCAGCAAGAAACCTAAGCCTATCCTCCTCTTTTTTTCCCTTTAGAGCCCGCCTTAGCCTACCTTTGGATTGAACATCAGGCTGGAATTTTGTTCCAGGTCTTCTACCACTTTTTGGACACACAGAAGCAGTCTTGGGAGAATCAACTTTTGTGGGGTCAAATGAGCTTCAAATGAAGAAATTCCATGTGTTTTCGAAAGTAGACCTGAATACCTTTCCAATGAGCTATCATGAACTCCAATTGATGTGATTCTTGCACCATTACAAAGGTATTTGAGTGTAGAATAACATCATAGGGTTCTAGGTTTCAAAAGGAAACATTTTCGCCTTAAAAGCATCATATAAGGCTCAAAATGACCTCATAAGGTTGCAAACCATAATTCCCTTAAATGGATTGAACCTAGGAAAAATCTCTTCTAATTTGATTCCTCTACCTTTTCCATTATAAAAGCATTGAGATAGATGAAAAAAATGTAATGATCCAATATAGATCTGTTTATTTCATGAGTGACTAAGGTGGGATCTATTGGATGATTTTTTTAAATGGTGACTTGGTTATCCCTTTAATATTTTGAAAGAAGAGATCGGTAGAAGCTTAACAATTTGGGTTACTATATATGTGGGCCCATAGCTTGTTTCCATGAAAATCCTTAATGAGGAAATTATATTTCGAAAGTTGGTATTGAATCATAGGCTAGTGAAAAAATTTGTGTTTTTCCCCCTCTTTTAACCATTGAGTTCTTGATTTCTATTTCGATAAGATTTCCATTGTTTATTTCTTTACTATAGCTATACTTTGAATTGAGATTCCTACTAAGAAATGTCTTAAGATCTGCCCTCGAGAATGATCTACTGCTAGATGAGTTCCATTTTTTCCATAAGAACATTTTGTGGTTGAAATATATCACCAAATTCCTCCTTGTTCCAGTTACAAATATGGGTTTTGAGATATTTTAACCATTGTTGAAAGCAATTCACTATAATACCTTAGTATATTGGTGTTTCTCTCCACCATTTTGGAACATTTTAGTGGAAAGAAGGATGGTGCAACCAAAAGGATTCAATGTGGAATGATTGATTTTTGGTAGTACCTATCCAATCTAGTGATAGCCATATGGGCTAATGATATTAACCCATGCTTGGAAGAATGGATGCATTAAGGATTAGACCTCTAGGCATGAGTGATTTCGAAATGAGAAAATGTTCAAGTACATAGGTGACCTAATGTGATCGAACCTTCTTATTATTCCAAGAATTAATACCATTAGAGGTTTCTAGGTCTTGTAATTTAAGACTTTGAATGGTATCTTCGAATGATTCAAAATCCATATCCAAACTCCATAAGCATCCTCTCCTTTCATCAAGGGACTTGATCATATTGATGTCTTCACACAAGATCTATAAATTTTCTCCTATCAGATGATGGAATGTTCGAATGCTTCTTACGAAGGATGTTATTTCTACATGTATATTGGGGTCATAGACATTGGAGAGATATCTATGATTAGTCAATCCTACAAGTTAAAATTTAGCATTGGAAGTCCTTTGAGTTTAAAATTAATTAGAGTTAGTAATATTTGAGGAGTTCCAAAGGAGGGTGATACCTTTTGAGGCCCCCTCAACATTTATTGTGATTGATTGGGATCCCCTCCAAATGAAGGCTAATTTTTTTTCTTACGAATAACTAAGTTTTTTTTTCATGTAAGGTGACTATAACTGGTTTCTACATAATAACATTACCTTTGAGAGGCATGTGATTAATTTTTCCATTCAATTCTATTATGTTCCATGTGATAATATTCATTAATTACAGAGGGAATGGGGTGGAATGAGTCTGTGATCAATTCAATTCTATGCCCATTTAATAAGATTTACCTCAACTCTTGCAAGAGTTTGCTATTGCATCTACAACCTCTTTTTTGGTCCTCTTTGCCTCCTTTGGAAAAAAAAATTAACTCTTAAAGAAATGGATTAATAAGAGATACTTTGCTTTTTCATTCTTATAATTATTAATATTTGATAAAAGTTTTTGTAAAGAATTAAATTTGTTAAAGTAAAATAGAATTTGATTTTTGTATATATATATATATATATTAAATATAACGAAGATACAATCCCACCAAACTATATATAAATAACCGACTCGATAAAATGAGATTAATTGTATTGAATAAACAACACATCATACTAAGTTTTAATCAAGGGAGTATGAAATATTTGATCAAATGACACAAATTTTATAAAAAAAATCATGTGTACATGAACGTTATTAATATATTTTCCTTATCGACTTGTCGAGAAGAAACTCAATCAAGGACCAACTTAAGGAAAAAATCATGTGTACGTGAACGTTATTAACATATTTTCTCAATCAAGGACCAACTTAAGGCCTTTAGATTATCTATGCAAATTCACAGAGAAGGGAATCTTTTGCATTTCTTTATTGAGGAAAGAGCTTGGAATGGAATTTAACGATTAATCTGAACCAATTTACTGTTCAGGTAATATCATTCATTATTCTTTATTGGAAAAGTGCAATATTGTGGGTAATATCACAGCCTCAAGTGTGCATTTAAAGTTAGCAAATTTCACACAATCTCATAAAGTATGTTTTGTATGTTTCCCCTATGATGTATTTCAAATACAATTATCAAAGTTAAAGTGACATGTGTCAAATCTAAAGTCCAATGCACCTCTATTTGTCATGATAAAAGTAACACACCTTATTTACTTTATCTTTAAGAATATTTAATATGTTTTCTCTAACTTCAACACATCACATATTATAATATTTTGCAAACATAGACATCAAATTGAATTCATAATCATGAGAGTTGAAACCTCTTACATCTCTTACCGTGTATGATTAAAACACCTTCCCTTTACCTTATCTTACGTCCCCATCTTTATTCCATCCATAGTGAAGTTAATATCACAACCCTACTACATTTTGTTATTCTACTATATGTGTCACTCTGATCTGTTTAGCATCATAATTGCAGAGGAAAGGGCTCATTTGGGAACAGCGAGTTGTGAGAATATAGAGAAAAAGTTATCGAATTCAACACTTTCAGCACTACATGTAATTAGTACGAAATTTTTCGAGAAGGCCACAACCTTTTCTTTTGCTAATAATTTGTCTCCAAGTGTGATGTTGTAGGGTAGCTTTGATGAGATTATGTACATTTATTTGTCTAATCATACATCTATTCAAGTCCGTCCCAAAAAGGAAACACATATTCCTACAAAATCCCCTTGCATTCAGGACCATGGTTGCGTGCCATGTAAATGGTTTGTGGGCTTTTAGTGGTAGCTAAACTCTTAACAAAAAATGTTAAGTGGGTGATTAGCTTTCTTTCAAATTCGTTTATTTGACATTTATTTTTGAGTCCATAACAATTTCACATACTCTATTAGTGGCAACTTTCTCACAAAAGACATAAGGGTTAGCTTAGATATGGATGCATTAAGAGCATTAGGTTATGCTAGATGGTATTTTGTGAGGGGAATCCTTTGTAATAATGGCTACCTGATATCTTAAAGTGTAATTGAATTTTTTCACCATGTTGTTAATAAAGTAGGGGTCATTTTGGGATGTGGGGCTAGTCTTTTATGGCAAGATGGGTTAGTTTTTATTTTTAATGGTTTTTTCATTTTAAGATATTAATAGTTATTATGGCAAGATGGGTTAGTTTTTATTTTTAATCATTTTTTCTTTTTAAGATATTAATAGTTATTATCATCTATACGTCAAAAGAAGATTTAAGCTTATATGATTTTGTCATTCTTTATGAGGAGAATGGTGCATCTTTTCTATATTTATCAAATGTTAAAGTTGTAGGAAATTTCCACGCTAGGTGGGATTAAAGGTCCATTAAAGAACATAGCTTTCTTTGTTGATTCATATGGTTTAGTAATTTTCAAGGTTAATCAAGATTATCTAAGAGAGAATCCCAATTTATAATTCCATGTCATTACTAAGTAAAATCAAATAACAATTAATGTTGTAAATACATCTATTAGTAAAGGCTTAATCATAGTCACTACAAACTATATGAGTTTATAAACAAATTTATCAAATCTATCAAGGATGTCTTTGCAATAAATGTAGGTTATATATCTTTGACATAATTCATAGAATTCTCTATTTATTTATTTGTTTCTCACAGTCACGCATACACACATATTTATATCCAATGTGTTTTTAGTAATGCAATACTAATATAGATAATATAAACAATTTCTAAATCAATTTAATGCCACACTTGCACTTAACTAAAAAAAATAGAATGTCATAAAAATAATTAGTTTTAGTTTTAGTTTTAAAGTTTATAATATTTTTTTTATTTTGGTTTTTTAGTTTTTCTACAGATCAGTGTGACTAACGTGTGTCTTCAACATGCCTCCATAGCTATGAATTAGGTTCTCATGGGAATTGAACCTTTCTCAAAGGTGAAAACCTTGTCACTTTGCACCATTAAATCCAACTATTTGAGCAAAGCTTTATAATATTAATAACTCCAATAAGTTTCATTTTTTTCTTTTTCTTTTTCTTTTAACACATTAAAATAAAAACATATAGAATTCTTCAAATTAAAATCAAAACATCATTTAAAATATTACAATAATTTATTTTATTTTTATTTTTTAAATAAGAAAAAAACAAAAAAAAAATGAGGCATAATTATTTTAGAAAATATATATGATATGTTTTTTTTCATGTTTTAAAAATAATTTTACATGTTGAAAAACAGCTTAGTTCAATTATAAGATTTTTTTTTCCTTTTTTCTGGGCCTTTTTTTATTACCAAATTTATCTTAAATTTGCCATAAATTTCTTAGAATGGTAAGTTTGAGTTGTGTAATTTATTGAATCCAAGTGTTTCAAAAAAAAAATTAGAGCCGAATTTTTAGCGTTGTGGAAAGTCCCAGAGATTACTAGGAATTGTTGGCATGTTGGTGTTGTCATTAATGTCACTTAACGTATGCCTCGTATCCATGAGTATTATGTCATGTATTAAGTCCTATATATGTTTTTTAGAAGGTTTTCATCGTTTCAAATTATTTGTGGAAAGTTGTCATCATGTATCAAGCTCACTCTTGAAGCTGAGCTACAAATTTGATGTCACTTTATGTATGCCCTGTAATCATGAAGTATATGCTTTGAACTGAGTCATAAGTATTTTTTCTGAAGGTTTTCATGATATGTCATGGTGTCAAACCACTTAGGGAAGTTTGTCATATTCTCCCAAACAATCTCTTGAAGATGAGCTGCCAAAGTCCTTGAGGAAGGAGACCTTAAGTGGAGTAATGAGGGTAAGAAGTTGAACATAGAGTATTAGTAACAGTGGTAGTGTCTTAGGAACTTGCGTTATAATGGAGGAGGTGAGAACGAAGGGTGCATTACCCTTTTTTGGTGAATTTATCTACTTTATGTGCGCACTCTGAATGTTTTTATTAGTTTTTTCGATGGTTTTTGTTTGGGACTTTTGATCCAAAAGGTCAATAAATTGTTTCTATCCTCTATAAGGTGGTTAAAGTGAAGAATATTTCTCATTAAATAATGATAGTGGCAGATAAATCCAAGGAGAAAAGATCAATGACCCGAACCAATTCCATGTATGAAAAGAGTTGTTGAGTGCTCCATCACCTATTGCTTTTAATAATTTAATACGAGTAGGCTATGAGAATATTTGGTTGGTTATTTTGTGTGAGAGAGTGTGTGTGTGTGCATGGTGTGCTAAGGAGAGAATGATTTGTTTTTCAGCAGTTGTAGCAAACTGTGTAGAACATCAAAATATTTCAAAGATCAAATATCCGTTATGAATCTGACTATTGTGCAGGGGTTGAAAATTTGGTTTTGAAGAGTGTGCGTGGGGAATTGATTTATCCTTCAAAGAAATGACTTGGTGGAAACTGTGATTCAGTCTAAAATTTTATTGTAGTTGCAGAACTGTTTGTGAATTCAGGTTATGGCCTCAAGCTAAGTTCATGTTGACCTTTCTATTGTAGCAGTGGTGGCTCCAAGGTGGTGGCCAAATAATCTCGTTTATAAGGAGTAGGAGCTCCTTGATAGTGGAGGCTAGTTGAAGAATGTAAATGAGAATATTTTTAATCAATAGAGAAGAAGAAGAAACAAACAATTTAATGGTTTTTTTACCCTAGGGGTTTTCCACCTAAAAATATCAGTGTCTTCAAGTGAGGTTACTTATGCTTTATATGTGCATGATTATCTCTTTGTTCTATTTAAGTTTTAATTTAGAGAAGTTGTTATTTGCATAAAAACTTGTAATATTTGTGTAATACATCTCACTATTAATAATTTCTAACAAGTGGTATTAGATACAACTCCCTTTTTTACAACTTAACTACTGAAAGGACAAATCGAGAAGGGATTATGGTTGATCAAGGCGTTAAAATTCCTATTTTTGATGTGGATAACTATAATGTATGGAATTTGAGGATGCAGGGAAATTTTATGATCCTAAGAGTTTATGTCTATGCCATTGTAGTGTTAGGATACACAGTTCTTGGTATTCTTGTTACGGATCCTAATGGGAAGAGAGTTTATCAAAACAATGCCAAGGCCAAAAATGATATTTTGGCTAGACTTAGCGTGACTGAAATTATCAAGTTCATGCATTGTATATCAATGAAGGAAGTATGGGAAAAGTTACAAAAAAATATGAAGGCAATGAGAAGGTGAGTAAGGCGAAGCTCCAAACCTATAGGATGATGTTTGGGAACCTAAAGATGAAGGAAGAAGAAAACATTAGTGAATACTTTCGCAAGGTCCAGGAAGTAACTAATTTGATCAAGGGTATAAATGAGAAGTTTGAAGATGATATCATTATTCAGAAAGTTTTGAGGTCCTTGCCATCAAGGTTCAATCATAAGGTCTCTCGAATTGAGGAAATCGCTAATATGAACACTCTCACCATGGAGAAATCGAGAAGGGATTAAGGTTGTTCAAGGCATTAAACTTCCTATATTTGACATAGATAACTACAATATGTGGAAGTTGAGGATGAAAGGACATTTGATGAGCCTAAGAGTTGATGTATATGCCATTGTGGTGTTAGGATACACAGTCCCTGGTATTCTTCCTACGGATCCTAATAGGAAGAGAGTTTATCAAACAATTCCAAGGTCAAAAATCATATTTTGGTTGGACTTAGTGCGGCTGAACTTATCAAGGTAATGCATTGTATATCAATGAAGGAAGTATGGGAAAAGCTACAAAAAAAATATGAAGGCAATGAGAACGTGAGTAAGGCAAAGGTCCAAACCTATAGGACGAGGTTTGGGAACCTAAATATGAAGGAAGAAGAAAAGATTAGTGAATATTTTCACGGGGTTTAGGAAGTAACTAACTTGATCAAGGGTATAAATGAGAAGTTTGAAGATGACATCATTATTCAGAAAATTTTGAGGTCCTTGCCATCAAGGTTCAATCATAAGGTCTCTGCGATTGAGGAAATGGCTGATATGAACACTCTCACAATGGAGAAAATACATGGGACCCTTACAACATATGAGATGCACACTAGAGAGGAGAATTTAGAGTCTAGTAAAGCAACAATCAAAGCCTCCAATAAGGTCAAAGAAGATTCCAAGAAAGTCAAGAAACCTTGCAATAAGGGCAAGGAAGTGGAAGATTACTCCAGGAGAAAATCAGATCAAGAATTTTCTTAGTTCACCAAGAAGCTAGAAATGGGTTCCGTAAAATACAAAGGAAAAATTCCCTTAAAGTGTTTTGATTACGGAAGGGTTGGACATTTTGTTGCAAAGTGTCCATTCACAAGAGGAGGAAAATATGAGAAGAAAAAGGAGATGAAGAGCAACAATAAAATTCAGAAGTATCCAAAAGTTAAATCTTAAAATAAAAAGAGATTTTACTCCAAACAAGAAAGTGACTCTTTAGAAGATAACAATGAGTCATCATCATCAGAAGAGAAGCACAATCAACATGTTCTTATATCATTTGAATCTAAATATGGATCTAATATTAAATATGCATAGATATATTATGAAGGAGAACTCATTAGTGCACTAGATGAGATTTGATATGCAAGAAATAAGAACAAGTTGCTAAAGGAGGAAATGCACAAAATGAAGGAGAATAGGATTCATATTGTTGACGAGTCCTTGAAGACACATGTAGAGGAGCTATAAAATTCAAGGAGTAATTAATTCAACAGACTATGGTTCAGCAAAACAACTTGGCCTAGTTGGAGTGAGAGAATGAGTCGCTCAAGTTAAATATTTACGAGGTTTAGAGTGCATGTTCTCATGAAGAACACATAATTTGTCTAAAACCACAGTTGGATGACTTGAAAAGGAAGGAAGAGGTGCTAACTAATTAACTAGGAGATTAGGAGAAAATTTATCACAATCTTGAAGAATAAATTGTTGTCATAAGATCTAACCTATCAAAGGAAAATCCTCAAGCATATCTAAATCAGAAGTTCATGAAGGGGTTTGAAACCTTAAAGGAAATTCTCATTGTTCAAAGGTCACCAGAAGAAAAACATGCCTTAGCATTTAAACACCCTCAATAATATGTCAAAAATCAACCAAGCTCCAATAATGCATATGTTCTAAAAGGTAAATATAGTCAAGAAAATACTTTAGCTAGAAACAAATGAAAACAAGACAATGGTGCTCCATATAAATCAATAGTAAATCATCATGGACTCCAAGAATCAGCAAGTAAAACAACCAAGGTCCTCCAAATCTACTTCTCCTCAGTGGCCACTGATTGTCAGGTATCCTTCTTTCTTTTATGGTTATTGCTTTACATGTCACAATTTTCAACATAAGGCCATCAATTATAGAATGTTGTTTTCCAAAAGAGATGTTGATAGACCAAGAGTTTTTCAAGGCTTTAATAGCTTGCGTGCTAATTATGGTAAAAATCCATTTTCTCCACTAATGAATGAGATCAATTGTTTTAGATGCAATAATTTTGGTTATAAAGAAAGTGAATGAAAATCTAGCTTCTCAAGTTATTCCATGTAGCATATTCAAGAGAGGCCAAGTAAGCAAAAAGTGGTGAGAGGATGGAAAGAGAAGTAAGAAAAATCTGAAAAATGTGAGTTATCATTGAGAGCTCATGATTAGCATGAAAAATTGCTTATTGATAGTGGATGCTCCAAACACTTGATAGGTGATAAGAGAAAATTCTTGCAACTAAAGGAGTACGAGAAAGGAAATTTTAGCTTCAAAAATGATGCTCTAGTCCCCATCAAAGGCAAAGTAAGAATCATGCTGGATAAAAAGACGAAGGCCTGGGATGTGCTCTACGTTGATGGATTGAAACACAATCTTCTTAACATGAGTTAGATTTGTGATAATGGGCATGATGTGATATTCATATCCAAAGAGTGTGAAATTACAAATTCAAAATTAGGAAGGTTGGTCAAAAAATCAATAAAAAATGATAGCAACATTTATATATTTAATGACAGTAGACATAAGTGTTGCATGGAAAATATAGATGAGTCATTTTTTTATGGTGTCGAATATTGGGCCATGTCAACTTTGATGACGTACATAGAATCAACAAGATTAGATCAGTTAAGGGCTTGCCAAAATTGTCCAACCGAGAGAACACTATATGTAAGTCTTTCAGCTTGGGAAACAAACTACAGTGTAGTTCATGACTAAGGAGTATTCAACCTATACAACATTGGAGTTGGTGCAGACTAACATTTAGGGACATACAAGGAATCAAAGCCAAAGATGTGAAAAGTATTTCATTTTGTTTATTGATGTCTACACAAGGGCCACCTGGATCATGCTCATGAAGGAGAGATCTAAAGTTTTTAGAAAGTTCAAGTATTTTAAGGTACTAGTTGAGAATGAGAATGACTTAAAGGTCAAGTGGCTTAGATATGACACAAGTAGTGAGTACGTGTTTAAATATTTTGAAGAGTTTTGTGAGATCATGGGATAAAGAGGCAATACTCCCTAACTAGAACACCTCAGAAAATGGTGTGGTAGAGAGGAAGAATAGGTTAGTTCAAGATACAAAATGAGATATGATGGATGAGGCTAGTGTAGTAGATATCTTTTTGGGAGAATTTGATCAAGCAATAGAATATTTTTCCAACAGAATCATCCTTAGGCTAAATAGTGACAAAACTCCTTATCAGTTGTGGAAAGGGAGACTAGAAAGAGTAGACGCTTCAAAGTATTTGGGAGAAAGTGCTACATAAAGAGAACTTAAGACAAGCTTAGAATTTTCATGTCAAGAGCTAATTAAGGTATATTCCTTGGATATTCATTCAAGAGAAATAGGTACCAATACTACAACATGAGGACCAAAAAGTTAGTGGTATGCATTGTTGTTGTTGTCGATGCAATTGCCCAAATCTGATGATTCCAAAGAAGTTTTAACTAATTGTGATTTTATATAATATGAGGACCAATAATGATTAGATAAGGAAGAGGAAGAGGAAGAGAAGACCTCCTCTACAAAGAAGGCTCCACTAAGTCACATTCAAAAGAAGCATTTAGAAAGCCAAATTGTTAGGTCCCTATACTACTAGTGTAACCCCTTATTTTTATTAGTGAAACCCCCTTATTATATTATTGTTCCCATATAGTCCCCATGTTGTTATTATTATGCCCCATAGAAGCCCACTATTGTTATTGTTGTGCCCCTACAATATTATTGTTATGTAGGCTTTGATTGTATTCGGGCCCCTTAGACCCCTATATATAGAAAGGAGGTCTTGTCATTTGTATCATCCAAAAATTGTTCATTTGTGAAATGTAAAGGAGGTTTCCCCCTCAAAGAGGCTGATTTCAAAGTCTTTGATCTATATTTTCTATCTTTTGTGAGCTGGTTTCATAACATTTGGTATTAGAGCTTTGGATTTTAGGGTTTTGCTGCTCCAAACAGGTGATCGTGGAATTTTGGCTATAACGTTTTCTCTAAAAAGTTTCAAAAGATAAAAAAAAAACTAATTTGATCCGAAATCATTCTGAACCTTGAATTTGAATTTCAGATCTTGTCTCGCTATATTTTCGGAGATATGATCTGAGGAATTTAGGGTTTTCGCAAGCTCCAGAATTCCATCTCAAACAAGTCATCCTACTAGTTTCGCTATAATTTTTTTGTATGAAGTTTCAGACTCTGAAACTAAAACCCATTTGAGCTGAAATATTGTTGAAGCTCGGGCATGAATTTCATCTTTTTTTTGCTATATTTTTGGAAGATCCGGTCCAAGACATTTAGGGCTTTTGCAGGCTCCCAAATTACATCCCAAACAGGTGACCTTGGGAAAATCAACATAATTTTCTCTTTGAGGATCAGATTGAAATTTTGTAAGCAGATACAGAAAGAGGATGGACTATACTTTTATGTGTATTGTTTTTAGGTCTGATGGTCGAAACAGTGACATGTGGTACCTCGTAGAAGTTTGATATATTAAAAAAGTATATAATCGGGTCATCTTGGGAGAATGGCCATAACTCATTCTTAGAGAATCCACTTTTGATCAGACTAGTGTCATTGGAAGGCGGATGCAGAGGGCTACTGCAGGTCACAATTTCAGACCTTGGAGATCGAAAATTTCAGAGATAGAATAGATTCAAGATCAATCTGCTAAAAGCAATAAAAAGAATGACTTGAGTCAAGAAAATAGAAACATCTAGTAAGCAAAATTGGAGGGATGATTTGAAGAATGTGATCTAAGATATGATCAATAAGATAAATGGTATAGAAGAAAAATTGAATGGCATCCTAGAAGATTTGAAGAAAGATATGGAAGGTTTGAAGGAAGGTGGGACAAAGTCACTACAACAAAGGCTTCCTAATGTCGAAAAGGTAGTAGAGGAAACTCATGATGAGAACAAAAGAAATGTTAATCATGATTTCATAGACTCTAACATTGGATTGAAGACCCACCATATTCCAAATATAGATATTAGGAAATTTGATGGCAACGATCCGGTAACTTGGATACTACAGATGGAGCAATATTTTAATCTACATGATGTGCAACCTCCATAAAAGGTACGTATTGCATATTTATATTTAGAACCGAATCAGTTTGTATGGTATAGAGGGATTTGTTCTCATAAACAACTTGTCACCTGGTCAATTTTTACGAAGGAAATAATAACACATTATGAGGATACAAAGAGAAACACGTTCTTTATCCAATTGATAAATCTCAAACAAAAGTGTTCAATGGCAGAGCACATTGAGGACTTCCAAAAATTGAATATAAGGGTAAACGATATTCCAAATAAGCATAGGATTGAAGTCTTCATAGGGACTTTAAATGATAATGTCCAACATTAGGTTCGCCTTTGGGAACATGATTCATTGGAGAAGGCATACAGGTTAGCAAGAAAAATTGAAATCAAAATTATGGCAACAAGGAAGCCTACCACTCATAACTATAAAGATGGAAGTTTTTTTGCTCTTAACCTTTCACCACCTACAAGGTTGACAACACAACAATTTGAAGAAAAAAGAACAAAAGGGATTTGTTACAATTGTGATAGAAAATACACTAAAGGTCATAAGTGTGCTGAGAAGAAATTAATTTATATAGATGGGGAAGAGTAGCAAGAAAAGGAACAAGAAACATCAAAAGAAGAGGATATACACCAGGAACCAATCCCAGAGAAAGAAGAAATGAATATGACCATATCTTGTAATGCATTGACAAGAATTACCACTCCTCAAACTCTCAAGATAAAATGACATATCAAGAAGAAAAATGTAATAATGTTGATTGATTCAAGTACTACCCATAATTTTATTCATTGTAAGATAACCAAGGAATTGAATTACTTCATATATCCAACACTAGAGTGTCAAATAATGGTTGCAAATGGAGGAACCATAAATTGCTTTGGAAAGTGCCATAATATCAAGCTATCCATGGGAGAATATGTCTTGAATAGTCCAATGCTTTCCATTCCAATGGGTGGTGCAGATGTTGTACTAGGAGTCTAGTGGTATTGGTACACAATAAGGATGGATCATGGCGCATGTGTCTGGATTATAGCGATCTCGACAAGCTTACTATTAAAGATAAATTTCCCATTCCAGTCATTGATGAATTATTGGATGAATTACATGGATAAATTTACTTCACCAAGTTGGATCTTCATTCAGGATATCATCAAATCAGAATGAATACATTCCAAAAAAAACATTTAGAACTCATGAGGGTCATTATTAATTTATGGTCATGGCTTTTGGCCTTACCAATGCACCTTCTACATTTCAAGGTTTGATGAATTCCATTTTAAAACCCTTCCTTAGAAAATTTGTGTTAGTATTTTTTGATGATATACTAATCTACAGAAAGTCATGGAAGGATCATGTTCAACATGTTGACAGGGTACTCAAACTATTGGAGGAGAAACAATTATATGCAAAATGCTCCAAATGTTTCTTTGGATTACAAGAGGCGAAATATTTGGGTACTCAGTTAGCTCATACATCATCTTATCATCCTCAATCTCATGGGAAAAATGAGATAGTGAACAAATGTTTTGAAGGATATCTTCATTGCTTTGTTTCTGATAAACAGACATAATGGGTCAAGTGGTTACCTCTGGCTGAATGGTGGTATAACACTTCCTTCCATACTGCAACAAAAATGACCTTATTTATGGTACTTTATGGATATCATCCATCGTCCATCACATCATCTTTAAAAGAAAATTCTAAGGTTCAAGCAGTGGAAGATCACATCGAGCATCAACAACAAGTTCTCAAACTCTTAAAGGATAGCCTCACTTTGGCACAGAATAGAACGAAACAACATGCAGATCAACATCGTAACGAAAGAATTTTTGATGTAGGTCAATGGGTAATTCTACAACTAAAACCATATAAAGAAATGTACCTAAGGCAAGCTAAGAAGGATAATAAATTATCACCAAAGTATTGTGGTCCATAGAAGGTGTTACAAAATATTGGTACTATGGCATACAAAGTGGAGCTTCCTGCATCTTCCCGAGTGCAACCAGTTTTCCATGTTTCATACTTAAAGAAGCTTATAGGTGAGAAGATACTACCTAAAACAATATTGCTAGAACTTGATGAGGAAGGAAAAATAATATTGGAACCGAAAGAATTCACAAAAACAAGAAATCGACAGCTACGAAATCGATCAATTTTAGAGTATCTCACCAGGTGGAAGAACTTACATGATGAAGATTTGACATGGGAGGATGAGAATTTTATACAGAAGCATCAAGAACTACTCAAGCATTGAGGAAAACACTTTTTCAAGTATAGGGGCATGTTTGGACCATATACTACTAGTGTAACCCCTTATTGTTATTAGTGAAAACCCCTTATTGTATTATTGTGCCCATATAATCCCCATGTTGTTATTATAATGCCCCATAGAAGGACACTATTGTTATTGTTGTGCCCCTACAATATTATTGTTATGTAGGCTTTGGTTGTATTACGACCCCTTAGACTCATATATATAGAAAGGAGGTCTCGTCATTTGTATCATTCATTTGTGAAATGTAAAGGAGGTTTCCCCCTCAAAGAGACTGATTTTGAAGTGGTTGATCTATATTTTCTATCTTTTTGTGAGTTGGTTTAATAACAAAAATCCTTGGGAACAAATAACTAGGAGTGCAAACAAGGAGAAAATTGTTGAGTAGCTTGAACCAAGCACAATTTTCTTTATTGTCTCAAATAGAGCCCAAGAGTTTCAGTGAGACTAGTGAAGATGAGAACTAGATCAAGGCAATGAATGAGGTGTTATATCAGATTAAGAAGAACAATGCATGGGAGATTGTACCAAGCCCAAAGGACAAGAACATTATTGGGAAAAAGTGGGTCTTCAAGAAAAAGCTCAATGAAGAAGGTAATGTGATGAGAAACAAGGCAAGACTTGTGTGCAAAGTATATACTCAAGTAGAAAGTATTGATTTTGATTAAACTTTTGCACAATTAACTAGATTAGATGCTATTAGAATATTATTGGCCTTTTCATGTTACAAAAATGTATAAGTCTATCAAATGGATGTTCATTCAACCTTATTTAATGGTGATCTAGAAGAGGAAGTCTATATAAAACAAATGGAGGGATTTTGGTTGAATAATGATGGGAATCAATTTTGCTGGTTGAAAAATGCTCTCTATGGATTGAAACAAGCCCCAAGAGTTTGGTATGCAAATTTAGATAAACATCTACAACAACGGGGCTTCAAAAGAGGATCAACGAATAACAAGTTATACATCAAATTTGAAGGTGATCATTTTCTAATTATTGATATGTATGTACATGATATAATATTTGGCAGTGATATGGCGGATATGGGATAGAAATTTGCAAAAGATGTGCAAAAGGAGTTTGAAATGTCTATGTTGGGTGAGTTGACCTTCTTCCTTGGGTTGCAAACTACTCAAACAGATAAAGGAATTTTCATCTCCCAATCGAAATATCTAAGGGATAAATTGAAGAAATTTTGCATGGAATATTTCATACTAATGAGCACTCCTATGATGTCTAGATACAAATTGCATAAAGATGATGAATCTCCAAAGGTAAATGAGTCCATTTATCGCTCAATGATTGGTAGATTATTGTATATAACTGCTTCTAGGCCTGATATAATGTAAGTTACATGATTGCTTTCAATATTTCAAGCTAATACCAAGGAGAGTCATGTAAATTCAGTGAAAAAGAGCTTTGAATATCTTCAAGGCACTCTTGACTATGGCTTATAGTATCCCAAAGGTAAAAAATTCAATTTCATTACTTATACTGATGAAGATTAGGCTAGTATTATTAATTATGGGAGAAACACTTTAGGAGAAACATTATTTTTGGGAGGTTGTTTGGTCCCTTGGGAAATCAAAAAGAAAATTTCCATCTCGTTATCCACTGCTGAAGTTGAATATGTAGCAGCAACCACTTGTTTCACTCATAAACTATGGATGAAGTAGACTCTTCAAGACATGCAGATTGAGTACACTTGTCCTCTTCCTATCATGGTTGACAACACTAGTGCAACAAAAATCTCCAAGAATCTAGTCCTTCACTCCAAGACCAAGCACATACCACTCAAGTATCATTTTCTAAGAGATAAAGTGGTCAACAAGGTTGTAAATTTGGAGTATGTGGTCACCAATGAATAAATTACAAACATCTTCATGAAGCTGCTTCCAAGGGAGCATTTTTAATATCCTAGAGAGTATATGGTGTGGTACACTTTCAGAGGCATTGATGAGTTTTTCCATGGAGGTAGCTACCATATCAAGGGTGGCTCAATAGAAAAAATCAAATGTAAAATTTTTGTAGAGCTGGTGGTGGTTGCTTGGCCACATGTATCTCGTTGGATTATGAACTATTTTGCTTGCTTCTTCTTCCTCGTTTCTCCAATATGTATAACTTCTCATGTATGCAGGGGGAGAGTGTCAACAGCTCAAGGGGAGTCTACAATGAAACCCCTCAAGGGAGATTATGTTAAAAATGGCCATGTATATTATTTTCTCTATGTATCTTTTATTTCCATGTATAGCCCCTCAGCATTGATGTCAAAGGGGGACAGATTTTTGTGTGTGCCCATCTTCAAAAGTTAACTTTAGGAGGGAAGTTTCAGGTTGACATGATTGGAAAAGGGGGAACTTTTTGGCATGTTGGTATTGCCATTGATTTCACCTAATGTATGGTTTGTATCCATGAGTATAATGTCATGCACTAAGTCCTATATATGTTTTTCAGAAGGCTGTCATAATGCCAAATTTTTTGTGGAAAGTTGTCATGATGTATTAAGCTCACTCCTGAAACTGAGCTAAAAGTTTGATGTCACTTGATGCATGCCCTTTAATCTTGAAATCTATTCTTTGTATTGAGTCATAAGTATTGTTTTTGAAGCTTTTCATGATTTTTGATGGTGTCAAACTGCTTGGGGAAGGCTATAATATTGTCCCAAATATCCTCTAGAAGTTGATCTACCAAAGTCCTTAAGGAACACTACAAGAAAAAGGTCATTGGTGAGGGTCATGCCAGTGACGGACCTTTAAGGTCCGTCACCAATGTCGCATATGGTGACGGTCTTTAAAAAAGCGTTGTTGTAAGTGTATATAGTGATGGTCCTTTAAGGTTTGTCACCAAAGCCATTTTTAATGACACTTTTGGTGATGGTCGTTAAAGGCCCGTCACTAATTCTCTCTTTGGTGACACTTTTGGTGAGGGTTGTTAAACACCCATCACTAATTCTCTCTTTGGTGAAACATCTAGTGACAATCTTTTATTGACCCTCACCAATGCTCTTTTTGGTTACTTTTGGTGACGGTAAAAAAATGTTCATCATCATTGATAATTTCAATGAGTTTTTGATGACGCTTCATGCCTGTGACGGAACTTTAAGGCCCGTCACCAATGTCGCATATGGTGACGGTCTTTAAAAAAACGTTGTTTTAAGTTTATATAGTGATGGTCCTTTAAGTTTTGTCACCAAAGCCATTTTCAATGACACTTTTGGTGAGGGTCGTTAAAGGCCTGTCACTAATTCTCTATTTGGTGACACTTTTGGTGAGGGTCGTTAAAGGCCCATCACTAATTCTCTTTTTGGTGACACTTCTAGTGACAATCTTTTACTGACCCTCACAAATGCTCTTTTTGGTTACTTTTGGTGATGGTCAACAAATGTTTGTCATCATTGATCATTCCAATGAGTTTTTGATGACACTATGTACCTGTTGCTATAAATTTTTTCAAAAGATAATGAATTAAGAACATTGTTGTGGAGTCGTTTTCATTATGTGTCCAAGGTCATAGTGGTTATAGTCAGTGAATTTGTTAAGAATTAATTAGTGTGTATCATTTCCCTCAAGTCATAATAATATAGTTTTCGTATGATTCAACACATGATTCATCTCTATTAGGTTTATTATCTAGCAAATTTCCTTTAAATAAAGTTCCACTAGTGTGTGTAGGAACTATATTATTTAATACATAATCAAGCTCTGTCAATTATATTAATGAGAGAGACCTACCACTCCTCAACACTCATGTCACACCTTAACATGCTTTGGAACAATACACTAACATTCCTTGGCACCTCGCATGTCTTGGAACATCTTTATACCTAGAACATATTTGTACCTAAAACATCATTCCATGAGTAGGACGCCCAAGCAGATGTTGGCATGCCCTAGCATAGCATAGCACTCCCTTGTCACGTGTTGGCATGCTTTGTAGTCCCTAACATGCCCCAAAACACCTTGTCATACTATTGCATTGACAAACGTTAGCACTTGGCACACATTGGCACTTGGCCTATATTGGAACATATTATTAGTGTGCCTAGCATGCCCCTTTTGAAAAAGATAAAGTCACGACTTATTAACCCTCTTATGTGTTCATTTCCTTACATTTTATCTTGGTTATTCCTTTTGTTTCCTTGAAACTCCTTGACGCATATTGGCATACTCTGGCACCCAGCACATCCTAGCATGTCTTAGCAACTAGCATGCCTTGGCACTATTTGGCACATGTTAGCACACCTTGGAACTACCTAGCACACTCTAACACTTCTCAACATGCCCTGATATTCCCTGGCATGCCTTACCTATGCTTAGCATACCTTATCACTCCCTCCTTGGCATGACATCTAGCACTCATTGACACTCCCCGACACACCCTCATATTCATTCACTTCCATGCATTTTGACCTAGTGCTCGATTGTGTTTTCCTAGTACCCCCTAACACTCCTTAGCATGCATTGGAACTCTCTAGCACACCTTAGCAATACTCTTCAATATGCTCTGCCACTTCATAGCATGCATCACACTCCCTAACGCACATTGGAACTTGGCACGTGTTGGCACTTGGCAAGTCTTAACATGTTTGGCATCTGTTGAGATGACTTGGTATGATTTGGCATGGTTTAATGTTAAAGTTATTTGAGATCAATTATTGGAAAATAGATGAGAAGAAATGGAGGAATATTTGGCACTTAGAATGCATTGAAACTTGGCACTTGGCACCTATTGGCACCTAGTGTTGGTGTGCCTAGCATGCCCCTCATGAAAAAGGTAAATTGATGACTTATTAACCCTATTATGTGCTAATTTCCTTTTACTTTAACTTGTTCCTCCATTTTGTTTCCTTGGCAGTCCTTGGCATGAATTGTCATGCCCTTGTACATCTTGGCATGCCTTAGCACTTGGCACATCTTAGCTTGTTTGACATGTCTTTGTACTATCTGGCACATGTTAGCATGCCCTAACATTCCCTAACACACCTTGGTAGTCATGACCTCACAAATAACATTACATTTTTCCATGACTTGGGAACCTTACATTCACTAGAACACCTTGGCACTCCCTAGTTGTCATGCCCTCTGTTATCCTCCACAATGTCCGAGGCTCATGAGGAGATCGACGAAGGTAACCACAGACCAAGCTTTTAGTTTGGTAGTTACCCCTACCAAACCAGAGAGGGCTCTCTCTACGAAATCACAACCAAGAGATGATTGGAATGTAAAGGATTTTAGGCTAGATAGCTAGGCTCAGGTGGGTTTTGTAAAATTTAGGGTTTTGTTGTTGGATAAGGGAGAAAAACCAGGTAGCTAGGTCAGAGGATCAAAGGGTTACAACAACAAAGATATAAAGGAGCAAGGTAGCATTACTTTTGTGATGGATCTTAGGGTTTGTCAGTGTAGTGTAGTTTTTAGAAGAAGCAAAAGGTCTTAATGAGCATGAAACATGGATTCATTAAGCAAGAAAGAAAGTAACACATAATGATTTCTCCATCAAAACAAAGATTTATGCAAAGAATTATGTTTATAAACTGTAAGGAAAACCATTGAAGAATTGATGAATGGAGAGATAAGATGGATATATTTCATATAAAACTATAACGGAGAAAAAACAACATCACAAACTTACTGCACATGAATTCCTAGATAATAGCTGCAAACTGTGTCCTTTGATTTCCAGAAAATGTCCAAGTACAAGCTATAAAAGTTCTCTCCTCTGAAATCCAACCCATTCTATCACTGAAAAACTGATACATAAAGACCAAAACAACATCTCCCCACTCTCAGTGGTTGAATCCATGACTCTAGGAACTATTCCATGAGGTGTTCTAACCAAACCCTAATGTCTTGGGAAGTTAAAAACAACTTCTACAATTAACTTTGACTGCAACCTCTCTCATAAATGAGGTCAAATTTACATCAAAACATCTTACAAAGACTAACCACCCATTACTTACATTTAATTTTAACCCTCACATTCATTTACTTCACCCTTTTGACTTTTACCAAAGTCAAACTAGGAAATACAAAAAAGTACACAGTCAAAATTTTACAAAAATCTCATAAATTTCCACGTGCGCAGCGAGCTATTGGAGGCCATTTTTGGGTTCCTTTATGAAGTCCAAATCCAGATCTGAAACCTGTTCTAGAAATCTGGGAGAGTGTAGATGTTGTTAGAGTATTGTTTCACTCAAAAGGACCCATTTTTGGCTGAGATATGACCATTCTCCCAAGGTGTCTCCAGGTGCGCAGTGAAATGGAAAAAGAGGGGTCGAAAGGTCATTTTTGGCCTCTTTTTTGAAAATTTCTCAAAAACTGAGCCCCAAGCCAGGAAAGTGGGAAAATGGGTTCTGAGAGCGGGTCATAAGATTTCCAAAAATGTTAATTTTCAATCATTTGGAGCCCTGAGGAAGAAGCACAGCGTGAGTTCGCTACGCTCCTAGACATAAAATTGCCAAAAAATTGCATGTCTGCACCAAAACACAAAATTTTCTCCAAATCCTCCCAAAATTTGTCCAGAGATGCCTGATGAGGTATGTTATGAAATCATGGATACATCAACAAGAAAATCTAACTTACCCTTCTCCTGTTGGATGATTAGGGTTTCCTTGAGTTTTTCCTTCAACTGCTTCATTTTGACCTTGGAAACCTGATTCCTTGTGTAATAATGGATGGCCATTTTCTTTTTCAACTTTTTATTCATGTTGGCCTTGTCAAGGAGCTTCTCAAGGTGGAAATTGACTTTGTCAAGCCAAAAATCCCTGTCCTCATTTATTTCCATGGCAATCCTATCTTCAAAGGTCAATTCTTCCATTTGTGGCTTTTGTTCTCTTTCTCTCTAAAGTGCTTCCTAAGACCATATTCCTTGGTCTCTTCCTTGCCACATGTCCTTCATGATGCTCAGTGTCCTCATGGTCCACCATTCCTTTATTTCATCTCTTGTTTCTTGGCTTTGAATTGTTCTTTCTCCATGACTAGTTGTTTTGCCTTAAGTTGACTGTTTTCTTGCTCAAGGAATGAAATGATGAATTTGGCCCTTTCCAAATTGTCCTTGAGCTCCATGATCTTAGAATCCTTCTCTTTGATGAATTTTGTAGGGTTTGATGATCATCATGTGCCTCCAAGTCAACTAGGTCAAAGTCATGCTCAATGGGCTCCTCATCATGCAAAGAAGCCTCATGATGTGATGGTGATCCTTGTTCTATTGATGTAGTAGGCTTCACCCCTTCCTCAATTTGAGGAGCAAACACAAGCCTTCTTCCTCTCTAATATGTCTTGGCCAGCGCAGGCCTAGGTTCCTTGGAAACCTCATCATGTCTGCTTGATGACCCCACCTCCATGGGATGTACTGACATGGTTTGGTGCTTGCTTGGTGAAGTGGTTATATGCGTTTTCAAGGTTGCCTCAATGAAGGTGTCCCATGTCATGTTCTTTAGCTCTATCAATTGATGGAGTACTATAACCTTTATGCACAATATCAGACATTATCAGACATATATGATATGGTTATCACAATATCATATATATACTGTTCTCATATATTGTTTTTCATACATTGTTATGAGTCATATCAAACAGTGTACACAATATATAAGAACTGACATGCATAACCAATGCATAACCGATATACACTCATGACAACCACATCCAACAACACACCATCCACTTTCACATGGCGACACCACTGTAACCATGACCAACACCATGCATACATAACAAGTACATAGAGCACAAGCATAGAGAACACATATATGCAACCGACATGAATTCATGACCAACACACCGCCCATCCAGTCCAAGGGGTGAACCAAGCTCTGATACCACTCTGTAACACCCTCCTCCCATATTTTCCCAAGTTAATTGGTTTGCTAGGGTAAACATGTGATGAGAGGCTACTATGATGTGATTCAAATCCACATGTATAGTTAAGGAAGTGGAACAGACAAAACCAAACCAATTTGACCTTCCACACATGCTACAGAACCTTCAGGAGCGAACCAACCCTTCTAGGTGACCAACCCCTGAGGCAACTTGACATTTCACTGATCTAGACCCCCATTCACTCCCATGACAAGCCATGCATGCAACTAAGGCCTTCTAGTTTCTCCCACAGTAAGGGCATGCCAATGACTGTGGACTTTTTCAGCTAGTTTTGAGCCAGCGACCTCGTATTATGTGTCATTTTTTCAGGGCCAGGACTCAGGCCACTGCCCAGAATTTCATTAAACTTTCATAAATGATAAATAACATTGGAGAAAAGGTAGTAATGTAAACACTTGATCATTAATGACTTGACTAGACCCCTACTGGCCATGATAGGCATTTTGTCAAACATGTCACAAATATGCATTTTGTATGTTATAACAACAAATCTGAGCATAGGGGTCTCATACTTATCTAAGATTCATAAATAAGCATTGTTTCCATATCACAATAGCTGCATTAACATCAATTAGGCCATATATTCATTGTACTTTCAATTACTAATCAGGACATGATGAGAGCCATACATCAAGTATGTCATAAAACATACTCATAACCAACATATAACCAATAGAAATAACAAGGATTTAACAACCATATAATCCACATATACGCCAGTACATTTACACATGAAATACCAAGGAAAAGAAACTATTATTAATGAATGAAAAATCCAACTAGGTTTGGGACTTCCATGAACCACCCAACCATATATTGGTTGAACCAAATCTTTCTTTCAACCAATCACCCCGTGCCATATTCCAAGCATGAATGTGGGACTCAAAACCAAACCAAACCAGGTTTCCTCCGGCTTTACCATAATCCCCATCGGATCAGTAGGCCCTAAACAAGCATGGATGCCACCGGATTTCTCCACCTACACCATGAGGAATTTGCTTATCTCCTAGTCTCTAGGCTTTACCATATATCCCTCCATACAACGGTTGAGGATTCCTAAGCCTAATCAAGACTCCACCCTCTAGGATTTACCGTATATCCCGCCATTCATCGGTCAAGGATTCCTAGGCTTGATCGAGGGAACACACCTCTAGGCTTTACCGTATATCCCGCCATTCACCGGTAGAGGATTCCTAGGCCCATTGAGGCACATAAAATCTGATATTACCACAATCCCAGTCCGGTCCAATGATTCCTAGGCCTTGTGTTCTTTCTTTCAGAGACCACCTCACTTAGTTTCAAAACCATCCAGCAATCTAGCTTAACCAAATACAAGAGAACCCATCACACCATGGCTATCCAAAAATGGAAAGGCAAGGTTGAAGAACATTGTCACAACTGGCAAAACCCATGCCAATGATAGCAAGAGAACCAAATACACACATGCATGTACCATGCATGCCAAAAATAGCAAGGAAATCACACATGCAAATCGGTACCTGCAAATAATCTCGTTGTAGCTACTAGATGTTGCTCTTCCTTGCTTGATCTTTGCCTTATTGGTCCTTCCTTTACTTTCTTGATCCAATGCTAGAGTGCTCCAAGAAAACTCTAAGTGTCTGAGAGTGTGAGATAGAGAATAGAGGGACAGCTCCAAAACTAAATTGACAAAAGGTACCAATTGATCCTCATAAGCCTTTTTATTAATGAGGCCTCTATTTTCTTCAATTTTCCATTATTTTCCTTCATTTTCCTCCTCACGTGCAACTTGTGACCTTTCACCTTTCTTTTCTCCTAATTTCAATTATTTTCATAAATAAAATGCCAATTAATGCCTCATGCCTTTCCAAAGCCTTTGCCTTTGCAAATTTCCTTAGCCATAATAAACCAAATGAACACCCACACTAGGATGTTTTGCCCAAAATTCAGCTTGGAATACGTGTCCCATGACCTTGGTTATTATTTTTCCTTTATTAACTTTATTTACATGGAATTTTGACCAGGGTTGTTATAGAACCCTCCCCCTTGGGGGAACACTGTCCTTGGTATTCAATGACACCTACAACCAAAAAGACTACTGAAATCAAAACATACTGCCCAAGGAGCTATATAAATTAGCTCGATGCAGTATTTACAATGATCAACCTGCTGAGAAGCAAACCAACATGACACATAACAATCATAACAACCATAACAACATGACACCCATATCACTTTTTTGAGCTTTATAACACAACTCATGGTAGTATTTACATCCATATATGTATGTACATATACCAAAACATCACACTAAAACATATACCAAAATAATTCACTCAACCAGCAAATAGAGAAGGATACATAACCCACATTTGATCCACCATCTCCCACGTAGCTTCATTGAGCCCAAAGTGCTTCCACTACAATTTAACCTGCTCGATTGCTCGGTTCCAGCTGAAATTATCCATTTATCTCCCTGTGAAATACAGACCAACCAATCATATGATCAACATATTTAACATACTTCTTAAGCAATGACACATGGAAAACATCATGGAATTTCACTGTCAGAGGCAATACAAGTCGATAGGCCACTGGTACAATCATTTCAATAATCTTGAAAGGTCCACAAAACTAAGGTGCCATCTTGGCACATGATCCAATCCTCAAGGAGCTCTTATTGGGCTTGATGCGCAAATACACTTGTTCCCCAACCTGAAACTCCTTAAAAAACTTGTTATGATCTGCATAACTTTTCTACCTGTCCTATGCTGCCTTCACATTCTTCGTGATTACCTTCATTTCCTATTCCATATTTGCCAACATATTTGGTCCAATCAACACCATGTTCATTGTATCACTAATAATGATGGGATTATTACAACTCCACCCATACAATGCTTCAAACGAACTCATCCTCAAAGATTCTTGGTACCCATTGTTGTAAGCAAACTCAACCGGTGGAAGATACTCTTCCCGCTTCCATTGTTGATGCATCACATACATCCTCAACATGTCCTCCAATTTCATGGGCTAACAAGTGTTGTTGCAGCTACTTGAGAGGACATTAGACCTTCTCGGTGATTTTCAGCTAAAGTACAAATATTTACACTCAAATATGCATTCATGACCTGTAACTCACATGTTTACCATATGTTTGACGAAATGTCTATTGTGTTCTCGCTAGTTTAGGTCAAGTTTTGGCTTCAAGTTTGAATGATTAACATTTTTTCTATGAGAAATATGATTATGGAAAGCTACAGGAAGTTTTGGGCAATGGTATGGAGACTAGCCTAGAAAAGTGGCTCAGATCTCAGGACTTCAGGCACAAAACTAAGGATTTGAGGTCATAACTGCATGGAGCAAGGCTTGTGCATGCGGTTGGAGGCTCACAACTACATGCAGACAGTGTCAAGGGTGCAATTATAGGTCTATGTTAGAGAAAAAGGGTTCTAGCTCAGGGATTGGTCACCTAGAGTGGTTCTTCAACCTCTTAGTGATCTGTGGTTCCTAAGGAAGGTTAGTAAGTCTCAGTTGTAGGCCCCACTTCCTTAACTAGAAGGTCGGGTCATGTCATAGTGGCAAGTCAGTTCACATTTACCCGAGAGGGCTTGTGAAAGTGGGTAAATGTGGGGTGGCGTGTTACAATCATAGAAGATTGTCCCCAAAATAATTCACATACCATAGAAGATAAGTGCCTGAGATAGATCTGAATCTTGTCCTCCACAAAAGAGATACAAACTAGTTGCCAAGTGATGAAGTATAAATGCCAATATAGAGTTGTTTGTTCATGTGAAGGGACATGTTCTTTGAGTAGGCTGACTTGTCTTCTGGAGCGCTTACTTGGTCAACTTGGAGACACAAAATCATACTTAAAAATTCAAATTTATTTCTTTTACATGTCCAAAAGGGACATGATAAAATAACTTTTTCTTTTGACTCAAATACATTCTTTTTTACTTTTTACAATATCATAAATATGAAGACCGAACCTAGTTACAATTTCAACGCCACCTCGCTTCACCATGATTACAAAAAATATGTGCCCACCTAATCCTATACATAGAGACATGATCCCTCCAAACTCCGTTACTAACAAGCGCAAGAGCAAACATCTCCCTTGTAGACATGACGTACCCACAAAGATTAACATAATTGACAAGATGGGGGATAATAGGCTTTCAATTATTCTTATATCACCATATCATTTCACCTGCACGACGTGGGTCTGCCACTCACCTAAACTTTGGATGACCTCCCTGATGCTTACCTAAACTTTGGATGGTCTCCCTAATGCTTGTCCAAGTATCAAGCATCTAGGTTTAATGGCTATGAAAGACTTATTTACCAAGAGCCCCCCTTGTGATAACTTAGATCCACAATTCACTAACTGGTCAGTCTCAAAGTTATTATTATGAAAGACATGGAAGACCTTAAAGTCATCAAATTGAAAGAGATTTTGAATTATGAAAAGAAATATGTTTAGTCTATTATTCTCTTTACAAAAACCCTTTTATAAATGATAAATAAAAATGTGATATCTTTCACTTTCATTATTATTATTATTATTATTTTTCTAAAACATTAAAAAAAAAATCCTTGATACAAGCCATAAACTTCTACTTAATTATTTGATTCTTTTTCCAAGTTCCCATGTCCAAAAGGGACATGATAAAATAACTTTTTCTTTTGACTCAAATACATTCTTTTTGACTTTTTACAATATCATAAATATGAAGACCGAACCTAGTTACAATTTCAACACCACCTCGCTTCACCATGATTACAAAAAATATGTGCCCACCTAATCCTATACATAGAGACATGATCCCTCCAAACTCTGTTACTAACAAGTGCAAGAGAAAACATCTCCCTTGTAGACATGACGTACCCACAAAGATTAACATAATTGACAAGATGGGGGATAATAGGCTTTCAATTATTCTTATATCACCATATCACTTCACCTGCACTACATGGGTCTGCCACTCACCTAAACTTTGGATGACCTCCTTGATGCTTACCTAAACTTTGGATGGTCTCCCTAATGCTTGTCCAAGTATCAAGCGTCCAGGTTTAATGACTATGAAAGACTTATTTACCAATAGCCCCCCTTGTGATAACTTAGATCCACAATTCACTAACTAGTTAGTCTCAAAGTTATTATTATGAAAGACATGGAAGACCTTAAAGTCATCAAATTGAAAGAGCATTTGAATTATGAAAAGAAATATGTTTAGTCTATTATTCTCTTAACAAAAACCCTTTTATAAATGATAAATAAAAATGTGATATCTTTCACTTTCATTATTATTATTATTATTATTATTATTATTATTATTTTCTAAAACATAAAAAAAAATCCTTTGATACAAGCCATAAACTTCTACTTAATTATTTGATGCTTTTTCCAAGTTACCATGTCCAAAAGGGACATGATAAAATAACTTTTTTTCTTTTGACTTAAATACATTCTTTTTTACTTTTTACAATATCATAAATATGAATACCGAACCTAGTTACAATTTCAACACCACCTCGCTTCACCATGATTACAAAAAATATGTGCCCACCTAATCCTATACATAGACACATGATCCCTCCAAACTCCGTTACTAACAAGCATAAGAGAAAACATATCCCTTGTAGACATGATGTACCCACAAAGATTAACATAATTGACAAGATGGGGGATAATAGAATTTCAATTATTCTTATATCACCATATCACTTCACTTGCACGACATGGGTCAGCCACTCACCTAAACTTTGGATGACCTCCCTGATGCTTACCTAAACATTGGATGGTCTCCCTCATGCTTGTCCAAGTATCAAGCGTCCATGTTTAATGGCTCTGAAAGACTTATTTATGAAGAGCCCCCCTTGTGATAACTTAGATCCACAATTCACTAACTAGTGAGTCTCAAAGTTATTATTATGAAAGACATGGAAGACCTTAAAGTCATCAAATTGAAAGAGCGTTTGAATTAGGAAAAGAGATATATTTAGTCTATTATTCTCTTAAAAAAAACCCTTTTATAAATGATAAATAAAAATATGATATCTTTCACTTTCATTATTATTATTATTTTTCTAAAACATTAAAAAAAACTTGATACACGCCATAAACTTCTACTTAATTATTTGATGCTTTTTCCAAATTCCCATAAAAACAACATCACCAAAACCCCTTTACTTATAAGCCATTTCATGTACCTAACCCTAGTGAAAATAAACATCCCAAAAAAGAAAAAAGGTGGGGGTCTAAATTTCATCAAGAACCATAGATAACTCCCTCTTGCTGTGTATTTATAAACGATTTATGCACCTAAGATAACTGAGAATGAACACCCAAACAAACACAAAAGGTGGTGGCCTACATTTTGAACCATCAACCACCGCATTGCTAAAGTAATGAAAGCAGCAGAGAAGGAGGATGGGGACATACGAGAGGGGTCATACGAAGGAACTAAAGGAGCAGCGGAGAAGAAGAAGAAACAAGGAGAATGAAAGGAGCAGCCAAAAAGAAGAAGAAACAAGGAGAATGAAAGTAGCGTTGAGAAGAAGATTAAGGAGGACAGACATATTTCGTGAGCCATGGATGAATAAAATGCTCGAAACAAAGCGTATATTTTTTATTTGGCTGTAGCTGCAAAGGTAAATGATTGGTTTACTCTAAAGGAAAAGAAGAGGAAGTGCCATTGCTGAATTTTGAAGATTTGAGGTTGTGGAATGATCACAATGCTGGTGGCTGCCTCTGCAATTTACTTCTTGAATCTTCGAGGTGATGTTCTCATCAATCGCCTCTATCGTGACGATGTAGGGTTTGGGTACGTAAGCTTTTATTTCCCCTCTCTTGATCCATTCGAAACCGTGAACTCTGAATGCTAATTGCCTTTCCTTCTGGGTCAAACGTTAGATATAAAAACAAGATTTTTAAGAAAATGTTGAGCCTGTCCTTAGGGCTATTACCATTTCGATCCATCATGAGGGTTTCTATTAATTTTAGTAATTGGAAAGGATAGATGCACAAAATAGTGGCAGTGCCCATGATCCTAATCGGTAGAGTCATAGATCCGTAATCGGTAGAGTCATAGATCAGAGAAATTCCAACGATAATTAACAACACATGTCTATGAATTGCTTGTTGTGCAAATACCGCCGAATTATATTTTGAATGGAGTAGATTTTGCTGGATGGTTCCTGAACCAACAATTTATGTTGTTGTAGGCCTAAATCCTCAAATTTATGCGAGATTTATTGAATGAAAGCCGCTAGCCTTTTCATGATAGTAGAACCGTGTAGTGCTAATCACCGGTTGAAAATGCTTATAGAAAAGAATTATATTAGACACTAAAGTAAATATTTATGTCATTTGCAACGGGACGTGGCTTGGATAGAGAGAGTTTGATATGGATCTAGAAAGTGTATTTTACCAGCCAACGTTGTACTGTGGATGGCTAACAACTTTTACGATTTGGGCAAGTTTAGCTGTCATCTCCTAAGTTCGGTTCTTGTCGAAGGGTTTTAATTTTACTTTGTCTATATTGTTTACATTACTGCAAGAGAGATTCCAAAATTATTGTGAAAAACCTTGATCAGCAATAACTCGACACTGCTGCAACCATGGCCTTCATAAAGCTTTGCCTTGCTTGTTCACACATTACTTTTGGCCGATACTGCCTTAGAATGAAACCTGATATCTTTTATACAATTCAGAGATACCGACTGCAGCAACTGATTGTCAAACAAAGAAGATGATTTGAGTCCATGATTGTTTTTTCATGTCAGCATAAAGGTCGCTACAGGGCCTCTACAGGGAGGTTTTTCGTACAAGCCACTATGTGCCCAACTAGAATTTGCAGTGTGGCCAGGGCAGAGGCCATTTCTAGCTATTGCCCTTTTAGCATAGTCACGGAGGCATGAGTCTCTAACTCTCACTCACGCAAGTTGAGTAGTTGGCTTCTTGTTTAGGGTGAAATTGTCCCTTACCATGTTGGTCCATGTTCTTCTCCTTAAATATAGTCTTAAACCTTTAATCTCCTAAATCCTCAAATTTATGCGAAATTTATTGAATGGAAGTGGCTAGCCTTTTCATGATAGTAGAACCGTGTAGTGCGAATCACCGTTGAAAATAAATGCTTATAGAAAATAATTATGTTAGACACTAAAGTAAATATTTCTATCATTTGCAACGGTAAGTGGCTTGGATAGAGAGAGTCTGATATGGATCTGGAAAGTGTATTTTACCAGCCAATGTTGTACTGTGGATGGCTAGAAACTTTTACAAATTCACTTGCCCCCTGATAATGTTGCATTCGCTTATGTCTCTACCACATCTTTCTCACAGTGGTGGGAGACCCACCCTTAAACCTTTAATCTCATAAAGGCTACAACAGATGTTGCAATAGTGATAGTGCTTCCATAACTCTTCCCAACCCTTGATGGTTATCCCAGTTGGCCCACAAAACCCACGTAGTTAGAGCATCTGTAAGGGTGGAGTGCACATTATGCCATCAATGGCGAGCCCTAGGTTATTATGCCCATCAACAAGGTAACCTTCAATGTTAGGGAGGGCGAGCAATCCTGGATAGATCGGTTAATCCAACACGCAGGAACCATGGCTGTGAAGGTATGATTCTTCTGAAGTGAGAGACAAGGATAGTGCAAATTTAGTGGGTGGATAGTCTTAAACCTTAATCTCCTAAATCCATGCGAAATTTATTGAATGGAAGCAGCTAGCCTTTTCATGATAGTAGAACCGTGTAGTGTGAATCACCAGTTGAAAATGCTTAATTATGTTAGACACTAGAGTAAATATTTTTGTCATTTGCAATAGTACGTGGCTTGGATAGAGAGAGTCTGATATGGATCTGGAAAGTGTATTTTACCCACCAATGTTGTACTGTGAATGGCTGTCAACTTTTACTAATGCACTTGCCTCCCCTGATAAGTTTTGGTCTTGCTAACATCATAGATGATCGACTAACTTTGTTTAGAACTATGAAGTCTACCCTGAACAGTATAATATATATTATGGTAAAAGAGAAGATTATAGAGGGCTAGGCTCTTGGTTTCTACATCAACCTATGGAAGTGGGATATACACAGTTATATAGTTTTGTATGCAGTGTTGGCACAAATCAACCGCAGTGAATTCCTGACCATATATGACAAAACTACTGAATCAACTTTGCTTGGACTAAACTATCATGCTTGCCATAAACACTTCGTTGTTAACTCAATTCACAATTAATTAATTCATTACTTTGCTTGGAATCTATTCTCAATCTGAAATTTGAACGTGGAAAGCATTACACGTGTTGGAATTGTCCACCTCAGAATGATTGTAGTCTCATTCATTTTTGTCTGCAAACAGTGTTTACTGTGTGGGTCGATGGTGTACAGTGACTATGAAAGGGTCTGTCTTAAGTTTATTTGTTCTTGATATTGACGTTTATTTAGAAAGAGCTTAGAGGGAGGTAAGCTTTGCCTCAATATTAAGATAAAAAACCTAAATCTTGGAAGGAGAGATTTAAATATAGTTATAAGACTTTTGAAAAATGATTTGGGAGACCGTTCATGGGAATTTTCAGGCCAAATCGTCTGGATTAGAGAAGCCATACAAAATTTGGACTCCATACACGTATGGATAACAAATAAATTGCTGACCTCCTAAAATGGAGGTTGAAGACTGCAGAGAATTATGATTTTGGAAGGAATCAAAATAGAAGAATGGCAGGACTAATTGAATAGTTTGTCTAGGATAATTTCTTAAAGTTTCTTAGAAGACTTCTATAATTTCTAACTTTCTATTAGTGACGTTGAGTATTTTAAAAGGTAATATTTTTTCTTGAGTTTCAATTCATTTTAAGAACTGATTTAAAAGACTCTGTTTGTTTGCCAATGTCATTGCACCCTCATTGGAACCTCCATCTGATCTCATAATAAATGGGTCACCTAAAGATGAGGTTCTCCTCTGACTCAATCTCCTACAAATGACACAATTGACAAATCCTGTTAGACTGCAGAATGTGATGATCTGTCTCAATCTGTCAATCTGGACCTTGTGCAAGAAAATCTTGAATTGACGAAGAGGAATCCTCAGGCTATGCATTCAATGTCTATATGTATATGTAGGTCTGACAAAAAGGCTATCCCTCTGTGGCATGAAGTGCTTGGAATGGAATGTCATCTCAGGCCCAAGGCCATTAGGGGAAGTGGTCCAAGTGACCTAATGTACTGTTGGTGTATATTCTCTCTAATTACCCTATTCAAATCCTATATGGAGGGCTAGAGGTGACCAGGTAATTCAAGGAGTACCTGAAACGGAGGTGGTGATTAATCCCAAACTGAACTATCACTCTGGTGTGATGATTGTTAAGGGGTGTGCCTGCCACTTTGGGCTTTACAGCAATACACCCTTTTAAAAATAAGGACTTAATTTTCAAAGGTAGGATACAAAATGATGGTAATTTTGGAGATCTCTGTGGGTCAAACTTGGAGCAGTCGATGGCAGAATTTTACACAGTTCTGAAGCCATTTACGATCACATTTTGCATCTCCTATGACAGACCTTGATATCTTTGGTGACAAACATTTTTCCCATCATTATCTAAGGTAGATTAAGGACACAAATTTTGAAGCATTCTTTGCATCAAATTGGGGCAAAATCTGAGGTAATCTAAGGTCTTTTCTGTGGCATAATTCAGGGGTCTCCCCAAGGTACAAAATCCAAAAGTTTTGGTAAAAAAAAGTTCGGATCCAAATGAGGAACTATGCCAAATCAAAACCTTCCACTTTCAAACTAGTTCTCTCCTTCGATCCATGTTCTGAGCTGGTGAACAATTTAACTCAACTCTTCCTGTACAACTTTTGTTTTGAACAAATAATTCAACAATTCATCAAATTGTTTTCTTGATAGGGAATTTAAAAGGTTGTGCTCAAACAAAATGCAATTCAGTGTTGGAGAATTAATGGTGATAAAGATTTAAAATAGAAGAATAAGAACACACAACACAATCTGGAAATTTTATTGATGAACTAGAATTACCATCATTGTCCTCTCTGTTCTACTTTCTTCACTTCACCCCCACTTGTTTTCTAACTGAGAGGGTTTATTTATACAATTACAAAGAAGAATGGCTCGGCCGTGTTATTCACGTTGGCAAGCACATGTAATTATCATGGAATCTTATATTAATAGCATGATGGTGAATAGATTGTGTCCGTAGTTATCAATGGGGATTGGAAGGAAATCGGTTTGTTCATTGGCGGGAGTGAATCCTCAAAGGATGGATTCCTATCCTCCCAAAATAGATAAATCTAAACAAATTCTAATTATCCCTCTAATTCCTCAACCACATACTAGAACTAGCAAATTTCATTACATTAAATGGAAAGATAAAAATACCCGTTAAAAACCTCTTGAACAAGCTTAGAAAAATAATTGAAATGTAAACGGTTGTCCTGCAGCAACTCTTTATGTTTGCTACTAGAAAGTGTCTTCTTAGTTAAAACTTGTTGGAATTAGGGCCTTGAAATCAGATATCTTCATTCATTTATAATTTGTTCATTCCGGCTATAGCATTGTCTTATTGCTTGAGAATATAGCTCATAAATCATAACTTTATTGACTCCATATACCCAATGGATGCCTTTTAAAAAGTCCTTATTGACTCAAATGACGTAGTAAAACCAAGCATAATAAATCCTAATGGATTCCTAAAATATTAAAACAACTTTTATAATATTTACATAAACAAGAATGAATTTAGAGAGAAAGAATGGTATTTTTCTAAAATAAGTTCTGCCTTTTTATAAAGATAAAAGGACTTTATACAAATTGCCTTTTAAAGGGGAAATATTTTTGTCATTTCAATCTTTAGGAAAGGACCTTATACTTTAAAAGAAGTATACCAAGTGATATTCTTGTTTAGATACATTAAAATTGTAATGTATAAACTACGCGTTTTTATCCTATGTTGGTGGTGACAACATCGTATATACTTCAAAATTCTTAGTCCTTCATCGTTCAACCTGTCACAGCATCTGGTGCGGGATCATATCTCCAGAGTTTGTCATCTGTTTATATGATGACAATGCGAATAAAAAATTCAAATCCATTGCTGCTTATTTATCAAGTCATCCCTCGCAATGGGTATGTCATTACCTCAAGCTAGGATGTGGATGGTGTTGGGGAAGGATGCTCATTTTATTTTAATTTTCTAAGTTTTAATTCATACTTAGACATGCATGTCTTAATATTTAAGACAAACATATGACTACTGGCAGGATCAACCAGGTATATCTAAAAAATGCATCCCTTCCAAAGGGTTGGGTCTTGGTGCACGTCATGATTTTTTATCTCTAGCTCACTGTGTTCATTAAGTCAAACACTCTGGGTTCAAAAACACATGTTACACTGGTACTCGTTATGCAAGAGTTTGACTTGCTGATGATGAGTTTTTGAATGTTGTGTTGATTTGTCTCATTTTAGGCATTGGGTTGGGTATGACTCATGTGTTTAAGTCGCACTCAACAAGCCCTGCTACCATGGTTTCCACTAATGAGTTTATTACGTGCAATGTGATAAAAAATGGATTCAATAAAAAGAATCTATTGCATAAAATGGAATCAGCCTACTAACTTTGAGATTGGCCTAGAAGCCCAGATATCTGCCAACAACATCATGACACTAGCTTGGATAGACAGGCCAGTTCTCAATTTTATCGGAAATGGTTTGCAACTACTTGAAGCAGCCCCAAAAGACCCAGAACAACATTTTAACTTCTACATTGGCACAGGCATCAAGAGGCCTAGATATACCCTTCAATATTGAAAATTCAGTTTTGAGTCGCAGAGCACTGGAATCAACTCAAAGAAGCCCACAGAACATATGTACATCTTGCAGTATATATGCATGGCCTGAATTTCCCAACTCTGGTCCTTAAAAATATCAATTGAGCCTCCAAATGCATATTTGGCTTTTAGAATCTGCAGGTTAGCCTCTAAGAATGGGATAACAGCTTGCAACTGTAAATCTGGCACTTAAAATATGGATGTTGGTCTTTAAGAATGTGAAACGAGAATGTAATTATGATGCTGGAATGCTAAAACGCAAATGGTAGCCTGTGCCATCAGTTATGCTGAGGGCAGACTGCACCTGCACTTTTGTGCTGACAAATCCTGAGGTTGTCCTGCACTTGTTGTTTCTATCTGCACAAGACAGGCTATACATGCTATTCCATCCTGTAAAAGTTTGACACTAACCTTCAAATATCAATTCCAGTCCGTGAAATTGCAAAACTACAGTGTGCAAATATTGCAGTTAATGAGGCCATCCTTCTTTAATAAAACGGCTCTTTAAGCAATGAAACTACCATTCTTTCTCTTCAGCAATTAAATACCCACATCAGTGCCCCTTGGTTCTGTAATATTACACTACTGTCAACTGTGTCCCTCTAAGTTTACAGTGGTTGATTTTGTGAGAAACTTGTGCTTAGTTTTAGCTTTTAGGTGCCTTTCTTTTGCCTTTCTAAAGATAAATACCTTTTCTATTAACCATCATGCCTAATTTATTTATCTTCAGGGCCTGTTTTATGGTTATCTTCATGCTGTCCACATTATCCTTCTTGCCGTAGTGGAAAAAAAACACAGACAAAAAAGCAAAGTCCCTTCTAAAATTAAAAGCCTTATAGTGTTAATTTCTCCTGCCAAGCATGCAATTAATGGACAATAACTACTCACGCTAATAAGTCACTAATGGAAAAATTACCATCTATATATTTAATCCTAACCTCATGCTAACAATGTGAATGTTAAGTAGTACATACTTTTGCTGGAAAATGTAAACCTTTTAAATATTGTTGTTGTTATAGTTGCAACTTGCTACTAGTCCTTTTTCTTTAGGTGCAGTTTCATCCTTGTCAGGTCAGTGTTCTCAATTCTGAGAAACAAAATAATCATGTCCACAAAGGTTCTAACTTCTTACTAACACTCATATTTGAAATAGAACAAAAAAGTGGCACCACAAGGTATTAGAGTAGAAGTGTGTCTGGACTTAAGATGATGCCAGTCGGAAAAGAAATCTTTCCTATCTATATCAAGTTTCCTATCAATTTTCTGTTGGAAATTATTCCTAATTATTTTAATTCTGGAAATGAGACATTATTATGATCACTCAGTTACCAAATCCGACCTATGGGGCTCTCTTGCTTCTCAAAAACACGTAACAACTACAGTGATAATAGTTTTGTCTAATTTCTAGTTCATATTTTTTTTGAAATATATTGACATCCCTTTCTATAATATGCTCTTTGTATCTTAAACAATTTTAAGCAAGGGCCTGCAAGGCCCCCAACTTTAAACAAGATCCTATCTGAAACAAATCCCTTTGAAGCACACAATTGATCAGAATCATGAAAACACTGTCAAACCCCCTTTCTGAAGAAATGATGAGAAAGAGAGAATAAATATACAGGTACAAACCCTTGCAGTCTCTCAGGAAACTTGCAAGGAAGCAATATGTACTTGTTTGAAGAAACATAAACTGACCTACCATAAAATGCCAATGAAATGTGCGGGGAAAAATACACCCTGAGGCCATATTTAAGCTAATTGCGTACCAGTGCTCCATTGCAATAGAGATCTGTAAGCCCAATGGCAGGGCGTTATCCTCTTTAGCCCATTGAAAATGTCATCACAATCCCAGAACAATGGTTGTGTACAAGAACAACCAACCTTTGACAGAACAAGAAAAAGTAAACAACCACAATGTAGTAGATGCATAGTAGCAACGAGGCCTTCCACAAAAATGCTGCCAATATCAAGTAGGCTATGAAACTAGCCTAAACTCCCCTTCTACATACATGCTGCCAAAACAACTTTGAAACCCTTCTATCATCCTCAATCAAACTGTAAAAAGGTATGGCTTCAAATGACACCAATAAAAACACTCTCCATGGAGCTCTTGATTGATGCCATCACTTTTGCAAACTGCAAAAGCAACTCATCACAATACCTCCACCAAAGGTGCAAAATTATGCTACACAAAACCTCCACGTGCAACACCTGTAAACACATGACCTGCCATGGAGTCCTCTGCAGTATTTTCCCCAAATGAACAAAGAATAAGTCCAAAAAATGTATTGTTTGTAATCTTGTACTTAATATTTTATGTACATCATTGTAAAGGTGGCTTGGTCAAAGATCACAAATCTAACAATCCACCTGCTCCACTGAACTCTTGAATTACCTCCACCTATTGCAGCTCTAGACTCTTATATATAGCTAATGGAATGTAGAGTGTACATCACGTCATGCACAATTTGACAATCTTCTTTTGATACAACTTTCATTCTTCTATCTTTATGTGAGTATTTGCCATAATTACGAAGTTTGGCTGAACTGGGCCAAATAATTTAAAATTTGGAAAAGAATCATACAATCGAATTATTTGGTGCAATTTACTTTGGATGGTGTGTGTAATCAATGTAAAAATTTGGCGGTAGGGAGATAAATATTGTGAATTCTCATGGAAAGATTTTGAGTTGAGTGTATAGTTCATAAAGACAAAAGGCATCGTTATTGTTGACAATTGATGAGCTCTTTTGTGATGGAAAAATTCAGCTTCTGTGTCTCCTGCTTCTAGCTTAGTAGCTTGTGATGTATCAGGTAGTTGATGTTTCTAGATGTCCTAATCATTAATTCTAAGTTTTTTCAAATTTCTTCTTGGTTGCTGGAACCACAACCGTCACATGCTCTTTGCTGCTAGATATTGACACCATTGGTTGTCTTCCTCACTATGTTCTAAAGATTCGACAATCACATTCTTTTTCAAATGTCATCTTTGAATCAGGGTTTGCTTCCTTTTTCCCAAGGAAAACACTTCACGGGAAGTGCTTCTGAGTACTTCCTTATGAGCTATAGATGGTAAATGGGGTAAACCATCGGCCCTGATTATGGATCCTAATGACGGGGGATCAAGAGAGTCGAACTCATGACCTGCTCAACTTTGGGGGAGAGATCTCACTTCTGGCTTATGACCACTTGAGCTAACTGATGAGGTTATTCAAGGTTTTCTTGTGTAGGATATCTCTACTTTATTTGGGATTGCCTTGTATTGGTTTTACCTCTTTTAATTTTTCATTTTACTGTCATTCTTTTGTGGGTCTAGTACCATTATCCTCTCATGTACTACTGGCCTGTGCAAAATTTTTGATCTCCAAATTTTAATTTTTTTAAATTTAATATTTTCATTGGTTTTTGTAATGGACTATAAAACTATTTCATTCTCTTCAGAACCTTGAAACTTTGGTTCTAGGATTCTATTTCCTTTAATAAGAGACTCCAACAACGATGTAGAAAACATTAATGTTTCCTCAATTTTGCAGTGGCTGCATTGGCTGTAGTCACCTCAAGGAGGGACAGAGGATTCTCAAAAGGCTTTTTCAGAATTTACCAGGGGGGGTGAAAGTGGGCATGATTTTGATCCCTTTATGGTGGCCTTGAATGAGGCAAGGAATTAGGATTAGCCATTAAGACCTGAATTTTGAAAAATTTATATAATGTTTTAGTTTGATGAGATGTATAGTGTCGAATTATTCAATACCAGTTTTTATGCATTCCCTTTGTTTTTCCCCATATCATATCAAATTTGGTAACTATGGTATTTGCATCACTGGTTACCCTTGTTCATATCAGTTAGTCATAGCCTAACAATTTGGGCTTTTTGGAATCCAACAGATTTGGCCACCTCAAAGTTTCCCCTACTAAGAATTCTTCTCAAACTCTCCTTTACAATAAGAGGGAACTTGGGAAGCTCTCTTCACTTATAATTTCCAACTTAGGAAAAAGATTGCATAGTTGATGCTGGATAATGGTAGCCAAAAGAACTTGTATCGCTTGTGATCTTATCACTAGGTTGTTGTGATCTACTTCTTAGCATGACCTACTAGCGGGATCATAAGGTAGTATATGATGCCTTCCAGGAGACCTATTGATTTCCCTAAGATTGTAAATCTCACAAACTTATGTCATCGTCTCTCAATTCCTTGTGACATGGAGGCATGGACCTCAACTTAATCAATCTCCATAAGTTTAGGACTCTTATTTTGATTTAATGTTCACACCCTTCCCAACTTATGATAACCTACTCCATGGATTTCACACTTCAATAGGGAGTTACACTTTTAAGAATCTAGTCAAAACTTCGATTACTCATTTTCCATTAGGAATTGCTTCACTCAACTCAATGATGAAGCAATTTGAGTTACACCCCTCTAAGAACAAACTTGTTCGTGAATCCCCGCAACCCAAGGATATGGTGGTCAACTCTTTTTTACACATGGTTCAACAACCCATAGTTAGGTTGATTCTCCAATGAGGACATTCACATTATTACTTTGTAGAGGAACATGTTTTGTGTTTGTGGCATGCACTTTCACTTTAGAGTATGCTCCTTTTGACCTTGTCCCAACATCCACATAGGTCAATCAATCTGACACACACTGCCCCAAATATAAAATATATGAAAACTACCAAAATGCCTGAATATCAAAATTAGAGGAGACATAACAAGATGAACATCAAAATTTTTTGTACAATTTATTTTGTGGATTGTTGGGAATTGAATGCACTTGAAATGTGTCAGAAAGTTGTTCCATTCCTTTGGAAGCTTTTTGTCCACAAATTAATCTATAAACTCCTTGATATGATGCCACTAGTGAGATGATGGTGAAAAATGAATCAAATGAACATTTGTGTGACTTAAATAAGTGAGAATCAAGGTTTGGGAGGACTTCACCACCTTTTTTGATATAGGAATAAAAAGAGACCTGGAATAAATTTTTTATTAGTTATTTTTATATGCTTGTAGGTGTCATTTGGAAGAGGGAGAGTTTAGAATTACTCACGGTATTGTGGTAATCTTGGGACTTCTTATTACTTGGGAACGTCACTCTTAAGTACTAGGGGTGTCTTACTTTAGTAAAGGATATCGCCACTTATGTTGCTTGTCATCCATTATGTACCGAGGATGATAGGAAAATCCCAAAGATACTAACATGCTTGGAGGATGGGGGACAAAGCATTGGTCTCTTTTCTAACATTCTACCCACATTTACCCAACCCTTCACCTATTTCCACCTACCACAATTTTGTACACATACAACTAATGGAATGTAGAGTGCACAACAAGCAATCTTTTTTTCGTAATTGCATTCTTTTGTGAATATTTGCATTGCTAGGTACCTATTTAGGTTCCAAGTTAGGTGCCTATCTCAACCCTTCACAAGAAATCTCATTGATTTGCTTGATGACCTGCATGCATTGATTTGCTTGATGACCTGCATGCATTCCTCTACATGTTGTCAAACCCTATTTGGGTTTTGGGTAGGAACTTCCTAGGGTGAAAGGGATTTGAGAATCTCTACCCTTCCCTCTTGTTGCATCTACAACAGTTAATTTCAAAGTCATTTCTTTCCTATTTAATTTGTTTTGGAAACTATGTTTGTATTCTTATGTCTAAGTTGAAAATTCTTTCCATGGGATAGCTCTAGTGTTTGAGTGCTTTGAGCTTCATGTAGGAGTTCTCAGGGTTCTTTCCCAGGGCTGGCTGCCCCTTTTGTGTGCCTCTCTCGACATCCCTAGTGGGTTAGTCTAGGTTTACATTCGATACCATCTGCAAATTGTAGGGAAGTGTCTGGGTTTTCCCCACCTGGTTTTCCCTAGAAAAGAAGTTGAAATTTTTCTCCACATTGTGAACTTTATGTCGTTAAATATTTATGTAAAAAGAATATATTTGTTAAAGTGAAAATATTAGACGCATAGATATATATTTCTTTGTTGCCTAATTTTTAGAAGGTGCTTCTTTTGAAATTGTCCATGTGTGCAAAATCCTGGGGGGTTTGCTGTGAGGTTTTCTTTAGGAAAATGTTGAATACTCTCTCCGAACTATGAATTTTATGCCTTCAAATATCTGTGTAAAAGGCATATATTCATAAAAGTGTGCATATGACACAGATAGACATATTTCCTTGGTGCCAAATTCTTTGAAGGTGCTTGTTTTGAAGTTTTCCATGTGTGTGTGTTGATTTCTCTAACCGTAGATGTTGGCTAATCATTGACTCGACAGATTCCTTTTTGATTAAATAATTATTGCTGCAGATCTACTGAATAAAAAACATTGTTGAGATTTTAACACAAATAAAATAAGCAATGGAAGCAAATCACATCAATCTCATACACATGCACACATAGATCTCTGCCTTTCAAATCTATTGTTTTATCAATTAATCTTCAGCATACAAGGGCTCCCTTACTGGTATAATGGCCCATTGAGGAAAAATACAAATAAAACAAAACTTTGGGAAATTCCAGCTGATCAAACCCTCCAAAACTCATCATTTGATCTTTCTGGCTAATCTAGATCCTTCTCCCTTGCTATCCCTTGCACTCCTCCTCGGACTCCGCACACTTGGATGAATGTCCTCCAGCCAATCATTGAGATCCTCACTACCTCATTGTCTTGTGCTCACTAATGTGTCTTCTCTTTTAGCCTAGCATTCCTTTTATAAGTTTGAGTTATTGATTGAATCCAAAACTCTGATCTCCAAGGTGATTCATTGTTGAGATTAGATCTCAACATCATTTGAGATCAATGGTTGAGATTCATTTAATTCATTAATGCAAATAGCCTCTGCATTTCATTAGGTTAACTCACTTTTTCTTATAAAAGCCAATTACTTTAATAATTCTATTAATTAAAGTAATTTTCAAGGTTAAGAGTCTTTTGGACTATTGCCACATGTTTACACACTTAGACCTGTGTGGAAGTACCTATCCAATGCCTTGGGATACATGTTGTAGATTAGTTTTCCTATGAGGGTGTAGCAACGATGAAAGAAGTGCATCGATTTTAGGCATCTTGTGGTTGTTGTATGCAAGCATGCTTGTTTAGTGTTTCCCAAACTTAGATAGAGCCATATTTAGTATGCTTTTATAGTTTGACTTAGATGCTCACTTTTCTTAATTTAGGTGTTTTTCTTAGTTCTATTTTATGCACAGATTTATCTTTAAGAAAAGTGCACAGTAGAGAAGGGTTCAATATTTTGAGTAGGGGACACACTTCTAGGTAGGAGGTACTCTATTCTAGGAAGCTTTTTCCATGTAGGTTAGGTTCTTTATCCAAGAATTCCAAGAGTGGCGCTATTGTAGCAATAACAAATTCGTTTATTTTGAGTTATTCATTAGTGAATTGATATTATATTGTTTATTCCATGCAATACCTCAATAATATATGATCAAATTACAATCAATCTTGTCATAATATTTTGACTTACCCTCTTTTAGAGGGAAACTAAAATGTGTGTTAATCTTACACGTCACAATTGTATCATGCAGAGTTTACCTGGCATGAGTTTTGTGGATCTATGAAGCCAGATACCTATTGGAATTCAAGAGGCAACAATACTATAAAGTGGGAAAGAGGTTTCACAGTTAACCTACCTTTTGAGATTATGCTTGGAGTCAGTTTGTAGGCAAGATGTTGGATACTCCAACTTCCTTTTTATGACTAAATGCAAGATTGAATCGTTCGACATATTCCTCGCTCAATTGTCATTAAGTGATGGGTTTTCTCAGAAGTGCTTCACATCTATAAACTTTACTAGAGCTGTTATTGAGTCTTGGGATGTGGTTATTCTTTCAAATCACACATGTATAAGAAGAAGAGCAATAATATGCCCGACTAATTTCAAGTTATCTTCCTATGAATAGGGTGTTCCCTTCCATAAACCCGATGACTCGCTCTGCTTCTTTATAGTGAACAAATTTGGGACTTTTCATGAACATTGAAACAATTCCAACCCCATAAATTTCAGTTTATTATTTAAAGTTATACCCACTAAATTAGAACCCGCACAAGGATAATTCCCTTCCTGTTTCAAAAGAACCTACAATCAACTTATACCATGCTATTTAATATTTTATGTATTTCTTCGCATCCTTGGCCTGTGACATAAAGATGCAACATGCTACCTTGCATTTTCTATACTAACACTCCTAAACAATAATAAAGTATGCCCAAATCTGTCATTTCAAATGATCTATGTAGCTCACCTTTTGGTTGTTGTATGCAAGCATGCTTGTCTAGTGTTTCCCAAACTTATATAGAGCCATATTTAGTATACTTTTACAGTTTGACTTAGATGCTCATTTTTCTTAATTTAGGTGTTTTTCTTAGTACTATTTTATGCACAGATTTATCTTTAAGAAAAGTGAATAGTAGAGAAGGGTTCTATATTTTGAGCAGGGGACATTCTTCTAGGTAGGAGGTTACTCTATTTTAGGGAGATTCTATCATGCATGTTAGGTGCTTTATCCTAGATATAGTTCCAAGTCCCTGCTTCCTTGACAAAGTCCCTACCAGACAAGACACTGGTGGACAGAGTTCCAAGTCCCTAAATTTTCCAAAAACCCACCTGAGCCTAGCTATCTAGCCTAAAATCATTTACATTCCAGTCATCTCTTGGCTATGATTTTATAGAGAGAGCCCTCTCTGGTTTGGTAGGGCTAGCTACCAAACTAAAAGCTTGGTCTATGGTTACCTCCGTCGATCACCTCATCAGCCTGGGACATTGTGGAGGATAACAGAGGGCATGACAAATAGGGAGTGCCAAGGTGTTCTAGTGAATGTAAGGTTCCCAAGTCATGGACAAATGTAATGCTAGTTGTGAGGTCATGACTGCTAAGGTGTGTTACGGAATGCCAGGGAATGCTAACATGTTCCAGATAGTACGAAGACATTTCAAACAAGTTCAGATGTGTCAAGTTCTAAGGCATGCCAATATGTAAAAGGATTCTAAGTCCCTGCCTCCTCTTCTTCCATATGCTATCAACTTATAACATTTCCTTTGCAATATTTGGTGTATTTGCTAGTTATAGTTCATTTATAGGTTATAAATGTCTTGAGAGTTTTACTTCTAATTGAGTATTCAACTAAACATATTGATTCTCTTATACATAAATTTTTTCCCTCCACCCACTTTTCATAACTTCAATAACCATTAGGTAAGGTCCTGCAGCTTCGATGTTGCTTTGCTTGTTTAGTAAAATATTGCCGAGGCTTTAATTTATTGAAAGTTGTAGAATTTAAAATTTATGAAGTTTCAAGGTCTAATTTTTAAATGTATAATTCTTTAAAGGGTGCTAGCTCAATGGAAGAGCACCTACTTTACAAGCAGGAGGTTGGTGGTTCAATTCCATCGTGCCCTGACATCCATATGGAATGACGACGATCAATTTTTTGTGACGGAGGCTCTTTTGACCATCACCAATGAGATTTGGTGACATTTTTTGACCCTCACCAAAAATATGAAATGGTGATGGTCAACGAACGCCACCATATATACACATCAATAGTGACGACCCTCAAAGGTCCATAACCATAAATCATTGTTGTTGATATGAAATGGTGACGGTCGTTGTCCGTCATTATAGTCATTATTCGTGACGGACCTTGAATGTCACCACAACACCTATACTTCTAGTAATGTGACTTTTGGTGACGGTCAACGAACATCACCATATATATGCACCAATAGTGACGACCATTAAATATCCATAAAAATAAATCATTGTTTTTCATATGAAATGGTGACGGTCACTATCCGTCATTATAATCAATATTCGTGATGGACCTTGAATGTCACCATAACACCTATACTTTTGGCAACGCCACCTTCAGTGACATTCAGCTTTTGGTGACCGAGGTTATGGTCCGTCACCATTGCTCATATGCAATGATGACGGTTGCTATCCATCATTATAAACCATTATTAGTGACGAACTTTGAATGTCACTACAACACCTATAATTTTAGTGACGCCACCTTTGGTGACGTTCAGTTTTGGTGACAGAGGCTATGGTCTGCCACCATTGCTCATATGAAATGGTGACAGTCGCTATCCATCATTATAAATTATTATTGGTGATGGACTTTGTATGTCACTGCAACACCTATACTTTTGGCGATGTCACCTTTGGTGACGTTCAGTTATTGGTGACGAATTCTCTTTTGACCGTCACCAATGAGCTTATGGTGACATTTTTTGCCCCTCACCAATGTCCTTTTTTCTTGTAGTGGAAGGAAGCCATATATGGAGCAATGCAGGTAAGAAGTTAAACAAAAAGTGTTAGTAACACTGTTAATGGCTTAGGAACTTCTTTTATAATGCAGGAGGTGAAAAGGAAGGGTGTGTTACCCTATTTTTGTGAATTCTCTGCTTTATACATCCACTCTTGATGTCTTTTTTAATTTTAAGATGGTTTTTGTTCGAGACTTTTGATCAAAATGGGCAGGAAAGTTTGTATATCTTCGAGAAGGTGGTTAAAGTGAATAATGTTTCTCATTAAATTAAGCTAGTCATAGATCAAGTCAAGGATAAAATTTCAATGACCTGAACCAATTCCATGTATGAAAAGAGTTCTTGAGTGCTCCATCACCTAGTACATTTAATAATTTAACCATATGAGAAAATTAAAAATAATAGTATGATCTGATTTGGATCATTATATTTCTTATCATCCTTCTCGATGCATTTGAAGTGGAAAAGGTGGAGGAATCAGCTCACGGGACCGTTTTTACCGGCAGGACCCAAGTTGGCGAAACGGGGTCTGAAACCTTGCGGGATCATTTTGAGGCATCAAACAACGTTTTTTGGGGGTAAAAATGTATTTCTAAAGCCCAACACCTTTTCATGTAATTCTACACACACAGAGATTTCCAACGACACAAGAATTGTGTCAATCGGGGTCCAAATGCAAAAGTTATGCCACTCAGAAGTTCACCTTCTTGTTTTCACACCTATAGTTCGGGAGGATGCCGCGCCAGCCCCCATTATTCATGGAAAAGGGGATAGCCACTTCTTTGTGATGTAAAAGACTCTAGAAGAGTCTATTTTGTAACTCTAGTTAAGAGTTGATGTAGTCAAACTTAACCACTAGTAGGCTATCGGGCTGTGTTATAACCGGGCCATTAGGAGGAAGAGGCATTCCATTCTTTCAAGAGAATTTTGTTCCATAGTTGAGCAAAGATAGACAAGAGAGATAGGAGGTAGAGAACACCGAGAGGATTTGTGGATTATAGCAGCCCATGGGCTACATACATTACTTCTTTGTATCTACAACCATATTTCGAGATAGAGATAGAGAGCCAGCCAGCCTCACCTTCCAGCTAGGTTTTCTTCTGAAAGGGTTTCCTAGAGAGCATATCTTGTGTATTATGTGTGTGTGAGCTTATTTTTTCATTCTCTACTTTTCTGCTTGATTTAATTTTACATGCATTCACTAATTACAGTTAATTTTACAGATCTAGAAGTTAAATAAAACTGTAATAGTGTAGAAACTCATATTTTTAATATAATATTATCAGATTTGTTGTGACGAACTGTCCAATGGAATATCCATGGAAGTTTACAGATTATAGTAGGATATGAAAATGTTTGGTTGCTTCTTTTGTGTGGGTCAGAGAGTGTGTGCATGGTGTGCTAAGGATATCTTTGTTTCTCATTGGTTGTAGCAGACCGTGAATACTTCAGAGATCAAATATAAGTTGTGAACCTGAATTTTGTGTAGGGATTGAATATTTGTTTTTGAATGGAATGTGTGGATAATTGATTTATCCTTCAAATAAGTGTATTATTGGAAGATAGAGATTTATTCATTGAATACATCATTTGTATTTGTAGTTGTGATTCAGTCCAGAATTTTGTTGTAGCTCCAAACTATTTATGCATTTAGGTTATGGCCTCAATCTAAGTGCATGTTGATCTTTATATTGTAGGAGTGGTGGCTCCAAGTGGGTGGTATGCTTTATATTGGAGGTTGGCTAAAGAATGGAAATGAGAGTATTTTTAATCAATAGACAAAAATAAGCAACAGACAATTTGGTGGTTTTTTACCTTAGGGGTTTTCCACCTAAAAATATTGGTATCTTCTTGTGATGTTATTTATGGTTTATGTGTGCATGATTATCTCCTTGTTATATTGAATTTTGAATTCTAAGAAGTTGTTGTTTGCAGAACGACTTGTAATATTTGCGGAATACCGATTCCCCCCCCCCCCCCCCTCTCAATATTGCTAGTTTCTAACAGGAATACTAGCATAAGAAAACATAAAATTCTTCGGGACTTGATTATTGTTGTTAGGATGATCACCAAGTCTCTATTGTTTAAAGAAACTTCATTTACTCCTATGGTGAGAAAATTTGCACTCTAGTTGATTTTTTTTTATGAAATCTCTCTTTTTTATGTTTTTAGGTAGTTAAATGGAGAGGCAGACAAATTGGCTAACCTCGGGGTGGAGCTTGAAAGTGGAATCATCGAAATTAATGCAAATGACAAGGGATTTTCCCTCATTCCATGACTGAATGTGAATGAACTTGGATTTAAGGGATATGAAAGATGGTAGCCACTTGAAATTTTGGTTAAGGGAATTTAATCTTCACACTCACAAAGGAGTTGTCATGATAAACAAGGAGAGACCACTTGGAGGCCTTAATAAAATTAGACTAGTACGTGGAAATCCCTCATATTCAACACTATTCTACAAGCTTACTAAGACTAGGATAATGGACAGTTGGATTACATTGATCCTCGGAGTTATGGGATCCCAGCTAGGCATATTAATGGTGCAAGGAAGATCACAATTCCTCTCATTGGTATTCGTAAATTATCTGAAAGGAATGTTCATTTGATGCCTCGTGAAGGAAAAGTATACAACATATTCAGAGATTAGTGGATATTTAGTCTTAATGGATACAAAAGAACACATATTCAAAAGAAATGATGAGGAATACCTATTTAAGAAGGCTTTACTAGGTTTTTGGTCATCTTCCTTCCATTTATCCTGGAGTTCATACCGCATCTATGCACATCTAGTACGTCTGGTGATGGCATTGGAAGAGGGTAAATAATTGGAGCCCGAGTTGGTTCGCCAGAGGAAAATGATGGAGCTTTTGTTCAAACTATTGATGGGAAGGATAGACCTTCTCTCCAAAAGGATGGACATTATGGAGAGTGAAAGAGAGGTGAGAGCTAGCTTGGGGGAGGAAAAATTCAAAAGGCTTGAAGAGAAGGTGGAAATAAAATTTGCAAATTTGGAGTCTAAGATAATGTTTAGTAACCAAAAGGTCTCAATCTTTGACCTCTTTTCATATGTTCAAGAATATGTGTTCGGAAATACAAAACCTGGTATCGAGGATCAACAAGAGTACTCTGGCAGTAGTGTATTAGGTGCAAGAATCACAAAAGGACATGTGGTCATTTGAAATGGAACTAATGAAGCCATGGCTTCAAAGGTTGTTTAATTGCTCTATTATCTATGTATTGCAAGCACGTCTTGTTTCTGGTTCAATTTTTTAGAATATATGGAAGGTATCAATGCATAATTATAGTCCAAAGGGCAAGTAGAGGAAAAAATATTGCTTTTGATTAATGAGAATGTTGAAGCAGCAGAGATCATAGAAGAAAGTTTTGTAATTACATATGTAAATGCTATTGTCCATGCAATCAAGTTTTTATAATAGTCATCTAATCGTTTCGTTAAAAAAAAATCATAATCCCACCAAAAATTGTAACAACGACAAAAGATATGCAAACATCAAATAGTTAAACCAACCCTTATAAAATTTATATCCATTAATAACTTCTTTAACTAATTAAAATTTTAAATGATATAAATTTTTTTATTTTCATTTTTTTTTAATATTCAAAAATTTTGATTTTATAAAATGTATTTTTCCTATACATCAAATTGATAACCTCTTTATCAAACAAAAAAATAAAACAAAAGATGACAAATTATATTTTTAACCGACAATTAAATTCCCCAATAACATAATATGTGTGGAGTAGGCTCTTCGAGCTCTAGATCTTGTCATGATTCCATTTCATTTCATAGTCTATGTAGAATAATTTCTTCTCATTGCATTTGTGACCCTTGTTGTACTTGTTGTCATAGTTAAAACATAGTGCCTTTTCTCTTCTTTCATTCATTTGTTGATGAGTCACCCTTGTCAATTTTGGAGATGGAACATGGTTTTATGTATAGCTATTAGTGACCAAAGTAATGCACCTCATGTTAGATGTCTTCCTTTAAATTTCCTATAAATAGGTCTAAAAAATTATCCTTTGAAATGTTCTTTAACCTAAGACTCAACATTTGGAATTGTTGAATGTCCTATGTAACTAGACCTTTTTCTTGAAGATTTACCAATTGACTAAAGAATTTATTCCTCCTAATATCCCCATAATTTTCTTTAAATTCCTCTATAAAAATGGACCAATTTATGTCAATGTAGTTCTAAAAATATGGATGCAATATTTACCTATGGTAACATTGCCACATGGTGTAAATCAAAGTATTGCTCCATCTAGATTATCTATGCTATAGGATCGTTACCATTAAACTTCCTCATATTAGTAATTGAAATGTAGTAGTTCCTCATTCTTGATTTCAAGCTCTGATTCTTTGGATCTTTGATTGAAAATTCATGATTATGGTTATGTGACTCAATATTTGTGCTCTCCAATTATTATAAAATACCCCCACATATGTGATTGATTCTTAACACTGTGATTCTCCTTATGTGTGATGACTTTTTTACATCTCCATATTCTTTTTAGGGAGATCCTTTAGAATGGGTCATAATTATTTTATGGATTTTTGTATTCCCTTATTTCCATTCATCTTATTTCCGTTTATTCCTTATTATTTTCCATTTCATCCATCATTTCTCCTTTGAGGATTTCTTGAAAACCTAATAAATCTACTTTTTCCCACATACAACCATATGTTTCATTAACTTTATTCTCTAATTGCGAGAACCTAAATTCTAATTCTTCACTTTATTCATAAGTCATATATGAGCCTTTGGGACGTTTAAATTGTGTAGTAGCCTTCTTTGAAGGAATGTTGGAAAATTATAATTTTACTCCTATTTATCACAACTTTCAATCACCAAAAAAATTGCATCTTATAATCAATAGTTATGTCACTTGTAAGTTATGTGCCTTTAAAGCCTTAATTTGGAGAATATCCAGATGGGTGAACTTTTTCTTGATATATCTCCATAATTTGAGCCCTTTTGGATATGAAGCATTGGTTTGTAATATCGTGGCATTTCTTCCTTGCAATTCCATGGGTTTGACCAGAAATTGATGTGCCAAGTGAATGTTATGGTAACTTTTCCAAAACTTACTGATTTTTTGTCTCCTCATGAAAAAACTTGCATAGCATGTTATATGTCTACCTATTCAAATATAATTATAAATTTCTTTTATCAAATATACATCTATATGTCTGATAATATGTATGTATATTTCATTGTATAAAAAATCATAGAACATAAGTTATAGAAAAAATACCATATTGATCTATTTGAAATCAATTTTAGGATCCCTCACAAACCCTAACTTCCACATAGTATATCTCGGAAGGTATAGGGAACCAAAATATAAAATTTTAACTAGTTGTTTCCCAAGATATTTCCTCAATATGATATGAATCTTGTTCTCCAAAATGTCCCAAGAAAGATGTTATGGCGATAATTCTAAACTGGCCTATTTCAAAATGACTTTAGTAGCATCGAGGAATGTGAACTTCCTCATAGCATATCTATGAAAGTATAGAGATAAAATACAAAAAAGAATTGAATTGTACTTTCCATACAATATCACCTCAATATATTCAAATTTTTCCATTTGAAACATCCTAGAAAAAAGTTATAGTGAAAATGCCAAACTAACATGTTTGGAATTTATTTTAGGAGTATTCGACAATCCTAACTTCCTTGGAGAAAATATATGAAATTATAGTTAAATAAGATATATAATTTTAGCTATATATTCGTTAACATTTATCCTCAATATGGTCCAAATTTCAATGTCAATAATCTCCCATAAAAAAATTATAGCAAAAATTCCAGAAAAACTATTTGAAGCATTAAAATGTTAGGTTCATATACTCTTGTACCAAATGTTATGAACCTTGGGCCTTAAAAGTGGTAAGAAACAAATAATTACATTCATATTCAAAGGGGAAACCTCATTTTACAAATAATACAATATAAGACAATATTTTATGATCATAACAATAAGTTTCTTTAGTAGATATATAGGAGATAATGGGTGCAATTATAATAAAATGGGACCACAAAATATTATATCCTACATAACAATATAATAATAGAAATATAATAAATCAATATATCAGCAGTAATAATGGGGTTTAGGGTTAAAATGGGGTGTATATATGGCTTAACATCAAATAAAACCCTTCTCCAACGACTACTACAACTACTTTTTCACTTCACTTATTTCCAAAATGGACTATCTATACAACCTAATATTTGAAAATGGTGAATGCATCAAAAATTGCATCTCACGCACCACTTCCCTCTTTGGTGGTATCGATTTATTCTCCTAGAACACTCCCTTAATTGTTGTAGAAACCCTTCGAGTTGTTGTTTCTATTTTTTAGTACACCTTTATGATATCCCTTTCACTTACCCTAACTTTTGTAATGTGATTGTAATGCTAGTGGGTGTAGAAGCCAAGGCTATCTAACACAATCTATATTTAAAATATGTAAATTTCATTGGTGATTGAAGGATAGGTTGAACTTTTGGATCCTAATGTCTCGGAAAGCTTTCTTCCATGCTTGAAAGGCCATGAAACCAGCCCTACATGTAATCACTAAAGTTAATGAATCGTTTAATGGAAGACTTGGTCGAGCCATCTTATTGACAGTTAATTATGTGATGTGATTGGAGGTGAGCTACTTGCTAACAGAAAAATGATTAAATGTGATTGGATGCAGTGGAGGGAGAATGGTTCCCATTCCCCTAGTGTTTGGAGGAGGCATTCCTGTGGCCTCTTAGACATATGCCATGACACTCATAAGAGACTTAGGGGAACAAAATTGAAGAGAACATGCTCTCTCTCTCTCTCTCTCTCTCTCTCTCTCTCTCTCTCTCTCTCAGGAAAAATTGGATAGTTTTGGTGTTCAAATGGTATTACGATTGTGTTTTTCATTACTGAAGTCAGTGGACATGGTTGGGGATTGGTAGCAAAAGAGAGAGTCATGTATGAGCTATTTATAGTGACCTATGCAATAGCTAAACCCTTGTGAATTTGGGTAAAGTCCTTGTAAACTGTGTGAGGCCACTGCATTATGTTGTCTAAGCTGTGTGGTCAATGGGAGGCTCATTGGAATACTCAATCACAGTGGTTCTTATTGTATATCCAATAAACCACCTAGAGATGGAATTATAGATCACTATGATGCTTTCTTAGTAGTTAATAAACCACCTAGATAGTGGAAGTTAGACCCATGTGATGCTTTCTATGAAAATATAGCTTATACAAAACCTAGACAATGTATTCCAACTCCTAAAATTGATAAACACCCCATCCGATCCTTGGGTGAATCCATGTGAATGAGAGGAGAGAATGAGTCAATTTGGTTCTTACTACTAAGAATGGATGATAAACCACCTCGGTGTTTGTTGTAGGTACAACTGATACACAACCTCGTTGGTTCTTGTTAGAGAGAAGTTGATAAACCACCTGGACAATGCGATCCATTCTCTAAGTGTTTAACTAAGCCTTTGGTGTGAATTCCTTGAGTGGGAATTCCTTAGACATTGTTTCCAGCTTGGAGGTGATCAGCTGCAAGAAAGCTATTGTGTAGCTAGCCTATGATTGGGTGGAGAGTGGAAGTCCCTCCTTTAGTTGCTAGCCGGTTTGATTTATACATATAATTATATTACATGTGCATATTTGAATCATCAACCATGATGTTAGATATTATGTTTATGAAAGATATGAGATTTAGTATGTCTATGATTTTAATGAATGTCTAGATTGTATTATTTAGTATTATTTCCATGATCAATATGAGAAGCTATTTGTTTATACTCTCTTAGTTGGAATTAATGGATTTTGTATATAATAGCTCAACTTGTTCAAATTATTTGCAATGTATGATAGATGGACTGCAACTCCTCTTATATATTTATGTGAATTTGTGTGTTCATGCTCAATTAACTGATAAATCGTATCCATCTAAACAAGATTAACCAAATTGCAAGATCACAAAGGAATCAATGGTGGTTTATTTAATGTATTAGTGATTTGATGAAACAAATAGTTTTTTCAAATTAAAGTGTTTCCTTGATAAAATCCATTTAACAATATATATGGATTAGTTAATAATCACTTTTCATTTAATACGTTAATCAAATTTTTACTCATTGTTTAAGAATTTTTTTTAAGCCTATCAACCTAGGTATTGTGGTACTGGGTAAGGTAATGAATACCAACTGGTAATGTGATACTGGGGAGATTCAGTACCATACCAAGAAGATGTAGTACTTCGGCATGTAATCCCTAGGATCATGGTACTAGAGGGGTGATCCCATAGAATGAGGTATCGAGGGAAGTGACTCTGGGGAATCTTCCACCAATAGAAATGACACCCGAGGAATGTGGGACTTAGAGAAAGTACTAGAAAATTGGCCTAGGGAAGGTAGTACTGAGAACCACACTGCTAGGGAAGATAAAAGTATGTGCCAATATTGGTATGGTGTCATCTCAAGAAATATTCTTAAAGCCAGAAACAAAGGATTTTCTTAGAAAAACACCTTATTAATACTAAGAATTGATCATAATTAATTAAATTAATAATTGTTATTAGTAATAATATTAGGTGATTAGCATGATATGGGTACTAGGAAATTTATTAATAAATAATTTCATAACAACTGTCATTTTGATGGTGGGACCTCGATTTGTTGGAATTATGCCACTTGATCTTTTGGCCATTGGGCCACCAGACCATTGGAAAATTTTAATTTGGTAGTTGTACTAGGATTCTTGATGTCGGTGGGCCAAAAATGTCCATCCATCAACCATTGTCTAAATCACACTACACACACTAGTGAAGTTACCCGATGCTAATAGCTTGGACTGATATGAAGCACATACCATGTGGACCCCATGTGGTGGTGGTGTGGCACCATGTGGGTCAGGCATGGCTATATGCGTTCCACATAGATCCCTCTTAATGAAGTTACCTCTTACTTGGTGGGATAAATTTGTGAAAGGAATAAATTTCTACCTAGGACTCATATTGAGGTATAATGTATATCACCATAAATATCTCTATAAGTTCAACGTGATGGTGGCATTTGTTTTAAAATCTAAATAAATCAAGAAAATAGGTTGTTGTAACCCATATTCATAACAGATATTGAAGATTGGTTCAAAAGAATAGCACTCTCACAACCAAAGATGACTATAAGGGTGGGAGGTGTTACAACCTCTCTAGGGATGTATTTAGCTTTTTGATTCCTACTATATTGGTTTTCTCTTCAAAATGGTAAAATATATTTCTTTCTATAAATGATCAAATTCTTATATTAGTTGGCACTTACTACTCAAATATTGGAATTTCCATTACGTATTATGATGATGAATGATTTTCCATCCTCGATGAGGTGGTACTATATGAATCTTTGCATGAAGATTTCATCTTACATGTATATATAAGGACTCCCAAAAACAATTCCACATACATCAAGTGCAACTATATCTAATTCTTATTCATAAATAATATCAAAACCAATAGAAAATTCTATCCTACATTATTTTGTTACATTAGTTTTTTCATATTTATTTACTTGTCCTAATGAATAAAAGTGAGGATGATCCTAAACCTCTAATCCAAGTCTATTGGCCATATTCACTATCATATTATTAGCCTTTGAACTTAAGTTGAATAAGTCATCGATCTCTGCCTTATCAACCTATATTCTAATCTGGTCATATCATTCTCTTCCTAGTAATGAAGGATAATTAGATTCACCTCCTTGTACACTAACATTTAGAAAATTTAATTGAGAATTTCAGAGCTACTATCCACCGGATTTCTCAAATATGTGGCAATAAGATTTGTTTTCCTTACATCCTTCTAGTCCTTCGGGTTCATCTCTAGATGAAATCTCTAACACTTATCCTTTGTATGATCATCAATTTTGTAGTGATTGAAATTATTTCTAGGATATTTACAGTAATGTGTAGTGGTTATTGTCTTATCATTTTACCCTTTCCACACCTCTTCCCTTCCATGGAAGTTTCCTAGGTTTATTTCTATTCCAAACCACTTGACTTTCCTCTCTTTTTCCTATGTATACCAGTTATCGTCCTTGTACGCAAGCCTCATCCTTTGTTCTTGGTTTGAAAATAATCACCTACTTCTATAGATGGTTTTGTATACCAAAAATATACATAAGGAGTACATATGGTCCCTTTGGAGATATACCTAGCATGATGACCATCTTCATGAATTTGATAGTCTACTTTTGTGCACTTCATCCTTAACTCTTCCTGAAGTAGTTCCATTTGTTCCATTGGTCCTTTACATACATGATAGGGTAGAATGGGGACATCATGAGGGTTATGATGTCCTCATACTTATTTATTGGGGGATCACCCTCTAGCCTAAGTGTCTTCATATAAATTTCCCACTATGTTAGGGAATGGCCCTCTAACTTTAATCTAGCAAATGATATTTTATTTTCCTCATATACATTGTCAATACTAAAGTAAATTACTAGCTACAACAACTACCGATTTAATTTTAAATCATAAATCTCACCTTTATATAGTTTAATTTCCACCTTTTATTCCACGTTGAAGAGGGATTATGACTGATTCATGACACTCAGACTCAGCCACTTCTTTTCTCGTTCTTTCCTTTACTACTTCTCAGGATCTTCCTAATCCCACAATTTCACCTTAATCTAACCTCTAAGTAGTAACCTTGATCATCTTTGATTATCATAGGTTGGTTGTTTAAGGATGCCACAAATAGGTTCATAGTATGTTCTATACCCATGACTTGTGCTTCCAGCTGCACAAATCTCTCCTTTGTCGGACCTTGAAGGTTCTTATGATATATATATATATATTGCACATGGTTATGGTTTTATGACTTCCTACTTAAACTGATTATTGAATCACCTGCAACTCCCCAAAAAAATCCTAAAGAAACCTATTATGTTGTTAGGGATGTTCCATTAGATAGTTCATAACAAAATTCGTGGTATAAATATACTAAAATATGTAGTGTGATGGGTAGTTTTCTTACATATGATATTTGTTAATTACTAGTTTTCTTCTTATGCATGTAACTTATAAAATAAAAAAAAAATAAAAAAAATAAAATACATACACACACTAGTCACAATGAATGCAAGATATGCCCTAGGAAACTCTTATATGAGAAAGTCTAGCTAGAAGTTAAGGCTTCTCTCCTATCTCTTTCTTTGGAATGGAAATAATTCAAGTACAAAGGAGAAGGAACACTCTCTAGAGTTTCTTGAGACTTACAATCTTTTAGGTTTCTACAGAACACCAAATCCACTTTATTATTCTCTCTGAGTCCCACTACTAGTTGTTTTTATTTACAATATAACAAGATACAATGTAAGTGAATGTAATCCCTTTCCTCATAGAGGTCCAATTATAACCTAGTCCAAAAGATAACAAGGGTTGAAGTTTGACTCTTTCAAAACTTAATTAGGGTTACAAATTTAACCATTCTAAAGTCTTCTTCATAGTCCTCATGTGGCTAGACCCTTTGGCGTGAATAACAATGGATGATGTGGCATCCTCTCAAACCATGGTGCTCAATTACAATAGGTAAAATTGGGAGAGACATAACTTTTTTTGTCAAACCCGAATCGACATGATTCTTGCACGGCTAGAAATGTCTTTGAGTGTAGAATAATAAAATGGGATATTACTCTTCAACAAGGGAGTTTTAGTTCTAAAAAATATAATATAAGGTTCAAAATGACCTTAGAAGGAAAAAATCCCAATCCCTTAAATCCGTTTCAACGTATAAAACTTCTCTTGTAAGTTGATTCCTTCACCTTTTCCAATCTAAAAGAATTGAGATAGATGAGAAACAAAATAATGATCTAAAATAGGTAATTTTTTGTCATTAGTGACATAGGGTGGATCTATTGGATAATTTTGTAAATGGTAGCTTGTTTATCCCTTTAATACTCCAAAAGAAGAGATTGGTAGAAGCTTATAAGTTTTTTCTTAATATCTTTGTGGACCCATAACTTGTTTCCATGAAATTCCTTAATTGAGGAAATCCTATTATGATACTGGTATTGAATCATAGGATGATTTGAAAAATTAGTATTGTTTCCCCTCTTTTAACAATTGAGTTCTTAATTTCTATTTCCTTAGAACATCTCTAGTCTATTTTCTTACTCTAGCTATACTTGGAATTGATATTCTTGCTAAGAAATATCTTCAGTTCTTCCCTGAAGAATGAGATACTAAGAACTTTCTTCGATTTTATCCATCACAAATTTTTGTGCTTGAAATATATCACCAAAATCCTCCTTGTTCCATTTTCAAATATTAGTTTTAAGATACTTTAACTATTGATGAAAGAAATGCACTATAGTACCTTGGTACATTAGTGTTTCTCTCCACCACTGCAACATTTCTTGGAAATAAGGATGGTGAATGCAAAAGGATTCATAGTGAAATATTTGGTTTTTACCAGGCTACTTATCCAATCTAGCGATAGGAATATGGGACAATGATATGAGTCCAATCTTGGAAGGATAGGGGTAGTAAGGGTTATAGTTATAAGCATGAATGATACTTAAATAAGAAAATGGTCAAGCTAATAGGTGACCTATTTTGATCCAACCTTCTTATTATTCCATGTATGAATACCATTAGAGGATTCTAGGTTTAGTAATTTAATACTTTGAGTGGTATCTTTGAATTATTCAAAATCCACATCCAATCTCTACAAGCCTCCTCTCTTTTCATGGAGGGCCATGATCATATTTAAGTCTCCACTCAAGATCTACAAATTATGTCCTATCAAATGTTGGACTGCTTGAATGCTTCTTAAGAAAAATGTTCTTTTACAGGCATATTGGTGCCAAAAACATTGTATATATGTCCATGATCAACCAATCCTACACATTAAATTTTTGTAGTGAAATTCCTTGAAGTTGAGTACAAATTTGAGAGAGAAATCTTTGAGGAGTTCTGAAGAAGCGTGATACCTCTTAAGGTCCCCTCAACATCTATTGTTATATATTGGACACCCCTATACATGAGGGTTATAATTGTTATGAACATACATCTGAACATTTTGTCCCATGTGAGATGACTATATTTGGTTACTCTAGAATAATTGTATCTTTGAGAGGCTTGTTCTTACTTTTTCCATTTCAACCTCTTATGTGCAATGAAAAAGTATTCATTAAGTACCAAGGAGGTGGGGTGGAATGAGTCTTTGATCGCTGAAATTCCACCAGAATTTAATGGCATTTTCTCCTAGCTCTTGCAAGAGTTTCTTGTTGTTGGAAACTAGATCACTACTTAGAGGGCAGGGGAGGCTGAATCAATAGTGATGGACTTTATATCAATTTCTTTTTTTATATTATTAATTTGCAACACACATCCACAATATTAGCTTATCAGAACATGAAAGCAGCAGTACACTCAAAGCATAATAACCATGAGAAACATCAACACAAGCATGCACACACAAGAACACAAGTATTTGTGATGGAAACCCTATCGGGAGAAAACCACCCTATTTTTGTTGTACCATTCAATTATTCTATTAATTTGTTGAAAAAATTTACATGGATTAGCTTACAACCATAAGCTGGAAGACTTGGCTTCCTTCACAGTACACTAGAACTTATCAGTTAGGGAATTTGTTTCTCTCACAAATCTAGGGACTACAATTCGCTAAAAGTTAGCATGATCAATGATCGTCGCCCAACTACCATTAGACTGGATGGAGAAATTTGTTCCTTCTACCGAATTTTCCAAATCACTATCTACTTTGAAGCCTCCATGCTTTCACTTTCTCCATGCCAACCACATTTCAGAATATTTCACACTGGGTTCTCAATTCTCTCAACGTGAGCAACCTAACAGCACCATCATTTTGTACATAAAATATGAATCAAAAAATCTGACATGGAGGAGGGGAGTTATTCACTTCTTCTTACACCAAAACACTTCTCTCAAACACACCACAAGCTACCAATTCTCTACAACAAACAACACTTCCATCTGCAACACAAAAACTCTGAAATTCTCCTCAAATCATCTTTGAATTATGCATACACAATTCTAATAAAAACACTGCAAAACTATGTGAGCATCTGCTTCAATCTCTACTCGCTCTCAATGCCCTTGCAATGGCATACTCACACACTCTTAAAACAACCAACCAAATAGACTCAAAGAATTCCTCTATTTATCTTTTTTGGAGTGATTAAATCAATAATTGCAACTCAGTGATGGAGATTTGTTCATATGCTTGATTTGATCCATATTTAAGTCATAGATTTGATCAAGCCACTCACTCCACTTCATAAAAGATATTTTCAATGTTACATTGGGGGAGTTTTGAGGTCTAAAATGGGCCTCCTAAGAAAAATGTACAACCAAAATAAACTTTATAAGAAACAATAGGATTCAAGATGATGATGTAAACCATGGGGGATGATTCACCATTTTGGAGTAAAAAAGTAAAAATATTAAAAAATAATAAAATAATAAAACTACTTTTTCAACTCGTATTTTTAACTTATCTCCCTAAGATTTTACTCAAATTTCGAACGGGACTACTCGTTGGATGCAAAATTTAATTCCTCATCCAAGGAGTACCCATGTTGCATACTTTCGATGGACCCTACTACATGAAAAATGAGAAATACATGAAAATGTGTGATTGCAATCACATTTTTCATGTATTTCTCATTTTTCATGTAGTGGGGTACATCAAAAGTATGCAACGTGGGTAATCCTTAGACGAGGAATCAAATTATGCATCCAACAACTGTTTCTACTCAAAATTTGAGTAAACCCATAGGGAGATAACTTGAAATAAAAGTTGAAAAAATATTTTTTATTTTTCCCCTCTAAAATTTGATGATGTAATCTAATATTATTTTATTATTTCCACTATTATTTTATAATTTCCTTAAGAGGCAAATTTTAGACCTCAAAAATCCCCTAATGATCACTTTATAGAAGCTCCTTAACCTTTTTTGACTAAAAATCTTCGGACAAGACAATCTAGAAAAACCATAAATTAACCTGAGATGCGTGAGGAATGAAGAGAAAAACACTTTTGGGATGTATACATGACTCTTGTGAAGGAAACATGTGTATATGCAACTCTTGTGAAGGAAACTTGCATATATCGCTTAAACTCAAGTTTCCAACTTATTTGGACGCCATTTGGAACACAGTTACAGGAGGGTGTGACGGACACCATGAAAAACCTCCAACACTTGTACAACCTACTCAATCATCCTCTAATACTTATAGATCCTCTCCAAATCCTATGTATCATATATTCAACATGAAAACCTAATCGGGGACATGGAGACCTAATCAACAAATCTCCTCAACTCTAACTCCTATATCAACAACCAACACATGTATGAAACACCTGTACAACCTACTTAAGCATCCTCTAACACTTGTAAATCCTCTCCAAGTCCTATATATTATATCATCAACATGTGGACCTCATCTAGGACATGGAGACCTAATATGCCAAACTCCTCAACTCTAACTCCTGTAGCAGCAACCAACACATATATGCAAGAACATGATCAAAAATCCCCTAATGATCACTTTATAGAAGCTCCTTGACCTTTTTTTACTGAAAATATTCGAACAATAAAATCTAGAAAAACCATAAATTAACTTGAGATGCACAAGGAAAGTAGAGAAAAACACTTCTAGGATGTATACATGACTCTTGTGAAGGAAACATGTGTATATGCAACTATTGTGAAGGAAACTTGCGTATATCGCTTAAACTCAAGTTTCCAACTAATTTGGACGCCATTTGGAACACAGTTACAGGAGGGTGTGAGGGACACCATGACAAACCTCCAACACTTGTACAACCTACTCAATCATCCTCCAATAATTATAGATCCTCTCCATATCCTATGTATCATATATTCAACATGAAGACCTAATCGGGGACATGGAGACCTAATCAACAAATCTCCTCAACTCTAACTCCTAAAGCAACAACCAACACATGTATGAAACACCTGTACAACCTACTTAAGAATCCTCTAACACTTGTAAATCCTCGCCAAGTCCTATATATTATATCATCAACATGTGGACCGCATTTGGGACATGGAGACCTAATCTGCCAAACTCCTCAACTCTAACTCCTGTAGCAGCAACCAACACATGTATGCAAGAACATGATCAGTCAACATGATCAAGGAGGTCATCACATCTCAAGCACAACTCTACTAAACATGCAACACATGCAAATCACAACTCCATCCTCACATCTCCATGCTAGTAATCATGCCAAGACCAAAGCAACACATCATCAATGTACAAGCCACCTGTACCAAACATATAAGTGTTGACCAGCTCACCTGCAATCCAAGCTACTAGGGTGACATCAATGCAAACCAACAACACATTTAAGGGTTAATTGAGAGAAGTGTGAATCTTTTGCATTCCTTTTACAGGAATGGACTTTAAGGGTTAATTTGAACCAATTTTCTGTCTAGGTAGTATCATCTGTTATTCATTATAGAAAGAGTTCAGTATTAATATTATGGGCAATATCGTGGTCCTACGGGTGTTTAAAGTTAGCACCAAAGTATGTTTTTTATATTTTCCTGAACTTTAACAAATTGACTATATTAAAACATTGTGCAAATACAATTATCAATGTTAAAGCTACATATGCAAATACACCCCTATTTGTCATGGTAAAAAGCACATCTTACTTTACTTTATTTACGAGAATATTTTATATATTTTCTTTAATTTCAACAAAATCCCATATTATAATATTTTGCACAAATAAATGTCCAATTGCTCAAACTCTTTACATCTCTATCGTGTATGATAAAAGAACTTCCCTTACTTTACCTTACCTTACATCCCCACCTTTATTCCCTCCATAGTTAAGTTAATATCACACCTCTACTACTATGTTTTTCATTCTACTATATGTATCTCTCTAATCTTATTAGCATCACAATGGGAGAAGAAAGTGTTCATTTTGAAAAGTTATCCATAACAATAAACATGCTGCTCAATTTCTAAATAGTAACAAATCTTTGGAGAAGGCAATGACCTTTACTTTCACTAATAGTTTTTCTTCAAAAGTGAGGTTGTATGGTAGCCATCATGAGGTTATATACATTCTTTTGTAATAATCTTATATTTGGAATGTGCATCTAATTCACTTTTGATGGAATGGTGGTTTTGGTACCAATTTCAAAATAGAAATTTTCGCACTTTGGGTTTTTTTTATTGTGCTAAGTGGTTATCCATCTCAGCTGTTGGGATAGGGTCCCCTAGGGCCAATTTTGGGGAAAAAGCTAAAGTTTTATTGTAAAAAGTGTAAAGTCTCTGCAAAATGTGGTCACGGAGTGCGTAGATGGTAAAGTGTCATAGAGGGTTTTACCCTTCTGTTATGTAAGTTGTGTTGGCTTGTATAGACCTACCCATGGCCGGCGGACCATGGGATTGTATAAAAAGGAGAGTCTTAGAGAATCTAAGGCATAATAGTAGAGATCAATGAAGATGTAATGGGTCATTAGAAGTAGGAGCGAAGAAGTCTTGGAATAGAAGAGAGGCTTTGCCACTGTGTGTGCAAAGGCCAAGAGTAGAGTCTGTAGCTGAGTGCGCGGACCCTTGCAAATGAGTGCACAGGGAAGTCTTGGGTCCGTAAGAAGAACAAAAGCATTAATAAAGAGATTATTCCAGCAATTCCTGTGTTTTGTCTATTTATTGATGTTATGAATGAATGCGCTATTATGTTATGATGAGTGACAGTTTATGAATTAATATTATATTGATGTGCGATTTTATATGATTTACATTGTGATCTGAACGCAAGGAATAATAATTGTTTACACAAAGAATATCTTGTTGCATGTTGATGTTACAAACACTTAAGCCGATCTGGGTAAATACAGAACTAAGGGTAATTACATAGGCGCGTAAGTGGTTGATTCACCTGTTTAGGGTCCGCGAAAGATAGTCCTAGACCTTCACGAAGGTCTAGAGGTTAGTTAAAGGAAGTTATAACGATAAGACTTAAAGGCTTATTGATCTACGTGAAGGTAGGTTTATGGCACAAAACGACATTACACTAATCTCTAGGTGCGGAAACTTGGTTCCAGCATCCACCATACTGCTTCGAGGGAGACTTCAACCCGTGCTCCGCAGGTTGATGCCGAAAGGGATGCTAGTACTGTAGGGATTTGTTTGGTAAACTTAACTCTGAACCTGGGTCAGGACCCACTAAGCCAACAAATGGTTCCATTACCGGGACTAGGATCTACATAAAGAGATGTGTTATGTCGCATCACTGGAATCCAACAAAGAAAGAAATTGAGGAGTGGTTGGATAGAAAGATCCACGAATTCGCGGCACAAGAAAATAGGAATCCACAATTAACGAAAGAAAAGTGGTTGGATAGGTATCTGTACATAGAGATACACAAAATTTTCTTTTGTTCCTTCCTAGTCGAGCTATATGAGTGGATTGTTAAATTAGCAGATGTCCAAGGAAGGTGGAGGCTTGATGGTCCAATAGTGTCGACCTCGGAGCTAGTGCGGAGATTGGAAACCTCTGAAGATAAGATCGCACACGCTGTCGGTCACTGGATTGATCGTGTCATTGGAGGATTTGTGACAGAATTTGTGGTCGATACCTCGATCATCTACAGCAAAGCGGAGCGACGCTCCTTCAAGGACTGTGAGGTAATATTTAAGATCTTTGAATACTTGGATTAAAATGCTCTTGTGTGAAAAGCGGGTTATCCAATTACCTTGATGTTTGGAGCTACGTGAAGTGGAAAGTTATTCAAGGATAGAAGGAGAACATGTCCTGAATATAGCTCGCTGATTCAGCCTCCTCTGAGTGATGATGAAGGAGCAACACAGGCTTCACTGCAGAGCATTCTCTAGTTAATAAGGCAAGGGTTCGCACGAATACCCCATTCGCCCACACCAACTCCATCTTCACCTCCACAACATACACCTTCGCCCACACCACCACCACCTCCGCCACTATTCAATATGGCGAATGTAGTGAAGTTGCCCATTTTCAAGGGCTTGGGAAATGAGAACCTAGACCAATTTTGGTTTGTTGCAAAGGCTGTATGAACAACCCAAAACATTATAGATGATCAGATGATCAAAGCAACACTATTTACTGCTTTACAGGATCGCACACTAACATGGTACATTAAATACTGTATTGATAACCCGACGGCCACGTTGGCGAACATTCAAACTGCGCTGAATAAGGAATTCAGGAGAGCCAAGTCTGAAGTGTAATCAATTGTTGGATTCAAGGAAATCATGATGAAGCTTGGTGAAACAACCTGGGAGTTGGATCAGACATTGAAATGCAAGATCTGTGAAGCTAACATGAATCTTACAGATGGGCAACATTGCGAATGGTTTGTGGCTTCGCTCTTGCCTCATTTAAGGGTTGCTTTATCACAACAAAATATTGGGACCCAGGCGGAAGCCCTAGAGATTGTGATGAGATTGCATGAGACACCGATTCAAGATTTTGCTTCGCGAGTTCAGAAGATTCATGCGGAGTTGCAGAATCTTTGCCTAGAGTTCCAAAGTCTAAAGAAAGATAGAGCGGCTCTGCAAGAGGTGCGCGAAAAAGTTTGGTGTCTGAAATGTAAGAGCCAGGGGCATGATAAAGATCACTGCCCTGTCCTCACCAATTATGTTGCAGGAGGACGGATGATGGCTCTGAGGATGGAAGCTCAAGCTGGGCCAAGTACAGGGCCTTTGATGTGGTGTTCTATATGTCAAGTAGCTTGAAAACATGTGACAGACAATTGTCACTTGCTACAAAAATTTGTATAGACACCGCAACAACTCTTCTGCAACTTCTGAAAATCAGTGGGTCATGATGAGCATAACTATCGTAGCTATGAGCTGATGATGGAAAGAATGCCCACGTATTGAATGCAGACAAAGACTCGCCCCCCGAATCAAGGCGCTAGGGTAGCATGCAGTGGATATCAGGGTTGCGGACGAGGCCGAGGCGGAGGAGGACTTGTGAGAGGTTGGGAACAAGTTATTTTCTACAATTGTGGAGTACCAGGACACTACACATGGGAGTGTACGAACCCAATGTGATGTCATGCCGATATTGTACTCAGTTTGACCACGCAATAGAACACTGCCCTATATTAATAGCTAAGATTCAGGAAAAGGGGATGCAGCCTCAGTAGCCTACCCAGAACCTGCAGATGATGAGGGTTGAATCTCGCGAAGAGGATCCTAATGTGACAATTGGGAAGGATAAAGGAAGGCAGCCTGAAGAAAGTGAGTGGGTTTGTAAGGCTCCAAAAAGAGAGGTGGGGTTTGATTTGGAGTGCGTGAAAGAAACTTTCATGGAAGCGAAGAAAAGCTTCGCTGAGGCCTCTACCTCAGGAAGCCAGGATAAGCTATCTGAAGAAATGGACGCCTCCATGCTTACCACATTCTTGGAGACATGTATGAAGCTGTTACCCGATAGCAAGGCTTTGAAGGGATTACAAGAATTGATAAATAAATGTGTCGGTAAAGAAAATGTTGTTGAAGGACCTCGTGTAGATAGAAAAATTGGTAAGCATAAGGCAAGAACGGGGTGTGAGATGAGGCTCACTATGCAAATAGGAGAGTATGAAATGGATCAAGTTATTCTGGATTTGGGGTCGGATGCGAATGTTTTTCCTAAACATACATGGGAGAGAATGGGGAGACCCGCACTGCAGTGGTCTCCGATTCAATTGAGGATGGCGAATAAGCAAAATATTATCCCCATGGGAAGATTGTAGGGGGTGATAGTAGATATTGAAGGCGTGAGCGCGTTGGCTAGTTTCGAGGTAATAGAGATTGTCTATGACAGCAATCCATACCTTGTGCTCCTTAGGATCGGCAAGCTATTTACATGAATGGGGTGATTAACTTGAAGAAGCGGACAATGTTTTTTAAGAGAAAATCGCTCCGCGTAGTAATACCTTTGGACCCTGCAGAAGGACCGCATTATACTGAGCTGGTCCGCAATTATGAAAGTGACAATGATTTGGACCAGATCTACAAAATAATAATGCAAGACCAAGATTGGGTGAACCCGATAGCAGATGGACGCATTGCATGGGACTGTGAAAGTTCCCGCATGTCAGATTTAGATGAGGAGTTGGAACATTGGCAGAATAGGTTGCATGAAGTATCTACGTTACGTTGTAACATGATGACTAAATCACTGCTTTGTGTATGGTCAGAGGTAAGGAGTTTGCCTTATTATGATGGTCTAACTGATGTAGATAAATTTTTGGATGCTTTTGAAAGGGAAGTGCCTGAGAAGCATCACTTCCAAGCACTGGATTTGGCGTTGCGCCCTACGCCCACGAGATGGTGGGTTACGCACAAAGACAATTTTGATGGATGGTGCGAGTACAGAAGTCAGGGAGATTGAACGCGGGGCCAGATCATCTATCGTGCATTGAAATAGGAGAGTAGCCTACCAATTTATAGGAAGGGCTTCCTAACGTGCAACTCTTTGCGGTGCGTGTAGCAGACACTCATTTTGCAAACATTATCCACTTCCTGACTACGGGAATGACTCCAGAAGGATACACCAATCAACAGAATAAGCAATTGGTGGTGTGCACGACAGATTTTTCTGTTATTGCAGGTCACTTATATAAAATGCGATCAGACGAGATACTGCGATGCTATGTGCCTAATTTTGAACAAAGCAGTATCCTAGTTGAAGCTTATGGAGGGGCTGCGAGAGGCCATTATGTAGGAAAAGAAACAATGTAGTATATTTTACGCACTGGGTTGTGGTGGCCAACATTGCATAAGGATTCCAAAGCATATTTTAGGGTGTGCGACGCATGTCAGAGAACCGGCAGGCCATCGCGCAGGGATGAGTTTCCTTTGAATCTGCAAGTATCATTGTAGCCATTTGATAATTGGGCAATTGATTTTGTAGGACCGATTCAGCCTCTAGGAAAGAAGACAGGTGCACGGTATATCATCACCGCGACTAAGTATTTGTCTATATGGGTGGAGGCACAGCTCGTGAAGGACTGTACAGGGGCAACAACGACAGATTTCTTATTTGAATATGTGTTGACCAGGTTTGGTTGCTCAAATATTTTAAAGAGCGATCGCAGTATGCATTTCATTAATGAAACGATCAATGTGCTGACCGAAGAATTCCAAGTTTATCATCAGAAGAGTACACCATATCATCCTCAAGCCAATGGGATGGTTGAAGCGTTTAATAAGATATTAGAGAATGTGATGACAAAGGTTTGCAATGCGCAAAGGAATGATTGGGACATGCGCGTACCAGATGTGTTATGGGCCTATAGAAATACTTGTAAGAAGCTTACGGGTCAGACACCATTTAGGTTGGTCTATGGCATAGAGGCTGTGATTCCTATGGAGTATATCATGCCTAGTCTACACATAAAGGCATTCATAGGGATGGCGGGCTGTGGAGCCTTAGAAGAGCGACTCATGTAACTGATAGAGCTCGAGGAAGATAGATTTTTGGCTCGATTCCATCAGCAGGTGCAGAAGGAACGCGAAAAATCTTAGCACAATCGGCACATCAAACTGTGTACCTTCAAGGTAAATGATTTAGTTTTATTATATGACAACAAGTTTGATAAATTTCCAAGAAAATTTCAGATGCATTAGTTGGGGCCATATGTGATCAAAGAGATTACCGATGGCGGAGCAATTTAGCTTGTGAAATTAAATGGAGATCCATTTCCGGGAAAGGTAAATGGCAGTTGTTGGCTTAGTGGATCCTAACCCAAGTTCAGCATTAATGTAGCCAAACAAATCCCTACACTACTGGCCCTTTCAGCATTAATCCACGAAGCTTAGACTGAAGTCTCACCCGAGGTAGTATGGGGGGATGCGGGAACCAAGTTTCCACACCCAGAGATGGTAGTGATGTCGTTTTATGCCCTAAATCTACCTTCACACAGATCTATAAGCATTTTAGGACTTATCGATATACTTCTCTTAATCAGCCTCTAAACCTTCGCGAAGGTCTACGACTATCGTCCGCGGACCCTAACCAGGCGAATCAACCATTTACGTGCTTCTGTAATTACTCTTACTTCCGTATTTACCCAAATCAGCTTAAGTATTTGATAACTTCGATATGCATTAATATGTTCTTCGCGTAACCAGATATTATTACTTGCATACATATAACAATGTGAAACATATAGATTCACGTATAAATACAACATTAAATCATGAAACCATTATTCAGCATAACATAACTATATTTATTCATAACAGAAGTAAATAGATTAAAACACAGATAATTCCAGAGTAATCTTCTTTATTAGTGCTTCAGATCTTCTTACAAACTCTAACTACCCTGCGCAATCAACTGTAGGGGTCCGCACACTCAGCTGCGGACTTCTACCCTAGGCCTCTATGCAGACAGTTGCAGAGCCTTTCTTCCATTCTAGGACTCTTTGCTCTTTTTGCTAATGACCCATTACATCCAACATTATTCTCCAGACACTTTTCTTAGTCTCTTCTGAGAATCTCCTTTTTATACAATCCCATGGTCCGCAGACCATGGGTAGATCTTCTAAAGCCGACACAACTTACATAAAAGAAGGGAAAAAATGCTTTATGACACATTACATCTACACACTCTGTGACCACAAATTGCAGAGACTTTACACTTTACATACAAAAACTTGGGCTTTCTGCCCCAAAACTTGGGCTTTTAACCTCAAAATCGACCCTAGGGGATGTTGTCCCAATAGGTACCCGTGTCACTCCTCATGGAGATCTTGTTGCGATGACCTATGAACTCCACTTGCACCACTGCAACTTCAGTAGTACACTGCGTTGTTGCCTGCTTAACCTACTCTACCAGTTGCTCCATTGTTGATCCTGTGTTATCTGCCTAGATCTTTTGCTGTGTTGTCTGCAGGTTAGTCAAATTTCCTCAATGGTGGCAGTGAGCACATAAGCCTCATCCAACCAAGGCCCCAATCTGGCCTTGAGTACTGCCTCTCTTCGTTGCGCTGCATCCACCTATTCTTTCAATTCCTTTGCCTCCTGCAGCTTTGCCAATTTCTACGTGATAGCGACGGTACGTGCTATCACTCTTGCCTCATCATACCACCACTACAATTCCCTCGCCTCGGTTGCTAACCTCTGCAGGTTGTGATCTTCCTACAAACTAGTAAATACCTCCAGCGATTTGCTTGAAGAGCACAGTGCAATCTGCCACTGCGGCATCTACTGCAGTGACTGCATTCTTGACAGCTGCCTCACAATGTTCTCTGACCTCTGGTGGAGTTGAAGGATGTGCCCGCAACTCGAGCTCTATAATATTGAGGTTCAGCTCAAACTGAACCTTAGCCATCTCGGTCCGAGCATCGTGCACACCTGCAGCTAGCATCCGAATCTTGGCCTCCACAAGTGCCTCTTTAGGGATGTGCAGTTCTATAATAATTCTGCACGCTTCTGCTACCACCTCTGCGGTGTGCTCGTTCTTCTCCTGTAACTTCTTGTAGGTGTCGATCGCTGTTGTTTTCTCAATGAAAATTTGTTCGTTGTTAACACTTCTACTCACTGATCACACTCAGTGCGCGCTGCTCCTGGGTCCTCAGTTCTGTGATCACACCTGCTTGAAGGATGTGAAGGAATTCACTTGGGAGCGCAGCCAAGTTGAGACCAATGTTCCTTAATGCAACCTTGTCAGCATTTGTCTTCGTGATAAGGGATCCATCAGGGAGCGTGATGGTGCGAGGATCCAAAGAGCGAACCATCTCCGCTGCTCCAGTGGTCCCCAGTGCCAAACTAGTTGACGTTGTACTGCTCTGCCCTACACCTGCCTACAGTTGAGTAGTTTGGATCTACAGCTCGCACAGATCTGTCTGAATGGCCACCAAGACTTGCTTATGCTACTGCTCAAACTGCTGCAGCAGTTCCGCCGTCGCGTCCCTTAATTTATCCCTGATGTCATCCAAGTCGCCCTCTGTCAAGGTGATCGGGTCTATTGACGACTTGGTGGCCTTGGAATTTTTGTGTGGCCCTTACTTCTCCTACTCCCTATTCGCTTCACTGGAAGGGGGTGCTCTCCAGATCTGCACCACCCTGCTCTAATCGTTCTTCTTCTTTTGTCTATGGTGAAGGGGATTTCTGACTTCTGTCAGAATCACGTTCTTTCTCCTATTCCTTGGTAGCGTGCTCCTCTTCTGCACGTGCCTTCTCCACAGCCTCCTTATTTTTCTTTTCAGCCAACTACCGAATTTTCAACCGGGTCTCTTCCTTCTTCTACTTTCCCACGGACTTACTAGACCCAGCAGACAAATCTAAGGTTGTGCGCCATTCAACTGGCCAATGATCAAGGAATGTTGCTATGGCATGTCCGTCGCAAGGTATGGGAGATCATACCACTTCTGCTCTGGGTCCTTCCGCGCCCGGATGGAGATACAGTGGAAGTCCGCCTTGAACTTTGCATATCCCGACAACTGCTCATAAACAGTTCGTGACAGCCTTGGCTTGCAGTTGATGACCATATTGATTCTCATCTCCATCAATACCCAGAATACCTTGCTCTTGTGGACCCACTCAATGTCCTTCGTGGCCCATAGCAAAGCAAGCTTCACTGCTTCTAGAAAATCTGTTGCGGTCGGAGGAAACTAACAATCCTCTGATAACTTCCATGTGACCGACACAATCAACAACAACAACAAGGAATACCGGAATGTTTTGTTGTGGTCTTGTGCCTCCCTACAATTCTTGAGGAACTCGCTGCACAGGTAGAGCACCCAATTGAATTGTACGCCCTCCACGCATTGGGCTGCTAATGAAACAATTGGTGTCGGTACCTCATCTATGCAACACTTTTCATTACCTTCCCAACCAAGATCTGGGTGGCCACCTTCACCACGGGGTGAGTTTTGCTTGAAATTGAATATCCGCGCGGCTTCTTGACAAGCTTAAACTTGTCCTTCATTCTCTCGGCGAGGTCGCGCTCGCCCTTCTTTCTGCCGAATTCCTTCGCCAGATTTAAACCAGAATGGGGTAGGAGGGTGATCCTATGGATCAACATATCAGTTATAGGGATTGGCTCCTCCAACCAAAGGCACCCATCATGCACCAAGCACAACAACTGTTTGATAACTATCAAATTTATGGGCGTGCAGTGGTAATGCGGCACCCATAGAAAATTCAACAATCTTGCCTTCTCCACCCCATGAATACACTTCATCGGCTCCAGTGCGGTGACACCCGAGTCCTTGTAGAATACTCTTTTAATGAAATCATCAGTAGCCAGGTGGGGGAACCGATCCGTGTCCACCAAGTCCCAATCTTCAAGCTTTAAATGGGGGACGCGCACCAAGTGCGGTCCTTCAAACGTGATCTTCTCTGGTAGCAGGGGTGTATTAAGCATAAACTTTCCCTCATCTAGGTCCTTTGGGACCTTCACCTTACCCCGACGCGGAGGGATGTATTCAGGTAGCTTTGAGATAGGTTCTACTCCCTCGATATCAATTTCCTTTGCGCCCATACCATTTTCCTCTGCACCCTTGTCAGACTCTAGGTTTACCACCTTGCCTTTCTCCTGCGCGGTGGGCTTCTCTTTCTTCTGGTGCTTCCTTGGTGACTCGCACACCGACTGTGTCACTTTCTGTTTGTCCTTCTTCGTCTTGGAAGCCTCTCCTGCCGGCGTAGGCTTTGGCCTAGGCAACCTTAGTGATTTTGGTACCGCGGTGGGCATCTCCACACTTACGACCTCAGGGGAAGCTCCCTCAGAGGCCATAGATCCTCTAGCACTTGTAGTTTCTATGGGCACCGACATGAGGCTATTCAAGAGCTCCTAGGTTTCCTTAGGCAACTTGTCAAACACTGAACTGGCCACCAAATCCTCAAAAACTGCAAGATTCATGCACAATCGATAGCACGACACAGAAGCTCTCAACATGCAAAGTGTTTTTCGTTGGGCGACCATCTGTAATTTATAGGCAAATTTGAATTCAAATCCGACCATTCCCCCCAAAATCCGCTCATAAATGCTAGATTGGTGGCAGATTTTCAAAGATATAACTCTTAATTTCGGCCTTAAATGCCCCCCCCCCCCCCGCGCTCCTCATAGCCGTTTTCTCAGTGTCAAATCATGAAAAGTGACTGTAATGATCACTTTTTGGCTACCCTACATGGTCTCTCCTTCTCTAGTGCAGCTCCCGTCGCGACTCTGCTGATGTTGTGACATTTTTCCCTCCCACGCAGTCCCCTAACTGCGTATCTCTACAACCCAGGCAGTGTAGTTTATAGTCTCGCGCCTCCTTTCAGCTTCCTGGAGTGCTAAGACTGTGCTTCCATCATATAGTCATCTGGCCAGATCCCTGGTGTATGGCTTTAATCGGCTACCATTTACCTTTTTGGGAAATGGATCTCCATTCAATATCACCAGTTGAACTGCTCCACCATCGGTAATCTCTTTGATGACATAGGGCCCCAGCTAATGCATCTGAAATTTTCCTAGAAATTTATCAAACTAGTTGTCATATAATAAAACCAAATCGTTTACCTTGAAGGTGCGTATTTTGATGTGCCGATCGTGCCATGCCTTTTCGCGCTCCTTTTGAACTTGCTACTAGAACCCAACCAAAAATCTATCTTCTTCAAGCTCTGTCAACTGTGCGAGCCTCTCTTCTAGGGCTCCACAATCCGCCATTCCTGTGAATGTCACTATGCGTAGACTAGGTACAATATACTCCATTGGCATCACAACTTCTACACCATAGACCAACTTGAAGGATGTTTGTCCAGTCAACTTCTTATAAGTAGTCCTGTAAGCCCATAGCACTATGGGTACACGCACGTCCCAATCATTCCTCTGTGCATTGCAATCCTTTGTTAGTGTGTTCTCCAATATCTTATTAAATGCTTCGACCGTCCTGTTATCTTGCGGGTGATATGGCATGCTCTTTTGATGATAAAATTGGAATTCCTCTATCAACGCGCTGATCGTTTCATTAAGGATATGTGTACCACGATCACTCATCAAAATCTTCAGGAAACCAAACCTAGTTGGCACATATTCAAAGAGGAACTTCGTTGTTGTTGCCCCCGTAAAATCCTTTACAGGTTACGCCTCTGCCCATCTCATTAGATACTCCGTCGTAGTGATGATATACCGCACACTCATCTTCTTTCCTAGAGCCTGAATCGGGCATACCAAATCAATTGCCCATTTCTCGAATCGTTGTCATGACACTTGTGGATTCAAAGGCAGCTCATCCCTCAACTATGGCCTGCCCATCCTCTGACATGCATCACATGCCTTACAATAAGCCTTGGAATCCTTATGTAGTGTCAGGAACCACAACCCAATGCTTAAAATCTTTTGTGATGTTGCTTTTCCTGCATAATGTCCTCCTGCAGCTCCTCCATGAGCTTCAGTGATGATGTTGTTCTGTTCAAACTCAAGTACATAATGTCGCAAAATTTCATCCAAGCCCATTTTATACAAATGTCCTGCAATGACAGAAAAGTCTATCACGCACACCACCAGCTCCTTCTTGTGTTGACTAGTATACCCTTTTGGAGTTGTTCTCGTCATCAGGATGTGTATGATATCTGCAATGTGATTGTCAACTACACGCACCACAAAGAGTTGCCCATCAGGCAGTCCTTCCTCCAAATTAGTAGACTCCTCTCCTATTTCAATGCGTGACAGATGATATTGTCTTGTATTCAATCGTCTTGGCTTAACAATGACTTCAAGATCATATTTCTTAAACAGTAGAAACCATCTACATATCGTCCCCCCCAACATAGGCTTGTTAACAAGGTACTTCAAATGCAAATGGTTTGTGTACATCTTAAAGTGTCCACCTAGAAAGTAGTGTCTAAACTTCTAGAGCACGTACACCATAGCCAAACCTTCACACTATGTCGTTGAACAGTTCTTCTCAGCTTTAGACAACTTCCGACTTGCAATGCTATAGGGTGATCCAACTCTCTCTCAATGGCTTGTGTTAGCACTTCTCCGAGTGCAATACATGACGCGTCCACATGCACATGAAATTACTTCTTCTGATCCGGGAAGAATAGGATCGACGCAATGACCATATTTTCCTTTAACACATCCAAGCTCCGCTGACATTCCTCATTCCAACAGGATGTAGCATCTTTCTTTAGCAGCTTCTCCATCAACATGGTAATCTGGGCATAACTCTTGATGAACTTTCGATGGTATCTTGTATGCCCCAACATTGTGCGAAGTTGTTTCACACTTCTTGGCACCTCCAAATTAATTATAACTTCTATCTTAGTTGGGTCCACCATTAATCCTTGTCTGCATACCACATGGCCCAGTAAGATTTCGAAAGGAACACATAACAAACATTTCTTCAAATTGAGAGTGATCTGATACCTCTTATATGTATCCAACATCAAGCGTAGGCTAGCTACATGGAATTTTACCAGCCCAAACACCCTCCAATCGTCAAAGTATACCTCTAGAAACTTGTGAATGAAGTCCTTGAATGCTGCAATGACCATGTGTGAAAATATCGCTAGCGCGTTCTTCGGCCCAAAAGGCATTACCGTATACTGAAAGCATCCCCATTCGGTTGCGAAGGTCTCTTACTTCTATCCTCCGGTGCGATATTGATCTGATGGTACCCCGAAAACCCATCAATGAACAAATAGGTTTCCTGTCCTCCTACATTATCCAACACTTCATCTGTGAACGGAGTCAGAAAAGGATCATGCACACAAGCATCATTCAACTTCTTGAGATCTACGCATATACTTATTTCATCCTTCTGCTTCTTTTTCTGAACTACTATTGGACTCACCCAATCAGATTCTTCCACCGGTTCAATAATACCTGCTACAAGAATTTTATCCAACTCTAAGCGGAACTTTTCTTTATATTTTGGATTGAGGCGGTAAGGCCTTTGCTTGATCAAATTTGCATCTGGTTTCAACGTAATTCTCATAACTCCCAGGTCCCCTATTATCCCTTTTAAGTCTGAGAACTTCGTAGGGAACAAGTCCTGGTACTCGCGGAGCAACTCAATGACCTTATCCATCGTAGCATCATCCCAGTAGTCCACTATCTTCGCAAAATTTGGCTCCGCCTCTGTCCCAATGTTCACTTGTCTCATTTTCAGCGGCACGGTGATATCTAGATTTTCCTCGGATCCTCATCTTCCTCTTTAGTGGTCACATTGCAGCACTCCAGCGCGTGGGGTAGCTAGGTGGTCCAATCCGGTTGAATCAAATCCAAGGGATCTTGTCAGTATTCTGAAGATCGCTACTTTGACCTCCTGCAACGCTTCATCAATGCACTCAAATCCATCTTCAAAGATGAATGTCACAAGAATCTATGTCTCAAAATATCCCATTCGTCTTTGCCATGGCAGAGCTCTGTCTCCAAGTACCAATTCATAGGTATTACATCCAAGTTGTGACAGAACAGAGGCACCCACTCCAGTTGTGGTTCTGCTCCATAAGCATCTGTCTATTTGGATAAGTGATTGCGTAGGCCACTCCTTCCATCATATTTCCCTGTCAATCATACTTTGGGGCAAACAAACCACACCCTCATCATTCTTTTGTATTTGTGCCATCCATCAAAGTTTTCTTTATGCATTCGCCGCCATCTTGCAGGTGTAGCATGCAGCGCCAAGTCCAACACTTGGAAGCGATGCTTTTCTAGGACTTCCTTTTCAAATGCATCCAGAAATTTATCAACGTTAGTTAAACCATCATAATAGGGCAGACTCCTTACCTTCGATGATACAGAGCGCAATGATTTGGTCATCATGTTACATCATCATAGCGTAGACACTTCGTGCAATCTATTCTGCTAGTGTTCCAATTCCTTGTCTGAATTTGATGTGTAGGAGCTTTTGCAGTCCCATGCAAGACGCCCATCAGCTATCAGATTCACCCAATCTTGATCTCGTGTTGTTATCTTATGAATCTATTCCAAATCGTCATCACTTCCGTAATCACGAACTGGTTCAGTGTACCGCGATCCTTCTGCAGGGTCTAATGGTACTACTACGCGGAGTGATTTTCTTTCAAATGACATCGTCCGCTTCTTCAAATTGATCACTTGGTTCATGTTTATAACCCAGTCGATCCCAAGGAGTGCAGGTTATGGATTGTTGTCATCCACAATCTCTATCACTTCAAAATCAGCTAGTGCGCGCGGGCCTTCGATATCGACTGTCACTCCCTGTAATATTCCCATGGGGATAATCTTCTGCTAATTCACCATTCTCAATTGAATAGGAGACCACTGTAGCGCAGGTCTCCCCATTCTATCCCATGTCTATTTAGGAAAAACATTCGCATTGGACCCTAGATCCAGAATAACTTGATCCATTTCGTACTCTCCTATCTACGTGGTGAGTCTCATCTCACACCCTGTTCTTGCCTTATGCTTACCAATTTTCCTAACCACACGCGGTCTGTCAGGAGTATTACCAACACAATTATTGATCAACTCCTGCAATACCTTTACAGCCTTGCTATCTCGAAGCAACTTCACACATGTCTCCAAAAATGTAGTAAGCATGGATGGGTCCATTTCTTCAAACTGCCTATCCTAACTTCTTGAGGTAGAAGCTTCAATGAAGATTTTCTTTGCTTCCATAAATGTTTCCCTCACGCGCTCCAGATCAAAGACAACCTCCTTTTCTGGAGCTTTATGGAACAATTCACCTTCTTCATGTTTCTTTCCCTTGTCTTCGCCAGTGGTCATTCCACTTCACAGCATGATGTTCACATTAGGGTCCTCTTCACGGGGTTCGACCCTCATCATTTGCAGATTCTGGGTAGGCTGCTAAGGTTGCGCCCCTTTTTCATGTGTCTTAGCTAGTAATACAGGGCAATCTCATGTCGCGTGGTAAAATTGAGTACAGTATCTGCATGACAGACGCGTTGGGTTACTGCATTCATGCGCATAGTGTCCTGGTCCCCTGTAGTTATAGCAAATCATCTGTCCTCGACCTCTACCAAGTCCTCCTCCACCTCGGCCTCACCCGCGCCACTGAAATCCTCCTCGCACTCCCCCATTGCCTTGATCTGAAGGTCGAGTTTCTGCCTGCAATCTATATGAAGGCGTTCTATCCATCATTAGCCCATAGCTATGACAGTTACACTCATCATGACCCACAGATTGACAGAATTTGCAGAAGAGCTTTTACGGTGTCTGTACGAATTTCTGCAGTAGGTGACAACTGTTTGTCACATGTTTTCTAGCTACCAGACGGATAGCACACCATAGAGCGGGCTCTGTACCTATCTCTTCTTGAGATTCTGACCTTAGAGGAATCAGCCCTCCTACTGCAACATAATTTGCGAAGACTGGACAATGATATTTTTCATGCCCCTGAATTTTGCACTTCAGGCAACAAAATTCTTCACACACCTTTGGACAAACTACTCTATCCTTCTTCGGACTTTGAAACTCTAGGCAAAGGTTATTCAACTGCGCGTGAATTTTCTAAACTCCCAAATTAGCATCTTGCATCGACGTCTCATGCAATCTCATCACAATCTCCAGGGCCTCTGCCTGGATCCCAATCTTTTGTTGTGATAAAGCAACCCTTAGATGAGGCAAGAGCGAAGCCACAAACCATTTGCGGTGCTTCCCATCCATAAGATTCATGTTGGCTTCGCAGATCGTGCACTTCAATATCTGATCTAGATCCCATGACATTTCGCCAGGCTTCATCATGATCTCTTTTGAATCTCACAATTGATTGAGCTTCAGACTTAGGCATATTGAATTCCTTATTTAGAGTGGTCTACATATCTGCTAATGAAGCCATCGAGTTATCAATGCAGTACTTAATGTACCATGTCAGTGTGCACTCCTGTAAAGAAGTGACCAACGTTTCTTTCTTCATATGATCATCTGTTATACCCTGAGCTTCCCATACAAACTTTGCAATGAACCAAAACTGGTCTAGGTCCTTAGTTCCTGAACCGTTGAAAACAGACAAATTTACTGCATTTGCCATATTGAACGGTGGCAGAGGTGGTGGCGGTGTGGACGAAGGTGTATGTTGTGGAGGTGAATGCAGAGGTGGGGTGGGTGGATGGAGTATTCACGAGAACTAATGCAGGAGCATCCAAGCACTCGTCATTAAAGGAGGAACCCAAAGCGGAGCAAAGAGGAGGACATGGACCATCGAGCTAAAACAGGGGAAATTTTGTTATAAACGAGCTTAATTGATGGAAGCGATAAGTCTCTAGAAGACTTTATTTAATGTAATCTACCACATATGTATGCATGTAGACTAGAATCAGGGATAGTTGAGTGATTCAAGGAGAGGATTGATTGAATCCTTTCAGTTATCTAATCCAATGTTCCTATATATATATATATATATATATATATATATATATATATATATATATATATATATGAGCATGTGTATTCAGAGATAGATAGAGAGCATATAATAGAAATTGTGTAACAGAGAGTGACCAAAATGTAACCGAGGAGAGAACTCGTTCCTAAGGCTGAAATGCCTTAGGCTATAATAGAAGTCTGTATATGTATAATAGATATGTGTTCTGCGGTTTTCGCGTGTCTGTGTATTATGTACCTTTTTTAATTATGTTATGTATATATGTGCTAAGGGCTTAAATCCCAATTGTTAGTGTGTTGAGTGACCATTGATCACTGAAGGATCGATGGTGATCTAGCAATGTCAGTTATATGAATGTTCCGTGTGTTAACGAAGTGTGGCAGAGGAAATCCTAAGAAAGGCATAACCCCATCAAAAGCAATCAAAAACAAGTCAAATAGGGAGCGGACGAGAATGCACAGGAGCCATTTGATCACGTGGATCAATGGTCCAGATGATGTTGCTGAGGAGCGATGCGAAATATCGCATCAATAGAGTTATTTACAAAGTTTAAGTCCCGCAAGTGTAAAACCCAGTTTACACTAAAAATGAGCGCAAAACACAGTTGGATTGAAATCCAGACTTGAATTCTTTTAAAGGGTGGCTTATATCCATATCAGGTCTGTAAGACTAATCGAAATGGGCCTTTGAATCAGTGCGATCGCGATCATGTGATTAAATATGGACCATCAGATCGAGATTCAGATCAACGGTCGCGATTTAATCACTGCACTAATCAGCGAAGTCAAATGGCAGCGGCAATGGAATGGGACATAGTGATATGCCAATAGCGATGTCGTTGATAGGCCGACGCCGATGAAGCAATATCACCGATATGCGATGATCGACGATCAAAGATCGGGACGATCGCTTATCGGAGATCGGAGAAGGCAGAGATCGACGCAGCGGTATGGTGATGGACTAAGAGGCAGACCTGACAATTTTATAAAAGCAGGCTTATAATATTTGAAGTCTAAATAAAGGGTTCGGAGTGGGGTTTTTCATGGTTTCCCCCGTGTATTTCCTGTGTTCCGATAGTTGTATGGCCACGGGTTTTTAAGGCTTGAATGAGTAATTTGAAGCTTCTGATAGTGTAATGGTCCCAATAAAGTGTAAGTCCACAGTTTAAAGGCTTAATGCCTCAAGAATGCTTCTGATAGACTTATGGGCTCATAACCCATAGGTCCCAGGATCAATTATTTATAAAGGAAAGCGGATTTTGCCTAACCCCCAAGATCTCCTTTCATCAAGAACCCTCGTCTAATTAATTAAACAACGCTCTGCGATGAACCCTGTGTTGTTTCCTCATCGCCACTCAGACGAGGTTCGATCAGCAGGCTATATTCAGGGCCTATTCTCCCTCTATCCCTGAAGGTCTTTCCACTTCACGTAGCTCCAAATATCAAGGTAACTACATAACTCGATTTTCAAACAAGAACATTTTAATCGAAGTATTTAAATACCTTAAATACTTACCTCGTGGTCCCATGAAGAAGCAGTGCTCTGCTTCACTATAAGTGACCGAAGTATCAACCGCGAACTCTGTCACAAATCCTCCTATGATACGATCAAGCCAGTGATCGACAGCACGTGCGATCTTATCTTTAGAGGCTTCCAATCTCTGCACTAACTCTAGGGTCCACACTATCGGACTGTCAAGCCTCCACCTTCCTTGGTTGTCTACCAATTTAATGATCCACTTGTATAATTCAACCAGGAAGGAGCAGAAGAAGTTTTCATGTATCTTTGTGTACAGATATCTATCCAACCACTATTCTTTCGTCAATCGTGGATTCTTGCTTTCTTGTGCCGCGAATTCGTGGATCTTCCTATCCAACCAGTCTTCAATTTCCTTCTTAGTCAGATTCCAGTGATGCAACATCACACATCTCTTTATGTAGATCCCGGTCCCAACAATGAAACCATTTGTTGGCTTAGTGGGCCCTGGCCCAGGTTCAACATTAATTTAACCAAACAAATCCCTACACTACTGGCCCTTTCGGCATCAATCCGCAGAGCATGGATTGAAGACTCATCCGAAGCAGTATGGGGGGATGCTAGAACCACGTTTCCCACCTAGAGATGGTAGTGATTTCGTTTTATGGCCTAACTCTACCTTCACATAGATCGATAAGCCTTTTAGGCCTTATTGATATACTTCTCTTAATTAGCCTCTAGACCTTCGCGAAGGTCTACGACTGTCATTCGCGGACCCTAACCAAGAAAATCAACCAATTACGTGCTTCTGTAATTACTCTTACATCTATATTTACCTAGATTGGCTTAAGTATCTGATAACTTCGATATGCATTAATATGTTCTTCGTGTAACTAGAAATTATTACTTATGTAAAGATAACAATGTAAAACATATAGATTCGCGTATCAATACAACATTAAATGATGAAACCATTATTCAACATAACATAACTTCATTTATTCATAACATAAATAAATAGATCAAAACACATATATTTCCAGAGTAATCTTCTTTATTAGTACTTCAGATCTTCTTACAGACTCTAACTACCCTGTGCACTCAGTTGTAGTGGTCCGCGCACTCAGCTGTAGACTTCTACCCTATGCCTCTGTGCACACAACTGCAGAGCCTTTCTTCTATTCTAGGACTCTTCACTCTTTTTGCTAATGACCCATTACATCCATCATTATTCTCCAAACACTTTTCTTAGACTCTTCTAATACTCTCCTTTTTATACAATCCCATGGTCCGCAGACCATGGGTAGATCTTCTAAAGCCAACACAACTTACATAAAATAAGGGTGGAAACCCTTAATGATACTTTACATGTACACACTTTGCGACCTCAAATTGCGGAGACTTTACACTTTACATACAAAAACTTGGGCTTTCTACCCCAAAACTTGGGCTTTTAACCTTAAAATCGACCCTAGGGGACCTTGCCCCAACAACAGCCAATTGAAGCCATACACCGGGGAGCCGGCCCGATGACTACATCATGGTAGCATAGTCTTAGCACTCCAAGAAGCTGCAAGGAGGCACAGGACTATAAACTACACTACCCTAGTTGTAGAGCTGCGTGATTAGAGAGGTCTGCGTGGAATAGGAGGATGTCACAGTACTAGAAGAAGAGCGAAGGGAGCTACACTATAGGAGGGGAGACTGTGTAGTGCAGGGGAGACCGCACAATGTAGGGGAGACCACGCAGTGCAGCCAAAAAGTGACCATTACCGTCACTGTTCATTATTTGACTATCAGAAGACAGTTAAGAGGAGCGAGCGACTGGCATTTAAGGAAATTAAGGCTGAATTTAAGAGTAAAATCTTGGGGAATTTGTCACCAATCTCGCATTTATGGATGTATTTTGGGGGGAACAGTCGAATTTGAATTTGAATTCGCCTATAAATTACAGGTGGTCATCCAACGAGAAACACGTTGCATTTTGAGAATTTTTGAGTTGTGTTGTCTATTACACATGAACCATGAGTTCTTTGAGGATTTTCTCACAAGCCCCGTGTTTGCTCAGTATTTCGAGTCAAACAGAAATCTTATCTGCGACATCATGTTAGGACTAGGTCCCATAGAAATTGTAATCGCTAGAGAGATTGTTGCCTCTAAGGGAGCTGCCCTCGAGGTTGTGAGTATGGAGGTTCCAGCAATAGTGCCTATGGCATTGAGGTAGCCTAGGCCAAAGCCTACACTGACGAGAGAGGTCTCCAGGCTGAAGAAGGATAAGCAAAAGAAGCCAATGCTGGTGCACGAGTCACCAAGGAAACATGCAGCTACCTAGGCACAGCGAAAAGAAAAGCCGAGTGCAAAAGAGAAGGGGAAGGTGGTAGATATGGAAGCGGAGGAAGGCGTGAAAGACATAGATATTGAAGGAGTAGACCCTATTTCAAAGCTATCAGAGTATATCCCTCTGCGAAAGGGCAAGGTGAAGGTCCCAAAGGACCCAGATGCCGGACAATTCTCCCTCAACACTCCCATATTACCAGAGAATATTACCTTTGAAGGTTCGTGCTTGGCGTAGGTCCCACATTTGAATCTTGAAGAATGGGATTTGGTGGACCATGAGTGGTTCCCCCACCTTGCTACTCACACGTTCATGTAGAGGGTTTTCTATAAAGAATCTGGTGTCACCGCGCTGGAGCTAGTGGAATGGATTCGCAGAGTCAACAAGTCAGGGCTGCTGAACTTGTTATGGGTTTCGCACTACCATTGGTCAAACATAAACCTAATTGTCATCAAGAAGTTGTTGTGCCTAGTACATGATGGGTGCATATGGCTGAATGAGCCGATCCCCATAACCGACATGTTGATCCATAGGATCACATTATTACCGCACTGAGGACTGAATCTGGCCAAGGTGTTTGGCGAAAAGATGAGCAAGCGCAACCTCGCTGATAAGATGAAGGACATGTTTAATCTTGTCAAAAAGCAGCACAAGTATTCAATTACCAGCATTACTGACCCTGCATCAAGATTTCCATGCAAATTATGGCTTGAAATATGATGAGAAAGTGTCGCATTGACGAAGTAGCGGCACCAATAGTTTCTTTGGCAGCTCAGTGCCTGGAGGGCGTATAGTTCAACTGAGCACACTACCTATGTAGTGAGTTCCTCGCGAACTGTAGAGAGGCGGAGAACGATAGTAAGACCATTCACTATTCATGATTGTTGCTCTCAATTATGCTAGTTGCGTGGGATTTTCCGTAGGATAGCCAATTCCCTCTAGTGGAGAAGGATTTACTAGAAGCAGCAAAGTTCACGTCTCTTTGGGCCACGAAAGATACCACATGAATAATGGAAAGCAAAGTCTTCTCGGTGCTGATGGAGGCAAGTATTCACATGGCCATCAACTAGAAGCCATGGTTGTCACCAACTGTATTTGAGCAGTTTTCGGGGTATGCAGAATTCAAGGCGGACTTCCACCATATTTACATCTATGCACGCAAGGACCTCGACCAGAAATGGTTTGACTTATCCTGCCTGGCCACGGATGACGCGATTACAGAATTCATCAAGCTTTGGCCAACAGATTGGCACGTTCCATCCGATGAGGCTGCAAGGACTAGCAAGTTCATGGAGAAGCAGGAAAAGGAAGTAGCCAGACTAAAGGTTCAGTAGTTGGCTGAAAAGAGGAAGAAGGACACCAAGGAGAAGGCCCGAGCAGAAGGGGAGTGCGCTGCAAAGGAATAGGAATAGCAGGAAGAGCACGACTCTTACTGAAGTAATAAATCTCCTTTGCCACAAATGGAGGAAGAAGAGCAGTCAGACCAGAATGTGGAGAACAACAGGAAAGCACTCCCTTCAGTTAAAGAGGTATAAGGAGTAGGAGAAGGAAGGACCATGCAAAAAGACGAAAGCCACCAAGTCATCACTAGATCTAATTACCCTAGTAGAGGGCGACTTAGATGATATTGGCAATAAGGTGTGGGATACAACAACAAAATTGTTGTAGGTGTTTGAGTAGCAGCAAAAGAAAGCACTTGTCACTATACAGTCGAGTCTGTGTGAGCTACAGATCCAAACAACTAGACTCCAGGTAGGTGCAGGACAGAGCAGTGCAACATCCACTAGTTTGGCACCAAGGACCACTCAAGCAACAAATCTGGTTCGGTCAATGGATCTATGGGTAGTCGCGCTGCCTGATGGAGATTTGAACACGAAGGTTGTGGCTGAAAAGGAAATTGTGAGCACGTTGAAGAATGTGGGCCTCAACTTGGCCGCACTCCCTAGTGAGTTCTTCACACACTACAAGCAGGTGTGATCACATATCTTATGGCCTAGGAGAAGCGCACACTGAGCATGATCAGCGAGTACAAGGTCAACAAAGAACAAATGTTCATTGAGAAGACAACAACACTGGAAGCATGGAAGAAAGTGCAGGCGTAGAACGAGAAGATTACAGCCGCGGTGGCTGAGGCATGTAGGACAGTCCCTGAACTACATATTCCGGAGGAAGCGTCGATGGACGCTAAGATCAGGAAGTTGGCTATAGGCATGCGTCAATAAAAAACAGAAGTGGCCAAGGTTCAATTTGAATTGAAGCTGAAGATAACAGAGCTCGATTTGAAGTCACAACCTTCAACTCCACCAGAGGTCAAAGAACAACGTGAGGCATCTATAAAGGATGGATTCATAGCAGTAGATGCCACAGTGGCGGATTGCACCGTGCACTTTAATCAATCCATGTAGTTCGTCACGACGCTACAGGAAGATCCTAACCTGCAGAGGTTGAATACGGAAGCCTGTGAATTGCAGTAGTAATATGATGAAGCAAAAGTGATGGTGTGCATCGTCGCTATATCACAACGACTGGCCAAGATGCATGAGGCAAAGTAGTTGCACGAACAGGTGGAGGCAACGGAAAGGAAAGAGGTGGTCCTCAAGACCAAATTGGGGCCTTCATTGGACGAGGCCTATGTTATCTTTGCCACCATTGAGGAGAAGCTAGCAAGCCTACAAAGAACACAACAGAAGATAAAGGAAGATAGTACAGGACCAACAACAGAGCAATTGGTGGAGCAGATCAAACAGGCAGCCACGTAGAGCGCAACTGAGGTAGCAGCGGCACAGGTATAGCTGGGAGGTCTCCGCAATAAGATCTTCACGCCAGTAGAGTGTCTTGGGGGTGAGTCACGATATTTGTGTTGGGGGCCTATTGGGACAAGGTCCCCTAGGGCCAATTTTGGGGCGGAAGCCCATGTTTTGGGGCAAAAAGGCAAAGTTTTATGGTAAAAGGAGTTAAGTCTCCACAAAATGTGGTCGTGGAGCGTGTAGATGGTAAAGTGTCATAAAGGGTTTTACCCTTCTGTTATGTAAGTTGTGTCGGCTTGTATAGACCTACCCATGGCCCGCGGACCATGGGATTGTATAAAAAGGAGAATCTTAGAGAGTCTAAGGCATAATAGTAGAGATCAATCGAGATGTAATGGGTCATTAGAAGTAGAGCGAAGAAGTCTTAGAGTAGAAGAGAGGCTCCGTAGTTATGTGCACAGAGGCCTAGACCCCTGCAGCTGAGTACGCAGGGAAGTCTTGGGTCTGTAAGAAGAACATAAGCATTAATAAAGAGATTATTCCAACAATTCATATGTTTTGGACCTATTTATTTCTGTTATGAATGAATGTGCTATTATGTAATGATGAATGACGGGTTTATGAATTAATACTGTATTGATGCGCGATTTTACATGATTTACATTGTCATATGAATGCAAGGAAGAATAATTCTTTACGTGAATAATATCTTTTTTCATGTTAATGTTTCAAACACTTAAGCCAATTTGGGTAAATACAGAACTAAGGGTAATTATAGAGGCGGGTAAGTGGTTGATTCACTTGTTTAGGGTCCGTGAAAGACAGTCATAGACCTTTGCGAAGGTCTAGAGGTTGGTTAAAGGAAGTTATATCGATAAGCCTTAAAGGATTATCGATCTGTGCGAAGGCATGTTAATGGCACAAAACGACATTACACTAATCTCTGGGTGCAGAAAATTGGTTCTAGCATCCCCCCATACTGCTTTGGGTGAGACTTTGGCCCACGCTCCACAGGTTGATGCTAAAAGGGCCAGTGGTGTAGGGATTTGTTTGGAAAACTTAACTCTAAACCTGGGTTAGGACCCTCTAAGCCAACATCAGCCAATATTGTATTTGGTGATTCTAAAGTCATAATCAACTGGGCCAACCGCAAAAATGGCTTCAATCCTCCAAAAATATCCTATTGGTTGTCTTGTATTAGGATTATCTCGCAGTGCTTTGAGGAGATCACTTTCAAACACATTTGTTGTTTCCATAATTCCTCGGTAGACAAATCAAAAGTTGGACTCTACATATAATCTGGCGTGATTCAATATCAAGTTTTCAAAGGCGATATATGTTTGGGTGTTGGGGACATCCCACTCCACGCATATTTATTCCTTTGCCTCAGGGATCACTTGTGCCTTTTTTTATGGGTTTCTATTGACAACTTTTATTCCTCGTCTATCTATTTATGGATAAGCTTTTTATGATCACCCTACTTTTTCTTATACAATACTTCCTTTTCTCTATTAGGAGGCTCATCTTGACACTAGTACTATTAGATGTTTTTGGCTTTTCAACTTTGGTCTTCTCTAACCCTCCTACTGATATGTCTTTGATCATGATTTTGTTTTACATGTATGAAATTTATCTTCTCCTTATGAACGATGTACATGTAAACATTTTAGATATTATAAAACTATGGTTTTCTTTTTTTCTTTTTTTCGTCGTTTTGAAAAAAAAAAGAATCCTTCTAGATAATTCCCTTGCATTATCTGCAAAAGATTGTCATGATTAGTGTTGCACGCAATGCAAATCATATTGGTGGTTTTTTAGGTGTAGTTAAACTACCTAAAAGAAATATTGAATAAGTACTTAGCTTTCTTTCAAATTTAATTATTTTATTTGGAATATTTATTTGTAATTTTATGACAATTTCACATACTTTGTTAGTGTAAAATTTCTCAAAAAAATAAAAATAAACGTAAGGGATAGCTTAGATATAGATATATTAGGAGCATTGGGTGATGATATATGCTATTCCTAGGAAATCCTTTGGAATAATGACTATCACATACCTTAAAGTGTAAATGAACTCCTTCGACATGTTGTTAATGAGGTAGGGGTTATTTTAGGATGTGGGGTTACTCTCTTCTGGAAAGATGGGAGAGTTTTAGCTTTTGAGGTTTTATTTCTTTCTAACATTTTAATAGTTATAATTATCTATAGGTTAAGAGAAGATTTAATCTACATGATTATGTGATCTCTTATAAGGAGAATTGTGCATCTTTTCCATCTAATGGGAGCTTCACTCGATAAACCTCTACTATATCAAGTACGTTCGTGACATACTATACAATACCCTTAATTTGACTACATATTGAAATATACATCTAAAAATCACATTATTTAACCCCCTACCAATATGAACCCAATACATCTTCCCAATTTAAAAAATCCCTACTTTCACTAATATTGTAGGGATCCATTTTTTATTCCCTTTATATTTTTGCATTAATTTTGATTTCTATTTTTTATACCAACTAATATAAAAACCATTAACTCTCTATTATATACTTAATATATTATGTAATTTTTCCTCTATATCCCTCGATATAAATATAAATAATATAATATTGCTCCCTTAATAAAACTCCATGTTCTATCTTCATCGAATGTTAAAATTGCTAAAAATTTCTACATTAAATAAGATTAAAAATCCATTAAACAACATAATTTCTTTTCGAAATTCTTATTGTTCAAAAATATTTAAAGTTACTCAAGATTATCCCAATCAAAATTATCCAAAATAGAATCTTAATTCATAGTTCCTCCAATTACCAAGTAAACTCATTACTAGTTAGTGTTGCAAATACATGTATCACTAAAAGCTTAATCATTTTCACGAGAAGCTATATAAATCTATAAACAAATCTATTAAATTTATCAAGGAAGTCTTTGCAATGAATGACAATATAAATTTGACATAATTATAGAATTCTCACTATTTTTCTCCTTCTCACATTCAGGCATGCACACATATTTATATCCAACCTTTTTTTTAACGCGTCCCTCGTCGAAACCACATTTAAAAACAAAAAACACTGGCTAAACCAAGTTCATATCATACCCAAACTAAATTAGAACCAATTAGATAGTGCCTAAATAATATTTAATGTAATCAAAATCATTAGTTTTCAAGGTTTTCAGTTTCAACTTTGAATCAAAGTATCACATTGACTAGTTAGAATATATTTATCAATTATCATATAGACTAATTACAATATATTTATTTTTAATAAGTACAATAATATAGGTTGAAAAAGTAAATAATTAATGAATTAAAGATAGAAAAATAAATATAAAGTTATTAGTGCAATTAAATTGTGTTTTGATAAATGGTAATTTGGAAGTATATAAGTAATCAAAATTTTTTAGGATTGGATTTAAAAGTTTTGGATTCATGATTTTGGAGTTTCAAAAAAGTGATTTTTTTACCACAAAGTTTTTTAATAGAATATTTTTTTAATGACAAGTTTTGATTCACTTATGTGTGTATGGGTCATGAGACCATTTAATATCTTTTTGGATGGTTTGACCACTACCTTTTGCTGGATGATGAAAAACTCCCCCTTTCCAACATTAAAATCAACCACTTTCAATAAAGTTTTATAATATTACAACAACAATAAGTTCTTTTGTTAGCCCTTTAAATCATTAAAATAAATGTATATAAAAATATTTACATTAAAATCAAAACATCATTTAAAATATTGCAATAACTTATTTTATTTTATTGTTTTAAGTAAATGAGAATAAACAATTATGTGTAAAACTTGGGCACAACAATTTTAGAAAAATATTTACTAAATGTTTTTACTTTTTTCATAGTTTTAGAAAGAAAGTTATATATCGAGAAATAGTTTAAATATTTTATTTTATTTTTGGGTATTTTTTCTCAATATTTTTTTTTTAATTTGGTATATATTTTTTAAAATGGTAAGTTTGAGTTGTGTAATTTATTGAATTCAAGTGTTTCAATTTTTTTTTAAAAACAATGAATTTATTTATATATTTACAAATGCATTTTAAATAATAAGAAATCATAATTTTGCAAAAAATTATAACACTAATAAAAAAGACACAAATGTGTAATAGTTAAACCATCCTTTAAAAATATATATATCCAATTAATTACTTCTAAATAGATAATCAATTATTAAAACAAATCTAGATCCATCTTAACCTCCATCTATCTAAAACTAAAAAATCAATCTCATTAAGTGCAAAACTTTTAAATATAATTTTTAATTTTTAATTTTATTTATCTCACCCATATTAATAATTATTATTTTTAATTTTATAATTTTAATTAATGAATTTACATAACATGATAACTCTGTGGGCCTCTAAACATAATAACAAAAATAAAAAATATTTAAAAAATAAGTTTAATTTTAAAATAATTTAAATGTATATATTTTTCTCATATAGTAAATTAATAACCACTCTAACAAATAAAAAATTAAAACGAAAGCATTTTAAATTTTCAAAAAACCAACTTAACGAATTGTGTTTTTTGGGGCGGATTTGAAAACCTTTATAAAATGATTGTGATTTTTTGAGTTTTAAATACCTTTATAAAAACTTAGAACATAAATGTGAATTAATATAAAAACAAAAAAATCTAATTTCGAAATGCAATATATATTTTTTTTTATTTTTAAATTAATAAAAATAAATTTATATTTTATTTTTTAATTTCTACAAGATCGAAATAAATTAATAAAATTATTAAAATTTAATTTCGAAATGCAATATTTTTTATTTTTATTTTCAAATTAATAAAAATAAATTTTTATATTAGTTTTTAATTTCTACAAGATAGATTAATAAAATTATTGAAATTTAAAATATTAATTTGAATATATTAAAATTTTGTATTTATTTAATTTCATGTGATTTATTCATCTAAATCTCAAAACTATTTTTTTTTTTTTTCAAAAGGTGGAAAAACCTATCAAACTAGTTTGTCAAAAACAAAAATGCTATCCGCAAATGTCAAACATCACTGTTATCCACGTGATTTAAGAAGGCTTTCAATTCATCCTAAATCTCAAAGAAGCTATTTATATTTATATTGGATCCTTTTTATATATTATTATGTTAATGCGTATAAATACAATTATATATATTCTATAAATGCCAAGAATAAATTAAAAATAATTTAAAAAAAATAAAAATAAAAAACATATATATTCTATTAATAAAATATATTAATATAAATTAACTTAAGTTATCGTTGTACAGAGATTTGCTTATTAAGTATATATAATTTATTTTTTAATATACGTATTTTATCTTTAGAATTAATTCTATCAGATTTTAAAAGATATATATTATTAGTCGATAAGATTTATTTTTAAATATGTATAATCATTAAATAAATAAATTAGTATTTAAATGGTATAATAAAATGAAAAATGAAAATTATTATTGAGCCTAGAAGTTCATCGAGTTGGTTGAGCCAAGAAACTTATTCTGCAACCCACTATAATGTGTAACGTTTTATGTGTCCATCATTAAAATTAAAATATTTAAATAATAAATTAATTATAAATAAAATAATTGAATCTCTCAATTCATATTAAATTCGTATTTAAAATAAATCTATATTAATAATATTAACAAAATAAATTAATAAATATCATTAAATCTGCAAAATTATTTTACCATATTAACTCATCCGGTCACACTCACATGGAAACATTTAGGAGGCAAGTCACATGCAATTGGTAGAGATGTCACAACAAAATGTACATGAAGGACCTACCTCCACACAAGGAAAATTAAAAGTAGACTGTAATGTACCCCGGTAACCTCGCATGTAAAAGCAAGGAGTTAGAATTTTTTTATACAAATTACCCACAAGTAATTATCCAATTCACAACTCCACAATTCCTCATTAACCATTAGATATAATGTTCATTAGTACATCAAGTAAATTGCAATAAAATACAGTAAGTTGCATAACCATTAACCACCACTGTGGTAGTGTAATAACATAAACTGTCTCATGAATCCTTGCATCCATTTCATGATTTCCTTAACCATATTAATTAATCTCATAGTTGAACATTATGGTTATGCCATCAAATAAAGAACCATCAACATCAAGGATTCATCATCATCAAACTGACACAAAAGGCAATCACACTATTGAACACCAATATACCCTGGAAACCCCGTAGGGTGAAAACTAGCAAACGTTTAATCTTATTATTAAACACTCGTGAGGATTTTCACCCCTCACTCAATGGCTTATAAGGGATTCCATCCCTTAACCATTGTTATAAAATCATTACAATGAATTATCATTAAGTTGTCACATAACTAGCTAAAAGCTAATACATTTTCCATGAAACCCTTTTCTTACATACCGCCACATGCAACATTCCTTGTGGCATGATTGTTCTAGCAATGGACGATCCTGCAACTCGAACTCATCTGCATGGACCATTAATCATTTTCCTGCCACAATGTTAAACATCACTTTTCTTTGGCTCCAACCGCCATCGTTTCCTATCAATGTTGTCGTCAACAAGCTTTGGCAACAAGATTAGTTACAATATTAATCAATCAATAATCAACCTCTAAAAGAGATCTTTAAACATCTACTCAAGTGCATGAGCAAGGATGACATAATAACTAACTAGTACATATATCCAAGTAAATACTTGTTCTACTTTCCACAATGCTTATTCACACTCATGCACAATTCTCTTAAGAGATCTAACCCATTAGTTCTACTAAAATGTATAACATAATCATTATATCTTCATACATGTAATAAACTATTGTTCCTATGCATATGCACAAGTGTTCTTTTCACATAGTTACTTTTCGAGAACTCAACATAGTTTCTCTAACATACAAAGAACATAACTCTATATCACAATGACTATTCTTTGTGCATACCATAGCTTATCATAATAGCCCTTCTTTAATGTATGCAATACATATTCCCTTCACTAGAATACTACCATCATTTCATGCAACAAACCACATACTTCTTTCTTAAAGGAAGTCATTATAACCTCATTTCTCTATCTTCCTATATGAGGGTTTCTCATGCTTCCCTTTCAAGGAATTAATTAGATATCCATCTTTATCAAGATACAATAACAAGGTTAACTTACCCTTTATGCATCAAAACCAAGAAATCGACACAACTCATCTAACAAGACAAACTTTTCAAGAGATTATTATTTTCAAGAAAGTTAACATAATCACTTTCTCTACGTACACACAAAATCATACAAAATCATACTTCCACAGTCACAATAGCTACCCTTATGTGCATGCAACATGTGTTTTTCCTAACACAATTACTTTTACTTCAATGCACATAATCTTTCCATGAAACAAGTATGGATTCTTGGTATGATATGAACACTATTCATATGTCTTTCAAAAATAGGAAACTCTATTTTTGTTTCAAGAGATCTTCTCATAAAAGCCATCATCTTCATACATGAAGTATGCACACTTTCCTAAAAAGAAAACTATAGAAATAAATATCTATGAGCCTAGAAGCGCATCATTAGCTAATTCTATCATGCATGTAATGCATAATTATTTCACATGAACTTAGAAATTAGCTAGTATCACAATGCCATTAGCATATATCCTTTTTCAAGAAACTTTTATAAAAATACTTATTTTAATTCAAGAAAACTTGGCCACTTTTCACGCTATGTCCTCAGGACATTTATATGCCTCATCTTCTTTTCTCAAGAAGATATTTTGGCTATATTTAGCAAGGATTTTATTCCAAGAAAATGACGAGAGACAAGCATTTCACACACAAGACTCACATGTAGTCTTTCTAAGAGGAACTACCTATTTTCTTTACCAAGAAAACATACAAAATAATCAATCTTTAACATATTTTCTTTACCAAGAAAACATATTAAATATTCAATCTTTTACTGCATGCACTAACATATTTTCTTTACCAAGAAAACATATAAAATAATCATTCTTTTACTGCATGCATTAACATATTTTCTTACCAAGAAAACATATAAATTAATCATTCTTTTACTGCATGCATTAACATATTTTCTTACCAAGAAAACATATAAATATTAAATCTTTTAATGCATGCATTCAAATACTTTCTCTACCAAGAAAACATATAAAATATTCCTATATTTTTCTTCAAGAAAGTGGAAAGTTACTTATCTGTACTTTTACCACACTCCAACAGGGAAATTTGCATATTTTAATTGGCACTCTCGGTTCTAATTGTGCGCATTTGACAGTGTAAATAATGGAACTTGCTTCTCGTCTCTCCATATGTGCACCTCTACTTAACACTGAAACTAATCGAAATACATCCGAGCAACCCACTGCAGTCTCAAATGCTTAGATTCCAGAAGCCCTGACTGAGCTACTATGGATGGGACTGCAATACTTCACATGCAGAGCCAGGTGATATGCCCGGGACAGGATTTCCCTCCAATCGGGACCAAAGAGACCTCATAAGTGAGTTCCATGGCCTTGTAGCAATTCGAGAAGTGTGCTCGCCTTAATAATATCATTTCTCGACTCCCGATTCTCCCATTGTCTGGTCTTTTGCAGTAGAGCTCACGTTAGTGAAGGAAAGGGAACTTCCACGGACTCTTCTTTTGGAATCTTGGCCACAACGACCAGCTGGAAATAGGAAAGGACACGAATGGCTTTTAAAAAATTACTTAGGGCCACATAAGGGGAAGGGACCTAAAGCCTAAGATCGCTCCCGAGGAGCCATATAACTAGATCCCACCACACAGACCATTGCTCCCCCCGGCCCCTCAGCAGAGAGCGCAAGAAGAAATGAATCCCATTCTAACTCCTCCTCATTCAGTTTTACAAATATCAAGAATCAGTTCTATAACTCATTAGTAACTTTAAAATTACTATTTACCTTGAGTTATTTACGAGAGGGATATGACATAGACAACAGACAATCGGCAAAATGATGAGAGAATCAACACTGGTTTTCGAACAATCGATATTTAGTGATGACGCTTTTTATATTTTTTTGAAAAAATGCGGAAGGTCCGTTTAGTTTATATTACGCAAAATATTGTTAATATTTTTTTATGAATTAGTATAGATTTATTTTAAATATTAATTTATATATCATATTTGATTGTGGAATTAGCTTCAACTTTACACATTATACTAGGTTGTGGAATGAACTGTGAAATGAGTTTTTGGATTCAATAAAATAATTTAAGTAAAATTTCATTCAAAAATTTCCATAATTGAAAACTACTATTTGTATAATAATACTATTTATGTAATAAATTTATAATAATAATAATAATAATAAACAATTTTTTTTTAAGCAAACATACATTTAAAAAAAATGGAGACTTCCTTTTATTCAATATAAAGTCAGCTATATAGATAATCATATGTTTATTTCACAATCGCATTGAGTGAGGCCTATGTAAGAGTTGAAAGGAATAAACTTAATGATGTGGTAATAATAAATGTGGAGTGGAGAGATCTGACAGAGAGGGTTTGATGCAGATGGTTGGTGGTAGGCATGCTCAGTGAGAGGGACCTTCAACCAGTGCGTAGGAGTTACTTTTTTAGCAGTCAATTCTTTTGAACATCTATTGGCTTGAAAGGAGAGTTGTGTATCTCACTTTCACTTTTTTGGAATTTCCAATTAGCTTAAAAACATGTCTCATGAATAAAGGTTTTCTAAATCATGAATTCAAAGGTAGGAAGGGTTACCTCTTCTTTGGAAATATTCTTGCAGGTAAATCAACTAAAGAATAAAATAAATCGAGAGCAGATTGTGGTTCTTGAGCTTGTCTGTATTTTCTTGTATTAGGTGATATGTGGTAAAAAGGCTGAGGGTTCACTGTATTCCTAAAGCCCTCTAGAATTTGAAATTTATTATTTTTACAAAATGTCTTAATTATAAGAGGAAAAGAATGAGAGATCATGCTTTCATTTAGAAATTTATTGGAAATTGGCTGACACAAAAGGAGATAGAACATTGGATACAATCAAATTGGAAACCAAAGGGAGAGTTAGATTTGAGGCTAGGCCCAAAAGGTTTTTTCACAGTTATTTTCTCAAATATGGAAGACAAAGCTCGAATCTTTGAAGGAGGGCCTTATTTCCTAAACACTCTAGGCCTCTATATTAGACACTAGGAAGCCTGTTTCAACTCAAATAATGAGGAATTTATATAATGAGGAATTTATAGTAGCACTGATATGGGTAAGATTATATTCTTTACATGTGGAATTTTGGATACCAAAAATTCTTGACGGTATAGGTCAAGCATTGAGATGTTTTGTAAAGGTTTCATAGGTTACTAAAAGGGGGAGGAACATGACTTATGCTAGGTTATGTGTGTATATGAACATCTCACAACCGTTACCAGATTCCATAAAGTTGCATTACCAATGAGAGATTTGGAAATAACCCTTGGATTATGAGCATGTTCCATTTCGATGTATACTTTGTCATGAACATGGTCACCTCATTAGGGAATCTTACCTGAAGAAGAAGAAGGAACAATCGCTTGGTCATCTAATGGTAAATGGCGGTTTCAAAAGAGTTTCAAATTGACGTCGTAATCATAGGAATTGACCTTCATTTAACACAAAGGGTTTCGAGGAGAAGAACGTGTTCTCCATACTAGATGCTATGGAGGCGGATGCTCAAGGTGTTGAGACTACCCAAATGGATATCGTACCAACAGATCAAACTCCGGAAAATATGGCATTGAAACATAATATGGGGGATGATGAAAACCCACAAGGAGTTTTTGACTTAATGGCACTCTCAGGTTTTGAGGAAGTGGTTCCTCTTCAGGACCAAAATATATCAAAGTGCTCGGAAGAAGAAATTATGTTAGTCACTATGATAAATGAATGGGTAATGCAGGGCCTGGGCAATCTGTCGAAAGAGGAAAAGGAGAGGTATTTCAAATCTTATCTCTAGTGGAAAACCAAGTAACGATCCGCACCAGGGGATTAAATAGCTCAAGCTTTTCAAGCCTTCAAAGATAAAGGTAAAGAAATTCTTTCCAAATACTTAAATAGTGAACCAAAGAAGAAGATAACAAAACCTAAGAGAGAAGCAAGGAAAAACATGGAATTAAGTCAGAGCATCCCACATCAGACACCAATCCTCCCTAAGAAGGGTTTGACAAAAACTAACCCCTCATAAATGAAAGTCCTTGCTTGCAACATAAGGGGAATCAATAGCAGAGGTAAACAAAGATATCTTAGAGATCAAATCAGAAAGGGAAACCCAACTATTGTTACCATACAAGAAACAAAATTATTAGAGGATAAAATGAATAAAATAGCAATATTTTGTTGAAAAGCATGTGAGACCATGTCCATAGACCCGATCAAGAATGCAGGGGGACTAAAAATGTGGTGGAATCCCCATATGGTTTTATTTCATGAATGGTTTGCATCAAATAGAATTCTAACAAGGAAATTTCATTATGTGGGAACAAAGGATTTCATCCTCCTTTCAGCAGTTTATGGACCCTTCAACCCTTTGGAAAAAAGGTTTATTTTGAAGAAACTACAATATATGTAACAAATGATAGGTAATATACATTATTATGGGTGGTGATTTTAATATTATGAGATTGCTACAGGAGAAAATGGGTGGTATTCATAGGTTGGATCCAATATCAACGGATTTTGATGAATTGTTAGAAACTCTCTGACTTGTTGACATTCCAACAATAAATGGATGTTTCACATGGAACAATCACAGAGGAGGTGGGAATCAAAGTTCTTGTCGCCTAGATCAGTTTTTGCTATCATAAAAAGTCTTACAAAGAGATTTGTTCATTGAAGCCTCAATATTGTCCTCTATGGGTTCTGATCACTACCCAGTTAGGTTAGAAATTGATTTGAAGGAAATTCCAATAAACCACCATTTTCGATTTGAAAGTTTTTGGTTCCAATCGATTTTCTTTGTGGATTTAGTAAGGAAATGGTGGGAATAAATGACTATTGAAGGTCCCGCCAAGATGAAAATGTTTCAAATAAAGATGAAAATTTTGAAATATTGGATTAAATCTTGGAATAAGAGAGTGTTTGGGAACATTTTCAAAGATAAGAGAGAGTTGGAAAACAAGATGTCACTTATTCAACAAAGAATCATATGGGAAGGTAGAACTACAAAGCTTGAATTACAGGAGGTAGACACTTTTGACAAGTTAGAACAAAGACGGAAGCAAGAAGAGATTTTATGGAAGAAAAAATATAGGATCCAATGGCTAAAGAAGGGGGATCGAAATACAAATTTTTCGTAATGCTACGATACAAAATTGTCATCATAATAGAATATTTTCCATTATTGGTAAGGAAGGCGGGAGGAAACTTTCACAATATGACATAGAAGGTGAATTGGTCCATTATTTCAATGATATATGGATGGAGGTCATGCTAGGTCAATCCTTAGCTACTACCTTAGTAATACAACATATTATAAGAATGATTAGTAAGGAACAAAATATTGTACTGATGAGACTGATTTCTTTATCAAAAGTCGAATCAATAGTAACCAATATGCCAAAAAGTAAGGCACCTGAACGAGATGGCTATACAACAAATTTCTACCAGGCATGATGGAGCTTTTTAGGAAATGAGATTAAGGAAGTAGTGGAAGAATCAAGGAATTAGGAATATACTCCCAACATTGAACGCAAAATTCATATCGCTACTACCAAAACTAGGATGTTTGGAGAGTCCGAGAGGATTTAGACCTATTGCATTATGTAACATGATTTACAAGATTATTTCGATGGTTATAGCATGTAGAATGAAACCTCTTCTTAAATTTTTGATATCCCCATATCAAACAGGTTTTTTAGATGGTCGAAAAATAGCAGATGGAATAATAGTAGTGCAATAAATAATTCACTCATTGAAAAATTCTAAGCAACCAGATATGTTGCTAAAACTAGATTTATCTAAATCTTACAACAAAATTAGTTGGTCCTTTTTGCTACATGTTCTACAAGCTTTTGTATTTTCAGAGCAATGGTTGGAGTGGGTGAGATCACTTATCTCCACTGTCTTCTTTTATATTTTTGTAAATGGATCACCTTCACAGACTATTCATACTTCCAAAGGTTTCAGGCAGAGAGATCCCTTGTCACCATTCCTCTTTATCCTAGCTATGGAAGGACTTGGGTGAATGTTTGAAAAAGTGGGGGATTTAGGTTATATATATGGTCTTCGATTGTACGGGATAGACTTTCCAATCACCCATGTCCAATTTGTTGATGATGTAATATTATTTCTTTTTCAATTGTCTGAAATTGGTACAACATAGGTTATACTAGAGGATATCTTCCATATAAGTATTTGGGAATACATATAGTACTGCATTACAATAGGGCATCCACATGGGAAGAGATTGTGGAGAAAATGTGACACAAAGTGAATAAATCGGTGGTTAGGACCCTAAACTTCCCTAATTGTCTTGTGATGACGAAAGTAGTTCTACAAGAAATACCAAATTATCAACTATCACTTAATGCCAATCCCAAACATTGTGAGCCAAAAACTGAGATCTATTTGGACAATTGTTTTTATGGAAAGGATTGACAAAAGCACACAAGTGGCCCTTGGTTGGATGGAATAAGTTGATCCTTCTGAAATTGAATGGAGGATTGGGAGTTCGGGACCCCTACCTTATTAGAAAATCCTACCCAATGAAGTTTTGATGGCTACGGTTGCAGAGAGGAAAACAGGATTGGAACCGAATTTCGGCTAGAAAGTACTTGCACCTGTATTCACGGGTTGATAGATTACAAGTTGAAGAGAAAATAAAAGGATCTTAACTATGTAATTGGGCCTACGAGACAAATGTTATGGTGAAACAATTTTTTTTTTCAAATATAAGAGACGGTAGCATTGGATTTTTTTTTAAGGAATCATGGAAAAAATATCCCCCTCTAGCAGAAAGAAGGAACCTCTATGATATAAAAATGTGGACACAATCGCAAGGATTAAAGTGGCAGACTAATGGAATTATTTGGATACACCACATGGTTGGCGACAATGGAAAACACCAACATATTGGGAAACTCGAATGACTCTTTACCTTAGGCATAATTTCATCAATTACTTCATGGTAGAAGGATAAGAAGCTCTTCCAAAAAGGATATGTGACATTGGGGGAGATGTCAATCTAGATCCTTTTCCATAAGAGACGCTTATTCTTTAATATTTGGATTGCAGCCTCAGTTGGACATTAGAATATGGGGAAATATCTTGAAAAACTGTGGATGTCGCAAATTTTCTACTTTCCTTTGGATGATAGCTTGGGGACGCTCGTTAAATTGGGATCAATCTTAAAGGAAACACTTTGAAGGTCCATCGAGATGTTCATTGTGTTTACAGGAAGGGGAAATAGTAAAGAATTTATTAATTACTTCCACTTATTTGCAAAAAATGTGGCAGCTTGTTCATCATATATTTAACTGAGACTTCACAATTTCACTGGATATCAAGAATTGGATGGAAGAATGGTTTCGAGAAAAGGTTAAACACCCATTGATAGTAAAAGTATGCCACTTAATTTTAGGTTTCTCCCTATGGAATTTCTAGAAGGAGAGGAATACAAGGGTATTTGAATGCAAAAGTCGGCCTTTCCAAATGGTGCAAGAGTTGATTTGTAAAAATATTATAGAAACCTTGTAAGCATTCTTGTTGGAATCAGGAGATGGGCAAATGGATGAAGAAGAGATTCTTATTTTAAAAACCTTAAATATGGAAGCTAGCAAAGTTATTTCACTACAAAATGTTCAAATTATAGGACTATGCAGGGATAGTTTTTTCCAATCTCCTCCACAATCCTTTATCGCATTGAGTTTTGATGGCGCCTCAAAAGGAAACCTAGGTGAAGTAGGTTTCAGAGGGATTTTTCAGGATGAAAAATCAAACCCCATCCATGTCTATGCATTTTATTGCAAGGAAGATACCACTAACCTGGCAGAATAATGGGTGTTAGAGAAAGGTTTACAAATAGCAGTGAGGAAAGGGATATGACTGTTATAGATGTATGGGGACTCTTAAATAGTTGTCAATACTGCGGAAATTTTTTTATTAGGTCATCCTCCAAAGATATTTATCCGTAGTTATCACCTCCATATAGTAGTAAATAATATAAGGGACTTACTGCTAAATTTTGACTATGTTATCCCCATGCACATGAAGAGCTAATGCAGTAAGGTAATGAATTGTTTAGCCAATTTGGGAAGTTGTGACAGACATGTAGCATTAGATGTAGAATGGTTGGAGTGGACACATCACGAGTCTCTCTAGGAACTAAAATAGTGGGTTGAACAAGATAATCACCAAGCATAGGGAAGGATCCCTGATGGGGGTGTTTTACTATTCATAGACCACTAAAAAAATCCATGAAACAAATCTCCAACAAGGAGGCTCTAGACGCGGCAATCAATGGCATGCAAGATGTTTGTATCGCGAAGGTCGAGGTGGAATTTGGAGAGAGATCCTTTCCTTCCACTTGGCTTAACACAGGGCACGTGTGGAGTAACATTATTTCATGTTATGGCTCCGTATGGTTAATATGGTGGATTTGATGTTGTAACAAATTTATCTAATAATCAATCAAGACTCATTTATGACATCACCATGATACATTGTCTTAGGATGGAAGCGTCCTGGCGGAAGCAACACACTTGGAAATTGTCTTGGAAATTGCAATGTGTCTAGTTCTTCTAAGATAAAAGTTCTATTTTGTTCGCAGTTAAATATATCAAATTTGTTATCATTTCAGGGTGGTGAACAATAGTTGCCTTTCTCTCTGCAAATTTTCTAGAGCTACATAGTCTTTTACGTATTAGTTTCTTAGCTAATTTTTTTACTCCTAAGAGAAGATTCCCCACACTTGTGTTTTCATGCCAAAATCTCTAAGGATTAGGACAATTCAAGCTCCATTGCTAGTTGTCAATCTACTTCTTATTCTGTCATCCTAAAGCAGGAAGTCTACTAGCAAGGCGTACGTGTTTTCGTATAGAGAGCCAATTTTTTTCTTGCATAATACAGGGTCTATACCATCCTTTGAACTAGTTTTTATCCTCCTAATGGTATAAATTCAGTCCCTAGAACCCTCTAGTATTTCATTTAATTACCCTGTATTGGTATCTAGAGTGTGGTATAGTTGATATTCTCCATCTGGTTTTAATTTGGTCCACCTTCGGAAGTTCCATGGGTCATTTCTGACACAAAAAGGTGACATATTTCCTCTATAATCCTTAACAGTTTACATGTAAGTCAATCAATCTTTCGTTCTGGCCAGTAATGGTTTCAGTGTCTCATCTAGTCAAGAGATACTTTTTCGAAGGTTCCTTAATGACTTGTGTATAGAAATTGCAGTGGGTAATTTTAAGTTTTTTGTGACCTCACATTTGTAATTTCACGTCTTAGAAGGGTTCCACTCTCTAGCTCGTTGTAATAGTCAGTTAAGTCGGTATTTCCAAAATTGTGTTGTCCATTTCATTTATAGGTATTAGGTTCTTATGGATCCTCACTAGAGATTGCTCAGTAGCAGGGAAGGTGCTCGAGGGGTGTCTTCTTCCAGGCCTTGTTGGCTATTTGGGTGGGAGTCAATTGCGAATTGTTTTTATGCTACTCCTATGGAAGTGAGAAAGGGAATACCCACTTTGGAAGCTAAGGAGTTTGGGGATTAGATGTATCCCTTAGATACTGAATTTTGTAGTGGTAACACCAAATGGGTGCCAGATACAAGAAAGTTGAGGAAGAGAAGAATGTATTTTTTGCGTTCCATATCAACACACAGTTAGATGGAGACTCTTCTTAATACGGTGCTTCACGATAAATAGATTGATAACTATAAAATATTTGCAAGCCAGGAGGAGTTGAAGAGGATATTGAGGTCATCTATTATGATATGGATGATATTGTTGTTAGACTTAACATAGTGGAGCGCTATATGGTCTCAATTTTTGATACTGACTCAAATACTCCTCAAAATGAGGAAGCAGATATCAATGTTCCACCCCTCAACATGGCTAATGCAAAATCCTCTCCAGATTACCCGGTGATCATCTTGGAATAATACATCCATCTCTGACTTTGTTTATGCCTTATGTGTTTGATAGTCAATGGTTGTTTTTTGGTTCTTAGTACTATCATCTACTTCTTAGTATGATACTTGTTGTTATAGACATTTTTGTGCCTTACAGCATTGAGCATGAAATGTCCATAATCTAAGGGATCCAAAGTCCCTAAAACATGTTGTTCCTACCCCTAGAGGAACAAGGCTAACAAACCACAGCAATTCACAGAAGTTCTCCACCTGAAACTGCTCAAAAACAAGTCAATTCAGGATCATGTCAACTGCTCCACTGACCATCTGCGCTGAATGTCAATGGCTACACTGGCTACCTGCGCTGAATGTCAACTCCGACACTGGCTACCTGCGCTGAGCGAGATTGGACATGTGGCAGTCTCATTCCTCAAGGTGTCAAAACCCAGGAAGCTTCCAAAATGACACTTGCCTCAGGGAATTCGACTGGTGATGAGTAAGAGGTTCCAAATCTCCAAGTGGAAGCAAGAACCTCCAAGTGGACTCAAGAACTGATAGAGGGAGAGGACACTAGTCAGATCTCAAGCTGACTCATCCTCTCTCCAAAATAACTATATATAGATCTCTCCTCCATGAGATCTAGAGGCTGAAATTTTGTTATTGCAAAGAATTTTGTTGGTTTGGGACTGGAATCATTGGGTGCTTAATGCTTTGAAGGGAGGTGAAGATAGGAATTCCATTCTGCTGGGAAGGAGATGCTGGATTGGAGCCCTCTGGGTTGTATCTCTTCCTGAACCTTGTTATTTATCAATAAAGCTATCTTGGTTTTCTCCTATATACTGATATATCTTTGATGTATGATTGCATTAGTGTATTTGATTTATTTCTAATCCTGAATCTTTTATGAATATGAATATCTGCCTTTGTGTTGTGTTCTTCTCTTGTCTCAAGTAGCTGTTCTCTTGTCGCAAGTAGCTGTTCTCTTGTGATCTTGCAGGAATCAAGTAGCTGTTCTCTTGGACGAGCGAGGAGGCAAGTAGCTGTGAACACCCGAAGGAGAAGAGGATCTAGATCGAGGGACAAACGGAAGACACCGGTAAGTCCATTGATCTCTCTTCTTTCCCATTTCATAAAGGAAGAAACCAGAATAGCTGTCTCTGTTTGCTGCTAAGGCACTGTCACACCTTAGGTGGATAGGATTCTCCTGCATAGGCATTTTTCCCCACAACAAATTGGCGACTCCACTGGGGAGATCTATTTTAGTCATTTTATTTGTGTTTACATCATTGTTTGTTTCATAGACTCAACAGCAACGATCGAACTGCTTCTGCAAAGTAGACAGTTGCTGCCTTGATCCTTCACTGGATTTTGTCTATGATCTGAAAAATGGACTCACAAATGATTTGATGATCCTTTGTGATAGATCTTAGTACCCTTTCAAAGCATCCCTTTGATTATACCTTGCTTGTGTTTCTGATTTGGCCTGAAACTGTTGATTTTTGAGCAATTTGTGACCCAGAACCTGTGAGAAATGAGAGTTTCTCCTTCAACGCAACTGCTGTGAAGGCAGTCTGCATTTCAACGCAGGTCCCGTGAAGGCTACCTGCGCTGAATGTCAAACCCACAGTGTTGGAGTTGCGCTGAACCAGTTTAGCCTTGTGCAGCTGGGGTTCTCTGCTCTCTGTTGCCCTGTTTTGATCTTTTTTTTTTGCAGCCTGTAACCAGCATAGGTACCAGTCTGATAACTCCTTTTCTCTGCTTAAATTTCGCCTCCTTTTGTACAAAAAGACTGTGAGTGTTTTTATGTGTTTGTGGCATCATTTACAGTTTTCCTTTGCATGAGTGAAATAATCATCCTGTAGCCCTTGATTCAGATCTATTGATTGTGATCTTAGGAGAGAGTTCATTGGTTGTTTACAGTTGATTATACATTTACTTTTGCTTATTGGTTTGAGTTTGTCTCTTTTAAGTATCGAAACAAGCTGTTCATTTCGAAAATCGCAAAGTGTTGTAATCTCTTCTACCCTTGTTGATTTCGAAAAAAGTAAACTTGTTTGTATCTGTCATTTAAAAGCAAATTCAAAGTTGTACAAAAAGCTTTCTTTGTAGGCATCAATACTAAGAAAGTGGAAAACAAACACCTGCATTGTGCATTTGCATTTTGATAAGTTTGCATGCTTGATTTAGGAACAGTGCATTAGAGTGTGCTGATTGCTCTTTGAGAAAAGATGGTGTCTTTCTTTTCCCTCAGTAGCTAGGATTTTCAAAGTTGAAAAGATATAAAGCTTGCTTATCATCTTTAGACTGCATTTAGGAATTTGTATCATACATCTTGTGGTGAACCTTGAAAGGCAAACTTCTAAAAAGATCAACTTAAAATAAATTGAATGAACCTAACAACGCTTTGCAACATAACGCACAACATAGAGGTCTAGGCTAGAGACGTGTTCCAGCGTCGTTAAGCCTAGTGACTGTCGATCTCGTGGAAGGTGGGTGATTCCTCCTGAGGGACGATAGCGCTAGTACGGATTGTGCTCCCACGTACCGTCGCGTATATATTGGGAGACCCCTATAGGCATATATCCTTTATCCTTAGGAAGCTGTGTCGGCCGCCCTACTGATCGCAATGCAGTGAACACAGCATTCATGAAGATCGACCGCCCGTACCTTAAAAAGTATTCTGCGGTTTTGCGAAAATTTTGGCACACCCTCTGCCTAGAACTCCAGAGCAGTTTCTTTTGGCCTTTTTCAAACTCTATAACAGAAAAAGTCCATCCGAGCATTTGTCACTTCGGGCTCGTTAAAACATCGAAGGAGACTAGAGTCATCTTTAGCTTTTTCTCGACTCTTTAAAAGTGAAAAAGCAAGTTGTGTCTAAAGCGTCGTTAACAATTTATTTTAAATGGAACAATCACCCTTTTTTCCCGCGTTGATCTTTGGGTTGAAAAGATGGAGCACACCAACCAAGGAATTCCCCTTGGTGGAAATCCTAGTCCCTTCTCCTCTTGGGGAGATGTTGGTGCGCCCCACATGGCCACATTGTCGCTTCCAGGACTGACAATTGGCCTACCAGTTTGGCTCTTTTCAACCAATGTCGTTCAGAACACCACCATTCCTGAACAGTCGAGTCAACAGTTAGACCAGACCAGAGTTTCCCACCAGCCTTCTACTTCATCTTCCTCTCCTCCTTCCTCTTCGCTTGATGGAACTGGTAAAGCAAAAAACCGAGTTCCTAAGGAGAAGAAGGAGAAGAAGAAGAAAGAAAAGAAAAAGAAGGAGCCAAAGGCGACTGGGGGCAAACAAGTGTCGTCTGACAAAAATCCACACACAGCACTGGCAAGGCCTAAATCGCCATGCGTCATATGCAAGGGAGACCACTTCCACAGAGATTGTCCCTGTATCCCTCAGATACTAAGGGACTGGTCTCCCCGTTTGCACAATTCGGTAGCGTCGACCTCTGATAGCCATGTTGACTGCTCACCGTCAACTAGTGGAAGTGAAGCCACAGGACAGAGTGGGAAAGCTAGATTTCCCTGCAAACTGTGTGAAGGCGATCACGCCATCCACCGTTGTCCCTTCTTAGACGAGGCAAAAAGAGTTCTGGAAGATCGCCCGATTTTACGAGCGCAACTTCCTCCTGGATATCAAAAACTCCTGCCAAGTCCTTCGCTAGTTGAGAACCCGGCTGGCCCACTCAAGTGGTCAGCCGAAGCGCCAGTCATTGAAGATGAACCGTCTGAATCCATACCTGACGAAAGTCTAAAGGTTGAAACGGCAGTTGACCCGGTTTTGCCTTCAGAGGCTCTATCTTCGAATGACACCATCACAGAAGAGAATAAAGACGACACCGTCCAAATTCTCTTCATCAGCACTGACTCTGATGATCAAGGGGGCAATGCCACCATTCCTTTATCGCAAGAAGGAATTTCATCAGAGTGATATCCGGCCGTCTATTCGGTCCCACCACCAAGCAACCTGGTTGTGTCCTTTGACTGGAACCAACTAGGCAGACCCCGCTTGCCAGCTAGCATACCATTCAGAATTATTGTCCAAATATACAGAATGGTAATGGTTGGCACAGTTATTGATGAAGGGGCATCTGTGAGTATCCTTTCCTCTATTTCTTGGAAAGCGCTTGGTTCGCCAGCGCTTTTGCCTGAAATGAGAAATCTATCAGGCTTTGATAAAGGAACCAGTCGACCTTTAGGGATCCTCCCCAATGTGCCCATAACATTGAAAGGGAAGACCGTTCAAATGAACGTGATGGTCGTTCAAGGACCCTTGGATTACAACCTACTCCTTGGACGAGACTATATATATTGCATGGGAGCCATCGTCTCATCACTCTTTAGAGTAATGTGTTTTCCGCATGAAGGAAGAATGGTCAAGCTCGTGGACCAACTTTCATTCCCCGGATCACGCATCGCAAATAGTCATATACCATCCCTAAATGGTCTATTCACGCAAGAAGTGTCTCAACCCACGGTCCGTCCTCCTGATGAGCGCGAGTAATCCGGGAAGATATGACTGGAACCCAGGGGGCATGCGTCCTGGTCTGCTTCGGCAGGAAAACTTTGGGTATAGAGTAGGTTTCCGCGGGAGAATATGACTAGTCTGTACCCCACCCTTGCTGGAGAGGGGTTATTCTAGAATAAGATTCTCTTGTTAAAGTTACGTGTTTGGCACTGAGGTCATTCACCTTTGTCTATCTCGGTAGACACCGCCGAAGAAGTGTTTTGTTTGAAAGATTAATAGAACAATCTTTGGGTAACCTGAAAGAGGTAGGCCTTTCCTGCTTAAACAAATGTTTTGGCGGACAAAGTAAGGGTAACCTTGAAATCATACTTTATGCCTGGGGGCATGCAAACCTTTTGAAGTGCAAGCAAGGGGCGGCTATTTATTTTTTTTAAATTTTTAGGTCCTCCCTTTAAACCTGTAGGTCTAACCCTTTAAACTCGTAGGATTAGTCGTTTCCAAACTTGCACAACGAAAGGATCCAGGGGCAAAGCTTTGTAAGATGAAGCTCCATAAAAAATAGCATCTTCAATGAGACATTTTTATCATATGACTGGATTATAACGAGCAGTTTTAGCACAAAGTTCATGCTCGTTAAAAAATAAACGCAAGATCCGAGCAGTTTTAGCGCATAGTTCATGCTCGTTAAAAAATAAACATAAGTTTGAGCAGTTTTAACACGAACTTCATGCTCATTAAAAAATAAACATAAGCACCACCCGGTAAATAACCACTGTGAATGTAATATCATCAGTCATCAAAGCCTTGGTCGTGTTTGCACCATCACCTCCACTTTTCATTTGGCCGATCGTTCACCTCCATATGATTGTTTACCCTTTTTGAGGAACAGCTGCGAAGAGTGATCTCACCTAGCCATCCTTGTGACACTGCCGTGATTGGAAAATTCCAACCTGTACCTGGAATCAGCTGCTAACCCTGTTTATCACTCGTTCCTCAAAAGACGAGTCTTCTTTAAGCTCTTTTCAACTGACTCGTAAAATATGAAAAGATTGCCGAGTTTTGGCCTTCCAGCTCGTTAAAGCGACCGGAAGTGCTATCCCTCCTCTAGATTTTAATCTTTTTGGACCTGAGGGATTATTACACAAAAAGATCGAGCGCTTGTTTTATTCGGCTCGTTAAAACGATCGAAAACTCATCCCTTCTGTATTGTTTTATACTTTTTCGGACTTAAGGGATTAGATGACGAAAAAGGAATTTTGGAGTTAACTTTATGTACCTTTTCAGACTCTCTAAAAATGAAAAGGACCGAGTTATCCTTGTCGTTAGACTCGTTAAAATCATTAAATAGCGACAAACTTGTCTTTAGACGGGAACGAGTTTCACTATCGCTAGGCTCGTTAAAACATAGCGATGGGCTTGCCCGAAGGGCGGGTTATAGAACAAGCATATGTTATCCTCCTCAAGCTTGACAAAAATAAAGAGGTACTGGTCAGCAATGACTGGGAAAAAATTGGGAGAAACTAAAGAAAACTTTGATGGTAGCAGGTCGCTCTTGAACATGACACTTTTCATCCGTACCACAATCGGGTTGTGTTGTTTCATTCACCGGTCACATCACCATGGTCTCGCCATACCATCCATATTTGGGGTAATGCTACCGATCCATCGCATCAGTGTCGCCATATGTTCAAGAGAAGTCGTTCAGAAAGAGTCAACCGGGTCCCATCCACTGCCATACATTATCCTTCATCCATTCATGACCGCCACCCTGAATCATATGTCACAGATCGTTTTCACCTCCATCAAAATCATTAGCTCCGTTCCGTGTCACTGATGTGGGATTCATTAAGGCCCTCCTTTGACGAATCGCTTCTTGTCGACATCAGCTCATTATCCAAGAAGTTGATCTAGGAACAACCCCTTCAGTACTTTGAAGCTTGCATGCCTCAATGGCAAGTTTCTCACTTCCAGCGACAGGTATACATCAATGACCTTCGACCAGAAGATTTTGCGTGGTGTTCGACGCCAAGTCCTTTATTCACACCACGTGAATTGTACTGCAATACCTTGAGGGTCATTATCATTATCGGTGATTCCTCTCGTGCTTGTTAACGGTTTACATCATTGACCGGTAATCAAGCGATGTCTTTCCATGTTCGACTTCAGCGCAATTCTCACATGGATCGACTTGTACTTAGAGTGAAGATCGAACGAGTTTGAAGACCCCGGATCTAGTTTCATCCATCCGGGCTGCGATATATATTCAGGAAAGATAAAGACATTTGACATGTACATCATTGCAGCAGATGATCATCCTACTCAAAGGATGATAATTTCACCAAAATTATCAGTCTACCATCAGACGATTGTCTGTTCTATGTACAAAAATGAATTTATAAAGCTGAGCATGGGAATGCCCGCCTCAGCTAGATCATGAAAGCAGTATGAATCATAATGTATTGTATTGTATCTTATTGCAGGTCTCCTCCCAGCAAATGGATGAACTTCGGACCCTCCTGGATAAAGCATTTCACCCGATAAACGGCCTCATACTTTAGGGGGCAACTGTTATAGACATTTTTGTGCCTTACAGCATTGAGCATGAAATGTCCATAATCTAAGGGATCCAAAGTCCCTAAAACATGTTGTTCCTACCCCTAGAGGAACAAGGCTAACAAACCACAATAATTCACAGAAGTTCTCCACCTGAAACTGCTCAAAAACAAGTCAATTCAGGATCATGTCAACTGCTCCACTAACCATCTGCGTTGAATGTCAATGGCTACACTGGCTACCTGCGCTGAATGTCAACTCCAACACTGGCTACCTATGCTGAGCGAGATTGGACATGTGGCAGTCTCATTCCTCAAGGTGTCAAAACCCAGGAAGCTTCCAAAATGACACTTGCCTCAGGGAATTCGACTGGTGATGAGTAAGAGGTTCCAAATCTCCAAGTGGAAGCAAGAACCTCCAAGTGGACTCAAGAACTGATAGGGAGAGGACACTAGTCAGATCTCAAGCTGACTCATCCTCTCTCCAAAATAACTATATATAGATCTCTCCTCCATGAGATCTAGAGGCTGGAATTTTGTTATTGCAAAGAATTGCTATTGGTTTGGGACTGGAATCATTGGGTGCTTAATGCTTTGAAGGGAGGTGAAGATAGGAATTCCATTCTGCTGGGAAGGAGATGCTGGATTGGAGCCCTCTGGGTTGTATCTCTTCCTGAACCTTGTTATTTATCAATAAAGCTATCTTGGTTTTCTCCTATATACTGATGTATCTTTGATGTATGATTGCATTAGTGTATTTGATTTATTTCTAATCCTGAATCTTTTATGAATATGAATATCTGCCTTTGTGTTGTGTTCTTCTCTTGTCTCAAGTAGCTGTTCTCTTGTCGCAAGTAGCTGTTCTCTTGGACGAGCGAGGAGGCAAGTAGCTGTGAACACCCAAAGGAGAAGAGGATCTAGATCGAGGGACAAACGGAAGACACCGGTAAGTCCATTGATCTCTCTTCTTTCCCATTTCATAAAGGAAGAAACCAGAATAGCTGTCTCTGTTTGTTGCTAAGGCACTGTCACACCTTAGGTGGATAGGATCGTCCTGCATAGGCATTTTTCCCCACAACACTTGTTGCTAGCTTGTAAACACTCTTATGTCAGTATATATGGTATTTTCATATAGCTGGAAATCCACCATGTCAAGCATTAACAATTGGGTGGTTTCTCTTTGTGTTGTTCCCTACAATTTACTGGTCATTTGACCAGGTTGACACTGTTCTTCAAAGATTTACCAATGTAATTCTATTTTTGGATATTAATAAAAATCAATTGTCATATATTACAAAAAAAAAGAGTGAGGCCTATGTAAAAGAAGGGTAAACAAAGGAAACCAAGGTTAGGCATTTAACTCTTGAATGTATGATTGTAGTAAATAAATTTTAAGCACTTAAATTATTCTTTAAATTAACCCAAAAAAATGTTTAATTAATAATTATTTAGTTAAGTATAAATAGATATGAAAAAATTAAATTAATATTGAAGAAATTAATTGATAAGATATATTTTTGGAGAGCATTGTTTATAGGTCTCAATATTAAACCTCTGTGATAATTTATTAAAACAATGCAATTAACATTGGAAATTAATGAGTGGAGTTTCCTTTCTCTTATTCTACAACAACTTCCATAATAGATTATAGCTAATTTTGTAAAAAAATTGGAATATTGTCTTTAGATGTCTTGTTGATAGTGTGTTATGAATAAAACCACAAAGCATTAAAATCAAAATAAATATAGAGATAAAAGATCAAATGAAACAATACAAAGGATATATTATTATATGTGGTTCATTTGATTTGGGTTACATCCAAACAGAAATATCCAATTCTTCCTTGTATTATTTTTAACAAAATGAAGCAATTATAAGAAACATCACATCCAATGCAACCTCCTCTTATCTCTCTCACAATATCCTCTCTCTCAATTGCAATTCTCTTTCAATAATACACATCTGCAATACAATTCCATTATAAAAGAGGGTTACCTTTTAGGGGGGAAACCCAAACATAACATCTACCATCATATTTATGACCTAATGATAAAAATCCTTATTGACTATGAAGTTACCATATTTTGCATGGCACTTTTTCCAAAGAAAAATCTTCGAGGGCATTTCACCTAAACCTCTAGTATGGGAACTCCAAATAATTTCCACTTCTCACCCTCAATCCCTTCGTAGCACTAGTAGGGGGGAAAGCCCATGTACACCTCTTGTTAGGAATTGGGGTCCAAATGCAACTAAAAAACAATACCTATAAATCAAGGAGATACTTAGGATCCACAACCAAAAATCTCTCATTTGGAGACTAATTACAACAACTTCACTACTATTGCACCTATTAGACTACGCTTCAACTTTGGATCTAACTAGCTTCTCATGTTCATGATCATGCTCGAATAACAACACAAACTTAGAATAAACTTAGTTTCTAGCTGGTTACTTGCTTCATTAACTTGTTTATAGGATTTTGGTTAGTATGTATCTTTTCCAACTTCAAGTATCCATCTTCTAAAATTAATCGTAGAAAATGGTACCTAAACAATGTATGCTTAGTATTAGAATAAAATGTTGAGTTCTTTGCAAGATGAATGACACCCTTGCTATCATTATACATCTTGCTATTCTCCTACTTATTTCCCAATTCCTCCATGAACCTCTGTAACCAAATCGTTTTTTTATTAGCCTATATAGTAGCAAAATATTTTCCTTTTGTTGTTGAAAGTGCAACAACCCTTTGCAATTTCAAAATCCAATTTACTATTGTTCCACGTACAATAAAAGGATATCCCATGGTGTTCCTCCTTGTATTTATATTACCTACCATACTTGAGTCAATGCATCCCTGTAGAATAATGAATAAAACTACAAAACATTATTTCCAAGTAGTAGTACCTCCCAAATACCTGAGGATCGACTTTACTTCCTTCGATGCTCTTTACTTGTATTCCTCAAATACCTACTCATGATTGTTACTTCTTGTGCAATAATTAGCCTTTTGGACACCATCACATATATCAAGTTGCCAATTGTTGATGAATATGGAACCTTGGACATCAATCTATCTCCTCTTGTGTCTTGGGACAAATTTGTTACTCAATTTGAAATGGCTAGACAAAGGTCTACTAATTGGTTTTTCATATTTTATTTTAAATATTTCCACTGCCTTTTGTATATTCTTACTCTTAATTTATTATTTTTCCCGTCTCTTGTTATTCTTATACCAAATATTTGCTTTACAGTGCCAAAATCCTTCATAGAAAATGAATTACCTCATTTTATACTGAGTGCATTTATATCCTTCATGTTAGACCTCACAACAAACATGACATCTACATATAATAACAAGCTAATATAATTTCCATTATCTAACCTCAAAAAATAAATGCAACTGACAAATTGTCATCTACTATAAACTTGTTCTATCATAACCCTGTTAAAATTCAAATATCACTGCCTTATAGATTTCTTTAAACCATACAAGCTCTTCTTCAGTCTCCATACTAATTTTTCCTTCTATGTGAGCTTGTATTCCTATAGGTGTCACATATAAATCTCTTCCTCCAAGTCCCATCAAGAAAGAATATATTTACATCTAAATGCACAAGATGTGAATATTCTATTGCCATTAAACTTAAAATAGTTCTAATTGAAGTCATTTTGGAAATAGGAGAAAATATATCATCAAAATATACAACGTTCTTTTGAGAAAACCCCACTACAAGAAGTTTTTAATTGTGCCTCTTTTTGCCTCCATCTTCTTCATTCAAATTGTAAGCATGCTTATCATGCAATTCACTTTTCCTTGTAGGAAACAAGACCAAGTGCCAAGTTTGGTTATGTACAAAAGATCCCATATCCTTTTTCATTCCTTACTTACATTTCTTTATGATTTCTACCTACATTTCCTATTCATGTCTTTCTAATTCACTAGAATTAATTTATAATACATAATATAACGAAAGAGAGTATCATTCAAGGGGTCTACTAATCATGGTTGATCTTCCAACAACACTTGTAGCACTATAATGTACCTGTTTTTTTTTTGTAAGTTAATTTTTCATTACCTCAAAATTCCAAAATACATCATCTCAATCAAAACAATTCATACTATTATCAGTCTCAATCTATTAAGAGGGAAACTATATATGTTAATTGATAATTTCATAGAAAGTATAAAAATAAAGTATCTACTGCAACAAACTAGAAGTATCAAAGACCGACTTACATAGAGAAGGAAAATAACTAAATAAATATATATCCTATGATCAATAGTATGAATAGGTCACTAGAGCAGGGTCCTAGGAACTTGTACCAGTAGGAATAGAGGGATTTAGCTCACATTGAATATGAATTTCCAAGTCATTCATTATAGCATCCAATCTAGCCAAAAATGAGCATTGATATTGCTACATCCACTTCATCTCGTTCAAGGAAGATATGGTATCATTATGTTCTCCATGCTTCTCTTTCAAGGATCTTCCCAAAAGATTTTCATTTAACAATGGAGGGTGATGGAGTTTAGATCTAACTACATATTCCCCTTGTATTATCAGGGTTAATAAACCAATTGGATAGTTCTTCAAGGATTTTAGATTCAGAGTATCCCTGAAGGTCATTAGCGGTGAGGATTTCAAGCTAGAAAATTTCTTCCTGAATATCAATAGGCATAGTAAAGTAAGAGATAGTTTCATCTTATTGGGTCTGGGCTTTGGCATGTGGCTAGACTTGTGGTCCTATACAATTAGCACCCATATGACTATGCATATGTTTTCAAGGCATTTTACACCAATAGGGAAAATGTCAAATAAGAAAATTGTTCTAGAAAATACCTAGGCTGAGGAGATTGAAACTAAATGGGACAAAGCAAAGAAAATCGAGGAGATATAAATAATTCACGACAACAAAAAAGAACAATAATAGAAAGGATAGTAAACCAAAGACACAGTTGAACACCTCTAGGCACGGACACCCTCTCACCAAGAAACAACAAAGAACGGATCACATTGAAACCTCGTAAAGTTTAAAAGGAAACCACTAGAGTTATACCACAAGAACTCAAAGCCATAAAAATATAAAATAAGGATAGATAGGAAAGCCTGTACTTGGATAACCCCATTTCACTTTTCTACATAAAGCGGATTATCAAAAATTGAGTGTAGAGTGGTGTCTCCAACAACTTCCACCTCATCTCCAATGAATTCTGCAGTGTCTTGTTGTGTAATGTCTCTACCTACCTAGGTTCCAACTTTGGTCCAAAGTCCAACATCTCACGCAAGAAAATTTTCCTTGTGCACTTGGAAGTTGAATTAGCTTGCATGCAAACCTAGGCCATTGTCACTTCATTTCCATAGGAAACCAACCGAGTCTTAGGAAAATGTGGAGGGTCACAACATGGTTAGTAATATTTCCTCCAAGACTCTAAGGCACTATTTGTGATCTAGGTGGATATTGGTGGCCACTTGCCTATTCCACTTGGACCCCCAAGATTATTTCTTTCATTTTCTTTAATTGTAGCACAATTTATTTTTTTGGCAGGTTTTCAAGTCCCAAACTTCCATAGTCGTTTTAAGGCCCTAAATGGCTTATTTTTCGAAAATGGCTAGACCCGTAGCCTATGGCATAGATCTACGGTCAAAATTTGTTGTCATTGGATAAATATTTCTAATGACGTATTGCACGCATCAAACGAAGATCATATGTTATGAAACCAACTCACAAAAGAATAGAAAAGAAAGATAAACGCCTTCGAATTCAGCCTCTTCGAGGGGGCAACCTCCTTTACATTACAAAAATGAACAATTCTTGGATGACACAAATGACAAAACCTCCTCTCTATATATAAGAGTCTAAGGGGTCACAATATAATCAAAGCCGACCTAAAAATAATAATATAAGGGCACAACAATAACAATAGTGGGCTTCTATGGGGCATAATAATAACAATATGGGGACAATAGGGGCACAACAATAACAATAAGGGCTACAATGACAATAGTAATGGGGGAATCACTAGTATTATAGTGACCTAACATGCCCCTCTCCTTTAAAAAAGTGTTGTCCTCAATGCTTGATTAGTTCTGGATACTTCTATATAAAATTATCATCCTCCCATGTGGAACCTTTAGCAGGTAAGTTCTTCCACTTAACAAGATACTCTGAAATTGATCGTTTTCACAGTTGTCAAGTTCTTGTTTCTATGACTGCTTCAGGTTCCAATATGATTTTTCCTTCCTCGTCAAGTTTTGGCAATATTGTTTGAACTGGGAGCTTGTCACCAATAACCTTCTTTAAGCATGAAACATGGAAAACTGGGTGCATTCAGGAAGCTACAGGAAGCTCCAATTTGTATGCCATAGTACAAATCTTTTGCAACACCTTGTATGGACCATAATACTTTGGTGATAATTTATTATCCTTCTTAGCTTGCTTGAGGGACATTTTTTTATATGGTTGTAGACGTAGAAATACCCAGTCACCTATATCAAAACTTCTTTCGCTGCGATGTTGATCTTCCTGTTGTTTCATTCTATTCTGTGCCAAAGTTAGGTCATCTTTTAGGAGTTGGATAACTTGTTGTTGATGCTCGATGTGATCTTACAATGCTTGAACCTTAGAATTTTCTCCTAAATATGATGTGATGGACGGTGGGTGATATCCATAAAGTGTCATGAATGGGGTCATTTTTGCTGCAGTATGGAAGGAAGTGTTATACCACCATTCAGCCAAAGGCAACCATTTGACCCATTGTGTATGTTTATCAGATACAAAGCAATGAAGATATCCTTCCAGAAATTTGTTTACTATCTCAGTTTGCCCATCAGATTGAGGATGATAAGATGAGATATGAGCTAACTGAGTACCAAGACAAGAAAATAATTATGTCCAAAAATTTCGAGTGAAAATGGGATCTCTATCGCTTACAATAACCTTTGGGTTTCCATGTAGATTTTGAATTGTTTCCACAAATGCAGTAGAAATTGTATTGGCTTTAAATGGACGAGATAATGCACAAAAGTGTGCATACTTGGTAAGTCTGTCAACTACCACCATGATGACACTCTTTCCTTCAGACTTGGGTAAACCTATGATGAAATCCATTGAAACCTCCTCCCAACGTTGACTTGGAATGGATAAAGGTTGTAATAGACCTGAGGTCTTAATTGTTTCAACTTTATTTTGTTGGCAAACCAAACATTCGACCACAAACTTTTGAATATCAGATTTAAGGCCCTCCCAAAAAAACTCCTTCTTAACCCTGTGGTAAGTTTTTAAAAATACCGAGTGCCCTCCTAATGGAGAGGTGTTCAATTCCGTAATAATCTTTTGTTTGAGTTGGGAATTATGACATAGGTATAAGCGATCTTTGTACCATAACGAATCATTTTTCCAGCTAGATGTATCATATGTATTTGTATCTTGTTGTAACTTTTCAATGAGTGCACACACTTCTTCATCATTCTTCCATTCATCCCTTGCTTCGTTTATCCAATCTAGTTGGATAATAGAAATGACACAAAGCGATGCTTCCACATCCTCATCCTTTCTTGAGGCTGCATCTGCCACAAAATTTTGCTTCCATTTTTTGTCTATGATTTCAAAGTCGTAACCCAGCATCTTTGTGACCCATTTTTGCTGCTCTTATGAAGATAATCTTTGTTCTAAAAAGTATTTAAGACTATCATGATATGTTTTTACCTTGAAGTGTCTTCGCATTAGGTAGGGTCACCATTTCTTAAGTGCATGTAGTATTTCCAACATTTCCTTCTCATAAATAGCTTTGTGCAAATACTTTCCTATTTCGAAAGCAATGGGTCTTTCTTCTTGCATTAAAACAACACCAATTCCATTTCCTGAGGCATCACATTCCACAATAAATGTTTTTGTGAAGTCTGGTGTAGCTAAGACCGGTGTATGGCACATTGCCTCTTTAAGATGTTCAAAGGCCTTCGTTGCTTGTGGAGTCCATAAAAATGCATATTTCTTCAATAATTTTGTTAGAGGTGATGCTATTCTCCCATAAGTCTTAACAAACTTGTGATAATACCCTGTCAACCCGAGAAATCCTCGCAGATGCTTTATGGATGTGGGGATTTTCCATTCCTTAATGTCTTTAATTTTTCTAGGGTCTACCTTAACACCTTCATGAGATACAATATGACCCAGATATTCCACCTCTTCTACTCCAAAGAAACATTTGGAGCTTTTTGCATATAATTGTTTCTCCTCCAATAGATTGAGCACCCTGTCAACATGTTGAACATGATCCTTCCAAGACTTGCTATAGATCAGTATATCATCAAAAAATACTAACACAAATTTTATAAGGAAGGGTTTTAAAATGGAATTCATCAAACCTTGAAATATAGAAGGATATTGGTGGCCACCCACCTATTCCACTTGGACCCCTAGCATTATTTATTTTAGTTTCCTTAAATGTAGCATAATTTACTATTTTGGAAGTTTTTTGGGTCCTAAACATTCAGAGTTATTTTGAGGCCCTAAAAGACATTTTTTTGGAAAATAGATAGACCCATCGCTTTTATAAAGGGTCGATAGTCAAAAAAATTGTCCTTAGATAGATCTTTCTAACGAGGTATTGTATGCATCAAACAAAGATTATATGCCAAAGTTATGACCCTGAAAAGTTGATGTACCAACTAACGCCAATGGGGCCCACAAACTTTTGGCACTTCATCTCCTAGGGTTAGGTTTTAAGATGTTTAGGGTTTTCCATTATTTATCAATAAAAAAAGGCATCCAAGCATCATTGTAACATAGCTCAGAAGGCATGTAGTCATCACATCTCTTCTCAAAGATAAGCTACCATCATCCGAGCTAGTTTGTTCCATTTTTCATGTAAATAGATTTGAATACTTGTTAATTAATTGAAGTTATGTTCTTTCATTGTATATTTGTATTCTATTAAATATGTATTTCATTTGGTTCCTTCATATATTCAGATCAAGTTGTTCTTGTTGTTGTTGAACATTTTGATTTTCTAACACGTTTGGAATTTGTTTTCTGTGACTTCAAGCAGTATGCATTTTGTGTTTACCTTTCCTTGTTTCTTTATTCTCATCTAATCTTTGTACATGACTTTATCATTGAATACCATATCTCTATTGCTAATATATTTTTATTTTTTTTCATAATCCCATAAGCGATATTGAAAATCATTATCTCCATATCTAATAAAAATACACTTCTTCGATTTTCCTCAATATTTTTTCTATTTTCTTTATAAACATGAACAAATTCGTCACAACCAAATGCATTAAAAAATGGGTATTTTACCTTTAACCTTTCAACGCCTCCTTTGGAATCTCACCATCTAAGGAACTTGAAGGTTGTTTATTTTTTCAATACTCAATAGTATCAATAGAATCTACCCAAAAGTTTAGGGGCAACCATACATGCAATCTCATATTCCTTGCACGCTCTATGATTTCCATATTCGTCCATTTTTAAACACCTTTTTATTGTGGTGTTATTGTAACCATATTCTCTTTATCAATCCCATGGTATGATAAGTGACTATCAAACTCCTTATGGCAAAATCCACCTCCATTATCTAATCTAACACACCTCAACCTATTTCCTGTCTCATTTTCAACCCAACGTTTCTAGTGCCATAAACCCATGTTTTCCTAGTTGCATCATCTACAAAAATAACATAATAATAAGAACCATAAGAGATGATACCTGAGCTAGTCCCCATAAATCTATATGGAAAAGCTCTAAATTTTCACACTTCTTATCATTCACAATTTTGAGAAATCTAACACTATTTTGTTTGCTAGAAACACAATTCTTGTAGAAGTCTAAAGAAACCTTCTTCAAATCTAACAATAATCTCCTTGAGTGGAGAATTGATATCCCCTTCTCACTCATTTTCCTAAGTCTATGATTCCATAATGTTGTATCCTCTTTTGGAGAAGTTACAACAATAGAAAGGTCATCATTACTAGTATATAAATACCTTTTCTCCTTTTGTTATAACTAGAGATATCCTAATGAAAAATTTATTCTAAATGTGATTATACAACCATCACTTTTCAAATTCCCTATTCAAATTAGATTTCTTCTTGAATTAGGAAAATTCCTTACCTCTTTCAACAATCACTGGTTTGTGTTCCATAATTTTATCTATTACTTATCCTTTCCCACAATTTTACATGGTTAATCATCATTCGAATAAACCTATCTAAAATCATGTTGAACATAATCTTGAAAATATTTCCTATGGGGTGTCGTATGAAATGAAACCCCTAAGTCTATCACGCAATAATAAGAAATGTTATCAGATGGAAGGGTTAAAGAATCGTGTAACATATCACCTACCACATTTTCTTCTTTACTATTCTCCTGCCATCCGTCTCTTCTTTTTTTTAGAGGCTAACAATCTTTCTTCTTGTGTCCTTCCTTCCAATAATTCCAACATTGCAGCCTCCCTCTCAATTTGGATCTATCCTTCTTATAATTTCTACAATTCCCTAGGTTCTTTCCTCTCTTCCATTGCCTTACGTTGTTCTCCACAATCAAAGTATTACCTAATTTCTCATCTATGTTTTTCCTTCACATTTCCTCATGAGAGATAACACTAATAAAATCATGAAACTTTAAATTTTTAGACCAGAGATAGAACTACTCACAACCATGACAAAGAAATTCCATGTTTCTAGTAATAATCATAGAATAGAAAAGGACCTAACCTCATCATCAAATTTTACCCCTATAGAACATGAATATCTAGTGGCCATGTTATATTCATTTAAATGATTAGTGATATACCCACCTTTTGACATATATTAAATTAATTCCTCGTAATAAAGACCTTGTTGGAAGGTGAGGTTTTTTTTGTACAATTTAGCTAATTCCTTCATAAAAACCCTTCATTTCCTTTTCTTTTAAAATGTTGAAAGCCACAGATGGTGTAAAGAGTAGTCATATTGTTCATGTTTCCTATCAATCAAGAATCTCCCATTCTTCATGTTTCATATTTGTTGGCTTCTTTGCTATTTTGTACAATAGCAGAAAAATATTTCTTTGATATACATAGTCCTCCATTTGCATCTTCCATAACTGGTAGTTTTGGTTGCTGAAATTCTCAATGCTAAAACATTATTCTTCCATTTCTCCCACTTGAATTAGAACCCTCCTTTCTTTTCATTTTTATGAGCTAGATAAACGTCTGACTCTAATACCATTGTTAGGAATAAAACCATAAAGCAATAAATTGAAAAATGATGTGGAAATAAAGTTCATTGAATAAAACAATAGAAACGAGACACCAATATACATGTCTCACTTGATTTTGTTTACTTACATGGGGAAATACTTGTTCCTTTCTTTTATCCCATCTAGTAAAATGAAGGTATTAAAACCTATAACACATTTTCTACAATCTCATCTTCTCTCTCATGCATTGTCCTCTCTCTCGATTATAATGCTCTCTCAATAATGCACAACCGAAATACAATTCACTCATAAAATTAGGTTTCCTTATAAGGAAAAAAAAACCATACCAAAACATCTAATATTACATCTATGACCTAACGATGAATGGTCTAAATTGACTATGAAATTACAGTATTTTACAAGGAACTATTTCAAAAATAATATCTTTAGGGGCACTTACAATAGTTTACAAGGAACTATTTCAAAAAAAATATCTTTAGGGGCACTTCCCTCAAATCCTTGCTAGGGGGTGCTACAAATACTTGTCACCACCCCCCTGAATCCTTGGTGACACGAGCAGGGAGGAAAGCCCACCTACAATCCCCTTAGGCACTAGGCTTCAAATGTGGCTCTAAAACAATACCTCTAAATTACAAAGATAATCAAGCTCCACAATCAATGTAGTATGGGAGAATGTGTTAGAACTTGTATGGGTATAGATTAATATCAAAAAAAAAAAAAAAACTCCAAGTTGAAGTCCATGTTCCCTTGCTTCATATGCTAGGATTTACAATAAAAGTGAAGCTCTAAATCATCAAATATAATAAAGAATGGGTTCTTGCATTTTTTGAATTACACATTACATATTTCTATTGAAAAACAGTTCATAAATTAAGGTAGGTGAGACAATTATATGAAAAAGAAGAAATATTATTCAATCCTAAATTAGTAAACATCATCATTCTAGTAACTACCAAGTGGTTATGGATCACTTACTAGGTATGTTGAAGGATAGAGATGATCCCACATAATAAGATTTACTTTTATCTTCCATTACAAGATCCAAAACTCACTATCCTATGAACAAGAAGCAACAAACTTTCATGAGCAAAATGGTATAAACGAGAAACTAAATTTAACTGCCATAACTAAATAGGATTAACAAGCTATATCGTATCAAATGCTAAAATAAACTTGATAAAGTGAATCAATTGCTCAATATTGGAGGAAGAAAATAATACAATTATCTTAATATTAAAATTGAACATAAAACCATTGAAGAGAGTTATATAATCCTAGTTGTTAGCACCACTTGGAATCTTTGTTTGGGTTCCTACTCTTGGACCATTGAAGATAGTTTATCCTCCAAAGTCCTATTTCAAATGAAGGGTGAGGAAGAGAATGAGCCTCGGTCCTATCCCAAGTTTTTTTTACGGTGATATATTAGGATGATTTAGACAATTAGGAGTTAGGTTAAGATCAAGTTGGTGTAATGTTTCTTTAGATAAAAGTGAATTTCTTTGGTATGTAATAGTATACATATGAAGTTAAGTAAATATAATGGTCATGATATCCTCTAAACATAAAGTGCTCTCATGGTTCATATTCTCCTCAATATCAGTGGTTACAATTGCATTAGTGTCTTAATTCTTAATTGATGCATGATCTCTAATTAAATAGAATGGGGGTTACTTACTAAATATTAATTACTAAAATCTCTTATTTAAAAAAATATTTAACATTAACAAATTCCCTTAAGTGCTTATGTTGGTTGGGGCCATATGATGGTTTTAAACACATAATACAATAGTATACTAATCTTTGACCTAGTCATGTTAGAGGTTAGAGGTTCCTTAAGATGTTTGACCTAAATGAAATACCTTGTTTTGTTGAACATTGTAAGTGTAATTTGACAATTAATCGAGGTTAGATAAATCATAAAAGGAAATGCATATTTTAGAAATTAAATGAGGCAGAAAGAGAGAAAAAAGGAATTAAATAAAACTAGAGAGACAAAGAGGAATGGGAAATGTAAGTTTAGGCTTCTTGACCTTCCCATTACCCTACATTTCCTTATTTTTTCTTGTAATTTCACTCTAAAATGGTGTCGTTTCGAAGAAGCGAGTATGAAAAAAGATCCATGATCTGCATTGTAAGGAGAGATTTATGAAATAGAGACTAAGAAACAATTCAAATGTTAATTTTCCTATTTACATTTGCAAGGTAAAACAATTTTCTTTATGGTGTACTTGACTTTAATATAATGTGTAATGCTATGTTAAACTTTGTTCTTTGTTCGTGGTGTGAAATATGAGAACTGATGCAATCTACGACTGTTATAATATGGTTTTTGTTCTCAATTATCCAAATTCCATTTTTCTGCTTGAATAACAACAAATAAAATATGTGACCATTGAGGTCACTAAAATTTAGACATTCCAATGGCAACTAGTATATGGTTATTGATGTTTTACGTCCCCGTCCGATAAGTGGTATGAATGACTAGGCTGGTCTTACATCTTGTTGTGTGGTTTTACAATGTGTAAAGTTCTCATCCCGCCTTGGTGTTATTAAATTAATCTACATCTAGCAATTAATTTCCTAAATTAATCTTAGGGACCATTTATTCTCCCCTTCCAGCAAATATTTTGGCAATTCCGTCCATAGGTGAGGGACTTCTTCTCTAGTAGTAGAGAATCAGTCAAGAGGCAGGTTCAAAAGCCTTCCCAATGATTCAAACTCCGGTTTAGGGACCTTAATAGATGCACTCAATTTTGTGGTGAGCTCAACCTTTCAGATCAGGCAGATAACATTTGATAAAGAGCAATATATTCTTTCCCACTTAAGAGCGAGAGCGGAGACTAGTAAGGCCCATTTTTTTTAATTTTATATACATATAAACTCATTTTAAGCACACATTTAACATGAGAGGAGAAATCAAACTTTTTTAACTACAATTTTTTTTAAAGTGCAAAATACAATATGTAATTTTCTACTGTTTAAATTGTAATTTTTTGAATGTTATATAAAGTACATTAAAATGTTTTCTTTTAACTTTTTTTTTTTATAAATAGATATATATGAAGTTGATGTCTACTTAAATTAGTTAACACATATGTTCAAATGTTTTTGAAAAGTATAAATTTTATACGTCTTTTTAATACATTTTCTTTTTTAATTTTAATTACTTGAAATTATATTATATCATATGGACAACCAACTAATTATGTATATCATAATCATTATTTTTTTTTATTATTATAGCACACATGTCTTTTTTATTTAGAAAATATTTAAATTTTAATTTAAAAAGAACATGTGTCAACTCCACATTGAGTACAAACGAAATTACACATTGCCCTAAAATGTATAAAATGTATAATAAGCCTTTCCGTCTAATAAAAAAAATGGTAAGATGCCCGGCAAGTCGTTGAGTGAGAGACGTAAAATTTCAGTTATCCCTTTATTGATAGAATCGAGTTGAATGGCATCTATGTACAACCAATATGGTTTTCAATTAAACTACAATGTTTATGTTGTTGATCCTATCAAATCATAGTTCTCGAATGAATTTTCCATTTTCCCATTATTGTGGCACTCGTATATATTCTTTGTTTGGAATGCATCAAAATTCGAAGTGTTTTTGATAAGTTGAATTTCTTTCATTCATCACCATTTTAGTAAAGATTTTTGTCATATGGTTTACATAAACTACAATTTCATAAATGGTTTTCCATTTATTTCTATTTCATATATGCTTTGGATGATTGCTAACTCAAATACACTCTTTGTTGAATTGGATGTTGTGGAATTTAAGCATTATATGCACAGAGTTAATCCTTTTCTTCTAAAATTATGTTAATTGAGATATTAGCTATTTAATTGATGTTAATTGAGATATTGGTTGTTTAATTGAGAATAATAAAGATGTTGTTAATTGATAATTAAGAAAATATTATTATTGGAATTTGTTTTATGTGTAAGTAGTTTTCGGATTTGGTTTCATTAAATCCATAATGCAAGTTATTTGGCTCAATGAACTCCTAATTTGCATTTACATACATTCAATTTGTCATGATTCATAGAATGTTAAAGCCATATATATGTTTGGTTAGATCACAATATAGATACTTTATTGACAAAGTAGATTTTTGTGTATCAATTTTTCATATTAGTGTATGGATATGCTTCTTTCATGGCTATTTGCAAGTGTTATGATCGTGAATTCCAAAGTTGGGTGTAATATTTATTTTTATTGACCATAGACAACATTTTTGTTTAGATAGTTTCTTGCAAAACAAGCTTAAAGTACTACAATTGAATTTGGTGGATATGTTTATATATAGTTGGAATTAACCATTTCAAATTTTATAGGTTGATATATTCATAGAAACTAAAGCACTATTTCTTAATTTCTTTGATCAAGCCTTGATCATAGCAACGTCAATAGGGGAATTTTGAGGTCTAAACTGAGTATCCTAATGAAAATAATAAAATAGTAGTTAAACAAAATTAAAATAAGTGCTACGAATTTTTAAGGAAAAATATATTAATTGTTCTATTTTATACTTATCTCCATATAACTTTATTCAAATAATAAGTGTAAGCACTCCATGGATACAAAATTAAATTATGCATCCAATGAGTCAACACTCTAGACTCTTTTGAGTAGACCCACATTGAAAAATATTGGAATGACATGAAAAAGATGTGTTTCCTAAAAAAAACATGCGTTTTCAAGTATTTTCTATTTTATATTGTTCATCTACTCAAACGTATGAAAAGTGGGTAATCATTGGATGAATATATTAATTATGCATCTAGTGAGTACCTACTCTTGGTACTTGACTAGTCCTATAATAAGATAAATGGAAATATGATTAAAAAAATAGTTTTCTTCTTTTTCCTCCAGAAATATTTTACTTCATGGATGACATCATCATTTTGAATCCTAAAGGTTATTTTAAATTTTATTTTGTTAGTAATATTTTTGTTTTTAGGCCCATTTTTTACCTCAAAATTCTTTTAATGAAACAAACAAGTTAGTTCCATAGTCAAACTAGAAAAAAATAATGATTTACTCTTGCTTGGTGATAGACAATAGAGAAACCGACTTTTCATTGTGATTATTATTAGCATTGCTAGGTAGTTGTTGTGTGTAGGATACATAGAGAACAAATGCCTTATCTCCATTTTGAAAATAGAGCTTTGTGCATAAGTCTAAGAACAAACACTAAAAGTAAATTTTGCAAGGTATTTATGTTCGTGAAGCAAGTGGGCTATAAGTCACTTCTTTATGCAAGAATAATTAACTTAGTTTATTGTCAATCTATATTTATGATAGAAAATAGATAAATAAGCATTGCATCATGATTATTATTAGTACTTTTAGCTAGTTTTTGTCTACAGGATACACTGAGAATAGAGGCCTTGAAGCCATTTTAAAAATAGAGTACCTTGCATAAATTCCCTTGTGTAAATTAATTCTACAATGTATTGACATTGGTGAAGAGAGTGGGTATTAAGTCCCTTATTTATGTTCTACCACTTGACTTGGTATTCTTCTACTTCCATTACTTTTGTGTCTCTGATGCTTTCTTTTAGCTACATTGTTATTCATGCCTACTAAAAATATATATTATAGTTCATTGTAATTCATGCCATTTGTTTCTTTCTTCTAAAATGTTGTCAACTTTTGGAGAGAATAAAAATTTGAAACAAAGGAGTGAACAAGTTAGCTTGTAAACAATAATAAATATAAACAAACCACTCAATTAAATTGGAAATTGTTAGAATCATGTAACTCAAAAATTGATTTAGGTAAAGCATGAGATATCTTTTATTCAAATGAAACAAATATTCATACAAAATGTGTGACCCTTAGTTTCATATTCCATTATGACTCTTGGACTCCCTATAGTTGTTCACATTCCTTCATAGAAACCCTAACATATTTATTCTCCAACATTCCCCCCTTTAATCCCAAGGGGTACACGAGAGTCCAAGAAGAGAGTTGAACTATGAGGATGAATAAAAGCTAATGGCTAGATGTGATTTATGAATATTGTGGTTTAATGAAGACAAAGAACCAAATGGGTAGAGGAATTCAAATTCTTCTATTGAATGGTGGTTTAAGGTTAACAACCAACTCTAGAACTTGGCTTGAAGAGGTATTTGGAATCTAACTAGAAGTCAACATCTTCTAAGAAATAGAAGTGTTCCCTAATGATAGTTTAAAGATAACCAACAACTATTGAAATGGTTGTTTGAAGTTGGAAACAAAAGTTTTTCTTCAAGATGTAGTAATTCATGTATCAAGTGTTGGTTTAAGGAGGACAACAAACCAAATGATGCCCATGGAACATGAAATTGTCTCTGGCTATAGCTCTAACTCTTTTTCTAGGCTTTAACTATAAGCTCTAATTCTAGTTGTGGCTCAAGCTCACTTGATATGACTTCAAAAATAATAGGTGACTATCAGTTCCTGACCTATAAGATACAAGGTGATAAGATGAATATATCTCCACTACAAGACATGTAAATACTTGTGAACGAATTCTACAATATGACTAATATATCTTCTTAGATATTGAAGACCATTTCCAAGAAGTGATGCATCCAATATGAATCTTTTCTCTTGTAGGAATCTGGTGACTGGAACATCTATCTAAATAATAAGTGTGTTTTCCACAATGCTCACAAGGGTCATGAGCAAATCATTGACCTTTTAAATGGCCAACTCAATGAAAATGTTTCCATTTGAGAGTCTAATGTGGAAGTCGAGTAGATGAAGATGAGATTTCTTGAAGAAACCTATCACCCTGAAACTATATTGGTTTGGAGTAGTCTGGAGTGTGAAAGTTCAATTCCTTTTCATAATAAAATTGAATTTGTTCCTGTTGTTGATAACTTCTTCCCAAGGTTTAATGATCCAGGTGGATATTGGTGGTCATTCGCCAATTCCACTGAGACCACCACCATTGTTTCTTTCAGTTTTTCAGTTTCCTTAATTATAGTACAATTTACTATTTTTAGCAGTTTTTTGGGTCCTAAACTTCTGGAGTCATTTTGAGGCCCTAAACGACAATTTTTTGGCAATCTACTGCCAACGATATTTTGATAAAATTGTATTTTCTGTCGTAGTCCTCAGAGAGGTCTTTCCAACGGGGTATCATGCACATCAAACGAAGATAATATGACCAAGTCACGACCCCGAGAAGTTGGCTGTCCAACTAACCCCAAAGAGGCCCATAAAATCTTGTTGTTACATCTCCTTGGGTTAGCGTTTTGGTTGTTTAGGGTTTGCTCTTATTGTTCAATAATAAAGAGGACCTTGAGCCTCATTGTAACACAGTTCAGAGGCATGTAGCCACCACATCTCTCCTCAGAGATAAACAACCATCGCCCGAGCTAGTCTCATTTCCATTCTATTTTTAAGAATATTTCAGTATTTTACATTAATGAAATGAAGAATTATTTCTGTTGCATCTTTGTATTTAAGTTTATTTTTGTACTTTATTGCGTTCCTGCATGAATTCAGATCATTTAATGATGGGATTGGGCAGTGAAAGCTAAACTTCTACATTTTCCTTTGAATATACTCCAAAAATTATGACATTGATATGATCATGCACTAAATAACGATGGAAATCAATCTCAAATAGGGAATTGTTTTGAGCAAGAATTAGTTCAAAATGATGACTCTTCTATTATAGTTCATCTCATTCGAGGTGAGATTTAAACTAGAAAAACTCAACTTTTCCATTCAAATATTGTAAGAAAGTATGAATATCTATGAGAGTTTCTTTGTCGATTTTGATCATATCATCAATAGTAGAGAGCATTAGAGTATTCAGTAACTCTAATACTTGACCAATTTGAGCCATTTTTTAACAAGTAAAGCTCAATGAAAATGAAGAGTGTTGGGTTCTATGAATTATCCACCCATACACAATGCAAATGTACATGTGAAATTATAAAAACCAAGGTACCATATGAATTTTATAAATAAAACCCCTCTTAGATAAAACCACTCCTAAAAGCTTAAGTGAATGGCCTTGACATAAAATAGAGTTTCACCTATCTTCCATTAACAATAAATTTAACTAATGACATGAAACAAATTTCTAAGGAGAGACAAATTTAATCATTGTTTCCAATGTAAATATGTATCAAGTTCACTAGTTGGAATCCACAAGTTATACAATTTTATGTTTCCAATGAAGAATTCATGAAATTTTGTTTGCAATAATAAATCACAACCAAGTTATCATTATCAAATATAAATGGAAACCAATAAAAACATCAAACAAACACAAGTTTTGTTGTAATTGAAATTGGAAAGAACTAGAACCAACAATGGATGTGCATGGAGGAACTAGCTTTTTCAGTGAATCCCAGCGAAACCATAGATACACTATTAAATCTTGAAATCATGGATATTTTCTTGAATACATATTAATTATAGTAATCATTCCATAGAATAATGGAGAATACCAACAAGATCAACAAAAGTGATATGTCACATATCTTCTCTCAATCGATTCTAGTGACTAGGATTTCTATGAAATCGATGTGTTAAGTGGACTAGCTGAAAACACTACACATGCCCATGTATGAATGGATTCCACAACGTTTATATCTCCAAATACTCTTTTATCCTCACTAGAACACCAAGAGACTTGTGATTTTAACGATACTTGCTTATTTTGGCTATGACTTAGCCTTTGATTTGAATTCATATCAAGCAAACTAAGAAATATGATAGGGTGTCACCTATTTTACAATCTCTTCTCTACATAAGCTCTCTTCATCTCCTGATAGTACTCACACTTAAGTAGTTTAATTTAAAATGATCCTTTAGGAAATGGATTGCAATGATCAAAATATCAGACAAAAAAATCTCCCCTTGTTCAACAAGTCAATGAACTTCATCTTGCAGTGACGAAGAATCCCTTCAGTCTTGTTCCTCCACCCTGCTCTCTTCCTCGTCAACAATTTATTTTATCATATTCTATCAGCTACTCAAAACCATGAAAATAATGGTATGGGTCAACCATGGAATGCATAATCCATTGTTAATCACATGTATCAGGAGGATGTAGTGGATATGTTGTTTATGCCATTTGAATATACATACATCACATCTGAAATCACACATTCCAAAGAACACTTTATAATGACTCCTATATTTATGTGAAATTTTTTTCATTAATATAAAGAAGAAATCATCATGGCATTCTATATTTGTTCAAGCATCGATTCAATACTATCAAACTAACCTATGTAAGTAAGTGTTAATTTTAGGCAACAATGGTATGTTCTATGCTTTAGAGAAAAATTACTTCAATTTCTTTATTAGCCCAGTATTAATATTCAGATTAGAAATCACATCAACATGATAGTAAAATGAAGATAGAACATAAACATAAACAGTAGAAGGCAAGCCAAGACAAGAGGACACAACATGTTGCACTAGCCAGGGACAAACCCCAATATGGGGAAACCCTTGATCAAATCTTCTTTTAGTCTTCAATAGTTCAACAGAGAGATATAGTACAATTTACAAATTTGATAATTTATAACAGAAGAAAAAGAGCCCTAACCAGAAAAGTCAACATTGGTCAACAGGGAAAATTTGACCCCCAACAAATCGGTCAACTTCAGTCAACTTTGGCCTCCAAACAACAAGATAAAACAACCCTAAAAACATTCAAATTCAACCCAGTTAAATTCTGGTCAAATAGGCCACCTGTGGTTAGCCCTAGCTGTAGTCAACGCTGGTCAACACTTGGTCAAACTGTCCAGAAATTCGGTCTCTTGAAATTTCGGCCTCCTGAAATTTCACTCTCTTGAAATTTTGGCCTCCTGAAATTTTGGCCTCTTGAAATTTCGCTTTCCTAAAATTTTGGCCTCCTGAAATTTTGCTCTCCTGAAATTTCAGACGTGTGGAGAGAGAGAGGCCTAGAATTCTATACCCGATCAATCAGGGGAGAGAGAGAGAAGTGTGTCCAAATGAGGCTAAGTCACCTTCTATTTATATGTAACGTTGATGATGAATAGACTTGATTTTTGGGCTTTTGAGCCTACATAAGTTTGTTGGCTGACCTTGACAATTTGACCATAATAAAAATAAATTCATAACTTCAGTTGTACATGTCAGAATCGGATGATCTTTAGATCAATCCTATGCCTCTGAGAGAGAGGAATCCAAGAAAAATATCAGTTGTCATAAATAATATGACCCATATGGATTTTGGCCCTAGTTCCCAATTTTAACACTCCCTCTCAACCAGGGAAAATTCCATCTGTTAATCTATCTACCAATCTATACTATCTCTGCCATCAATGCACTGCTCTGCTATGCTGAACTATGAAGAAGAAGAAGTGATCGAGGATGTATCATAACATTCTCTACTGATCCGAAGTTAGTCCCAATCAAAAGTGAGTGTGTCATACCACTCTTACTGACCCAAAGTCAGCTCCAATCAAAAGAGAGTGTCTCATACCACTCTTACTGACCCGAAGTCAGTTCCAATTGATCCCAGATCAATATTGGTCATCCTAGCGTAGGGAGTACGATAGCACATTGATCCAAGTCCGGGTGTGATAAAGGACCCTTCCAAGACCTTTTTACTTTCGTGATGTGTTAAATTGCATTTTTTTTTAAAGAACATAAGTGAATACATTTGCATGCAGTAAAGAAGAGGAACAAGACAATCATCAACAACATAAAAAAAAAACATAAGCCATTGATAATGGATTTCATCCAGGAGGGACTACGTCTACGGGCCCCAGTGTCAAGATGGTGTAGGCCACTGCATTAAGTGTTGTCAATAGTGATGATGTACACAAGAGATGATGTCGCGATCATACAAGGAAAATTCCCTCACGCAGGAGTGGCTCTAAGAGATGTTCTTCTACAGGAACTCTCAGTCAACAATACTCCTATCAGTATGACACAAAACTCATGCATAATGATCAAGAGCATCCCACCAACATGGCATAAAATGGATCTCAATGCAAACATGCATGACAACAACATGAGTATCCCATCAACATACAATGAAGGGATATCGAAAAAACATGACGAATCATGACAACAAGTACATCACACAGATGATTCCGCGTCACATCAAGCAGGAATCATGAAAACAAATAAGAAACAAGATCCCACATCAAGCATCAAACAAGGATCTGTGTAGCACAATGCATAACAAAAGAAGTACATGAATGCACTGCATATACCTCACAACCAAGGGCCATCTAAAGAAGCGGACGTAAAATCGCTGAAGTTGTTCGTTCCATCGATCTCACGACATCAATCGCATGGAAATGATTGCTCCGTACATGAATGCTGACACCTACATTCCACTTAGACAAGTGGCTGGAAAATAAAATGAACAAATGAAATATCTGAATGCACCATCAGATTTGTGGCATCGAGTAGTGCAAAATCAACAGTGAAATTTCTGAATTCTAAGAAATTGAGAATCTGGGGCTCAATGAATCTTTTAGATTCCCCCTAGATTCCTCAATGATTCTACTCCATGGGTGGACTGGAAATCTGCAACTCAAAATGTGAATCTTCCCTCGCCATTGCGATCCCTGTGGAAAACCATGAAAAACGAATATAAACTTGACTATATTCCGACATGGAGAAAAATTACCTCCTCGGGAAAATTTCAAGGATCATGGTTCCACCCCCTGTTTCTGTAGCAGTCATGGTTCCATCTGCATACTGAAAAATGGCCGAAAAATTCAGAACTTTGATGGAAAAACGGACAACGCCATTACATTCGTGGCATCGATAAGTGTTGAAACCATATAAAATTTGTCAAAATCTAACAAAGTGAAAATTCGGCCCTCCTGCAAAATGTTGCCTCGAACTGCGTGCACTACCTCCTCCGCCTTGAAATCTGTGCTCGCTCCTGGTTTGTCCATCTGCCCCCAAACTACCTGCAAATGAGGTTTAAATTTTAATTTTTGGGTGGATTACTCAATGAGGCTGTTGGCGGAGTTGGTAAAGGATCTCTTTAATAAGGAGGAGGTCCGGCAGTCAAACCCCGCCTCGTGCTTCTTTTACACATCAAATCCTTTTTTTAAATCAAATGGGTTGGGTCGAGCCTACCTTGGGCGGCCCGCCCACTGTACCTCCCTCCGTCGCATTAGTTGGGTGTGGTGAGGTGGAGGGTTGGGTCCTTGCCCCAAGGGCCGGCCCACCCTTAATAAATTTCAGTTCAACGGTGGTCCCGATATGTGGTGGTGGTTCCGTGGGAGGGGTCGGGGGTCGTGGCCTACCCCTCCACCAAATATTAATACATGCATACGGTTAGGAGAGTAGGGGGTGGCAGTGTTGGTGGCCCCCACCCCCCTTTTTTATATATATTTTTCATTATCTAAAACAATATCGCGTTGGTAAAATTTCTGAATTTAAGCCGAAGGAGTCATTTTAATGAGGAAAAAATTTTGCCTGGAATCTGGTTGGAGTTTGCCGGATTCCGTCCACCGGAAAAAGTCCGAATTGTGGCCTCCTTAAGCCTTCCCAGTTAGCAAAAAGTCAACCGAACTTTGACTGCATCTAACTTTCGCATCCGGACTCGGATTGATGAACCGTTCACACCACCGCGATCAGGATGAAGAGATCTACGTTTTGGTCTAGGTTCAATCATAATCCAAACACTTTGATTTTTGAGCTTTCCTGAGTCCTCTTTGTCCTATGTGTATCTCTGGAGCCACCTACATCACACATGATGTGTCCATCAGTAGTACTATGGTCCCTACCCTCATTTCCCTACTCATTAGCCAGATGAGAGGTACTTCCCATGCATCCCAAACTGCATGGGTAGGATGTGTCAACACGAGAAGGATGAACCACTCATCTTGCCTACATGCTGCCAAGGGGTATCACAAGGGAAGGCTAAACCACTCACCCTGTACACAACAAACCAATAGGGGAAGGTTGAACCACTCACCCTATGGTTTCTCATCGCTCCAAGAAGTACCCCAAGCCCCCCATAGCTCCCCGATCTCAATGTCCATCTCATACAGGAGCCTCATAAGAAGGTCTCTCCACGAATCTAAGTTGCTCTCGGAAGGCTAAGAATTTGACATTCCCTAGGGACTTTATCAAAATATCGGTGATCTACTCATCATTCCCAATATGATGGAACCTTGTTGCTCCTCATTGTACCATATCCCTGATAAAGTCGTATTTGATATCTATATGCTTGGAGAGTTCATGAAACACAAGATTCTCTAATAATTAGATCTCACTCTGGTTGTCGCAGAGGATCATGGTGGTATCCAACACATGTCCAAACAGCTCACTGAAGAGCTTCGTCAATGAGAAAACTTCACAGGAGGCCATCCTAGCATCTATGTATTCAGCCTCGGCAGTCCTCAAGGAAACTGATTTCTACTTTTTGCTCATCCAGGATATTGAAGCATAACCCAAAGAAAAAAAACATCCAGAAGTTCTCTTGCGATCCACCACACTACCAGCCCAATCAGCATCAAAATAACCATGCAGCCTCACATCTTCGGCAGTGTATCTCAGTCCATGAGTGATTGTGCCCTAAAGATATCTCATAAGTTTCTTGGCACCAATCCAATGTATATGATGAGGCTCAACCATATATTGGCTCAATGTGTTAACTGAAAAACATATGTCTGGATGCGATTTCACCAAGAACATCAGTGCTGCTATGAGTTGACGATACTCAGAAAAATTTTCTAGTTCAAGTCCAAGAGCACTACCACATAACTTCTTAAAGTTAAGTTCCATTGGAGTAGTCACAGGCTTGCAGTCCACCATCCCAAATCTTTCCAATGTCTTCACAACATATTTTCCTTGAGAGGAAAATTTCACCTGCCTTTTGCGAGACCTCCAACCCTAGGAAATAGTGCATTGGTCCTAGGTCCTTCATCTCAAATTCAGAAGCCAACTCCCTCTTACATTTGTGAATGAGAGATTTTTCACCTGTCAGAAAGAGGTCATCCACATAAAGTACCAGAATGAGAGGCTTATAATTTTTAACCTTAAAGTAAAGGTTTAGATCGCCTTCACTTCTAGTGAATCCCAGCTTCATCAGATAGCTATTGATCCTCTCATACCAAGCCCAGGGTGTTTGCTTCAACCCATAGAGAGATTTATTCAACCTGCATACATGAGATTCCCGATCATGTACTTCAAACCCCTCGGGTTGTTCCACATAGACTTCGTCTTTGATTGAGCCATGCAAGAAAGCGGTCTTGACATCCATCTGATGTAGGCTCCATCCTTACAAGGCAACAAGGGCTATGATTGAGCGGATGGTGGTGTATTGGGCAACAGGTGCAAATATCTCATCGTAATCTACACCTTCCTTTTGAGAGAAGCCTCGAGGAACAAAGCGAGCCTTGAACTTTTATGTGCTTCCATCAGCTCCATGCTTGATTTTGTAGAGCCACTTAGAGGTGGCAACCGATTTTCCCTAGGGTCTAGCAACCACACTCCAGACGTCATTCTTCATAATTGACTCGTATTCTTCATTCATAGAATCCTTCCATACTTAATGATTCACGACTTATTCGAATGACGAAGGCTCATTTTGAATGATAGTGCTCATGGTGGTCAAATATCCTTGATACCTGTTCAACTTCTTGCTTTCACGGAAAGTCCCCCTTGGTGCAATGTGTCTCTTGGCATATTCAAGAGTCTCCCTAAGCCATAAGGGTCTCCTTTTGGAGGAGGAGGGCTCATGAGGAGGAGGATCAATAGGATCCATGGGTTTATCAACATCAGGCATTGTTTCGTCTTCTTTTGCACCCTGATTCCCAGCGTCAGCTTATTTTTCCTTCCTTAGGATAGGAGGTTGTTGATCTTCCTGAGGGAAATATCTTTGTCGAAGGTGACATCATGACTGATCTCAACTTCCTTTTGACCAGCCACATAAATTCTATATCCCTTAGAATTTTCAATATAGCCTACAAAGATTCCTTTCTTCCCAGATGCACCAAATTTGCTTATTTTCTCTTTCAGGACATGGAAATATACAGGACTTCCAAAATTCTAAAGTGAGAGACATCAAGTTTCTTACCAGTGAACATTTCTTCGGGAGTCTTAGAGTCCAATGCTTGATGAGGGCACCGATTTTGAACATACACGGTGTATTTGTAGCTTCATCCCATAGGAATTTCAGATTGCCCTGATCATGAAGCATGACACGAACTACTTCTACAATAGAGTGATTCTTCCTTTCATCCTCACCATTATACTCAGGAGTGTATGGCATTGTAGTCTCCCTATTAATGCCAACTTCTCTGCAATAATCTTGGAATTCATTGGATTCGTACTCGGTCCCATTATCAATCCACAATATATCGATTTTCTTCTTGGATTGGTTTTCGATCAAGGCTTTGAAGTGTCGGAACCAGGTGAACACTTCATCCTTCTTCTTCAAGAAGTAGATCCAGGTGTTGCAAGAATAATCATCTGTAAAGGTAAGATAATATAAGTATCCTCCCAAAGAATTTACAGGCATCATACCAGATATGTCAAAGTGGATCAATTGCAATATATTTGTGCTCTTTCTATTACTTCAGGGGAATGGTCCCCTTGTAAGTTTTCCTTTGGCACATCCCAAAAATACACCTTCATGCTCTACTTTGAACTCAGGAATACCTGTAACCATCTTTCTCACATTGGGTCAGGCCTTATAATGAATATGGGCAAACCTCTTGTGCCATAGTTCAGATTATAGAGATGTGTGCCAAGACATGGCTCCCAATGGACTTCCTCCAACTTGATACAAAGTGTTAACTGTGAACCCAAGCGTAAAAGCATCTTTAAAATTTCTTTTCCAAACATGTACCTTTCCATCTATGAATGCCACCTTGAATCCTTTATCCTCCATGGCTGAAATGGACACCGGGTTCTTCTTGAGATCAGGTACGTATAGTACTTCTTTCAAATGAATAGTGTTACCCTGATTCAATTAAAGGGTAAAATTGACTACTCCCTTCACAGGATAGGTGGCATCATCTCCAGGGATGATCTCGAAGTTTGTCTCCTTTTCTATTAGATTAGAGAGGGCTTCCTTGTATCCGTTGAAGTGCCTTGAGGCACCAAAATCAACCAACCAATTTCACAAAGTGTCAAGAGGAGAGGCAGTGGAGAGGGCTGATATAAGATAGTACTCTTTTTGTATTGTTAACAACATTTTATTATTCATACATGGAGTTCCTCGATTTCTTGGAGGGTCGACCATTTCCTTGATGTCTCGCATTCCTTTTTCCTTTGCCATTGAACCTACCATTCCTTTGATCATTGTTGCTGAATTTGCCCCTAGAATGATTGTGATCATTATCATGCGATGTGTCCCTTCTATTTGGACACTCCCTTGCATAGTGGCCAAACTTATTACAAACAAAGCACCTGTCGTTCCTTCCTCCCTTAGATCCAGGCTTTCCATAGAAATGACCTTTAGACCCTGCATTATTTCTCCTTTTGGCATGATCCGAATTTGATCCATGGAAAATTATCAGAGTTCTATGATTGTATCAAATCATGACAGACTTCAAAAACTTGTGAACAAAGAGCTATCAGGAAGGACCTCTGGACAGTGGCAGTTTGTATCTAGCAAGGAACGACGAGGACCTCGGTCAAAGTGTGATGACCCAGGCCCATGGAGACCGCACAGGATGAAAACTAGCAGTTAGGAAGTCTGGATCGGAAAACGGAGGCCGTTTTTTATCGCTGGGCAAAACCCCTCGAAATGGAATAGCCCCGAGCGCTCGGTCACAAAGGAAACCCAAAAACTATGGGAAAAGCGCTAAACTGAAAGGCGGGTCCCACGCTCCAAAACCCACACCCCAAAACCGGCAGAATATCGGAGGCATTTTGGGCAGTAAGCAGAATTTTCAGGAGACCCAGCGATTCCATACATTGGATGAAGTGTGTCCGGCGGATGAGAGATAAAACCACTCTCATCGCGGGCTAACGTTCGAGCAAGTCAACCATGCGATAAGAGCGATAACTGTAGGATCTAGAGGCCCCAGATCTAACGGCGGAGATTGCGCCTGATGGGGAGACTGGATTTGGCAGAGAAATAAGCTACAACATATAAAAGTTTGAAGTCCGATTTGACCGCTGAGTTGGCGGATGAATCATTTCACAATGTAACTGAAATACTGAATCGTTTGAGGAAGAGCTGGTGCAGTTCGTGAAAGGACAAGTGGCCACTTCCCTAGAGACGTTATGTAGTGGCGAAGACGCAAAGGAAAGGAATTCCAAGCGAACAACAGTAGGCGATCCGACGAGGCAGAAGAGGAAGCGAATAGTCATGATACGGAGTGGCTTTAAGCCATGAACAGATAGAGAACAAAAAACAGGAAAAAAAAGAGAAGGAGACAGTGTGCCAGAGAAACCGAACAGAAAGAAGCAGAGAACAAAGAGTCGAGCTGACCTGTAGAGTTAAGGCAGCATCGAGCAGATAGAACTAGGCTTGAGAGTTCAAGAAATCCCTGTGAGGATATCTGTCGGGAACGGAGTACCAAATTGGACTCGTCCCATTAATACCAATTGAGGTCGAGACTTAGTAAGGGGGAGTCTGTGCACTCTAATGGCTTGGGGAATCCAAGAACCACCCTACTGAGCATCATCTGTTCCAGGAGACTCAATTCGAGCTCCTCATTGTAAAAAACTTATTCAAAGACACAATAAGAGAAGGCCACCACTAAAAGTTGGACCAGAGACGTAGCCCTAGAGGATTGGGTGAACTCCTTATTAATTTTTTGTGTTCTGCATTTTCTTACTGTGTTTCTCTTACTGTTTTCCATTTTCCAATGTCTGTGTATTTTGCAATCTGATCGATCCGTTGCTTAAGATAACATAGACACACACTAGCACATGATTCTGTAATACCTCCATTCATTAATTAATTAACTGAGATCACTCACGAGTGATTTTTAGATCAAGTGGTATCAAAGCTCTAGGCTGTTAAGGTTAGACAAGCTTGTGCTAGATTTAGCTGTTGAATGCTAACAAGGTCAAAGCTCAAATTAGGAGAAGGAGAGTTGGTCAAAACTAATCCTGAAAATGGGAGATTCTATCCTCAGAAGACAATGTCAGAAGAAGGTTCTGTGGGGCCAGACCCTCAATTCATAGATATTTTCCTAGCCATAAGGTCCATGATAGAGGAAATGTATAAGGATTTTAGAAAACACAAGGAAGAAGATGCATCAGGCTCCAAACAAGACAAAGGAGAAGATGAGTCTTTCCTCCATGACCACTCAAAAGGCGAAGGGAAAGAAGAAGGATTTGTCACACCTCCTAATAGCCCTGAACATAAAAAGAAGGCATCTGTGATTAAGCTAGATGTTAAATTTGATTTACTTATATACGATGGAGAGTTGAATGCAGAAAAGCTGGACAATTGGATTAGACAAATTGGTGTTTATTGTAGAGTGCAGAGTATCAATTCAGAAAAGAGCAAGATTCAGTTGGCAAGCCTACGGCTTGGAGGCACTCCCTTGGTTTGGTGGGAAGGCAGGACCCAAGCTGACATGAAGAGACATGGTAAGACTATCTCTGTCTAGAGTGAATTTATTTCTGCAATAAAAAAGCAGTTCTATCGATTTGCCTACATGAAGCAAGCCATGATGAGCTGGAAAACTCTTCGACAATTGAAAGGGAAAAGTGTACAAGGTTACTGTTGAGTCCCAAACCTGCACTTCCCTATATACCCTTTCAGCCTTCTTTTTCCATTTACTTCATCCACCAAGCTGTCAAATCATTGCATATTAGTCTAAAAAAAGCTTATGAAATGGTTTACTAACTATGTTTATGACTGTTGTTTGATTTAGATTTTTGTTCAAACAGCTGCGGAAACTTGTCACTTTCCGCAGCCAGCCCATGTTTCCGCAGCCATTTTGTTAAAGGCTATGTTACAGGTGTCCAATGGAGAAACCGGCCACATGGGTAAGCTGCAAGTGACGTGTACATGGAGTGTGTCCCCTCAATTCAGCCAAATCACTCATAAACGGTCGTGGTCAACAACGGTCAAAGGAAGGGCCAAATGAGGAGTTTTGCGGTGGCACGACTCTGTTTTGCCCACGTGAAGGTTTGCGTGGCATGATCCTTAGTTTCCGGAGGTACTGGCACACCTGTAGAGCAGCCTGTGAACTGAATCGAGCAGCCACCACTCCATGGATTCAACTGTCATGATGACCATCACGCTAGATCTCAGGTCAAGGAGATTTACGTGTCTCTTGGCAGCATAAAATCTAGGAATTAGTTGCAAAACTTTTACTTATAAATAACGCGTTGTTATATGCTGGATAGTTAGTTTTTGGAGATGTAATTTTGACTGTTGTTATCAGTCCATTGTATTGTGCTTCACTTTGTTTTATTACTGCACTTTAAATACATGAGAAGACAACATTCCTGAGTTTGATTTGTGACTAAGTGATTGACTGGCCGAGGTTGCAGAGGGCCCCTGTACACCAAAGCTTTGTATAGTTTCTTACTTGCTTTCATTTACTGTTTTTATAATCATTACTTGTATATATATTGTGTTGTTCTGATGTTCATTGCTGTCCATATTTCCTTTATGCTTTCTTTTATAACTATTAGCTGATCAGTGCTTCTTTTACAGGTTTTTGTAGGTAGCCCGGGAAAATTCACATATTTTTTTATAACTACTGACATGAGATCATCTTGTCCTTTCTGCTGATTTTCATTTCCTGAGTTTAATTCCAGCACTGTCATTTCTTTCAAGTTTTGTTTTTGCTTATTTACTTTTCTGCTACTTAGATATCATATTACTCATCTGTTTATGATTTCCTTTCTATAGCCAAGCGACTCAATTAGTAAGGAATCAGAATATTACTTGTTGTAGTATGATTTAGTTTTCTTTCCTGCAAGTTAGAGATTGGATTACTTATGTCATTTTCAAGAGTTGAAATATGAATGAGTAGTTAAATCTTAGTTTCCTTTTATGCAATTTAATTTCCTGCAATTTAGATATCATATTACTCAGCTTGTTTATGATTACTTCCTATGGATAGAGTGAGTCGAAAGGTGAAGGGTTAGAACGTGGGTTGAAGTAGTGTGATTTAATTTTCTTTGCTTTCAGTCTTTGAGTTGCTTTAAGTTCAGTTTTTACTTTCTTTTTCATACAGCAGTAAGGATACTGGGCCATTGTCACTAGTTCACTGTTTTGGTACATTTACTTCCTTTTGAGAATTGATTTCATTACAGTCAGTTTGAAACTTTATTTTTGAAAACTTTTAAGTTTGGAAAATCATTGTAGAAATCATCATTACCATCCATACTTAACTTTCAATTTCGCCATCACACACTAGGGAATCCATAGAAGATAAACCCAAAAACAAACTAAAAAACTCAAAAACGACAAAAGACTAAGAAAACGGTTATCTTGTACATATAGTGCACTTCACTTCATCAGTTTACGAATCCTGGATTGACATTTTAAATAGCAATTTAGGACACATTAAATTGACCAAACATTTTGGCGCCGTTGCCGGGGAAGTGAAGCTAGGTAGCCAATTTCTTAAAAAAAATAATAATAAAAAAAAAAAATTCAAGGAAGGAAAATTGATAACCTCTCAAAGTATGCTCTCCTCTTGCACTTAGTGTGACCTGGAGGATCAGAAAAGAGAAAGTTATTGGTTTAATAGTTTCTTGAGTATGCTCTCTTTTTGCACCTAGAGTGACCTGGAAGACCAGAAAGAGAATTATTAGCCCGACTTGAAGAAAAATAAAAATGACATGCATAGAGCAAGAGATTCTAGGGGAAGGTTTTTAGCTAGAGCCAAGAGTTCGATTTTCACAACTCCATCTACTTCAAGGAATAGACAAGAGACACCTCCATCATCTCCAACCCACACTCCTAGCCCTAGGATTCCTGGAATTCAAGAGGCAGTAGTTGAATTAGGAGACTCTCCCACACCATCCATCGAATCTAAATTAGGAAAAGATCCTTTCTTTCCTTCTACAGGGAGACACATTGTAATTGAAGAAGTAGAATCACCTGAGGAAGAAGAGGGAGAAATTCCTCCTCGTTCGCCTCTAGTAGAGGAACCAGAGGACTCTGAAATCTCTGAGGAAGCTATCATGACAGAGGAGGTAGTTAACGGATTTGGTAGAGGTAGAGGTAGAGGAGGGGGAGGAGGAAACAATGGAGGAGGTAGAGGTAACAATGGGAGAAATAGGGATGGAGATAACTCATTCGGATTTCCTATAGTCGATGAGGATTCTCGAGCAACAATGAAAAATATTTCACCATCTGTCCTCCCAAACTTTCATGGGTTAAGAAATGAGGATCCTGAAACATTTCTATTTGAGTTTGAGGTCGTGTGTCGAACTTATGATTATCTGGAAGACTCTAAAAAACTCAAATTGTTTCCTTCAACATTGAAAGGAGATGCTTTGAAATGTTTCATGGGATTACTCACTCAATCCATTAGGACTTGGAATGATATGAAACAAACATTTTTGGATAGATACCTGGACTATTGTATGCCCACCAATCACAAGGATGAAGTATTCAAAATGGTGCAAAGAGAAGATGAAAACTTGGAGGATTTACTTGAAAGATTCCAATACAACCTGAAAAGAGCAAAAATGAGTAACTTAGATGAGGAAACCCTGAAATCCCTTCTGTTAAAATCCATTAGAGATGAATGGATAGATATTTTGAACATGATGGGAAAAGGAGATATATCTCAACTTCCACTTCATGATATAGCAGAGCTATGTGTCCATCTCTCAAGAGGAAAATCTAAAACTGGAAAAGGGCCTAGAGATCCTTCTCTCATCAGAGCAAACAAATCTGCAACTGGATCAGTAAGTAGGGCTGAGATTGGCAATATGCTTGATGAATTCAAAACTGATATCTTAGGGAGTCTTAGTGAGCAACTAGACACTCTTAAGATACACAATAAGCAGAAAGCAGAAGCTGAAGCTTTGGCCATCTTTTGCCCAAAATGTAGAAAGAAACATGCTCTAAGGGAATGTCCCTTGGATGCAAAAGTTGTAGAAACATGTGTGATTTGTTCAGAGAATCATGAGACCAAGGATTGTCCTTCAATTCCTGGGCTCAAAGTTGTCTTTCAAGAAGATCCAAATACAATTGAGTCTCTCTGTTTTGTTGCAAGGAGACCTTGCCAGGGGCAACAAAACCAAGGGTTTAACAACTCTATGAACTTTCAAACCCCACCAAATTGGAATCCTTGGCAACAACCTTGGTCCCAACCTCAAAATCCTTTTCAATCATGGGTACAAGGCATGCAAAATTCTTATGGGAGATTTGCTCAATTTTATCAATATCCTCCATCTTTTCAAAACCAACAAGCTCCACAACTTCCAAATCAAAATCCACAACTATCATTGCCATTTCCACAACAACAACAACAACCTTCTCAACAGAATCCAAATTCTCAACTCTTGCTTCCATTCCAACAGAAGTCAAATCAACTTCCTTCCCAGCCATTGCCAAACCCTAATAATAAAAACCCTCAAAATGCTTACATGGTAGAAGGTCAACAATTTCCTACCTATATGATTGTTCTTCTCAATGATGTACAACTCAGATCTGGTAGAGTTTTAGATAAACCTTCTATAGATTCCCAAAAGCAAAGCATTTCTGAGGAAGATTCTCTTGAAGCCAATAAAGGTTCTGAAGCATCTCCTCAAAACCCAAGCACTCAGAAAGAAAAAGAAAAAGAGCTAACCCCCACAACTCCTATAGTTGAGCAACCTGCATCTTCATCCACACCTCCTTTTCCTGAAAGATTACAAATTGACAAAGGGGTGGAAAAACAAATCTTGTTGCCTGACTATGATTTTCTAGATGAATTGAAGAATGTCTGTATCAAGATTCCCTTGTTACAGGCCATTAGAGAGATTCCTATTCTAGCAAAAACAATAAAGGAGTTGAGTCTTAAAAGACCAGGAAGGAAACCTAGAGATAGAAGAAGAATCCACCTGGTAGGAAAAATTGCAGATATCATGATGGGAAAAATTACTATGCAGAAGTATGTAGATCCCGGTAGTCCAATTGTCAAAACACATATCAATGGGGTAGAAATTCCAAATACTTTAATTGATTTAGGGGCTGCTATCAACATTATGAGTAGACATACTATGGAACAGCTGAAACTTCCTAATATTCTTTTTACACCTACTTTACTGCAACTTGCAGATCGATCAATTATCAAACCAGATGGTGTATTAGAAGACATTTCGGTCTCCTTAGACTCTTGGGAATATCCAGTAGATTTCATGATTTTAACTCCCAAGAGTAATTTAGGAGGACACCCTCTCATCTTAGGAAGACCTTGGCTAGCCATAGCTGATGCTTTTATCAGTTGTAGGTCTGGGGATATGTATATTTCTGATGGTAATTCGACAAAGAAATTCAATCTGTATCCTCCAGCAAAAGCAATTACAGAAACAGGAGATAATGAGTGGGTTGATGATGAGGATACTATACAACCTGTCTTTACCATTTCTGAAGTCAGTGAAGATAGTCGAATTCTGAACACATTAGAAAACTTTGAAACATCTTCAGAATATGACCACACACAATTTCAGTTAGATTCTGACATTGAGTATCTATCATCTAGACAAATGTCTCTTTTTTCTATGGAAGAGTTTGGTAGTTCCGCCATTGAGATCTTTCCAGGTAAAACATTGAATATCAACAAAAACTTGGAAAGATCACAACAGGAAGAGCTAACCAAAATCTTGCAAAAACATTCTACTGCATTTGCATGGGAGTATACTGATATGAAAGGTATTGACCCTAAGACTTGCATTCATCACATCTACATCGAGGAAAACAATAGACCAATCAGACAACCTCAAAGAAGGATGAATCCAAACCTTAGGGAGATAGTGAAAGAAGAGCTCCAAAAACTACTCAATGTAAACTTCATTTATCCAATTTCAGATAGCCGATGGGTTTCTCCTTTGGTTATAGTACCTAAAAAGAATGGTAAATGGAGGGTATGCATTGATTACAGGGAATTGAACAAGGCAACTTTGAAGGATCACTTTCCTTTACCCTTTATCGATCAGGTATTAGATACTTTAGTAGGCAAAAAGTATTTTTCATTTTTGGATGGTTTTAGTGGCTATAATCAGATTCAGGTAGCACCTGAAGATCAGGATAAGACCACATTTACCTGTCCATGGGGAACTTTTGCTTACCGAGTACTTCCTTTTGGACTATGTAATGCACCCGCAACATTTCAAAGGGCAGTACTAGGAATCTTTTCTGATCTAATCCATGATTGTGTAGAGGTTTATATGGATGATTTTATAGTTTATGGTAATTCGTTTGAAGAGGCATTAGAGAATTTGGAAAAAGTCCTTATAAGGTGTAAAGAAACAAACCTATCATTGAGTCATGAAAATGCTTTATGATGTTTATTGAAGGGATTGTTTTAGGACATCATATTTCAAGGGATGGGATTAAAGTTGATAGATCAAAAGTTGAAGTCATCTCCAAGTTACCTATTCTAAGCTGTCAAAAAGATGTTAGAAGTTTTCTTGGATTTACTGGATACTATAGAAGATTTATTGAAAACTTCACCAAAATAGCATCTCCACTCTTCAAATTACTTACAAAAGACTGTGAATTCAAATGGGATCCTGATTGTCAATCTGCATTTGAAACTTTGAAAACAAGAATATCTGAAGCACCCATTTTGAGAGGGCCAAATTGGAAACTTCCTTTCCATATTTCCACAGATGCTTCAGATACAGCTCTAGGAGCTGTGTTGGGTCAAAAGGATTTAGTTCCTTATGCCATTTACTACACCAGTAAAAATTTGACTCCCACCGAGTTAAACTATATTGTGACTAAAAAAGAGTTCTTAGCTGTTGTTCATGCAATCAATAAGTTTAGACATTATATAACAGGCTATGAAACTTTTGTCCATACTGATCATTCTGCAATTAGATATCTCATGAACAAACCTGCTACTAATGGCAGAGTTACAAGATGGCTCTTACTTTTACAAGAATTCAATATTACTGTGTTGGATAGACGAGGGAAAAAAAATACAGTAGCTGATTTCTTGTCTAGAATCCAAAATACTAATGAAGATTCTCCTGTAGAGGATAAGTTTCCAGATGAGTATTTATTTGCAGTAACTACTAAGACTCCTTGGTATGTAGATACTGCTAACTATTTGGTTACAGGAAAGCTACCTCCACATTTATTTCCTAGTGAAAAAAGAAGAATTATTCAGGAGAGTTCAAATTATTCATGGATTTCTAATGAATTGTTTAAAACAGGGCTAGATTGTGTGATCAGAAGATGTGTTCGGGAAGATGAAATGCCTGACATCCTCAAGGCATGTCATGATGAACCATGCGGTGGACACTTCGCTGACAAAAGGACGGCCTATAAAATCTTTTCTTTAGGATATTATTGGCCTTCCCTTTTCAAAGATGCAAAACAATATGTCAGAAGGTGTGACAGCTACCAAAGTGTTGTTAGACCGACTCTTTCAAATGAAATGCCATTACAACCATAGGCACTCATCGAACCCTTTGAAAAATGGGCTTTAGATTTCATTGGACCCATTAATCCACCATCTAAACAGAAAAAGTATATATTGGTATGCACTGATTATGTCACTAAATGGGTAGAAGCCAAAGCATTGCCTTCTGCCACTGAAAATTTAGTTGTTCAATTTATTTTTGAGGATATTTTTATTCGTTTTGGTGTCCCAAGAAAAATTGTGACAGATCAGGGAAGTCAATTTACATCTAACTTGATGGAGAAGCTGATGGAAGAATACAAAATCAAGCACAGAAAATCTACTCCTTACCATCCGCAAGCAAATGGCCAAGTGGAGTCTACAAACAAAGTTCTTGAGAGCATCATCACCAAAACTGTTCATCTACACAGAAGAAATTGGGCAGAAAGGCTTCCTGAAGCCTTATGGCCCTACAGAACTACATGGAGGAATACAACAGGACATTCTCCCTATGAACTTGTTTATGGGAAAGAAGTCCTGCTCCCCATTGAGTTTCAAGTCAAGACTTTCAAGATGGCAGTCCAGTTGGGGATGAATCTATCAGAAGCCCAAAAGCACAGAATGGAGTAGCTGAATGAGCTAGATGAGATCAGACAAGAAGCAATTTTAAGGACTGATCTAGTTCAACATCAAAGAGCTAAGTGGCATGACAGATACATCAAAGAGAGAAAGTTTCAAGAGGGGGATTGGGCGTTACTGTTTGATTCCAAGTTCAAAGACTTCAAAGGTAAATTTCAGACCCATTGGCTTGGGCCATATGAAATTGACAAAGTCTTTAACAATGGAGCGGTAAGAATCAAGACCATTGATGAATTTCGGATTTCTCTTATTGTGAATGGCCACCGATTGAAAATTTATCATAAGCCACTCTCAAAAGAAGAATTTGTCAAGATGTTCCAAGAGAATTCTGCAATAAGGCTGGTGGAGAAGAATCCTTCTTCCCCACCAGCCTAGCCTTGTTTCTTTCAGTTTAAAAAAAAAATAAATTGTATAAGCCTGAAAACCAATCATAGATTGGCAGTCTTATACAGAAAATATAGAGTGAAAATCAGGGACACCTGACACTCTATATTTTCCAAAAAAAATCTCCTCTCCTTCTTTTTCCATCTTCACTCCACCTCATCTTCCATTCCACTCCATCTCCATCTCATTCACATTTTCGCTTCACTTCACTCCGCTTCATTTTCACTCCATTCCACTCATTTCATTTTCATTTCATCAATAAAAGTTCCTTTCAGGACTATTTTCACTCAGTTAGTTCTTTTATAACTATCTTTGTTCAGCTAAGTGGGTGTTGTCCCAATTTCCGCAGCTGGAAGCAGTTTCCGCAGCCAGAAACGATTTCCGCAGCTACCACCACTCTGTTTTTCAAATTCACAGTCAAAATGTTAGTACAAAAATCATGAAAATGTAGGTGTAAGTGAGCAAATGCCATGAAGACATGGAGCATCTCCAAGACATCAAGAAAGAACAGTTGGTTAAAAGCTATGAGCAAGAAATGACAAAGTTTCCAAAGGTATGAGCAAAATTTTTTTATCAAATAGCAATTGAAGTCATGATTATGCATAGTTATCAAACCATAAAAAGTTCTACTATGTGCAATGATTCGATATGATAGCTCCATTACCCACTCCTATTCCACGATATTACTCCATACACCATGCATTCATTTCTTAACAGTCTCATGATGGGTTTTCGGGTTTAAACTCAAGTTGACTGCACTTTCATTTGCCACCTGCGCTCATAAGATGTGACCAATCCCTTTACGGTTCTTCTCCACCGTATTTCCTGCAGCCATCTATCAAAACGTGTGATCTCCTGTCTGCAGCCGTTAATTCAAAAAAAGATCTCACCTCCACTACCGTTCACTTACCATTTCATTAAAGATCTTCCTTTTCATACACACACATTTCAATTTGTGAACTTATTTACTACTGCTTATCCTCTGTTCCGCCTATAATCTGAAGCATTCCCGTTACCTGCTACCGATTGCAGCCACTGCATTTTACCATAAACCCTGCAACCGAGCTACCTTCCCTCTACTAAAATCCTCATACGCAATTACATCCTCAGTTGAAATTTAAAACAGAGAAAGGAATGGGAAAACTACTAAGGGCAGAGCCAGAAGGACCGAAATACTTAGAAGGTTACCCTCAAGCCAAGGATTTGCTGAAGAAAGCCAAATGGTTACGCTTCATTCAAAAGTTTAAAGGCTATAACAAAGAAGTAACCAAGGCTTTTGCACGGTCTTTCGATGGTCAAATGGTGGAGATTGGAGATTTGAAGCTCACAGTGACCGAAACAACAGTAGCAGCTACCACAGGCTTACCCCAGGAAGGTGAGAGATGGTTCAAAAATAAAAGCGTGGATGAACAGGCATGGAGAATTATGCTAAGAAACCCAGGTATGGACACCACTGTGTTTACTAAAGGAATTCTTGTTCATGCATTGAAGGAAGAATGGGCTAGTCTGCTGTTAGTTATCCAAAAATTTGTCACTTGTGAAGGACGCTTTGGTTCGATGTACATGTACCATGCTAGACTGTTGATGAATTTCTTAGAGAATCAGACTGTTAAATTGCCTTATTTCTTACTATTTAGTTTGAAGAAGATGAGTATTACAGTCGAAAAACACATAGGCAATATAGACCCTCATCTATACCATCATGGACTTATAAAAATTCTTATTGAAGACCAACTAAAGAAAAACAAAGATACACGGGAACAATTCTTGATAAGAAACTACTTCCAAGAGCCATCTGAGGCCTCTGAAAGTAGTACACCAAAGACACCAAGAAAAAGTAGGAGAAGAAAAAAGAGCATCATAGTCCAAGACTCCCCTACTACAGAAACTCAAGAAATTGGTCAAAAAGAAGAAGAAGACAGAACTAAAAACAAGAAACAGAGGAAAGAAAAAGGCAAAAGGACCATCCAAGAAGTCTACGAATCACCTGAGCCATCCATAGAGGAGGATTATCAACCACTGTCAGAAAGATTAGTACATCTTCAGGCTGCTGCTATAGCAAAGAAAAAGGAAAAAGGAAAACAGAGTATACAAGAAAAGAGTACTAGTCCACTATACTTAAGGAGAAGCACAAGGCTAAGAGGAAAGGGGAGTAAAAAACAAATAAAATGGCCCCACTTCATCGACTTGGGTGGAGAGACACCTGAGAAAACTCCAGCTAGCCGTAGTCCACCTCATCCTCAGCCAAGCATTGAAATCAGTCCTCCTATGATGAAAGCCCTTCTCGGCCAGAGCTAGAGAGCAGTCCTCCTCCTCCACCAGATTTTGAACTCAGTCCAAGAAAGACACCTGAAGTATATCCCAATCAACAGGAAGTATATGACTACTTGGAATCATTAGAAAAATCAGCTGCAGGTCCAAGTACCACTCTGCCACTAGATGCACAAGTTCAGTCCTTAAAGCAAGAGGTATTTGAATTAGAGGTCCTAAACATGCATATCAAGCAGGAAAATGAAGCACTCAAAGAGCAGAGCAAAGTAGATAAAATTATTCATGATAACACTATGCTCCATTTAGGACTATGGCAAAAGAAAAACAAGAAACTGAAAAAAAAGTGCAAAAAGTTGAGCAGAGCATTGATCAATCTCAAATTCAGATGTCTAATAAGGAAACCAAGGATGGTGGTAGCACCAAAGAAGAAGCAAAGAGGGCTAGATGTCCTAGCAGAAGCATCAGAACATATGGATTAGAGGGGAGTGACTAAATTTTGGTTGCATGAGGACATGCAACACCTTCACAGTGGGGGTATGTTGAGTCCCAAACCTGCACTTCCCTATATACCCTTTCAGCCTTCTTTTTCCATTTACTTCATCCACCAAGCTGTCAAATCATTGCATATTAGTCTAGAAAGAGCTTATGGAATGGTTTCCTAACTATGTTTATGACTGTTGTTTGATTTAGATTTTTGTTCAAACAGCTGCGGAAACTTGTCACTTTCCGCAACCAGCCCAAGTTTCTGCAGCCATTTTGTTAAAGGCTATGTTACAGGTGCCCAATGGAGAAACCGGCCACATGGGTAAGTTGCAAGTGACATGTACATGGAGTGTGTCCCCTCAGTTCAGCCAAATCACTCATAAATGGTCATGGTCAACGACGGGCAAAGCAAGGGCCAAATGAGGAGTTTTGCGGTGGCACGTCTCTGTTTTGCCCACGTGAAGGTTTGCATGGCACGATCCTTAGTTTCCGGAGGTACTAGCACACCTGTAGAGCAGCCCGTGAACTGAATCAAGCAGCCACCACTCCATGGATTCAACTGTCATGATGACCATCACGCTAGATCTCAAGTCAAGGAGATTTACGTGTCTCTTGGCAGCATAAAATCTAGGAATTAGTTGCAGCACTTTTACTTATAAATAACGCGTTGATATATGCTGAATAGTTAGTTTTTGGAGATGTAATTTTGAATGTTGTTATCAGCCCAATGTACTGTGCTTCACTTTGTTTTATTACTGCACTTTAAATACATGAGAAGACAACATTCCTGAATTTGATTTGTGACTAAGTGATTGACTGGCCGAGGTTGCAGAGGGCCCCTGTAGACCAAAGCTTTGTATAGTTTCTTACTTGCTTTCATTTACTGTTTTTATAATCATTGCTTGTATATATATTGCGTTGTTCTGATGTTCATTGTTGTCCATATTTCCTTTATGTTTTCTTTTATAACTGTTAGCTGATCAGTGCTTCTTTTACAAGTTTTTGTAGGTAGCCCGGGCAAATTCACATATTTTTTTATAACTACTGACATGAGATCATCTTGTCCTTTCTGCTGATTTTCATTTCCTGAGTTTAATTCTAGCACTGTCATTTCTTTCAAGTTTTGTTTTTTCTTATTTACTTTTCTGCTACTTAGACATCATATTACTCATCTGTTTATGATTTCCTTTCTATAGCCAAGTGACTCAATTAGTAAGGGATCAGAATATTACTTGTTGTAGTATGATTTAGTTTTCTTTCCTGCAAGTTAGAGATTGGATTACTTATGTCATTTTCAAGAGTTGAAATATGAATGAGTAGTTAAATCTTAGTTTCCTTTTATGCAATTTAATTTCCTGCAATTTAGATATCATATTACTCAGCTTGTTTATGATTACTTCCTATAGACGGAGTGAGTCGAAGGGTGAAGGGTCAAAACGTGGGTTGAAGTAGTGTGATTTAATTTTCTTTGCTTTCAGTCTTTGAGTTGCTTTAAGTTCAGTTTTTACTTTTTTTTTCATACAACAGTAAGGATACTGGGCCATTGTCACTAGTTCACTGTTTTGGTACATTTACTTCCTTTTGAGAATTGATTTCATTACAGTCAGTTTGAAACTTTCTTTTTGAAAACTTTTAAGTTTGGAAAATCACTGTAGAAATCATCATTACCATCCATACTTAACTTTCAATTTCGCCATCACACACTAGGGAATCCATAGAAGATAAACCCAAAAACAAACTAAAAAACTCAAAAATGACAAAAGACTAAGAAAACGGTTATCTTGTACATATAGTGCACTTCACTTCATCAGTTTACGAATCCCGGATTGACATTTTAAATAGCAATTTAGGACACACTAAATTGACCAAACAGTTACACCTAAGAATTTAGAAAAAGAGCATTGATTCTAGGAATCTCATTAGACTCACCTGAGACTCTGTTGAAGTACATTGGTGGTCTACACAGCTACATGAGGCACACTATCCTCATGTTTAATCCCACTAGTATAGATGAGGTATCTGTACAAGCTACTCATCTAGAAGCTAGAGGAAAGAATGGAAATCCAGAAGTTGGTGGATCATCCCAACCCACTGCAAGCAAGAATAAGGAGAAAAGAAAATAGAAATGGAAAGCAAGGAAGGCTAACACTGCATAGAAAAGCAAGGCTTCATGCACTCACTGTAAGAAGGATGGGCATGATGATGAGCACTATTGGATTCTACATCCGGAGCTGAGACCTAAGAAGTTTCAGGGAAAGAAGAAGAATACTGCCGCAACTATTCAGAAATATTTGGGGTCAGACTCAGGAGATGAAACAACTATTGCAGCCACAGGTATAAAAGGTTGTCCGCTTTAGAGAATGCTGAAATCAAGAAGCAAGTGCAGGAGTTGCTCGAGAAGGGGTTCATCAGACCTAGCACATCACCATGTGGATCTCCAATCGTTTTGGTGAGAAAGAAAGATGGCTTGTGGAGAATGTGCATTGATTACTGGGCACTAAATAAGATAACAATCAAAAATCGTTATCCCCTTCCTCGCATAGATGATCTCTTAGATCAATTGAAAGAAGTTGTTTATTTTTCCAAGTTAGACTTGCATAGTGGATACCATCAAGTCAGAGTTGCAGAACAAAATGCATGGAAGACTTCTTTCAAAACAAAGCAGGGATTGTATGAGTGGCTGGTTATGCATTTTGGCTTAACTAATGCTCCTGCTACTTTCATGAGAATAATGAATGATGTACTCAGAACTTTTCTTGATGATTCTTTTATTGTGTATCTAGATGACATTCTAATATTTAGCAAAACATGGGAAGAACATTTAAAGTATGTTAAGCAGACACTAGATGTTTTGAAAAGAGAAAAAATTTATGTTAAACTCTCAAAATGTGAATTTGGCAAAACATCCTTGAATTATTTATGACATATAGTAGGGGGTGGTGAATTGAAGGTGGCAGTGATTGTAAACTAGCCTAAACCCAAATCTGCTACAGAAGTTAGGAGCTTCTTAGGAGCAACACAGTATTGGAGAAAGTTCATTTCTAACTTTTCCTTAATTGCAGCTCCCTTACATGCTTTGACAGGATTGAACAAGGTGTTTCGGTGGGGAGGCAAACAGCAGAAAGCCTTCGACACCTTGAAAGAAAAGATTAGTACAACATCTGTAGTAGCACTGCCTGATCTTCAAAGACCATTTGAGATCCAAACAGATGCCAGTGACTATGCCATGGGAGCAGTGTTGACACAACACGGTAAACCCATATGTTATCATTCTGAGACTTTTAATTCTGCAATAGTTAACTATCCTACATATGATAAAGAATTGTATGCATTAGTACAGAGTGTGAAAAAGTGGAAACATTACTTAATGGGTAAAGAGACAGTAATACATACTGATCATCAACCACTTCAATATCTACACTCCCAAACTAAGTTGCAGCAATCAAGACACTATAGATGGACGGGTTTTCTACAACAGTTTCATTTAGTCATCAAATATAAAAGGGCATACACATTAAATTTGCAGATATGTTATCTAGACCCATTATAAATGCATCTACTATACCTAAGCATAATTTTACATGAGAGCTACATTGAACAATATGCTCAAGATATAGACTTTAAAGATGTATATGCAAATTTGAGTCAAGGCAAACGAATAGAAGAATTGGATTATCATGTAAAGGACCGACTCTTATATCATTGTGGGAAGTTATGCATTCCACAAGCTGAAAGAGTAAACATAATTCGAGAAGCACACACTTCTCTAATATCAGGTCACTTTGGGGTAAGTAAAACAGTTGCACAGCTGCAAATATTTTGTTGTTGGCAAAAAATGAACGAGACAGTTTCTAGATATGTAAGAGGGTGTACTATGTGTGCTAAAAGCAAGCCCAGCAATAGAAAACTAGGCTTGTACACTCCATTGCCAGTTCCTGCTCATCCTTGGGAAAGTGTTTCTATGGATTTTATTGGAGGACTACCTAGATCTAGGAAAGGTCATGATTATCTGTATGTTGTTGTGGATAGGTTCAGCAAAATGTGTATTTCGATACCTTGTAGTAAACAGATTACAGCTGAACAAACTGAAAAACCGTTCTTTCAATATGTATGGGTTCATTTTGGATTACCCACTTCCATTGTGTCTAATCGAGACACCCGATTTGTGGGAAAGTTTTGGTCAAGTCTGTGGGAACTAATGAACACCAAACTTAAGAAAATCATAGCTTTCCATCCACAAATTGATGGCCAGACAGAAGTAGTCAACAGGACAGTGATCCAGTTGCTCAAAGGATATTGCAGTAAGCATCCTAAGCTTTGGGATGAACATTTGTGTTATGTGTAACATGCTTACAACCGAGCAAAACATTCTTCTACACAGAGATCTCCTTTTGAGACTTGTTTTGGTTTCACACCAAGGTCTCCTTTGGATTTTGTCTTTGGTAAGGACACAACAATTGAGGGACACAGTGATGTGGACAGGACAACAAGGTTCATTGAATAAATCCAAGAGATCCACCAGGAAGTACAGGAACAACTAGAAAAGAGCCAAGCCAAGTACAAGGCAAGGCATGACAAGCATCGGATGGAGCATAGTTTCCAAGTTGGTGACCAAGTCAGGCTGTATATCAGCAAGGACAGAATGCAAGGTGAAGGTAAAAAGCTAAAGCCTATCAGGTATGGACCCTTCAATATACTTGAGAAAATTGGTGAGAATGCTTTTCGCCTTGATCTACCAACTTACATGCACATCTACTCAGTCGTTAATGCAGATTTCTTGAGATTGTTTGAACCTTCACTAATTGAGGATCCCGAAGAGCAGAGTCAATTTCCTTCTATTGATGACCTATTACCTTAATATCTTAATGAATTGCAGGAAGACATAGTTCTGGACAGGAAGGTGAGAACGACGTGTAGGGGAGATGTTGAGTACCTTAGAGTTGGGCTCAAGGGTTCAAAGCCGAGCAGTGAAAAGTGGATAGAGATTGGACAAGTGAGACAGTTGTATCCTCACTTAGTCAATGCTTCAAAACCAACTTTTGGTGGTCCAAAAGCTTTTTCAGTGGGAAGGCCATGATCCGAATTGGATCCATGGAAAATTATCAGAGTTCTATGACTGTATCAAATCATGACAGACTTCAAAAACTTGTGAACAAAGAGCTATCAGGAAGGACCTCTGGACAGTGGCAGTTTGTAGCCAGCAAGGAATGATGAGGACCTTGGTCAAAGCACGTTGACCGAGGCCCATGGAGACCACGCAGGATGCAAACTAGCATTTAGGAAGTCTGGATCGGAAAACGGAGGCCGTTTCTGATGCATGATTAGCTGGGAAAAACCCCTCGAAATGGAATAACCCCAACCGTTCGGTCACAAGGCAAACCCAAAAACCGTGGGAAAAGCACTAAACTGAAAGGCAGGTCCCGCGTTCCAAAACCTGCACCCCAACACCGACGGAATATCGGAGGCGTTTTGGGTAGTAAGCGGAATTGTCAGGAGACCCAGCAATTCCATATATTGGATGACATGTGTCCGGTGGATGAGAGAGAAAATTGCTCTCATCATGGGCTAACGTTCGAGCAAGTCAATCGTGCGATAAGAGTGATAACCATAGGATTTGGATGCCCTAGATCTAACGGCGAAGATTGCACTCGATGGGGAGACTGGATTTGGCGGAGAAATAAGCTATCACATATAAAAGTTTGAAGTCCGATTTGACCTCTGAGTTGGTGGATGAATCATTTCACAATGTAACCGAAATACCAAACCATTTGAGGAAGAGCTGGCACAGTTCGTGAAAGGACAAGTGGCCACTTCCCTAGAGACATTATGCAGTGGTGAAGAGGCAGACGCAAGGAATTCCAAGCGAACAGCAGTAGGCGATCCGAAGAGGCGGAAGAGGAAGCGAACAATCATGATACAGATTGGATTTAAGCCATGAACAGACAGAGAACAAAAAATAGGAAAAAAAAGGAGAAGGAGACAGTGAGCCAGAGAAACCAAACAGAAAGAAGCAGAGAACAGACGGTCGAGCTGACCTGCAGAGTTAAGGCAGCATCGAGCAGACATAACCAGGCTTGAGAGGTTCAAGCAATCCCTGTGAGGATATCTGTTGGGAACGGAGTACCAAATTGGACTTGTCCCATTAAGACAAGTTGAGGTCGAGACTTAGTAAGGGGGAGTCTGTGCACTCTAGTGGCTTGGGGAATCCAGGTACCACCCTACTAAGCATCATTTGTGCCAGGAGACTCAATTCGAGCTCCTCATTGTAAAAACTCTATTCAAAGACACAATAAAAGAAGGCCACCACTGAAACCTGGACCGGAGACGTAGCCCTGGAGGATTGGGTGAACTCCTTATTATTTTGTTGTGTTTTTCATTTGCTTACTATGTTTCTCTTACTTTTTTCCATTTTCCAGTGTCTCTGTATTTTGCAATCTGATCAATCCGTTGCCTAAGATAACATAGACACATACCATCACATGAGTTTGTAATACCTCCATTCATTAATTAATTAACTGAGATCACTCACGAGTGATTTTCAGATCATGGCATGAGTGGAGAATGCAGTGGGATTGCTTCTATTAGAAGGCATTTCTTTCTCTACCATTATTTTTTCTTCTTGAATGCATCTCCACATCAATTTTTCAAACCCTGGAATTCGATCATTGTTGAGGAAGGTGGTTCTAAATACATACCACTCAGATGGGAGTCCTTCAAGGGTGGTGAGAGTAAGTTCCCTGTTAGGAATGACTTCTCCAATCGAGAGTAGATCATTCTCGATCTCAGTAATCCTCAAGAAATAGGATTGAATATCCTCATCCTTGCCCTTCTTAATATCCTTCAACTTATTCTTGAGAAACATAATTTTATTAGCATTAGTAACCTTGAACATCCCCACCAACCTGTCGTAGATGTCCTTGGAGGTCTTCAATTCAGAGATGTAGGCCACCAGATGCCTGTCAATGGAGTATTTGATAATATTATTTTCTTTAACTTCATCCCTATTGTACTTGGTCTTCGCAGCAGTCAGTGCATTTGAAGGAGGTTTAGGGATTGTACCTTGCACATAGTCCATCACTTCTTTTTCTTCCAAGGTCAAATCAAGAGACAACTTCTATCCATGATAGTCAGATTTATCATGGAGCTTGTCTTCAACTGGGAAGTAGGATGAGGAATCCATTGAACCTTTTGTCCTTATCCAACTGTCTTTGGTGATTACTCTTTCACTCTTGCTTGGGATTTTTCTTCACCTCAGCTCTGATACCATGTTAATTTTAGGCAATAATGGTATGTTCTATGCTTTAGAGAAATTTTACTTCAATTTCTTTGTTAGCCTAGTATTAATATTAGGATTAGCAATCACATCAACATGGTAGTAAAATGCAGATAGAACATAAACATAAATAGTAGAAGGCAAGCCAAGACAAGAGGACATAAGATGTGGCACCAGCCAAGGACTGTTATAGACATTTTTGTGCCTCGCGACATGGAGCATGAAATGTCAATAATTACAGGGATCCTCAGTCCCTAAACATGTTGTTCTTACCCCTAAAAGAACAAGGTCATCAAACAACAGCACTTCCAATCAGTTCTCCACCTGAAAACACTTCAAAACAGGCTAATTTTGGATCATGTCAGCTGCTCCACTGAGCAACTGCGCTGAATGTCAACTGCTCCTCTTTGTACCTGCGCTGGAAGTCAAATCTAATGAAGGCTACCTGCGCTGGGCGAGATTGGCCAAGTGGCACAGTCATTCTGCTAGGTGTCAACTGCCCAGGAAGCTTCCAAACTGACACTTGGTTCATGAGATTCGCCCTGTGATGAGTAAGAGGTACTTGATCACCATGTGTAAGCAAGGATCTCCAAGTGGACTCAAGAACTGAAGATTAACTGAAGAGGGAGAGGACACAAGGCAGCTTCATGTCAGTCTCAAGCTGACTCATCCTTTCTTCTTCTCTCCTATATATAGAGCTCTTCTATGAGGTCTATGGGGGCTGGAATTTTGTGTAAAGCAAGGAGGTGCTGTTGGTTTACAGTTAGAGCTATTGGGTGATTGTTTTACTAGAGGTGAAGAGGAGAGTTCTTGCTGCTGGGGAGGTGCTGCTGGATTGGAGCCATTATTGGTTGTAACCTTCTCAGAACCCTGTTACTTCTATCAATAAAGTTTTGCATGTTCTCCTATATACTTGTATTGCATTGATGTATTGTATTTACATGTATATTTGATTCATCCTAATCCATGCTTCAGTTATGAGTACATGTATCTTGTAGTTTGCTCTCTTGTTTGTGCAGGATCTGTGTGTGGCTGGACCGGCAAAGAGAACAAGGAGCTGGGAACAAGAGACAAAGAGAGAGGACAAGGATCGACTAAGCGAAAGACACCAGGTTGGTTAATCTTTCTCCATTCTCTCTGTACTTTCATAAAGGAAATCATCAAAGCTTTACTTTCAGTTGTTGCTAAAGACTGTCACCTTTAGAGTAGGGATAGGGTCATCCACATCGGATACTTTTCCCCACAACAAACTGGCGACTCCGCTGGGGAGCCTAGTATCTTGTTGGTGTTTGTAGTATTTTGCTATTCATTTCTTGAAGAAAAGAGTACCAAATCGAAAAGCTTTTGACTATATCAAAAGCGAAGTAGAGGGACTGCTACTCTTGCTCATTTGTTGAGCAAATTCAAGATTTGAAGAGCCTATCTACAAAAGACTCTTTACTCTTTGTGATAGATCTTCATCCTCTTGATCATCCCTTAGCCTGTACTTGACCTATAGCTTTTTATTTCAGCAAAAACAGTGCATTTTTGAGCTTTTTATGACCCGGAATTCTTTGTAGACGAAACTCTCGTGAGTCAGTGCAGGCTGTCCACAGGCAGTCTGCATTACAGCGCAGGTACTCCCTTCGGGAACTGCGCTGAGAGTCAAACTGGCAGACTAGAGTCCAGTTAGCCATTGTCTTGCTCAACTTTCCCTTTGTGTCTGAGCCCTGTTTTCACTGATTTTTTGCTGATTGCTTGCTGGTCATTGTACTTGCTGTAAACCACTTCTCCTTGACATTATTCCGCCTCAGTTGTGTGATGAAACTGTGAATGTTCTTTCAGTATTTCTTGCTTCAGTTACAGTTTCCCATTGTGAAAAGCGAACTAGTATAGCTGTGGCCTCTTAGATCCTGAACTGTAAAAGTGTCTTTGTGATCTTAAGAGCTAGTTTTATTACTGTTCGTGGCTGTTTGAGTTTGTTTGTTTTTCACTTTATGGTTTGAATTCATATATTTTGAGTGTTGAAACAAGTACTTGTAAAGCGTCTTTTCATTTAGACAAAGCTTGTTTGTTTACGCTTCAAATTGAATTCGAAAGTCATACAACAGTTTTCCTTTTGTCTACATCAACATTAAAGGAAAAGAAAAGAAATACATGCATCTTGCATTTGCATTTTTGATAAGTTTGTGTGTCTGATCTAGGAGAAAGTGCATTAGTTTGTGCTTTGTGCTCTGTGTGGAAAGATATTGTTTTTCTCTCCCCTCAGTGGTTAGGATTTTCAAAGCTAAAAAGATTGTGAAAGCTTGCTTATCATTTTAGCTGCATTTAGGAATTTGTACCAATACATCTCGTGGTGATCCTGAAAGACAAACTGATAAACAAGATCAACTTAAAATATATTGAATGAATCTAAAAACGCATTGTAACATAACGCTCACAGTAGAGGTCTAGGTAGAGACGTGTTCCGGCGTCGTTAAACGTAGTGACTGTCGATCTCTACGAAGGTGGGTGATTCCTCTTGAGGGACGATAGCACTAATACGGACTTGAGCTCCCGCGTACCGTCGCGTATATTGGGATACCCCTATAGGCTTTTATCCTTTATCCTTAGGAAGCCGTGTCGACCGCCCTACTGATCGCGATGCAGTGAACACAGCATTCACGAAGATCGACCACCCGTACCGTAAAACGTATTCTGTGGTTTCGCGAAAGGTTTGGCACACCCTCTACCTAGATCTCCAGAGCAGTTTCTTTTGGCCTTTTTCAAAATCTATAACTGAAAAAGTCCAACCGAGCATTTGTCACTTCGGGCTCGTTAATACATCGAAGGCGACTAGAGTCATCTTTAGCTTTTTCTCGACTCTTAAAACATGAAAAAGCAAAGTTGTGTCTAAAAGCGTCTAATAAAATTCATTCAATACGGAAACATAATTCCCCTTTTTGTATTTTAGTTGATCAAGTAATCCGCAACCGTGGAGGAAATTCAATTAAAACCCCATCGTTCAGGGAGGCTTGCGAGTCAACCGCCTTTGTCTCCGGAACCGAGAGTAGTACGGACGAAGCGAACTCGCTTGACCAGGTCAAAATCTCCTTTTAAAGTTAGAACAGAAGTTCCAACAACATCTGAGATTCTGGTCACTCCCAATATTTCTGGAATCCCTGCCTCTATTGAAGAAGTTCAACAGCAACAGAAGGACAGTGGTACTGATCCTAGTCTGAAGACAAGTACTTGCATAACTGAACCAGTTCCATCTGAAACCGGTCCACAGAGTCTTGTTTTTCAAACGACTGTCGCTATCGAAGCAACCCCTTCTTCGGCACCAGAAATCTTTTACGGACCTGACGGTCTGCCTCTTCCTCCTAGTTTGATTGCAATAGAGGAAATCGTAGAGGACCAGCAAGCAAATACTCCAATTCATTTTGGAGTAGGTACCCCTCTTTTTCCTTCTGCATCAGAAGTTTGTCTATCGCCACCAGAAGTTCCTGAAGAATCGTTAGGAAGTTTATTGGATAGACTTAAAATGTCTGAACAACCGTCGACATCTAGAACTATGCCAAACGACACAGCGACAGCAGAAGTTCCTGCTGCCAATCCAACGATGTTTGCCGGCATACCAGCCGTCCCGACTAGCTCTCATCAGCTAGAAGGAGTCCACCCAGGGACTATTATGACAGCTTGGTCTGTTCCAGTTTGTTCTTCCGGTATAATACCCGGTAATTCTTATGTTGAAACTAGACAAATTGATCCCTTTGGGAATCATTTTGGGCCATCCAGTCCTCAAAGGCCATCTATACCCTTGAGCTCCGGATTGTTACCGTATGGGGGGCAATATGCCCTTTCGCTTCCCCTTTCGGGGGGATACCCATACGGCAGTTTTCAACCACATTCGGGTTTGATTGAAGTAACGACGAGTGGTTGGGTACCTATGTTACCCCAACAACCAAGAGTTGTATATTCCATGCAACAATGTGTACCTATGTCTAGTATCCCGACGACGCCAGCAATTGTAACCGTGTCGCAAGTTCAATCGATGCCTGTTGTATGTCAACCCCAAGTTGTAATGCAACAGCCTATTGACCCTGCAACACAACCACAATCGCCAACTGCCGGGACGACACAGATACAAACGGGAACCATAACCCCGCATCTTGGTCCGTCGGTTAGTGTCGCACAACAAAACATGGCTTCACAACCATGGATGGTGCACCAGGTGTACCAGGGGTCTGAGCAACAGATCTTTGCAAATAGTGGGCAACCCTATATTCAGAATGGGTTAAACCAACCACTTTACAGTGGCCAAGCCCACCAACCATATCAGTCATATCAACATCAGTTGCATTATACTGGTGTGCAAAGACCTACTGCTCAGGCGATTCCATCATATCCTGGGTACGCCTCGCCAAACCTGAATCAGCAGTTGCCATTCGTGGCGACCTTAGAATTACCAGATTTACATCGATTAACGAACGATCCAATTGCCTATGCCCATTGGTGGCCAGCGATTCCTCACAAACTTCCTTCGGACATTCCTAAATTCAATGGAAATCCGGGCGAAGACCCGTCGAATCATGTGATGACATTCCATCTGTGGTGTTCGTCGAATACCTTGAATGATGATTCGATAAGGCTTCGTCTTTTCCAGAGGACATTGACTGGTCCGGCGGCTAAATGGTATATTGAATTACCTAGAGCCTCTTTCGACAATTTTAGTTCCCTAGCCACGACTTTCTTAACACACTTTCAGTTACCTATAAGGTACGAAACTGGGACAGAGATCTTGACCAATTTCAAGCAGACAACAGCCACACATATATCTGATCATATACATGAGTGGCGTCGTCGTCGCAGAATGGTAAAAACCTATGTTCCAGATCAGCTATTAGCTGAGTGGTTTATAAAGTCGCTTCTGCTGGCAATAACAGAAGATGTGGCCAAGGGAGGTGTCGTAACAGAAGAGCAAGTGATTGCTCGTGCTCAATATTTGGACTTAGTATATACTCAGTCGGGCACACTCTATGATAAGATACCCGACGCCCCCAGACCGGAATTTTCAATCCCTCCTCCTCCCGGATCGAATAGTGACTCTCATGCCGGTGATGGCGTGATTGGAACTGCAAACGCTAACTCGACAAAGGATTCAAATATGAAAGCCCGTAAGACTTCGAATCAAAAAGAAAATCAAGAAATTCTTGCTTCGGAAGTAAATGCTGTATCTACGGATAAAGGCAAAAACTCCAATCAACCAGGAAGCAAGAAAAATCAAAACAAAGAGAAGAAAAAACAAGGAGATTCGTCTCCTCGAAAAACTTCTTTTGGAAAAGGGAAACCACCTTCGGGGTGTCAGATATGTGATGAGGATCACTGGACAAAAGATTGTCCATATAAAGCCGAGTTTAAAAAATTCTTAAAGAATTCACAAACCCCAGCTGTATTGACTGATCCGTTTCCCGAACCAAGTCAAAATCTGGTTGATAATGGAGATGCTTCCCGGTGCCAGGTATTAATGGTGTCGACCTCTGAACAACATAATGATGCTTTGATTTTGACAAAGTGCAAAAACTGCGGGAACCCGCAGTCGTCGAACAGTAAAGGAAATGATCAACCAAGCAGTTCGACGACAACTTCGACAGAAGTTGTGCCACCATTTACTACAGGAAGCATTCCTATGATCCATGGGAACAATTGTTCTCTCCAAAATATCGGATTCATCTTCCTAAAAAACCCTCTGTCGATGGGCACTTTCGCCTTACCGCCTCCAAGTAATCTGGCAGAAATGGCTACGATGGAATATGAAACTTTCTGTTTCTAATGGATCTAAAGCCGAGGACGGTTCTTATCTCGTGTCAACCTCGTTAAAAAATGAAACAAGGAGTCATGAGGATAGTTCTTTTACTATGTCAACCTCATTAAAAAAATGAAACAAATCCCCGAGGTAAACCTTCATTCCAACCACCGAGTTGGATGCAATGAAGCTTGGGGGGCATGCACCTCGATTTGCATTATTATGCTGGGGGCATGCAAACTTATCATCGAGCAGTTTTAGCACATAGTTCATGCTCGTTAAAAAATAAACGCAAGATCCGAGCAGTTTTAGCGCATAGTTCATGCTCGTTAAAAAATAAACATAAGTTTATGAGCAGGCTTTCCTTTAGAGTTCAAGCTCATTCAGAAAAATGAACCGGTAAATACCCTTCTGAGATCGTAAATTCATCAGCCATAAAAGCCTTGGTCGTGTTTGTGCACCGTCACCTCCACCGTCATTTGGCCGATCATTCACTTCCATTTGTGTGTTTACCCATTTTGAGGAACATCTGCGAAGAGTGATTTCACTTAGCCATCCTTGTGACACTGCCATGATTGGAATACTCCAACTTGTACCTGGAATCAGTTGCTATCCCTGTTTATCACTCGTTCCTCAGAAGACGAGTCTTCTTTGAGCTTTTTTCACTGACTCGTAAAATATGAAAAGTTTGCCGAGTTTTGGCCTTCCAGCTCGTTAAAGCGACCGGAAGAGCTATCCCTCCTCTAGATTTTAATCTTTTTGGACCTGAGGGATTATTGCACAAAAAGATCGAGCACTTGTTTTGTTCGGCTCGTTAAAGCAATCGAAAACTCATCCCTTCTGTATTGTTTTATACTTTTTTGGACTTAAGGGATTAGATGACGAAAAAGGAATTATGGAGTTAACTTTCTGTACCTTTTCAGACTCTCTAAAGATGAAAAGGACCAAGTCTTCTTTGTCGTTAGACTCATTAAAATGATTAAATAGCGACAAACTTGTCTTTAGACGAGAACGAGTTTCCCTATCGCTAGGCTCGTTAAATCATAGCGATGGGCTTGCCCTAAGGGCAGGTTATAGAACAAGCATATGTTATCCTCCTCAAGCTTGACAAAAATAAAGAGGTACTGGTCAGAAATGACTGGGGAAAAATTGGGAGAACATCAAAACTTAATGGTAGCAAGTCACTCTTGAACATGACACTTTTCCTCCACATCGGGTTGGGTTGTTTCATTCACCGGTCTCATCACCATGGTCCTCGCCAAACCATCCACTTTTGGGGTAATGCTACCGATCCATCGCATCAGTGTCGTTATATGTTCAAGAGAGGTCTTTCTGAAAGTGTCAACCGTGTCCCATCCACTGCCATACATTATCCTTCATTCATTCATGATCGCCACCCTGAATCATATATCACAGTTTGTTTTCACCTCCACTAAAATCATTAGCTCCGTTCCGTGTCATTGATGTGGGATTCATTAAGGCCCTCCTTTGACGGATCGCTTCTTGTCGACTTCAGCTCATTATCCAAGAAGTTGATCTAGGAACAACCCCATCAGTACTTTGAAGCTTGCATGCCTCAATGGCAAGTTTCTCACTTCCGGCGACAGGTATACATCAATGACCTTCGACCAGAAGATTTCGCGTGGCGTTCGACGCCAAGTCCTTTATTCACGCCACGTGAATTGTACTGCAGTACCTTGAGGGTCATCGTCATTATTGGTGATTCCTCTCGCGCTTGTTAACGGTTTTCATTAATGACCGGTAATCAAGCGATGTCTTTCCATGTTCGACTTCAGCGAAATTCTCGCATGGATCGACCTGTACTTAGAGTGAAGATCGAACGAGTTTGAAGACCCCGGATCTAGTTTCATCCATCCGGGCTGCGATACATATTCAGGAAATATAAAAGCATTTGTCATGTACATCATTGCAGCAGATGATCATCCTACTCAAAGGATGATAATTCCAGCAGAGAATTATCGGTCTACCATCAGACGATCGTCTGTTCTATGTACCAAAATGTATTTATAAAGCTGAGCATGGGAATGCCCGCCTCAGCTAGATCATGAAAACAAAATGAAAAATAATGTATTGTATTGTATTGTATTACAGGGCGCCTCCTCAGCACTGGAATGAACTTCGGACCCTCTAGATAAAGCATTTCACCCGATAAACGGCCTCATACTTTAGGGGGCAACTGTTATAGACATTTTTGTGCCTCGCGACATGGAGCATGAAATGTCAATAATTACAGGGATCCTCAGTCCCTAAACATGTTGTTCTTACCCCTAAAAGAACAAGGTCATCAAACAACAGCACTTCCAATCAGTTCTCCACCTGAAAACACTTCAAAACAGGCTAATTTTGGATCATGTCAGCTGCTCCACTGAGCAACTGCGCTGAATGTCAACTGCTCCTCTTTGTACCTGCGCTGGAAGTCAAATCTAATGAAGGCTACCTGCGCTGGGCGAGATTGGCCAAGTGGCACAGTCATTCTGCTAGGTGTCAACTGCCCAGGAAGCTTCCAAACTGACACTTGGTTCATGAGATTCGCCCTGTGATGAGTAAGAGGTACTTGATCACCATGTGTAAGCAAGGATCTCCAAGTGGACTCAAGAACTGAAGATTAACTGAAGAGGGAGAGGACACAAGGCAGCTTCATGTCAGTCTCAAGCTGACTCATCCTTTCTTCTTCTCTCCTATATATAGAGCTCTTCTATGAGGTCTATGGGGGCTGGAATTTTGTGTAAAGCAAGGAGGTGCTGTTGGTTTACAGTTAGAGCTATTGGGTGATTGTTTTACTAGAGGTGAAGAGGAGAGTTCTTGCTGCTGGGGAGGTGCTGCTGGATTGGAGCCATTATTGGTTGTAACCTTCTCAGAACCCTGTTACTTCTATCAATAAAGTTTTGCATGTTCTCCTATATACTTGTATTGCATTGATGTATTGTATTTACAGGTATATTTGATTCATCCTAATCCATGCTTCAGTTATGAGTACATGTATCTTGTAGTTTGCTCTCTTGTTTGTGCAGGATCTGTGTGTGGCTGGACCGGCAAAGAGAACAAGGAGCTGGGAACAAGAGACAAAGAGAGAGGACAAGGATCGACTAAGCGAAAGACACCAGGTTGGTTAATCTTTCTCCATTCTCTCTGTACTTTCATAAAGGAAATCATCAAAGCTTTACTTTCAGTTGTTGCTAAAGACTGTCACCTTTAGAGTAGGGATAGGGTCATCCGCATCGGATACTTTTCCCCACAACAAGGACAAACCCTAATGTGGGGAAACCCTTGATAAAATCTTCTTTTAGTCTTCAATAGTTCAGTAAAGAGAGATAGTACAATTTACAAATCTGATAATTTATAACAGAAGCAAAAGAGCCTTAACCATAAAAGTCAACAATGGTCAACAAGGAAGATTTGACCCTCAACAAATCGGTCAACTTCAATCAACTTTGGCTTCCAAACAATAAGATAAAACAACCATCAAAATAGTCAAAGTCTTGTCAAACAGCCCACTTGCAGTCAGCCCTAGTTGCAGTCAACACTGGTCAACACTTGGTCAAACTTTCCAGAAATTCGGTCTCTTGAAATTTCAACCTCCTGATATTTCTCTCTCCTAAAATTTCACTTTCCTGAAATTTCGGCCTCTTGAAATTTCAGCCTCCTAAAATTTCGGACGTGTGGAGAGAGAGAGGCCCAAAAATTCGTACCCAATCAATGAGGAGAGAGGGAGAGAAGTGTGAGGATGAGTGTGTCCAAATGAGGCTAAGCCACCTTCCTTTCATATGCAACATTGAGGATGAATATATGTGATTGTTGGGCTTCTGAGCTTACATAAGTTTGTTGGACAACCTTGACAATTTGACCATAATCAAAATAAATTCATAACTTTATTTTTACATGTCAAAATCAGATGATATTTAAATCAATCGTACACCTCTTAGAGAGAGGAATCCAAGAAAAATATCAGTTGTCATAAATACGATGACCCATGTGGAGTTTGGCCCTAGTTCCCAATTTTAATAGTAAGCTTATTAATGACTACTCCCTAAGGTTCATCATATTCCTTCACACCTACCCTAATGGACTGAGGTGTCCAAAATAATGTTCTGAAACAAAACTTACCTACATTAAAATTTTTTAGCTGACATTCCAATATATGTAGGAAGTCCAAATGAAATTAGTGATATTATGAAAATAGTAAATTAAGCAGCGAATTTTTCCTATATGGTTTTGCTACATTATTGAACTCTTGTTGTTAAGTTGTTACCAACTCCTTTAGTTTGTATTTATTAATTAAGTCTCAATTTATATGAAAATCTTGTTCGAGATTCTTGAATTTTAAAAATTTCCATGTCAAAGTGTGAATTGGGGTGCTTAGGGGATAAATATAGTTAGTTTCATTGCTTATGCTAAAAATGGCGCTTTAACCTTAGAACTTTTAATATCAACATCCTAATAATTCATTAATTTGGTGATATAAGTTTTCGATTGATACATTTTATACTTTATGATATGCGGGTTGTTGTTGTCAGTGTGACATAGAAATGATTTTCATTAAATTTGAAATGCCCCTAAACATTGTATCTCGATTGTAAGATATATACTAGCACAACCACATTAATAAATGTGGTTGGTATACACCAATAGGCATATATCAATCACATGCACAACCACATTAATAAATGTGGGTGATAAACACCTATATACGTATATCAATCACATTTATTAATATTAACATTACTAACTTTATTATTATTTATAAATGATATATTATCATTTTTATTACTATTATTACTATTTAATACTCTTAAATAACCAATTAATAAATAATATAACTAATAATAATAACAATTTCTAATTAGAAATAATATAAATATTAATATTTATATTGAAAATTGAAAATTATAATATTCATAATATTAATAATAATTAATTATAATAATTATTAACAAACCAAATGGATACTATAAACCATGGTCATATTAATAATAATTAATTAATTAAGTATTGAGGGGTTTTCGCAGTGCATTATATTAGATATCATTTTTTGGGATTCAACTGCATTAAATAAGTCATTCGTCTATGACCATTTCAATGAGAAGTAGTCCTAACTGACTAATTTCTCATGATTTTTGAATAGTTCACTTAGCACTCATTGCGTCAGGTGATGCTCACAGGGGTGAAGAAGTGGGCTTGAAACTATTGAAATGAATCACATGGCATCGATCATCACTTCCATGGCTTGCACCCGGTAACCAAGACTTCTTGAGAGGTCACCCATCCCAGAGGCGATCTAGATTGGTTTCAGTCGTGTGCGGCAAAAAAAATATGATTAATTTTATCAAAAATATGTAAAATCATCTGATATTAATATAATCATTTTAAATATGCTAAATATGTCTCAGATTAATCTGGTCATTTTAATTTTAAATTTGCTTAGTTACCTCGAGTGATAAATGTTGGGTGTGGAGCCTGATTATATTCTTTATTCAGAGATATCACAGCATTGGACCCTAGTTCGTAATGTGGTGGCGACACCACTTGTCAATATGTGCCGCCAGGGGGGTCCAGGGTGGGGCGACGACGATTATTTGGAGCCCCCCCCGGCAAGGGATTGGGGGCAGCGTCCCCGAAGCTAAAAATAATTGTAAAATTGCTTTGTAAAATGTTGTAATTTCGTAGTCAATCTGGGCCGTTCATTAGGCAGAAATATAATGGTAGAAGTTATGATTAATTTTGGGTTTTTTCTCTAGAAGGAAACCACTCGATATATATGAGGGAATTGTATTGCAGCTATGTAGATCTTTATTCTGAGCAAGAAACAGAGAGGAAATAGTGTGAGAGCGAAGAGAGAATTACAATGGATCTGTTGTAGGTTGTATCTCTTCATTTTGTTGGATAATATAAAAGGAAAGACTGACTGTTTCTCCATGGAAATAGCCCAAATTGGGTGAACCACATATATTTGTGTCTTTCTTGTTTTATGCATTTTCTATATTTATATTTCTGCAATATTCTTTTTGTGTTCCATTGCTCTATAATATATAATTTTCTAACAATATAAATTGTAAATAACTTTAATTATGAAAAATAATAAAATAAAAATTTTGAATGTAAAGTGACAATGTAATAGTGTGAACGATAGAAAATATGAATAATAAGAATATCATAAATTACAAATAGTCTTCGTTGTGATTAATCTCAAACTATTTTCTTTTACAATTTTTATTGTCACCCTTGTTACTTTTGTCATCTTTTCATATCGATTATATGAAAGGAAAGGTTAAACCGCAAACCATTTAAATCTTTAGCTCAAGATACTGTAGTAAACATCATACCTTGTCTCTATTTCTCTCCAATATTAATAGGTTGAATTACTATAACACAAAAATCAATGTACATTGTCAATAATTTTTTATGCTTACACTAAAATCAAAGCACACTATTAATCCAATCACTTTAAAATTAATGCACCATCATACATCGAATTACATTAAATCAGAAATCAACATCTACACTAAAATCAATGCATCTAATGCAAGAAATCAAATTAGATTAGAAAACAACAGGTACACTGAAATCAATGCATCTAATGCAAGCAATCAAATATGATTATAAATCAACATTTACACTCAAATACATGCATCTAGTGCAAGTAAGCAAATAGGTTTATAAACCAAAATCTACACTAAAATCAATGCATCTAGTGCAAGTAAGCAAATAGGTTTATAAACCAAAACTTACACTGAAATCAATGCATCTAGTGCAAGTAAGAAAATAGGATTATAAACCAACATCTACACTGAAATCAATGCATCTAGTGTAAGCAATCAAATAGGATTAGAAATCACCATCTACACTGAAATCAATGCATTTAGTGCAAGAAATAAAATAGGATTAGAAATCATGTACATTGAAATCAATGCATCTAGTGTAAGAAATAAAATAAAATTAGAAATCATGTACATTGAAATCAATGCATCTAGTGCAAGAAATCAAATATCATTAGAAATCAACATCTACATTTAAATCAATGCATTTAGTGCAAGCAATCAAATATCATTAGAAATCAACATCTACACTAAAACAAATGCATCTAGTGCAAGCAATGAAATAGAATTAGAAATCGCCATCTAAACTTAAATCAATGCATCTAGTTCAATAAATATTCTTCCTTCTCTCCCCCCTCTATCTATATCTATATCTCCCTCCATCTCTCCTTCTTTGTCTCTCTATCTCAACCCCCCAAACACACCCGCTCTCTCACTCCATATCTATCAATCTCTTTGTCCCTCCATCTCTCTCTTCTTCCCTTTGTTCACTTTCCATCTATATCTCTATCTCCCTTTGTCTGTATATATCACCCCCAAAACATACACCCTCTTTCTCAAATATATCTATCTATCCCTCCCTCCCTCTCTCTCTCTCTCTTCCCCTTCTCTCCCTCTCCCCTTCTTCTATCTCTCTTCCCTCTTGTTGTCCTCTCTCCCTCTCTCTCCATCTTCCTTATCACTCCCTCTCTCTCTCCACCTTTATCTCTCTAATTATTTCTTCTTACCTCCCTCTCTCCCCCTCCAACTCCATCTCTCTCTCTCTCTCTCTCTCTCTCTCTCTCTCTCTCTCTCTCCAACTCTGTTACTATATCTTTCTCTCTCTCCTCTCTCCTTCTCTCTCCCATTCTCTCCATCTATCCTTCTCTATCTCTTTATCTTAGCCTCAAACATACAAAATCTCTCTCCATCTCACCCTTTTCACTCCCTCTCTCTCTCCACTTCTCACTCTCTATGTATTTCTTCTCTCCCTCCCTCTCTCCTCGTCCCTCCTCCTCTTTCTCTCAAGTCCGATCTCTCTCACTTTCTCTCATACCTCCTGCTCTCTTCCCCCATCTCTCTCTCTCTCTCTCTCCAACTATGTCACTATATCCCTCCCTCTCTCCTTCTCTGCCCCCTTCTCTCTATCTCTCTTTCTTTGTCTCTTTATCTCACCCCTAAGCATACACTCCCTCTCCACTTCTCACTCTCGATGTCTTGATTCTTCCTTCCCTCTCTCCTCCTCTCTTGCAAGTCCTTTCTCTCATACCTTCCTCTCTCTTCTCCCATCTCTCTCTCTCTCTCTGCCCTCCAATCCTCTCACAATCCCTCCCTCTCTCCTTTTCTCTCTCGCCCCTCCATATTTGTGTCTCCCTCTCCCTCTCCCCTTCTCTCTCTCGCCCCTCCATATTTGTGTCCCCCCCTCCCTCTCTTACCCTTCTCTAGCTCTCAAAGTCATCTCTCTCTCTCTCTCTCTCTCTCTCTCTCTCTCTCTCTTCATTCCTCCTCTCCCCTATCCTTAAGTTTATTTCCATTTCTCCCTTGTCACTCCCCTTATCTCTCCACCTCTATCACTCTATGTCTTTATTCTCCCCTCCCATATATATCTAGAGTTTATATATATCATGATATATTAATAGATATTATAATATAACAAATTTAATATTGTATTAATCCAAAGTTATTAAATTTAATAATATTAATATATTAATATTAATCTTTTAATATTAGTATTAGGGTGAGTAATGTTTTTTGGCATGGTGTTAATAATAATTTGGCCCATGGTTTTTGGCCAATAGGTTTCACCTAAATAAAACACATATATTTTTTTTTAAATATAAAGAGGTTTATGGAATAAATATAAAAGAGGATTTTATTTATTTATCATACCTCTAGTTTATTTATATTTTTATTTATTTACCATACATCTTTTTTTGAGTGTTCTTAAACCTTTTTACATTTTAAATTTATATTGTGTTTATACATACTAATAATTAGATTGATTTTTAAAACATTAGATTAGAAATGTTAAATGTTAACCATCACGTTTCAATTTACATTTATGTTTACGTTTACATGTTTATGTTTTTATGTGAGATCTACCCCACACTGGATTGTTTATATTTACATGCTTACATTTTTTATGTGAGATCTACCCCATACTAAGTTGTTTACGTTTACATGTAAAACCTATCCTGCCTCTAGAACGCCTCTCAACATAATAATTAAAAATCTAACCAATATCTCCTTACTTTTCGTTCACCCATACCATGTGAGGAGTAAATTTTATCCTATTTGTCAACTTCTGCGAGTCTCCTTCCTTTCCGTTCACACATGCCATTAATTGACTTGGATTTCTCCTTTCTATTCACTCATTTCATTTATTTAATTGGTTTCTCTTTCAAATTGTTGAGTTCAAGGCCTCGTTGTCTCCACTTGAAAAATAATGGATTAACCTTTCCAATCCAGATTTTACTTGGGGGTCAGTCAGTCTGATTTAACTTTCATTAAACTTATAGGAAAATATAATACTGTACAGAACAATGTGTTGAGATTTTTTGTTAATTAATTTTGGAAAAAAATCTCATGAATGTGACAACAATAGGATTTGTTGCTAAGTTAGCTCCAGTTATTCCTGAGGAGGAGTTATTGCTTCCTATATTTGTTGTGAGAGAATTTATGATTCAGTTTTCAACTCCAGCTATAAAAATGTAAGCCCGTAGAGGATATTTGAGCTGAGAGTTTGTGAGGAATTATATTGTTGTAATCTCCTGTTGAATAATAAGATTGTCGATGCCTCTGTTTGGTGGACGTAGCCCAGATTGGTTGGGTGAACCACGTTAAACTTGCTGTCTCATGATTTCTGCTGTGTGTATGATTTATTTTGTTTCTACTGTGCATACTCTGACAATTGGTATCAGAGCCTGAGAGGCCAAGTCTGCTGCGTGGATCAGCGCAAATACCAGTGCATTGGAGCAGTGCGTTAGCCGGCCTGTGGACCAATGCGTTGGACCAGCGCGGTGAACTGAGCGTTGATCAGGGCGGTGGACTGGAGGTTGGAACTGCGTGGCCGTGTAAGTTGATACACTGCGCCATGCGCTGGTAGAAGAGACCAGAGTTGTTATCAATCTGCGTGGCCAGATCTGTCATCGATCTGCTGTGGCGTGAATAGTCCATTGTGGCGTGAATAGTCTGCTGTGGCGTGATTGGTGACCATTCACGTGGACGCTGTTTGATTTGCAGCGTTGAATGGTAAATCTGCAGCGGTCAAAGGTGAGTTGCACGGTGTATTCTTTTACAATGATTATTAAGATGCCAAACCATTGAAAAATCAATTATTAACATGCCATGGAACGGTTGAAACAGTGAGTCCACATGTGGTCATACGCATGGTTAGTTGGGCCTTCTAAAAATCGGTAGTTGGAATGAAGATCTAATTGGTCAGTAGCTCAAATCGTGTCACATGCGAGACTGTGTCTATTGGCTACACAAATGGTCATTTGAAACAACCAAATAATAACCTAGGAGCGCAGTTTTGGAAATGTTTTTTGTTTGGAAATTGGTCTTTAAAAAGGGACAAAAACGTTTACACATGGGTCGCCGTGGAACATTACAACAAAAAGTCGATTTGAAAGTTTTGATACAGCTATCATGAAATGTTTTTGTTTTGTATGTTTGAAACAAAAAAAAAGGGGGGGGGGATTTGTATTAGATATGATATTATATCTATATCAAATTTTGTTTTTGTTTTAAATGGTAATATGCCATGATATTTTGAAGGCAAAGGAATTGTATTGATGAAAGGATGTTTTTTTTTTAAATACAAACCTCATTTATTAAAAGTTTCAATTGGAGATTTTGTGTGACACAACATGGCAAAAACTCAAAGTGCTCGATTTGAGATCGAGAAGTTCAATGGCAAAAACAACTTCGAGATCTGGAAAGTGAAGATGTATGATCTACTCGTGCAACAAGGCATGGCGAAGGCATTGTTGGGAAAAGCAAAACAACCTTACACCATGATAGATGATGAATGGAGTGACTTGGATGAAAGAGCACTATGCATCATTCGACTGTGTTTGGTGGATGATGTTTTGTTTAACATCGTGTCAGAGAAAACTGTTGCTGGTTTGTGGACAAAGCTTGAAAAGCTGTACATGACAAAATCCTTAACCAATAGGATTCTTCTGAAGCGACAGTTATACAGTTTGCGCATGAAGGAAGGTACATCTATTACTAATCATTTGAATACCTTTAATACTCTCCTGGTGCAGTTAGAAAGTATAGAAGTAAAATTTGAATCAGAAGATAAAGTTATAACTTTATTATGCTCGTTGCTCGAGTCATGGGATCATTTTGTTACTTCTATAAGTCTTAGTTCATCAGAAACCCTTGAATTTGATGATGTTGTTCGAGCTTTGTTGTCCAAAGAAACTAGGAAGAGGTCAAATTCAGAAACCTCTACATCAGAAGCAATGATGGTCAGAGGTCGTTCTAAAGAAATATGCTTCAGTAAGCACAACAACTCGCGTTCAAAATCGAAAGGGAAGAAGAGTAAGGTAAAGTGCTGGTTTTGTGGCAAATCGGGTTATTTGAAGAAGGACTGTTTGAAGAGACAGCAAACATCCAAAGAAGACTCTTCAACGGAGAAGAAAGAAGAAAACATGACAAATAAAGGTTCGGCATCCATTTCAGGTATGAGTGATGAAGTGTTATCAGTTAATTTGTCTAATCATGATCAACATTGGCTGTTAGATTCTGGTGCATCAAATCACATGTGCATTCATAGAGAATGGTTTAAAACTTATAAATCAATCAATGATGGAGTAGTTTACATGGGAAATGATGTCACATGTAACATTATGGGAATTGGAAGCTTCCAGCTTAAAATGTTTGATGGGACAAATAAAATTCTAACTGATGTAAGACATGTACCTGAACTAAGAAAAAACCTCATTTCACTAGGAGTACTAGACACTAATGGATATAAAACTTTTATTCAAGGTGGAGTAATGAAAGTTTATAAAGGAATTTTACTAGTAATGAAAGCAAAGAAGGTTGGAAATCTTTTTTAGTTAGAAGGAAGAACATAGTCAGATCATGTTTCTACAGTATCTGAAAACAACAGTAATTCTATTCGTTTATGGCATCAAAGGTTGGGCCATATGATTGAAAGAGGTTTAAAGATTTTATCTGATCATAAGTTACTTCCTAATTTAAAGTCTGTTAAGTTAGATTTCTGCAAACATTGTCTATTTTGGAAACAGAGCAAGCAGAAGTTTAAAACTGGAAAACATACTAATAAGGGAATCCTTGATTATATCCATTCTGATGTTTGGGGTCCATCTCCTACAACCTCATATGGAGGATCATCATATTTTGTATCTTTTATTGATGATTTCTCTAGAAAAGTGTGGGTCTACATGTTAAAGAAGAAGTCTGATGTATTCACAGTTTTCAAACAATTTAGAGCATTAGTTGAAAAAATCACTGGAAGAACCATTAAATGTTTAAGAACTGACAATGGTGGTGAGTTTACTTCAAAGGAATTTGATAATTATTGCAAGGACGCTGGGATTGAAAGACATGAAACCACTGTATATACCCCTCAGCAAAATGGAGTTGCTAAACGCATGAACAAGACTCTTTTAGAGAGAGCAAGAAGTATGCTTAGTAACGCCAATTTGCAGAAGGAATTGTGGACAGAAGCGGTTTCTACAGCTTGCTATTTGATAAATCGATCACCATCAACTGCAATAGGCTGAAAAATTCCTCAAGAGGTATGGAAAGGTCATCCTTGTGATTATTCTAAACTAAAAGTTTTTGGTTGTGATGCATATGCTCTAGTTCTGAAACATCAGCGTTCTAAATTAGATCCTAAATCAAAAAGATATATCTTTGTTGGATATCATGATGGGACTAAGGGATACAGATTGTGGGATCCTACTATTCACAAGATCATCATTAACATAGATGTTAAATTTAATGAATCTTCACTTGAAAATCCAGATGTAGATGATAAATTGAAACAGGATAATGCATCTAAGCTTCAACACATTCAGTTTGAAACTAGTTCAAATACTGATGATAGTCAAGATGAACAAGTTTTAGATGCCGATCATGAACACGTTTCAGATGCAGATCATGAACATGTTTCAGATGCAGATCATGAAGAAGTTCCTACAGATAATAATCAGCAAATTGTGGAAGTACCAGAAACATCTTTAAGGAGGTCCACAAGAATGAAACGTCCTCCTAAAAGGTATGATGATTATGTTACTTCAATTGATTTAACCACTAATGATGATGAACCTTTATGCTATCAGGAAGCTGTAGAAGGTTCTAACAGTGAAAAGTGGAAAGAAGCTATGAAGGAAGAGATGATGGCATTAGTCAAGAATGGCACATGGGATCTGGTAGAACTTCCTAAAGACAGCAAAACTGTGGGATGTAAATAGGTTTACAAATTGAAAAGGGGTGTTGATGATACAGAGGACAGGTACAAAGCAAGGCTGGTCGCAAAAGGTTTTTCTCAGAAAGCATGCATTTATTTTCATGAGATATTTTCACCAGTTGTAAAAATTGTTTCAATTCGAATTGTATTAGCATTAGTTGCTTTACTTGATTTAGAATTACAACAACTAGATGTTAAAACTACATTTTTACTTGGAGATTTAGATGAGGAGATTTACATGGAACAACCGGAAGGGTTTGTTCAAAATCGCAACAAGAAATTTGTCTGCAGGCTCAAGAAATCATTGTATGGTCTGAAGCAGTCGCCTCGACAATGGTACAAGAAATTTGATTCTTTCATGATGAGTCAAAATTATATAAGAAGTGAATATGATCATTGTGTTTACTTTAAGAAATTAAGTAATGGCATGTTCATTATCTTAGTGTTGTATGTTGACGATATGCTTTTAGCAAGCAAAAGCATAATAGAAATCCACAGGTTAAAGGCTCAAATGGCTACGACATTTGATATGAAAGATCTAGGAGTAGCAAGACAGATTTTGGGCATGGAGATTTTCAGAGACAGGAGCAATGGTAAGCTGTGGCTATCACAACAGAAGTATATTGAGAAAATACGCTTGAGGTTTGATATGAACAATGTGAAGCCTGTTCCAGTCCCTTTAGCTTCCCATTTTAAGCTTTCTTCTAGTTTATGTCCTAATACAAATGAAGAAAAAGAATATATGTCTCGAATTCCATATGCCAATGTAGTAGGTTGTTTGATGTATGCGATGGTTTGTACTCGACCAGATATTTCACATGTAGTTGGGGTCGTCAACAGGTATATAGCGAATCTAGGAAAAGAACACTAGTCAGCAGTGAAATGGGTGCTTCGGTATTTGAGAGGCACAAGTGATTATTGTATCACTTATAACAGGAGTAGTGAATTTGTTTGCGGATATGTTGATTCCGATTTTGCAGGTGATTTGGATAAGAGAAGGTCAACTTCAGGGTATGTCTTTACTCTTGCTGGTGGAGCTATTAGCTGGATGTCAAAGCTACAGAACATTGTTGCTTTATCCACTACTGAAGCAGAATACATAGCTGCTTCACATGCCTGAAAAGAAGGGATTTGGTTGAAAGGTTTGTTTGGTGAGTTTAGTAGGTTACAAGACAACATCAAGTTATTTTGTGATAGTCAAAGTGCAATTCATTTAGCTAAAAATCCGGCCTATCATAGTAAATCAAAGCATATACCTATCAAGTACCATTTTGTAAGACAAGTTATCACTGAAAGGGGAGTCTCTCTTGAAAAAGTGCATACAAAGGAAAACTGTGCAGACATGTTCAGGAAACTCGTTTTGTTAGAGAAGCTACGTTGGTGTCTGGCTTCTCTTGGTTTGCAGAAAAGATAAAATAGTAAAGGAACAGGGTATCAGGCTAATTGTTGTCAAGGTGGAGATTGTTGAGATTTTTTGTTAATTAATTTTGGAAAAAAATCTCATGAATGTGACAACAATAGGATTTGTTGCTAAGTTAGCTCCAGTTATTCTTGAGGAGGAGTTATTGCTTCCTATAGTTGTTGTGAGAGAATTTATGATTCAGTTTTCAACTCCAGCTATAAAAATGTAAGCCCGTAGAGGATATTTGAGCTGAGAGTTTGTGAGGAATTATATTGTTGTAATCTCCTGTTGAATAATAAGATTTTTGATGCCTCTGTTTGGTGGACGTAGCCCAGATTGGTTGAGTGAGCCACGTTAAACTTGTTGTCTCATTATTTATGTTGTGTGTATGATTTATTTTGTTTCTGTTGTGCATACTCTGACACAATGACGTGCCAGATTTTGAATCCAAACTATCCATCATTTTTGTAAGCTGCTTAATTTTTGTTACTTTATTTGAATTTTTTTTGAATTGGTTGTTTTATATGAATTTCGTCATTTCCGTCAATATACGCATTTGCATAGGAAGGCTTCATTCAATGCATTGACTTCTGCAAATATTTTTAATCATGGTGTATATGTGCATAGCATGTGTAAGGATTTTTTTGAAATACATTGAATATATTAAATATGTTTGGATTTTGATTTACATTAGAGGAATGCTCTTTTTTAGTATGCTTGTTCAATTAGGTTTATCCACAAAATCTCACCTCGGCCATTGATCAAGACAAGTATTGTTTAAATATTCTAGACAAGTGTAGTCTAAATTTGCTTACATTATTAAATTCTAAAAGATTGTAAACAAATGAATTAACTAATATTTTATTTAAATATTTAAATGATTGATTGAAAATTTATAAATAGAACCGCATTCATGCAAAATTTGAAATATATATATATATATATATATATATATATATATATATATTAAATTTATATTATATTAAATAATTATATTATTTAGTTATTTAAACAAATGAATTAACTAATATTTTATTTAAATATTTAAATGATTGATTGACAATTTATAAATATAACCGCATTCATGCAAAATTTGATATATATATATATATATATATATATATATATTAAATTTATATTATATTAAATAATTATATTATTTACTTATTTATTTTATTGTTTATTACAAAATTTGGTTTAATTACATGAAAATAAAATGAATTTTAACAAATAAATTAAATTATAGTAAAATTATATATATAATTTTATTTAATATCAATAAAAAATTAGTAAATTTTTTATTAATAATAAATTAAAATGGTTAAACACAAATAACTAAGGAAATAAAGTAACTTCATTTTTAATATTTATATTTTTTTGAAGGAATAAATTATTCTATTCTTTTTTAGATATATCTAGCAAGAACAAGTACCCTTTAAAATATACCTAAGAAAATGTAAAACTTTCTAGACAATTTTCTCAACAAAAACTTTATTACTACAATAAGACATTATTATTATCCTTGAGTAAGATTAGATTCTTCACCACTACAATTAACTAGATTCTACACCTTAACACTAACTTCAATTCCTTATTTTTATTTTAATATAATTATATTTAAACTTGAAAAACTGATGCTAACTATGATATAGCATTTGTTATTGTAAGAGCTATGTATTTGTATTTAACTTTCTTAAAAAAAAATGGAAGAATGACCTAAAGAGAAGTTTTCTCATTACACTTCATGTCTTTACGCATCATTTTCCTCGGGCGCCTTTTTGTGATCAGGCTTTGGATGTATTTTGTTGGGTTTAGGCTTCTTCTGAGGAACAACCTTATTGTCTAGTTATTTGGAAGGTCCGATACTAGCCAAATGTGCAAATCTGAAAAAATTTTGAGACTGTCCGTGAGGCACACTGTATCTGCATGTCCAATTACACCAGTGATCTTATTATCTTTCTTGTTAGCCGCTACAGAGACAACGCATTCAAAGAATCCAATTTAGTACTGATTATTGAAGCGTTGATATCATACTTACCAAGACCGAATTCAAACACGATACAATAAATAAACATTTGGATTCGGTATACTTAAAAAAAAATCATCTGTATATTTCAAAAATCACCGAATTGACTTTACATATATTGATTTATATATTAAATCAGTTATGATCTTCCATCCCTTTAGTTATGATCTTCCATCCCCAGCTTTGATGTCTCCTACCTATGTAATAATCCTTCTGTATGACGTGGTGGAATACTCTGAAGTTAACATGGAGGATCATTCCACTTTTTCTATTTTGGGTTATATGGAAATGGCAGAACAAGTGTATTTTTGAGAATTTTATTGAGGATTACATGTTGGTATATGAGTGCATAGTATAATCTTTCTATAATCACTTATCTTGATTTTTGCAATAAAAAAACACAAGACAAGTGAACTGAGCCTGTCCCAGATCTTGTAAATATTTAAATTTACTTCATACCAAACAGACTATTTATTATTTTGTTCTAAAAACTATTTTTGGTATTTAATATCTTCTGAAAGGTTAAATAGCAGTTATTTGTTAATATGATTTTTTTTTAAACTTGCTAAAGTAGTTAGGGAAGACAGTGACCTATGCCTTGTCTCTAGCTAATTTCTTGAGAATTTATTCAAGAAGATCAAGAGGATAGGGGTATCTGAGATCAGCGAAAAAAAAAAAAAAAGGCAAAAAAGAGACAAGTCAGAAATCTATGCTGGTTTGTTTGGTTTATTAGACAAATTTTGGTGGCTATATGTGGTGAGGGACTAAATAACTAAGAAACATTTAAAGTAAAGAAAGAAAGTTTGATTTGTTATTATGGCAGTTATGTATTTGTATTTAACTTTCTTTTAAAAAAAAAAAACTTGGAAGAATGAAAGTTTTCTCATTATCCTTCATGTCTTTAGGCATCTTTTTCCTCGGGCGCCTTTTTGTGATCAGCCTTTGGATGTATTTTGTTGGGTTTAGGCTTCTTCTTGGAAACAGCCTTATTGTCTAGTTATTTAGAAGGTCTGATGCTAGCCAAATGTGTAAATATGATTTTTTTTTGAGACTGTCCATGAGGTTTTGGATGTATTTTGTTGGATTTAGGCTTCTTCCTGGAAACAACCTTATTGTCTAGTTATTTAGAAAGTTCAATACTAGCCAAATGTGCAAATCTGAATTTTTTTTTTTGAGATTGTCCGTGAGACACACTGTATCTACATGTCCAATTACACCAGTGATCTTCTTATCTTTCTTGCTAGCTGCTACAGAGACAACACATTCAAAGAATCCAATTTAGTACTGATTATTGAAGCGTTGATATCATACTTACCAAGACCGAATTCAAACACAATACAATAAAGAAACATTTGGATTCGGTATACTTCAAAAAAATATCATCTATATATTTCAAAAATCACAGAATTATCTTTACATTTGTATTAAATCAGTTTTGATCTTCCATCCTCATCCTTGTTGCCTCCTACCTATGTAATCCTTCTGTATGACGTGGTGGAGCACACCCAAATAGTTAACCTGGAGGATCATTCCTTTTTATTTTTATTTTGGGCTATATGGAAATATCGGAAAAAGTGCATTTTTGAGAATTCCACTGAAGATTACATGTTGGTATATGAGGGCATAGTATCTAATCTCTCTATAATCACTTCTTTTGACTCTGGCAATAAAATAAATAAATATTTAAATTTACTTCATATCAAACAGAATATTTATTCTTTAGAACTTACAAATATTTAAATTTACTTCAGACCAAACAAACTATTTATTATTTTGTTATAAAACTATTTTCACAGATCTTACAAATATTTAAATTTACTTCATATCAAACAGACTATTTATTCTTCTTTAGACCTTATAAATATTTAAATTTACTTATACAACATAGAACAATTGTGAAAAAGGATTGAAAATGTTATGGAAGGAGAATGCTGGACGGAGGAGCGATGATGGTCGAGCAAGGGTTTTGAAAATCTAGGGTTAACAGAGACAGGGCTGGAAGAGGAACAGCGACGGCGATAAGGGCAGAAGGGCAAGTCTTCTGCACGCAAACGGACCTGCGAAGACATAACAAGAAGAGGAGGGTTAATAAATTAAGAAAGGACTGAAAGACACCATGGCAGGGGAGCTGGGGAGGGGAGAGATCCCCTCCTACAAAAATATGGCGGCGGGAGAATCAAGTGGGGGCGGGATGCAGAGAAACCCAAAGGAGAACAGCAAAGACGCGCCAGTACTGGGGAATCGGTGGCAAACAAAACTTGGGGGCAGATGTCTTCCCAGAGCTCAGAAAAAACCAAGGTATGTAATACCCAACAACAAACTTGAAGACTACAGATGTTATATGAGAGACCATGCTTTGATATGCAAGTTTGTAGGTTTTTGGCCATCGGAAAGGGACCTAGCTAAGTGGATACAACAAAGATGGAAGCCGAAAGGGCATATAGATCTAAAGTTAGGGGCAAAGGGTTTCTTTACAGTGATATTTGCAAATCTGGAGGACAAGGAAAGAACCTTTGAAGGAGGACCATATTTTATGAATAATGTTGGTTTATTTATGAGGCATTGGGAGGACCGATATAATCCAGACCACGAAAAGATGCTAGCAGCACCCATCTGGGTAAGACTATTTGGTTTACCAATGGAGTTCTGGGACCCTGATATCCTGGAAGGCATAGGCAATACAATCGGGACTTTTGTCAAAGTAGCAGAGTCAACAAAAAGAGGGAAGTATACATCCTATGCAAGGATATGCGTCTATATGAATATAGCAGAACCATTGCCGGAGTACATAGAGCTAGAGTACCATGATGAAATATGGCAGCAACCGATGGACTACGAGCATATACCCTTCAGATGTAGAAGGTGCCATGAATACGGACATCTCTTCAAACAATGCCCACTGAATAAAGAAGAGGAAACACCAAGGAAACAGGAAGAAGAGCAAAGGAGGACAGAAGAGACAGATGAAGGGGAAACGGGTTTCCAGGAAATCCATAGGAAAAAAAGGCCAGGAAAGGAAATGACAAGGATGCAACAACCTGCAAAACCAGTAACAGTAGAATGCCAGAACAAGTTTCAGGCTTTACAGGAGGAAGAAGAGGAGTCCGGAAAAGAAGAAATGCATAGGAACCCATGGAAATTATAAAAGATACAAAGGAACCAGACCTAAACCAGAATAGTAGGGCAGAAGGAGGAGCAGAGGAGAGCATGGAGATGACAGTAGAACAAACCCAGATGGGGACAGATACACAGAAGGACAGCGGAAACGAGGAGGAAAGAATCATGAAAAGATTGTTACAGGACTGGAAAAATCTTGATGAAAGGTTTATCCCGGAAGCCCAAAAGCAATTGTATAAAGAGACATTCCAGAAATACAAGGAAAAGAAAGGAATTACGTTAGCAAATCAGATAGATCAAACAAGAATGCAAGGAACCCAAAGTCTGGGAATGGACAGTACTGGCAAAGGAGGCAGGAAACGAGGTAGACGGACATTGAATGAAACCATACAAGTGGTTGGAGAAATATTGGTCAACTCAGGCAGGGTTATACCTCTTTCAGAGGTATTTCAACAACCATCCAAAAAGTTATAAAATGATAGTCACAAGTTGGAACATTAGGGGACTCAACAGCAAAGGAAAGCAGAGGTATCTAAAGGAGAGGATAAAGAAAGATAAGCCTAGCATAATGATAATCCAGGAGACAAAAATTAGCTCCCAACAATTAGAAGGTATAATAAAAAAACAAAAAATACAATACGAGGTGATGGGTCAGGATGCAAGTGGCACGGCGGGGGGTCTTGCAATCCTCTGGAACCCTGAGGAGGTATTGTTTGAAAACTGGATAAGCTTACCTAGAATCCTTACAGGCTTATTCAGAATGATAGGATCATCGGAATGGATTCTCATCTCAGGAGTCTATGGGCCGCACATACCAAGGGAGCGGAAAAATTTCCTTAAGGATCTGCAAACCACAAGAAGGATCTTTCCAGGAATACCGTGGATAGTAGGGGGAGACTTTAATATGATCAGAACAATGGAAGAAAAGAGAGGCGGTATAAGTAGACCGGATCAAAACATGGAGGAGTTCAATGAGATGATTACAGAACAAAGACTGGTAGACATCCCAACAATTAACGGCATCCACACATGGAATAACCGAAGAGGAGGAAGAAACCAAATAGCTTCCAGATTAGATCGATTCCTTATATCAGAACAAATAATGAACAGGGATGTATTTGTTGAAGCCACAATAATGCCGGCGATGGGTTCAGATCATTGGCCGATCAGGTTGGAAATAAATATTAAGAAAAACCCCCTCAAAAGACCCTTCAGGTTTGAGGCTTTTTGGCTCAGGAATCCTCAGTTTTTATCTAAGGTAGAGGAATGGTGGACTCAAAGTACACAAAAAGGAAAAGGTAAGATGCATACTTTTCAGTTAAAACTCAAAGAACTCAAAGGGAAAATCAGAAAATGGAATAAGGAGGAGTTTGGGAACATAATGGTGGGAAAACAGAAGCTAGAGAAAGAAATGGAAGAGATACAACAAAAAATTATTACAGAAGGCAGAAATGAGGAAAGAAGTAAAGAGGAAGGAATTATAATTAGCCAACTGGAGGAGCGGAGGAAACAGGAAGAGATCCTATGGAAGCAAAAATCCAGGATAAACTGGTTACGCGAAGGAGAAAGAAACACCAAGTTTTTTCACCAAGCTATGATTCAGCATAGGCAAAGGAACAAGATCTTTTCCATCAAAAACGAAGAAGGAGAAAGGATAATAGAATATGAAGGAATTGAGCAAGTATTGGTAGGATACCATAAAGACATATTGACAGAACCACAAGTAGACAGAGAAGCGGCTACAGACCTTATCTGTAAAGAGATCCCTAGAATAATAACAGAAGAACAAAATATGGCATTGATGAGGGCTGCCACTCTAGAGGAAGTAGAGGAAATTGTGAAGGGTATGAAGAAAAACAAAGCGCCAGGACCGGATGGATATACAACGGAGTTTTATCAAGCAGGCTGGCATTTTCTTGGACAAGAGATACTGGAGGCAGTAGAGGAATCTCGCATAAAACAGAAGGTATGGCCGGGTCTCAATTCTACTTTCCTTACTTTGATTCCTAAAAATGCCAATTCTGAAACTGCCCAGGGTTTTCGACCAATTGCCCTTTGCAATGTAATATACAAAATAATCGCTACTCTGATGGCTAAAAGATTAAAACCCATCCTCCCTAGCATTATCTCACCGGAGCAAACCGGCTTTGTGGAGGGAAGGCAAATTCTTGATGGATTAGTAGTCACCCAGGAAGTGATCCATTCTCTAAAACAGAAAAAACAGAGAGGGATGATGATAAAGTTAGATTTGTCAAAAGCTTACGATCGCTTAAACTGGAAATACCTCAAGGCAATTCTTGCGGCCTTCGGATTCAGCAGTAGATGGATAGACTGGGTTTATAATATGATATCAACTCCTATTTTCTCTATCATGTTAAATGGGGTGCCAACGTCAACCTTCAATGCCACTAGAGGAATAAGACAGGGGGACCCTATATCCCCTTTCTTATTTATACTGGCTGCGGAGGGTCTGGGAAGGTATTTCAAAAAAGAACTGAGGGAAAGGAAAATTAAAGGATTAAGGCTATGGGGAAACAATTTTCCCATCACCCACCAGCAGTTCGTGGACGACATCATGCTCTTCTGTGAAGTTTCAATAAAGGAGGTAAGGGGCGTTAAAAGGATCTTGGACTTGTTTATGGAGGCATCAGGTATGGAAATAAACAAAGAGAAATCATGCACCTTCATCTTCAACACTCCAGACACGATCAAAGCTCATTTAACCAGAACGCTAGGATTCAGACATGGTGAACTACCAACAAAGTACCTGGGGAATCAACTAGATATAAACCCTACAAGAATAGCAAACTGGCAGCAAGTCATAGAAAAGCTCAAGAATAGGCTTGCAAGTTGGTCTTTTAGATCGTTGAACATAGCAGGAAGATTGGTATTACTGAAATCAGTTCTTCAATCTATACCAATTTACCCTCTATCAATCATGGCTGTCCCCAAAGGGGTTTGCACTAAAATGAAGGAAATCTTTGGAAAATTCATATGGGGAGGGCCAAAACAGCAGAGGAAATGGGCACTAGTTTCATGGAAAAGCTTGACAAAAAGAAAAGAAGAAGGGGGTTTAGGACTTAGAGACCCAGACATTCTGAACAAAGTTCTAGGAGCGAAGCTGTGGTGGAGGTGGATGAGGGGAGGAAATGACTTATGGAAGAAAATATGGACACAGAAATATAATATGCCCGCAACAACGGCAGGCATCCTCAGAGTAGAAGAAACCCCAAAAGGATCTACAATATGGGAATTGGCAAGCCAGAGTAGAAACATCATAAACAACTATGCATTCTGGGAAATAAGAGGAGGAGGTACAGCTAGATTTTGGGAGGAGGAATGGCAACAGAGAGACAAAATGGTCAGTATACAAGCCCTGCAAAGCATACATCAAAAGGCAGTAAGGGAGGGGCGAGAATACGTAAGAGATTATTGGAAAGAAGGGGAGCCAAATGGGATATGGAGAACATGGAGAAAACCAGAAGAATGGGATGAAAATATAGATCAAGAGCAGCAAGGAATATATATAAAAGAATTGGAGTCAAGGAAAATCAAAGCCAGATTAGGACCGGATATTCTTAGATGGGGAAAATCCACAAGAGGGGCCTTCACAGTCAAAGAAGCTTATTATTTAACAACCCACCAGGAGAGGGAGGGAGAAACCTTAGACTGGGAAATAATTTGGAATAGTAAGTGGTGGCCGAAGATAGCTATATTTGCTTGGCTAGTTGGAAAAGAAAGGATCCTGACGTGGGATAAGATACAGAAAAGAGGTTTCTTGGGACCCCCGAGATGCAGCCTTTGCAAACTGGGGAACGAAACCCAGGAACACATTCTGAACTCCTGTCCATTTGCTCAGCATCAATGGGAAGAGATCAGAAGCCTCTTCGGAAAATCAAATAGAGATCCCAGTGACATTAAAAAGACCATCTTTCAATGGGGTAAGGGACAATTCTCATGCAAGGTTGTAAGGAGAACTTGGAATCTAGCCATAGGATTTGTGATATGGCTTCTTTGGAAGGAAAGAAACCGAAGGATTTTCTTAGACAAGACCAATACTCCAGAAAAGATTTGGAGAGGAATTCAAAACTCAATTAGAGAGACCGTTCTGGCAGAGACCTGGGAGGAGGAAGATTGGAAAGCGAACCCTGAAGAAGGAAGAATCTTAGCAAAACTAAATATGGAATTCGGCATGGTGTATCCTAGAAAAGAAAAACAACAACGATCCCAGACTCAGAGTCCAGAACAGTTCAGGTATCCTGGGCGAAATTTCATTAAATTGAATTTTGATGGGGCTTCCAAAGGGAACCCAGGGCCGGCAGGTTTTGGAGGCATCTTTAGAGACAGTGAGAGACGCACAAGATGGGTGTATGCAGAATGGGGAGGCGTAATGACCAACAATGAAGCAGAACTATGGGCTGTTTATCAGGGTCTAAGGATAGCAGTAAGGAATGGCTACACAAATCTGGAAATTGAAGGCGACTCACAGATAGTAGTGGAAATGCTACGAAATCTCAACAATGGGAAAGACTGGGAGCAAGTAGCAAGAAGCTGGAGGACGGCAGGGATCGTTCAAGACTTGGCCGAAATTTTAAAGAGAATCGAATACAAAATCATTAACCACGTCAGGAGAAAAGGAAACAAAGCTGCAGACTACCTCGCAAACTGGGGATGCAAAGAACAGGGGGAAAGGGTCGACAACAGTTGGCCAACAATAAGGAATAAACCAGGATGGGATGAACTCACTACAATAATCACTCAGGACCATAATGGAACCACAACACAATAAAAAAGATCCCCAGAGACCCCCGATCGGGGTGATAATGGCGGCGATCAGGGCAATTAATACGAAACGGGCGAGGGATGATGACGAGGCAAATGGGATTTGGGTAATGATGAAGGTGGACAGAAAGATCAGCAGAAAGGATATTATTCCAAGGAGGAGCTGCGATGAAGTAATGAAAGACGAAGTTGGTGGAGGTAATGCTGCAGAGATTGGACGTGGGTACGATGGCACAGAAGGAGGACGAAGGGAGGTGGGCGGTCATGAAAATGGCAGGTGGCAGAAGAATCGGGAGAAGAGAAATGAGGAGAAATGGTAGAGGAGAAATCATAAAGGAGGGAGGCGAGGCAAAGGAAGGAGTCTGTTTAACGAAACTGCAGAGAGTTCGCAAAGAGACAGGGTGGTGAAAACTTTAGTTAGGTCCATAGAAAGGCAGAGGAGGCAGAGAGAACAACCAGGCAGCGCCGAAAGGAGGAAATGAATGGCTACAAGGAGAAGAATGAGAAACGAAGCGGATGAGGAGAGCAGAGGCCGGCAAAGCCTGGAAAAGAAAGGGAAAAGAATCGATGCTGGGGAAACTACAGAGAAGTATCAGACAGTTCAGGACGAGATCGAGGATGAAGTGGAAATGTTTGATTCTGACCACGACAGATCTAAGCAACCAAGAAAGAGTGTATGGAAGGACGAGAGGCAATCAAAGGACAAACCACAGGAAGAAAGGAAGTATGGAGATAGGAGAGGCAAAGGGCGAGAGGAGGGAGGCGACTTCGGGAGCACTTCGGGTATGAAAGGTCTGGGAGGCAGAGGAAACTATGTGAATAGAGGAAGAGCAGGACGGGGATGAGGCCGACGCAGTAGAGGAAGAGGAAGGTCGGAAGGGAAATGGGAGGAATGTGAACCATTACCGGCAAGAAGATATAGAAAAACGTTGAAGAAGAGGATACAGTTCGCAGAGCAAGCCTACAGTGAAAACACTAATGAGGATATTAGAAGAATAATACAGCAATTGGAGGAAGAAGCGACTCAGGGTCAGTCAGGATCAGAAATGGAAGATTGGGAATACCTGCTACTGGATCCAGGGAATACTAGAGGACGCATGACACTATATAAACAAGCCTTGCATGTATACTGGGTTATGAAAAGGCTGTTGGCTAAGGCTATGGAGCAAGTTGCCATGGAGATGGCTGAACTGGCTCAGGGAATTCCTAATTTGAAGAAAGAAATGCAGAACATTGAGGTCACCCTGATAATGCAGGACAAAAAACTAGAAGAGATACAACAGCAGATAAAGAAGATCAATTCGGGAATAAAGAAAGAAGATGATCAGCAAGAAGCCATGGCTGGTTAATATCTGGAGATATGTATATGCTTTTCATAGTTTTTTGAATGCCGGTGGATAGGTTTTGGTTTCAATATCAGTTTATAATGCAAATAGGAATCAGTAGTAATCTTTTTGAATGTTTAGTTTACTTAGCCTGGACAAGAAGACTTAGTATTTTTTGTTTTTGGATGGCTGTCAAAAACTTAAGGTGGCCAATAGACCCGGTTTCCCTTCGGGGCGGGTTGAGGCCACCATGAAAATGTACTGGTTTCAATTCGAATTAATGGAAAAAGTATGGTCCCTCCTTAGCTTACAAAAAAATATATATATTTAAATTTATTTCATACAAAAAAAACTATTTATTATTTTGTTATAAAACTATTTTTGGTATTTAATAGCCTGTGATATCCTGAGATCTTATAAATATTTAAATTTACTTCATACCCAACGGACTATTTATTATTTTGTTATAAAAATTATATTTGGTATTTAATATCTTTTGAAAGGTGAAATAGAAGTTAAGATCAAGAGGATAGGGATCAGGAAGGAAAAAAAGGAGAGAGCAAGAAAAAGACAAGGCAGAGATATATGGAGAGAGCAAGAAAGAGACAAGGTAGAGATCTGTGCAAGGAAAAAAAGGAGAGAGCAAGAAAGAGACAAGTCAGAGATATGTGGAGAGAGCAAGAAAGAGACAACACAGAGATCTGTGTTCGTTTGTCAGACAAATTTTTTGGTGGCTATTTCTGGTGAGGACCAGATAGCTAGGAAAAATTTAAAGTAAAGAAAGAAGAAGGTACCTATGATCAGGAACAACACGAGGGGAGGAGAATTACTAGACATGAGATTTACTATATAGTAATCTCAAGGTTGGGAGGCAAATTAAGTTCCTGTGATCAGGAACAACATGAGGGGAGGAGATTTACTAGACAATAATCTCAAGGTTGGGAGGCAAATTAAAGGACAGGTTGCTGGTTTATCAAACAGATATTCGTGGCTATCTCTGGTGAGGACCAGATAGTCAAGAAACATTTAAAGTAAAGAAAAAAGGTTCTCGTGATAAAAAACAACACGGGGGGAGGAGATTTACTAGACAGTAATCTCAAGGTTGGGAGGCAAATTAAATCGCAGGTCTAGTGATAGACCAGAAATCTGAAACGGCATAATCCAGATAAGTGAGAAATTTCTTATATTAAGTAAGCATAGAACTTACACAAATCATATGAGTTTATGTGAATTTTCTTATATTAAGTAAGCATAGATCTTATACAGTTATATGAATTCATGTTTTAACAGATATTAGTGATGAACTTGTAAATAGGAAACATTACAAGTAAACTACTCTGTATATCTACAAGAAGTAGAAATCATTCACTTACATTTAGTAAATTAGTGTAAATACAACAACAGAGTATACCTGATACCATCAGCAATATTCCTTTATTCAGAAAAAGTAAAATGCAGGAGTATTCCTTTATTCAGAAAAAGTAAAATGCAACAATTGTTGGAAAGAGACCAACAGAGCTTAAAGTTTAGGTCCTATTATTTTTCCAAAGGATAAAAACATTGAAAACAATAATGCTTCGTGATATCATTTGGTAGGTAGTAAAAAACAAGTATACTTTACAACACCAATGCTTATATCATAAACGAAAGAACATCAAAAACAATAATTCTTAGTGATATCATTTGGTAAGTAGTAAAAAGCAAGTATACTTTACAACATGGAAGCTTATATCATAAACGAAATATTTCAAACAATACTGAGACTAATAGTACCGCGTTTTCATTCTGTAAGAAGTATTGCTAGGTACTCAAGTGTTAAAACTTGACTGTATATAATGCTGAGACTATGACAAAAACACATTATTTCCTACGAAATGAGATGGACTCAAACCAGAATAATCAATAGTACAAGATTTTCTCGTAAGCGCTAGGAATCTTCAGTACCCAGATGTGGGATTTCCATCCTTAAGAATCTTATAATCTTGTACACCAAGATTGGCACTGAAGGAAAAAAACCCTCAATCTAGGGTTTCAGATAAGCAATCTCTAAACAGTAGATAAGCATCATAATATAATTTCAAGCTAAAATCCAAAAGTAGAATCACGAAGAGTAAAGTCAATAATTCTAGCATAAGCTATAAAAGCAAATAAGTTTCGAGCATACACGAAGGCCGAACGAATATACAGGAAAATTCATACTTAAGCCGACAATAACCTCGTGGGATAAACCTTAACGAGAGATCAAAAACGTTTAATTAAAAATCAAAGAAAGGAGTTAGAGTCTCTCTGTGACAATGGATTTTATTTCTAAGCAAAAACATTTCATAAAACCTGGGAAATATTTTGGGCAAAAACCTTAATCGTCCACACAAATATACAAGATTATATAGTCCAGTGGCATGAGACCACTCAAATAACCCAAAAACAGTAAAGAGTAGGACGAATCCTCAGACCCTTTAAGCGTTGTAGCAAAATACCACCCTACTTATCCCAAAACAGTACTGGACAAATAGAGGCTAGTCTTGCAAAGTTTATAGTGCTAGTTAAAGACCGCCCCTGGGCTATCTAACTCAAATTTAAGGAATAGTATAAGTTACAATACCCAGAAGGGAGTTTCCGTGGTCGAGGATCGAGAGAGGAGTTCCACAGCCTTCATTGCCTGAACCTGCAAAACCTCCGTCCAAAACTGGATGGATAAACCCATTAGAGCATATTCAATCATTACATTACTGTAAGGAAAAAAATTATTATAAACGAGGAAATAAAAGCCAAAACTTACCGAGGAGAAACGTTGGTAGAAACCCTCTCTACAAAAATGATGGATTCAGCTACCATTCCAGTTGATGAAAGAACCCCAAGCGAAGTGGAAGAATGTCATGCTGTCGAGAAATAAAGGAGAAGCATATGAAGGTCGCAAGTCATGAGTAAAGAAAACAGAGAACTCTGCGCAAAACAAAAACTCTGAACCAAGCAGACAATATTCCAGAGCTGCAGAATGGTAAACAACGCCATACCACCCAGGGCATAGAACCCCAGGGACCATAAGCACCGTTCAATCCAAATCTTTGCCAAGAGCCATCGATGAGGTAGACAATCTCGAGGGAAAACATGATGTGGGAAAGCCAGATGAACTCCAGAGCGCCACCTAGGCCGAAGCTAGCCAAGATAATTAATAGGCTTACAGTCGAAACGACTTCCAAGCATATATGCATGCCCATTACCATAATGAAATAAATTCAACATTAGAGAATTTGTACAAACATTTACATGTAGAGTTAATGTAGATGGGTGATTGGGTCTGTTGCCGTGTATTGCCACGGTTTTGCAAATATATAATGAATCATTCCAAAATATATAACTGTGCAGTTGACTTTTATATTCAAAAATAATATATGTATGAGTTTGTCAATTGACAATTATTAGGAACTTAAGTGTTTATTCACCATGTTGAAATATTTGATTAACATATGGTAAATTCCAATTTCTTTTGTTGTTACTTGTTTTTTTTATTATGTTTTAACCTATGGGTGTGTGACATATGGTATCAGAGTGCTCAAGTTGACAAACTATGACCTCTGGAATCAAGAAATAACAAACTCGGTAATATGCACGTAGGAAACAGGGAGCAGTCAGCATGAGGAGAACTGGGAATCTACCACACTATTCCGTAATGGGAACAGGGCCGACATCATTTCAAGAAGGCAATCTTGAGGTTTGGGTGTAGCTGGGCGATGATCCGCGAAATCCCAATACAGATATTCGAGTGATTGTACAAGAATTGAAAGGTGAAATGGCCCGGCTCCGGGAAGACAATGAAAGATTGATGTAGGAGCAGTAAAAGATCCTGAAAAGTCTATCAGATAGACAGAATCATCGGCCACTAGTCCCCAGCCCTGAGCACGAAAATATGATAGGGTAATAAGAGTTTGGAACTGAGAATGTCGAAACAGAAGGTGGAGAAGAAAATCAAGAAAAAGAATCAGATAATGTGTCCGACCACAAGAATCAGAAAAGGCATAAAATTGAACTCCAAGGGGAGTTTCGGAAAATCAAGCCTCCTCTCTTCGATGGTGAACAAGAAGAGGCGGAAAAAGCATGACTCATTAATATGAACAAGCATTTCCAGCTGTACGAGTATGATCATAATATGAAGGCCCGACTGGCCATTTTCTAGCTACAAGTGAAAGCCACACTGTGGTGGGAGGAAGTAAAAATAGTTCATGGAGTCAACAAACAAAGCATAACCTCAGAAAAATTTCAGAGATATTTTAAAGAAAAATATCTAACAGAGATATTTTACGATGAAAAAGCAAAATAATTTCATAATCTCCAACTGGGTCAAATGACCATGGATGAGTTCATAACAAAGTTTGCACCATTACTGCGATATGTCCCTTATATTCATGAAGAAAAAGCTAAGGTGCAGTGGTTTATCAGCAATCTTCTGATGTTCATGAAGGAACGGCTGGAGTTTGACAACCCAAAAACCATAGACGAAGTTATTCGTAAAGCATGGATCGCTACCAGCAAAATAAACCAAAGGGAGATATGAGCAAGAGGTGGGTTGAACAAAAAGGAAGTAAATTTATTCCTATTCACAAAGGGAATAAGGGCACGGGTAGCAAAGGATTATATAAAGGTCAAACTAACCAAAATATGAATAAGAATCACCCCAAATTTAAATTACTAGGTGAAACCAGGACAAGCGAGCAAGCTCGCAGAAATGAAGTAGAATTAACTAACAGACCACCTATACAGTGTTGGGGATGTGGAGGCCCACATTATGCCAAAAACTGCGCTCACCGCAAGGGAGCAGATCAAATCTCACAAATACAGGAGGCATCTACTGTGGGAGAAGTGGCTAGGAGCATTCCTAAAATTAATGCGGCCCTTGAAGATCATCAGGCAGAATTTCAGCCAACCATGGTTGAATTTGAAGGTATTGTTTTTGACCAAACCTGTTCTATTTTAATTGATCCTGGGGCCACTTTAAGTTACATTAGTCCCAAGATAGTGGAATGATGTAAATTGCAAGCTGTTAAATTTAAAAATCCTTGGTTAGTACAGCTAGCCACAGGAGCAAAAAGGAGAGTTTTGTCTAAAGTAAGTAACTGTCCTTTAAAATTATCTAATCAACCTATCATAGTTGATTTGAATGTGTTACCCCTGGGGTCATACGACATCCTTATAGGAATGGACTGGTTGGAAAAACATTGGTCCCTCATCAACTGTAAAACCAAAACTATTAGTTATCGGGATGAGGAAGGGGAGAGGCAGGAAATTCAAGGTGTTCAAAAACCTCTGCAATTAAGACCTATAATAGCTTCCCAATTATCAAAGTGCATGAAAAAACGATGCCAAGTTTATGCAATACAAGTAGGGTATGCTGACTCTAAAGATAAAACTGTTTCACTAGAGAATATACCCATGATATAAAATTTTCCAGATGTATTTCCTGAGGAAATTCCAGGTCTACCCCCAAAGAGAGACATGGGTTTTACCATTAAGTTAATTTCGGGAGCTGCCCTAGTTTCCTTAGCACCTTATCGAATGAGCATACCCAAGCTAACAGAATTAAAAATGCAGCATGTCCCCTTGTGTTTCCCAGTGTGTCCCCTTAGGGAGCTCCAATATTATTTGTTAAAAAGAAGGATGGAACCTTGCGAATGTGCATGGATTACCATCAACTAAATAAGATCACCATTAAGAACAAATACCCCCTCCCCCGTATAGATGAGATATTTGATCAGGTAAGGGTGCAACTATATTCTCAAAGATTAACCTCTGATCAGGCTATCGTAAGATCTGGATAAACGAGGAAGATATAGCAAAAACAACATTCAGAACTCGTTATGGACATTATGAGTTCGTAGTGCTGCCTTTTGGGATGACTAATGCCCCATCAACCTTCATGTGTCTCATGAATAGTATATTTCATCAATACTTAGACAAATTTGTGTTAGTCTTTATTGATGACATACTGATCTACTCTCAGAACATAAAAGAACATAAGGAGTATCTCCGTATTATTCTGTAAGTCCTAAGAAAACACCAATTGTACGGCAAGTACAGTAAATGTGATTTCTTTAAAGAGAAAATCCAGTACTTATGACATGTCATCACCAAGGATGGAATCGTAGTAGATCCAGAAAAATAAGAACTATCATGGAATGGCAGGTATCGAAAGATATAGCTGACATAATATCGTGCATGGGTCTAGCGGGATACTATCGGAGATTTGTGGAAGGTTTTTCTAGAGTGGCATATCCTATTACCTCTCTACAAAAGAAATGAAGAACCTTCAAATGGACCCCTAACTATCAAAGGAACTTTGATAAACTCAAACATCTACTTACCACTGCACCCATTTTGAGTATTGCTAGTCCCATCAAACAGTATGTGGTTTGTACGGACTCTAGCAAGGAAGGTGTAGGTGGCGTATTAATGCAAGAAGGTAGGGTTGTTGCCTACGAGTCAAGAAATCTTAAAGAGTACGAGAAAAACTATTCAGCATATGACTTGGAGTTGATAGCGGTGATTCATGCCTTAAAGATGTGGCGGCATTACCTGTTGGGTAAGAAATTTTTGTTGATGACTGATCACCATAGTCTGATTAACTATTTCAACCAAACCACTTTAAATGCTAGGAAAGCTCGTTGGGTAGATTTCCTAAGTGAATTCAATTTCAAAATCAAACATTTGAAAGGGAAAGAAAACCAGGGTGTTGATTCCTTAAGTTGAAAGGTAAATTGTTTATATGAAATTTCTTTCAGTGAATCACGAACAACTTTTTTTGAGTAGATTCGTGAAACAACTGGGTAAGATTTAGTATGCAAACACTTATGGCAGCAAGCAAAATTTTTGAACAAACATGAACAACAATTAGGATATGAGGTAAATGCAGAAGATTTGCTGATTTATAGGAAAAGGTATATGTGCCTAACTAGAAACATCTTAAAAAATTAATTTTAGATGAATATCATAAGATCCCTTATGTAGGCCACCCCGGTTACCAGAAAATGATTTTTTCCCTGAGAAAGGAATTCTTCTGGCCTGGAATGAAGAAGGAGGTAGTAGAATATTTAGCCAAATGTTTGGAGTGCTAGCAAATAAAAGCTGAGCACCAACACCCAGCAGGACTACTCCACCCTCTGCCTATTTTGGAATGGAAATGGAAAACCATATCCATTGATTTCATTATCGAACTGCCTAAGTCAAAAAGAAAAAATAACTCCATCATGGTGGTAGTGAACAAGTTGAGAAAATTTGCTCATTTCACACCTGTCTAGTCAACTTATAAAGCGATGAAAATTGCTAATATTTTTATGCAAAAAAATTTTAAATTACATGGGATTCCCAAAATGATCATTTCTGATCGTGATGTGAAATTTACATCAGCCTTCTAGAAAGCCATTTTTGAGGGATTGGGCACACAGCTACACTTCAACATTGCATATCATTCTCAAACGGATGGACAAACTGAGCGAGTAAATCAAGTTGTTGAAGACATGTTGTGAACATATGTAATGCAACATCCATCTAAGTGGGAGGACTACCTGCACTTAGTAGAGTTTTCCTATAACAATGGGTACCATACATCTTTACAAATGAGCCCCTTTCAGGTGTTATATGGGCGTAAGTGCAGAACACCTTTGAGCTGGAGAGGTCCAGAGGATAAGTTGATGTTAGGTCCATATATGTTAGAAGAAATGGAGAATATGATGAAAAAGGTGGAAGTCAGTTTAAAAGTTGCTCAGGACCGGCAAAAGAATTTTGTGGTCGGAAGAGGAGCTTCCGAGAATTTAAAGTAGGGGATCATGTATAAATTCGAGTGAAAGCCAAGAAAAGCGCATTGCAATGGACTGGATGTGCTAAACTAGAACCCCAATTCTATGAGCCCTTCCAAATATTAGCTCGAATCGGATTGGTGGCTTACCAACTTGCCTTACCCAGCCACATTCGTGTACACAATGTCTTTCATGTTTCTCTAATTAAGAAATATGTTAATGATGCTAGTCACATAATCAATTGGCAAGACATTCAGGTAAAATATATAGTAAGTTTCCCTTTTTACAAATTTATTCAAGAAGCTGGTGAATGACTTAATTTATTTTGTTGTTATGTATAGGTCAAACCAGAAGGCAAGTTCCTCGTCGAACCTCTAGTTATACTAGATCGGAGAGAAGTAACACTGCGAAAACGAGTTATTGCCCAGGTTAAAGTGAAATGGCAACACTATAGGCCAGAAGAGGCCTCCTGGGAAGATGAGTAGGTTATGAAGGAGAGTTTTTCGGAATTATTTTCAGAGGGATAACATCGGGACGATGTTATGTCTTAGCGGGGGAAGATGTGATATCCCTAGATCTTGTAGATATTTAAATTTACTGCATACCAAATAGACTATTTATTATTTTGTTATAAAAACTATTTTTGGTATTTAATATCTTGTGAAAGGTGAAATAGTAGTTATTTGTTAATATGATTTTATTTACTTGCTAAAGTAGTTAGGGGAGACAGTTACCTATCCCTAACTAATTTCTTGAGAATTTATTCAAGAAGATTAAGAGGATAGGGGTATCTAAGATCAAGAAGGAAAAAAGGAGAGAGCAATAAAGAGACAAGGCGAAGATCTGTGCTGGATTGTGAGACAGATTTTGGTGGCTATGTCTGGTGAGGACCAAATAGCTAGGAAACATTCAAAGTAAAGAAATAAGGTTCTTGTGATCAGGAACATCAGGAGGGGAGATTTACTGCACAGTAATCTCAAGGTTGGGAGGAAAATTAAAGGGCAGGTCTGGTGATAGACCAGAAATCTGGAACGACATCATCCAGATAAGTGAGAAATTTCTTATATTAAGTAAGCATAGATATTATACAGTTATATGAATTCAAGTTTTAACAGATATTGGTGATGAACTGGTAATTAGGAAACATTAGAAGTAAACTACTATGTATATCTACAAGAAGTAGAAATCATTCACTTACATTTAGTAAATTAGTGTAAATACAACTATAGAGAATAATCGAAACCATCAGGAATATTTATTTATTTAGAAAAATTAAATGCAGCAATTGCTGGAAAGATACCAACAAAGCTTAAAGTTTAGGTTGTATTATTTTTCCAATGGATAAAAACATCGAAAACAATAATGCTTCGTGATATCATTTGGTAAGTAGTAAAAAACAAGTATACTTTACAAAACCAGAGCTTATATCGTAAACAAAATATTTCAAACAATACTGAGACTAACAGTATCGTCTTTTCATTTTGTAAGAAGTATAGCTAGGTACTCATCAAGTGTTAAAACTTGACTGTATATAATGCTAAGACTATGATAGAAACACATTATTTCCTGTGAAATGAGATGAACTTGAACCAGAATAAGTAAAATATTTTCTCATAAGTGCTAGGAATCTTCAGAACCCAGATGCGGGATTTCCATCCCTAAGAACCTTATAATCTTGTACGCCAAGATTGGCGCTAAAGGAAACGAAACACTTAATCTAGGGGATCAGATAAGGAATCTCTAAATAGTGGATAAGCAAAAAATATAAGTTCAAGCTAAACACCAGAAGTAGAATCACGAAGAGTAAAGTTAAGAATTCTAGCATAAGCTATTCAAGCAAATAAGTTTCGAGCATACACGAAGGCCGAACGAATATATAGGAAAATTCATACTTAAGACGACAATAACCTCACAGGATAAACCCTCAATGAGATATCGAAAACATTTAATTAAAAACCAAAGAAAGGAGTTACAGTCTCTCTATAACAACGAATTTTATTTTTAAGCAAAAAAATTCATAAAACCTGGGAAATTTTGGGTCAGAACCTTAATCGGCCATAGAAATATACAAGATTATATAGTCTAGTGGCGTGAGACCACTCAATAACCCAAAAACAATAATGATTGGGCCGAATCCTCGCACCCTTTAAGCGATGTAGCAAAATACCATCCTACTTATCCCAAAATAGTACTAGACAAATAGAGGCTAGTCTTGCAAAGTTTACAGTGCTAGTTAAAGACTGCCCCTGGGCTATCTAGCCCAAATTTAAGGAATAGTATGAGTACCCAGAAGGGAGTTTCTGTGGCTGAGGATTGAGAGAGGAGTTCCACAACCTTGATCGCCTGAACCTACAAAAACCTCCAACCAAAACTGGTTGGATAAACCCATTAGAGCATATTCAATCATTAAATTGTTGCAAGGGGGAAATTTATTATAAACAAGGAAAGAAAATCCAGAACTTACCAAGGAGAAACACTGGCAGAAACCCTCTGTGCAAAAATGACGGATTTAGCTGCCATCCCAGTTGACGAAAGAACCCCAAGTGAAATGGAAGAATGTCATGCTGTCGAGAAACAAAGGAGAAGCATATGCAGGTCGCAAGCCACAAGTAAAAAAACAGAGAACTCTACGCAGAATAAAAACTCTGAACCAAGCAGACGGTATTCCAAAGATGCACAATGGTAAACAACGCCATACCACCCGGGGCATAGAACCCCAGGAACCATAAGCATTGTTTGATCTGAATCCTTACCAAGAGTCGTCGATGAAGTAGACAATCCCGAGGGCAAGCATGATGTGGGACAACCAGACGAACTCCAGAGCGTCACCTAGGTCGAAGCCAGCCAAGATAATTAATAAGCTTACATTCGAAACAACCTCCAAGCATATATGCAGGCCCATGACCAGAACGAAATAAATTCGACATTATAGAATTTGTGCAGGCGTGTATAGGTAATGTTAATGTAGATGGGTGACTGGGTCAGTTGGCGCGTATTCCCACGGTTCCGCAAATATATAATGAATCATTCCAAAATATATAACTATGCGGTTTAATTTTATATTCAGAAATAATATATGTATGAGTTTGTAGACTTACAATTATTAGGAACTTAAGTGTTTATTCACCATGTTGAAATATTTGATTAACATATGGTAAATTCTAGTTTCTTTTGTTGTTACATGTTTTTTTTATTATGTTTTAACCTATGGGTGTGTGACAAAGCCCCAGTTGGAGTATCCAATAGGATTCTTCGATGGTGCCTCGATGGTGCAACACAAAGGAACATTTCTAGTTGTGGATTTTGGATAGCCATATCAAAATAATTGGAATACAGGATTCACTGGAATGTGGGAAGCGACACAAATTCCAGCGCTGAAGCAATGGACTTGTGGGGTCTTTTATGGTTCAAAAACTTCCTCAATATTCCTGATATACACATTTTTGGGGATTATAATTTTATTATTGATTAGGTAAATGTTTGTGCAAAAATCAACAATCCACCACTCCTTGGATGGCTATGGAGAATTGACCATCTATGGACTCAGTTCAATAATTCAACAATTATGCACATAGGCAGAGAACATAACCAAGTAGTTGATGAACTTTCAAAGAGGGGCCTACAAGGTAATCTTGGTGATATGCACATTGAAATAATTTTGGGACACAATGTTCTAGATGTTGGGGAATTTCCATTCCCTCGGTAATTCCTACTTTCCCTTTTTTTGTATAATTTTGTGTACGTTTTCTTTTTCTGAATCTACTGGCCACCTAGATTGGATGGAAAGATATGAGGTATTCTGATACACTATGTATATTCTCATTGGCCACATTGCTGGTTGATTTACTTCTTTCTATCTTCTTCAAAAATTCTGAACTATTCTGCTTATCGGACATATGATTGTTCATATGATGTATTTAGTGTTATATGGTTTTTTCAGATTGGGAAGCATGTAATGCTTTCCCAGATGGATTGTATGCTATAACTGGATAAGGATAGATGATGTCTATATTTGTATTTTGATCCTATATTATAATACATTATGCTTTTTTCATACTAAAAAAAAATAAAAATAAATAAATAAATTTCCTTCTCTATGTTAAAACAAACCATTTTTTTTTCGGATAATTTGCCAAATTGAAGGAATTAATGAATTTTTGAATTTTTGCATCAGAGAGATGCATTCTAAGCCCAGTATGGGGTAGATGTGTAAGTGTTTCCGTCCAACTAAAATTTCATTAACGTCGGCCAAAATTAAAAACTAAAAAAAATCTAAAAAACAAAATCTAAATAATGTTGTTTTAAACAATAACTTACATAGCCATATAAAAAACAATTAAAACTCAAGCTAATTATTATTATATATAAACACTATATACATAAAAGTAGATATGGTAAATAAAAATGTATATAAATAAACCAAAGATATGGTAAATAAATAAAACCTCTTTTTTATACTTACTATGGTAATTAAAAAATATATAAATAAACTAAAGGTATAGTAAATAAATCAAACCTATTTTTATATTTACTCCATAAACCTCTTTATATTTACAAAAACTCAAAAAATAGATTTTATTTAGATGAAGCCAATGAGCCAAATACCACGGGACAATTTATTATTAATAACATAAGCCAAATACCATGGGATAAATTATTATTAATATCATGGGCCAAATACCATATTTATAAAAAAGGTATGATAAATAAATAAATATAAAAGAGGTATAAAAAAATATGTTAAATAAATAGAAATACATCAAATAAACATCTAATTATATACCAAGCCTATGGGCCAAATACCCAGGACTAAATTATTATTAATACCATGCAAAAAAAAACATTATTAACCCTAATATTAATATTAAAAGATTAATATTAATATATTATAATATTAATATTATTAAATTTAATAACTTTGGATTAATACAATATTACATTTGTTATATTATAATATATATTAATATATCATGATATATATTAACTCTAGATATATATGGGAGGAAAGAACAAAGACATAAAGTGATAGAGGTGGAGAAATAGGGGGAGTGTTAAGGGAGAGATAGAGGTAAATTGAAGGAGAGGGGAGAGGAGGAATGAAGAGAGAGATAAGGAGAGGAGTGAGAGAGGTACAAAAGGGTAAGAGAGGGAGAGGGAGACATAAAGATGGAGGTGGGAGAGAGAGCAGGAGAGAGGGAGGGAGATAGTGAGAGGATTGGAGGGAAGAGGGAGACAAAGAGTTAGAAAGAGAGAGATATGGGGGAAGAGAGAGGGAGGTAGGAGAGAAAGGGAGAGAGAGGAAGCATGAGAGATAGGAGGAGAGAGGGAGGGATAGAGAAATGGAGTTGGAGGGGGAGAGAGGGAGGGAAGAAGAAATACATAGAGAGTGAGAAGTGGAGAGAGAGCGTGTATGTTTAGCGGTGAGATAAAGAGACATAGAATGAGAGATGGAGGCAAGGGGGGAGAGAAGGAGAGAGAAGGAGAAAGTGAGGGATATAGTAACATAGTTGGAGAGAGAGAGTGTGTGTGTGTGATGGGGGGGAGAGAGAGAGAGGATTGGAGGGAAAAGTCCAAGAGAGAGAGAGAGAGGATTGGATGAAAAGGAGAGGGAGAGGGGGGAAGGGGGGAGATAGAGGGAGACAGGAGAGAAAGGAAGAGAGAGGAAGGACAAGAGAGGGGACTTGAGAGAGAGTAAGAGAGTGCTGGGAGAAGAGAGAGGATTGTATGGAAAAGAGAGAGAGAGAGATAGAGAGAGAAAGAGACGGGGGAAGAGAGAGGAAGGTAGGAGAGAAAGGGTGAGAGAAGGGAATTGAGAGAGAGGAGGAGAGAGGGAGGGAGATAAGAAGAGAGATGGAGGGATAGATAGATGGAGTTAGAGGGGGATAGAGGGAGTGAAGAAGAAATACATAGATAGTGAGATGTGGAGAGAGGGATGGAGTGACAAGAGAGATATGGTCAGATAAAGAGATGAAGAAGGAGAGATGTAGAGAAGGGGGAGAGGAGAGAGAGAGAGGCATATAGTAACAGAGTTGGAAGGTGAAGGGAGAGAGAGAGAGAGAGAGGTGGGAGAGAGAGGAAGAGATAGAGAGAGAGGATGTGAGAGAGTGAAGAGAGGTAGGGAAAGAGAGATGGAGATGGAGGGGGAGAGAGAGGGACATAATAAGAAATACATAGAGAGAGAAAGGTGGTGAGATATAGATGGAAGGTGAAGAGAAATAAGAGAGAGATGGATACAGGGAGGGAAGGACAAAGAGATTGATAGATATGGAGTGAGAGAGTGTGTGCTTGGGGGGGTGAGATAAAGAGACAAAGAAGGAGAGATGGAGGGAGATATATATATATAGATGGAGGGGGCAGAGAGGGAAGAATATTTCTTGCACTAGATGCATTGATTTTAGTGTAGATGGTGATTTCTAATCCTATTTGATTTCTTGCACTAGATGTATTGATTTTAGTCTAAATGTTGATTTCTAATGATATTTAGTTACTTGCACTAGATGCATTGATTTGAATGTAGATGATTTCTAATCCTATTTGATTACTTGCACTAAATGCATTTATTTCAATGTAGATGGTGATTCATAATCCTATTTGATTTCTTGCACTATATGCATTAATTTCAATGTAGATGTTATTTTATAATCCTATTTGATTGCTTGCACTAAATGCATTGATTTCAATGTAGATGGTGATTTTTAATCCTATTTGATTTCTTGCACTAGATGCATTAATTTCAATGTAGATGTTGATTTTTAATTATATTTGATTGCTTGCACTAGATGCATTAATTTCAATGTAGATGATTTGTAATCCTACTTTATTGCATGCACTAAATGTATTGATTTCAGTGTAGATGGTGATTTCTAGTCCTATTTGATTTCTTCCACTAGATTCATTATTTCAATTTATATTTTGGTTTCTAATCTCATTTTCTTACTTGGATGAGATGCATTGATTTTAATGTAGATGTTAATTTCTAATCCTATTTAATTACTTGGAATAGATGCATTGATTTAAGTGTAGATGTTGTTTTCTAAGATTATTTGATTTCTTGTATTAGATGCATTGATTTGAATGTATATGTTGATATCTGATTTGATGTAGTTGGATTTATGATGGTACATTAATTTTAAAGTGATTGGATTAATATTGTGCATTGATTTCAGTTTAAGCGCAAAAAATTATTGACAATGTACATTTATTTTTCTGTTATAGTAATTCAACCTATTAATATTGGAGAGAAAAGAGAGACAAGATATGATGTTTACTACAACAACTCGAGCTAAATATTTAAATGGTTTACAATTTAAATTGTATTTTTCATATAATCGATATGAAAATATGACAAAACTAACAAGGGTGACAATAAGAATATTAGAAGAAAATAGTTTGATCGATCACAATGAAGACTATTTATAATTGGCTACATTTTTATTATTCACACTCTCTATCAGTCAACACTATTAGATTGTCACTTTGCATTCAAAATTTTTATTTCATCAATTTTCATCATTAAAGTTATTGAAAATATTTATCACTAAGCAAATTTAAAATTAAAATGACTAGATAAATCTCAGGAATATTTAAAATGGTTTTATCAATATTAGATGGATTTACATATTATTGATAAAATTAATCATATTTTTGATAGATTTTCCATGGCCACACACGACTGAAACCCACCTAGATCCATCTTAACTCTGGATCTATCAAGCGCCGAGAGGGATCAAATCTCTCGAGTGCAAACATTTCCTCAAGTTTTTCACTCAGAAAAGTGGTTTGCACCTCGAGAGATTTGATCCCTCTCAGCGCTTAATAGATCCGAAGTTAAGATGGATCTAGGTTGGTTTTACAAATTTCGCAGATTTTGGTAACTATGTTGAAAGTCCATTTTCCCGAGTCCTGCTCAAAATAAATAAATAGAAAATGAAACTAACCACATACTTACTTGGGACATTTTGACAGTTGCTAGAGTTTTTTTCCTCATAATGATCCTAGACGGGTCTAATTACCTTTCCATCGACTATTTTTGAGATATCTTGATGGACCTAAGAAGAATCGAACCTGCACCTTATTACAGAGGGCCAATGACTTGGCATGGAGCTTCAACCAACTATACTACCCATTAGAACTAGCTATGAGAATCTAATAAGCTTGAATACCTTCTGGATGAAGCAACTTTGATGGAAAGGCAGAGGAGGAAAACACACAATTCACACAATAACATGTTAGTTGTTTCTCAATTACTCTATTATAAAAAAACTTGATTTATTACAACTAAATACAATTTGTTGTATTTATTCCTTCTAACTAGTGACTTAACTGAAGCTCATTTAGACTAACTACTTCATGCAAACTCACACTAACTCGAACTCTATAAATTTAGATTGACTTCAAACTAACTCAAACTCTTTTTTTATATTACTTTTCATGTAAGAGCAATTACCTATTTTTATCACTCCCCCTTAATTACAACCGCTAAACTAAAACTTGACTCATCATAACTTAAACATGCCCGTTGATCTAATTCTCAGCTAGGTTTACAACTCCAAAGTTTCCCCTATGAAACTCAAATACATATTTTTCTAATGTCTTAGTGAATATATCAGTCAACTTATCATTTTGATTTACAAGGATCTAAATAAATTCCTTCATTGTTCACAAGTTCTCTTATAAAATGGTCTCTTGTATCCATATGTTTACTCTTTTCATGGAACACATTATTCTTTGATAGTGCAATGGTTGAGTTTTTGTCACAATAGATTGATGTTGATCCTTCTTTTTTCTGTTAAATTCCATCCAAATATTTGTGTAACCATACTACTTGACACACTACTGATGTTGTTGCTACATATTCTGATTTTGCTAGTGTAAATGTCAGAATAACCTGCTTTTTATATTCCCATGAGATTACTCCTTAACCAAGATGAAACACATAACAAGAAATGTTTTCCCTACCATCCAAACTTCCTATGAAATCAATATCAGTATATCCAACCAAATTTTTTTTATGTGCTTGCATACAATATCCCATAATTTGTAGCTCTTGTTATGCATCTCATAATCCTTTTGTCAACTTTCCAATGTGAGTATTTTGGTGACTCCATAAATCTAGAAATCACACTAAATCCATACATAATATCTAGTCCTGTAGCTGTGAGATACATAAGGTTTTCAACCAATATTTTGAATAGAGTTGAATTTACATATGAACCTTCATCATCCTTAACTTTGTACCTACTGGTGTAGGCATAGGTATACAACTTTCCATTCTAAAAATTTTCAATTATTTTGCATTTTCTTCTTGAAAAATAAAAATCGCTTTCTTTGCACTCAACTTATATGCCAAGAAAATACTTTATAAGACTAAGATTTCTCATTCCATATCCTTTCTTCATTTCTAGTTTAAACTGGTGTAGCTCAAGATCACCTCTATAAATGTTATCATCTACATAAAAACATAAAATAAAAAAAATTCCATGTTGATTTACCTTTGTATACAAGGTTGGTTCACTACTACTTCCGCTAAATCCATTTCTAATCATATAATTTTCATTTCTTCTATACCAATCTCTTGGAGTTTGTTTGAGGCTAGAAAGTGCATTCTTCATTTTGTAAGCTTTGTCTTCATGACCTTCAACTTCATAACCTGGAGGTTGTTGCACATATATTTCCTCTTCCAGAATTCCCTTTAAGAAGGTTGATTTGGCATCCATATGATACACTTTCTAATTATTTTGAGTTGATATTGCTAAGATTTCTCTTACCGTATCCAACCTAGCTACTAGAGAAAACGTTTCTCCAAAGTCTATTCCTAGTTGTTGTGACTACCGTTTTTCTACAAGCCTTGATTTAAGTCTGTCAACCTCTCCTTTTTCATTCAACTTCGTCTTGTAGATCCATTTCACACCAATGATATTTGTATCTTTAGGTAACTTAACCAAATCCCAAGTATCATTTTGCTTTATAGATTCTATTTCTTCATCCATAACTTTCAGTCAACTCTCATCTTTGATAACTTTTTCAAATGATGAGGATTGACATGACAATAATGAAAAGGTATTAAGGGGTTTTCGCAGTGCTTTATATTAGATATCATTTTTTGGGATTCAACTGCATTAAGTAAGTCATTCAAGTATGACCATTTCCATGAGAGGTAGTCGTAACTGACTAATTTCTCATGATTTTTGAATAGTCCACTTATCACTCATTGCATCGGGTGATGCGCACAGGGGTGAAGAAGTGGGATTGAAACTAGTGAAATGAATCACATAGCGTCAATCATCATTTCAGGGTCACCCGGTAACCAAGAATTCTCGGGAGGTCACCCATCCTAGATTGCCTCTAGCTCAAGTGCGCTTAACTGTGGAGTTTTCCCCACAATCAAGCCCACTTAGCTTGCTACCCCATTTGTCGGGGTAGCAAGCTAAGTGGGCTTGATTGTGGGGAAAACTCCATAGTTAAGCATGCTTGAGCCAGAGGCGATCTGGGATGGGTGACCTCCTCGGAAGTCCTGCTTACTGGGTGCCCCAGAAATGATGATCGGTGCTATGTGATTTATTTCACTAGTTTCAATCCCACTTCTTCACCCCTGTGAGCATCACCCGATGCAATGAGTGCTAAATGGACTATTCAAAAATCATGAGAAATTAGTCAGTTATGACTACCTCTCATGGAAATGGTCATACTTGAATGACTTACTTAACGCAGTTGAATCCCGAAAAATGATATCTAAAATAATGAAAAAAATGAATTGATATCTAAATCATCATAAATATCCTACAAACTTATCATTTTCCTCTTACCATTACTTGATTCATTACATAACTGATAGTTGGGAGTATTCTGATATGCTTATCTTCTTGATGATCCATAATATTGTGGGGTCTTTGTTGGCGTGCCTCTGATTGACGTCATTTGTTGGGATCGTTGCTACTCATTTTCTGCTACATCTTCTTCTTTTATGAGCGGTACTTTTGCATCAACAATTTTGTCTACACTACCATTCCATGACTCTTGTTCTTTGAACACCACATTCTTGCTTATTATAGTCTTTTTGGTGACAGGGTTATATAATTTATATGCTTTTGAATGCTCATTGTACCCAGTAAATATACACTTTTCACTTTTATCATCTAACTTTTCTCTTATCTCTTTAGGTACATGCACATATGTTATACATCCAAACACTCTAAAATGAAATAGACTACAAGGCATACCCGACCATGCTTTTTGAGGAACTTTATTCATCACACTTTTTATAGGAGATTTGTTTATCACATAAACCATGCATGCAACTGATTCTTCCCATGACTCATTTGAAATTTTTCTTCCTTTCAATATGTTATGTGTCATGTTCATAATGATTTTTTTTCTTTCTATCTTCCACTCCATTCTAATATGGTGTATATCTGGTTGTAAATTATCTTATGATTCCATGTTGTTTGCAGTAACTATGAAATGCCTTCGAATCATAATCTACATAATAATATGATCTTAATACTTTGATCTAACAATCATTATCATACTATTATAGGGCTTTGAATTCTTTGAATTTTTCAAATGTCTCAGACTTCTGCTTCAAAAAATAAGTCCATGTCTTTCTGTTGAAATCATAAATAAATTTGAGGAAGTAATATCTTCCACCAATCGACTATGTCCACATGGGTCAACATAAGTCTATATGAACTAGCTCTAGTGGCTTATTTTCTCTATATGCAACTCCTTTTAGAAAACTTTCGTTGTGTTTCTTTCCCAACATACAACACTCATAGGTACTATAGGGTTCTTGGATGGGATGTAATCCTCTAACCATTTGTTCTATTACAATAATCTCAAACCAGAAAAATGAAAATTTTCAAACCGAAAGTTCAATAACCAATAATCATCAACACATGCAACCTTAAAAGAACTTACCTGATTTTTATAATTCATGATCGGAAGAATTTTTTCATCATCATTTGCACCTTTTCTATCAACTACTTTCTTGGAGTCTTGTCATATATGAGACAATATTTTCCTTCAAAAATAACTTTGTATCCTTTCTAAATTAATTGACCAACACTTATCATATTATGTTTTAGACCTGGAAGATAGTATACCTCTAAAATTTTCTTCAACTTCCTCAGCTTGGTCAATATGTTGACCACTCCTTTTCCATGTACATCCACAGTCTTGTCAATCCCCAATTTTTCCGTTGCCTTCATAGATTCATCTAGATTTACAACTAGATTCTTGTTGCAAATCATGGGATTACTGCAACCACTGTTAAGTAACCAAACATTATTAGATGGTTCATGCATTGTATTATAAGCTAAGAACATGGAGTCACTATTTTTTGATAGTTACAATCTCTCTCTACTTTACTTGATCAACTATTGTCTTTCTACAATCACATGCATAGTGACCAAATTATTGCAATAATAACATCTCACCTTTGATTGATCTACTCGTTGATTATTGTTGAAGCTTTCGATGTTGCTTCCACTTTCTTATTCCTTCTTTTATTTGCCTCTCGAATACCTAATGTTATTTAGTTAGCCCCCACACCATGGAATTTATGCCAATTAAAAAATCCCCCATGAAGTATAAAGAAACTCTATGGATGAATCCTCTCCCTCTCGATCTACCTCTACCTCAACCTCTATCTCTTGAGATAGAAACTTGGATTTAAAAAAAAAAATTCTATGAAGAAATCCATAATTTTGTTTATCCTTGTCTCATGGGATAGAATTGATCCCATCAATTCATCAACTAATAACATCATCAAATCATTGGCTTCTTCTGTAGCTGCTACTACAACATCAAATTTAGTAGATAAAGATTCGAGGACCTTTTCAACTATTGTTTGATCTTTAATCTCATTACCATATCTTTTTAACTAGTTTACAATGGTCAAAACTTGATTCATGTACGAATCAGTATTCTTTGTTTGTTTCATTTGCATAATTTCAAATTCTCTCCTAGTATTCTACAACTTAACAATATTTACTTTGGCCATACCTTGATAGCTTATTACCAATATCTCTCATGTTGTCTTTGTTGCATTCTTGGTCATGATTTTATGAAATATAACTTCATCCATTGTTTTTTGGATAGTTGCAACGCATGTGCTTTCTTCTTTCTATTTAACCTCAATTGGTCATTGTGTGCATTTATGAAAGCTTGTTCAACTTCATGATCTACATGTTCAGCGTATCAAGTCTTGATGTAATCCCAGAAGTCTGGAGCCTGTAAGATAGTCCCCATTTTATTAACCCACATATCATAATTATTCCCTATGAATGGTGGAAGTTGCAGCTAAAAGCTCATTGAAGTCATTATTAAAATCTTTTTTTTCTCTTTAATCTCCAAAAAAAACCCAAAATATCCTCTTCTTCTAAAATTTATTATATGATTTTTAAACAACTATAACCAATTTTTTTAATAAATTCTTTATAAACCTTTATAAACCCTCCCTTTTAATAAACCCTCTCTATCTACAACCCCTTTTAATATCAAAGTTGGTTTTAGGAGAAATTTTTTCACCGATACTCACAATGGATGGGATCAACAATGATAACACCATGCATGACATTCAGTCATATTCGAAAAGCTTTCTGAAAGCAATCGTACAATCTCTTTCCTCAAAAAAGAAGTTACATATAAACTCAAATTTCCAACAAAAAATTCTATAAGGATATTGAACTCTCTTTGGAGACATCCGATAAAATTGGAACAATGCGGAGAAAATTAACATGGTCCCTATGCAAGGATGACATACACAAATCAAGAAATGGTCCAAATTTCTAAAACCTTTGTATCACATATTTAAAATAATTTAATGCAGGCTTGTACCTTATCATGTAATGTTCGCACATCCTTGAAATGATTCTATGAGTTTCGGCTATAGGTGACGTTGGTCCTGGTGATTAGTTTTCGATATCCATCTACATTAGAGTGCAATGGAGTGGCTAGTTCCTTCTAGGAGTCTTGATGTTTGAATCATTAGGTACATCCAAACATTTTTTTTTTAATAGCATGTGTATCGAATTGAAGATTTCAGTGCTTTTTCAACATTTGGTCTCTGCACTTTTTAGTGCATTGTTTGGGGAGGAGCTTTGTCAACATGGGAGGAGTGGTATAACATGTGGGTCTTTAATGTGTTAGAGGGATTGTTAGTTGGTTGGATCCCATAACATGCTTGTCTTGATGCTTTCGGGGATGGTTGGTAAGTTTCCACTTTCGTCTCTATATCTAACCTTACTGGTATCATTTAGATTTTCCATATGGAGTCATGTTGAGTCTCCATAATTTTCGGCCATGGGGTTAGGTCTCTTGACGATCAGATGATCAATGTTCAAGTTGTGTTAATTTCATATCTTTCGCAAATTGATGTGTTAATTGATTATTGGTCACCCACACATGATTTTTTGTTTGATCGAGTTCATCACTCTACATTACGTCATTGCTCATGCTAGTATCTTCCCTATATATGGTGGACAGAAGGTTTTTTCATAGTGATTTTTTGAGATTGGTTTCTGGGGCTCAAAGTTCTTTTAGGATTTCTATAGGTTCTCCACATTCATCTTTAGATTATTTTGGGCTTATGTTCATATCTTGTTACATTCATATGTATGCTAGATAGAAGGTTATGCGAGTCCATATGAATAGTATTTGGATTTTCCTCAGATGGTTTTAACTATGTCACAAAGATCTGCCATGTACAAGTTTTGGATCTAACCTTATTTTTCTACTTGGTTGGTTTAAGGACTATAGAAAGAAGTTGAGTATTTTGAATCTACCTACTCCTCTGTGTGGGTTGGTGGCACCGATGTGTGCATTAATTTTTCATTGGTCTTATCATTATGGAGGGTGTCCATTTTAGATGATCGTATTCAATGTGTATTATGGGATTTGAAGGTTAAATTGAGGTATTGATGATGGTACAATTGTTGATATTTTTATGCTCAACATATATTTTTTGGAGGTTGTGATGGATTGGGTGTGGTACTTCTTGTGGTTATAACATTTAAGATAGGGGACAAGTGGCTACTAATCACTCACTTCTTTATTCCAGGACATCTCTTTAGTGGTTGTCGTTTGCATCCTTCGTTTATGTATTGTTCGCTCTTGGGTGATGGGTTTCAGGTATTATGTATCTACATTAATTTCATCTATTGTCATATATTATGATTATGATTCCCAAGGCTATTGTTGTGTGTATTTAGATCTAGGGGCAGTGTAGTATTCTATAGGTCAGCATGGAGTATGTTTCAAGGTGGAATAACTATCCTTACATTGTGTTAATCTGGAAATCAGTGCTTCGGGCCACTATGTAATTGTTGAGGTATTTATTCTGCATCCCGAGACCCTGGTTTTGACATCTTTGTGGTATTCCTAGTGGGTGATGGTTAATATGTTTAGGTGGCCACGTCATATATGATTGTTTCCCGAGGCTCAAGGGTCTTTCTCTTGGCCAAATCGTTTGATTTCACCTTCGTTTGACATCATTTTCCTACCTTTTCAGGGTGCATTGGTGTCAATTTTCTAGGGTTTAGGTGGGCTTGACATTTATCGTGACATGACACTAGGGATGGACATGCATTGTGCATTATCACCTGGGATAGAGGAATTGATAGAGATTACCATTGAGGCAGAGGAGTTCGCAAAGGGTACATCTCGGTGCCAATATGCAAAGTCTTTCCTAGATGTTGATGTTTGAGAGGGTGGCATTTTTGGGGAAAGGCCTATGAGGTTGCATGTGCATCCAGTCATAAAAAAACAAGTTTTTAGATATGGGATAAAAAACAAATATTAGGGCTAGTGATAATATTCAGTCTCTAACCCTGGGTGTGGACATTTATTTGACCGGTGTGGACATTTATGAAGCTAGAAATAAGGGCACTTGTTGGGTGTTGGGAATGTGCAAAGATGTACGAGGAGAAAATAAAGAATTCAATTGATATAAACTAGTTGTCATTATTGAAATATAGGTCGAAAATCAACCTATTGTTCAATGAATGGATTTGTTTCCACTTCCTTAGCACTGAGGATGCAAATACGATCTCGGTCACTCCCTGGGTTAAGGGTCAGAGTTTCTTAGCCCTCCAATGATGGCATGTGGGTTTTAACCTATTGAAGGAAGTCAGTTATTGCAAAATTTTCTGGGTTAAATTACTAAGATTTCCTTTGGAACTTTGGACCCAACCGATGGCTAAGGCCATTTCCAGTTCCATCGATAAATTTTTCTTTTGGGAGGAATGGAGTTTTAGTTATATGAATAAAATAATGGCCTGGGTGTTGGTGGAGATTGATCTTAATGGTGGTTTGGCTACCAAGATGGACCTTATTTGAGTCCCTTTCTCCTTCAGGAAGAGTATTAATTATTAGGGGCTTCCTTTTAGCTTTTGGGAGGAAGGGAGTTTCAATTAGATGAATAAAAGAATGGCTTGGGTGTTGGCAGAGATTTATTTTAATGGTGGTTTGGCTACTAAGATGGACCTTATTTGAGTCCCTTTCTCCTTCAAGAAGAATATTTATTATTGGGGGCTTCCTTTTGGATGCCTCAGGTGTCATATGATTTGGAACTTGATCATGTCATGTCTGTGAGGGTTGCAGATAATAGGCATCCACATTCATGACAGGGATATTTGTGGACCTCGTCGTCATCTCAATTAGATCCAAATTTACATGAATAGTTGGATCATTGTGGAATTAATGGTCTAAGTAACTCTAAAATTTCTCCTTCAAAACTTAATGATGTTCCTATTTCACATATTTCTATTTCTCAAAAGGATATCAATGTAAATGTACACAATATACATAAGGTAGACAATGTATTGTCTTATGTGAACCTTGTGATATGTGTCGATAGTTTTGGGAGTTATGTTTCAATACCTCTTGGTAGTATATATCATGAATATTTAGGGGTGTATGTAATCTATAACCTTGTTACATCCACTACATAAGAGATGCGGGTTGGGGATGTTAGACTCATAGACTTATGGAACCCTTGGTTATGTCCTCTCAGATTTGGGTCCTTCCAAGGGACTAAATCCTCCCCCGTGTCTGCATAAACTGAAATGGAAGAACTTTCCCATTTGGAGTTGGCTGGTTTGGAACCAGTGTCTATTAAGAAGAAATATTTCTTTGAGGAAAAGGAAGACTTTTTTAGTCCCAATTTGAGACTAAATTTGACTACTAGAAAGAAGAATGGCACCAAATTAAAAAAGGTATCTACTTTCTCTCAAATCTCACAAGATTTAGAATTTTGTTTTATGGAGGTAGAAGCTAGAGCCTTTCCACACATTGATCCCAATTATATTTATAGAGAAATCATGATCACAAATTTCTCAGGGTCACAGGTCCTTAAAGGGATTTCAACCATTTCCCGTAAGCCTTCATGAAAATTTTGGCCCTCAATATAAGGGAGTTGGGAGAGGCCCAAAAATATGACTCCCTTCATAGTCTTATATTGATGCAGAGACCATCAGTTGTTCTCCTTTAGGAGACTATGATTTCATCGGAAAAGGCTTGGTAAATTATGCTTAATATTTGTCCCAAGTGGTTGGTATGTGCGACCAATGCTTCTGGTCTTTTGTGGAGGTTGAGAACCATGTGGGATCCCAAGAAATGAATGTGAGGGATTTTCATTCATTTTTAAGGATTATTTTGACTTGTTTTGCAAGGGGGACTTCCAATAATCTTCGTATTACCAACATTTATGCCCCATATTTAGGTCAGAGGTCATTTTGGGAGAGAATGTACAATGTCGTTTGTTGGAATTGAGTTCTCTTACATTAGTGGGAGACTTTAACATGACTACTGAGATCTATGGGGATAGAGTAAATTTGGGTTTTATGTTATCATTTTTCAAAGGACTCTTCAATCATATTTTGTTGAAGGACATTGTTCCATATCCGAAAGGCCCTACGTGGCATAATGGACAATCGGGGTTTGATGGGATTTCTAAGAGATGGAAAGATTCTCATCCATGCAGAGTTGGCTGGACCATTGAAGGGATTGATGTCTTAGATAATTTTCTCAAATATATTAGACCATGGATTAATTATGTTGTCATGGGAGGGTGTTTCTGATTGTGAGGCACATCCATTTAAGTTCAACAACTCATGGTAGAAGCTTAAAGAATTCAATGATTTGGTTCGAACATGTTGGAAAATACCCTTGAATATGTCGATTTGAAGCACTATGGATGCCATCAGTTCAAAACATACCTCATTAAAAACCTATGTCCAAAAATGGGAAAAAAGTAAAAAGATTCTTGTGACAATTTCATAATATTGTACACTCATGTAGTGCTAAAGACTAAAAAAGGAAAATATATTCTGAAGTTCTAAAGATTATTAGGACACATCCAATTCTAGTAGAATTATATATGAATTGATGGTTATATAATGTGCTATGAAGTCATTAAATGACACAATGATCTAGTATATTTCTCAAATATTTCTAAGAAGAAAATGTTGGACTTAGACTTGAGAAAGAGATAGATCATCAAGATGTATGAGGAGTGGAGACTGAAGAGCAAGGCTCTATGGGTGGTTGAAGGGTTCAAGAATACCAAATGCTTTCATATCCATGCTTCCAAAAGGAGAAATTATAATTCCATTTGGGGAATTTGGGATGAAACAAGTATTTATATTACTTCACAATCATATATTGAGAAAGTCACGGTGGCATTTTTTAGCAAGTAGTTCAGGGAGAAAAGTCAAAACTTTATTAAGTAGATGGATTTCACTCAACACATTCCTCATATGTTTTATTCAGAGGATAGTGATCATTTGGGGAGGTTGATCACAAAAGAAGAATTGACAAAGGTACTAAAGGCACGTGCCAAGGAAAAAATCCTTATCCCAAATAGATGGTCAGTGGAACTTTTTATACACTTCCTAGACCTGATGATTCCTGATCTGCTAAAATTGGCAGAGGAATCAAATATAGTTTGTAAGATTTTTGGAACTATTAATGGAATGTTTATTACTCTTATTCCAAAGGTTATAGATCCTTCTTCTTTCATGAACTATAAGCCCATCTCATTGTGTAACTCCATATACAAAACCATTCCCAAAATTATTGCTAACATATTCAAATTATCTCTGTAAAAACACATTTCCCCAGAACAATTTGGTTTTCTTGATCAGAAACATATTCACGATGCTATAGATATTACACAAGAATATTTACACCCCATTAAGTCCTGAAAGTTGGAGGCATGTCTTATGCGAATTGATCTTGTGAAAGCTTATGATAGTGTAGACTAGGAATTTTTAAGAATGATTCTCCACAAGGTTTGGCTTGGGGTATGGGTTATAGATTGGATTATGGGATATGTTACCTCCACAGATGTTGTTGTTATTATCACTAGTCTCCTTTCTACATCTTTTAAGGCATCGATGGGACTCGGTCAGGGTTGTGCATTGTCTTGTCTTTTATCATTTATTTGATAGTGATGGATTAAGCAGTGGGATTGGTGATGTCCTCTCCAAGGGTTTAATTAAGGGCTATAGGCTGTCAAGACCTATCACCATTTCACATTTGGTATTAGTGGACGATGCACTCTTCGGTGGGGAGATATCTATTACAGAATGAAAAAACTTTTATTATATTATTTCCTCTTTTGGGGAGCCCTCGAGATTATTTATCAATAAGGAAAAACTGATGTTGATAACAATGTCTAATAATTAGGTCATGATAAAAGAGATTTATCATATCTTTGAGGTTAAGAAGATCACTATGGATGGTGTCTTTCTATATCTCAAACTCATGTTGAAAATAAGTTGTGTTTGTGGAAAAACAAATGGCTCTCATTAGGCATGAGATTGATTTTAATTAAGTCAGTAACAAAATATCGAGTTCATTATTTGATGCATCTATATATGATTCCGAAGGAAATTTTTCATAAAATAGATTTTTATCATTTCCAAGTTTCTTTGGGTCGGGCCTAGTCATATGAGGAAGATTTCACCTTGTTCGATTGTCTGTGATCATGCACAAGGTGGAGCAAGGAGGCTGGCTCATTATGGACATTGAATGTTTTAGTAGGGAATTATTGATTGAGAATATTTTGAAAGAATTAAATGGTAGTGAACTATGGAAAAAAATCATTAGTGAGAAATATCTAAAAAACAAGAATATGGAATTATCGATCAAAGAGGGAGCATAGGAAGAGAAGTGTTCATCATATATCTAGAGGAGCATGATGAAAACCAAGCATTAATTACATGGCAGCCTAAGATGGAAGGTAGGTTCAAGTACAAATATTGAGATTGGAATGGATGTGATAAAAGGATTTTTTGGTAATCATTCTCTTTTGGCCCCTCTACTTAGGCATCTACATGATTATCGCATGTCCATTCTTACGTTGTCCATAATTCATTTCCTATTTTATACTCATAGCTCAATGTTGGTGAGATTGGTATTACAGGACCCTTAGCGGTGGAATGGGAAACCAACATTTTATAATTAAGTCTAGCTGACATTTCTCCATCAGATCATGGGGATCAGTTGACATGGGATGGCCATATTATTAAGCGACAGATCACGATGAAAGAGGTTTACAACATGGTATCTCTAGATTATAGCATGCTAGAAAGCATGTTTTGGTTTCAAAGATCATGGAAGTGGGACATTCCAAAAAAAAATTAAATGTTTCTGCTCATTGGTCATTCATAATAAAATTCTCACTAGGTAAAATCTCCTAAAAAGAGGTTTCGTGAGATTAGGAAGATGTATACTATGCTCGAAAAAATATGAGGATGTGGTAAGTTTATTCCTTTCTTATCACTTTATGACCTCAGTGTGGGGCAGGGTCATTCAGTTACTCAATATTGAAGTAGTTTGGGTAAAGAGCTCGATTGAAGAGTGTCCCACACACTAGTTTGTCACACACAAGGAATTTTGTACTTTGTCATTTTATATCTTTTGGGGAATTTGGAGATGTCATAATTCCAATATCTTTGAGCAGAAAGTGGTAGATGTGAGAGATATAGTTGTAAATATCATTTCATATTTTAAGGAGATCAACCCTAGAAAGAAGCCATAGGTTATGAGGACGTTCTAGTATAAGGAGGTATGGCAAAGTTACCATGTCAGTTTTTTTTATGGGGCCTCAACACATAGGAGTTGTGATTGTGGCATGTATATAGTGTTATTGCATAGTAGATATTATCACTTATTGTGGGACAATGGCACTGGTACAAATAGCCGCGTGGAACTCATTACCTTGTGGGGAATTCTTATTTGCGCAAAATGGTTGGGTATTGAAGAACTTAATGTATTTCGTGATTCTAAAGGACTCATCTATTAGGAAATGGGGATTTGAATATTCGAACTGCCTTCTCTCACAAAATGGATGATCTACATTAGGACCTAGAGAAGATCTTCCTAAATATTTCATTTTCCCCCACATACAGAGAGCAGAACAAAGTTGTAGACTTTATGTCGAAAGGAGTTAAGGAAGCTCCAGACGTGATCAAATTTTCTTGTTTTACATGCGACACTCTAGAAAAACTCGAGTATAAATATCATATAACACTTTATGTGTACCCTCTAAAACAATGAAGTCACATGTTTTTGTATTTTCGTTGGATCATAGAACCAACGTTTTTTTTCATTGAACATATACTATACTTTTGTTTTGGAAAGAATATAAAGTGGATAGACGTTAGCATCATTAGTTAGCTTTCAATAGATATGACAACACAATAAGCTGATATGATGATAGTTTCCTAATGGGATTTTTTTTACCAATAGGTGATGGGGAGGGAAAAGCGACAAAAACATGAATATGTAACTACTTTTATTAACATAGTATGTCATTTATTTCTTTTGAGAAAAAACGGATAGGGAGAAAGAAACCACATGTTTGCATATAGTAAAATTCTCGGATGGAATTTCGACAATGAGGATGTTCACATTACAACATTTCAGTCTGGGTTTAACTTTCATAAACCACCTTTAGGAAATATTAATCGAACTTGGAGGATCATTACAACAGAATCTGATAAGTGCAATGGTTATGGTAGAAATGCATAGAAACTAACAAGGTGTATTTATAGTTTAGATAGATTTGTTATCTATATAAGTTAGATAGAAAGTAATTATTATATTTTAAGACGAGACATGTATGTGATATTAATTAATTTTAATTTTTTACTTTATAAAGATTGAAAATGAATTAATTTTATTTTTTTACTTTATAAAGATTGAAAATGAAAAATGTTAAATTATTGGAATAATAAATAATATATAGGAAAAATTGTTTTTTATTGCTTTATGAAAATTGAAACAATAATAATATTCAATCAGTAAAATTAAAAATACACATTTTAAATAAATTTGTATTTGTAAACAAGTTATATATAAATTAATTCCTACTCTAATAAAATTTGAATTTTATAGTAGAAAACTAATTATTTATTTTATTTTTAAATATAGTAACTTTTATTTATAATTCATTATAATAATCTATTATTTATCATTAATATGAATAGATTTAATATTATTATATTTATATTTTTAAAACAAAACTACAATAAAAGGGTTAAGCATCTTTATAAATGAGCATATTATTGTAGAAGATCAATTTGAACTAGGAAAAGAGGTTCAAAAGGTAAAGAAGACAAGAAAGGAAGGAAAATGGGCAATCTTTAGAAATAGGAAAATTCTTATTAAAGATAGAGACCAAAATAAGAGTGATAAATATGAATTGAGAATGCTTTGGATCTTTTTTTGGAACTGTTGTGGTTTTCCATGGCGTAAATTTCCTATGTTAAGTTGGATCCTGAGTGATATTGATTTAATTTTATTAGTTGAAACTTGGTAGCATGATGAATCCAAGGTCCCCCACATAGATGGATTCATTATTTGGTCAGCCTAGAATAAGAAATATTTCCATAGAGGTTTTGGTGGGATAGCTTGGTATATAAAAAATAAAATTTCTCCTCACATTCGACTCCATAATATCGACCCCCTCAATACGTACATATGGATTGAAGTTTATGAATCTAATGCTGATAGGATTTATCTTGCAATTTGTTATTTTTCTCTTATCAACTTAACCTCCTATAAGAAAAACACACTAGATAAGAGTTTCCTTTTCAATAGCTTAGAAAAAGATATTCATAGTCTAGGGAATGAAGGTAATATCTTATTGTTAGGGGACTCCAATGCTACAACCACTACTTTCCTAAGTAATAGCTCTCATCCTAATTCCCTCTAGTTAGACGAGGACTTTGACTTAGCTAGTAGATTCAAAAGAAATTATGAAGACATAACCGACAACTTACATGGTACCATGCTAATCAGGCCTTGTAGTTCCCAAGACCTGATAATTTGTAATGGAATTAATAAGTGGTCATCCTCTAGCCAAATGACTTGTATTTATGGGCTTGGTAGTTATGTTGTGGATTCTGTGATATATGATATCCATGTTTTCAATCGTAGTGTAAATTTTGACCTCATAAATGACCATGAGCCTGATTCTGAGCATACACATCTAACCTTAACTCTAAAACTTGACATTCACACTAGTTGCATGTAAGATAATTGTGAGATTCAAATGCACATATATTTTAATAGTAGTAAAATGGATCTCTTTTTAAAGGATTTAAAGAGGGATTTAGATTGTTTAACATATAAGGACAACATTGATCACATCTACTGCAATTTTAGTACAACCCTTTCCATTAGCATTAACAAATTATCTACCAAGGTGTCTTATAAAAGAATAATAGAACTTCCAGCCCTTGGTATGATAATAATTGTAAAATTTCCAAGAAAGCGATTAGAGATGGTCCTAACAAAATTGTAAAGCCTGAAAAAATAAATATGTACAAATATATTATCAAAAGGAAGAAAAGATCCTATATAAATAGGAGGAAAGAACACTCCTTCACCTTTCTAAAGTTGAGCCCATAAAGTTTTGAACGAAAATTATTGTTTGTAAAACAAATGAAAGTAATTTAATCCACTTAAAGAACTGGTATTTCTATCTTAAGAATCTTGATGACTCCCCCAACATTGTGGCGCCATCTTGAACTGTTATGAAACCAGCTCAAGAAAAGATAGAAAAGATAGATCAATGCCTTAGAATTTAGCCTCTTCGAGGGGGCAACCTCCTTTACATTACATAAATGAACAATTCTTGGATGATACAAATGAAAAGACCTCCTTTCTATATATAGGAGTCTAAGGGGTAATAACATAATCAAAGCCGACACAACAATAATAATGTAAGGGCACAATAATAACAATAGTGGGCTTCTATGGGGCACAATAGTAACAACATGGGCACTACATGGGTACATCAATATAATAAGTGGGTTGTACTAATAACAATAAGGGGTTACACTAGTAGTATAGGGGCCTAACATGCCCCTCTCCTTCAAAAAGCGTTGTCCTCAATGCTTGAGTAGTTCTTGATGCTTCTGTATAAAATTCTTGTCCTCCCATGTGGAATCTTCAGTGGGTAAATTCTTCCACTTGATGATATACTCTGAAATTGATTGATTTCGTAGCTGTCGGGTTCTTGTTTTTGTGACTACTCCAGGTTCCAATATGATTTTTCCTTCCTCTTCAACTTCTGGCAATATTGTTTGAACTGGGATCTTTTGCAACTTTTGAATAAGTGGCCATACTTCTTCATCCTTCTTCCATTCATCCCTTGCTTCGTTTATCCAATCTGGTTGGATAATAGAAATAGCACAAAACAATGCTTCCACATCCTCATCCTTGAAGAGTCTTCCCATTCGGTAAGGTCGCCATTTTTTAAGTGCATGTAGTATTGCCAACATTTCCTTCTCATAAATAGATTGCTTGAGATGTAGCAGTAAAAATACCCAATCACCTACATCAAAACATTTTTCACTACGATGTTGATATACCTGTTGTTTCGTTTGATTTTGCACCGAAGCAGCGTTATCCTTTAAATGTTGGAGAACGTGTTGTTGATGCTCGATGTGATCTTTCACTGCTTGAACCTTTTTCTTCTTGATATGTCCTTTTATCTCTAGAGTTTGAGGAGTGGTAATTCCTTCCAATCCTTTACAAGATATGGTCGGATTCATTTCTTGATGCTTGATGTGATCTTTCAGTTCTTGAACATTTTTCTTCTTGATATGTCCTTCTATCTCGATAGTTTGAGGAGTGGTAATTTCGACCAATGAATTACAAGATATGGTTGGATTCATTTCTTCTTTCTCTGGGGTGGGGTCCTGGCGTATATCTTCTTATTTTGATGTTTCTTGATCCTTTTCTTCCTCCTCTTCATATTCTATGTAAAATAATTTCTTCTCAGCACACTTATGACCTTTAGTGCATTTTCTATCACAACTGTAACAAAGCCCTTTTTCTCTTTTTTCTTCCAATTGTTTTGGTGTAACCCTTGTAGGTTGTGGAAGGCTAGGAGAAACAACATTTCCATATTTATAGTTGTGAGGCGTATGCTTCCTGGTTTCCATAATTTTTCTTTCCAATATGTCACAAAGCCCTTTTACTCTTTCCAATTGTTGTGGTGTTGCTCTAAAGAAGGTGTTGCTCTTTGTATCCTCATAATGTGCTATCATTTCCTCCATGAAAATTGACCACGTAACAAGTTGTTTACGCGAACAAATCCCTTCATACCATAAAAATTGATCTGGTTCTAAATATGAAGATGCAATACATACCTTTTGTAACAGTGGTACACCATGTAGATCAAAATATTGCTCCATGTGAAGTATCCAATTTACCAGATCCTTGCCATCAAACTTCCTCATCTTATTTTTTCTTGATTTTAGGAGCTCGATCTTGAAATGACTCTAACTCTGTACTTTCGAATCTTTAAGTTCTCAAATTGTGACCTATAGTAGCCCTCTTTGTCCTCTTTCCAATGCCACAAGTCTGACCCAAATTGGATTCTCCAAGGAAGAGTTATGTGAAATCTCCCACTGTGACTTGATTATAGACTAGTTCAGTAGAGCGAACTTGTACGACGTGCTACGAGTCACTGTTTCGACCTTTGGATCTGAAAATGAATACAAGAAACTAAAGTCTATCCTCTTTCGGTACCTTCTTACGAAATTCAATCCGATCCCTAGAGAGAAAGTTATGACGCTTTTCCCCAGGTCACCTGTTTGGAATGTAATTCAGGAGTCTGCAAAAAGACCAACTTCCTCAGATCATATCTCCGCAAATATAGTGCGAACAGCTCTGAAATTTGGACCTGAGGTTCAACACGATTTCTTCTCAAATGGGTTTTTTTTGCAACCTTGAAACGTCACAGAAAAAAAGTTATAGTGAAAATTCCACGATGACCTGTTTGGAGCAGCGAAACCCTAGAATCCAAAGCTCTGATACCAAATGTTATGAAACCAGCTCAAGAAAAGATAGAAAAGATAGATCAATGCCTTAGAATTTAGCCTCTTCGAGGGGGCAACCTCCTTTACATTACATAAATGAACAATTCTTGGATGATACAAATGAAAAGACCTCCTTTCTATATATAGGAGTCTAAGGGGTCATAACATAATCAGAGCCGACATAACAATAATAATGTAAGGGCACAATAATAACAATAGTGGGCTTCTATGGGGCACAATAGTAACAATATGGGCACTACATGGGTACATCAATATAATAAGTGGGTTGTACTAATAACAATAAGGGGTTACACTAGTAGTATAGGGGCCTAACATGAACACTCTTAAAGAGGAGGATATATTCACTTTGGAATACGTTGAGTTCAAGATTAGGCAAGTCACTAATGGGAAAGCTAGGGATATTGAAGGCTACCAAACTAAAATTCTCAAAATGGGAAGCTCTATCCTCATCCTTCATATGCACAAAATTCTTAATCTGGAAGTGAAACAAGGCTTCCCTAAGTCTTTGGACATAGAGCCTTATTGTGCCTATCTTTAAATGTGGGAATAAAAACATTCCCTCTAACTACAGGACCATTATGATAAGCCACATTTTAGCCAAGTTGTATGGAGTCATTTTGGAAAAGAATAGTAGCCTTTGGCTTGAGAGCCATGGTAAAATAGCTAAAGGGAAATTGGATTTAGGAGACATCACTCAACTATAGACCATATTTTTACTCTTAAGATCATTTTACAAGAACGCTACAATAATAAGACTGATCTCTTCTATTTATTTGCAGACTTTAGAAAATATTTCAACATTTTTCCTCGAGATAAGCTATGGAAGATGTTAGAAGAGATAATGGTTCCTCCCAAGTTGAGGGTTGTTATGACTAGGTTATACCAGAATGTTATTTCCAAGCTCAATACCACCAAGGGTTGGTTAGAAGAAATTACATGTAATATGGGAGTTAAGCAAGGATTTCCCTTATCCCCTACCTTTTTTGGCATCTATATTGATAAGCTAGAAGCGTGTTTAGAGGCTATAAGATGTGATGGCCCAAAATTACTAGTATGGTAGCTACTCTTCTCCTTTGTGGTGACGATATCACTCTTTTAGCTAGGACCCAAATGATATTGAAAAGCAGCTTAGAATCCTCCAAGATTTTTGCTCCAAGATGGGTATGATTGTTAATACTGAAAATACTAAATTCATGCTATTTAAATCTGGAAAGATCTATTATGATAATTTCATTTATGATAATAACTACTTGGAGAAAATTTCTTCATACAAATATCTAGGAGTTGAAATTCATCATCAGCTAAATTGGAATTATAGCATTGAGAAAAGGATAATTGGAGGTTAGAAAGCTTATTATGTTTTTGAAAATAATTGTAAGTCAACAGATCTTTGGGCATGGAGTAAGAAAAAGTTCCTCTTTGAGACTCTTGTCACCCCTGTTATTTTAAATGGATGTGGGGTTTGGGATTACAGTATATATAGATAATTGTGGATAAAAATTGAGTTGATTCAAAAGCAATTTATAACCTACAACCTTAATATTAAAGCACTCCCTACCCTATCCTCATGCTTGAATGTAGCCTTTCCCCCATTGAAAGCATGGCTATGATTGATTTCTTGTATATAAGAATAATTTCTACAACATGGAAGTCAACGGGTATCTAAAATTGCTTCAAACACTTTCCAAAACCCCCACTTCCAGCTCAAGTGAGGTTGGTATAAAGATTCCTAGTCTTGGATAGACCATTGAGGGGTAAAGGAGGAGATCATCTTGAAGATAGGATAATATTAAAAATATTATTACTTCCAATTTTAAGGATAAGTTGTGGGATTATAAGGAGTTAGACATAAAAATGAAGCTAAGGTATTATTAAGAGGTGATCAACCCCAATCTCGAAAACCATAATTATCATTTTGTATTGAATAGTAGTGAGAATAAAATCAACATTTCTAAGATAAGAACTAATTCTTATGAACTTCAAAGTGAAATTGGGCATTGGTATATTCCCAAAACACCTTGGAATGAAATATTTTGTTACCCTTGCGATACTAAGAGGGTTGAAGATGAAAATCACTTTTTCTTCAATTGCCAAACTATTACTCACATTTGTTATAATTTTCAAAATCTTTACCACAGTACCAACCTTATTGACTTGCTAAATCAACAAAACTATCATGATCTAAGAATTCTTCTCTTCCTTCTTTTTTATCATAGAAATAAAATGTTAAACAATCTTAATTAATCTTTCACTCTTAAGATTCGATAAATCATATTATTCTTAAGGGATGTTAATCATCATCATTGTTCAAATATTATCAGTTAATTAAATATAAATGTGAAAAAAAATAACAACATTAAACTTACTCTTCGCATCATATAAGAATTGTTGAATATTTTTTTAATTTTTATATAAATTATAATTATTATTATAATAAAAAAAAATCATTTTAGAATTAGAAAATTTAATTAGTATTTATTTTTATGTTTTTAATTTTAGATATTTTTTAAACTCGTTATAATAACCAATTACTGAATAATATTACAATTTATAATTTAAAATGTTAATATTTTTAAGTGCATAATATTCATATCACCCTACATTCACCTTCAAAACAAAAGTACAATATTTCAAATAAAATAAAATAAAAACAAAAGAATTAAATTTACATGTAAAAGATCAATCATATATAGTGTTTTCTCCTTTAATTTTAATTTTATTTTATGTATATGTATTTATATTTTTATAAATTGTAAACTTTTAATGTTGTATAATCAAAAATAGAAAAGTCATTATTCGAGATAGAAACCAAAAAGATAATAATAAATAGCAATTCAACATGCTCTGGATTATTCCTTGGAATTGTCAGGGCTTTCCATGGAACAAAGGCCCCAAGCTAAGTTGGATCTTGAATGATGTTGATATTTTTTTGCTTGTTTGAAACTTGGGAGCACAAAGAATCTAAGGTCCCTAACATAGATGGTTTTACATTATGGTCTACCTAGAATAAGCGATCCTCCCATAGAGGCATTGGGGGTATAGCTTGTTACATTAAGAAGAACATCTCTCCCCATGCTAGGATTTATAAAAACGACCCTTACAACCAATATAGTTGGATAGAAATTACTGACATTTATGATAAAAAGAGCTACATAGCAATTTGTTATTCTCCCCCTTCAATTCTAGCTTCTATAAGAAAAAGAATCTAGATAAAAATAGTCCTTACAATGGTTTAGAGAATGATATTTCTAGCCTAAGGAATGAAGGCAATATCGTTTTAATGGGTGACTTTAATGCTCGAACTTCAAGCAACCAAGCTATTATTCTAAGCAATCATTCCAACCCTAATCCTCTTTGGTTAGACGAAGACCTTCCTCTGGCTACCCAGTACAAAAGGAGCTCTGAAGACCTCAGGGAGAATTTGTTTGGGTCGGAGCTAGTCAAGCTCTGTAGTGCTCAGGATCTCATAATTTGCAACGGTCTAAAGAAGTGGCCCAATTCTAGCCAGATGACCTACATCCATGGGCTTGGTAGTAGCGTGGTAGACTATGTTATCTCCGATCTCCCTCTATACAACAAAATAACAAATTTTGACATCTTAAACGACCACGAGCCTGACTCTGATCATAGGCCTTTACTTATAACTCTCAATTTTGTCATGCATAGAGATCCCATAGAAGATAATCCTTATAGCCAAAAGAAGTTAATCTTTGATAGAAATAAAAAAGATCTCTTTCTAAATGAATTAAAAACTAATTTTCTTCTTTTATCTAGTATAGACAACATAGAAGATCTCTATCATAATTTTACTACAACCCTCTCATATTCTATTAACAAGTTCTCAATTGAGGTTTCAAGTAATAAAAGAAATAGAAAAACCAACCCATGGTATGACAAAGATTGTAAAAGTGCAAGGAGAGCAATTAAGGAAGTTGTTGATGAATGTCTTAAAATTGGCAAGATAAAAATATACAAAGCCCTAACTAAAAGGAAAAGAAGGCAGTATATTCGTAAAAGACAAGAGAGTCTCTTACACCTCTCTAAGGTAGCTCCTAAGAAATTCTGGAGGCAGATTCTAACTAAGAAAACTAAAGATAATAATAAAATTGCTTTACATGACTAGAATTCCTATCTTAAAAAGCTTTATGAATCTCCAAATGTCATTGATAACTTTGAAACCCTGCTCACAACGAAAGAAGTTTTCTCATTAGAAGACATTGATTTTGGGGTTAATCGCTTGGCTAATGGGAAATCTAAGGACATTGAAGGTCACCAGGCGGAAAACTTAAAAATTGGAGGTCCTTTCCTCATCCCCCACATTCATAAGATTTTCAATCAATCGGTCAAGCAAGGGTTCCCTAAACCATGGACTCAAAGCCTCATTATCCCTATTTTTAAAAGTGGGGATACAAACAACCCCTCTAATTATCAGACAATTATGATCAGCCCTCTCCTAGCCAAGTTATATGGTATTATTTTGGAAAGGAAGTTGAGCATATGGCTTGAAAGTGAAGGTAAGCGGGCTAAAGGCCAAGCAGGTTTTAGAAAGCATCACTCAACAACAGACCACCTCATTACGCTTAGGATCATTGTGGAGGAATGCCGCAATGATAAATCTAATCTCTTTTGTTGCTTTGTGGACTTTAGAAAGGCTTTCGATACGGTTCCTAAAAACAACCTTTGGAACATATTAGAAGAGCTAAAGGTTCCTTTTGAGTTGAGATTTGCTGCTATAAGGTTATATGAGAATGTAATTGCTAAGTTAAAGAACAATGAGGGGTGGTCGAAAGATATTAAGTGTAATATCGGAGTCAAACAAGGTTGCCCCCTCTCTCCTACCCTATTTGGCATTTACATCGACAAGCTAGAAGGTTGTTTAGAGGAAGCAGGATGTGCTGGCACGATCTTAGCTGGGATAGTCATCATCCTTCTTCTCTACACTAACGATATTGTTCTTCTCGCAAGGTGCCCATCTGATCTTGATAAGCAACTTATACTTCCCAAGGATTTCTGCTCTACCATGGGTATGATTGTTAACACTGACAAAACAAAAGTTATGATTATCAAATCCAAGAAGGACACTTACGCTAATTTTATGTATGACAATAGTAACTTGGAGGAAGTGTCTTTCTACAAGTACCTAGGAATTGATATTCATCACAAGATCAATTGGAACTATAGCCTTGAGAAAAGGATTAATGGGGGATGGAAAGCTTATTTTGGTCTTGAAAATAATTGTAAAACGGCAAACCTCGTAATGTGGGATAGAAAGAAGTTCCTCTTTGAAACTTTAGTCACTCCGTTTATCTTATATGTATGTGAGGTTTGGGGTTGTAGCATCTCTAGAGAATCCTGGAGAAAGATTGAGAAAATCCAGAAGTGTTTTATAACGTATAACCTCAAAATTAAAAGCAACACACCCTATCCTATTCTCCTTATAGAAGTGGGTCTTTCCCCTATCGAGAGCTTAGCTATGACTAGGCTTCTGTTGTACAAGCACAAACTCAATAACATAGGAGACCATAGACTTCCTAATCTAGCTTTAAATTCCAGCCAAAACCACCTAAGGCTCAAACGAGGTTGGTATAAAGACACCAGGGCCTGGTTAAACCATTGGGAGATCGACGAGAATGTTGCATTGTAAAACATTAATAACATTAAAAATATTGTTACTTCTAAGTTCAAAGAAAAAATGTGGTGTGAGAATGATTTAGCAGCTAAAAGAAAATTAAGATATTATAAGGAGGTCATCAACCCCACCCTAGAAGATCAAAAGTATCTCTCTATTTTAACTAGCCCAAAGAAGAAAATTAATATAGCCAAGATTAGAACGAACTCTCATGAGCTCCATAATGAAACGGGTCATTGGGCAGTTCCTAAAACACCATGGATGGAGAGGTTCTGCCATCTCTGTGAGAATATGAACATTGAGGATGAAAATCAATTCCTCTTAGAGTGCCCCGCGTACAACCACATTAGATCTCAGTTTCAAAAAAAAATTTGCAATACTGACCTTCCTAGCCTTTTACGTTGTCAAAATTACAGTGAGCTCGGGAGGCTTGTCTCCAAGCTTTTTGAGCATAGGAAGAAAATCTTAAATCAAAATAAATAATTCGTTTCTTTAGGTCCGATAGACCAAAGTTTGGTCTCTGTGGAAGTTAACCATCATCATCATCATTGAATCTATTTTAATTATTAAAAAAATAAAAAATATATATTTCAGGACATTTCATTTCTTCATTATTCAATACTTAAAAATCTAGTTTAATGAAATAACATGTCATGCTAAATTTTGATAACCTACTTTTATTAAAGAAAATCTACTTATATTGAAGAAACAACACAACGTACTAGATTTTAATAGTACGTTTGTATTAAGGAAACACAAAGTCATAATTATCGCAAAGATATATAAAAGATCTACTAAGATAAAAGTGAGAAGCAAAGTAATGTGCTTTTTTTAATTGCATTAACCATTTCACAAAGGCAGTGTAATTTTAATTATTTATTCTTCCTTTCCAATCAAATTTCCAACAATGTTATCCATGTCTTTTACCTTTGCAGATTTTGATGACATTGGCAGTAGAAGAGTCACTTGAAGCTCCATCATCTCCCTCGTGGACTCATCTCAGAGGTCCTCAATCAAGTGTTAATTTTAAACCTCTAAACTATCTTTGTGAATAGAGAGGAGAATCTTTAGCATTATTTTCATGCAAAGAAAGAGCTTTGAACCAAATTTAACATTTGCTTCGGATCACTTAGATGTCACATAACTAATATTTTAAAGAATGAGAAGTTGGTGGGAAGTCAATAATGCTAGTGATTTATGTATGGAAGGAAAGAGTAATTGGGTGGTGATTTGGGTAATGCCCTTACATGAGTGATTGGGAGCACATTTTACAAGAGTTCTATATTCACGGGGTTTTACTTGGGAGCAATACCATACCATGTGCATTTATATACATAAAAATTTGAGGAGAAAACATACGACACAGATTACACGTAAAACAATTTGTATATTACTCTCCAAAACCAAATTATATCCCACATATATATTGCTTATGAGATCCAATAATTTGTAACATTAGAGATAGGAGTTGACAAAATCTCTCAACTACCTCTTACAAACCTCAAACTAATTCCAAACTTAGCATGGAAATCATGGGAGCATTATTATTTCCAAGTCCCTCCCTTAATGCTTACATGGAAAACATTGAAAAACATACATTACAACAACAAGGATGATTTATGTCTGACTAGTCTTCATCAGCACTCACATCCACTTTGGAATCTCGCAAAGACCATTCTTTCTTCACCACCACATCATTGAGTTGTCACTGTACCTCCATTTAAAACATAATTTTCTTTGACCGTTGTTGACAAAATTTGTACAATTGATGCTTCTTAATCCCCCGAAGGACAACCTCGATACTAAACCTCACTATGGACTAACCCTCATCTATAAAAATGTAGTGAACTACAGTTTTGATAGCTATATAGGTGAGCTGTTTGGATACTAGGTGTATCCAATAACCAATTATACAACTGAGCTTTCTAACAAACAAGGATCTCATAAAAATAACCTTTCAATGATTCTCTTGAAGCTCGAAGCACAACAAGACCCATCATCATATAACAGACTCACATAATTAAATTAGAAATATGTTCTCTTGCCACCAAATAATGTTGAGAACCACTAGTTTAATTATATTCCTTTTTTCATTAATTAGTTCTGCACCTTTTACACATGGAACTAAAAGATAATGTAACAAAAAAACTAATAACTCCTCTAAACAGAAATAAATCACCTCATCCATATGGATGTGTTGTCCAATTAAATACAACTGAGTTACTCAAGCCACGCTACACATAGAAGTAAATAAAAAATGCTAACAAAGACGTTATGAAAGTATCAATTCTTTGTTGCAAGGCATGTTGAATAGCTTCCCATGAGGCATCAATATCGACCTTATTGCATCTTGCTAGTCCACAAATAATTGATATGGTTGCCAAATTTCTTGGTGATATTTTTCACCGCTTCTGGGTCATTGGGCGAGGCTATGGGAAGTGTAAAATTGTTCAGGTTCTAAATATTTCTTTGAGAAGAGCACATTCCTTCAAACTCATTCATGTCTGTCAAAACTTTTCAATTCAACACAAGAATATTTCCCATTTACCTTTTGTCGGGTATGCGGAAATTCCTTAATTAGAATGCACACTTGTGTGTATGTTCGATAACCACATCTAAACTCACCCAATTATTTTATAATTACAGTGCAAAAAATATCACAATTGGTTGACCCTAACAGGGCCTAGCTGCTCGCTAATGCATCCACTACAATGTTAACACACTCATACATAAAAAATTAAAATATTTTGACCAAATTCCAATGCATGTGCCTGTGACACTGTTATACAACAATTTGTCACACTCCTTGTGTCATACCTTGAGCTGTCGAACTTTGCGCAAAATGTCGCAAAATGACAAAAGCTATCAATGAATTCACCATGAGAAACATTGATCAGATCATCCCTTAAGAAAAGAAGAGGAAATGTCTTGAAGCAATTCTGGAAAAGCTTGTGAAAACCCCTAATTTGCAAGCCCAACGTTGCTTTTAGCAGACAAACTCATGTTGGTACCCTTCGGTCTAACTAGTGGCTAGCGTGGGCAGCACAAATTTGGATAGGAAAATCCACACTGATCTTCTTCAGGCATTTTCTCCAAAAATGGAGCAGAAGCTTCTCTTACTATAAGCCTCGAGAATGGTGAGATGGTTCTTGTTGAATAAGGATATGGTCGAGTTCTCCCATTTTGATTCCTTGATCCTACTTTTATGGATCTTCCCCTTAAGATGTGGACCTTCTTCCCCCTTTTGTGGATCCATAAATCCCTCTCCTTCCCTATAAATGCATTCCCTTACACCCTCAAATGGTTGGTCAGAGTAGATTGGTCATGTTATTGCTAAATTGTTCCTAATTGTTGCCAATTTGTGAAGGAGAAAGGAGAGCTTGAGAAGTCTTGGCTTGGACATGGAAACCCATCTCGAAGGAGGCTTCCAACATCAAGGCAGTGGTTGTATGCTTCCCTCTTATGTTTATTATTAATATAATGCATGTTTACTTTCCATAAGCGTGTGAACGATTACTTTCTTAGTATGATGCTGCTTGATCTATCATATGGTTTACATTAGAATGCATATGCTATGTTTTTCCTTTGTTTTCTTTGTTTGATCTCTCTTGTAGGTATTCGTTTGCAACAGAATAGCGAGGATCGAGCTTGGAAGTGAGTAGATAGAGATCGACATCGAAAAGTGACTGCATAGGAGTGAGGTAGGCCATCTTTCCTTTCTCATGTCATTCTTATTTAAATTAGGAGAGTTTTGCATGTATTTTTTTTTCAATTGTTACTAGATCCACTCATTGGACTAGAGGGATCACTTCTATCCATAGAAGGGATTGCCTAAATAATAGAAACCACAGTGGAATATTAGCAGGTTTGAAGGATGAGGAATGTTTTCTACTAAGCGGTATTAGAAAAGGTCATTGGAATGGAAGCCTCTAATTCATTGATCAAATCTATAGGTTGTAAGATGATAGTTAGGAAAATAGCCTCCTTCGACTTGCAACTACTCAGATTGACCATTAGTAGGGTACTATCGTACCTCTTCACTGGTAATGCACCCATCGAGAAACAACTTTGTTTCACACTCACGTCATATAATCTGTTCACTTACACATCATTTGACTTGTTTTTGTAGCAGAACGAAAGTGCTTACTTGGAGTTTCAAGGTTTATGTGCATATGCCATTATTGTGCCTTTGCTCAGACTCAATCTTCATGACAAAACCCTCTCGGGACCATGCGAAACCTCCACAAAGAATAAACGAGGAATAACTCCATAGAGAACAGATCTACCCACAAAAATAAAATTTACTCACACAACACAATCTTCTACCCTGATCTATTTATAGATGACTAGTATTCACATTTACTTCATCTCCATGGGCCCTCCCTTAAGGGTGTCAAGCCCATACAGTTGTAGCGGAAGCATGGTGAGCCCATAACCCACAGATCCCAAGATCGTAACATGGCTCTAATAACAACATAAAAACTTGAGGAGAAGACATAGGACAAAGGTTAGACACAAAACACTTTGTATATTACTCTCCAAAACCAAATTACATCCCACATATATAGTGCTTATGAGATCCAAGAATTTGTAACCTTAAGATAGGAGTTGACAAAATCTCTACTACCTCCTATAAAACTCAAATCAATTTCAAACTCAGCATGGAGGCTATGGAAGCATTATTATTTCCAAGTCCCATTGGGAGATATATATTTATGAAAAAATGGCATAACATATTGAGCATATAATAGGGTGTAAAAGGTTTTTATTTGTTGTGTATAAAAAATTGAGCTCAAAGTTAATGAAAAATATAAAAGGGGTATAAAAATGTTAATGAAAAATTGGTTACCTACAATATCTAGTGAAAGTATGGTTTTTTTAATTGGGAAGGCGTATTGGGTTAGTATTGATAGAGAGTTAAATAAATTGATTTTGAAAGGTGTTTTCCAATATGTATTAAAATTAAGAGACGCATGTGCTATTTCAAAGGTTCATTGAGTGAAGCCCCATATCCATATCATAAAATTTAAATAGATAATATTGTGAATAAATTAATTAAATTAAATTAGAATATATTAAATTTAGAAATAAAATAGTTTAAAAGCAAATGTGGACATATAGTAAAGTTAAAAACATTATCATTTTTATGAATTCTATTACGATGTAAAATCCTTCTAAGTAACCATTAATGTGCTTATTAGTTTTACCATGACGCACACTCTTTCCCATATACCAATTCTTAAGTAAATTTTTGCACCCGATGTGCTCAAATTAATCAACCAGTTGATAGACAAATATTACTTGATGGATGAGACAATTATCTTAAATGATCTTGGCCATCCATTTTGTGGGGATAACTGACCACTTAATTGTTACTTATCTAGTTGATTTTTTTAAAAATTATCCTAAATTTATTTGTAAAAATGTGATGGACTATCAATTTTATTTTAATATTTATAAATTTTAATATTAAACAAGTGTAATATGCAATGTTGTTGCTTATTATTTTCCTCTTATGCAAAAGTAATTTATAGCTAATTCAAAGTAAAAACAATAAAATGGAAAGGTTATCTTTATTAATATCAAAATCCAAATATCATAATTCCAATAATTGGAACTATGTGAGTGAACTAAATTTGAATTTGAATCATGATAAGTTTTAAGCTCTCCATTTTTGGATGGAGTAATATAATGATTAATTTATATATTTTTTATGTTTTCAACTTTTGTTATTTGAATTATTGATTTTAATTTTATTGTATTTATATTAAGGTAGAGTGATATAGTTTTATTTATGATTCCAAAACTTCAATAAACTTCATAGAATTTGTTTAAAAATTTGAAAACTAATTCAGAGTCAAAGTTTTTTTTACCAAAATAAAAAACAATGGGGTGAATGTGATCATATAACTTAGTTATATTAAGTGCATGATTTAAGCACTAGAACCTTGGTGGGGTGAATCAAATTGCTAATAATTTATAGGTGCATGATACCATAGTTTTATGAAAAAGGGTCAACAACATCAAATAATTAAGCTATCAAAAACATATTATGATTAATAAAATGAATTAATGGAAAAATGTGAAAACATTGTTATTAGAAAGAATACAATAATTAATAAAAAACAAGCAAGGAATGACTATAGGTTAATAAATATTTATTGTTAAAAATAAGTATGATAATGAATGGAAAGAAAATATTAATTATGGAAGAAGTCTTTTGCATAATTAATTGTATTTCATAGCCATCAGTGTTTTATTGTGAAAAGAGAGGGAAAGTCTCAAATATTTGTAATTTATAAGGACACTTGACGATTAGAAGTTATCTTTAATTTTATATTTTTTAAAACAATTTTTAATTATGACAAATTGATTTTAAACCACATAAAATTAGACAACCACCAATCAAAAATTACAAATTCAAGTTTTAAAAATAAAAATAAAAATAAAATATTTAATTTTATAGAAACTTTAATAAACTTTGGAAATAGTTTAAAGATTTGTAAGTTTTTTTTTTTTTTTTTTTTTTTTTCAAAAGGTGGAAAAACCTATCAAACTCAGTTTGTCAAACCAACAGTGAGGACAGCCATCTCTGGCTGCTATCCGCGAATGTCAGTTGACACATCACTGTTATCAAGGAAAACCACCCCACCTGAAATAACCCGCTGGTGGTCCGTAAGGGAGCAGGCTTTCACTCCTGCCAGATGCCTCTGGGTCTTGGGCCGTTAACCTGTTTCCTTACGTCCGAGGAAGACGAGCTCTTAGCCAAGCAGAAGCAGTTTTAGGGCATACTCCAAGCCCCTAAAGATTTGTAAGTTAATTAGGAGTCAAAACATTTTGTTGAGAATAAATTACAATATACTCTTCCTTTGGTAGGTATAATAATATGATATTTCTAAATATACTCAAATCATCAAAATCATGGTTAAAATCATGGTTAAATGGTGCACATTGTGAATTCAACAATCTTCCTTTTCTGTAATTTGAAAGATATGGGACTATTGGAAGGTCGTGTTCAAATGATCCATCCCACAATCTTAGTAAAGAGGATAAGCAATGTTTATATATTTCACAATCTAGTAAATTGGATAAACAATGTTTATATATTTCAAAGTCTAGAGGAATAATTTTGGTCATACCACTTGGGAGACTAGATTAAGATTCTAAATCTTAAGAAGCACGGTTGCAGGGCAACAAGTTCCTACCACTAGATCAGTCTGTCTTAATTTTGAGCATAGTATTCGAATATATTTTCATACCGGAAATGATAGGATCCATACACAACTGCATGAAACTTCCTTAGCACATCTAAGCATGGTGGACATTGATAGGAACCATCATAAACTAACTATTTGAAATAAAACAAAAACAAAAGATAATTAATATTTAACAAATGGAATAATGCTTATATATGTGTCGACGCGAAGCATCTCGTGTTCTCGATCCGAGAGAAATTATTTTATGTAGTACACTTGGTTGTTGTTGATATCCCTGGTTTGGTTCTTTCTTGAATACATGATCAAACTGGTTGTTAGAGTAGTTCTTTGTCAAGATGGATAGATTCAATCAAGAGTTGGTTAGTTCATTGCATCTCTATTCACTTACCTATCAGTCGGAGTAATATTTTGGATATGCTTCTACTTCTACTAGTGCTTATGGACCACGTGCTGGATCGACTGCTTCAATAGGATATGTATCTAATAGCCCTACTTCTGGGTATCGATATGGATCTGATGCTAGTGGAACTACGTGAAGGAAAGTTGCATTTGTCTCTATCTATCATGCTTCCTTTGTTGTTGGCATCATGATATTTATGCCTATCCTTAGACAGGTATAAATATACATGAGTCTAGATTATCAGTTGTCCAGGCTCAATTGGGAACATAACAGGTCATGCTAGCCATTGGAAAAAAAACAGGTCATGCAGGTAATGGGAAAGAGATGGGAAAGTCACCCACTAACAAGGTTTGGTTCTGTAACAACCCCAAATTGCACATAAACAACAAGGGAAGGGGGAAAAATAAAGCACGCAAAAATTTATTTTAATTCAGTTGATCCTCTTCGAGCATCTGGAAAATGATTCAGAACCAGTTAATCGAGTGAAAGCACAAGAACTTTATCTGAAAAACATCTCTCCCTGGAAGCCAGACTAGAAGCATCGAAGCAAGCAGATGGGTTTCAAGCGATTTGATTTCACGCATTTAGTTATTGTTAATTTTCATGTAGCTGTGTGGAAGCAAGGCACTAAAATACGTTGTAAAAGGTTGTTCATAGCCACCTCGACATGTATTCTTATAGAAGATGTATCTATTGGGTTTCTATAAACTTACCCTTTATGCTCATATGTGAATGTAAATTAATTCAATCCTTGCAAATTCTGGAATGTGTGTGTATTTGTTGTTGTTTATAAATTAGTGAGGTTTGTAGAATATTTTTTTAGAGCACTATACCTGGAAGGAAACAACTTATAATTAGTTGCATTCAACAAACACCGACTAGTATTCAAGGAAAATCATCTGAATCAAAAATTAGTTGCTTTCAACAAACACCGACTAGTATTCAAGGAAAATCATCTGAATCAAAATCTCTCATGGAGAACTTTTCCTAGGCTAGAACCTATCAAACAATAAATGCAGTAACTCTACCATTTGATCGAGCTCATCACAAGGGTTAGGCAAGTGATCACTGTTTTTTATGTGTTTATTGAAATTCATCCTTTATTTTCATGTCAATGCTAGAAAGTGAAAACAAGTATTTAGAAATTCAACTAGATTTCCTAAGAAAGGATCACCATTTTGGCTGTATAAAATTGATGATGATTTATGATTTTTAACATAGGAAAATCTATTAATCCATTTTATGTCTTTGCAGCTTTATTATAAATGTAGTATTAATGTATTGCTTAAATGTCACAAGATATTAGTGTATTTCCTAAATGGCCTGAATTGGCTTGGCATACTTTGATGGAGAGTTTATGATCGGCAGGAAAGATAGCTATTATCGGTGGTTGTCGTGAGTACACCGATGCACCATATTTTGTAGTTATATCAGCCTGGAAGATAATTATCTCTAGTTATACACTTCCAAATTATTATATTTGTGATTTATTTGTTTTTGGAATTAGTTTAAGAAAGTTTTTGAAGATTGAATCTTATAAAAACATTGATGAAAAGAAGGAAGAAACATAACCAAAAGCAATATTGAAATAGATAATTATATAATTTTTCCTGCAAAGATCATTTACCCAAGCAATTATTATTGTTCCAATTTATATTTCTGACTATTCCAGCTAATAGTAGGTGCCTTCCTTTGTGTCCAATCAACCAGCAACAAAATTCACTTACAGGATAAGAAACATCAACAATATGCATGCAGTCGTGTGAAGGGATGTAGAAAAAATACGTTGAGCTCAGTGCAGTTCAATTCTGGAAGACAAGTGTAGAAGAAGGTTAAGGTGTTGAAGTGTAGTTATAGCAAAGCTAATTTCAGTAAAGCAGGTTACAGGAAATCCAACCGTGCTACCAAAAGTGAATGATACAAGAGTTCATATGGGTAATGGAGGAAGAAAAAGCTAACCCCAACTATAGTCACCACACCATTACATGCGCACAACCGTGTGGTGTGGTGTGTCATGTGGTGTACTGAAAATAAATAATATAGAAACCAACTCGAAAGAAAAATCGAACATTTAATTTCTATTGACTAATGCTAGCATTAGTTCCTGTTTCGAAAATACTAATCAATAAAACCCAGAAACTATATGAAAAAAATAGCCTCATATAGCCTCTTTGCCTCGGGAAGGGGCCAAATAAGATGATGAAACATCTTATTGGTCTATCAGATCATTACATCATTTGATACGTTGAGCAACGATATTTTATGGGGAGGGAAAAAAACTCTAGGTTAGTTCGACCACTGGCTAATGCTAGTAAATACAACCAATTACTAATAGTCCCATGTCGTAGGTGGCAGGGACTAATAAGTTCAATGCACATCATTTTGTATCGACCATTTTTTTAAAGGAAGAGTGAAATGATATATGTTTTAGGATCATTTATATAATGAATTTTTATTCTTTTAATTAATATTTTATTACCTTTTTTTTATTAAAGAGAGTTTAAAATTGTAAAAATAAATTCAATATGCTAAGTATTGAAGAAGAGATGCAGGATATTGAGGCGCTTATTTGATGGTAAAAAATTAAGGATAAATATTTATTTTAGTGTATAAATATTGGAAAATATTATAAGTTCTTATTATGCATGTTGTGAAATGTTTAGTGGTATTTTTGTAAATATATTCAAATTTTAAGGATTTTTTATTGATTTTATAAAGGTTTGTCAATTTTAAAGATAAAATAATTTTACACTATAGAATTTGGGTGAATCATTTTTTTGTGTAAGGTGAATTGTATTTCATTCAAAAAAATGTGGGGATTTACATTATGAGTTCAAACAATCTTGTAAGTATCTCAATAGGGAGACCTGACAAAATCCAAAAGGGAACTCTCCGTAGAGAGGACAATGATAATTAGACACTAAAAGAGACAAAAGTACTCAGACTATTATTGGAAGACTGATCTAAGAGGCTCTACACGATAGATTTTATAACAAAGGAGGCATACAACATGGAGATGGCACACCTAAGTTGAAGGATCAGAATCCAAGACTCCAACCTTGATGGGTTCTTTTTAGGTCCTTTCAGGTTCTCCCCGTCGTAGGAGGCACACCAAGATGTTTTTCTATTCTCTCCATTCTACGATCCATGTCCCTCAAGTGTTGATGTAGATGCTTCAATGAATGGAGAACATCATTGTAGTGCTCATGTCAGTACATACACATATTCCATAGTAATAATTTCATCTGCTAGTAGACGTCAACAACTGCATATATTGATTGTAATGACCATTCCCATCTTTTTGGTCTAGGACCCAATCTATCCATTTTGTAAGGACCTCCATATCTAGGAGGATAATTCTTTGCATGAAATCTTCTCCTCATCCCAAGTGAGTTCCTCCTTGATAGGTCCTTGCATAAGATAATGATATTGCATAACAAAGTCCTCCAATTCATGGTGCATGTGGGTATTTCCCATGTGGGCTTGCTCTTGGTAATATGAAGCTTCCCTTTGAATCTACTCTCTCTGACAAGGCATGGTGGTGAGAAAAGTAGGATTAGAGGATTGGGGTAGAGCCCGAAAAAAATAGCAACTTCTTAAGAGCAGGGGAGGATCCAAGTAATATAGGTATCAAGAAGAGAACCACTGCCAACATAGGATTTACTCTACAGGGAAAACAGAGATGGAATTATATTATAAAGGGTGGGGGGCAGAACTATCAATCTCCACACCCACCAAAGCACCAACATATACCAAAACAAAAGGTTTTCTAGGAGTCCTAGGTGAAAATAAAAGTTATACCATTAAGAAGTTGGGTGGGGAATTAAGGTTTAACAATACAAAGAAATATTGAGACCCACATCCATGAGAATAGGGATGCCACCAAGGAAAAAAAATATACCACCAAGTATGAATGGGAGAAAAAACCATTGGGGCACCCAAAGACACAGAACCGAACAAAGAAATAACAATATCTCGAACTCGTAGATGAAGACAACATTGACATCCATGGAAATTAATAAATATGACATTCTAAACATAATTCTAAGAGTCAAATGAAAATTAACAAAGCCCATATGTTGTTGTAGAGTGTGAAGGGAAACAACAGCCATAAGTTTATGGAATCCTAACTAGTAAGGAAAAATCACACTAAATATGACCCCTTTGCAGGTTTTCAAACTACGCCACCTCACTAAGACTGCGCCTCACTCTATCTTTACTTCCCACAATGCACTTTGCAGGTGACTCACCCCCAAAACAGTTGCGAGAAATGTTTTCATATTGATTTCCATGGGAGGGGACATATGTTGGAAATGTATTCACTACTAAGAGGTGGGGGGGGGTCAATCAATAGTGAAGGTGTTTATTTACTTTTAAATTCCTTTTCAATTAGTGCAACACAATATTCATTAGCTCATTAGTATATTAAATCATATATCGAACACATGAAAACCATAAGGAAACATGCATAGGAGAACACAATATTTTCTGGTGGACAACCCTTCTCCCCGCAAAAAACCACCCTTGCTGCTGTTGCACTACTCAAATAATTATATTAATTTCCAAGCAATTCAATTACATAGAATATATAAATGGCTACTATCAGAGAGAGCTATGATCCTCATCTATGACTCTACAATCACCCATATGATCAACAAGCCTTTCCCAAAACCCATTGGACTTATGAAGAAATTTGTTCTCTATATTGTCTTCACCAAAGCACCCACTCCACTCTTTTATATGACCCTCATTTCAAAATATTTTAGACTGGAGTCAATCTGAATTGCTCAACTAGAACAACACAACAACTTCTAGCAATATAGGCTCAATACAATATAACAAACTTACTGAAAACCAATATGCACAACTCACTCAATCTCTGCAACAATATAATCAACAATACATGCAACATACGTAAAAGATAATATGTTGAAAACGTGATAAGGAAGTATGAAGGAAATTATCTACAATCCTTCCTACTATTTTACCATACTACTGCATATGATCTTGGTTGAAACATAGATTTGCTTCCATCTTCTATTATTGTGATCTCCTGAAGATATTATGCATAAATCCCTACATAATTTGTGACTACCACTCTTCTCTGACTCACACTCACCAAGCTCACAAAACCATCACATTTTCTTCTCAAGTTAATCAACCAAATAGACTCATGATCTCCATATATTTGTAATCTTTTTGTAATGATTAAACCAATTAATTCCAATTTTGTAGTGGAGCTATGTTCATATGCTAGAAGTGATTTGGTTCATTTCTTCTTAACTTAGTCAAACCACTAACTTCATTTACTAATGAATATTCTCTTTTAACCATCATTTATAAGCATAATAACCTTTTTCTAACCTTTACATGATGAGTCCCAAACAAGACAAGCCAGAAAACCAAATAAACACCTGATGAGCGGAGGAATGTAGAGGAATTTCTTGAAAATCATTGGTTGCTCCTATAACACAAGCTCCATGTGACTAGAATGCCTCAGTCACTCCCATATGCCTACAAGCCAGTGACTAGAGCTTTTCAGCCACTCCCACAAGCTTGGCTCCATGCGATTGTGGCAGAGGAAGCTCAAAAACAACTTTCCTTTACTTAGATTTTGCAAAAATTTTATCCACTAGTTGATCATCATCAGTAAGTCATCAGGAACCCATTGTAGCCTCTGCATTACTCCAAAAATTCACTGTAACAACTCCATCATCATCACAAGTCAAACTAGGTTGACTTGAATGCCATCCATCAGTTTCTCCAACACTCAATTCATCAAATTTCACCATAGCTATGCCAACATTTGCAACCATCAATGATAGACCCTGCAACTAATCATACAAGCTGAAACCCATCCATACATACACCAAGTACAATAAACATGCTTGACAGTCTCCAATACTGTCAACTAGGTGTAGTAGCTCCACATCCTGCCAAGACATCCACACACAAGGCAACAACCTGCACTAACATATGCAACCATAAAACTAATGTATGCAACCAATGCACAATCCAAGTACCATCTCACTAGCATAAGCCCAGTACCTGTATCAATCAACCATGTAGCAACTCATCCATACACACACATACTAGAGATCAATCAACCAATGAACCATGTGCATAAACAATCACATACTACCAGGTTGACATCAATGCCAACCAACACCAATGCAACCTCCAACACCAATTCTACTAGGTTGACATCAATGCCAACCAAACAACTGATCCATAATGCCAACAATCTCCCCCTTTGGCATTGATGGCAACCCCAGCTAAACCAACCAACTAGCCTCTGAAAAACTCCTCATTCACTCCCCCTTTGACATCAATGGAAAAGGGTTGAGCTCATCTAAGTAAGTATAGTTGAAAGGACACTACTCCCCATGGACACTAGTTGTGTCTCAATAAGCAGCAACAACTATAACCATCAACATAGTGTGGACAACATCATACCATAGCCAACAAAAATACAAACATATCATATAAGTCAGCAAGGTTAAACCATAATGCATCAACATGACTCCTCATGGTAGCATGACATCAAACAATATCAGTAATGGCTCTTTCTCTCTCCTGAAGCAACAATAACAAACTCTCCATGAACACCACTCTCAACTATTAGCAACATCTACTAATCATCAACTTGAAACAACACTATACTTGTAGATGGAACTGTTAATAGAAAATTAGCATCAATGATCCATAAAGAGATCTACTAGAAGAACCATAAACATAGTAACAACAACTAAACTCCTCAATGGTGTCGACCAACAAGACATAGGTGATCGATCATCTAATAATGTGACCAATACATCTCATCATATGAGGCAAAAACCAAAAATAGTAGAATATCCATAGGCATGCATATGAAGCATAAAAACCATCAATATGAAAATAATCAATTGCATGCAACTCATATAAGACATATAAAATCAACGTTGTTCCCACAACTTCTAATAGCTCCTACAATAGCCAACATTATATAAATATATCATCATGAGAAATATAGCAACCTCCTCTAAACAATCCCATGGACCAAGATTCCATCAATAAACCACTAGAAAATGAAAGCACATGAGATGCTCCCCCTGCACATGTGTCATCTCTAAATAATCTCCTGTAACAAACAATTTCCAGTGCTACAAAATCATGCAACTTAATTCTCATTCAAACTTTCAATATGGAAGCACTTTTAATGATCCACATGTAATCATAATAAAACCATATGCTCACCCTAAGACCATGCAGGCCTCTGTTTTTAGTGGGAGTTCTTTGTTGCTCCTTTCTTCTCCAAATTTTGTGAGGTTGATTTTTGGCATGCATATTCTTTTTTGGATTCTTGATTGATTAGTTTTGCAAGACTTTATTCCTTTGATTTGGTTTCCTGAAACACATGGAAAGTTTTCAATCATTGGCCTTGTGTCCCACATTATCACAAAAATAACATCTAAGGTGCCCAAGAAATGTCAGAAAATGTTCAGATCTTTTGTTGACCTGATTTCTACTCCTTTCTCCATAGATCCTACAATCAACACTTTTATGACCAAAATCATGACATAAGAAACAATACCCTTAAAATGTTTTTTATACCTAAAAACTAATGGGACTAATCTTTAAGGATCCTCCCTCTTTGGATGATTATTTGTTGAAATGTGGCTGATTTTTTTTACAGCGAAAACACTTAACATTTCTCAAATATTTCTTTGGCACATTTTTGGGCTCTTAACTTGGCACTCAAATTTTCTAGCGGTTTCCTTCATTGCTTCTCAAACATTCTGCTTTGGGATCTTCAATTACTGCCTCTTTTTTTCTCTTAATGCTATTTTCTAATTCAGATTCAAGTTTCTCACAATGGTTGATTTGATTCTTGAGTTGGATACCAATGTCCTCTTCAATTTTCTTTACTTTATCCAACTAATTTTTCAAATCAAAACTTTCTTCTTTAAATGCATGCTCTCTCTTCAAGAATATGAAGACGTATCTTGAGATCTTTGTTCTCCATCTTAAGATCTTCAATCAACCTTGCTTGATCTTTGTTTTTGGTTTCAAGGGTCACTATTATTTTAATCACTTCACCTTCAGATTCCTGCAATGGAAATACTCCTATCTCACTTCTTGAGGAATCAAATTCAAAACTTTGATCATCAACTTCATTAATAACCCCAAAATCATCAACACTAGAATCACAAGGAAAATGTCCATGACTGAAAATACCATTGGCCATACCTTTTACCAGTAGAATAGGTTCTCTGGGTTTTGCAACATTCTTGGATTGTTTGCAACTCTTATTTTTCTGATTTTCCTTCTTCTTATTCTTCACCATAATCCCACGATCTTCTCTCAAGCGATAAAACTTCACCGAGAGAACCCCACTTTGATACCAACTGCTGGAAATGTATTCACTGCTGAGAGAGGGGGGGTGAATCAGTAGTGAAGGTGTTTATTTACTTTTAAAATCCTTTTCAAATACTGCAACACAATCCCCATTAACTCATTAGTATGTTAAATCATATATCAAAACACATGATAACAATAAGGAAACACGCAAAAGATAACACAATATTTTTGGGTGGTAAACTCTTCTCTGGGCAAAAAACCACCCTTGTTGTTACTACACTGATCAAATATTTTTATTAATCTTCAAGCGATTCAATTGCATAGAATATATAAATGGTTACTAATAGAGAGAACTATGACACTCATCTACGACTCTACAGACACCCATCTGATTAACAAGCCTCGCCCAACACCCATTGGACTTATGAAGGAATTTGTACTCTATATTGTCTTCACCAGAGAACCAACTCCACTCTTATATTTGACCCTCGTTTTACAATATTTCATACTAGAGTCAATCTAAATCGCTCAACTAGAACAACACAACAACGTCTTCTAGCAATATAGGCTCAATACAATATACAAAACTCACTGAAAACCAATATGCACACTTCATTCAATCTCTACAACAACCCAGTCAATAATACATGCAACATACATAAAAGATAATATGTTGAAAACATGATAAGGAAGTATGAAGGAAATTATTTACAATCCTTCCTACTATTTTACCATACTATTGCATATGATCTTGGTTGAAACGGATATTTTCCTTCTTCTATTACTGTGATCTACTAAACATATTATGCATAAATCCCTGAATAATTTGCAACCACCACTCTTCTCTGACTCACACTCACTAAGCTCACAAAACAATCACATGTTCTTCTCAAGTCAACCAACCAAATAGACTCATGATGTCCATCTATTTGTAATCTTTTTGTAATGATTAAAACAATTAATTCCAATTATGTAGTGGAGCTATGTGCATATGGTGGAAGTGGTTTGGTTCATTGCTTCTTGACTAAATCAAAACACTAACTTCATTTACTAATGAGTTTTCTCTTTTAACCATATTTTAGAAGCACAATAACCATTTTCTAACCTTTATATGATGAGTCCCAAACAACACAATCTTAAAACCAAATAAACACCTGATGAGTGCGAGGAATTAAGGGGAATTTTCATGAAAATCCTCAGTCGCTCCCACAACACAGTCTCAATGCGATTGGAACTCCTCAGTCACTCATATAGGCCTGCAAGCCAATTACTGGAGCTTTTCAGCCACTCCCACAAGTTTGGATCCATGGGCCTATGGCAGAGGAGGCTAAAAAAACACTTTCCTTTGCTTAGACTGTCCAAACTTGCTCCACTATTTGATCATCATTAGTAAGTCCTCAGGAATCCATTGTAGCCTCTGCAACACTCCAACAATACACTGTAACAACTCCATCATCATCACAAATCAAACTAGGTTGACTTGAATGCCATCCATCAATTGCTCCAACACTCAAACTGTCAAACTTCACCACAACTACTCCAAGATCTACAACCTTCAATGATAGACCCTACAACTGATTATAAAAGATGAAACCCATCCATACATACACCAAGTACCATAACCATGCTTGACAATCTCCAATATTGTTAATTAGGTGTAACGACTCCACATCTTGCGAAGGCATCCACACACAAGCCAGCAACCTACACTAACATTTGTAACCATCAAGCTAATCTCTGCAACCAATGCACAATCCAAGTACCATATCACTAGCATAAGCCTAATGCATGTATCAGATCATCCATACAGACATTACTAGAGATCAATCAACTAATGAACCATGTGCATAAATAATCACATACTACTAGGTTCACATCAATGCCAACCAACGCCAATGCAAACTCCAACACCAATTCTACTAGGTTCACATCAATTCCAACCAAACAAATGAGTCATAATGCCAACAACTTAATATCAACTTCTTTCACATAAGTCCCCAAATCGAACACTGCACAATTTGCAAGCCACCTTCGCTCGCTTGATAGCATACATGCCATACTATGTCAAACTTGATGATATGGTCATGTAGTACCTCCAATGCATTTAATAATCATCTGGGCATACTTCCATGCCCCTCAATCCATTGGTCGTGTGGGATAGTGTCAACCCGCGCCCCACCCCTATCCCTCCCTCTTCCCCTCTACCTCAATAGTCACCCCATTGGAAGTGAGTGAATCATTTATAAAAAAATGGAAATTATGGATTCTTATTTCAAGGAAAAACATGGAATATTAGCAAATGAGCAAAATTTATCCCCTAAAATTTTCCCTAATATAAAAAGGTATCTACTTTAAATAGGTTTTAGTTTATTCTTCCTATTATAGTTAATATGTAGTGGGGAGGGGATTAAACAGAAGGATTCTGAGAGGTATTTATTAATATTTCGTGAAATTATGAGTATTATTTTTCATCTATATTGATGCTTTAAAAGTAGAAAAAATTGAGGAATCAACTTGCAAGGTCATTTTCACTGATGGGTCCTAGTTTGGGAATTGAAGTTTAACACCTTCTAAGGGTGTTTTGAGGCATCATACAATACTTTTTAGTCTAAAAAATTTATTGCATTAGTGTCAAACTCCATGGCATTATTCTATACTTTAAAATAGCTCCAACAATGCGGGAAAGTACTCAATCAAATTTTGTATGTAAAAGTTATTGGAAGTTGATCTTTCGGTTTGACCACCATGGTTTGAGAGGATGCCATGTCAGCCCCTATTATTCATGAAAAATGGGATATCCTTGTGTGAATTATAGACGGATTATAAAGAATACTCGAAAGAATCAATGTTGTAGCTCTACTTAGGAGTTGGACTCAAACCTAACCCACATTTGGCTATCAGGCTATGTTATATACCAAGCTACTACAACCAATAGGGGTTCCATTTCTAGGCTATTATATCTTGTTACATAGTAGAGAAATGCATGAGGGAACGGGATTTAGAGAGCATAACATAGGGAGTTAGTGTTCTATAGCAACCTAATATGCCATATGTTTGAGGTAACTCCATGGAAAGTGTCCTCTATTTCGGAATATTGGATTATTTCCATACTAGAAAATAAGAGAAGAGTAGCCTCACCTTCTAGCTGGGTTTTCTCTTGTAAGGGCTTGTTAGAGAAAATATTTGTTTTTGTTGTCGATGATGTGTGATTGCAGTTTTTTTTCTATTTTCCACATCTACTCTATTTTAAGCATAAGTAGAAAACCAATAAGTAATATATATGGAATTTTTTGAAATTTAACCTTCATGGTATATATTTAAGTTTATTTTTGTTTGTTCTATTGTGACAATTTATCTAATGGAATATCCATGGAATTTTATGAATCACATAAATAAGATTGAAGTACAAATGTCAAAACTAAAGTATCATACAAATCTATGATGGATGATCAAAACACCTTGTCTTTCCTCACTTACTTTGTGAAAATATTTCATATATTTATGTTAGCTTCAACAAATTGATAATATTACGGTGCTTTCCAAACATAGATGTCAAGATGAAGTTATAGTTGCCAAGGTTCAAATACTATACACCTATATTGTGGTTGATAAAGTCACCTTGCCTTATCTTATCTTCCATCCCCACTATTGCTCCATCCACAATGAAGTTGATAACATACTCTACTACTCTCCTCTTGATTCTACTAAATGCACCACTAATTTCTTTGGAAACATGTAATGGTAGAATAAAGGGTCCATATTTGAATAAAAAGTTGTGGAAATATAGAGAAAACATTCTTCATAGTAATAAACATAGTACTTAATTCAACATTCCATGTATTACCAACAAATATCTAGTGAAGAGTATGGTCTTTGATTATATTGACAATTTGTCTCCATAAGTGAAATTTTATAGTAACTATAATGAATTTGTGGATGAACCATATGTAAATGTGTATACATTCATTTACCACAAACTTACCTCTTGAATGAGCTCTCAAATTTTCTAGCCAAAAAAACACATCCTCTTATACTATTTATAGAAAAACTTAAAAAGATCATCACAACATGGTATGGGTGGGATTTGAGTAATAATTAAACTCTTTATAAAAATATTAATTCTTTTAATTTTATAAGCTACAAAATTGTATATCCTCTAATCCTCGTTTATATTTGTAAGTATTACTAGAAAAACTATATTCTTAAGTATTAAATTTATTCACTCGCATTATTTCTTCTAATCAATTAAACTAATAAATATTATAATAAAAAAATTATAATTCCATGAAATATATCTATATAAACCTATCAACTCACGCTCCAAATTGAAACTTTAAGTGAAAAGGAACGAGCATTTGGTGGAGAGGTCATAACAAAATGTTACCGTATCGACGCAACCAGCAACTACAAGTTGACATTCTTTTCTTAGAATCGATATTCAGTGAAAGATGCCTTGTCCTTTGGAAAAGATGGGGTTATTAGAAAAAAATACCACTTAATATTTACTTTTGGTTAAAAAAAAAAAAAAATTAAACAAGAGTTACATAGTAGTTATTACCTCTCTTTATTTAAATTAAAATGAAAAACAATAAAAATATAAAGATTTAAAATTTTAAAATTTTAAAATGTTATAATTAAATTATTTTTAAATTGTAATTAAATGCATTATTTAATTTTGTAAATTAATATTATTTGTATTGCAACATAGAAATAATTATTAATAGTTTACATTTGGCTTTTTATAGTTTGTGGATATGGTCTTATGAAAACTTTATTATTAGACCTAGGTATAGAAATCTTATCATAAATTTCTATTATTACCTTGGTTTGCGAATATGAAATTTTTTATATTTATTCGTATTACAAACATCTTATTATTTTGAATATCATTCATTCATTAATAGTGTAAAATCTATCATATATGATTAAGTTCACACCAAAACCTAAATGATCTCTATCCCTTAAAAATATAATGTAAAAGTAAAAATATATCTCTCACATACCACTAATAAATCTTTTTAAATTACATATGTAATTTTAAATAATCATTCTAAATTATAAATGTAATTTTAAATAATATATTTTTTATTAGATTATATTAATAATTAAACATTTTTATAAATAAGAATATAAAATGATTAAACTCATTAGCAATAATTTTATCACCTTCACAAAACAAATTGTATCATAAATAACCATCTTACACCTTGATGTGATCTATGTACTTATGGTTAATTAATAGAGACAATAGAGACAATTGGCACATTAATAGAGGCAAAGGGAAATAACATGTTCAATTTGATAGCCAATCAAATTGAACATAAATAAATCAAATTATTTTTAAGAAATCATATATTCCAATGGGTAATGTTATACTATAGAATTATTTGCAAATATTTTTGGTCAAACTCAAACTAATATGGATTTGACCAAAAACCCATTGCAATATCAAGGGATAATAAGTAGAGTTTCAATCTAAAAATTCCTTATCCATACATAGGTATGGGTTACCAGAGTAACTGCGACATAACCAAGAATAAAAATTTTCATAAGGGGTAAAATGCGACATAACCAAAAGAATAAAAATTTCCTTAAGGGGTAAAATGTTTATAAAAATATAGAATATAGAGAGGTAACGTTTTGGTTTTTCTTTAAAGATTTTAACAAGAAACTTTATATTGGTTGGTTATTATATTTGTTTATAAGTAGGTTATATTGTAATAATTTTATAGTAAAAATAGTTTGACTTCCAATTTGAAAATTAAAGTTTATTAAAATTTTATAAATAATTAACTATTAAATTCAATATTTTGAATATTAAAAATAAATTTTGAAATTTGAATTTCTATTTCTATTTTTTTATTGTCTCATATAGATGAAATGAATAATTTTATGGAGTTATAAATAGAATTGTTAGAAATAAAATTTATTTAAAAAAAAAAAATCTATATGTGACCAAGTGTCATAATAGTACACATATCAAATCTTAATATTTATGAAAAACAATGCACACATCAAATCTTAATATTTATGAAAAAATACACACATCAAATCTCAATATCATTTCTAGGTAAATATGTCAAACTCAGGTTTGACTTTTAGTTAATGTATAACTTTTGAAAATAATTTACAAAATTTACTCGAGTTTTTGAAAAATTTTAACAATCACATTTTTATTTTATGATTTTTTTTTGTGGTTTAATATATATATATATATATATATATATATATATATATATATATGATATTTTAAATGTGAAATCACTTTATATATTCACCTTTATATATAATATTGACATATATAATCTACTTAATATAAGAAAGACATCTAAAATTATTATGTCACTAATTAAACAAAATATTCCTAAATTATGATGAGAAATATTTAGCAAAATATTTTTTAAGCCTTACTACTAGGACTCCAATACTATTACAACAACTACAAAAAAATCCAACAAACGCATTTATGATATTGTGTCACTTTATCAATATAGAGATATTTTTGAAAATACAATCTAACTTCTTCCACTTAACCCTTGCAACATTTGAGTCTCTTCCTACATTAATACAACTTCATTAGATCAAGATACATACCTATAAATCATCGGAATTTCTTTTTACCTTAGTAAATTGATTTCTAATTGGAACTGATCTTATAGTCTCAATTTTACATTTATTTCTTATCTAATTTATTAATAACTTAAAGTCTCCCAATACTTATAAATATTTTTCTATTGTTTTTTCCATAAAAATATAAAATACCTAAAACTTAACTATTCATTTCCTAACAACATATTTCAAAATAATATAATGTATTGATAAGAAAAAACAATGTCCCCTCCATTATAAATATTTAGAGCTCTTTGGTATGCTCATACGTCAACATGCCTTTTTATAATTAATTATGTATTCCTTTAATATTATATAATGTTTTTATTTCAAACATTTTTACCTACCTTTAATAGTTAGCTTGATTTTATGATATCAAATGTTTTTCTTTCAGACATTTTTACTTACCTTTAATAGCTCGGTTGATTTTATCGGCAACTTGTGTAGGAGTTATATAAGACCTTGAAATATCAAGTTGTCAAATAATTCAAGATAAAAACCTATAAGAATTTGTAGATGCATTAGTTATTAAAGAATATATAGAGCAAACAAAATCCAACTGATGTCATTTGTTGTGGAAATTTTTGTTATAAATGATTTTGATGCAAAATAGAAATTTCATTGTTTTAACTGAACACGTTTGAATCTTAGCATTGTGAATTCAAATATACAAATCTCTCTACTTAAAAACTTTAACAACTCTATTTGTTTTCATATTTTGAAAATTTGTTTTAATATTCTGAGGTAGAAACCTAAATTCAAAAGTTGAAGAAGATCTAAACTATTATAACATCTCATACAAAATGGAACCTTACAAATCAAAAGTTCTAATAATTAACAATAACTTTTGCAATCAATTACATTTTGCATAAGAGACAGGTACTAAGCCATAATGCTTCATATTACACTTGTTTTCAGCTTTTAATCATTTAAATTAAGTAATTTGAATTAGAAAATCTATTTTTAGTTCATAATTGCCTTGTTACATATTTATATTGATAGATAATCATGAAAATTGTTGCGAGTAAGTTTAAACATTAAAATTCTAAAATCATAATATAATTAACATTGAAAATAAATTAGTAGATGGAGGTTCCTTTCCCTTAGTTAGAAATCTTATACTTAAACAATTTCAAAAAGGTAAATAATTTTGTAAAATAATATTCACATTGTTGTCCTCGGGTAGGTTGCCCATAGCATAGAAGAAGGTGTTAGAACTTGTAAATGAATGCAGTTCAATATCAAAAATAAATCATAAATGGTTGAGAGTATGGAAGATCTAGTAACTATGTCTATGAAGGCTTTCAAGAGATATAAGTTGGAACATCGCAAAGAAGTCAAAATGGATATGCGTGGGCTTCATATAAATATATAATAAAGTGGGTTCAAAATGCTCAAAACTGGGAATGGAATGTTACATTTCTTGGATTACATTTCACATATGCTTAATGAAAGAAGGTTTTGGAAAATGGTGGAAAGTGTAGGGGTGATTATCCCTAATCTTGGAAGAAAAGTTAAAACAACTTATGCCTAGGGTTTAATGAATTCCACAACAATTGGGATGGGGATATGCCCTCTTTCATGGTTTTTCCATTTATATTGACTCCAAAATCAAATCTTTGATCATCATAGCACAATCAAGCGTAATCATCAAATTGGTTGCTTTGGAAACTATCCCAACTGGAAATAAATTACCATTTATTATTTCTCGTTCTCAAAAGGAGGTGTGTTTCTTTCAAAAGATTTCATTATATCATATATTTAGGGAGCATACATTTATAAGAATTTGTTTTTACTAATGAGGCTACATTTTTACAATGACTGTGCTAAGGATAAATGGAAGTTCAAGTTATAAAATCCTTCCTTAATCATATATTCATGCACTCAAAGGAACATACCACCACATTAAATCAACATATGGCATGCCTTCCTTATCCTTAATCCCGTAACAAGGTGATTCAATTTGATAAGACTAGCACGCCCCCTTCACATGCTTGAACTTATGGAAGAGAAAACTCTTGAACTGTTAGTTAGTAGTTATCTTTGCAAACATGAAATAATGGAACTTTGAAAAGGAATGTGGAACAAGGAAATTAGGAGACTGGTTCATCCATCCATTAGCCACCTGGTAATAGACAAAATCATCCTTTGCATGGTTTGTTGGAATTTTCATTTGGTGGGTTTAGTTCTTTTAATTCCCAGCGTGTGTTTCCATAACAACCCTATATCATGGATTTCATTTATGTACTATTGGCGTTTCTCATATTTATGTAATCTTAGGTAGCATCTTGTGCATATCGCCTTGGTTCTATGGGAATTATTTATAGTGAGCATCTATAATCATGTGATGTGGGTTCCTCCTCTCATAGATTGAATCTCCTAGCTCCATCATTTTTAGGCTCGTCAAATTTATTAACCCTTAGGAATCATGGATGTTGTGTATTCATATTGGTGTTTCTCATTTGGTGGCTTTGTGGCAAGTTTTCTTTGTTTAAAGTGTTCCTTAGGTGGAATCTAGATTTGGATTATCAACCTTACATGTGTGTTGCATTTATGGATTACAAGGAATTATAAGAAATTTGAATATTTCTTCAAAATCCTGAAGAATATATAAGTGAAATTGGATTCCCCTCTTCAGGGTTGTAATAACCCCTGGTTTATTTTCCATGTAAATAAAATAATACCAAGTTCATGGGATACATATTCCAAGCTTAATGTTAGGAAAAACATAGTCATGGGTATCACTCGTGATTAATTTATGGCTATGGAAATTGGAAAAGGCATTGGAAAAGACAAAGTGTCAATCATTGGAATTTAATTTATGAAATAAATAAAAATAGGAGAAAAGGAAGATGAAGAGTCACAAATTTGCATGAGAGGGAAATTGAAGGAAAAATGATGGAAAATGAAGAAAATAGAGGCCTCAATGATAAAAAGGCTTTTGAGGATCAGTTCACAACCTTTTGTCAGTTCAGTTTTGGAGCTCTCTTTTATTCTCTCATTCTCTCATACTCTTGCACACTTAGAGCATTCTTGGAGCATGCTTGTAGAAGTCTAGTTTCACTTGGATTTGGAGAAAGAGGGAAAAGGAAAGAACGAAGCACAAGGGAACAGGTGGATAAGAAGCTACATATAGATTGCTTTGCAAGTAATAGGTTGAATGTGTGATTTCCTTGATGATGTATGGATGCATGTTATATGTCTATTATTTTCTAGTTATGTGTTGTTCTTGGCATGGAGATTGCATCGATTGACAATAGTTTTAGCCTTTCCTTGTCATTTCTTAGATAGCCATGGTGTTGTGGGTTTTTATAATTGATTGTTTGCTGATTGGTGCTCATAAGTCCTTATGGTTGTGTGTTGGAACAAACACTATGGAAGCCCTGGAACAACTTGGGTTGAGTTACTAGTCCTAGAGCTAGGTTGAGACTCTGGAAGGTTGTGGGTTGAGTTACCAATTCCTCAAGCCCTAGAAAACTTGGGTAGAGACCGATTTGCTTTGTGTCAGTGATATCTGACCATGGAGGTGGAATCATTGTGGTTGAGGGATGAGGTGGTTTCGACTCTGGAAGCCCTGGTTTGGTTTTATCTTGGTTTATTCCATGAGATGTCACATTCATGCTTGGAATATGGGACGAGGATGATTGGCTAAAAGAGAGATTTGGTTCAGCCGAGTCTCCAGTCAAGTGGTATGTGGAAGTCCTTGGATTGGTTGGTATTTTTCTATGTTAATATGAGATATTTCCCTATTGTGATCTATGAGAATTTGTAGAGATTATGTTGGTGATATTATGGCTAAGTTGTTCTGGTTTCTTAGTGTTGGTTATTTCTAGTTATATGTTTATTATATGATGTGTACCATTTATGGCTCTTCTCATGAATCATTTAATTATTAATTGATTGATGAATGTATGGACTAATAGGTGTTGTTGCAACTATGTGGAGAGGGCATATGGCCTTTTTAGTGATTCTTAGATGAATCTCAGACTCTTATGGTCATATATGCATTTATGACCTATAGCTTCTATGTTTGCCATGTGTTTGGTGAAATTTCTAGTGTGTTATAGGCAGTCAAGGACAAGTTCTTGATTTGAGTTTGAATGTTTAGATTTGTTCTCATGTCTCAGAGAGTTTTGGGTAGTGGTCTGGAGGTTGGCCTAGAATTTTGGTTCAAATCTCGGAACCGCACCATCTGAACTGAAGATTTTAGGCTATAATCGCATGGAAGCAGAACAATGTAAACTTTGAAATGGGAACTGATACGATTACCCATTTATTTGAGGTAGCAAAAAAGTCAACCTATTTTGAAAAGTGGTGATGTAGAATACACATATTTCCTTTTTAGCATAGTTTTTGACACTTTTTTTTTTTTTATGTACATTAGTTTTTAGAATGTTAGTGATTTGCATGCTAATTTTAAAAAGTGTTGATTCTGCATCTGGCCCTTTTTTCAAAAGACCTATTTTTTTGCTTTAAATTTTCTAATGTATTAAATGTGAATAATTATTTTCTAAATTTAACAATTTTTGAAGTGTTCTTCTTCTTCATATTTTCTTGTTTTTCTTTTATTTTTATTTTTTTGTAGTGAGGTTTTTATTTTTTTGCATGGTTAAAGAAGAAGGTCGATATTTTAAAGTTTCAATATTCTTCATATTTATATATCGTTAATTAATTTTTCAATGCATATCAAATAATTGTCTCTAAAAAACAATAATTTTTAACAATTGACATAAAAATAACCATTTTGAACATAAATATAACTAAAAAATTGCACATTTTGATAATTGTTCGCTAGAAATAACATGTCAAAATCATAATTTTTATAGGAAAATTTTAACAAAAAATGGTTAAATAATAGTTTTTTTTATGAATTTCATGTCAAAAAATAATAATAAGCACAATTATTTTCAAAAAATAATGATTCACATAAAAATTAAAGCGAAAATCACATAATACAAATATTGAACACATAACAACATTAATTGAATGCTTATGACTGAGAGGGGGGTGAATGGTTATGAAAAAAAGCGGGAACAGAGCTCTGCAACTATCAATGGTAGCCCCTCTTTTCCATCTTGCAGGGACTGTCCCCCAGGCTTGCAACAACACGTTTGAAGGCGTTCGTCGGTCGGATGGCGTCCCCCCCTCATTCGGAGAAGGAATCATGTCTGAAAAGGGATACATTACAGTTTATATTTCTGCAAAAAGGAATTCTTTTGACTCAGCCTCACCTGCAATCTCCAGGACAGTTCAGCCGGGGCAAGATCCACCAATCATACTTTCTCGGGCGTGAACCACGGTCCCTCTTGCAGCAACAGGACAGAGTGGTGATGGCATGGGTTCCTAACTCGCTAAGCGACAATGCCGACGCATCACGGCCACCAGGACGGCCAGAGACATACTCTGGCAACAGATCCGCCGCCCACAAGAAGATCCGAGAGGGGATAAGGGACGAGGGTTCTGCTGCGTCCAAATTCACAGCTGGACAAGGGAGGTCCCGTGCAAATGGATGGGGGCCGACTACAGAGGACCCAAAAAATCTTGATGCAGAGACAGGTTTCTTAATAAATGACCCATACAAACCAAAACCGGAGGAACCATGGAGCAGAAAAAACACAAAAATCAGAGGTGCATTGGGGTTTACAGAGAAAACACCAAAACAATCGGATAGTGAAGCAAAACAGATCGCTTCAAACTGTATGGGTGAAGACCTGATACAAATATTCATCAAATTGATAGGGGGCAGACATCATTGCATGCAGCTCAGAAAAGGGCTGAATATTCAAGAGTTAAAGAAGGAAATCCAGATCCAGCTAGGAACCCCCACCAAATACCAAAACTTGATATACACAGGTCATAGTCTACAGGATCTCCATACACTTCAGGAATATGGTATCAGCAATGATTCAACCATCATTCTGAATCTGAGATTGCGTGGTGGATGCGATGGAGCTAGCTCAAAAAATACAGGCTCCTTTCGAGACGTAGTCAAGGGAAAAGAAAAAATGCAGCACAAATCAGCACCAACACCAGAGCTACCAGGTCCCTATATTGTGGAACAAAAACTGGAATCCCCAATGCTCCAAGTAACTCTGTCAGAGGTAACTGATCTACACACTGAACTATCCAAAAATGCTGTCATTTGTAGATTTAATGGGTTCTGGCCAAAATCCGATGCTCTGCATCAATGGATTTTCTCCACATGGTCACCTAACTGTGACATACATCTATGCTCAAAAGGTTTTTTCATAGTTAGTTTCAGCACAAAACAAGAATGAGACAGTATTATCAATCAGGGGCCTTGGTTTTGGGGCAACGCTAGCTTCTTCACCACCCCCTGGTTTCCTGATTTTGATGCAAATACTATGAAAATCTCAACAATGTCGGTTTGGGTGAGGCTACATAACCTCCCTCTACAGTTTTGGCATCACAAAGTCTTAGTAGCCATTGGGAATTCGTTTGGGAAATTCCTAAAAATAGATGAAGACAGAGTTAGTAGGGGGATTTTCACTTTTGCCAGAATATGCATAGAAGTGGACCTGAGTCAAGGGTTACCTGATCACATTACACTGAACTACAACAATACATTGAGGACTCAACCACTTGACTATGAGAACACAACATTCAGATGCCATAGCTACATGCAAACAAGGCACCTCCAATACACCTGTCCACTGGCTAGAAAGGACCCCAAAGGAAACAAGAAACAACAAAAAAAGCCCAAAGGGTGGCAGCATACTGACCTGATGGAAGAAGAGGACATGCAGACAGAACCTACAGGGAACCAAACAGCACCTTATATACAAATGGGACAGAAATATACTCAGGAGGAAAATTCCCCAGATCCTCATCTGAGACCAGACAATATGCAACATCAACAAGAACCTCAACTGGAAGTAAGTGGCATCAAAAGAACTCATGGTTCTAAAGGATCAGAATCTGACAAAGAACTTCCATTGAACACTCTGGAAAACCAGCTTGCCATTATTGCTCCCACTCCCAACTCTGAGGGTTGGCATAGGGTGGAGAAGAAGAAGGGCAGAAAAGCATAGACCTTCGGGTATTTTTTTTCTGTTATTTTGTATCTTTGTCCACTTCACATGGACAACCATCTACATATGATATAAGCATCTACAATATGTAATTTTTTTCATATAAATAAAATTACATCTTTTTCTCAGGAAAAAAAGAATGAATGCTTATTCTTCTCATCAAATATCAAAGTCAAAACATTACAAGTATAACTATCTTTGTCCACTTCACATGGACAGTCATCTCCATATGCTATAAGCATCTACAATATGTAATTTTTTCATATAAATAAAATTACATCTTTTTCTCGGGAAAAAAAATAAAAATGAATGCTTATTCTTCTCATAAAATGTCAAAGTCAAAACATTACAATTATAACTAATTAATAGTTACAAAAAATGAGCTTCATTTCCAAGCATAACTTAAATTTAATCAACAATCTCAGGTAATCCAAATTCTTCATCCTCTAGAGTTTCATCATTGTCTTCTTCCACAATATTTTCTGCTTCAGTTTGCTCATTTTCCTCTTCTAATGGATCTTTGGTGTCTGTGAATCTCCCAATGTATGCCTTTCCAATCATTCCATGTAATGGTGGTTTAAGTTTCTTTTCCTTTTTTTCCACACGTGATTCACTAAAATCCCCTTTCTTCAACCCAAATTCTTGCATTGCATCTGGAAGAAATTGAAAATCATTAATTCTTTGCTGAATAAATTTGCATTATACTTGATCTTTTTCAATGGAAATGCAATTTCTTCCTTTTTGTAGGCAACATGCTAGTGTTGTACCTAATTATCAAGCACAAAAGAAATAATGAAGTAAATTAGTATAATGACATATAAATTAAGAAAGAAGATATTGAAATTCAATTCTATATAATAAAACTTACCTGAGCCAGAAAATAAATCCAGAACCCAATATCCTTCATTTGAACATAAGTATATAAGATAGTTAATCAATGACTGTGGTTTTTGATAAATGTTAACTATCTCTCCTTTTGTTGAACTTTATCTTCATGTGTTAGTTTTTTCACAACAACATCATAAACCAGTACTTCGCTACTACTCTTTCCATCTACCCGATTAAAAAGCATAGACATATAGCTATCATCTTTTGTCCAAATATCAATATGGATGAACTCACAATAATTTATAATTGGTTGATCTTCGTGATTAAGAAGATTTGACTTTTTCCTGTAACATGAAATAGTAAAAGTTCAATTAACTTGTACATAAATAAATTTTTTAGCATTAATCAAACTTACATTTTCAACGTCTTACCATGTAAGATGCAACCTTGAGTTTGTTTTCCCCTTGAAGCTTGACAATAACATTGCCAATTGTGTGTCTGAATGAAATGTCACAAATCTCCATAATGGTGATGATGTGACTTCTAAAAATCCCGCAACCACTTTACTAAGAGCTTGATAAGTATAAGGCTCACTATCATAGTCAATATTTGGGATATTGAAACCATGGGAAATATCTGCAATAACTAGGGAATAATCCCTTTTAGGTATGAGTTTAGCAATGTCTTCACAGTCACCTTGTATTACCTGATATTGAATAGTTTCAAGCCCACTCCAAATGAAATGAGTAAGAATTGGATCAAGTTCAACATTCCTAAGACGTGTCTTTCTCAGTCTTTAGATCTTAATTTTTTCAATAAAGGTTCTAAAACTAATTGGTGCTCCATTTGCATCCTTCCTCATCTTTAATAAAATAAACAAATATAAGTATAAGTTATAAAATAAGAATAATATACAGATGAATAAAAATGAATTTATAAATCAACATACTTTTTTGAATTCAAGATAAAAATATTTTAGTGTTGATGTAGACCTTGAATCTGGATAGTTACGTACAACATCATCCGAACTATCTTCATTCAACAATTTAACCATGTGTGCTTGTATTTTCATGTAACCTTTGTGACTGAATAGATAAAGTAAAAAATATTAATATAATGATATGTATAACAAATACTACCAAGAACAATATGTTATATTTAAAAGAAAATTATAATCTAGAAATAAGTAAAAATAATTCAACAAACTTACTTTTGAAATTCCTCACATATTTCCTCCAATGACAACTTCCTTGACTTCACACGAGATAATATTTATTTGACAATTTTTTCATCCTTCACTCCTTGCAATGCTCTCCAAGGTGTGATAGTCATATCTTCTGGAGGCTGCTTCATTTCAGGACCTCATTTACTGTTGCTACATATCAATGGTTTAGACCTTTTGACCTTCTGGTTTTTAATGTCAATGTTCTCCCGCATGTTAAAAATCCCATTAATCAATTCTCATATATCTCCAGTTCTAAATTCCAACTGGAAAATGTTATTAATACTTCTGAATATATGAATATTTACTCTACCTCCTTTTTAACTGATTTTCTCCTCAATTTGATAGCCTATTTCCATACAACATTCATTTCATAATTCCATAGTAACATTTATCTTATCCCCACCATATTTTTCTTCAAATTCATTATGAATAAATCTAACCCTTTGGATGAAATTCATAAACATCCTATATTCGTTATCTAATTATGATCTCATGCCAATAACTTTGCTTTTCTATCTGGTAAACCAGCATAAATGATACATTTCATTGTTTCAAAACATGGGTTATTGGGATATTCCTCCGTGAATTTCCTTTGAGCTTGTACATAATGGTTCCCCCCAAGCACATAATAATTGTATTCAAAACATTTTGACTTATCAAATGCTTCTTTGTTGGGAACTTGAACTGGATAAAAAAGAACCACATAATTAACCACATGAGCATATGGATTGTACCTCATCAATGTCTTCAAATTGTGAACATGCAAGTGCTATGGCTTTCTGATTTGATATTTAAATTGTCCTTCACTTGGCTTATAGATTTGTCTCACATTAAGCTAAAATGTATGACCACCCTCAATTAAGTTTGTCTTTGCCAAGTTATGTCGAATGGCATTTTGTTTTTTTAATAAATCCATCCTCTAAATGAGCTCCTGGTATAATGATTTCCCTACTTTCTTTTGAATTTTCACTAAGATCTTCACTGTTGGTAATGACTACTTGAGAATGTTCAACTTTCATTCTCTTCCTCCTAACATTCTCATCATTAACTAGAATAGAGACATTCTTGGGCATTGTTACTTTTTGTCTTTTATGGCTCTTCTCCTTTCTAACATCATTTTTAATGCCATCCTCAGTAACGGAAACATATTTTTCAGCATCAGTTTCAACATCCTCATCTTCAAAAGTAACATGTCTACCTTTGCTAGATTTATCCACTAAAGACATTTTTTTTAATCCCTTGGATGTAGTTTTGTAGCATCATGAATTACTACTTTTTTCTTCTGACCCTGAGTAGAAACTACTGACAACATTCATAATATATTTCTCTTTGAAATGAATACATCCCAACATAATTGAAAGCTTTTCAATAAAAATATGTTAAACAAAATATCATGTCAATAAAAACTAAGTTATAAAAATATAATGAGACAGTTACAATAACGCAAAACACAAATATAAATAACAATACTTACCATATCTTGTGCAATGTCACTTATAATTTGTTTACACAACTTTGTAGATTCCTCTGTCGTGTCATACAATGACAATGATAACCGATATTTAATCTTGTCATGTGACTTGGGTGGTTTTGTAAGTAGGGATATCAACATATAGATATATCTGCATCTGTTTTCCTTCTGTGTCTTTCACATACCATATATTTTATGTAAGCTTCACTTCTTTTGATTTCTTCGAGTATGAAATCATCTTCTTATCGTTTGAGGCGCTTGATAAATTTGTATTTATTAGTGTAGGCTTGGTTCGTTCAACAATGTTTTTTGAGGATCCACCTTTAATTTTAGCAATCTTTGGTCTAGAAAGATTCACAGAAATCGTCTTCGATGCCATTTTCCTGCAAAAAAATACACATATACATAAATCAGTAAATTACAAAAAAAAAAAGATTAAATAAACAAACAAACCGATAAACGATAAATAATTTTGTAAAACACAACCTTTAAATAAAAAAAATTAAAAATTAAAAAAATGGAGCTCCCTCCCGCCCCACCACCGCGGCCCAACGGGCCGGCGGGGGTAGAGGCCCAATTTTAAGAACCGGGCCTCGACCTCTGGCGGCCCATTGGGTCGCGGGGGTGGGGTGGAGGGGCTAGGCACCAAAATCCGGCCTCCATCCCCGACGACCTGTAGGGTCGTGGGGGTGGGGCAGATGGGTTGGGCACCATCCCCTCCACCCCACCCCCGCGGCCCAACAGGTTGCCGAGGGTGGAGGCCTATTGGGCTGCGGGGGTGGGGCGTAGGGGATCGCGCCTAGCCTGTCCGCCCCACCTTGACGGCCCAAGGGGCCTGTGTGGCCGTTGGGGTGGGGCGGGAGGGGGTTCCATGCAGCACCCTCCCACCCCACCCCCGCGGCCGCACCGACATGCAGGCCTCTTCCGCTCCACCCCAATTTCCCAACGGGCCCATGGGGATGGAGGCCCGATTTTGAGAATGGAGCCTCGACCCCCATGGGCCCATTGGGCCACGGGGGTGGAGGCCCGATTCTTAGAATCGGCCTTCACCGTTGGTGGGCTGGGCCGCGAGGGTGGGTGCCACCGGCGAGCACGATTGGACCCACCACGCCCATTGGAGACGTAATGGCCTTCTTCTTGCCATGAGGTTGTTGGGTAAACCTGACTCATCTAAATTTTTAATTTCTAAAAAAAATCTAAATTTCATTAAACCTATTGAATTTTAAAACTTGCACACAGCAAAAGGGAAACTAACCTTTCAAATGTGATAATCTTCCGTTGAATATGTTGTCGATAACAATGTATCTGCTCCACAAATTCGCTCCAAGTCTTTTAACAAACCTCGAAAATCCTTGATGTGATGTGAGGAATAGTGATAATAAAATTTATGATATAATGGAAATTACGGAATTGTTTTTACTGCACGGTTAATGTGGGATTTATTTGTTTTAATAAAATCTTTAACATATAAATCTTGTTATGGCGATATAGTAAATTTTGATATAGCGAACATTATGGAATTATTTTATCGCACAGTGAATGTGGTATTAGTTTGTTTTTATAAATACTTTAACATATAAATTTTGTTATGGCGATATAGTAAATTATGATAAAGCGAACATTGCAGAATTGTTTTACCACATGGTGAATGTGGTATTTTTTTTTAATTATAAAAACTTAACATATAAATCGTGTTATGGCGATATAGCAATTTATTTTTAATGTGTGATAGAAGATATAATAAAAATTAAAAGAAACATTCAATTGTCTAGTAAATGCTATATAATTTAAGTAAAAAAATCATTTAGGTAAAAGATTTTGTTTACAATTTTAATTTAAAGATTTAGTTTAAAAGATTAATTTCATAATAAAACTTTAGTTAAAAATTTTCAATAAATTGTAGAAGAAAATTATGGAGGAAAATATATGAAACAAAATTTTTGGAGGGAAAATTTTCAGTGAAAGTTTTTAGAGGGAAACTTTGGAGGGAAATTTTCATTCTTTAAGCTATATATTATCACTAGGAGAGAGTGAATTTGTATCGTTCAACCTCTTTTGTTTGAAAGGCATGGATTCTTTTGATAGTGAACTTTCGCTTTGTGAAGCATCAACATCTTCGTCACGTAACAACTCTATTCATATTGATGAATATAACAGAAATTCTTCCACTATGAATAGAGAGTCAAATCTTCCACTTAGTCCTAATCCTAAGGACTATGAGAGAAACACTGATGAAAGATAGGATGAAGAATTTCAAATAAATAAAGAGTCACAGTTTCCACTTAGTCCTAATCCTATGGACTATGAGAGCAGCAGTGATGAAGAGCATGATGAAGATTTTCAAATAAATAAAGAGTCACGGTTTCCACTTAGTCCTAATCCTATGGACTATGAGAGTAGCAGTGATGAAGAATTTTAAATGAATAGAGTGTCACGGTGTCCACTTAGTCCTAATCCTATGGACTATGAGAGCAGTAGTGATGAAGAGCATGATGAAGAATTTCAAATGAATAGAGTGTCACGGTGTCCACTTAGTCCTAATCCTATGGACTATGAGAGCAGCAGTGATGAAGAGCATGATGAAGAATTTCAAATGAATAGAGTGTCACGGTGTCCACTTAGTCCTAATCCTATGGACTATGAGAGCAGCAGTGATGAAGGCTAGGATGAAGAATTTCCAATAAATCAAGATTCACATTTTCCACCTAGTCCTAATCCTAAGGACTATGAGAGTAGTAGTGACGAAGGACAGGATGAATCACTTAGTCCTAATCGAAGGACTATGAGAGTAGTAGTGACAAAGGGTAGGATGAGGAATTTTCAGTAAGTAAACAGTCACATTTTCGATGTAGTCCTAATCCTATGGAATATGAGATCAGCATTGACACTAACAATGTACACTTTGAAACGGGAACTATAAACTCAAAATGGGAACTCTGGCAAAAAAAAACCCGAAAAAAAATGAAAAACAGTGCTAAAAAGGAAAAGTGTGTATACTGGAATGATGGTTTTTTTTTAAGGCCAATTTTGAACATGTTTTAAAAATGGCAATGAAAATGAAATTTTTGTGCAAAAATTGTGCAAAAAGCACCCTGAAAATGAAAAGTGTAGATATTGGAACAATGGATTTTTTTTTTAGGGTCAATTTTCAACATTTTTAAAAAATACCAGTAAAACTAAATTTTTATATGCAAAAATTGTGCAAAAAACACCCTCAAAACAAAAAGTGTTGATGCTGGAATAACATTTTTGTTTTCTAGGGTAAATTTACAACATTTTGAAATAATGGTGTAAAAGATTTTATGATGACTCCGAAAAACATTAAATTTCAAAAGAATAATGAAAACATAAAATAAAAAAAAAATAAAAAAAATCAAATATACAAAAAAGACAAAAAAAAAGAAGCAAACATAAAAAAAATTAAGAAAAAAATCAATGATAAAAATGGAAAAAATAAAAAACAAATTAACCTATAAAAGATAAGCATATGCTCATATTATTTAAAAATTAAGTAAATCAATAGCAAAAGTTCCACAAAACACACATTTTAGAACTTAGTTTTTCTTCAAAAAGATTGTCCACTTCATAAAACAGTTTAAAAGATACAAAAGAAAAAATCCCTTTATAGTTAAAATTCCTTGCCATTATAGAAAAATGAAGGAGAATTAATTGTTTTATCACATGTAATTGATTTTTTGTTTCCCCTTCCCATCTATGGCATTCCTTTAGTTATTGATCACTTCCTATAACTTGGGGATTCAATTCTCTTTGACTGTTTGAATCCTTTCTTCTAGAAGATTGCTTGATATGGCTTGAGGAAGCCCCACCTTTATGTTTCAATACATGTGTATGTGTATTACATGTCTCAAAAGTTTGATTTAGTGCATCTCCTTGAGGAAAATGATTTTTAATGAAAGGAGCTTTGTAGTAGGCTATTTTATCTCTCTTTCCATTTTCAAGCTTTGAGATTTTGGGAAACAAAGATATAATCAATGTTATTTTCTTAGTAGGGGATTCTACAAGAATTTGAATGGTTGCTTCATCAATTTTAGATAGGGAATTGATATATTTTCTACTCGAATTTAAGTAGTTTTTAAAGTCATTTTTTACTTGTTTATGTGGGAAGAAATTAATCTTTGGAGAAATATATCGCCTTAGTAGAAATCCTCGCTAAGTAACCTACATAAAGTGAAATAATGCGAGCGTAACCATTGTCACCTTAGCAATAACTCCCCTTGTTTTAGTGATGGATATAATCCTGCACAAGGGAGGCTTCCTTATTAGATTTTAAGGATCAAATAACCCAGTTACTATAAGCTAAATCTCCCCTAATGGTTCTACAATGATTTTCATCCAGGGATAAAATATCAACTTTGAGTTTAAAGGTTCCTATGACTAAATCTAAAATCTTAGGGAAACCAATGGAGGCTTAAAAAGATTCCCAAACATATAATATACAAATTACACTTGACTATCAAAAAATAACCTTTTAAATTAGAATTTGTAGGTATACAATAGTTTATGACAACAACAAAATTAGCACTAGAATCCATGATAAAAAGTGTAGATCAAGGTTATATAGTGAATAAATTAGAGAATAAATTACAAGTATTCTATGGTTAAAAGACATATAACAACACTAAAAATGCTATATGTTAGCCTTAAACTACATATGGAAAATGCATGTAAAATGACACTTTTTCTTGTTGTTGGCCTACCAATAGCTACCCTACATTTTTGGCCAAATTGAAGGGGCCCATTACAAATTTTTAATATTTTCCTCTTTATTACACTTTATATGATCGACATATTCGCTTATATTCGTTGACTGGATTTTGTGCTCTTCCTCCTTAGAGTTTGATCATCTCTTGTTGCATCTCTTGTCCTGACCCTTGGGGTTACCACTTGGGTTGCTCGATATCTAGTAATTTCACATATTGATTTCAAAGTGCCTCATTTCCTTCACATTTCGGCCACATGAAAGTTGTTTTTGATATCTAAATTGTAAAAGATCTTGACCATTTGATCTCCCTCCTTCTATTTTATTTTTGACAACTTTCTAGTTTAACTATTATGAAAGGATAATATCATTAGTTTCACTTAGTTCCCACTTAAAAAAAATTTAACCTCTATCCCTTCACCATCCGTTTACAGATATGAAAAATACACAATTTATGTAAAAATTGTAAAATATATTATATTTGTATATTTTAATTGTACATACATTATATATAGATATATTAAATTATATATAAAATTAAAACCATATCATTATATATATATGTCTGTTATACATACAACACATGTATAATATTTATCATTGTTTTTAAATATATTACAAAATCTTAAAGTTAACAAAAATGAAATATAAACAAACTCATTTAATATATTATATATATAATGTATTTATCATAAAAAGGCACATTTATTATATTATATATGTGGTAGGCTATGTAGATAAAGGATTTCGAAATTAAAACAAAAAGTGTGTTATATATAAATAAAGGGTTTAAGTCAAATAAAGAAAAGGGGGATGATTATGAAGTGGCAAACAAAATAAAGGAATTTAATGAAAGCATGGGGTGACCCACAATGTCAATTTATGTTGAAAAAGGTATGTCGAAACTTCAAAAATATATTGGGGAATAAAAAATTTCAACATAAATAAAAATGATTCAATCCATATTAAAATGAAATCCACAAACAAGTGACCTACCATGGCATATTATAGGTGCAGGCTTGTTATTTGTAAACATTTTTATTACACGTATCATGGCATGTATAATTTAAAAGTAATCGTGCAACTTTGAAATTATCGAGCTATGGTATTTTGGCTGGGTAATTTTCTTTATAAAATACACATTTTCGCATTGGCGTTACTTCAACACTGTCAGCTACCGTGATTTTTACACTGCACCAACTTATTTGAAGCTAAACTGGCCATGATATTAACCTTTCTCAGATCAACAACACATTCCAGTTTTCATGAATCGCCCAGGGCCGGGCGGCGGCTGGGCGATTCCCGGAATTGCCCAGCCACCCGTGGGGCTGCAGGCCTGGGCAGTGCAGCGTGTTTTTGTCCTGCTGCCCCTGAAGACCAAAATGGGAGCCACAATGTTATTAGTATTGATGATCATCAACAACTGCAGTGTTGTAAGCAGCCGCCCCCCATGGGCAGTCAGGGGGCGGCTGGGCAGTCAGGGGGCGGCTAGGCGATTCCCAGAATCACCCAGCCGCCGCCCGTGGGGCTGCGGCCCTGGGCGGCGCAGCTTGCTTTTGTCCTACTGCCCCTGAAGACCAAAATGGGAGCCACAACGTTATTAGTATTGATGATCATCAACAACAACTGCAGTGTTGTTGTGTTGATCATGAGACTCCCAAGTCCCCATGGATGATCTCTTCTCTCCTCAAGTCGATAGACAATCAGAAGAGTTCATTACAACATTTTACAGGCAGATGCGGATACAACGCCAAGATTCTTATCTGCAATATCAGGAAATGTTAGCAAGAGCCACCTAGCTCACTTTTTTTTAGCACGTTATTGATGTAAGGCCAAATAAAACCCTAAATTTTTGTGATTGATTTTTGTTTTCAAATGGAGAAATCGTTCCTAGATCTCAGAGATACATAATCCTGCGAGAAGCCCTTATTAATTAAAGGTTACCTCTAGTTTTCTTCATAATAATCTCCTTGAGAATTTTATCATCCAATTTCATTGTAATTTCAGTTTTGTCGATTCGGCTTTATGTAATTGGTAAATTATTAAAAATTTTCTCTATAAACGAGAATGGAAATTAGGTGTAAATGATCTGGTTTGTATGTAAAGTTTAATCTTATTAGATTTTTAGTTTAAATTAATTTTATGAAAGAGATTAGAAATGGACACCAATAATATAATTACAAAAATTCTGGAGACTATCCAGAATCTTATTGTTTGACAATTATTTTTTAACAATAATTCTTCCATCTAATATTAATCCTAATTCAAACCTAAACACAATCTAATAAAAGGGAAAAAAAAAAACCATAAAATTAACCATTAGGTTAATTAGCTTAGAATGGAATCAGGTTGAATTGAAAATTGTTGAGATGGTATGTAATCATGTATTTGTATCATATAAACTTTGACCTTGTACTATTAACCTAATTTAAATTCGCAATTTCTAACACCTTACTGCATTTTAGTGAATTTCATGGTCAAATATTAAGTAAATTTTATGGTAAAGTATTAGTGTAGTTTAATTTTTTATATATATGTTTTGTGTTTTTTTAATTGGAATTAGTGAATTTTATGGCTAAATATTGGATGTAGTTTAACTCTTTTTTTCTTGATATTTTACATTTTTAGTTTCTTTTTTTTTCCTTCATATTATACATTTTTAATTGAAATTTGATATAAATAAATTTAATTTTCTAAAATTTCTAAAACACGGACTAATTTAAAAAATAAAAAAAAAGAAATAAAAGAAGAGAAATAACTAAAAAAAATCTTTAAAAATAAAAACATGTAAATATCATTCAATAATGACCATTGACTGTGGACATTATTAATTTTACAACTGATTTACAGTACATTCGTAAATTTGTACTCTTTAAAAGATTGAAATGAGATACAATTTCATGGGAAAAATTGCACGGTCTCCTTTAAAAAATTACGCGCCGAGCAGACTGGAAAACTAAATATCCCCATTTTTCGTAATCGAAATGACTTCATATTTCTTTTTAATTCGGCGTACGCTGTGGAAGCGTGTAACTTTTTAACTTTTTTCGATTATATTTGAATTAAAAGTTTCTCATTACCAGTTATTATTTTTGTGACTAAAAAAGTAAGGTGGAGGTAAAATTTAATTAATAGAGAAATTAGTTTTTCATTTGAAATTTGATGGTACAATTTTGCCTAATTATATTATTTTATTTAATTATTAAATTATAATTTTATTATAATTTATTAAATTATAATTTAAAATGTATAGGTAGATTCAACTTATAAAAATGGTAAGGGAAAAAGATGATTTTGTAAAATAAAAATATATATATTTTATGGAAATATAGAATTTTTAATGTAATTTAAAATTTATAGTTATTAACATGTTATAATTTTGTTTAGAAAATAATAGAAATTTAGGCATGATTTTAAGAAAAGTTAGCTGAATTTTTTTAAAATATTGTTAAGTTTCAATATTTTGGATTTCCTAAAAGATTTTGATAATGTTGAATAAGTTTCCACCATCAAAAATATGATTTAAACACTCCCATAGTTGAATTTCTTGAAAATAAAATCATCAAATTTAAGTGAGTTTGTTTTCAACTAAAATTTGATTATTATAAAAAATAATTAATATTGCCAACCATTTTTAAATATTGCAACGAATGAAGATCTGGAGGAGGTGCACGCGATTGACGATGTCGGAGGGTGACTCGAAAACAACCCTAGCTTATAGAGAAGGAAGGCATCAAATCCCCTCACCCTCAGATCAACCACTGCTGGAGAAAGGTAAGAAAGGCAGGAAAACACCGAAAGAAGCATTGAAAAATATGTCTTTTAAAAAAAGGGCATGATGTGGAATCGCCACTTTTTTAAATCAGCATGCAAAACACTAACATTCTAAAATGTAATGTACAAAAAGAAAATTAAAGTGCCAAAAACTATGCTCTAAAAAAATATGTGTGTTCTGCATCGCCCCTTTTCAAAATCGGGTAACTTTTTTGCTATCTCTACAAAACGGGTAACAATATCAGTTCCTATTTCAAAGTTTACATTGTTCAATGCACATGATGAATAATATCCAATAAACATCGAGTAAAATTTTCCATTTAGTCCTAATTCTAAGGACTATGAGGGTAGCACTGAAGAAGGGCAAGATGAAGAATATCCTCCAAGCCAGTATTTCAAAATCATAGATGATCATTATGAAAATGTTTATACAAATGATGATCCAATGATGGAGATGTTTCCAAGAAATATTGTATCGAGGAGTAGGATCATACATTTTCGTATCAATCTAACATGTTCTAGTTATACAAGGGGTAGAGGAGAATATCTGACAAGAAGAAGTTCTATCACTGCTCTCATTTCAAGTGAATGTTGCCAAAAATATTTCTTGAAACATATGGATTTTAAGTTTGCATTAGAGAAAAGGAAGATATTTGTCAATGAATAAAAGCATACAAAATTCATATTTAGTGGGGTCCATGCAATCTACATTGTCAGGTTATGATTATCATATTGGGTCTTTATTTATCTATAGAAAGGATTTCAAAATGTTTCATTCAATGGGTAATTTTCGTCTGTCAAGAATCCAAGAAAATTTGGAAAATGATCCCACATTTTATTCAGAAGTATGTCATAAACGACAGTTTGGGCCATTATCAAATATTGCAATGTCATGGATGAAATATTTATTTTCAAAGCATGGAGAGTGTATGTCAAATAGAGAGACAATACATATTCTAGATAATTTCTCAAGACGAGAAATCTACAACTTATACAAATAATATGCAGAAGGTGTTGAAGAACATGGTCGATTTATTACATATCAATATTGTGTGAAGATATGGAAGAAAGAATTCAACAATGTCTATATTCCTAAGAAGACAGAGATGGGGATTTGCAGTGCATGTGCTTCTCTTAAATAAAAAAGGGATAAATGTGAAGGGTCAGAAAGAGGTAAGAATTCATAACTTTAACTTTTAAAATTGTATAGTCATCAACTATGAAAACGTATTTCTTAGTGACTTTCTTTTATGTTGGGTAGATTCCATTGTGAAAGAACTTCAAGAACATCGCGAACAAAAACAAGTGAAAGGAAAAAGTTGTACAAGCATCGAAAGAAGTGTTATGATAATCAAATAAATATTTGGGTTTGATCACTGATGGTATAGACCAAAAGAAAACACTTCTACCACATTTTGTCCACACACCCAAAAATTTACAGGAGGAAAATTTTATTCAGTATCACTTGGTCGGTTGTATGGCCTTCAATGGGAAAATGTTGCCAAGGGTATACTTCATAGCTCCAAATATTCATAATGGTGCAAATTTAACAATAACCATAATTCATGATGTTCTTTCTCATTGGTCTGGTAATATTCCTGAATTTTTTTATCTACAATTGGACAACACTTGCCGTGAAAACAAAAACTAGATTGCTTTTGGATATCTAAACATGCTTGTTGAATTGAGAATTTTTTAGAAGGTAAACGTTGGTTTCCTTGTTGTTGGACACACTAACGACAATATTGATTAGATGTTCAGTTGTTTTTTAGTCACATTGTGGAGGAAGGAAGTTGGGAGCTTTCCATCATTAATTGAATGTATTAAGAAAACATACGTGCCAGAGTGTATTTTTGATGTATTGGAAGAAATTGTTGGCATGCGAAGGTTTATTCTGGGACTGCATGGCAAGGAGAAATGCATTGAACAACTTAATGACATTAGCTTCCAACATCAATTTCATATCAAAACAATTGATGGGAAAATACTAATATGGGGCAAGAAGTATTCAACTACTGCAAAATGGGCGTCGTCATCAGGTTTGGCATTTTTTAACTTCATTCCATATCATCCAATATTTTTGTCAAATATGTTGTTATTACAATCAATTGTTGAAGTTCATAATGCACGCAGGAAGAATAGAGATATAAATTATTCTGATTTCCTGGAAGAAATTAAAAAATGTATTAGATATACATATGAGTACTTTTCTATTGGTGATTCAGTTTGGTGGGAGTCTTTTTTCAATAATCAAAGTGATATCATTTCAAGAACAACAAATGAAGATATACCTTTTGAAAATCCATTTATTTGGCCACAAAATATGTCAAATGAACATGAGGAAAGAAACATTGTTGAACGACAACAATCTCAAGGTATTATTAATTCTTCACAGGTAGAGGAAAGAGAAATGTATATTGGTTCAAGAAGATCTCATGCACAACATGAAGCCATGGAAGACCTTTACAGGGGTTTAGTACATGATATTAAGGAGGGTTGCATGATCATAGTGCTAACAGATGGAGATCCCAATGGCTATCCATTCTGGGTTGCTAAGGTTATAATGGTCATTATAGAAAATTAAGATGTTGTAGGTGTTGAAGTACATTGGATGCCACAAATACACACCCATTCAATGGTGTGTATAAGCCAAAGATGGTAGTTGATAAAAAAATTGGCGGAAAGAGAAAAGGAAAGGGTACAAATATAAATCGTCGTCACAAAAACCTCTTAAAATCGGAGGATGTTGACATACTTGTTTATGACTTCAATTTAACAAAGAGAGGAACTATTTTCTTCAAGACGATAGAGATTCTAGAGGCTGTTACCAGAAGGAATAGTGTTGAGATGGGACTCTGCTGAATCTAGTCGTAGATCCAGAAGAATTTTGAAACCTGAAATTGTGGGCATGCATGTGGACTCAGGTGGGGCACTAGTTGATGAAAGAGAAGAATATGGAACATCTTCATCTGCATCGAGTCATTCATCTGAAGATGTGAATTCTAATGGTGTGCAAGAAAATATGAGTGATTTTGAATAATTGTCTAAGACAATTTGTATAACTGATGCTTGCATCGTATCTTGAAATACAAATTTTGATTTCCATATGGCGTTAAATGAAGTTATGAGTCATTTTTATGTTTTTTGGATTATATGTTTTAATTATGATGATTTTTATTATTTAGAATATCTTCAATGCAACAATAACTTAGAGATATAATTTATGTTTCATTCACTCTACAAGTAGTGACATTTTGATTAATTTAGTCATGTAATTTGTTCATAATGTCATGGTTTTTAAATTTAATGGTTGAAAATTTTCCAATTTTTTTTGTATCTTTAATGTTATGGTTGAAAACGATTAGAATTTTAGCAATCTTTAGTGTCATGTTATTATATGTTTAACAACATGGTTTAAAACTGATACAATTTTAATGTGTTTTAGATCCCATTATTTTATCTTTATTGTCATTACTAAAAAATGTTGAAATTATACCTAAGAAAGAAAAATGTTATTCTACCAAAAACATTAGGGTGCTTTTTTCCTCAAAAACAATTGTTTTTTGCACAAAAGAAATCGGTTTTATTTCTATATTTTAAATATGTTGAAAATTAACCCTAAAAAAAAGCATCATTCAAGTGTACACACTTTTTGTTTTTAGCACTATTTTTCAACTTTTTTGGCTAGAGTTTCCATATTGAGTTTATAGTTCCCATTTCAAAGTTTACATTGTTGTAGTGTCATGAGTGTGATTAGAGCCCTATAACCACACCCTTTCCTTATTGTGCATGTTGTTAGGGCATGATATGTGAGAAAAGCAACCGCAGCTCAGGTTCTAGTCACTTGGGGTGGTCTTTTGGTCCTTGAGTATCCCATAGCCCTAGGTGATGTTTGTGAGAAGTCAGTTGTTGACACCACTTTCATAACTGAAGCTTGGAGGCAGAATCATGTCATAGTGACTCTCTGTATCATATTTACCCTAGCACGATAATGAAATTGTGTAAATGTACGAGGGGGTGGTTACAAGGTGGTATCAGAGTGGGTTTTCATTATCTTTGGGTTATATTTGATACAACAAGGTGGTATTAGAGCTTTCAGGTTCAAACACTTGGATTGGATGAGCGGAATGTGTTTTTCATGAATGCATGTTAGTTGTCTATGTGCTTTCTATGCATGCATTGTGATGGTCATTGTTGTGGTTTTTTGTCATCGTGATGTTGATGTTGGGATGATTGATATGTTGATTTCATTATATATATGTTGTGCTAATCCAAATTGACTATGTAGATGGGATAACATCCCTTGAAATTCACAGAGGTATGTTTGATTATGTTTATATTTGGTTAGATGAAATATTATGTTTATGGGAAGTAGAAGATTAGAGATGCCTAGCAGAATGGTAGATTACAGTTCATGTGACTCTCCTTATAAATCATATGAGCAACAAAGATATGAGTACTCTCATACATAACAGATACCTTGAGAAGTCTGAAGGTAAAGTATCATTCAGTCATAGGAAAGACTTGCTAGGGCACATGAAAAGAAAGAAGATGTCAATGTAGTGATACTTTAGAGTTTATCAAATTTTGAGAGATAGGGACAATGTCATGGATCAATTACAGACAGGAGGAAACAACAAATGGGGCATATGGTAGTAGGTCTCATGGAGGACACATATTAAACATGGATAACAAAGTTAGAAGTGGTAGATGGATGGATACACCTGATAGGAGAGGTACTAGTTATGGATTCTATTCTGGTTCTGGATTAGAGAGACATCATGGTCATCACCATTATCATCCTTACAGGAGGAGCGAGAAGTAGTACTTGTCGTATGAGTTCAAGAAATCCAAGACTCCTACCTTTGATGGAGAACCAAAGAAACCAAAAGATGTAGAAGCATGCTTGCTTGGGATGAAGAAGTTATTCAAGCTACATGATTATAAAAAGAATATGAAAGCCAAGATAGCCATTTTCAGTCTCAAAAGGAAAGAAAACATCTAGTGGGAAGATGTGAAGCATGTTAGAGGCACCAAGATATAGGAGTTGAGCTGGCATGAGTTTAAGATAATTTTCAGGAAGAAGTACTTGTCAAAGAGTTACTATGATGGTTAGGCTAAGGAGTTCTTTGAGTTGAAGATGAGATTTATGATAGATGAAGAGTATACGACTAAGTTTCTGGAGTTATTGAGGTATGTTCCATATCTTAAGGATGAGATGACATAGGTTTAAATATTTTTTAGTGGATTTCCATTAGCATTTAGGGATTAGGTTGAGTAATATGAGATTGGACATTGGAGGAAGTCATTGGGAAGTTGAAACATTGTTATGAGAAATATAATCATAAGTCAGAACCTAAGCAGGTTTGGAAAGGTAATGGAAAGACTACGGGAAAGTGGGATAAGAAGCGATGAATACCATAGGATATAGGTAACAAGGAGAATGCAATGCCATACAAGAAATTCAATTCAGATGACAGAGGATAGGAATTTTAGTCTGAGTAGCAGAACAAGGGTGAGGATAGGAAGCCTTTGCAAAGTTGGACTTGTTGCAAGGATCATCATAGGAGATATTTTCCACAACATCAAAGTGGCAGACCTCAGATCTGCAATGATCAGGAGGCACATACAGTTGGGGATGTTGGATAGAGAATTCCTTGCATTTATGCAGCATTGGATAATAGGCAGGTTGATCATGAAGTGTCTATTATTGAGATGGAAGTTGAGCTTTGTGATCAATTTGTTTCTATTTTGTGTGACCCTGTATCTAACTATAGTTATATTAGTCCTGACCTAGTGGATAAGTTTCACTTCAATAAAGAAGTGCATGTAGAGTCTTGGTTGGTGTAGTTGGCTACAGGTACCAAGAAAAGGGTTCATCACTGGGTGATATATTGTGCATTTGAGATGAACGGTATGTCTACAGTAGTGCATCTAAATGTGCTTCCATTAGGATCATACAATATTTTGTTAGGTATGGATTAGGTGTACATTTACAAGAATAAGGTAGATTGCTATGATAAGGCTATTGAGTGTTTGGATGATGATGGAGAGAAGAGAATCTTACAGGTTAAGTAGAAGCTTACATTAGTGAGAATGGTTGCAACTATGTAGGAAAAGCACAGTAGTAGGAAAGGATGTGTCTTGTTTGCAATTCATATTTCCATGGAAAAAGGTAAGGATGTTGAGGATGCTAAAGTTTTGAAGAGGTATCTAGTTTTTCATGAATTTCAAGATGTATTTCCAGCATATATTTTAGAGTTACCACCTCATAGGGAAGTGGAATTTTCTATTGAGTTGACGTCAGGAGCAACACCAACATCAAAGGAACCTTACAAGATGAGCACACCAGAGTTGGTGGAATTGAAGTTGGAGCTTAAGGAAACGCTTGAGAAGGGATACATTAGGCCAAGTGTGTCACCTTGGGGTCTACCAATATTGTTTTTGAAGAAGAAGGATGGTACTCTCAAGTTGTGCATTGATTATAGGAAGTTGAATAAGGTGATGATCAAGAACAGGTATCCTTTACCATGGATTGATGACTTGTCTGATCATTTGAAGGGAGCATCAGTGTTCTTGAAGATTGATTTGAGATCAAGATATCATTAGGTATGTGTCAAAGAAGAGAATATCTACAAAACCAAATTTTGTACCAAGTATGGCCATTGTGATTTTGTAGTAGTTCCTTTTGGTCTTACTAATGTTGCAAATACTTTTATGTGTTTGATGAATAGTGTGTTTCGTCCTTATCTGGACAAGTTTGTGATAATATTCATTAATGACATATTGCTATATTCTAAGAATGAGGAAGAGCATGTATAACATCTAGCAGTGGTGTTAGGGTTGTTGAGAGAGATTTAGTTTTATTCCAAGCTTAGCAAGTGTGGTTTCTTTCAGATATAATTTCATTACTTGGGGTATTTTGTTTCCAAGGAAGGCATAGCAATGGATTCATAAAATATTGGAGCTATTATGGTGTGGGAAACACCTAGGAATGTGGATGAGGTCAAATCATTCATGGGACTAGTAGGATATTATAGGAGGTTCATCAAGAACTCACGAATTTCCTATCCTATTGCATCATTGTAGAGAAAAGGAAAGAAGTTTGAATGGGCATAGGAATGTGCAACTAGTTTTGAGCAGTTGCTTACAAATGCTTCAGTCGTGAAAATTGTGGATCCAGATAAAGAGTTCATAGTATGTATAGATGCTTGCAAGAGAGGACTTGGTGGAGTCCTGATGTAGGAGGGACAAGTGGCATGCTATGAGTCAAGGAAACTGAATGAGCATGACAAAAACTATGTGATTCACAATCTTGAGTTTACAAATATCGTCCATGCCTTGAAGATGGGGAGACAATATCTTCTTGGTAGGGGATTTATTTTGATAAGCGATCATAGTGGGATGAGGTACTTATTTGATCAACTTAATCTAAATGTCATACAAGCTAGATGGTTAGATACTCTCAATGAGTTTGACTTTGAGATCAGGTACATCAAGGGAAAGGAGAACAAGGTTGTAGATGCTCTTAGTAGAAGGGTACAGGTAAATCGCATTGCAGCAGTGAGTTCTTATGGGATAGACTTGCAGGAGAAAGTCTTGCAGGCGGGACAACATGATGATAGGTATAATTAGTTGAGGCACAGGTTACAACAACGGGGTACAGGTAATAGGGATGAGGAGTATCATCTCACAACAAATGGCTTGGTCAGATTCAAGAATTGGATTTATGGGTCGGATGATAGTGAGGTCAAGGAGCTTATAGTAAGGGAATTTCATGTCAATCTATATTCAAGTCACTTGGGATATCAGAAGAAATTAAAAATTATGAAGAATTTCTATTATTGACCGAATCTGAAGAAAGAGGCAGTTGAGTTTGTCACAAGGTGTTTGGAATTTTAGTAGGTAAAAGCGAAGCATAAGAATCCAGGTGGTTTATTGTAGCCGATTCCGATTCTATCGTGGAAATGGGAGATCATTTCCGTGGAATTCATTATAGGTTTTCGGAGGACATCCAAGCAGCATGATTCCATCATGGTTGTTGTTGACAGGTTAAGTAAGGTGGCTCACTTCATTGTAGTTAAGTCTACAAATTCAGCTAGCGAGCTAGTTAATATTTTCATAAGGGAGATAGTGAGATTGCATGGTGTTATTAAGAAGATTGTATCTGATAGAGATTCCAAGTTTACTTCCAGGTTTTGGAAAGAGTTGTTTGCACGATTGGGGACAAAATTATCCTTTAGTACAATTTATCATATACAAGCAGTTGGACAGATAGAGAGTGTTAATAAGATTCTTGAGGACATGTTTATGATGTATGTCATGCATTAGCAACGGAAGTGGGAAGAGTATGTTCCACTAGTTGAGTTTTGATATAATAACGGGTATCAAGAGTCCTTGAAGATGATTTCATTTGAGGCACATTATGGGCCGAGTTGTAATACTCCTATACTCTAGAATGATCCAGTGAATAGGGTACTTATTGGAACAGATATGTTGGGAGAGATGGAGCAGGAAATGCAGGTTATCAAGAGGGATTTTACGTAAAATAGGATAGGAAGAAGAGTTATGCATATCAACATAGGATATTTATAGAGTTTCAGGTTGGGGAGCATGTGTACTTCTGCAACGAGACCAAGAGGATCTCCTTGAGGATTGGGTTATGTGCCAAGTTGACACCTTGATATTGTAGACCTTTTGAGATCCTTGAGAGGATTGGACTAGTGGCCTACCGACTTGCACTACCTTCGACAGTGAAAGTCCATGATGTTTTCCATATTTCATTGTTTAAGAGATATGCAAATGATGTTGCTCATGTGATTGACTAGTTTGTATTATATGTGGGACTAGAGGGAGAATTCTAGCCAAAACCTCAGTGCATTTTACAGTGAAATATGTTCAAGCTCCGGAATTGAGAAATCGAGCAAGTTAAAGTGTAGTGGAAGAAATTTGGGCCCGGTGAAGCTACATCAGAGATGTCTAATCAGATGAAGACTATATATCCTTCTCTATTCGGTGGTTGAGCAGATGTATTCTAGTATATGTGTTTGATGTTGTGTTGGTTATATGTATATGTTTATTTATGTTGTAATACCACATCAAGTTGTGTTATAAAGCTCCAATAAGCAATATGGTTTTCATGCTATGATGGTCTTGGTGTTGCATCCTCTCCATTATTCCTTCTATTATTCATGTTGTAGAGGAGGTTTGTTCATGTACATGGGGAATGGTTTGAATTTCTTGAAAAAAGAGAAAAATATTTGAAAAGAAAAAAAAGGAGAAAAAGAAAATAGAAAGAAGAAGATGAAAAGGGGAATAACAGTTGTTTTTAAATATTATCCTTAAGTTCTAGTGTGTGCAGGGGCTCAAAGTAATGGAATGTGGCCCCTTCCCTGCATTTTATATTGAATGGCTAAACAAAGAACACCTTTCAAGCAGATCGTTATCCATTCTAAAGTGGCCCAATCCTAGCGAGGCTCTGACTGGATAACAAGTGAGCCTATTAAGCCAGCACCTTCTCCCCAGAGAATCAAAGCTCAAAGATGCACCATGATAGATATAAAATCGTGATTAATGTAATAGCCCTCATGAAAATTCCATTTAATAAAGTTAATAATGGAAATATAATAACCACAGATGATGGGACACTTATTCCAAGATGAATGTTGGGCAAAATCATAGTGATGGGGATCACTTGTGATTATTTATGCCTAAGGAAATTGGCAAAGGCAATGGATAAGGCTTTGTAAAGGAAAAATGGAATTTTTGGCACATTTATTTATGAAAATAATGGAAATTAGGAGAAAAGGGAGGTGAAAGGTCATAGGTTGCATGTGACGAGGAAATTGAAGGAAAATAATGGAAAATGAAGAAAATGGAGGCCTCATTCATAAAAAGGCTTCTGAGGGTCAGTTGGTAACCTTTTGTCAGTTCAACTTTGGTGCTCTCTCATTATTCTCTCTCTCTCTCTCATAATCTTGGAGACATAGAGTTTTCTTGGAACAATATTGGAGGGTGTGGCATACTTGGATTTTTTGGAGCAAGAAGACAAAGGAAGAGTAGGAAAGTGCAAGAGGGCATCGAGATCAACAACTACATCAAATTTTCTTGCAGGTATGTTTCTTTCACTAGTTTTGGCATGCATGGAATATGCATGTGGATTCTTGGTCATGATCTGTCATTGGCATGGAGGTTTTCCTGGATTGACAGTGGATTGCTTAACCTTTCCATTTCCTAGATAACCATGGTGATTTTGAGTTTACTTTCATTGTTTTTTTTGGTTGGTTCTCATGTTTCCTTAGCTTGGGTTGAATTATTAGTTCCTGGAAGCCCTAGTTGGACAAACGCTTTGGAATCCCTATAACAACTTGGGTTGAGTTAATAGTCCTGGAAGCCTTGGTTGGACAAACGCTTTGGAATCCCTTGGTGGGTTGAGCTACTAGTCCTGGAAGCCTTGGTTGAACAAACACTTTGGAATACCTTGGTGGGTTGAGTTACTAGTCCTGGAAGCCATGGTTAGACAAACTCTTTGGAAGCCTAGAGGCAGCTCTAGGTTGAGTTACTAGTCCTGGAAGCCTTGGTTGAAACAAATGCTCTGGAAGCCCTAGATGGAGACCAATCTGATGATGGTTTTGTGATGTCCGACTGTGAGGTGGAATCATTGTTTGATGGGTTGAGGTGGAAGGCCTCTAGAAGCCTTGCATGAGTTTTGATTGATGTGTTCTATGAGATCCCACATTCATTCTTGGAATATGGCATGAGAGTGAATGGATGAAGAGATATTTGGCTCAGCCATTCTATGGTCGGGTGGAACGTGGAAATCCCTTTTGGATTTTGTATCAGTAATGAAAGGTTATTTCTCCTTGTATTTATATGATAATTTTGATGGATTATATGTGGTCTATATGGATTTACTTTCATGAGTATTTATGCTACTATTATGCTGGTTATGTATGTGTTTTATGGCATCAGCCATGTATCAATTTCATCATGTTTTTACTTGCAATTGAAGGATCAATGTATCTATGACCTAATGGATAGAATGGAAGTTTATGTGTTAAGGCGTGAATGGCTCTTAGATATTCTCAGTAACTATCAGACCCTTATGCTTAGAATTGTTATTTACCCCTGTAGTTTACATTATCGTGATATGTTTGACGAAATGCCTATCATGGCTAGTAGGGGCCAGTTAAGGTCTTAAACAAATATTTTCTTTAGTACTGTCATTTCCATGTTATTTTACTGTTTTAAAGAGATGGTTCAATTCTGGGTAGTGACTCAGGCTCTGGACCTGAAAAAGTGGCTCAAATCCTGGGGACGCTGGCATAGCATTGACTAAATGAGTGTCTAGACACTGGCAAGAAATCTTGTGAGAGAGACTCTAGGTTTCCGGACGTTTCCATGCTTATAACATGAGAGTGACTAAGCCTTAAGTTGTACAAAATCTCAGTGGGACCTAAGGGCAAGTTGTCTAAAGTTTTGGATTGGTTCCTGAGGGTCCTGAAGCTGATGTTTAATGTTTGAATGGTTTGCTTCCATCAGTTACACTTCCTTAATGTGACTTAAGAGGTCAAATCATATCATAGTTGCCTCTCCTCGAATGTTTACCCTAGTTGGCGGGTTACTTGGGTAGATGTGGGAGGAGGGTGTTACAGAGTGGTATCAGAGCATGGTTCACCCCTCAGACTAGATGGGCTATGCATTGGTCATGCATGCATGCCAGTTTCATGTGTGTCTCTCACACTTTCATTCCATGTTTTTTTTGCATTTGCATGATGTGGATCATTGTTGTAGTGATTCCGTTATGTAGAGTTGATGTGTTTTACTATGGGATGCATCGATGTGAGTGTATGACTGGTTACATGTCAATTTATGTCACGTACATGTATCGTTGTAGTATGATTGGTTACATTCTTGTATGTTTGGTTACATTCTTGTACACTTGGTTGCATGTATCATTCTTGTAGGTTTGGTTTCAAGTATCCTTCATTCATGCTTGATCATATGTGCTTATGCATATGTGTAGTTGGTTACGTATTTCTTATGCATGTTCATGTTTGCATGTGGTCAAGTCTACAGTGATGTAGTGGTCGTTTTCATGCACGAGGTTGTAGTATGTGTTTTTGTTAAGGTCATGCATTCATGACTAGACCCTAGCTAGAATGATGGTTGCATGGTTATATGCTTAGATGTTATGTTCTTATATGTTGTCATGATTATGTTATACACGTATCACGCTGATTTGTTGATCTTGTAGACAAGGTATCCTCCCCGAGCTATGCTAAGGTACATTGGTTTATTCTAATTTGGTTTAGCTGACATGATATACCTTGCAGGAAGAAATATTAAATGGCTAACAAGATGGTAGACTACAAAGACTTTCCATATGAATCAGAAGAGAAATATGGTGTTGGGAACTCTTCTAATTTGGCATTTACACTGAGAAGCTTAAAGGAAGAGATAAGGAGTTGTAAAGCAGATAATGAGAGAATCATGTAGGAATAGGATAAACAAACAGAGATAAACGCAATGATAATTTAGAGTTTGTCAGATTTGTAGCAACATGGACCACGTGAGATCATCTATGAATAAGAGGATAGAACTTTCGGGGCATATGGTAGTAGTTTGCATGGTGGTCACAGGTCAGACAGAGATGACACAATCAAAGATGGAAGATTTTTGGACACTCCGGATAGGAGAGGGGATAGACATAGGTATTATTCTAGTTCTGATTCAGATAGGCACTATGATCATCATTGTTATCATCCTTATAGGAGGAGTGATAGGGGATATTTTCCAGATGAGTTTAAGAAATAAAATCCACCAAAATTTGATGGAGAGATGAAGAAACCATATGATGCAGAGGCATGGTTGCTTGTCATGAGGAAATTATTAAGGTTGCATGATTATTCATAGAAAATAAAAGCTAGAGTGGCTACATTCAGTCTCAAAGGTAAAGCAAACATTTGGTGGGAAGATGTGAAGAATGTCATATGTATTCATGAGGATGACTTGACTTGGAGTGAGTTTGAGCAGCTATTAAAGAAGAAGTACTTGTCAGAGAGATACTTTGATGACAGGGCGAAATAATTTTATGAGCTAAAGATGGGTTCCATGACATATGATGAGTACACTAGCAATTTCTTGGAGTTACTAAGGTATGTGCCTTATCTCACAGAGGAAAAGGCCAAGATTCAGAGGTTCATTAGTGGATTTCCAGTTGCATTCAAAGGCAGTATTGAGTTACATGAGCCTAGATCATTAGAGGAGGCCGTCCAGAAGCTAAGGAATTGCTATGAACAATCAAATCACAGAACTGAGACAAAGCCAGACTGGAGAGGTAATGCAAAGAACCAAGGAAAATGGGACAAAAAGTGACCAAGGCCTTAGGATACATGTAACAAGGAGAATGTTGCACCATCTAAGAAGTTTAATGAATTAGAAAGAGGACATGGGTTCCGATAAGGAGAACAGAATAAGGAGACAAGTTGGAAGCTTATAAAGTGTTGGACTTGTGGCAAAGATCATAGCAGGAGATATTTTTCACAGAATCAGGGTGGTAGACCTCAGATATACAGTGCGTAGGAGGCATAGACTGTTAGGGATGTTGGTCATAGTATTCTGTGTATTTACGCAACATTGGATAACAAACAGACATATCATTAGGCATATATCATTGAGATGCACAGAAAACTTTGTGATAAAGTTATTTCTATTCTGATTGACCCTGGATGTAATTATAGCTATGTTAGTCTTAACTTGGTGGAAAAGTGTGGTTTGAGTAAGGAATTGCATGTAGAATCTTGGTTAGTGCAATTGGCTACAAGTACGAAGAAGTGAGTTCATCATTGGTTAAGATCTTGTGCATTTCATTTGAATGGTATGGATACCAAAACACATTTGAATGTTTTACTGTTGGGTTCATATAGTTTTTTGTTGGGCATGGATTGGTTATATCTACATAGAACCACGGTGGATTGTTATGACAAAGCCATTGAGTGTGTTGATGACAATGGGGAACCAAGAGGAGTCTTACAGGGTGAGAAGAAAGCTACATCAGCTAGGATGGTGACAACTATGCAAGCAAAATGAAGTTTCAGAAAAGGGTGTAAGTTATTTGCAGTGCACATTTCTAATGATAAGGGTAAGGAAACTGAGGATATAGATATGTTGAGAAGGGACCCAGTTTTGCAGTAGTTCAAGGATGTATTTTCTGAGGAAATTATAGAGTTTCCACCTCACAGGGAGGTATACTTTTCTATTGTGATAGTTTCAGGGGCAACTCCAGCATCGAAAGCACCTTACATGATGAGAAAACCTGAGTTGGTTGAGTTAAAATTGCAGCTGAAGGAAATGTTGGACAAGGGATACATTAGGCCAAGTGTATCACCATGGGGCACACTAGTATCATTTGTGAAGAAGTGGTACTCTCATATTATGCATTGAATATAGGTAGTTGAACAAAGTGACTATCAAGAATAGGTATCTATTATTGAGGATTGATGACTTGTTTGATCATTTGAAGGGAGTAACAGTGTTCTCGAAGAATGATTTGAGGTCTGGATATCATCAGGTACACATCAAAGAAGAGGACATTTACAAGACTGTGTTCAAGACTAGGTATGGGAATTATGAGTTTGTTGTAGTTCCTTTGGCTTAACTAATGCTCCAACTACATTTATGTGTTTTATGAATAGTGTGTTGCATCTATATTTGGATAAGTTTTCTATTGTGTTGATTGATGATATATAGGTATATTCTAGAAATGAGGAAGATCATTTCGAACATTTAGCAATAGAGTTGAGGTTGTCAAGAAAGCATTAGTTGTATGCTAAGATCAACAAGTGGATTTTCTTTCAGACTAAGGTACACTACTTGGGGCATGTTGTCTCCAGGAAGGGCATTCTAGTAGATCCTGAAAAGATAAGAGACATCATGGAATGGGTAGCTCCTATAAATATGGATGAGGTGAGATATTTCATAGGGTTGGAAGGATATTAGAGGAGATTCATCAAAAACTTCTCACATATTTCTTATCCTATTACATCATTGCAGATGCAAGGTAACAAGTTTGAATGGACAGATGAGTGTGAGGCTAGTTTTGAGAAGCTCAAGTAGTTGTTGACACATGCACTAGTTCTAAAGATTGCAAATCCAGACAAAGAGTTTGTAGTATGCACAAATTCTTTCAAGAAAGGACTTGGTGGAGTCCTTATGCAAGATGGACAGGAGGTATGTTATGAGTCACAGAAGTTGAATTAGCACGAGAAGAACTACCCAAGCATAATCTTGAGTTAGCAGCGATTATACATGTGTTGAAGATGTGGAGACATTATCTTTTGGGAAGGAGGTTTACATTGATGAGTGATCATAGTGGTTTCTGATATCTATTTGACCAACTGAATATAAATGGTAGACAGGCTTGGTAGTTGGCTATGATCAGTGAGTTTGATTTTGAGATCAATTATATCAAAGGTAAAGATAACAAAGTGGTAGATGCTCTTAGAAGGCGAGTACAGGTAAATCACTTAGAAGCTATGAGCTCCTATGGGACAGATCTACAGGATAGGATCTTTCAGGTAGGTCAGAAGGATGTCAGAATATGGATATTTGTACAAGTTGCAGTAGAGCACAGGTACATGTATAAGTGATGGTATAGGTACAGGTACAGGTGATAGTATAGGTACAGGTACAGGTTGAAGTACAGTTCCATGCTCAAGTATAGGTACAAGTGCAGGTGCACACGGTGTGGATTATTGTCTTATAGTGGATGGATTGGTCAGGTTCTGAGAGAGGATATATGTGCCAGATAACAGTGAGCTCAAGAAGGTAGTGTTGAGAATTCATGTGAAACCTTATTCAGCTCACCCAGGTTATTAGAAGACATTGATTACAGTGAAGAAATTTTACTATTGGCTGAACCTGAAGAGGGATGCAGTAGAGTTTGTGGCTAGATGTTTTGATTGTCAGTGTGTGAAGGTCGAGCATAAAAACCAAGGTTGGTTTCTACAACCGATCGTGATTCCAGAGTGGAAATGGGAGTTCATTTCCATGGACTTCATTGCAGGGTTGCGGAGGACAGTAAGGCAACATGATTCTAACATGGTTATTGTGGACAGGTTGACAAAGGTTTCACATTTCATTTTAGTGAAGTCTACATTATCATCTAGCGGTAGCACAGGTATTCATTCGAGATGTGGTTAGATTGCATGGAATTCCAAAAAAGATTTTTTCAGTCGAGGATACAAAGTTCGCTTCAAACTTTTTGAAGGCGTTATTTGTAGGTTTGGGCACAAAGTTGGCCTTCAGTACAACTTATCATTCGTAGATAGATGGACAGATAGAGAGGGTCAACAGGATATTGGAGGACATGTTGAGGATGTATGTGATGCATCAACAAAGAAAGTGGGAAGAGTACCTTCCACTGGCAGAGTTTGCGTATAACAATGGGTATCGGCAATCATTGAGCATGAGTCCTTTTAAGGCATTGTATGGGTGAAGTTTCGATACTCCTATTAGTTGGAATGATCAAGTTAACAAGGTGTTGATTGGACCAGATATGTTGGTAGACATGGAAAAGGAAATGCAAGTGATTAAGAAAAATCTAAAGGTAGCACAGGATAGGAAAAAGAGTTATGCAGATCGGAATAGGTTTTTAAGGAGTTCAAGGTTGGCGAATAGGTCTATTTGCGCATCAAGTCGAAGAAGAGCTCCTTATGGATTGGATCATGTGCCAAGATGGCACCATGGTTTTATGGACCCTTCACTATCATTGAGAGGATTGGGCTAATAACATATCGACTTACATTGCCTCTGACAGTGAAAGTCCATGATTTTTTCCATGTGTCATTGCTTAAGAAGTATGTTAAAGATGTTGATCATGTGATTGACTAGTCTATATTACAGGTGGAACAAGATGGAGAATTACGACTGGAGCCTTAGTGTATATTGTAGAAAAAGGTGCTCATGTTCAAGAACCGAGCAATCAAGCAAGTTAAGGTGTAGTGGAAGCACTTTGGACCCGATGATGCTACATGGGAGATGGCGGATCAGATGCAGGCTATGTATCCTTCCTTATTTTCCGATTGAGGAAAAGCAATTCTAGCTTGGTGTTTTGGTTTGATTTTGGTATATGCTTTGGTATATGTTTTGATATATGTTCCGGTGATGTTTTGGTATATGTACATATGTATATGGATGTAAATGCCACCATGAGATATGTTATAAAACTCCAATAAGCGGTATGGGTGTCATGTCATTATGATGTTATGTTTGTTATGTTTTCATAATTGGTTTGCCTCTTAGCAGGTTGATCATTGTCAATACTACATCAAGCTAACTTATAAAGCTCCATCGATAGTATATTTTTCTTACAATAGTTTTGTGGTTATAAGTGTTGTTGAACACTGAGGATGGTGTTCCCCTAAGGAGGAGGGTTCTGTAACAGCCCTGGTGAAAATTCCAGGTAATAAAAGTTAGTAAAGGAAAAATAATAACCACAGATGATGGGACACTTATTCCAAGCTGAATGTTGGGAAAAATCCTAGTGATGGGGATCACTTGTGATTGTTTATGGTTAAGGAAATTGGCAAAGGCATTGGCTAAGGCTTTGGAAAGGAAATATTGCATTTTTTGGCACATTTATTTATGAAAATAATGGAAATTAGGAGAAAAAGGAGGTGAAAGGTCACAGGTTTCATGTGAGGAGGAAATTGAAGGAAAATAATGGAAAATGGAGAAAATAGAGGCCTCATCCATAAAAAGGCTTTTGAGGATTAGTTTGTAACCTTTTGTCAACTCAGTTTTGGAGCTCTCTCATTATTCTCTCTCTCATACTCTTGGAGACTAGATTTTTCTTGGAGCACTCTTGGAGGGTGTGGCATACTTGAATTTTTGGAGTAAGAAGGCAAAGGAAGAGCAGGAAAGCACAAGAGGGCACTGAGATCAACAGCTACACTAGATTTTATTGCAAGTACTGAGTTGCATGTATGTTTCCTTCACTAGTTTTGGCATGCATGGAATATGCATGTGGATTCTTGGTCATGATCTGTCATTGACATGGAGGTTTTCCTGGATTGACAGTGGATTTCCTAGCCTTTCCATTTCTTGGATAGCCATGGTGATTATGGGTTTACATTCATTATTATTTTTTGTTAGTTTTGTTGACGGTGTTGGACCTGCCAACATGTCAAGGGGATCTCTCTAGTAAGAATTCCCAATTAGACCTCAGATCGTTTGGTTTAGGAGTCCCAGTAATGGGTCGTAAGGTAATTCCTTGACCACGATGTCGCACCGAGGAAAGTAATATAACTCTATCAGTAGCAAGGGTGTGACTGATGCAGTGAGTCAAGGAAGGTGTATAAGAGGTTCTAACACTTCGAAAGGAGAAGAAGGTGAAGGTGAGTTCCAGGTTGAAAGGGATCAGCCCCAACTTGGCTAGGAACACACAACACAAAAGGACATGCACAACTTCTGATGGAGCATTCCACTCGGATGCGACAGTCACATCATACAAGGTAAGATAACATGTACAACACTCACAGATCAGTTTGAGACAAGTGCGAAGGTTTTTACACCAAGGTTCATGTGAAAGGTCTGTATGATGTCTGACAGAGCAGTCGACATGGACGGTGACAACATTAACAACATATGCAACACATTAACAACAAGATTCATATAATTTCATACAAATAAGTTTATACACAAGTACATAAGTTAAACAACATATATCATCAAAGCAACCGGAGCAGTCCAACTACAATAACAACATATGCATGAAAATGTGTTGGCTCTTATTATATAAAGAAGTGTAAGTCTCAATCATAAAATACATCCATGTAAACCTGATAGCCCCAATAGTGGAATGTTACAACCACATCCACCTGCTCCTCCAAAGATATGTACTAGCTTCGTACAGTGAAGAAGCCAAGGCACATTACAATACTGTCCAAGCCTTCTTCAAGATAATCTTAGTAGAAGCTTTGCTGACCAAAATCCCATCCAATGAGTTATGAGGGACTATTTATAGCAAAGGGTGGGGTGACCCTTGACATTCCCCTTTGTGACCATTCAACTACCCTCATGACTCTTCACCTACTCTATGACAATTACATCCACTATTGAGACTTGACTTACACTTGACATGACTCCACATTACAATGCACATGTACCCATGTGAAAAATGGTTTGGACAAGCCAAACTAGACATCATTCGGACTTAGAAACCATAGAAGTCCAACTGCTTGACATCCTCATGCTGATCAATAGTGACATATTGATGCCAAGATTGGTAGTCCTTAATAGTGTCCATGTGTTCTGCTGTGACATCTGTCTAAAACCTAAACCTTTCCTCCATAGCATCTGGGTACACTTCTAGGGCTCCTCTATCCAACTCATCTATGAGCATGTGCATCATTGTCTTCAATGTGGCCGGACTAGTAACGTACTTGTGCATGATGTCTACACTGATTCGCAAGTCTGGGTTGGTGGTAGTGCACATCAACTCGTCAAAGTATGAGTCAAGCTCTTGTCAGACCTACTTCTTTGTCTTCGACTGGGTGAGAGTCCCAAGTGATGGAAATGCATGTGTGTGCACTATAACATCCATGCTTTTGAATACTCGTGCATGGGAAGCCTATATGCTAGTGATGAGTTGCAGTAGGTCTTCACAGTTCTGGATCTGACTCTCGATATGTTCTTACAGCTCGACCGCATTGACCTTTATCATCTTTGGCAAGTGAAGTGGAGCTCCCTTGTACTTCATCGTCCATGCATGCATGTTATCAACAGTATCATGTATGTTCTTCAAGATGCGTGCTCTTCTCACACATCGTTGCTACCATCCGTGGAGATGGATGACTACATGGTGCATGGTACCAAACTTGGAGTACAATGCTCGCATAATTGTATCTAGGGGTAATACTTCATCTAGTATTTCCTTCTTCAGTTCGGCTCGAGCGGACATTGTCACCAAGTCTCCTCCTTGCTTGGCCACCTGTAGTTCCTTCGCCATTCGCTCATTCTCAGCTATGAGGAAATGAACACTTGAGCTAGTGGCTTTGGCATACACTCTAGTTGCATTGGCCAAAGAAGTTGGATGCTTGTGCACATCAGTCACGATCACTTGTTCTTCAACTTGCGTAGGGGATGTTTGGTCCTCTGGAGTCGGTACTCTCTAAGACTGCACAACTCTGTGATGAGATTCGTCAAAGGAGATGTTGTGCATCTTTGCTTCCGGCTGACCACCAAGGATCTCAGTGCCCCCTTGGACATTTGGTACTTGCTCATCATTAGGATGCAATGAAGTGGGTGAGACGACCTCTTTTCTGTGAGGCATGAGGTCGGTATCCTATTCCAACTCTTGCTGCTCCAAGTCTACATCCAACTGTTCAAGCACTTGTTCTATCTCATGAGTAAAGTCTTTCCCCTACGATGGTTCACCCTGTTCACCTGATGCCAGCTGTTCAGATGAATCAACTACTTGTACGGTCATTGCTTCGTTTGTCTGTACATGATGCACCCCCTATTGAATCTGCTGATGTTGTGCTTCCTTCTCCTATTGGCGCAGCTCTTGTTCTTTTTGGAGTTGCTCCCTCAGCTCATGAAACTCCTTCTCTGCTTCTTCCATTCTCTTCTTTCCCTTTGCCTTCACATGATTCACTTGTCGTGCTATTGTCTCTTCACCTGAATAACCATAGCTGCCTGTTCTACAAGTGGATCTGCTCAAAACTTGCAACTTTGCTTCTCCTTTGTGCGGTCGACAATATTCCTCTTCCCTTTGCTGTGCATAGGTATGCTTGGCTCTGCTGCCTCTGTTGCTCCTACTACTACTGCTACTATTGGTGCTCTCCATGATGTTGCTTCATGTTGTTTTGCTAACCACTCTACGGTGAAGCTGACTTGTTCATTGGGACTAAAGGAATTGTTGCAGTACCTCCCTGAGTCCTCCCCGTTCCAATGACATGCCCCATGGATCTAGTTGAACTGAACTCTCGCACAGTGATCCTTCACAATGTAATGTGGGTCATACGGGTTGAAGCTTTAGAGGTCGAAAGGATACTTCCTCATTTTTTCTGCTTCGACATCCACTTGCTTGATACTCCGGATCTCATATAACCTAATCTGCAATGGAATAGCAAGCCAAGGTTCCTTCTTCTTCCACTACAGTTTAGCTGTCAATCCTGTCGAGATGTGGTATGCTACTTCCTGCATGACAAGTAGGTCCAAGGAGAAATTTGGCAGAACATGCGGAGATTTCTCTACACTAAACACTCTGATGAATGTGACAGATGATGAGGTATACCAATCTGCAATGCATAGCAATTCTTTCATCGTTTCCTCTGACACGTAGGGTGGATCCTATTCGAATATCAACCTATATATTGGGGTGACAAAATGGTTGGACAACCATATGATCACTCCTCTGAAGCTGCATTTGGACAACATCTTGAAATATGTGTTCACAACAATCTCTGCCAGTGACCATGCCTACTCCAAGCTCGGGAACTCATGTTGGGAAAATACTACATGTAGAATGTAATCAGACATATAAATCTCTACATGCATACCATAGGATGACTGTCGATCCTTCGTGACTTGTTCCTTCAGCTAGTGAGTCAGTATGCCAGACCAGTTGCATGGTCTTCCTTCTCTAGCCAGTTGGTCCAATGTGATCACCCAACTCTGAAGAAATATTTCAGTGCTTTCTTGGACACTTAGTCGATATGAAAATATGACCAAGTATTGGTTTGCCTTCCTTAATATATTGTAGATCTGGTTGGGTGTCATCCTGAAGTGAGCTGGCTCCTTTACCCAATCCTTTAGAATATCTCTGGAGTGAGCTTTGTTGTTGGGCAAGCTGATGGAGGAGTCATGACAGTAATGGGCTTGGACAACTGATACATCTCATCGTAATCTCATTCCCAAAAGGTTGCAAGCTTCGTCCCACTGACACTGCTCAAAGACAATCCAGTGAATCATGTCCGCGCATGGGAACAAGGGGTATTTGCATGCAATCCGGTACAAGCCGTACTTATGAATATTCACGCACACCTGACAGTCTTCGACATCTTCCCCAAAAGTTCCTTTCAATTTTTCATTCAACTCTTGCCACTTCAGTTTGATGTCCTTGTCTAGATACAACTTCGTACCTTCATAGATCGGCAAACCAGAGGACACCTGCTCAACTGCTGCTCTAGTTGTAATACCTTCAGTGTCCTAAGATCCTGTTCTCTTGGAATCCATTGAGACAGATGAACACCTGAAAGATCTGGAAACAAGTAGCATGCATAGCAAGAAATATGTCAATGGAAACAAAGCAAATATGGGGAAGGACACAACACATACCTGGGAAACTGATGAGCAAGATTGTGCAAATTTTACTAGGCGGCTAAGTGACTAGCTACCAGAACTATGCAAAAGGCAGTTTGGGCTGTTTGGGAGGTAGGAATGGGTGGTGGATTAGCAAAATGCGTAATCCAGTCAGGCAGTTGGCTGCTGGGATTGCACAATATGCAGTTCTAGCTGGGAAGGACTATTGGCCCAAGGACAAATTTGTGTAGTTTCTTGGGCCAAGTAACCACTGTCCTCTAGAAATGCGCAAAACAGTCCTGGAGGCCAGTGCCGGGCAAGAATGCACATTTCTGGGGAGGAAGGTGAGCCTTCCTTCCCCAAATTGTGCAATGCAACCTTGGTGAAGACAAATTCCGGGACAAGGTTGGCCTGACTCACCGACAAGCAACAGAAAGCAACTAAGATAGTAAATGCATGTGGGTGAGGTAGTTCGTCGGTTGGGCAAATGTCTGTGCAAAATAGTTTCATGCATGCGACAACAGTGAGATGGCAATGAAAACTATAACAGAGCTAGGACACGCTAGAGTACATGTAAATGACAGTAGGTGTTCAAAGAAATCAAGGATACATCACTCACACAAGCGAATACACAAAAAGCGATATAAATGCTGAAAAAGACAAGTTGAGGCCACTTACTGGTGAATAGCTGAGCCAGATGTGTCGAAGAGTCTTGGATGAGTTCTGGGATGTCAGAGCTCGAAGATCAATGTGAATGAATGATATTTGATGCATCAAATAAATAAGTTTGGTCTCATGATGTGCATGCCACAAATCTAGGAAAAAGCGACACTTAGAGGGAAACTTCTAAAACATTTTTCCACGTAACTCATGGCTGCTAAAAATAGCTCCCTGAATCATGGGATGCCTTTTGCATGTTGTCTCTTGCTATTCCTGGAAGATCAAGTCATGCATGTATGCAAGTCAAGTTTGCTTGGTCCCGGGTGGAAGTGGTCAACCAGACTGTCCATGCATGCAAGTGCTCAACTGCTTGGGAAAATGTGGATTATTGGCTGGGAGCTGGGCTTATTGCTTAGGAGGTTTGTACAATTCTTGGGCAAAGCAGCTGAATACTACCCAGATTTGTGCAAATCCTGGTCTGAACATCCTGCTGCTGGGAAAATTTGTGAAAATCTACCTGGGAGGGTTTGCTGGCAGGATTGCGCAATCTTGGAGCCCAGCAGTTTGTCAAAGAGGATTGCACAATTCATGGATGGAAAGCTAGTTTTCCTCCAGAAATGCACAATTTTCAAGGGGAAATTGCTTAGCCTGTAGCTAGACCAAGTCTGGGTGAGCAGCCTTTGAGGGGAATGGATCAACTCTGATCGATAGGCTACCTTTGTGTGAGGAAAACATTGAAGCTTGAGTACTTGATGAAGCAAGACAAAGTCTTGTGTAAGGTTGGTAGGGAGGCTCCAAAATAGGCTAAGGAAAAAATTTGGAGGGTGGTTGTAGCCGCTACAACACTTGGCGACACATTGGTAGAACTCCAGCTCTCTACATAGACCTTGTTCGTGAAAAGAAAGTCTAACACCTCCGGAAATATTGTTCAGTTTTCAACTCATCTTGGTTTCTCACTAACTTGATTGCAAGATATAGCATCTACCAAGCCCTTGGTAAATTAACACACATTCCAAGCCAAGGCAACACAGTTGTTTTGATTGGGGTTGGAGGGTATATAAGTGCACAAGCAGTATAGTCGTCAAAGTCTTAGTTTCAGCTCTGGTGTTGCTCCACTGCCAGCAGGCCTGAACAGTACCCCGGTGGAGTCACATAGGAACACAAGCATGGCTCCACTTCCAGCGATCCTGGTTAGTACCGCGGTGGAGTTACTTACATCACCTCCTTGTGCAGGAAGCCTTTCTCTTCTTTCTCCTTATTCATTTTTCATTTTGAATATTTTTGACTTTTCATTTTTTCATTTTCATTTTTGCTGTGCATAACACTTATTCATTTCAAAGGCGAAAGAGGGATCTTGACTTATTGAGAGTAGAGGAGGTTGTTCCAGCAGAGAAGTAGTTTATTGTATCTCTAATGTGCTTGTTAAGGTTTTCCCCCTCACCTTACTTTACTTGATTGAGCTGACAAGGGTTAACCCAAAATTAACCGATTAGAGAAGGTGGCACTAGTTAGCACGCAAGCATTGTATTTTCACCAAGGTTCACTTCGAAGAGTACTTGTTTTCCTTCGAGGTATCATGGACTAAAAGTAACAAACTCATCACTCAAAGGTAAGATGACAGATAACCAAGTAGTAATAGTTGTACAAGCCCTCTTGTATTTTACCCAGCTCATTTCAAGAGTCATACATGGTTCATGCAAAACTATCCTACGAATGAAACAAGCAAACTGAAAAACATCAAAGCAAAGCAAAAGCATAAGCAAAATTGAAAGCGAAGCATGTAAGCAAGCAAGCAAGCAAACAAACAAGCAAACAAATCATATAAGCAAACAAGCGCGCAAGAAAACAACTGAAAGCAAACACTACTCCTACTCCTACACTAATGGTGCATGGGCTTGATCATGTGAAGTGATACTTCCAATGCAGCCACCGGCGCATTGGTAGACCCATGTTGATGAAGGCTTGGTCTGCGAGCAACCCAGTTGTGTGAACCAGCAAGCAAGAAAGATATAACAGTGAAGACAACCAAAATGCGTGTTTCAAAGTGCCCACGGGATATAAGTGAGTGCAAGTGCATGACGAACAACCCATGGACTTATCATGGTGCTATGTGACACTACGTGCAACTTTGAAGAAAACTCACACTCTTGACTATGACATGCAAGAAAATGGAAGAAACAAAGATAACTTGTGATGCACACGAGTCCTTGCAATGTAAGACTCCTCCAATACATGAGCAATGGGATCGTGCAGTTCTAGTGGAGGAGGTGTGATCTATGTGTGAGATGGATCTTCATTACATACAGATGAGTGATGAGGAGCCTTGGGTGATTGAAAAATTTCATGATCGGAAGTGAGACTAACCCCAAGAGAGTGAGTGCCTGACATAACCATCAGCTTAGGCTGAAGTCCCTCGACAGTCTTGGGTGTCTCAACTTCATCGTTAGGTAGATCATCATACACCATTGGCTTCAAAAGGTCAACTGCGATAGATTCATGATCGTGATAAAAAAAATGGAAGCAAATGGATCACGACCACTACGATTATAAAAATCAATGAATTCTTCAAAATCCTCATGATCAAATGAATCAAACATAGGGGTAGATGAAAAGCGAACAAACTCATCCTCTGTGTTTCCAGAAATGACAGATGAAGGATGAAGTGGATTATTAACGAGTAACTTATCCTCTCTGTTGTTGAATGATGGATTGACATTCAATGAGTCCTGTGACTGGTTAACAATGGGTGCATCTATGGATGAAGACACACATGAAAGATCATGGATGTTAGGCTCACCAAAGAGGTTAGGAAAGAACGGAGGGGGCTGAGATAGAAGAGGGTAATCCTTCGTCGAGTGTTGATGTTCAAGCTCCCACTCATGCTCTTCATGAATGACAGTGCATGTTGTTTGTGCAACACCAACTCGTTAGTGGGTTGTTCCTCGTTCACAACAAGTGAAGAGTTTGGAATGGATGAACACAAGACAACATCATCCGGAGGAACACCTGAGTGTGAAGATGGAGGTCGAAGAAAAGAATTCATATGAGAACTCGAAGTACTCACAAACAAATCTACGCGAAAATTGAGTGGAGTGATGTTCAGAGAGTTTTAAGGATGAACAGGTGTGTGAGCATGATCCTCAACATCACTAGGCAGTGGTGGAGATATTGAATGAGAGGGAGGCGGATAGTCAGTTGAGAAAGTGCCTGCTCCCACATGAGATTGCATAGTTCCATCAATGAAGAATGTTGAGCGAGGCTTGATCTCAAGCTTCCTCTTGGGACAGGAAGATTTCTTAAGGTAATACTTGAACCGGTCCTAAAGATAAGCAAATTTCATCTAGCTCCTCGAAGCTTGAAACTGCAAGTCACAGAAGCACTATTAAAAATCAATAACGGATTCATGCGGAGCCCTCCATCGTTGTAACAGTTTCTGGTCAAGATGGTTTGGATCAAAATGATAGAATGTTTCTTCAATAAGATCATAGAAATGCTCAAATGAGTGCATGGTGTCAGCTGGTAGGCCGAGCACCCAACAAAATGGAGATTCGCGAAGTGTGTATGCAAGTAGCAAACCGACCTGTTCTTCAGAAAACTCATCTTCCTCATGACTCATGGAAAGAAAGTTATGTAAGTTCCCAGGCCAGGCCACTTCACCTTCACCATCATATGTGTGAGTGGATAAGAGATCGACAAGATTCCCCGAGATGGAGACATCTTCACAATTTGAAAAACACCTCGGGGGAAGAAGAGTGAAAGACTCCATGAATGATATGCAAAGGTTCAAATTTGGATGAGAGGGTACAACTTGTCATCAAGCCCTCCTTCTAGCACCAAAAATGTTGACGGTGCTGGACCCACCAACATGTCAAGGGGATCTCCCCGGTAAGAAGTCCCAATTAGACCTCAGACCATTTGGTGTAGGAGTCCCAGCAGTGGGTCGTAAGGTAATGCCTTGACCACGATGTCGCACAGAGGCAAGTAAGATAACTCTGTCAGTAGCAAGCGTGTGACTGATGCAGTGGGTCAAGGAATGTGTATAAGAGGTTCTAACACTTCAAAGGGAGAAGAAGGTGAAGTTGAGTTCCAGGTTGAAAGGGATCAGTCCCAACTCGGCTAGGAACACACAACACAAAAGGACATGCACAACTTCCGGTGGAGTAGTCCACTCGGATGCGGAAGTCACATGATACAAGGTAAGATAACACGTACAACACTCATGGATCAGTCTGAGATGAGTGCGACGGTTGTTACACCAAGGTTCATGTGAAATGTTTCTTTGATGTCCGACAGAGTAGTCAATAAGGACGGTGACAACATTAACAACATACGAAACACATTAACAACAAGATTCATATAATTGCATGAAAATCAGTTTATACATAAGTACGTAAGTTACACAACATATATCATCAAGGCAACCGGAGCAGTCCAACTACAATAACAACATATGCATGAAAATGTGTTGGCTCTTATTATATAAATAAGTGTAAGTCTCAATCATGCAATACATCCATGTAAACCTGCTAGCCCCAACAGTGGAACGTTACAACCACATCTGCCTACTCCTCCAAAGAGATCTACTAGCTCCATGCAGTAGAGAAGACAAGGCGTGTTACAATATTGTCCAAGCCTTCTTCAAGATAATCTTAGTAGAAGCTTTGCTGACCAAAATCCCATCCAATGAGTTATGAGGGACTATTTATAGCAAAGGGTGGGATGACCCTTGACATTCCCCTTTGTGACCATTCAACTACCCTCATGACTCTTCACCTACTCTATCACTGTTACATCCACTATTGATACTTGACTTACACCTAACATGACTCAACATTACAATGCACATGTACCCATGTGAACAATGGCTTGGAAAAGCCAAACTAGACATCATTCAGACTTAGACAACCATAGAATTCCAACTGCTCGACATCCTCATGTTGATTAATAGTGACATATTAATGCCAAAATTGGTAGTCCTTGATAGTGTCCTTGTGTTCTGCTGTGACATCCATCTGAAACCTGAACCTTGCCTCCATAGAATCTGCGTACACTGCTCAGGCTCCTCTTTCCAACTCATCTGTGAGCATGTGCATCATTGTCTTCAATGTGGCTGGACCAGCAACGTACTTGCGCATGATGTCTGCACTGATAGGCAAGTCTCGGCTTGTGGTGGTGTGCATCAACTCATCAAAGTACGAGTCAAGCTCCTATCAGACCTGCTTCTTTATCTTCGCCTAGGTGAGAGTCTCAAGTGATGGGATCGCATGAGTGTGCACTATAACATCCAAGCTTTTGAATACTCATGCATGGGAAGCTTGTATGCTAGCGATGAGTTGCGGTAGGTCTTCATAGTTTTGGATCTGACTCCGGATATGTGCTTGTAGCTCGACCGTATTAGCCTTCATCATCTTTGGCAAGTGAAACAAGGCTCCCTTGTACTTCATCGTCCATGCTTGGATGTTATCAACAACAGCATGTATGTTCTTCAAGATGTGTTCTCTACTCACACATTGTTGCTTCCATCCATGGAGATGGATGACTGCATGGTGCATGGTACCAAACTTGGAGTACAATGCTCACATAACTGTATCCAAGGAAAATACTTCATCTAGTATTGCCTTCTTCAGTTCGGCTCGAGCAGACATTATCACCAATTCTCCTCCTTACTAGGCCATCTATAGTTCCTTCACCATTCACTCATTCTCAGATATGAGGAAATGAACACTTGAGCTAGTGGCTTCGGCATACACTCTAGTTTCATCGTCCAAAGTAGCTGGATGCTTGTGAAAATTAGTCACAATCACATGTTCTTTAACTTGTGTAGGGGATGTTTGGTCCTCTAGAGTCGGCACTCTTTGATACTGCACAACTCAGTGATGAGATTTGTCAAAAGAGATATTGTGCATCTCTGCTTCCGGCTAACCACCAAGGATGTTAGTGCCCCCTTGGTCATTTGAGACTTTGTCATCATCAGGATGCAATGAAGTGGGTGAGTCAACCTCTTTGTGGTGAGGCATGAGGTCGGTATCCCATTCCAACTCCAGCTGCTCCATGTCTGCATCCAATTGTTCAAGTGCCTATTCTATCTCCTGAGCAAAGTCTTGCCCCTGCGATGGCTCACCTTGTTCGCCTAATTCCAGCTGTTCAGATGAATCAACTACTTGTATAGGCGTTGCTTCGTTTGTCTGCATGTGATGCACCCCCTGCTGAATCTGTTGTTGTTGCGCTTCCATCTCTTGTTGGCACAACTTTTGTTCTTTCCAGAGTTTCTCCCTTACCTCATGCAACTCCTTATCTTCTTCTTCCACTCTCTTCTTATCCCTTTACCTTCACGTGATTCACTTATTGTGTTGTTGCCTCTTCGCCTCAATAGCCATAGCTGGTTGTTCTACAAGTGGATCTTCTCAAAACTTGCATCTTTTCTCCTCCTCCATGTTGTCGATAATATTCCTCTTCCCTCTTTCGCGCACAGGTATGCTTTGCTCTACTACCTCTACTGTTGCTGCTATTGTTGGTGCTCTCCGTGATGCTGCTTCATGCTGCTTTTCTAACCACTCTACGGCAAAGCCAACCTGTTCATTGGGTCTATAGGAATTATAGCAGTACCTCCATGAGTCCTCCTTAGTCCAATGCCATGCCCCATGGATCCAGTTGAATTGAACTCGTGCACAGTGATCCTTCAGAATGTAATGTAGGTCATACGGGTTGAAGCTTTGAAGGTCGAAAGGATACTTCCTCATCTGTTCTGCTTCGACATCTGCTTGCTTGATACTATGGATCTCATATAACCCAATCCACAATGGAAGAGCGGCCAAGGTGCCTTCTTCTTTTGCTGCAGTCTAGTTGTCAATCCTGCCTAGATGTGGTACGCTACTCCCTGCATGACAAGCACATCTAAGGCAAACTTTGGAAGAACATGCGGAAATTTTTCTGCGCTAAACACTCAGATGAATGTATCAGATGGTGATGCATACCAATTTGTAATGCCTAGAAATGCCTTCATCACTTCCTCTGACATGCAGGGTGGATCCTGTTCGAATATCAACCTGTATACTGGGGTGAAAATTGTCGGACAATCGTATGATCACTCCTCAGAAGCTAGATTCAGACAACAGCTTGAAATACGTGTTCACAACATTCTCTGTCGGTGACCATGCCTCCTCCAAGCCCAGGAACTCATGTCGGGCACAAACTGCATCTAGAATTTAAGTAGACATATAAATCTCTTCATGCATACCCTTTGGTGGTTGTCGAGGCTTCGTGACTTGTTCCTTCAGCTGGTGAGCTAGTATGCCGAACCAGTTGCATTGTCTTCCTTCTCTAGCCAGTTGGTCCAATGTGATCACCCAACTCTGAGGAAAGGTTTCAGTGCTTGCTTGGCCACTTAGTCGACATGAGAATATGACCAAGTATTGGTATGCCTTCCTCAATATCTTTTTCTTGTAGATCTGGTTGGGTGTCATCCTGAAGCGAGATGGCTCCTTTACCCAATCCTTCAAAATATCTCTAGAGTGAGCTCTACTATTGGGAAAGCTGAATGGAGGAGTCATTACAATCATGGGCTCAGACATCTAATACATCTCATTGTAATCTTTTTCCTAGAAGGTTGCAAGCTTTGTCCCACTGACACTGCTCAAGGTCATCGTCTCGAGGTCAGTGTGAGAGATGATCTAGTGAATCATGTCCTCACATGGGAATGCGGGGTATCTGCATGCAATCCGGTACAATCCAGACTTATGAATATTCACATACACATGACGGTCTTCAAGGTATTCCCAAAAAGTGACTATGAATGTTTCATTCACCTCTTGCCACTTCAGTTTGATGTCCTTGTCTAGATACAGCTTTGTATCTTCGTAGATCGGAAAATTAGAGGACACCTGCTTAGCAGCTGCTCCAGCTGCAATACCATCAGTGTCCTAAGATCTTGTTCTCTTGGAAGCCATTGCGATAAATGAACACCTGAAAGATCTGGAAACAAGCAGCATGCATGGCAAGAAGTATGTCGGTGGAAACAAAGAAAATTTGGGGAAGGACACAACACATACCTGGGAAACTAATGAGCAAGATTACACAAATTTTACTGGGAGGCTAAGTGACTAGTTGCCAGAACTATGGAAAAAGTAGTCTGGGCTGTTTGGGAGGTAGGATTGGCTGCTGGATTAGCGAAATGTGCAATCCAGTCAGGCAACTGGCTGCTGGGATTGCATAATGCGCAAATCTAGCTGGGAAGAACTGCTAGACCAGGGAAAGATTTGCGTAATTTCTTGGGCCACGTAGCCACTATCATCTAGAAATGCACAAAATAGTTCTGGAGGCCAGTTTCAGGAAAGAATTCTCATTTTTGGGGAGGAAGGTGAGCCTTCCTTCCCCAGATTGCACAATGCAGTCTTGGTGAAGGCAGAGTCCCGGCCAAGGTTGGCCCGACTCGCCGACAGGAAACTTCAGGAAACTAAGACAGTAAATGCATCATGACACTAAGCGATAGCAAAAGTGATTAACAGTGCATGTAAAACATGAATGAAATATTCAACAAACAATACAACATGCATGTGGGTGAGGTAGTTCACCGGTTGGGCAAACGTTTGTGCAAAACAATTTCATGCATGCGGCAATAGTGAGATATCAACGAAAGCTAAAACAAAGTTGGGACAAGCTAGAGTACATGTAAATGATATCAGGAGTTCAAAGAAATAAAGAAAACAACACTCACATAAGCAAATACACAAAAAGTGATAGAAATGTTGAAAAAGACAGGTTGAGGCCACTTACCCATGAATAGCTGAGCCAGATGTGTTGAAGAGTCCTGGATGTGTTGTGGGATGTTAGAGCTCCAAGATCGATGGGAATGAATGAGCTCTGATGCGTCTAATAAATAAGTTTGGTCTCATGACGCACATGCCACAAATCTAGGAAAAAGCGACAGTTGGAGGGAAACTTCTGAAACAACTTTGCATGTAACCTCAACTGCTAAAAATAACTCACTGAATCATAATATGCCTTTTTCATGTTGTCTCTTTCTATTCTGGGAAGATCAACTCATGCATGTATGCAAGTCAAGTTTCCTTAGTCCCGGGTGGAACTGGTCAATCGGACTGTCCATGCATGCAAGTGCTCCACTGCTTGGGAAAAATGTGCATTCCTGGCTGGGAGTTGGGCTGACTCCCTAGGATGTTTGCTCAATTCCTGGGTAGAGCAGCTGAATGCCAGCCAGGTTTGTGCAAATCCTGGGCTGAACAGCCTGTTGCTAGGAAAATTTGCACATATCCTGCTGGGAGGGTTGGCTGGCAGGATTGCGTAATCCTAGAGCCCAGCAAGCTGTCAGAGAGGATTACACAATTCCTGGAGGGAAGGCTGGTTGCCCTCTAGAAATGCACAATTTTCAAGGGGAAGCTGCTCAGATTATAGTTGGACCAAGTTTGGGTGAGAAGCTTGTGAGGGGAATGGATCAACTGTGATCGATAGGTTGCCTTTGTGCGAGGAAAACACTAAAGCTTGAGTACTTGATGAAGCAAGACAAAGTGTTGTGTAAGGTTGGTAGGGAGGCTCAAAAATAGGCTAAGGAAAATATTTGCAGGGTGGTTGTAGCCGCTACAATAGGTTTTCATATTTCCTTTAGCTTGGGTTGAGTTATTAGTTCCTGGAATCCCTGGTTGGACAAATGATCTGGAAGCCCTGTAACAACTTGTGTTGAGTTACAAGTCCTAGAAGCCTTGGTTGGACAAATGCTTTAGAAGCCCTTGGTTGGTTTAGTTACTAGTCCTAGAAGCCTTGGTTGGACAAATGCTATAGAAGCCCAGTAGCAGCTGTGAGTTGAGATACTAGTCCTATAAGCCTTATAGTTGGAACAAATGCTCTAGAAGCCCTGGAAGGCTTGGATGGAGAGTAATCTGATGATGGTTTTGTGATGTCTGGCCATGAGGTGGAATCACTTTTTGATGGGTTGAGGTGGATGGCCTTTGGAAGCACTGAATGAGTTTTGATTGATGTTTTCTTTGAGATCCCACATTCATTCTTGGAATATGACACGGGGGTGAATGGTTGAAGAGAGATTTGGCTCAGCCATTCTACGGTTAGATGGAAAGTGGAAGTCCCATCCCAGGTTTGTATTTTGTGTCATTAATGATAGGTTATTTCTCATTTTATTTCTATGATTATTTTGATGGATTATATGTGGTTTATATGGTTGTACTTTCATGATTATTTTTGCTGCTATTATGTTGGTTATGTATGTGTTTTATGACGGTTATGTATGTGTTTTATGACAGTAGCCATGTATGGATTCCGTCATGTTTTAACTTGTAATTGAATGATCAATTTTTCTATGACCTAATGGATGGATTGACAGTTTATTTGTTGAGGCATCAATGGTTCTTAGCAATTCTTAGCTAAGTATGAGACCCCTATGCTCAGAATTGTTATTTACACCCACAGTTTACATTATCATGATATGTTTGATGAAATTCCTGTCATGGCTAGTAGGGGTCCAGTCAATGTGTTAAACAAGTATTTGCTTTAGTATTGTCATTTCCATGTTATTTTACTATTATGAAGAGATGGTTCAATTCTAGGGGGTGGCCCGGGCTCTAGGCCTGAAAAGTGGATCAAATCCTAGGGACACTGGCATAACACTGACCAAATGAGTCTCTCAATGTTGGCAGGCAAGCTTGTCAGAGTGAATCTAGGTTTCTTGACGATCTCGTTCCTATAGCATGAGAGCGATTGAGGCTTAGGTTGTCCAAAAGCTCAATGGGACCCAAGGGAAAGTTGTCTAATGTGTTGGATTGGTTCTTGAGGGTCATGAAGATGATGTTGAATGTTTGTATGGTGTGTTTCCATCGGTTCCACTTCCTTAAGGTGACTTAGGAGGTCGAATCATATCATAGTGGCCTCTCATCGCATGTTTACCCTGGTTGGCCAATTGCTTTGGTAGATGTGGGAGGTGTTGATTTTGGGTAGCATCGAATGTTCTCTAACCCTAAAATTTTGAAGGAAGGCTTGGGAACATGTATTCCAAAGAACCCAAAAAGTGTTTTGGGAAATTCCACCCCCGAGTGACTTTATTAAAATAATTAATATTTTTAATGGAGTTCCTAAGTCTAAACTTAGGAAAATTAAAATATTAATGGGTATTAGTATAATCATGGGTGAAACTTCTAGAAAAAGATACAGATCAAGCCAAAACTATCTAAACCTTTGATTAAGATTTAATCTAGGTTGTTGGTTGCCCAACATGAAGATATAAGAAGGGGCTTGAGGGTCATTTGGAAAACACACAGAGAGATCAAGGAAATCGATTTTCTAAAGTGAGAAGTTCTCAGGAGGAAACATTTATTGAAGAGATTTCTTGCGGTAGAGGGGCAATGAGAATCCGAAAGAAGGAATTTCCAGAGAGTACGAAGTAGAGGGAGAACAAAAAGATGTCTAGAGGAAGGCTAATGCTGGCCCATGCATTGCTAATGTAGAGGCAGTGCAGTCCTTGAGGGAAGTCGAGTTTCCTGCTAAGGGAAGTCAAAATTTAGTTATCAAAAGTCGGGGTGTGATTCCTGGAGGCAAAAGATTGATTTTCTTAGCCAGCAGAGGATTCAGAAGAGGGGCAACATAATACCTAGGAGGGTGACATAGAAACTATCGGGAGTGACGCATTTCTGTAGAAAGGAAATGTAGAGGGTGATGTAGAGCCTCCATTTTAGTAGGATCAGTCACTGCTTCTCTACTAACAAGGTGAGATCATTTCCCCAGTATTTTGTTTAGTATTCTCTCTGTATTGGATTGCTTGTTGAGCATCCTAGAATTGTACTTAGATTCTCTCTTGCGTACTAATAAAACCCTCAGAGCTACTGCACCGGTTTTCCCATATTGTGTTTTTCCAAGGACATTTTTCCAAAAATAACAGTGTCCTATGTGTTTGTATTTCCTTGCTCAGTTTCTATGTTTCATAATCATATTTAATTTGGTGTAGGCTTCTTCTGTAATTTACTTCAATGTTTCATGAAGAAATCTGAAATAAGTTTGTAATGTCATATACAATCTAGGTGAAGTAGATTTAGCTAGTTGTAGTAGGATTCCTGAGATTGTTAGATCTAATAATTTTCACATGGTATCATAGTTGTCGATTTGAAATAGGAAGAGAAGATCTAGCCCTAAAGCAAGGGCCAACTTGCTACAACAAGCAACAGTTTGAATCCCCTGAGGGATTGCACAATTCCAGCTAGGAGGGCTATGTTTTTGTGGGTGTCTCTCTCTGAGTGAGTCGACAGAGAGGTAAGACTATCATATTGAGAATTTTACAAGGCAGAGGGAGCCACAGAGAGCCTCAATACAGAGCTAGAGGGACGCAGTATTTTGCAAGCTGAGTGCTGGCAGAAAAGCAAAGAGGAGGAGGACGCAGATCACATAGTGAGGGAATACTTCCTCAATGGTTTCTTGTCAAGGAAATTAGTATTTCTCAGTTACTGAGTAGTAGAGGAGCAATAGACTTACCAGCTCCTTTAAGGAGTGTGTAAGGCAACCTAGGAGCTACGTAATAGGGAGAAAGAGGGAGTTGTTCGGCATTTTTCGTAGGATATGGAAACCACTGAGTTGATGGATGAGGATAGGCTGGATGAAGCTTTCAACTATTTCATCTGAAAGGCTAAAATGTCTTTCCTTCTAAATGAACATTTCCTTAAGATGTATGTTAATATTGTGGTGGTTGTCCCTGTAGATCTAGATCTGCTGAAGAAGTATAGAGCTGAGATGGCGAATGTGAAGAAGATGATCCTGGATGGAGTCAGGGATCATGTGGTATGTGACGTTGCTAGCAGAGGGACTACTAAGGAGATGTGGGATGCCTTGGCCACATTGTATCAGGGATCTTCCGAGAAATGGAAGATGTACTTAGAACAAAAGTTGAGATCTATGCAAAAGCAGAAGGGAGAACATGTGGATCCATTCCTCACGAAACTGAAGGAGACCCATGATGAGTTGTCGGTTGTGGGGCACACACCACAAAATTCAGAGTTAGTAAGACTGGCTCTAAATTCTGTCTTGGATGAATGGCAAGTCTTTGTCCATAGTATCTTGTGTAGAGCAACATTTCCAAATTGGGACGAGATTTGCGCAGCTCTGAAATAAGAAGAACTAAGGAGAGACCTGGTCAAGGTAAAAATTGATAGAAGCAGTAGCAGAAGTGGGTCAAAGCCCAGCGTAGAGGAGGATGATAATGCATCCCTTACATCGAAGGGACAAAAAGGGAAACATAAACAAAAAAATGCGTCTCCAAGGTGAAATGTCTCAGATGTGGCAAGATGGGCCACTATGCATCCCAGTGTCCTTTAAAGAAAATGGACAAGGATGAGAAGAATTATCCTAAGGTTGTAGCCGCAAAGATTGAACAGGAGGAGGAGTCTGCCATGACAGCTAAGATACCTTCAGGAGGGAGGTGGGCTAATATAGAACTATAGTTCAATCGAGCTATAGATGGGTAAGATCCTTGAGGAGCCCACCTCTTGGATAATCACCTTGCTACGAGAGCCCATGATCAAGAGTGGTAGGATGGACTAGTGTCTGATGGTGCCAAGGAGTTTCGAAGAAATAATCGTAGTGGCTAGGAGTGTCAGAGTCTGAGCAGCGCAGAGAAGAGTTGGCAACAATGTAGATGACACAGAGTAGAGGTTACAACAACGCAGTAGATTCAAAGGGTCAACACAGAGACTGATACCTGTCAGGCTCCAACATTCATGTGGTATCATACTGAACATAGTTAGTTCAGTAATTTTGGATGTTTTTTAGTTGCTTCTCTCAGCAACAGATTTGTAGTACGGATGAAATGTTAGCAGTTGCAATGCTAGAAGCATAACATATAGAACATTTGAGAGGGAGCTATAGTACAGATGTAGCATTGGTAGTAGCAGTGTCAAAGGAAGTAGTACAATTGTAGCATCAGTGCAATAGTTGATGGATAGCATATCAAGCATCAACAACGTAGAGGATGATGCTTTAGACTCAGAGCAGTATGCAATAGCAGTGTATTGCTAGAGCACATTCCTTGCTAAGAGGGAGTGTTGATTTGGGGTAGCATTGGAGGTGCTATAAGACTCAAATTTTGTAGGGAGGCTTGGGCACATGTATTCCAATGAACTCAGAAAGTGTTTTGGGGAATTCCACCAGAAGTGATTTTATTAAAATAATTAATATTTTTAACGGGGTTCCTAAGTCTAAATTTAGGAAAATTAAAATATTAATGGGTATTAATCTAATCATGGGTGAAAATTATAGAAAAATACACAGATCAAGCTAAATCGATCTGAGCCTTTGATTAAGATTTAATCTAGGTTGTTGGTTGCCCAATAGGAAGATATAAGAAGGGGCTTGAGGTTCGTTTGGAAAACACATAGAGAGATCAAGGAAATCAATTTTCTGAAGTGAGAAGTTCTCAAGAGGAAAAATTGATTGAAGAGATTTCTTGCAGTAGAGGGGCAGTGAGAATCCAAAAGAAGGAATTTCCGAAGTGTATGAGGCAGAGGAAGAATATAAAGATGTCCAGAAGAAGGATGATGCTGGCCCACACATTTCTCACATTGAGGAAGCATAGTCCTTGAGGGGAAGTCGAGTTTCTTGCTAAGGGAAGTCAAAATTTAGTTTTTGAAAGCCGGCGTGTGAGTCCAGGAGGCAGAAGATCGATTTTCTTAGCCAACAGAGGATTTGGAAGAGGGGCAACGTAATCCCCAGGAGGGGTGATGCAGAAACTACCGGGAGTGATGCAGTTCTATGCAAAGGCCAAACAAAGGGTGATGTAGAGCCTCTAGTTCGACAGGATCAGTAACTGATTCTCCAGTGACAGGGTGAGATCATTTCACCAGTATTTTGTTCATTATTCTCTCTGTATTGGATTTCTAATTGAGCATCCTAGGATTGTACTCATATTTTCTCCTGCATTATAATAAAATCCTCAGAGTTGTTGCATTGGTTTTCCCGCATTGGGTTTTTCCAGGGATATTTGTTAAAAAATAACGGTGTCCTATGTGTTTGTATTTCTTTGCTCAGTTTCTATGTTTTAGAATCATATTTATTTTGGTGTAGGTTTCTTCTATGATTTACTTCAATTTTTCATGAAGAAATCTGAAATACGTTTGTAATGTAATATACAATCTAGGTGAGGTAGATTCAGCTAGTTGCAGTAGGATTCCTAATATTGTTAGATCTAGGAATTTTCATAGGAGGAGGGTGTTACAATTAAATTCAGGTGTCGAACTCGATTCCCTAATTTTTTCAAGCACTAGGCCAAAGGGTGGTAAATACACATACCACCCATTATGGCAATGCGGTGGCTACGTTAGCAAACTATGACCACTCGTCAAGCAAGCATGGAAAGTGAGCACATAATTTCAAAATTTAGTCATCCCCCCCCCCTAATTCTCGTCCAATCCAACCATGTCACGTGTCACCTCCACATCACCTCCTCATTTTCCCTCACTACATCCATCTGTAAATCGACCGTTCTAATTCAAATTTTCCTATTTTTGCAGGGTCACCTATTTGCAAATGTTGTTTGCTGAGTTGTTGACCAGTAGAAGAATTTTATTGCACCCACAACATCCAAAAACCTCGAGTCACTAGGTAACCCATAGTCCCTATGTCCTTGGATTATCATTATCATGCATAAAATAAAGAAATCAACACCTATGCCCCCTAAACCAAAAGAATCGAAACCCTCGTGCCACATAGAACCACTCATGGACAATGAGGCAGAGATACATGACCTCTTCTTTCCTCTACACCTATTCAACCTTTGTTTTGACCTATATGACAATTACCTGAACAAATAAGACCCACTTTAAGTTTTTGAGTTGGGGTTGTATTACCTCATTGCCCCAACTATCAACCAATTCACTGAATTTGTATCTTGGCTCATGGCAAAACAAATTGCTGCACTTCATCAACCAGGGATAAAATTATGGAAGTCACCCTAGAATTGATTCAAAATGCATTCGTTTACTCAAAATCCCCAAATATAGAGAAATTCACAGACACCATCCTCTTTTTCAATTACAATAGACTCTTAACTAAAGAAAAAAAAGCTTTGTTCGAAATTTTTTTAGCTCCAAATGCTTAATTTCCTCCAAATTCAGAGACATTCCCCATTTCTTTGTATCTCGACCATAATTCTGCTACTATTATGCAAGAATGAAATAGAAAATGTCAACAAAGTAGCTCTAGGATTTTTATATTTAATGATGAAGCCTCACATTGTTCTATACATTCCCTCATTTCTTGTTGAAGCTATCAAGTTTCAGTTCAATGATTTTCTCCTTGCGTCCTACGTCAAATATTACTCCATATTGGTCTCTCTATTCATGTACACTCACGTAGAAGAGTTTGAGTACCTAGGCCTATGTATTATAGACTCTAATAAGTGGAGAAATCCATAGTTGACTGGAACAGTGTTTTGAAGAAGAAGTCCACAAATGAAGGGGCTTTCCAATTCATTACTACCTTTATGTCTACTTCTCATAATATCATAAATAATGTCTCTCCCCCTAGAGTCCTCCCTCACTAAAGAGAGCTTCTTCCGCTTAGTAAGGATACCAGGGTAGGTGAATGGTACCTATTTGAGGATTATACTAAAATCAGGGTTTATGGACCTGAGTTTCCCCCATATCAATTACTTGTATTTATGCCTATGGGGATCTTTTCCTTAAAAGTTATCAAGAAAAGCTTAAATTTTGATCAGATCTATTTTTTCGCTACTAAGAAAGGTTACATTTTTAAACTTCCAAAAGTTGTGGGCCCTTTCATTGTGAACACTAGAAGAGATTTCAAACAGGTAGAATATATGTTAAAGGAGTTAAATTTTGGGATAGGAGAAGTTTCACACTATGATCCCCATTGTATTATATCTAAAAGGAGGAAAGAAATTAATGCTTCTTCTTGTGAACCTAAATCTATACCTAAGCTAGAATGGAAAGATAACTTAGACTCCTGGCCTATAAGTAGAGAAATGGAGGTCAAGACACCAGTCACAGAAGAAAAATCCTAGAAAAGGAATGTTGATGGGGCTGGAGATATAGTGATGGAGGATGCACCATCAACCAAAAAGTCCAAAATATAGGAACGTAATGATGAATAAATTGAGGTCAAATTAACAGAGGGAAATTTGGACCAACCAGGTTTCTGGGTGTTTTTAGAAGACCCTCAACAGGATACAACATCAGGTTTAACTGAGGTAGTAATTCTTTGGTCATTATGAATTATATCAATAGTAGGTCCTAAAGAGGAGGAAGGGAAGATGATAGAGGAGAATAAAAAGAATATTAGGGATGAAATGTTATCACAACTAGCATCTCATTTAGTCCCATACCAAACCAACCTTTTGGCTGCCATGGACCTAGAAAGAAATCAAATGAACTTTTCATTATATCATCCTTTAGTGCAATCCACTCCATCTAGACCACAATTCATGACAATGGATTTTTCATTGGATATGGCTAGTGTTCCATTGCAAGATAAGATCAACTTGCATAGAAAGAAGGGGAAATGATCAACAATAAATTGAGCAGAGGATCATTGACTATTAGCAAGGCCAGGAAATTGTTGGAGAAATATGCTACCAAGCTAAAACAGGAGAAAGCTAATTCAAGATACCTTGATTTTCCAAATGAGGGCTTTAGGGAGTCAATTTTCAAACTTGGGGTAGACCCAAGTGAAAAAGTTGTTGTAGATGCCATTGTGCAAAGATCTCAATATAAAATTCAAGCGTTGAGGTAGAAGTTTAAGATGCTTGCAACAGAACATCTACAAACAAGGGAATTGGCACAGGTAGATAATGAAAAGTAAATTGTGGCCAAAGAGTTGATAGATAGAAACAATGAGGTCCTCTCCCTCAAACAGAAGATTGCAAAATTTGAGCAAAAAGAAATATTCTCATATTTGTGTTGTAATTGTAGCAGACAACCCTAAAAATCATACAAAACAATTGACCAAGGCTCTTACTAATTTGCATTTATCAAAGAAAAAGCTCAAGAAGATAAAAATTGACCTAGACAATCCAAGTACCTGCTCACAAACTAGGAGAAAAAACTCCAAAAAACCAGGGAAAGTGTGGAGAGAGCAAACAATAAATTACAGGCTACAAATGATGAAATCAAAGAGCTGAAGAATAAATTGAAAGGTAACATGTCTCTCATTCAAGCAAGACAAATAATATGGGATGATATTATTTCTGAGGTGAAAAAAATATGGGAGCATATGAATTTAGTTTCAAAACAAAGGGATGCAGTGAAGAATAAGGATGCTAAAAATGCTAGGACTATAGAAAATTCATCAAATACCTCAATGAAAAGTCAACTAATGATTTGAGAGGATGGGTATCATAGATAGGAGATAGGTAATTATTGAGTTTACCAAAATGATTCAACTAAAAGAAGTGAGGGATAGAGCTAAGGAATATTTGCATGATTTGGCAAAGTTAATAGCAACATTTATTTCCTATTTCTATCAGAGAACTAGAGTAGGATTACCTAGTTATTGGGACTTTCAAGTGAACTTGCTTCCATCGGAGCAGTATGATCAACTGCTGGTTGAGGCTAAAATAAAGGTGTATTCTTCACATGAAAAGACTATCACTCTCAAGGGCAGAACTATAGTGAATTATTTGCAAAGGGATTTTCAACTTCTATGGCTGGTGAAAACCTTGTTCGTTGCCAAGCCTAATTTTACTAAGCTTACAAATTTGAAGGTTGCCTACAACACGCTCATTCACACTCTTACAACATATACAACATTATGGCCTAAGTGCAACCAATTTATCAATCCACCATAGGTCCGAACAGTGGAGCTTGGGTCCACCTCAAGAGATCAAAGGAGTTATAAGTGAATATATTTGATTTGGTAAATCATGATATATCCATGTCATTTTTTCGTTTTGTAAATATTTTATTTTCAAGAAAAGAATCAAGTTTGTTATGTAATCATTACGATAACTATACTAGCTACATGCTTGCACAACTGAGTAGTTTAGATATTTGTTGCGTTTCAAGGTATTTTGTAACTATTCTAGTTTTGATTGTCCCTATAGAAAAGGAAGAAAGGTTCATTAGTAGGGGTTCAAATTTTTGTCACAGAGGCTGTAATTGTTTTGCAAGTTTTAGACTTATGAGATGTATACCATTTTTGAAGATTAATGAAGAATTTTTCTAATGATTCTAGGCATTGAGATGTGTAGTATGTTTTTCTATCTCTGGTTATCACTTCATATGTGTTTTTCTTCTTCAAAAATTGTGTAATTGTAGCTGCTAGTTTCAATTTTAAGTTACAGATTTATCTATGTTATGTGATGGAAAATGGTACTTATGATATGTTGAATCGGAAGATGTAAACATGCTCCATGATTTATGCATTTCATTTCCTCAGTATAATTCATAATTCTACTAAAATCCGGTGTGTATGATTCAATGTTTAGCCCTCTGCACTTGCTGTCTTTCCTTCAATTTCCTCCTTCACCTACACTACAACAATCAATGAAATTTCACTCTCTGTATCTAGGCCACTAGATTCAAGAATTAACTCTTTCGAATGACATATTGTTCATGTAAAAATTGAATCTTCCTCTCGGTAGGGTAATTAGACCAAAATTCATCTATTTATATCTAATCCTTGAGAAGAATGAATTTATCCCTGGAACACATTAAGATGTCCTAGGCACTAACCTCTACTCAACCTAGAGGTTGTATCTAGAAACTCCAAACTCTTTTGGCACCGTTTCCAAAGAACAAATTAGAACATATTTCCCTGGGTTTGATTTTTGTGCATTCCTTTTTCTAGTGAGAAAAGGAAGTGTGGGTTGAGATCTCTCACATTAGAGAGTTTTTAGACTATAATCTTGGCTTTTAGGAGTCCTCGCACTCGTCTAAACACTTCTCAGTAGAAAAATCCTTTTGTCTCTGACCAAGAGAGAATTATATTCAAGGGAATTTGGAAAGAAAGTATCCCAAAAACTCCAGATCTAGTTTTTTCCCCAGAAGCTTCAACTTCTAGTTCTCATAAAGTTGAGATAAATTCTCTTGAAACCTTATCCACGATTTTGGACTTTTCGGAGGAATGATTTCCCCACCTGGTTTTCTCTTTTCTAAACCTAAATATGAATAAGTCTCTATTAGTTATGATTCTTTCACATTTCATACATTCCATGAAGAATACAAATTAAAGATATTCTCATTCCTAGTACGTATCAAGCTTTCATAGCTATTTCACACCCAATTTCAGTAGTTATTGTCGACTATGTTCCCCACCCATTTCTCACAGAAAATCTTCCTCAACATCCTGTACAAAATATGGTTTTCCCTAGATTTTTGCTCAACAGATATGCCCCTTTGAACTTGAAATAGCCCATGAATGAAATTCCTTAATACTACCTTAAAATTCTACCTAGCTTCACTGGGGAGGATGATATTACAACCTAAAAACATATTGAAATATTTTGTGTGTTTGTAGAAAACTTGAACATTGAGCAGCTAGATGTGGTGTTGAGTTATTTTTTTCAGTATTTAGATGGGGAGGCTAGAAAATGGTTCAAAAATTTGCCTAACAGCTCAATCAACACCTAGGAGGAATTAGAGAACATATTTATGTAGAAATGGGGTGATAAGAAAGACTATGGATACTTTCTGTCTGAATTTAATCCAATAAAGAAAAGAACAAATGAGGATGTCACTGAGTTTATAAAGATATTTAAAAAATTGTATACTAGTTTTACTATTGAGATTAAATTGACATAGGCAGTAGCTAAGGTGGTATTTGCTAGAGTCTCTGAATAAGATTTTGGCTTTACTCTAAGAGAAAGGAAATCCCTCACATTGGACCAGATCCCAACTGGTGATGTGGAAGTAGAGGTAAATCTTGCATCGGCAAGGAAGTTGAAGGGAAAATTAGAACATAGTGATAGGAGAAAGGGGAAAGAGGAAGCCAATTTCTCTGGTAAAGAAAAGGATAGTCAAGAGAAGAAGTTGGATGATATGAATAAGTTTATCATAAACCTCTCAAACAAGCTAGTCAAACTAGAATTGGAGAACAAAAGCCCTCCTAGACAAATGAAATAAGATCCTAATAGAAACTTCAATCCCCAATATAGGAGACCTCCTTTGTAACTTTTGTAAAGAGAAATAAATGACCAGGAAGACCAAGTACAACCTCCCTTGTATATAAAATATGAGCTCGAAGAAGGCATTGAAGATGCACTTAAATTTTAGGAAAATCAATACTCAACTTTATTAGAAGAGGAGAATGAAATAAAAGCACATGGAGGAGAGGAGGATGATCAGGATGCTCCTTTGGATAAAGAAGAGATAGATTCTTAATGTAAGAAATTTTCATATTTCATGCAAGCTCAACTACATAGGAGATATGACTTGAGGTCTAGAAAAATATCTTAGACATAAGATCAAGGTGAAGTGACTGCTCAACATGCCACACCCAAGCAATATCATAAGGGCAAGCATCCTGGTAAGTCTGACCCAAAAACCAAAGGAGAGACCTCCCATCCCGAAAATTCTAAGATCGAATCTGAAAATAAAGGATAAAAACATGTGCAACCCAACCCAGTGCATTAAGAAAATAAAGAGATGGTTGATCAAGTAAAAATGTAGAAGAATACCTATGCTTTAATTTGCAAAAATAATTAGAGAAAGTGAAGATATTTGTCCCTTTTGTTGAATTGTTGAAACAAACTACCTACAAAAGGAAAATTTATGATTTCATGGATGTGTCTCATGTTACCTTCGCATAAGATAGTTTGAATTTTCAGGAAGAGAGACATGAGGTTATCTTTGGTCCACATGTGGAAGAGAAAGACCCTTCCACCACACCATTCTATTTTACATTGGTGATTCATGATTTATTCTTGCATAATTGAATGCTTGATTCAGGGGCTTCTCATAATCTAATTCCTTTGTTTGTCAGGGATAAGTTGGGCTAGAAAATAACAAAGCCATAAAAATACCTATATTCCTTTGATTGTAAAAATTTAAAATGCCTTGGGATGATCAAGTACTTGGTGGTTAATTTCCCTCAAATCTCTGTGAAGAGTGTGGTAATGGACATCGTGGTTGTAGACATTCCTGCAATATTTGGCATGCTTCTTTCTAGATCATGGGGAATGAAGCTTGTAGGGTCCATCAACTCAACCTCACATATGCCACTATTCTAGTGTTTGGTGGAGAAAAATGCAAATTATACAAATAATGTCAATAACTCTCCAGTGTATGGCCAGGAAAACGATATTTCATGCTTTTTGTTGGAAATAGATGATCAAATTATGGAGGATACTTAGGTGGAAATTCCCACACTAGTGAGTAAGAAAGAAATGAAACTTGACTATGTTTGGAAATTATATTTTGATGGGGCCTACTCTAAGGAAGGAAATGGAGCAGGTTTGTTGTTGATATCTACATAAGGTAACCTCATCCCTCTCTTGTATAAATTAGAACTTTACACTACAAATAATATTGTTGAATATGAAGTATTGGTGTTGGGCCTACAAGCTGTCAGAAATCTGAAAATTGAATTTTTTATAGTTTTTGGACATTTTGAGCTAGTTATAAAGCAAATTAGAAATCAATTCCAAACCAAGCATCCCAGGTTGAAATCCTATAGGAATGAAGTGTGGGATCTGATTGAGAATTTCTTTTTGGAATTTAACATTCAATTTCTAGTTAGAGAGAAAAACAAAATGGTTTATTCCTTAGCAACAACAGCTAACACTTTCAAGCCACCACAAAATCCCCTACTCAGATATGAAGTTGAGATTAGGTACAGACTTTCAATACTAGACAATGTGAAATATTGGAAGATGTTTGGCGATGAAGATAAGATTAAATGGTTTAAAGAGGTGATTGGGGAATTTTCCAATTCTGTAATTGACCATGAAGATGAAGATATGGATAAAATTGAAGGAGTTGAGAAACATGTGCATTGAGAAGAGTCTATGGTTCGGTAGAAAATTTTACAGTTGAAGGGAAATATAATCCCAATGGGGCTGGTTCCATTGGAAATATTATTTAATGCTATTGATGTGGCAGCCAAACTATCCAAGAAGGAGCATGAGGAGGATATGGAAGATTATAAAATTGGTACATAACAACAACCTAAACTAGTTGAACTAGCCAAGGAGGTCCTAGAAGAATACAAATAGAGGTAGGTTGACTTGTTCAAAAAGTATGCTGATATTTTTTCTTGGTCCTATGATGATTTGAAAACATATCATACTAGCATCATTTAGTATAAAATTCCATTGAAATCAAGAATCAAACCTCACAAATAGAAGCCGGGGAAAGTTAATCCCCTTCTTCTTCCCTTGATAGAGAAATAAGTGAAGAAAATGCTTCAAGCTAAGATCATCATGCCTTTAAGATACTCATATTGGGTGGCTAACATAGTTCATGTCTGGAAGAAAAATGGAAAGATCAGATTGTGTTTGGACTTCAGAAACCTAAACAAGGCTTCTCTAAAGGATAATTATCCTTTTCCCAAGATGTATTATATTTTACAAAAAGTGGTAGGGTCATCAATGTTTTCCATGATTGATGGTTTCTCTAGATATAACTAGAATGTTGTGCATCCCGATGATCAGAAAAAGACTGCCTTCACCACACCTTGGGGAACATTCATGTATGCCAAAATGTCTTTTTGCCTCATGAATGTTGGTGCCACTTTCTAGAGGGAAATGGATATAGATTTTGTTGGGGAGAAGGAGAAATTTGTGCTAATTTACCTGGATGACATAACAGTCTTCTCAATGTCTAATGAGGAACAATTGCAACATTTATAACATACATTTGAAAAATGCAAGAAATAAGGTTTGTCAGTGAACCCAAATAAGTATGAATTTTCCCTTAGATAAGGCAAAGTGTTGGGGAACATAGTTTGGAGGGAGAGATTGAAGATTTACCCCAAAAGGGTGGAAGAATATAGTAGTATCCCTTTTCCACAGAACTTAAAGGAGATTCAAATTTTCTTAGGAAGGATAAATTTCTTAAGAACGTTCATACCCAACTATGTTGAAATTGTGAGGGAGACTATAGATATGCTAAAGAAAGATAGAGAGATTAAATGCATTGCAGAAGCAAGAGAATTATTTTCCATAATAAAAAAGGCCTTTGGAGAGGAACTAGTTTTGGCTAGCCCTGATTATCAAAAGCCTTTTATTATCTTTTAATTTTCATCTCCTAACACCATTGTAGCTATCTTATCGCATAATAATGAAGAAGAGAAGGAGTAGGCAGTTGAATTTTTCATCCAAATATTGAGAGATGTAGAATTGAAATATAATATTTTGGAAAAATAGGCCTATGCTCTGGTGAAAGTCTTGAAGGCTTTTTGAACTTACATTTTGCAGTCTAGGATAATTACTTATGTTCCCACAACAATTATAAAAGACATCTTCACGCAGGGAGATAGTGAAGGTAAGAGAGGATGGATATCTAAAATTCAGGAATATGACATGAACATCAAGCTCACCAAATTGGTATGAGGGCAGGGATTGGCTAAGATTTTATAAGAAGAAAATTTCCAGGCATTAGGTATAAATTTACTGGCTGAAAATGCAAAACTAGATAAGCAAAATAAAAAACAAAAGACAAAAAGAGAAGCACTAAAAATTTCAATGAAGTACTTTATTTATGAGTGGTACAAATTCATTTCCCATTATTTGTTTCTTTTGGAATGCCCACCTAAGTTTGATAGAGAAAAGTACAAATCTTTGAGGCTTCAAGAACGTAAATTTGTTATTTCCAATGGTCAATTGTATTATAAGGATCTTGTGATAGTTTTACTACTTTGTTTGATTGATGTAGAAGTCCCCAAAGTAATAGGTGAATTTTATGATTTTTTTTGTGGAAGACACTACAACTGGAAATTAAAAACTCATAATATTTTGAAGCTTTTCTTCTATTGATCTCAATTGTTTTGTTATTTGCATGATTGAGTGAAGGCTTGTAAAGAGTTCCAAATGTTTTCTGAAAGAAGAAGATGGCACCCCCACCTTTAATTATTGTCTTTGTGGAAGAACCCTTTAGAAAATGGGGCCTAGATTTTATTAGGGAAATCCATCCACTGTCATGTGGGTGATATAAGTGGATCCTTACAACAACAAACTATTTCACCAAATGGGTAGACGTTGTCACTGCCAGGAATGAAAGTCATACAATGGTCATTAAATTCATGGAGAAAAATATTCTAGCCAGGTTTGGTTGTCTGAGGAAAATAATTATTGATAATGCTCAAGTATTTAAATCTGCCAAGTTTATCAATTTTTTTAATAGCTAACATTATTTTGGGGAACTCCACCACTTATTACCCACAAGGAAATGGGTTGGCAGAATCATTCAGTAAGACCTTGGTCAGGATTTTCAAGAAGACCATAGCACAAAGCATGAAGGATTTGGATTCTCAACTCAGGTTTGCTTTGTGGTGAAATAGAGTCACCACTAAGTGATCAACTAGTAAGTATCTATTTGAGCTATAGTATATGGAACTTCAACACTTTTCCCCACTCAATTGGCCATGCTTGTGGAAAAAATTATTCAAGATGTAGAAGATGAGCCTAATTCCTTGACTAGGAGGATGCATTAGTTGGTATAATTGAATGAGAACAATGAACAGGTGACTCAAAATTTAATCAAGTACCAGGACAAGCTGAAGTCCCTGTTTGATAAAAAGACTAAGGAAAAAATATTTTAGCTAGGTGATCTTCTACTCAAATGGGACATTAGGAGAGAGGACAAAGGTAAAAATGGAAAATTTGATCCCTTGTGGTTTGGGCCCTTCAAATTAGATAAATTCAAAGGGAACAACACATTTCTATTAGATAATCCTGATGGTGAGGTGTTTCAACTACCTGTGAATGGTTAGTATCTGAAGCATTATTTTTAGCACTAAAGTCATTTGTCCACATCTATTGTAAATACTACTGAGCCATTGTAAGTACCAGTGTGTTTTATTTTGATTTTTAGTTCTCTATATATTGACCCCATGCACAAGTTTAAGGCACTAATCTACAGGTTCTCATTGCCTTGCCAACAAGACACTGTCCTTAGTTGGACCCAATGTTGTATCCTCTCTATTTTTCCTTTTATTATTCTTATTGTAGAGGAGGCTTGTTCATGTACATAGGGAATGTTTGACATTTTTAAAAAAGAGAAAAAATATTAAAATAGAAAGAAGAAGATGAAAAAGGGAATAATAATTCTTTCTTAAATTTTCCCTAACTTCTCATGTGTGCAGGCACTTCAAGTAATGGAATGTGGGCCCTCCCCAGCATTTTATATTGAATGGCTAAATAATGAGCACCTTTCAGGTGGATCTCCATTTGTTCTAAAGCAGCCCAATCCCAACGAGGATCTGGCAGGGTAATAAGCACAACTATTAACCTAGTAGAATGCCCCTAGAGAGTCAAAGGTCTAAGATGCAACACAAAATATTTACGGTCATGATTGATTCTATGGGGTTGAGCCCATTCCCAAATCTGTTTAGGCACCCTTCCGGAGGGCAGCAAATAGAGACGCCACCCGTCATGTTAGCACAATGGTTATTTCAGCAAACTAGGACCACTCATCAAGTGAGTGTGGCAAGTGAGAGTGGAATTTCAAAAGTTAGTCATTCCCTCACTCTTCTTGTCCAATCCAACCATGCCACGTGTAACATCCACATCACCTCCTCATTTTTCCCACCTACAACTGTTCAAAAAAAGACCATTTTAATTCAAATTTGCCCATTTATGTTGTCTTGCCTATTTGCAAATGTCATTGTCCAATCCGTCAACTAGTACAAGAATTTTCTCACATCCACAACATCAGGAAGTCTTCAATCACTAGGAGACTTGTAGTCCCCATATACTTTCAGTTTCATTAACATGCATAAAACAAAGAAAACTACACCTAATCCCCCTAAACCAAAAGAATCAAAGATACATTACCTCTTCTATCCTCTACACTTGACCAACCATGATTTCCACCCTTACAAAAATTACCTGAACAAAGAAGTCTCATTCTGAGTTATTGAGTTGAGGTTGTATTACTGCATTTCCCCAACTATCTACCCATTCTTTGAATTCATATCCTGGCTCATGAGTTTTGGAGAATTTGGTATCTACAGATAAATACTAATTCCCTAGATAAGTAGCCATATCTAGAACAATAGTTTAAAGTATTTTAGTCTTTCCCTATAAGCAATAGATAAGATGAGAAGATGAGAATACCTACTTGTAGTTCCGCTTTCCTCTCGTCTCCTTTGTATTGATCCCGTTGCTCCTTCCCATACTTAATACGCTTGAGAAGTACCTGTAAACACAACAAAAAACAAAGAATCGATCAAATAAAAAGATCTATTGAATATAAGTGAATGGAATCAGATACACTTCACACATATAAGCATTATAAAACAATACAAACATATGGGAGAAAGGTTCAAACACTTTATTGAATAGAATAAGGAATTATAACCATTTTTGTCTGATTCAAAGTCATTCCTCCAGCTTGGATCCCATCCACATCACATCAAAATCATGACAAACTTGTAGCATTATAATACTTGCTTCAAAGCCAAGTCTCACGGTAGCATTATCTCCGTACAATTCAACATAATCTAGCCCCTGATCACTTAGATGAGTGGTCAATTTATAGGAACATGAAGGAGGTTTTGTCATAAATGGTGGCATTGAATTTCCTTCCATACTTAGAATTAGTTCCATGGAGGAAGGCATGAGAGGATAGGATTCATCTTAACTCATTCCTCATCCATTTTTGAGCTCATAGGATTTGATAAGTGAGGGAACCTTCTAGATGACTCCAAAAGATAAGAATATTCCCCAAACCCTATGTGAATTTCACTCAAACTCACCCAGCACAGGTGAAAGGAAGCCTAAGTGCTCTGTAGAGCACCTTGGCATGGACTTAACTGCTTTGCAGTGCAACCTTACATGGGCCTACCTGAGTTGGTCCCTCTAGAGGTCATTTCAGGATGTCTTCATGTCATGAAACTATCTGGGAAGGAGGCATTCAAAAGGGTGACTTGTTCAGGGCATGTAGCAACTGGAATTAGGGTTTGATGAGCCTTAAAACACTATTCTAGATGATGGGAATGATGTGCCCAAATGGATTTGTAACAACTGCCCCCTAAAGCATGAAGTCAGAAAAATGCCAATGTGGAATGAAATGCTTTACAATGTGATGAGAAGGTTTTGAAGTGGAAGGTGACTTGCATCAATTACAATACACATATCATGATATTTTCATTTTTACATGAATTGTTCAGGGAAGGCATACCTATGCTCAGCTTGTAAACTTTCATTACATGTACATAGACAATCGTCTATAGATATAGACCCATGATCAAAATGACCATCAATGTAAAGCCATTGTACATATGATTTAGTACTCCTGAAATCGCAGCCCGGATGGATGAAACTAGATCCGGGGTCTTCTATCTCATTCAATTGTTAGCTCATGTACGAGTCTAACCATGTGAATATGTGATCTGAAGTTGAACATGGGAAGACACCATCTGATTACCATCTAATGATGTAAGCTGTCAACAGATGCGAGAGAAATCACTGATAAGGATAATGATCCTCAAGGTACTGCAATACATTCTGCACGACGTGAATGGATGATTTGATGTCGAACACCATACAAAGTCTTTTGGTCGAAGGCCATTGATGTCAACCTATCGCTGGAAGTGAGAAACTCGTCATTGATGTATACAAGCCTCAAGGTACTGGAGGGGTGTTTCTAAGTCAACTTCTTGGATAATGTGCTAATGTTGAAAAGAAGTGACTCATTGCAGGAGGGTCTTGATGTATCCCACATCAACGGCACAAAACGAGTGTAATGATTTTGGAGACGGAATTTGACTGACAGCACAAGGTTTAGGAATGGCGGTCATGAAAATGAAGGTTTATGGTATTGCAAAAGATGAATTTTGACTGAATGACTTCTCTTGAACATGTCGGCGACACTGAAATGAATTGGTAGCATTGACCCAAAACAAAGTGATGGATGGTGTGATAGACCATAGGTATGATAAGTTGATAACCATCAAGCAGATAACCCAACCCAAATAGTCTGAATGAATTAGCAACATTGACCCAAAACAAAAGTGATGGATGATGTGATAAACCATAAGTATGATAACCGTCAAGCAGATAACCCAAGCCAAATAGTCATGGAGATGAAGTGAAAGTGTCATGTTCAAGAGCGACCTACTACCATAAAGCGGTTTTCCACTTTTTCCATTTTCCCCAGTCATTGCTGACTAGTACCTCTTTATTTTTATCAATCTTGAGGAGAATAACATATGCTTGTTGTATAATTCCACCCTTCGGGTGAATCCATCACTATTTGATGTTTTAATGAGTCTAGCGAAGGTGAAACTTGGTCTTGTCTAGATGGACAGGTTTGTCGCTATTTGATGTTTTAACGAGTTTAACAACAAAGATAACTTGGTCCTTTTCATGTTTAGAGAGTTTGAAAAGGGACAAAAAAGAAAAATCCACATGTTATTTTTCGTAAATTAATCTCTCAAGCCCGAAAAAGCATAAAATAATACAAGAGAGATGCCATTTCCAATCTGCTAACGAGCTGGAAAGGACAAGTGCTCAACAATCTTTTCATGTTTAGAGAGTTTGAAAAGAGCTTAAAGAGGACTCCACTTTGAGGAACGAGTGGTGTCTAGGGTAGCAACTAGTTCTGGTGATGTTGGACCTTCTCAAAACATGTTGATTTATGTGAAGAGGCTAGCTAATAAGACCACTGATAGCAACTGTTCCTCAAAAAAGGTAAAACAACCAAGTGAAAGTGTATGATCGGCCAAGCAGATAGTGACGATGGAAGGAGAAAGACCAAGGCTCATATGGTGGAAAAGGCTGATAGAATGGCAATCACGAGGGTTAAAATGGAGAAGGGTTCATTTTTACATGAGCTTGAACCATAGGGAACTATGCTTGGGTTCAGTTTCATGTTTACACAAGCTTGAAATGAAAAACTATGCCTAGATTCAGCTTCATTTTTACACAAGATTAAAATGAAGAACTATGCTTGAATTCAGTTTCATTTTTACACAAGCTTGAAACGAATAACTATGCTTGAGATTGGTTTACATGCCCCCAACATGATGAAAGGAAGAGTCTCCTGTAACTAGATGGAAGTTGTTGCAGTGAAGGAGGATGGTTATCCAACACCTTTTTGGCTTCATCCAGATAGGGACAAAGGTGAATGGGGTGATTCCCTTCACATAACCTACAGGGAAACTTAACTTTACCACTAGGTGCATGGCCCCAAAGCTTCATTACATTCACCTAAGTAGACTACTCATGGCTATCAAGTGGATGGAATGAAGGTTCGTTTACGAGATCAAGTGAAAGACTTGACTCGGATTTTATGAGATCTAATCAAAGACTCAAATTGGAACTTTTCTCCAGGGGACCTTGTTTCATTTTTTAATGATATTGACACAAGACAATGAACTATGCTCATACTCCTTATTTCATTTTTTAACGAGCTTGACATAAGACAAGGAACTATGCTCATATCCTTGGTTTCATTTTTAACAAGGTTGACACAAGACAAGGAACTATCCTCATGGGAGCTATTTCATTTTTTAATGAGGTTGACATAATAAAATAACTATCCTCATGCCCTTTGTTTCATTTTTTAACGAGGTAGACACAAGACCAGGAACTATCCTCATGGTCCTGTTTCATTTTTTAATGAGGTTGAAACAGTAAAAGAACTATCCTCATGTTCCTTGTTTCAATTTTTAATGAGGTTGACACAAGACAACGAACTTTCCTCCTATACCTGTTTCATTTTTTAACGAGGTTGACACAGCAAAATAACTATCCTCATATCCTTGGTTTCTCACAACCTGTGATAGGAGGTCATGACTTCCAAGAGGTTCTCATTTGATGGGAGAAAAATGCTTTTGAAGGATAGATTTGGTTCCAATGCCCCCAGTACATAATGTACAACACCATGGAATTGATCGTCCATTGATGTAGGCATGGAACTGGTTGCCACATAATTAACATGTGGTGGGGATGATACCATTGATACAAAAGGACCATTTAGGGAAGATGGTTGACTGGAAGTCATATTTGGATCGGGAAATGAAAGCTGGTCAACAGTGACAATTCTTCCTTCATGCGGGAAACAAATCACTCGAAAGAGTGTTGAAACAATAGCTCCCATGTCATAAACATAGTCGCACCCAAGAAGTAAATTGTAATCTAAAGGGCTTGGGACTACCATCACATTCATATAAATGATTTTTCCTCCCAAAGTAATAGGCAACTGAGGAAGGATCCCTAATGGTTGACTGGTTCCTCTATTAAAAGCCAATAGATTCTGGGTAACAGGCACAAGCGGCGGTGAACCGAGCGCTTGCCAAGTAGTTGAGGAAAGGATACTCACAGATGCACCTTCATCTATAATAGTTCCAGTTACAATCATATTACAAACTTATACTATGATCTAGAAAGGCACATATGAAGGATGACGAAATCCTACAAGTCGATTCCAATCAAAGGAAGTGACCAAATTACTTGAGGGGGGTACAGTAGAAATGGGAGAATTATCCCCTTGAGTTACTAGAACGAGAGGGTTTTCCTCCTGTCTTGATGGAACAGGAGGGTTGTCTCCAAGCTTATTTGAATCTGAAGAAATGAAAATAACCTAAGTGGTATCGTATTCACTCTCTTCAAGAAAGGTACAATTAACTGAGGGTGAAATCGAGTCAACCCTCTCCTTGACCAATTGATTTGGGTCAGGTATAGACTCATAGGATTCACTTTCAGAGAGAGTAGGTTTGACTGACAGTTGATTTTGGTTAGTCAATTCATCAACTAGTGAAGGATTAAGGGAGAGTCTTCTGTATCCAGATGGAAGTCGTTGCGAAGAAGTAGGATGGTTATGCAACACTTATTGGGCTTCATCCAGATAGGGACAAAGGTGAATGAGATGATTCCCTTCACATAACCTACAGGGAAACTTAACTTCACCCTTCTTTCCATGAACTTTACTACCACTAGATGATGATGTGTCACCAACATGATCTCCAGAAGATGATGACATTCTTCTAAGATCTGAGGAATATCCAGACAATTTCGAAGAAAATGGTCTCCCACACAAAGTTGTAGGAATTTACAGGGTAAGTTCCTCAAACAGAACACCAAAGGTCATCGCTCACAAACATATCACATATCAATACACCAGTATTGTTGACGTGGTTAAAACCCTCAAAGAGGGAAACAATCCACGGCCTAAGCCAATGTGGCCACTTCAGGAAATTTATTAATAAAAGAATGAAGATTTACATAAGCTTATCTCAAGAATGGTTACCCTACAATTGACCCTCCATGCTCTTTAAATAGAGATCATGGACCAATCGGGTGTTAAGCCACGGATCAAGTGTCGGTAATACTGAGGAGAGAATGAACCGTCGGATCACTTCATGTCTAGAACATATCGTGACCATTGGATTGTAAGTTACAAAAGTATATAGTAAAGAAACACACTTTACCTAACTCTACACTAGACCAAGTTATACTTAACTATTTCCTATGTGTCAGAATATCCTAACATCCCCCCTTAAGAACAACTTGGGATAGGATTGAAGGATGTACAAATATGACACAATAGGAGAAGGAAGGAGGCACTAGAGCCTATCCCCCCTTAGTGACAACTTCCTAAACTCCAACCATAAAGCGAAGTTTAGTAAACTTCGCCTCTGTGAGAGCCTTTGTAAAGATGTTTGCAACTTGATCATCTGTTGAACAATATTGCACTTCAAGAACATGGTCATGAATGAGCTTTCTAATGAAGCGCATGTGCAGTTCAATGTGTTTGCTGCACTAATGTTGGACTGGATCTTTGCATAGTTGAATGGCACTTTGATTATCACACCAAAGTGTAGTCGGATGCTGCTGCTGAAAGCCAAACTCTGACAGGATCTGATGAAGCCACAGGGCCTCCTTACTAGCTTATATGACACCACGATATTCTGCTTCTGTTGAAGAAAGAGAAATGGCACTTTGTTTCTTGCAAGCCCATGTAATAGGTCATAAACCAAGAGTGAGCACATAACCTATAGTAGACTTCCGATCATCAGGGTCACCAGCCTAATTGGAATCAGTGAAACCAACCAATAGAGGAGATGCTTCTACACTGTAATGAATCCCAAACTGAACTATATCTCAAACATAACAAAGTATTATTTTAGCTGCTTTCCAATGACTTTCATGTGGGTTTTTCATAAACCGAGCAATAAGGCCAACAACAAAGGAAAGGTCAGGACGAGTATGGATTAGATACAAAAGTTTTCCTACAAGTTGATGGTATAAGGTAGCATCAACTTCAGGGGAAGTACAAGTGACTGAAAGTTTGGCTCCAGACTGAAAGGGAGAAGGGGCTGACTTATAGTCTTCCATGTGAAAATGGCGTAGAAGATCATAGACATACTTGGACTGGGAAAGGGAAATACCTTCCTTGGATTGCAAGACTTGAAGACCAAGAAAATAATGCAAGTGTCCTAAGTCTGTCATTTCAAACTTCTTTTTAAGGCTAGAAATTACATGGTTTATAAGGTTTGGATCACTACCAGCAAGGATAAGATCATCAACATAAAGAACAAGAATGATAAGAGACTTGCCCACTTTCTTGGTGTAGACAGTATTGTCAGAATGACACCTAGAAAAGTTAGTTTCTAAAAGAAAGCTATCCATTTTGGCATACCAAGATCGAGGGGCTTGCTTGAGACCATAAAGGGATTTCTTAAGCTGACATACAAGGTTGGAATCTGTTTGTATAAATCCAGTAGGTTGTTCCATATATATTTCTTCATGCAAGTCTCCATGTAAGAAGGCAGATTTAACATCCATCTGATGGACTTCCCATTTGAAAGAGGCAACAAGGGAAAGAACAAGGAAGATAGAGTTCATTTTGGAAATAGGGGAGAAGGTTTCAGTATAGTCAATGCCTTCAACTTGTGAAAAACCCTTAGCAACAAGACGAGCTTTATGTTTATCAACTTTTCCATCTGGGCCATACTTAGTTCTGTAAACCCATTTGCATCTAATAAGTTTTCGTCCCTCTGGAAGAGGAACAAGATCCCATGTATCATTTGCTAATAATGAATGATATTCTTCATTCATAGCTACGTCCCAATTTGGATGGCCTGAATCTTCTGCAAAGGTGTTAGGATCATAATTCATTGAAGCTTGAGACAGTAAAGAAGAGGCTCTATCGAACTAGGAACGTGTACGCCGCTGATCTGTAGGATTACCGGCAAGAGCACCTACTGCATCCTGAGTAGCATGGACCCATTTTGGAAGCTGAGGAGCTGAAGAAGGATCCTAAGAAGGAGGGGGAGGATTGTCATCCCCGCTATCATCATCTGAAGAAGAAATATTTTCAGAAGTAGAAGGGATAGAGAGAGGTGACACATCCACCGAACTAGGCTCATAGGTCGATATATTTTCAGCAAAATTTACATCTCTTCTAATGATAACATTTTTGGACTTAAGTGGAATAAGTCTATTTCCTTTGACATCTTTAGAATATCCAACAAAAATACATTTTTCACTCTTAGGTTCTAAAGCTTTATGTTTCTCATCTGGAATATGGGCCCATGCTTCACTTCCAAAAACATGAGAGTGACTTACATCTGGTTTAATTGAGCTCCATGCTTCTTCTGGAGTGATGTTCTTTAAAACCTTAGTAGGAGTGCGATTTACTATGTAATTTGCATAGGTAATTGCTTTTGCGCAAAAACTAAGACTAAGTCCTTTAGATTGAAGCATACAATTAGCCATTTCCTATAAGGTGCGATTCTTCCTTTCAGCTACACCAATTTGTTGTGGAGTATATGGAACAATATGTTGCATTTGAATTCCATTCTCAGTGCAAAAGTTTATGAATTTTTTTAACATATTCTCTGCCATTATCAGATCTTAGCTTAAGAATTTGATGTCCAGGTTGTTTTTCAACAAAGGCCTTTTAGGCCAAGAACATGTTAAATACTTCACACTTGAGTTTTAAGAATTATACCCAAGTGCATCTGGAGAAATCATCAATGAAAGTTAAGAAATACTTGTAGCCAGAGAATGAAACAAGTGGAAGTGGACCACATAAATCACTATGCACAAGCTGTAAAGGGGCTGAGGCATGCCAAGAGGCACGCTTTTCAAAACTATCCCGATGATGTTTTCCGAGTACACATCTAGGACAAACACCATCTCTACAAGATACCATTGGAAGACCTATCACCATATTTTGTTTACATAGATTCTGAAGAGAGCGATAGTTTAACTGACAAAATCACTCTTGCCAAAGTTTGCTCACTTCATCATTATGAGCAACAAATACTTAGGGAATATTTGATGACCCAAAGTTGTTAAAATTATACAACCTTGTAGAATCATCAGCAATGCCAGTAGCTAAAATCTGTCTAGGATCTCTTAGGTCCTTAACTACAACATCGTGAGGTGAAAATTCAATGATTTTACCTTCACATAAATGAGTTATCTGATATACAGATAGAAGGTTGCAGGATAAGGTTGGAACAGATAATACATCATTAAATTGACCATTGTCTATATGAACAGTTCCAGTCCCTACAACACTAAGAGATCTATCATCACCAACATATATATTTTTGGTGTTAAGAAGAAAACATGGCTTTGTTTTTGGCCATGTAATAAGAAGCTCCAAAATCAATGAGCCACTCATGAGAATAAGAAGAAGAATATACATTTAGTGCATAGCCAGACCGAGATGCTTGACAACCACATGCAGAAAGTGTTATAACTGAAGATGAAGTTGAATTTAAAGAGTGCTCCAAATGGATGTTTTGCTTCTTCATTGCTGCTTCCAAGGCTTCCATCTTGTTAAAGCATTTGGATTCTAAGTGGCCATCTCGATTAGAAAAGTGGCAATGTTTATTAGTCTTCTTCCCTTTGTTTTTATTTGCCTTATCATTTTGTTGAAATGATTTTTTATTTTGAGACTGAAATTGCTTAGGACCCTTGTTTGGTTTAGGACCATTCTTTTTAGGATATGACTTTTTATGATTCTTTGAATTTGGTTGTTGTTGAGCGGCTAAGGCTTTCTTAGAAGAGTTTCCAAGATTAAGAAGACCAAGATATAAGAGTTTTTCTTGTTCTCTTATTAAAGAATCACAAAAGGAATCAAAGGAAGGGGACTTGTAGTCTTGTCCTTGAGAAATGAAGGCTTCTCTTGTAGAATGGAAGGTGGAAACAAACACAAAGTAGGTTGGACCCAACTTAGTAAGAATGGAATAGATAAGGTTACCATCTTCTTTCTTAACCTTAACACCTTCCAAGAGAAGTCTAAGGGCCTTGAACTTGGACAAAAAATCTTCAATGGAAGAAAAATTATTGAGGTCCAATGTAAGCAACTCATTTTCGAGTTGATGGGCTATAAGTTCATTTTTAATTCCAAAAACTTCAGTGATCTGTTTCATTGCTTCATTGAGTATCAAGTTCTGCGATATGGAATCTAAGGTCTAGAGAAATAGACATCCCTATCAACCCACGTGCTTGATCTTGCGTTTTTTCCCATTTGGCTGCCTTATCTTCATCTTTCGATTTGGTTTCTTCGCTTGAGGCCATTCTGTAAAGACCTTTACTTCTAAGTAAATCCACAATGTAGGACCACCATTGGAAGTAGTTGGTGCTATCAAGAATAGCTTGGAATGGACTTTCGATTTTAATAGAAACTGAAGCTATAGATGCTGAAACTAAGTGTTCCAACGGAAATATCTCGAAAACTTAGGTTGATTAAAAAAAAATGGCTCTTAAAATGGCTTCCGGATGAAGAAGTTATGGCTTTTTGAAGAAAAGTTGTTGAAGATGCCGATGAAGTGCGGGAATGTGCGGAAATGAATGATAATGTTATATTTAAAAAAAAAATCTGCCCCCTTTCCAAACTTAATCTAATTAGCTCAAAAAAAAGGACTTGAACTCAAGACCTCTACTCTCATAAAGTAGCTTTGGACCAAGTGAGCTAGATTAAAAGGTTAGTAATTTTTGGAAAAGAGGAAGGTGTTTTTTTTTGTTTTTTGTTTTTGTTTTTAGTCACTGAAGCTTTGGGGTGTGTGCTTACTTGATGAAGCTCTTTTCTTGCCTACAAAACAAAAAACACAAAACCCAACACGGACATACAAAAAAAAAACCTTACAACTTGAAGTTAGCTTTTGCTGGAAGCTAAATATTTTCCTCAATGTTTCTGATTTTCCGAGATCACACTAAGGCATGGCGAAAAAGAGCATACACATGAGAAAAATCCTTCCTTTCTATTTCTGATTTGCCCAAATTGCACAAAGTCATGGGGAAAAGAGCATACGTAGAAATGAAAGGTATAGATCCAATAATAATAATAAAAAGACCTGAATAAACCAAAATAAACAGAGAGAAAATAACTAAAAACTGCAAATAAACACTGTATACCTCCAGATCTTAAAAATGACGTAGCGAGGGCTACTAGAAACCTTTTCGCGTCAAACGAAAGGGGTTCCTCACTAGAACAGATGCTCCTAACACAATAGAGCAGTCCTCTCAGCCTGAAAGCAGTCAGTAATAGTAGATCTAGGAAATGACAGTCAGATGTAGTTCTATCGGCTTCAGATTTGGATCACCAACGGATGTGGCCCTCAAATAGCTCTTATACAATGAAGAGGTTTCCCGTTACACCAAAACCCATAGGTGTTGGTAAATGTTAACTAGGATCCCCAGGGTGGAAATTACATATTCCATAGAGGTGCGGTGATTCTTCCAACACCCCCCCTCAAACGCCACTCAGGGGAATCGAACTTGGGTCCAGGCTCTGATACCATGTAGGAATTTACAGGGGAAGTTCTTTAGATAGAACACCAAAGGACACCACTCACAAACAGATCACAGATCAATATACCAGTATTGTTGACGTGGTTAAAACCCTCAAAGAGGGAAACAATCCACGACCTGAGCCAACGTGACCAATTCAGGCAATTTATTAATAAAAGAATGAAGTTTTACATAAGCTTCTCTCAAGAATGGTTACCCTACAAATGACCATCCATGCTCTTTAAATAGAGATCATGGACCAATCGGTTGTTAAGCCACAGATCAAGTGTCGGTAATACCGAGGAGAGAATGAATCGTCAGATCACTTCACGTTTAGAACATATCATGACCATCGGATTGTAAGTTACAAAAGTACATAGTAAAGAAACACACTTTACCTAACTCTACACTAGACCAAGTTATACTTAACTATTTCCTATGTGTCGGAATATCCTAACAAAAGTTTGCATGGATATCGAACTTTGTGAGGCTTGACGGATGGTTTCTCATCAGATGTTGCATTCAAAGCAATGGTTGCTTGGCTGCCCCTCTGCTGAGTTTTCTTCTTCTTATTCTTCTTCTTCTTCCCTTTCTTCTTCTTCTTAGCCACATGGTTACTAGTACCAATATTTTCACTAGGCGAAAAGGAAGAAGGGGAGGAAGAAACAACCGAGGAAGAAGGCAAAGGGTCAACTTTAGGATCAACTAGAGGTTGATTTTGTCCAGTTGGAGGAGTACTTGATTGTGGAGAAATCACGATATTTTGTACCAAGGAGGTTGAAAACAACCATACTAGCAAGCCAATGGTAAATCCTAGAAGGGACAATGTAGCCATATAAGGAGCACTATTATTTCCAAAAGGAGGAAAAGGACTAGGATTCCCATCGAAAGGAATTCCTTGATCGGTGGACTCCGGATTTGTCGCCATATGTTTCAACCTAAGATCAACTAAGGAGTGAGCATGGAGGATGTTATCCATGGTCAATTAATTTTATTTTAATCAAAGTAACATAACAAAACAAAAAAGGGATAATCTAGGCAAAAGGTTTACCAAGCAACTGTGAACTGCAGAATACTTCCTGGCTAACCGATAAGTATGGGAAGGCAATCTCCCTGAATGTTGTGTTCAGTGTATCATAGTGTACAAGGCGACTGACTCGGTTACCTAAGGATGGATAGAAACCTAGTGTTGTCCTCTCATATATACTCGAATGTACGTGGAGGCCCAGTCTATATAAGCGTTGTCTAATGCAAAACCGCACAGTGAGGGCATTCCCATATACTTTACGTACTGTAACACTGCCCTATATACCCCAAAGGTATGTGGACGAGCTATGATATACTCATGTATGTGGAATGAGGTATCACACTCAGGATGTATTACAGACAAGTTAGCAACAACTGCTTTATTTTATGACACTGGAACACGTCTCTAGCCTAGAACCTCTAAATGTTATTTTCTAGGTGACAATGGTCCATTAGGTAAATTCAGATAAATTTTAAGTTGATCTTCTTTAGAATTTTCCTTTCAAGTTTCACCACGTGATGTATGTTTTCAATTCCTAAAATGCAACTAATATGATAAGCACTATTTTCATTCAATTGAACAATGAAAACCTTGGCTACTAGGGATAGAGCAATTAGATTTCTTTCGATCAAAGAGTAAAGAGCACATCTAATACAATTACCCTAGCTATTCCTTTCAAGCATTCACAAACTACAATATGAACGATGCAAGTTTTTCTTTTCGAATCCCTTAATGTTATGATGAACAAAAGGAAATATGCACATACAATCAATCAATATTTAACAAGAACGAAGACTTTTATGATAGTTCTATTTTGAAGGAAAAGAAGACTTTACGACACTTTCTTTCGAAAAAAGATTAATCAATTATATTCTAACTTTGACTATGAATTGATAATGACAAAGAAAACATTTAAGAAACAGTAATCAATCAAGTCAAAGTAGGGATACTCAAGGAGATAGAAACTTCTTCTCTGAGCTATGACATTCATTGATCAATCAACAAGGAAACAAGCAAAGAAAAGTTGGAAAAAACACATTCCAAAGGTGGGAAATTGACCCTAGGAGGATTAGCGTAGCCTTGAATGGGAGACAGTGCGCTTCAAAGAACTGTCCCTAAGCTAGGGGTGCTTTGCAGCGCATTGTGTCCTTCACAACCCTGCGCTAGTGATAGTGAGCCATTTCAAAAGGCAATTTGACACAGTTTTGACCAAATTTTCAATGCAAAAGAGCTGAATTACAATCTATGAACATAAGTAAGGTCTGCAAGGGATAAGTAGCCGTTTAGAACAACATTTTAAAGTATTTTAGTCTTTCCCTATAAGAAATAGATAAGATGAGAAGATGATACGACCTACTTGTAGCTCCACTTTCCTCTCGTCTCCTTTGTATCGATGCCATCGCTCCTTCCCGTACTTAATACACTTGAGAAGTACCTATAAACACAACAGAAAACAAAGAATCAATCAAAGAAAAATATATATTGAATATAAGTGAATGGAATCAGATACATTTCACACATATAAGCATTATAAAACTATACAAACATATGGGAGAAAGATTCAAACACTTTATTGAATAGAAGAAGGAATTACAACCATTTGTGTCTTATTCAAAGTCATTCCTCCAGCTTGGATCCCATCCACATCACATCAAAAGCATGAAAAACTTGTAGCATTACAATACTTGCTTCATAGCCAAGTCTCACAATAGAATTATCTCCTTACAATTCAACATAATCCAACCCCTGATCACTTAGATGAGTGGTCAATATATAGGAAGATGAAGGAGGTTTTCTCATAAATTGTGGCATTGAATGACCTTCCATACATAGAATTATTTCCATGGAGGAAGGGATGAGAGGATAGGATGCATCTTAACTCATTCCTCATCCATTTCAAGCTCATAGAAGTTGATAAGTGAGGGAACCTTCTAGATGACTCCAAAAGATAAGAATATTCCCCAAACCCTATGTGAATTTTGCTCAAACTCGACCAGAGCAGGTGAAAGGAAGCCTAAGTGCTCTATAGAGCACCTTGGCATCGACTTAACTGCTCTGTCGTGCACCTTTACATGGGCCTACCTGAGTTGGTCGCTCTAGAGGTCATTTCAGGATGTCTTCATGTCATGAAAGTGTTTGGGAAGGAGATATTCAAAAGGGTGACTTGTTTAGGGCATGTAGCATCTGGAATTAGTGTTTGATGAGCCCTAAAACACTGATCTAGATGATGGGAGTGATGTGCCCAAATGGATCTGTAACATCATGGCCACATATGTCAAAGAAAAGAATTGTTGCATTTCATCGACTGGGCATAAAATTCTATAAGTCACCACAAAATTGATTCAAAACACATTCATTTTCTCAAAATCCCTAAACCTAGATAAATTTACTAACACCATTCTATTTTTCAATTACAATAGACTCTTAGCTAAATAAAAAAAATCCTTTTTCTAGAAAATTTCAGCTCCCAATGTTCAATTTTCTCCAAATTCAGAGATTCCCCATTTATTTATTTCTAGAAACTGCACAAACTATCTTTTCCATAATTCTGTTGCTGCTAGGTGAGGATGAAACAACAAATGTCAGCAAAGAAGCTCTAGGATTTTTTCATTTAATGATGAAGCCTGACATTGTTCTAAACATTCCCTCATTTCTTGCTGAAGCTATCAAGTTTCAGTTCAACCATTTTGACCTTGCCTCCTACTTCATATATTACTCCATACTAGTCTACCTATTCATGTACACTCATGTAGATGAGTTTGAATACCTATGCTTTAGTATTATAGACTCTAATAAGTAGAGAAAATCAATATTTGACTGGAATAGTGCTTTGAAGAAAAAGTCAAACAATGAAGGGTTTTCCCATTTCATTTTTACCTTTATGTCTATTGCTTATAAGATCATCGATAATGTCTCTTCCCCTAGAGTCTTGTCTCACCAGAGAGAATTCCTTCAACTTAGTAAGGATACTAGGGTAGGTGACTAGTACCTATTTGAGGATTATACTGAAATAAGGATGTATGGATCCGAGCTGCCCCCATATCAATTACCAGTATTTATTCCTATGACAATCTTTTTTGTAGAATTTATCAAGAAGAGTTTAAATGTCGATTAGATTCTTTTTGTCCCTACTAAGAAAGTTTACATGTTCAAGCTTGGAAAAACTATGGGCCCTTTAATTGTGAACACTAGACAAGCTTTCAAATAGGTAGAAGATATGTTCAAGGAGTTAAATTTTGAGATAGGATAAGTATGCCACTATGATCCCCATGACATTATATCTAAAAGGAGGAAATAAATTAATTCTTATTCTTATGAGCATGAATCTAGACTTGAGTTGGAATGGAAAACCAACTTAGACTCATGACCTATTAGTATAGAAATGGAGGTCGAGACACCAGTCACAAAGGAAGAAACCCAGAAAAGGAATGTTGATGAGGCTGGAGACACGGTGATGGAGGATGCACCTTAAACCAAAATGGGCATACTATAGGAATAAAATGATGAAGAAATTGATGTCAAATTGACCGAGGGAAACATCAACCAACCATTTTTTTAGGTGCTTTTAGAAGACCCTCAAGAGGATACTACCTTTAGTTCAATTGTGGTAGTAATTCTTAGCTGAAAGTACATCATTAACAGGTCCTAAATGGGAGGAAGGGCAGAAGAAAGAGGAGAAGAACAAGAATATTAAGGATGAAATGATATCACAACTAGTAACTCATTCAATCCCATACCAAACTAGGCTTTTTGGCTTCCATGGACCTAGAAAGAAATCAAATGAAGTTTTCATTGTATTCCTTCAGTATAGTCCATTCCATCTAGACCGCAATTCAAGACCGTGGATTTGTCATTGGATATGGCTAGAATTCCATTTCAAGATAAGGTCAACTTTCATACGTAAGAAAGGGAAATGATATACATTGAATTCAGCAGAGGAGCCTAGACTATTAGCAAGGCCGGGAAATTGTTGGAGAAAGATGCTACCAAGCTAAAACAGGAAAGGGCTAATTCAAGAGCCATTCATCTGCAAAATTATGGCTTCAAGGAGTTTATTGCCAAGCTTGCAGTAGACCTAGATTAAAAATTTGTCGTATATTCCATTATCCAAGCCTCTTGGTCTTAAATTCAAGTGTTGAGGTAGAAGCTTAAGATGCCTGCAACAAAAGATGTACAAGGAAAGGAATTGGTGCAAGTAGAGAATGAAAAGGAAATTGTGGCCAAAGAGTTGATATAAAAAAACAATGAGAGTTTTACCCTCAAATAAAAGGTTGTAGAGCCCATTTGATTCAAAATCTCACTAAACCTTGTGTATGAATTTCAGATCTTGGTTCGCTATATTTTCAGAGATATTATCCAAGGAAGTTAGAGTTTTTGTAGGCTCCCGATTTTCATCTCAAATAGCTTACCTTGGGAAAATCATCATAACTTTCTCTCTGAGCATCGAATTTAAATTTCATAAAACGTGATAGAAAGAGGATGGCCTGTAGTTTGTTAGATATTATTTTCAGGGGTGAAGGTCAAAACAATGGCATGTGGCACTTCGTACAATTTCACTCTACTAAATCAGTGTATAATCAGGCCATCGTGGGATATTGGGCATAACTCTTTCTTGGAGAATCCAATATCGATCAGATATGTGGGGTTAGAAAGAGGACTCAGAGGGCTATCACAGGCTGATATTTTTAGAACTTTGCGATCTGTAATTACAGAGTTACAGTCCTTTCAAGATCGAGCATATATAAAGCGAAAAAAAAGGTGTGTAGTTTTTTTTATAAATTTTCATAAGTTATGTTTGGTAAAGTAGTTTGAAGTGATTCAAAGGGCATTGTGAAGCATAATTATCATTAATTGATGACCCGAAGAAATAAAATGGAAACAATTAGTAGCAACCTGAAATCTCTACTATGACACATGAAGAAGAGGAAGAAATGCAACATGATATATCAAAATTACGAGACCAAGTGCAACAAATTTCACTCTCACAAAAGGTAACTGAAGCTAAGATGGATGGTTTAAAGAATGGAATCAAAGCTAAGATGGATGGCATGAAAGCTAATATGGATGGTATAGAAGAAAAACTTAAAGGAAACATGGAAGGTTTGAAGATAGATTTGACAAAGTTGCTACAAGAAATGCTTACTAATGGCGAAAGGGTAGTAAAGAAAACTCATGATGAGAAAAAAATAAATGTTAATCATGATTTCATAGACTCTAATGTTGGATTGAAGACCCACCATGTTCCAAATATCGATATGAGGAAGTTTGATGGCAAGGATCCCATAACATGGATACTACATATGGAGAAATATTTCGATCTCCATAATGTGCAAAACACACAAAAGGTATGCATTGCAACTTTATATTTGGAACCCAATCAGTTTTTATGGTATCGATGACTTTTCTCTTGTAAACAAGTTGTTACTTGGTCAATTTTTATGAAGGAAATGATAGCACATTATGAGGATAGAAAAAGCAACACATTTTTTAGCCAATTAATAGATCTCAATCAAAAGGGTTCAATGGTGGAGCACATTTAAGACTTCCAAAAATTGAATATAAGGGTAAAAGATATTCTAGAGGAGCATAGGATTGATGTGCTCATAGGGAATTTAATGGATAACATCCAACATGAGGTTCACCTTTGGGAACTTGATTTATTGGAGAAGGCCGCATTCAGGTTGGAAAGAAATAATGAAAGAAAAATTATGGCAACAAGGAAGCCTACCATTCACAACTATAAAGATGGAAGTGTTGTTGCCCCTAGCCTTCCACAACCTACAAGGTTGACATCAACACAATTGGAAGAAAAAATAGCAAAAGGGATTTGTTACAGTTGTGATAGAAAATACACTAAAGGTTGTAAGTGTGTTGAGAATAAATTATTTTACATAGATTTTTGAGAGGAGGAAGAAAAGGAACAAGAAATCTCAAAAGAAGAGGATATACACTAGGAACAAACCCTAAAGAAAGAAGAAATAAATCCAACCATATCTTGTAATGCATTGGCCAGAATTACCACTCCTCAAACTCTCAAGATAGAAGGACATATCAAGAAGAAAAAGCTAATAGTGTTGATTGATTCAGGTAATACCCATAATTTTATTCATTGTAAGATAGCTAAGGAATTGAATTTCTTCCTATATCCAGCACCAGAGTGTCAAGTTATGGTTGCAAATGGAGGAACCATAAATTTCTCTAGAAAGTGCCATAATATCAACCTATCCATGGGGGAATATTTATTGAATAGTCCAATGCCTTCCATTGCAATGGGTGGTGCTGATGTTGTACTAGGAGTCTAATGGCTACAATCTTTGGGTATGGTATCTTTTAATTTTCAAGAACATTTCTTGATTTTTCTTTTCGGAAGGAAAGGAAGTTGAATTAAGGGTTATTGTAGGGAAACTAAGAAATATAATCAGTTCTAATGACATGACAAAAATTATACAGAAATAACAACGAGGTGTAATTGCACAATTATGTTCACTAGAGGTTCCCACATCGAAATCATCCATTTATCCAGATCTCCAAAAAGCCTTGGACAATCATTCCAAGGTATTTGAGACTCCCAAATGCCTCACACCTATTCGTGATCATGATCATGCTATTCATTTGATTCCAGTAAGTGTTCCTCCAAACATTAGGCCTTATAGATATCCCTATACCCAAAAGAGTTAAATTGAACATATTATTGCAGAAATGCTAGACACTGGTATAATTCAACCTAGTCAAAGTTCTTTCTTTGCTCTAGTAGTATTGGTGCATGAGAAGGATGGATCATGGCACATGTGTCCAGATTATAGGGAGCTCAACAAGCTCACTATTAAATATAACTTTCCCATTCCTTTCACTGATGAATTATTGGATGAATTACATGGAGCAATTTACTTCACCAAGTTGGATCTTCATTCAAGATATCATCAAATTAGAATGAAGACTGAAGACATTCTGAAAAAAACATTTAGAACTCATGAGGGTCATTATGAATTTTTGGTCATGCCTTTTGGCCTTACCAATGCACCTTCTACATTTCAAGGATTGATGAATTCCATTTTAAAACCCTTCCTTAGAAAATTTGTGTTACCATTTTTTGATGATATACTAATCTACAACAAGCCATCGAAGGATCATGTTCAACATGTTAACAAGGTTCTCAAAGTATTGCAGGAGAAACAATTATATGCAAAAATCTCCAAATGTTTCTTTGGAGTACAAGAGGTGGAATATCTGGGTCATATTGTATCTCATGAAGGTGTTCAGGTAGACCCTAGAAAAATTAAAGCCATTAAGGAATGGAAAATCACCACATCCATAAAGCATTTGCGAGGATTTTTCGGGTTGACAGGGTATTATCGCAATTTTGTTAAGAATTATGGGAAAACAGCAGCACCTCTAACAACATTACTAAAGAAAGATGCATTTTCTTGGACTCCAAAAGCAACAAAGGCCTTTGAACATCTTAAAGAGGCAATGTCCCAAGCACCGATGTTAGCTACACTAGACTTCAAAAAAACCTTTATTGTGGAACGTGATGCCTCAGGAAATGGAATCGGTGTTTTTTTAATGCAAGAAGAAAGACCCATTTATTTCGAAAGTCATCCAATCAAAGGAAAGTATTTACACAAAGCAATTTATGAGAAGGGAATATTGGAAATACTACATGCACTTAAGAAATGGTGACCTTGCCTAATGGGAATGGAAAATCCCCACATCAATAAAGCATTTGCAAGGATTTTTCGGGTTGACAGGGTATTATCGCAAGTTTGTTAAGAATTATGGGAAAATAGTAGCACCTCTAACAACATTACTAAAGAAAGATGCATTTTCTTGGACTCCAAAAGCAACGAAGGCCTTTGAACATCTTAAAGAGGTAATGTCCCAAGCACCGGTGTTAGCTACACCACACTTCAAAAAAACCTTTATTATGGAATGTGATGCCTTAGGAAATGGAATTGGTGTTTTTTTAGTGCAAGAAGCAAGACCCATTTCTTTCGAAAGTCATCCAATAAAAGGAAAGTATTTACACAAAGCTATTTATGAGAAGGAAATATTGGCAATACTACATGCACTTAAGAAATGACGGCCTTACCTAATGGGAAGACACTTCAACGTAAAAACGGATCATGATGGTCTTAAATACTTTTTAGAACAAATATTATCTTCAAAAGAGTAGCAAAAATGTTAGGTCCCTATACTACTAGTGTAACCCTTATTATTATTAGTACAACCCCCTTATTGTGCCCATGTAGTCCCCATATTGTTATTATTGTGCCCCATAGAAGCCCGCTATTGTTATTATTGTGCCATTACATTATTATTATTATGTCGGCTTTGATTATATTATGACCCCTTAGACTCCTATATATAGAAAGGAGGTCTTGTAATTTGTACCATTTAAGAATTTTTCATTTGTGTAATGTAGAGGAGGTTGCCCCCTCAAAGAGGCTAAATTCTAAGGCATTGATCTATGTTTTCTATCTTTTTGTGAGCTGGTTTCATAACATTTGGTATTAGAGCTGTGGATTCTAGGGTTTTGCTGCCCCAAACAGGTCATCGTCGAATTTTTGATATAACTTTTTCGCTACGAATTTTCAAAAGCTACAACAAAAACCCTTTTGAGAAGAAATTGGCAAGAACCTCACATCCGAATTTCAGATCTTTTCGTGCTATATTTTCGGAGATATGATCCGAGGAAGTTAGGGTTTTTGCAAGCTCTAGAATTTCATCTGAAACAAGTCATCATGGGATGTTCACTATAACTCTTTCGCTACAAAATTTTAGAAAAAAACAAAAAACCCATTTGAGAAGACATCACACTAAACCTCTGGACCGAATTTCAGAGTTTTTCTCTCTATATTTTCATAGATATGATCTGAGGAAGTTAGAGATTTTGCAAACTCCTGAATTACATTCCAAACAGGTGATCAGGGGAAAATTTTCATAACTTTTGTTCTGAGCATCCGATTGAAATTTCATAAGAAGCTTTAGAAAGAGGACTTCTTGTAGTTTTCTTTGTATCAGTTTCAGGTACTAAGATCAAAACAGTGAGGCGTGACACATCATACAAGTTCACTCTACTGAACTAGTCTATAATCAGGCGACTGTGGGAGATTTGGCATAACTCTTTCTCAGATAATCAAATTCTGATAAGACTTGCGGGGTTAGAAAGAGAACTTAGAGTGCTACCATAGGAAGAAATTTTAGAACTTGGAGATCTTAAATTACAGAGTTACAGTCGTTTCAAGATCGAGCTACTTAAATAAAAAAAATTCGAGATGAGGAAGTTTGATGGCAAGGATCCAGTAAATTGGATACTACAGATGCAGAAATATTTTGATCTTCATGGTGTACCACTATTACAAAAAGTATGTATTTCATCTTCATATTTAGAACAAGATCATTTTTTATGGTATAAAGGGCTTTGTTCTTGTAAACCAATTGTTACATGGTCAATTTTCACGAAGGAAATTATAGCACATTATGAGGATACAAAGAGCAACACCTTCTTTAGGGCAACACCACAACAATTGGAAGAAAAAAAGAGAAAAATGGCTCTGTTACAAAGTGGAAAGAAAAATTGTGGCAACAAGGAATTCTACCCCTCACAACTACAAAGATGGAAGTGTTGCTTCTCTTAGCCTTCCAAAACCTACAAGGGTTACACCACAACAATTGGAAGAAAAAAGAGAAAAAGGGCTTTGTTACAAATGTGATAAAAAATACATTAAAGGTCATAAGTGTGTTGAGAAGAAATTATTTTACATTGATTGTGAAGAGGAGGAAGAAAAGGATCAAGAAATGTCAAAAGAAGAGTATATACACTAGGAACCAACCCTGGAGAAAGAAGAAATGAATCCAACCACATCTTGTAAAGCACTGGAAATAATTACTACTCAAACTCTCAAGATAGAAGGACATATCAAGAAGCAAAAGGTTCAAGAAGTGAAAGATCACTTCGAAAAAGAAGAAATGAATCCAACCATATCTTATAATGCATTGGCTGGAATTACCACTCCTCAAACTATCAAGATAGAAGGACACATCAAGAAGAAAAATGTTCAAGAAGTGAAAGATCACATCGGGCATCAAGAAATGAATCTGACCATATCTTGTAAAACATTGGAAGAAATTACCACTCCTCAAACTCTCAAGATAAAAGGACATATCAAGAAGAAAAGGGTTCAAGCAGTGAAATATCACATCGAGCATCAACAACAAGTTCTCCAACTTTTAAAGAATAACACCACTTTGGTTCAGAATCGAATGAAACAACAGGTATATCATCATCGCAGTGAAAAAAGTTTTGATGTAGGTGATTGGGTATTTTTATGGCTACATCTCAAGCAAGCTATTTATGAGAAGGAAATGTTGGCAATACTACATGCACTTAAGAAATGGTGACCTTACCCAATGGGAAGACACTTCAAGGTAAAAATGGATCATGATAGTCTTAAATACTTTTTAGAACAAATATTATCTTTAGAAGAACAAAAAAAATGGGTCACAAATATGTTGGGTTATGACTTTGACATCATCTACAGAAAAGGGAAGAAAATTTTTGTTGCAGATGCACTCCCAAGAAAGGATGAGGATGTGGAAGCATTGTTTTGTTCTATTTCTATTATCCAACCATATTGGATACACGAAGAAAGAGATGAATGGAAAAAGTACAAAGAAGTGTGGCCACTCATTCAAAAGTTGTAGAAGATCCCAGTTCAAACAATATTGCCAGAACTTTACGAGGAAGGAAAAATCATATTGGAACTTGGATCATTCACAAAAACAAGAACCCGACAGCTACGAAATCGATCAATCTCAGAGTATCTCATCAAGTGGAAGAACTTACCCGCTGAAGAATCCACATAGGAGGACAATAATTTTATACAAAAGCATCAAGAACTACCCAAGCGTTGAGGACAACACTTTTTGAAGGAGAGGATCATGTTAGGTCCCTATATTACTAGTGTAACCCTTATTGTTATTAGTACAACCCCCTTATTGTGCCCATGTAGTCCCCATATTGTTATTATTGTACCCCATAGAAGCCCACTATTGTTATTATTGTGCCCTTACATTATTATTGTTATGTTAGCTCTGATTATATTATGACCCCTCAGACTCCTATATATAGAAAGGAGGTCTTGTAATATGTATCATCTAAGAATTATTCATTTGTGTAGTGTAAAGGAGGTTGTGCCCTCAAAGAGGCTGAATTCTAAGGCATTGATCTATCTTTTCTATCTTTTTGTGTGCTGGTTTCATAACAAAAAATGGGTCACAAAGACGTTGGGTTATGAATTTGAAGTCATCTACAAAAAAGGGAAGCAAAATGTTGTTGCAGATGCACTCTCAAGAAAGGATGAGGATGTGGAAGCATTGCTTTCAGCCATTTCTGTTATCCAACCAGATTGGATAAATGAAGCAAGGGATGAATGGAAGAATGTCGAAGAAGTGTGGGAACTCATTCAAAATTTGCAGCAAGATCCCAATAAATCTAATACATTTAACTGGAAAAATGATTCATTATGGTACAAATATCACTTATACCTATGTAAGAATTCCCAACTCAAACAAAATATTCTTCTCGAATTGCACGCCTATCCCTTAGGAGGGTACTCAAGATTTTAAAAAACTTACCAAAGGGTTAAGAAGGAATTTTTTTAGGATGGCCTTAAATCTAATATTCAAAAGTTTGTGGTGTAATGTTTAGTTTTCCAATAAAATAAAGTTGAGACAATTAAGAACCCAGGTCTATTACAACCTTTATCCATTCCAAGTCAACGTTGGGAGCAGTTTTCAATGAATTTAATCATAGGTTTACCGAAGTTTGAAGGAAAGAGTGTCATCATGGTGGTAGTTGATAGACTTACCATGTATGCACACTTTTGTGCATTATCTCATCCATTTAAAGCTAGTGCAGTTGCTATTGCATTTATGGAAACAATTCAAAAGCTACATGGAAACCCAAAGGTATTATAAGTGATAGAGATCCCATTTTCACAGGATATTTTTTGACAGAATTATTTTCTTGCCTGGGTACCCAGTTAGCTCATATATCATCTTATCATCCTCAATCTGATGGAAGAACTGATATAATGAACAAATTTTTGGAAGGATATCTTCATTTTTTTGTATATAATAAACAGACACAATGGGTCAAGTGGTTGCCTCTGGCTGAATGATGTTATAATACTTCCTTCCATACTATAGCAAAAATGACCCCATTTATGGCACTTTATGGATATCATCCACCATCCATCACATCATATTTAAGAGAAAATTATAAGGTTCAAGCAGTGGAAGATCACATCGAGCATCAACAACAAGTTTTCCAACTCTTAAAGGATAACCTCACTTTTGCACAGGATAGAATGAAACGACAGGCAGATCAACATCGTAGCGAAAGAAGTTTTGATGTAGGTGACTAGGTATTTCTACGACTACAACGATACAAAAAAATGTCCCTCAAGCAAGCTATGAAGGTTAATAAATTATCACCAAAGTATTATGGTCCATACAAGGTGTTGCTAAAGATTGGTACTATGGCATACAAATTGGAGCTTCCTGCATCTTCCCGAGTGCACCTAGTTTTCCATGTTTCATGCTTAAAGAAGCTTGTAGGTGACAAGCTCCCAGTTCAAACAATATTTCCAGAACTTGATGAGGAAGGAAAAATCATATTGGAACCTGAAGCAGTCACAGAAACAAGAACTTGACAATTATGAAATCGATCAATTTTAGAGTATCTCATCAAGTTGAAGAACTTACCCGTTGAATATTCCACATGGGAGGATGAGAATTTTATATAGAAGCATCCAGAACTACTCAAGCATTGAGGACAACATGCTTTTGAAGGAGAGGGGCATGTTAGGTCCCTATAATACTAGTGTATCCCCTTATTATTATTTTCATTGTAGCCCCTTATTCTTATTGTTGTGCCCATGTTGTCCCCATATTGTTATTATTGTACCCCATAGAAGCTGACTATTGTTATTGTTCCGCCCTTACACTATTATTGTTATGTCGACTCTGATTATATTGTGACCCCTTAGACTTATATATATAGAAAGGAGGTCTTGACATTTGTATCATCCAAGAATTGTTCATTTGTGTAATGTAAAGTAGGTTGCCCCCTTGAAGAGGATAATTTTGAAGTCGTTGATCTATCTCTTTCTTATATTTTGTGAGTTGATTGCATAAAACTCAACCACCAAGAGATCAACCAACTACGTTGGCTGCTGCTCCTCTCAACAATGCAGAATCTCCAAAAAACATTGTGGGTCATGGGTTGAGTCGCCAGATCAAAGTCTCCAACGACCTTGTTATGGACATCTCCTTGGATCTACTTGACACCACCAAGATGCTCTACTCTGTGGCTAAATTCTATGGGTTTGAGGGAAATACTTCACCTTCCTGAGTGATGCTTCTACCATCACTTCTTTGTTCAAAATTTTGACAATGACCACGCTCATTGAGTTGGTGATAGACATTTGCAGAGGGCATTGAACAAAAATCATTAACCCCACAATGTCTTTCTATTTAATCCTTGAATTTGAAGAAACATGTCCCCAACTACTAAAGAAGCTCCAAGATCACAAAAATAGTGTGCATGAAGGATTCAATGGTGCCTCCTCCAGCGTGGTGGTCAATCTATTGACTACGATGGTGGGGGCGAGGATTATGGTTATGCTTGCTACTATGAAGGTCTTGTGATTGGTACTCGACAATTTTCTCATTATCTTCATTTGTAGGTTGATGGATATTTCAATTAACATTCTCTTAAGATTTAGCAGATATTGGGAAGTGACTTCCTATGGTGACATCATGGGAGAATCCTTTGGGAAAATTTTGAAGATACTGCTACAGATATATGTTATTATTAACAATTTTGGAATTATTATGATTATCATAGGTGGCGTGCTACCAAGAACATCATCAAAGAGCATGCATCATGTTGTTATACCTGAATGATGGTTCAAATTTCAATGGTGGCATGGACATGTTTCGATCCTAGTGCTTACCATGGTTCTCATTTTGGCTTTGTCGTTGTATTTTGAGAGAGTCGACTCTTGAAATTTACTTTTGCATTATCAAATTTTCTCACTGTTTTATTTGTTGGAATCATGACTACTATCCCTATTGTAAAACTATTTAGTGGCATCATCCAAGCACCAAGATTGTTGAGAGATCCCATGGATCATACTTTTCTCTTGCAACTTTCCACTTTGGGACTAGTTATTGTGATTGACTATATCTGTCATAACAATGTTCATTCAATATATAATGAGCTTGAGGACCCTTCAGAGATGTGAACATAATTGGCAGTGTGCTTAATTATATGCATAGCTACAACCATTTTTGGGTTTTCTTCTATTTGGAAATCTGACTATGGAGAGTGTCCTAGGGATTTTTGACACCAATTGGGGATTTCCTTATCGTGTTGTGTCGAATGACATTTTTCATGTAACCTATGTTATGCATATGATAAAGGTGTTCCACTTAATCTTGGCAGAAGCACGTGCATTTCTTGGTACATTTATTGCAACAATTTACAAAGATAAGCCACTAGATCTCTACCAGATAGATCGAAAAGAAATCTTGAGGTTCATTACAAGGTATAACTATACTCGAACCCCCATTCATCATGGTTATGGCTCAACCACACAAAACACTTTTCCAACAAAGTCCATTTTCTCGACCACACACTATCCACCTGTTGGGAAAATTACTGAGAGGGGGGGGGGGTTAATCAGTATTTTCAAATCAATAAATTTTTACATTTCATATTTAGATTTCTATAAACAACTTTACAAAAAGTAACACGCATGTGTATGTGAATGTTCTTAAGACAACTAGTGTACATCTAATAAACATTATGATTTAGTTAATTCATCATAAGTTTGTCTTCAGCCAGTGCATCAATACTTTATTAAACATTAGATAAACAATAACCATGTGTTGTAATAAAAAAATAAACCATCACACATAAGAAACACACATGAACACCAAGATTTAAGGTGGAAACCCAATGTGAGAGAAAACCACCTACTGTTGTCATCTCTGTCTTCTTTTTAATATAAAGAAAAAGTTGTTTACAATCTTGTACTGGTGTAGCCTCATACTAGTATGCAGGCACCCACCTGTAGAAGGCTACAACCTTCACTCATTCTCCAGCTCCTACTGGAAGGGAGCTAAAACTCCCTGGTTCTTGTACTCACGTAAAATTGTACCAGTATGCAGGCATCAACTTACAGAAGGTTGAAACCTTCACTCGTTCTCTAGCTGCTACTAGAAGGGAGCTCCAACCCCCTGATCTAATCACCAGATACTACTGGTAGGAAGCTTTGAATTCCTCATTGAAGGATCAAATTTTTAGACTAGATCCACCTGCTTCAACACATCATAACTTGTAGGCCACATTTCATTAGATTTTCATACTGGATCCATTAACAACACTTAAGCCCAATATCAAAAATCAAATTGTAACTCATCACTATAACATTTTTATCTGACACATCTGAATCAATCAATCACTGAAACCCAATCATCAATCACTGAAACTCAATCATCAATCTCTGACATAACTAAAACCCAAATCATTAATCTCTGAATCAACCGATCACTGAAACTTTCGACATCAATCTTTGATACAACTAAATCAATCACTGAAAAACCCAATCATCAATCTATGACATAACTAAAACCCAATCATCAATTTATGAATCAACCAAAACTGAATCAATTAATCACTGAAACCTCTGACACAATTGAATGACCCAATCATCAATTTCTGATACAATCGAATCATTCACTCATAACCCAATCAACCGACACTTAATCAAAATTTCAACTAATCAAATGGAATAATCATATCATTGTAACCAGTTCACAGAGTTGAACCCAAAACACTGAATCAATAACGAGAACAAACTGCAACCTCAAAAATCATATGTCAGAATGTATATGCTACTTCAATGAGCACAACCTGTGTGTATACTCTACTTTCTGTAACCCAGCCTACGTATACCTCTAAAGATACTGAATCATGAAAATTTTGAACTAAAAACTATCCTAACCAAAGACATTTCGAAGATCTATTGTCATATTAGAGATTTCTAAACAAATAGCAGCAAATATCACCCTTCTTACTCAAACAATCAGTCAACCAGACTCAATATCCTTATACAATTAGTTTAAATTCAGATCTAATTAATACATCATTGACAAACAACAGTAAAAAATCGTCACGGATAAGATAGATCAGTCGTTGCTAAAAAACAAGCCCTTCCTCTACATACACACCTTCACCAAGGTGAACTTGCATACAGATTTGCAAATAATGACTTATAACTTCGCAACTTTTCAAGACTTCAGATATACCCAGATCATATTTAGCCTATCCATTATCAAATCATACAATGATAAGACATTTCAGGTCTCATGATCCTTATCCAACATTGTATCCAAGGGTGCACAAGATGTTTCAGATCTATATCATGACCATAGCCCTTACAACACAGAATATACTGCAGATAGAAGTATTCATGAAAAACCCTTTGACTTGCACTTTTAGCCCTTTGATATTCTCCTCCTTATATACTTAGAGCCTTTGTCAATAACATGGACCAAAACAACACTTAGAACCTATGGTATTCTTACACGGGATCAAGTAACCATTATTCCGCTCAATATTGTGGGCTAATACCATGGTATGGACCCTTGTTATTCTTTAACCTTAATTTTCCATTCCATACACGCTTTTTCTTTTGTAAAACATCATGCATATGTATACGTGCATTTTATTTTGTGTTCCCAAGTGTATACATGACTTGGACTAGGTTAAACAATGTATACAACTTAAAAAATTCTCTTTCCTCAATTTCTTAATTTTGATTTGTAATCCTTTGTCCCATCATCCCGTTCTTAAGTGCCATTACTATGTTACCTATGAATTGGCCTGTTACAATGTGAGTTGCCATCATACATCAATTTATCATTTATGAACTGACATGTGGATACATCTGGTTATCATATATGTGAGTTGCCATCAAGGAAAACATATGTACCATAATGCCAACAATCTCCCCCTTTGGACTTAATGGCAACCACATTGGTATTGATCACTTCAAGTTGTAGAACCTGTTAGATATATCAAACAACACCAAGATAGTCTCCCATTTGACATCAAGAGCAAAGGGAAGACCAAGATATTCTCCCCCTTAGTACATGCTGAGATGGACTATAATGTCCATGCTCCCCCTGAGCACATGCAGAGTCTGTAGAAATATTTTTCAAAATAATAATGACTCTATAACTCAACTATGTGAGTATGACCTTCCTATCACCTATGACTCATGAATACATCAATCACCCAACCATGTGGGGATACAACAAATGTTCATACATGACTGAAAATTGCAATTTATTACATCATCCTTCCCATGCATAGTGTGGGTACAAATTACATCATGTGTCCAAAAAGGACTCATCCATAATAGACTATGACAGAAAGAGACATATTATTACACCATAGGTCTTTACATGACCTTTTCATCAAATGACATACATAACATTTATAACAAAGACCAAAGGCCTAAACAAGATCATGATAGATATCGTCAACTATCATACATCATATATGATCTGCACCATAAGCATCTGTCAGTAGCATCAAGATCAAAAACTTGTATATGTCCATCATCAGTTTGCAAGATAAGTCATTGTAACTTTATTATCATCAACCTATGACTAAGTATGTCGCATATAGATATCAACTCATCCTCTTGATATTATCAAGACGAACTTGCTCTATTTCCTTAGTAGAAAAAGCCTTAACATAGCCTTCCATGAATCAACTAAGCATATGTCATATCTCCAAGAAGTAATACAAAACCAGTCACATGATATCATATGTATGTGAAAGTACCATAGTCATCATCCATCACCACAACATCATCATCAAATCATCGTAGCAGGAACTACATGTTATTTTCACAACAATCCTCATTATATCAACCATGTATCATTACTAGGGAGTTTTCCAACATCCCACATCTGATAAGAATTAACCATGATAAACATATGTGAGAAACAAACTTATCATCATAAAGTAACAAGTCATCATCATTATGTGACTAAGTAAGCCATGTGTCCAAATAGTCATGTCTTCATGAAACCTACAATAACGCCATTCAGTTGGCCAACCAACCTTATTTACCAATGTGTAATTTAATTAATCATCCATGTATCCAACATAGAGATAGCAATATGTATCTCACTGCTCATCAAAGTGAAAAGCAAGCCATGAGATCATAGTTATTTGTCAAACTTTCTTGATACCATCAAGAGCAACAATCCTCAAACAATATACCATGTGAGAGCCAAGAACTATAGGAATCCTCATTCATAATTGCACCATATGAAATTTATGCATCTTTGAAGGCATGATGATAGCAACATAAAAGAAATGAGTGACACTTATTATTGAACCTCAGAATTACCCTCCCCTTGACATTTGTTCTCACCTTTTTCTCTTGATTTCTCAAAAGACTACAAATCCAATCAATGATAAATGCTAGATTTTGTCTTAGGAAAGCATTAAAATGATTACCATATTATATTTTCATGTTCTTGCTATTTTAATAGATTTTTGCAAATTAGCTACAAAATGCAACCTATTCTGCAGCTAATTGTCGGTCCGTAGCCACTCTCATGGTTTGGCAGGTTACAGGTGTCAAATGAATAATTGGGCCACATGGGCATCTCCAGAATCATCTCTACATGGATCCTATCCTACTCACTCGGTCCAAATCAACAGAAAAGCATGCCTAAAGTCATGGTCAAAGATGGAGTCAAATACATTATCTAGTAGCAATGGGACTCTTGATATTTCATAGTTGATCATGAGTCTAACGGTTCTGTTGAAGAGTTAATGCGGAGTAAGCCACTTGTAGCTGTTAGCTCTGCTATACAAAAGGATCAAAGCTGGATTCAAAACACTTTCAAAGTCTACAAACACACTTAAGATCATGCCAAAGGATCCATTGTTGCTGTTGAAATCTTCAAATTTTGATTAAAAGCATTCCACCGATCGAAATGGTTGCAAAAGAAAAGCCCTTAGGAAGGCGTAAATACACTATCGGGAGGCACAAATACTCTAAAATCATGAAAAATCTCAAATTGCAGGCATAACAGCTCAATTCGCGACAGCCGTTCGATCTGGCCAATCAACGGTCCAGATCGCGTCGGCATATCGCAGTCGGAGCAGGCGGGCAGTGGCAGCGACACAGGAGACCTCGCCAATGAGCGATCGCCGATATCGCATCGGCGGGTCGCAATGGAGGACTTACAAGAGGTCTGGGCCTTTATATTATGCGATCGCCGATATCGCATCGATGTATCGCATCGGTGCTTTTAAAAGGGGCGGGATTTTTAAATAAGTCATGCATCTGACCCGATGGGTCGGACCCGATAGCATTATGATTGATTTCTGATAAATTTTCAGGTTCGCGCTTAGGCCGTTTTCAATAGTTTTGGGCGCATTTTCGTTATATAACAAATTATAAGGAAATACAAAGGAAACCTTGGCGACCGCCGATAGCGATGAAACCCGGATCCGAAAGGCTTCGGGAAGTAAAATATATATATTTCTCAGTTCCGGCAGAGGCATTTTTTATGTTTTTTCCAATATTTTCATGTATTTTCAAATATGAAGGAAAGATAGGAATCAGCGGTATTAGCCTAGATCGCGATCGGCATATCACGATTGGGAAAATCAGTGGTGCATACCATTTACATATATGAGTACCAATGCGTTGAAGCCCGGACCCGATAGGTTTCCTGAGCGAGATTATTTAAAATTTGAAGTTCGCCAAGGCCATTTTTCATGATTTTGCAGTAGTTTTGCATATATTTTAAAATATAAAGAGATAGGGGATTGGCCAGTTAAGATATGAATTACGACCCGAAAGGCGGACCCGATAAAAAGATATATATGTGTGGACCTTTGATATTTTAAAATGGCAATGTGGGCGGTATTTCTCAGTGCCGCAGAGCTGGTTAAAGCAAGCATGCAGTAGTACAGTGCAGCAGGTAGCTGCCTTCAATTAGCAGTATGGCCGAGTAGGAAAGCGGACGTGCCTCAAACAGATCAACATTTATCAGTCATGGTTTCACCCATATTTCACTCCACCTACCCAAGGAGGACCGCAGAGCACCAGAGGGGTCAAATTCATTTATAACACAACTAGATTTGTATCAGAGGCCCATTTCTAAATGTAAATGTGGTTGGTAACCATTTATTGGCTCCTCCACGCATGTTTAGCAGGGATATTTTGTAATGTAACACCATATATACCCAGAACAGAGATGTAATTGAGGGATGAGTGTTTTGATGAGTGAGAGCTTGTTGTAGCCTTTAACTTTTGGAGACTGTAAATACTATGAGACCTGCAGCTTCTGGTCTTGATTTCCAACAAATATAAGCTTCTTTTGCTGTCATCTGCTCACTTTTCACTTCTTCTATGTTCTAGGCTTTGCCTGCATTGCATTGATTCATGTTCTGTTAATATTTAGTATTTGAGGGGCTGTCATCCCACCTCTGTGCTACAATTTATTGGTTCATTGATTTTGCTTGCAGATTGATGTTGTTTAAATAATAGAGAGCTGTCATCCTCTTTATGTATTGAATAATAGTCTTGCAGATCTTCAAACTGGTTGTAGCTGGCCATCACAGGGCCCTGTGCATCTGTTGGTGCAATCAGTCTTCTCCATCATCACTTTTACCTTAAATTGTGAGTAGTTGGTGGTTGAAAGCCTTGTAGCTTGGGGGTCTTCACCCATGTCTGGGGATAATCATAGTAGGAGTGGTTATCTGCCTTAAATGTGCTGCACATCTTCCATTCATCCATCATTTTATCCAACAAAGCTGTTGAATTTTTAATGTTCCTGAGCATCACTGATATACAACCTAGGTGAGTTTCTTGGGGTGATAACATTAATTGGCGCCGTTGCTGGGGAGAGGAGAATCGAAGCTCAGCTTCCCTGGGAGACGACGCAGCTTCAAGCTTTGATGACACACAAGGTTTGAGCATAGATGTTGGTTGTAATCATCTGTCTGGGGACTCCACTGGGGAAGGCCATCCTTTGGCGACTCCACACTGAAGTTCTGGCGCAGCTGCTGAAGCATGCACGAAGATATCTCCAGAATATCAGCTGAACCATTGCCTGATCCTGAGAAGATTGTTCAGTAGAAGAAAATATTGCAGTAAGGAGCATCAGGGTCAGGGAAGCCTTAAGATTTCATGTATCCCTGTTAGTGATTGTCACCTTCAGAGATTCATGAAGCTCCTTCTTATTCATTCCCCTTTCAGAACTCAGTTCACAAAAAGAAGCTCCATGCTATCCATTATATTCCTTTGTTTCTGCCATTCCATTCATTGATTCATTCTACTCAGTTTACCAGTGTCCTTTTACCTTACCTCAGTCATGGCAAGCCAGCAAGCTCCCACAAAGATAGAAAGAATCATTGTTGCTAGGTATAGACCTTTGGTCTTTCCTGTTCCTCTAAATGCCATGCCTGCAGGAGATTATCAGGAATACATGCCAAAGTTTAATGGTACAGAAGAAGTATCAGCTCATGAACACCTCTAATCCTTTTATAACTTTGCTGATAACCTGGACATCTATGAAGAGGATGTATGGATGAGGGTTTTTGTCCAAAGCCTTGAGGGAGAAGCTATAAAATGGTTCAATGAACTAGCCCCTAGGTCCATAGTAGACATTGAGGCCCTAGATGATGTGTTTTTAAAGCACTGGGGAGATAAGGAAGATCTGCTCTATGATTATACTGCGTTTGGGAACTTTCAGAGGGATGGGCTCTCATCATCCTCAGATCATAAGATCGACGAAATGGACAGGATGATTGAGTTTTTGGCCTCTGAAGTTTCCAGATTAGAAGCTGAGCAATACTCTGAAGAAGCAGGAGCTCCTTGTGACTTTTCTCTTTCAACCTCAAACCCATATAGAGGAGCACAGGAGCAGTTCCAGGTTTTGCAGAGAAGCAAGGATGCAAACGAAGATAAAGGGTTGAATACCCTTTGCCAAAATATAGTCATGAAAGAAGTGTATCCTGAGGAAGTCTTTGGTTTGGAAGGTGCTCCTTTCCTAACCAAAGCTGCCTATGAAGAGGCATTGGCCAAGAGCGCTGCTCGACAATTTGTTGTAGTTGTAGAACAACAAGTTGGCCAGCAGTGGCAGCATGCAACACGCACCTGCCCCTTCCAACAATCTCAGCCCGATGTCAGCACACCTCTCCATGGCTATGCAGATCTGCAAATTTTCCAGCCTGCTTTTGTCCCCGGCCCAGTGATTAAAGAGAGGGAAGAATGCTCCCCATCATCTTTTGTTTCCTTGTCTGCTCAAAAGGAAAGCCCTCATTTCTGCCCCTTGAACACTGAGCCAGAGCATAATTCAGTGCTCAAGGCTGAGAAGGATCACCTCAGTCTTAATATTCTGATGCCTGCTCAGGAGGTCTCCACATAGATCAAAGGGGCACCCTGCCAGATGATAGAAGAAGCGGATGCGCAATCTTGGAATTCCTCCTTGGATGAGGATTGTCCAAGGAAATATTCAGGAGCAGAAGACATTTCTGTGTCCCCTGCATATGAACATATTGGTACACCATCCATATTTATTGTGCAGGCCACAGAAGACAAATAAAGGTACATGGAGGCCATGATTATTCAGTAGGTGTACAGAAGCTCCTGTAAAGAGCATCCAAGGAGGAAAATACACAGAGGGGAAATGAGATTTGATCCCCGTCTACCTGATGAGCTTAAATGTCATAAGCTGTTTGAGGTGGAGGATCAAATAAATCCTATCCTGCTGATCTATGATGAACTGGCTGACAGGCAGCAATCTTGGTGGCCCAGCAAATGGGAAATTTTTGAAGTTTATGTTTTCAGGCTTTAACGTTTGTTCTTTTATAGTTTTCTATTGAATGCTTAGTTGACTCCATGCCCAATGGACACTAGGCAAGTGTTTTTATAGCTGTTTTTGTATGAGGGCATTGGTCTGCAGGTTCTTGAGACCTCACAGGGAGGATCTCATCCCCAGAAGGAGCTAGTGTTAGCTCTGCTATACAAAAGGATCAAAGCTGGATTCAAAACACTTTCAAAGTCTGCAAACACACTTAAGATCATGCCAAAGGATCCATTGTTGCTGTTGAAATCTTCAAATTTTGATTAAAAGAATTCCACCTATCGAAATGGTTGCAAAAGAAAAGCCCTTAGGAAGGCGTAAATACACTATCGGGAGGCACAAATACTCTAAAATCATGAAAAATCTCAAATTGCAGGCATAACAGCTCAATTCGTGACAGCCGTTCTATCTGGCCAATCAACGGTCCAGATCGCGTCGGCATTTCGCAGTCGGAGCAGGTGGGCAGTGGTAGCGACACAGGAGACCTCGCCGATGAGCGATCGCCGATATCGAATCGGCGGGTCACAATGGAGGACTTACAAGAGGTCTGGGCCTTTATATTATGCGATCGCCGATATCACGTCGGCGTATCGCATTGGCGCTTTTAAAAGGGGCGGGGCTTTTAAATAAGTCATGCATTCGACCCGATGGGTCGGACCCGATAGCATTATGATTGATTTCTGATAAATTTTCAGGTCCGCGCTTAGGCCGTTTTCAATAGTTTTGGGTGCATTTTCGTTATATAACAAATTATAAGGAAATACAAAGGAAACCTTGGCGACCGCCGATAGCGATGAAGCCCGGACCCGAAAGGTTCCAGGAAGTAAAATATATATATTTCTCAGCTCCGGCGGAGGCATTTTTTATGTTTTTTCCAATATTTTCATGTATTTTCAAATATGAAGGAAAGAGAGGAATCGGCGGTATCGGCCTGGATCGCGATCGGCATATCGCGATCGGGGAAATCAGTGGTGCATACCATTTACATATATGAGTGCCAATGCGTTGAAGCCCGGACCCGATAGGTTTCCTGAGCGAGATTATTTAAAATTTGAAGTCCGCCAAGGCCATTTTTCATGATTTTGCAGTAGTTTTGCGTATATTTTAAAATATAAAGAGATAGAGGATTGGCCGGTTAAGATATGCATTGCGACCCGAAAGGTGGACCCGATAAAAAGATATATATGTGTGGACCTTTGATATTTTAAAATGGCAATGTGGGCGGTATTTCTCAGTGGCGCGGAGCTGGTTAAAGCAAGCATGCAGCAGTACAGCGCAGCAGGTAGCTGCCTTCAATTAGCAGTATGGCCGAGTAGGAAAGAGGACGTGCCTCAAACAGATCAGCATTTATCAGTCATGGTTTCACCCATATTTCACTCCACCTACCCAAGGAGGACCGCAGAGCACCAGAGGGGTCAAATCCATTTATAACACAGCCAGATTTGTATCAGAGGCCCATTTCTAAATGTAAATGTGGTTGGTAACCATTTATTGGCTCCTCCACGCATGTTTAGCAGGGATATTTTGTAATGTAACACCATATATACTCAGAGCAGAGATGTAATTGAGGGATGAGTGTTTTGAAGAGTGAGAGCTTGTTGTAGCCTTTAACTTCTGGAGACTGTAAATACTATGAGACCTGCAGCTTTTGGTCTTGATTTCCAACAAATATAAGCTTCTTTTGCTATCATCTACTCACTTTTCACTTCTTCTATGTTCTAGGCTCTTCCTGCATTGCATTGATTCATGTTCTATTAATATTTAGTATTTGAGGGGCTGTCATCCCACCTCTGTGCTACAATTTAGTGGTTCATTGATTTTGCTTGCAGATTGATGTTGTTTAAATAACAGAGAGCTATCATCCTCTTTATGTATTGAATAATAGTCTTGCAGATCTTCAAATTGGTTGCAGCTGGCCATCACAGGGCCCTGTGCATCTGCTGGTGCAATCAGTCTTCTCCATCATCACTTTTACCTTAAACTGTGAGTAGTTGGTGGTTGAAAGCCTTGTAGCTTGGGGGTCTTCACCCATGTCTGGGGATAAACATAGTAGGAGTGGTTATCTGGCTTAAATGTGCTGCACATCTTCCATTCATCCATCATTTTATCCAACAAAGCTGTTGAATTTTTAATGTTCCTGAGCATCACTGATATACAACCTAGGTGAGTTTCTTGGGGTGATAACAGTAGCTGATTAGGAGTTGAGGAGTTAATGCATATCAGGCCACCTGTAGTTGTTCAGAAGTTTAACAGTCTCATTACAATTCGAATTAAGCCATTTGTAGCATGTCTTTCTATAAACAGTCATGATAGATTCGGATCAACCCACCTGTAACAAGATTTTCTCATAGATAATTATGTTGTTTTTCTATAAATATCAGTTAAATGAGACCGAGAAGTAGTTGGAAGCTAGAAGGAATTACAGGCTTTTGTTAAAAACTCTGTTCAAACTTCGTTTTGTTGATAATACAAACTTTGTTTTGTCAATGGTGGTTTAAAAGTGCATCTTTAATTAGCTGTTATCCAGCCACATTAGTTGCAGAGGGCCCGTGCACTGAAGGAGGTTTTTTTCACTTGTTGTTTTCATTTTAATTTCTACTACTCTGTTTTTTTCTGCAAGTCCATTTTCTTTAGTTTTGTTTCATTTTAGTTTGTAACCAATAGTGTGAGGATAAAAATCACAACTGTGAAAGTCTTATTTTTTTGAGATATTGTATGAGAAATGACTGAATGAAAAATGAAGAAATGAGAATACACAGTTGTTTAGCTTTTTACTGTTTTGATTACTCATTTTCTTAGTATAGAACTATCAATTATCTGTATTAATAGATGTTCTCAAAACCATTTTGAAATAGTGACAATTATAACTTAATTGGTTGAATATCTAATTCATGCAGTGATTGAGCTTACTCAACATATTGTGAATTTTACAATCTGTCATCTTTTCTTTTCTATTTTTAGGTCATTACTTAGTTGCATCACTTGACATTCCAAAAAATAATTTCAAGGAGATTGATTCTATCATGTTCCAAAATTGAATGGTTGGCTAAATGAATGCAATTGTTGTATTACCTTCTGCATCAGTATTACTTTTGGTTGTAGGAATTAGATCCATGGATTAGGACTAAATGGTAGATAAGATAGATGCTCTGTTTCTCTTATTAGGTACTAACAAGTTAAAAATGATTCTTAGTCCATTTCTAGGAGATTAGACTAACTTAAGAACCTAGCCTTCCTTTTGAAACTCTTTAGATCCATGTAAATCTCTCATAGATTGTATATTCTTAGACACCAGAGAACAGAAATCCCCAAAACAAACATAAAAATACAAAACAACGAAGTAAGAGAAAAGTTAAGTAAGCACATATAGTGCATCACACTTCATCAGTCTACAAACCTCAGTTGATAATTCATGCAAGCAATTTAGGACACTAAATTGACTAAACACTTACCATCATCAAATAATGAAGTTGTGTACTCAAGCTTTGTTCATCTCCTTGAACTTATGAAGATTACCATGTAAGAAAAGTAACATATGTGCTATATGCATCATCAAAAAGAATCATTCGAATCATCCATAAATCTGATTAGAAGCATCAAAACATTTATGTGTCTCAAGAAATATAAGTATCATCTGAGATTTCATCATAAGAACCCATGACCACAACATAGCATGATGCACCATTTAAACAATTCAGAAACATCATCATCGTTGATAAGCATCATTATGTACCAAGGACTTCTAAAGCAAACATAATGCCAACAATGCATTATTAGAAGCATAGCATATGCTCCCCCTGAACCTATGCCAACTGTTCTCTGTCAGATCTGATCATTGCATGTGTTAGTAAGAATCATCAAGGCATCATCATCAACCAGTTATACGTCAAGTCATCGACAAAGCAATTCTAAATAACATCAATAGATTGTAATCATCAATCATCAAGACAGAAAAGACAATTGATCATTGACTAAACCATATCAGACCCTTTTCCTGAGTCTATCCCATTGTTTCTTCATCAAACAAACATATACGCAACTTGTATTCATAAGGTCTGCGTATAAAAAGTGGAATACAGAAATTTCATACTTTCAATTCCCCCTGAGTCTATTCTAACTCTACCTTATTGTCGAACATCAGTTCCAAGAATATCATTACCATAATGGTTCTTCATCAGAGGCTCCATTTTCCTCTTGTCTCCAGTCATGTGATGAGAACATCCACTATCGTCTTCATCTTCGAATGAGAAGAAAGCAAGACCAGACCTTATCTGATCTTCCTTTTCTTGTTTCTTGGTGGATTAATCTTTTTGGATTTTCTAATATAAATGTACTTATTTGATTTCTTACCATATTGTCTACGACGATCCATAGACTTGTCCCTACATTCTTTTGCTATATGCCCAAACATGTTACAAGCATAACATCCTATATATTTCATATTCCTTTTGTAGAAATCAATGGCTCTATGACCAAACATATTGCAAGAAAAAAAATATCCCTTAAAGTAACTAGAAGCTGATGATCTTTCTATGAGATGGTTATTAGCTTGAAACTTCTACTTTTGCACCTGACTGCAACATGTCCAAAATTATGACATATAGAACATTCAATATTATTGATAAGAGGAAAGAATCGATTAATACTTCTAGAGTTAGGATTAAATTATTTTATTTGAATACTTTCTTTCCTTGGTTGTTGATGGGTTTGACTTCTTATCTCCTTGTTGAGCATTTCAAATTTTGCATTAGGATTTCTTGCCTCAGCTTATGAGCTAGATTCGCTTTAATAGTTTCATGAAACCAAGACTAGATTTGATGGTAGGAGACCTTCAACTACTAAGAATATTATCAAAAATCTTAGTACTATATTGAAATCGTAAAAGTTTATCCTTTTCTTATAATTTACCTCAACCTGATATTGCTCTTCCTTTTCCAGATAATGCTTCTTCATGATTTCTTCAACTTTTCTTGCTTCTTCCTCTTGTTGTCTTAATTTGAGAATCCAATTTTCTTGTTCTTCAAATGCTTGAAGTAGTTCTTCATTCTTCTTATTTGAATTTTCAAGATATTGTTTTAGAGAGGCGACCTATGCTTCAAGACCTTCATAGTAACTGGTTCTTTCTATAAGTTCCTTGGTTGTTGTGTCATTTTCATTCATTTTATTTCTTAATTATGTCACTTCCTCCCGTAGCCTTTGACATTGATCTTCCTTTTCTTTTTACTGCTTCCTTATTTTGTTTCCTTCCTCCAACTAAGTTTTTAACCTGGTAACCTCTTCTTTGTAGGTACAATCCCTCTTGTCAAATAGATCTTGTTGATCTCTAATTTTATCTATGAGCCTTTTAACTTCTTCCTCTATTAGATTTCTTTCACTTCCACCCATAAGAGAAAATTCAATTGTTTCAGTGTCACATTCATTATCTTAAATATTGCATGAACAGAGAAATGTATCACCAGAGGACCAAAAATTAGCACTTGATAATTCTTTTGCTTGTTCATATTCAATCTGAGGTGATTCTGAATCTGAATAATTTCTTGCACCTAATAGTCAGTTGTCTCTCCCGCTGTCACTGTTCCTTTGAGATGTCTTCTTCTTTTGAATCTTTCCCATTGTTACAAAGGATCTCCTTCAAGTGATCAAGATTCTGCCAAAGAACCCTCTCTGACACCAATTATTGGGAAAAATACTGGGGGGGGGGAGGGGGGGTGAATCGGTATTTTCAAATCAAGAAATTTTTACATTTGATATTCATATTTCTATACATGACTTTACTTAAAGGAACACACGTGTGTACGCGACTGTTCTCAAGACAACTAGCATACATCCAGTAAACATTATGATTCAATTAATTGATCATATATTTTTCTTCAGCCAGTGCATCATTACTTTATTAAACATTAGATAAATAGTAACCATGTCTTGTAATAACAAAATAAACTATCACACATAAGAAACACATATGAACACCAAGATTTAAGGTGGAAACCCAATGAGGGATAAAACCACCTACTGTTGTTGTCTTTGTCTTCTTTTTAATATAAATAAAAATATTTTTACAATCTTGTACTAGAGCAAACTCATATCAGTATGCAGGCACCCACCTCAAAGAGGCTACAACATTCACTCATTCTCCAACTCATATTGGAAGGGAGCTACAACCCCCTGGTTCTTGTACTGGCGTAAACTTGTACCAGTACCCGTGCATCAACCTGCAGAAGGCTACAACCTTCACTCATTCTCCAGCTACTACTGGAAGGGAGCTCCATCCCCCTTCTCTAATCACTAGCTACTATGAACAAGAAGCTTCAACTTCCTCACTAAAGGCTCCAACCCTCAGCATTCTCCATGGACCACATTTCATCAAATTTTTAGACTGGATCCACCTACTTCAACACATCATAACTTATAGGCCACATTTCATTCGATTTTCATACTGGACCCATTAACAACACTTAATCTCAATATCCAAAATCAAACTATAGCTCATCACTATAGCATTGCCATCTAAATCAATCAATCATGGAAACTCAATCATCAATCTCTGAAATAACTGAAACCCAAATCATTAATCTCTGAATCAATCGATCACTGAAAATTCTGACATCAATCTTTGACATAACTGAATCAATCACTGAAAAACCAATCATTAATCTCTAACATAACTCAAACCCGATCATCAATTTCTTAATCAGCCACAACTGAATCAATCAATCACTGAAACCTCTAACACAACTGAATCACCCAACCATCAATTTCTGATACGACTGAATCATTCACTCAAAACCCAATCAACCAACACTTAATAAAAAATTCAACTAATCAACTGGAACAATCAGATCACTATAACCAGTACAAAGAGTTGAACCCAGAACACTACATCAACAACTAGAACCAACTGCAACCTCAAAAATCATATGTTAGAATGTATATGCTACTTCAATAAGGACAACCCGCATGTATGCGCTACTTCTTGTAACCCAACCTGCGTATACCCCTAAAGATATTGAATCATTAAACTTTTGAACCAAAAATTGTACTATCCAAAGACATTATGAAGATCTACTATCATATTATAGAGTTGTAAACAGATAGCAACAAGATATCACCCTTCTTACTCAAACAATCAGTTAGAAAAACTCAATCTCCTTATACAATCAATTTAACTTCAGATCTAATGAAAACATCATCGAAAAACAACAATAAAACAACAACTCTGATCAGATAGATCAGCCATTTTTTAACAACAAACCCTTCCTCTGCATACGCTACTTGGAAGTGCTAATTTTGCGTGTATACACGCCTTCACCGAGGCGAACTTGCGTATAGATCTACAAATAATGACTTATAACTTCGCAACTTTTCAAGACTTCATATATACCCAAATCATAGCATTTAAAGGATAAAGCATGCATTAGCACTCAGATCTAGCCTATCCATTATCAGATTCTACTATGATAAGTCATTTCAAGTCTCATGATCCTTATCTAACATTGTATCCAAGGGTGCACAAGATGTTTCAGATCCATATCATAACCACAACCCTTACAACATAGAATATACTTCAGATCGAAGTATTCATGAAAAAACCTTTCACTTTCACTTTTAGCTCTTTGATCTTCTCCTCCTTATATGCTTAGAGCCTTTGTCAATACCATGCACCAAAAAAAACTTAAAACCTATGGTATTCTTAGACGGGATCAAGTAACCATTATTTCGCTCAATATTGTGGGCTAATACCATGGTATGGACCCTTGGTATTCTTTAACCTTAATTTTCCATCACATATGTTCTTTTCCTTCTGTGCAACATCTTGCATATGTATACATGCCTTTTATTCTTTGTACCGGAGTGTATACGGGATTTGGACTAGGTTAAATGACATATACAACTTAAAACATTCTCTTTCCTTAATTTCTTGGTTTTGATCTGTAATCCTTTGTCCCATCATCCTATTCTTTTGTGCCATTACTCTGTTACCTCTGAATTGACCTGTTACAATGTGAGTTGCCATCATACATCACTTTTTCATTTCTGAAATGACCTGTGGATACATCTGGTTATCATAAATGTGAGTTTCCATCAAGGACAACCTATGTACCATAATTCCAACACCACCTTATAGTTGGCCCACTAGCATTACATGGTATCTCTATCCTCAACTCTTCATTCATCATGGTTATAGGTCAAGTGCACGAAACCCTTGTCTTCGAAATCCATTTGCTTGGACACACATTGTCAATATCACAATTGGCTCGCAGGCATTACAGGGTATCTCTATCCTCGGATCTTCATGCATCATGGTTATGGGTTATCCACAAACCCTCGGTTATGGGTCAACCATGAAAAACCATTGTCTTCAACAAAATTTGGTTTTGGGTCACTCACAAACCCATAGTTATGATCATATTCAACAAAGTCTTCCCAAGAGGGAACTTCACGCAATCGGGACAAATGATTCCTAAGGGTGGAGGATTGATCTGAATGGAAAGTTACATCCACCCATGGTAATTACCCATGGAATTTTCCCATGGCATTTACCCATGGTATCCTCCCATGGTAATTACCAATGGTATTGTAACTCAAAAGGCTATAAATTTAGGCCTCACCTTATAAAATACAAAGGGGTGGACACAATGTAGTTGTAACGGTGTTTCTATTTAATAAAGGGTTTCTGTTTATGCATATTCACTAGTAGAAAATGAGGAATTGGTGACTAGGTGACTAAAAACATTACTCACTGCAGACTTTCCAAGTGAAATACTACAAAAAATGAGCGACCTTAAGTGACCCAACTGAAAATGACTAACATAAATGACTAATTTAGTTTCGAGTTAAAATATACAACTAGCTCATAAATAATACAACTAAAAATGGCTAACATGAATGACTAACTTAGTCTAGGAAAAAAATGCTACTACCTAACAAGTTCTACAATAATATGAATTAGTCATTTATGTGAGTCATTTTAATTGTGTCACTTCAACAATCTAAACTTACAAGTGATAGGAGATTCAAAGGCTACTATAGATTGGCTGAAAGGTTATACTTCCTTAAACACTTATTTATTGGATCAGTGGATGATTAGATTTATGGAGCTAATTAGAATCTTCAGGGTTATATCCTTTGATCACATTCACAAGGAATTTAATTCAAAGGTTGACAAATTATCCAAAATGGGAGTGGGCTTACAACTGGGTCAAATACATTATGAAGGATACCTGCAAGGAAAAGCATTGGTTAATGAAGAGATGACACATTTCCTTTAGTAGAAGAGTTAACTTTTCATGCATATCTACAATTTTGATTAGTAGGGTCATATCCATTGAAATTTGGATACTAGTTTTTAACTTGGATATCAAGTTGTTTATCTAGTTTAAATGTACATTAGGAACATAACAATACTAGACTCTTATGAAATTGTTTTGAATCCTATGGGTATTTCGATATTTCCCGAACATTAGATGTTGCACATATTATAATATCATGTCATACATGTGAAGCATATTTAGTAAATGTTATATGATCTAAATTACACCTTTGCATTAATATTAATACAAAATTTATGTTTTTTTCTTATTGGAAAAAAACATTATGGCATTTCCCACCACATAAATTAATAATTACTAAAATAATTATGCCTAAATCAATAAATCCTAAAATTATGCCTAAGTGATCTAGTCCTCCCAAAGAGACAAGAGGGAAGTATAAATGGTACGACTATGAGCACTACCATGTAAACAACACATATTCAAACCTTTACAGGGGTAAAGCCTCCATGCGTGTGTGTGAGCGAAGGTGTTTGATATCTTATAGTTGGTTTCTGTTCATCACCAAAGGGGCTTAAGATATGAGTGGATTGTCCAATCAACCCTCATAATTCATTCCTTTTGAGTTTTTGGGAAATCTCAAGTTCAAGTCCAATTGGTGCTAGTAGATGGTCTCAAAGGTGTTTGTTGGGGTTTTTCAACAAGGTCACTAGATCCCAATACAACAGAGGTGCCTTGGATTTGTTGAAAAGTAAAATACCCCATGTGGCACTGAATGGGTGATTGATGACTACCTAGAGGACTTAAACCAAATTAATCATGGAGGTCAAAACTACAATTGAAAAAAGAACAACACACATGTGATAATTCACACTAGAATTCATCCTCTCACAATCAAGATTTGATGAATAAAATGTTAATTCTTTGATGAAGCCAATGAAACCAAGAATATCCTTATCAACCCTTACTTAATTAAGTTAATAAAATATTCACAAGGAGGATATGTATTTCATCCAATTAAATATTGAAAGACATGCTCTTTTTTATTTGAAGGAAAAATGTATGGAGAAACTTGAGATCAACAACTTGTTAGAGTGACTTGAGCTACACTTGAGATGAACGGAAATTATTTCCATTGTAACCTAAAAGTATATTCAATATGTTGCAAGTATATACTAATAACATACGATTTAGCAAGGGTTAATACATCTCTAAATACACTTGTGGGGTGGTCACACTCCTTCGGGAAACTACCCTTCTAGATTGAAAGTCATGTTCTTTCTTACTTCTAGGTAACGTTTATAGAGAAACCAAACACTGGTAATTAATCAAAGTGATTTGAGCTACACCTGAGATGAAATGGAATGATTTCCACTATGACCAAAAAGTATATCGAATATGCTGCAAGTCTATACTAATAAAACATGATTTAGTAACAAGGGTCAAGACGTTTGGAGATACACTTGCGGGGTGGTCCTACTCCTTGGAGGCTTCTACCTTTCTAGTGTTATAAATGTAGGACAAATGTCTTATCAAGAATTTAAACCTAGGTGGGGAAATAAACAAATACTACAACATTGATAATAACCAATTAAACCAACCAACCAATTACTCTTTTTCCCTTAGTAATCTTTTTTACCCTAATTTATTACCCCTCTTGTAAACAATTCTCCACAAAATTCTCGAGGATAACCCCTTATTGTGAACTTTTTTCTATTATAAATATTACCCCTTCCTTGTACTTAAGCTGATTGAATCTCTTTACACAAAAGTTTTATTTTTCCAACGCTTAATGGAGTATTATTTTCCTCCTGTTCACTCAAAAGTAAAATACACATTCAAATTTTGTTCAAAAGAAATAATAAATGATAACCATTTTTGAAATAGGACAACTAAAGACCATGAGCATTATTTGTCAAAGCCACTAACACAAAGAGAGTCCTATCACACAAATAGAGTTTGATAGCTTTCAAAACCCGTGCCCTAATTTATTCCTTATGAAGCAGTAATAGAGTTTGATAGCTTTCAAAACTCACTTCCTAATTCATGCCTTATGAATCAGCAATGACGTTCAAAAAAAAATTGAGGGAGGATACAACATAAAGCACTCTAACAATAAGAATGAAAGATGGAGTTGCATGACCAGTAAATATCTTAGGAAATAACCTGCATAGCTCTTGCGGAGAATGAAGTCCTGCTAGGTATTTCCATCATGGTAATCATTGTGAGAACATGGTTCAGATTTCAGTCTCATTCAAAAGTCCTTCAAAGAATATAGCATACATTGGGCCTTGCCAATAATGGACTTGAATTCACTCCTCCCACCTCAGCAGGACCATGGCAGTGACAGTGATAATCGAACTCGTGACCCACAAAAGGTCAAGTCCTTGGTTATAGTAAGAAGGAAGGTTCAACCCACTACCTCTATGGAAAGTGGCGAGAAGAATGAGGGCGATCGCATGCCAACAATGCATAATTCAGGAGACAAGGGCATGGTATTTGAGAAGACTATTTTTCTTCTGCTAAAGAACTGATGAGACTAAATGGTACAATGAAATCACCCATTGCAAATCATTTTGGCGAGTCCATAGTAGGAGCAATGACCATTAGGGCTTTCAGGGTTGAGGATTAGGCCTTGAAGAAGAACTTAGACCTCATTGACAAAAAATTGAGCCCCTTTCTCCACAGTTTCTAAGCCATTGAATGGTTGATTCAATGTCTAGAGGTGTTAAATGCAACTGTTCTTTTCTTCTTTGCTCTTTCTATGGTTCTACTCCCATATGGCACCTTCAATCCTGGTATGAATAATGAAACTAAATGTCAATTGTGGGTGATTTTTGTTGTGACTAATTATTTGTATGTATAAGATGATCATTCCTAAGAATTTGAACTAGTGTAGGTTTCATTGGGATGGCCTTATCTTATGGTATATCGTTGAACAAATCGTTTGTTAAAAGTATACAAAACCAATGTACACTTGCAAACTACATTTTTTATGTATAACACATCAAACAATACATGCACCTTCCTAGTGAGGCTCGAGCTGTTATAGAAGATCACAGACCACCGGATAATGGAGAAATTTGTGGAAAGATGGAGTACATGGCACAAACCTCCCTATACCACCAGGAAATAACTTTATGTACAAGTTCCAAGTGAAGGACTAGATAGGTAGCTACTATTACTTTCCATCATTGTATGTGTAGAAAGTTGTAGGGGGCTTTGGAGGACTCAATGTAGCTAGTAGGGCCATAATCCCTATTCCATTCCCTCTGCCTGATGATGATATCGCTCTTCTTATAGGTGACTGGTACACAACCAATGTTTTAGTAAGTCATTAATCCATCCTTGAAACATGTACATCTCTTGAAATTAAAGAGACTGACTATGTTCATCTTCGGCCTGTCCACCAAAATGTTCTCTTGCAATGCATCAATCTCTGACTATATTCTATCTTTGGGTATATCCTTAGAAGAAAAATTTATGTGGACAATTCTATTGGTAATCCTAATGCTTTTCACATTAATGGTTGTGGGATACCAAACGAAATAACAATTATAGTGGAACAAGGTACTAATCGCTGATCTGTATCACAAGGCAGTTTGTTATATTTAGTATAGGTGTGTCTAGCCTTTCAACGATTCACAAGATCTAATTTATTTTGATTTTATCTGATGGATGTTGAATCCATTGTTTCTTCTCTTAAGATGTATCTAAAATTACCCATATTTTCATTAAGTTTTTTGCGCCAATCTTTCAAAGTTATAAAAAATGAATGACTATGCACCCATTTAGTTGGGATGCATTTATTTGATTAAAAAAAGTTTACGAAGTCATTTTTAGGAATATTAGGATGTGAGGAGTAAATACTATGTTCAAAGCTACGAGCCTGCGAAGAAATTCAAAACAAAACATGCAACAAGTTTTCAACAACATGGTAACAACTCATCCTCTTACAATGATCAAAATCATGCAGAGACATTTCCCACATGCTAAATATTTCCCAATCTATATGACTATATGCAAGAAAATATAATGAACTAAGGACAATAGGGTTGGAAAATACTTGCACAACTTGAATTTGGCTAATGTAAGGATTCCAATGCAATCCTTTAGCATGGGCTCAAATTATTTCATGAATCCAACGCAATGAACAACCCAAGCCCCAAAACCGACTCAAGAAATTTAGTGCACAGGTAAACACAAAAATCCTCTATTTACAATGATAGTCGTCCATAAAACCTAAAACTACCAAGGCATATGCATCCAGTTCTCCTCCTAGATAGAAGTACCAAACACCCAAAATTCTAGAAGCACTTCCTATGAACAATTGAGGGGCTAGACTCATCATATTCTGATTTTGAAATCCACATATGCAATACACATAACAAGTGCAGATTTTTAGGTGAATCCAAAACTTTTTCCCTGATAAAATTAAAAAGAAATATTTATAAAAATTTAATTTTATCAATTTGTATCAAATTGGCATTGATGTCATTCTTATTATGTTGGGCCAACTGTTGGGGATCTTGTGGTGGTGGAATTGCATTTTTGATCAAATATCCCACCCCATTATCCTACAATACTATCATGATCCTCCTTTTCCAAGAGACGATGTTAGAGGCTGCCTCTAAACAATGATTTACTCTCAATACTTGGTAGGCCATCATTATTCCCACAAACAATTATATTCCTTCATAGTAGGCTAAAATACAGAGATATTAATTTAAATCTAAGCCTTCCATTTGCAAGTGAGGAAGAGAGTGGAGAAATAAAAGAGACCCGGATAACTGATATAGGTTCACAAACAAATAGATCAATCACTCTAAACTCAAATATAATACCTTCTTTAATGATACATATAGTGGTAAACCCAACTATACTTATGCACCTCATTAAGCAAGCACATACTGCACAAAATCATGATCAATGTTAGTAGACAAATCCTCCCTAAGGTGCTAGTAAAGCATTTGTTACCGCATCTAGGAAAGCAATAACATCTCACACAAACATACTTAAGAATTTAAATGTACAACATAAAAAGACATTGCAAGAACTAGCAACTGCTTCCAAACTTGGCACTCAAGGAACTTCCACGGTAAGACATGTTTCTGATTCAACAGAGTTAATTGAGTTGTATCTTGCGAGTAATGACTATTTGAGAGATGTAGTAGTTGAAAATATATTTTTCTTTTATTTTGTTTTCATTCCATTCCATATATGTGGGTTGAAGTAAGTGACCTAATGCATGTGCCTTCGGTGATTTGTCTTGGATTAATTGGTAGTATGTGAAAATATGACTTGGAACATTGTTTCTCTATGTTGGAAGAGACATCTATGATTTCAATTCTAAACCATTTAAATGTAACATGTTGCATCGTTTAACTATTTATTCTATTTTTTTTCCAATATTCCCTTGGATGAATTATTCATCATTCATGTTATTTATCGATTGTGTAGGCTGGAGACTTTGAGAAGCCTCACATGAAGACTCATGATCCCTCTCATATTCTTCACATGAATTCAGGTAATGATAATGTGAACTTGAGTGGGATATACAAACATTTCATCATAGTGAGCATGAATATATGTATGGATTTAGGACCAGTAACTACAAATCCATGTTTAAATTTGTAAGAGGCTCTTTTTTCCTAATATTGAATAAAATTTCATGGAAAATCTTGCAATAATTCCTAAAATTCTAAAAAATTCTAACATGAAAACATTATTGTTCTATCATCACAAATGTTTTTTGGGCAATCCATTAGAGAAACTTGCCCCATTGAATTGGATCAGGAATTTAGTGAATCTTCTAAATCTCCAAAAGAAGATACTAAACAAGACATAACATTTCCTAAGGATTCTAGCATGGCTATACCCCTCTCATAGAGTTTTTCAAATGAAAATACCACAATAACAAAAAAATCATTTGAATCCTTGGCTTGATGTGGATCATCTTTTGGAAGGGATAAGTGAAGAGCAGTGAGTTGCAAACTAGCAGGAATGAGCATAGAGATTGATGAAAAAATAAGATGTTTAGCACCAAGAAACTTTGCCTTGTTTTGGACCATGATCACACACTTCTAAATTCAGCTAAGGTGTCATAAAAATATAAACCAACTTTTTATATGTTTGGTGATTCCTAGGAAAAGAGGATGTGAAGTAAATGAATTGATTCATGATAATGTGAGTATATAAATGTTGCTAATTCATGATTATTTTTTTCCAACAATTTATTGAAATAGATCATGTGCACAAGGAAATGCTAAGGAAGGAGGAGCAAGGCCAAGAGAAACCTCAAAATCAGATTTTTCACTTTCCTTATATGGGAATGTGGACTAAATTGTGGCCAAGCATTTGAATTTTTTGGAACAAGGTTAGTAAAATTTGTGTTGAACTATTAATATCTTTACAAACTGTAGTTCTTACAGGCAACATTCGATTTACAATGTGGAACTAAAAACTTGTGTATGCCAATAGATGAATTTATTCTTTCTTTCATCTAATTCATTCTTTGATAGTTTATGTTATAGGCAAGAAAGTTGTAAGAACTACATGTTTATACAATAGGAAATAAATTTTATGCCACAGAGATGGCCAAAGCACTTGATCCCATAGGAACTTTATTTTCAGGACGTGTTATTTTGAAGGGTGATGAGGCTTATCTAGATGGAGATGATGGACCACCTAAAAGTAAAGATATAGATGTTGTTTTTGGAATGGAATCTGTAGTAGTAATTATCGATGATTCCGCAAGGCTTTGACCTGATCATAGATATACTTTAATTGTGGTCAAAAGGCAAGTTCATTTCAATTCTTCTTAAGTGTCCAATCAAGACCTTACAATTGTTAATTTTTGTCTTCAAAAATTGTAAAGTGGTTTTCAATAGGGTTTGTCCAGTTGGAGAAGTGTAGCCACATATTCACCCTTTGTGGCATATGGCTGAACAATTTGATGCAGTATGCACATCAAAAATTGATGATAAAGTGAATAATGTTGTAACCCTTTCTCTTAGGACTAACAAGCTATTCATTTTATCTTTTGTCCAGTATGCAAGTCTTGGCATACATTATTTTAATGTCCAATAGCATAAAATTTTTAAGAAAAATGGGATTTTTATTCTCAATATATCAATATTATTACATATAAATGACATGTTTGTCAATTAGGTCCTCTCAAGTGTCCACCCAGGTTCTGTTCCTATAAGTGACATGACAGGACTTTGAGCTTTTACAAAATCCAATTTATTTTGGGGACCATCCTTGGAATGAGGGGAAGTTCCTAGTGGGTTTCCTTGGGAAATGCATCACGTGGAAACAATGCCTTCTTGTCCTTCACAATAGGATGAACTGTAAAAATATTAATTTAAATGTAAGGATTCCATCTGTAGGTGAGGAAGAGATAGGAGAAAGAAAAGACACCCGGATAACTGATAGAGGTCCATAGAAATATAGATCAATCACTCTGAACTCAAATATAATACCTTCTATATTGATAGATATAGTGGTAAACCCAACTACGCTTATGCACCTCCTTAAGAAAGCATAGGCTACAAAAAAGCATGATCAATGTCAAAAGACAAATCCTCCCTAAGGTCCTAGTAAAACAGTCATTACCACATCTGGAAAAATAATAACATCTGACCCAAACACACTTAAGAATTCAAGTGTACAACATAAAAACATATTGATAGAACTAGCAACTGCTTCCAAACTTGGAACTCAAGGAACTTCCATGGTAAGACATGCTTTTGATTCAACATAGTTAATTGAGTTTTATCTTGCGCATAATGACTATTTGAGAGTTGTAATAGTTGGAAATATAATTTTGTCTTATTTTGTTTTCATTTCATTCCCTACATGTGGGTTGAAGTAAGTGACCTAAGGCATGTGGATTTGGTGATTTGTCTTGGATTAATTGGTGGTCTTTGAAAATATGACTTGGATCATTGTTTCTCTATGTTGGAAGAGAACTTTGTGACTTCAATTCTAAGCCATTTCAAATGTAACACGTTGAATCATTTAACTATTTCTTCTATTTTTTTCCAATATTCCCTTGGATGAATTATTCATCATTCATGTTATTTGTTGGTTGGGCAGGTTGGAGACTCTGGGAAGCCTCAGATGAAGCCTCATGATCCCTCTCATATTCTTCACATGAATTCAGGTAATGATAATGTGAGCTTGAGTGGTACATATAAACATTTCATCATAGTGAGCATGCATTCTGACACATGATGGAGAAGGTTTTGTTTGCATGCCTTGTCAATTTTAGAACAAACCTTGGAACGATGGAAGATGGAGGCAAAGGAGGGAAGGAGGGGCAAAGTGGTAGGAAATCGAGGGACCTATGAAACCAATCATCTTTGGTTGGTCCATAGAGGTTGGGCCCTAAGTAACCAGGAAGGAATTCAAGCAGTATAAAAGAAGGGGAAGGGAAGGACAAAGAGGAGGGAATTTTTGCTACAAGGAGGGATGCACACCTGGGAACTATGGGATTGACACAACGAGGATGGCATCTAAGTCGCAGTATTAAAGGTGAGTCCCTGTGACGCTCTTAGATTGTACCCTCAACATTTATTGCATTAAAATTTTACTACCTCTACAACCAATTAGAGTCTGGGTTTTAGGGCATGGTTTAATGGTGAAAACGAGCTTTCTGGAAATTAAACATGACCATGATTACTCTTTGTGTCTCACATACATCTATGGAATATGGGTGGTGGGGTGAGCTTTCAGCAATGGATACAATTGCCTCTACCTTGGAGAGGGAAAATACCTTATAATTTATTGTGTCTCCAGTGGAAAATGGTTAAATGGATAATGGTTATTTTCCTTATGTATTCCATGTGCACATTAGGAATATTGTGTTGTTTTTTCCTCTTGGAGTGTAGGTTTTCAGTATTTAGGTCTCCTATATCTTAGCCCCTCCCAAGGTCTGGATCACTTGGTACCTTATTCTAATCCAATAAGGTTTCTCCCTAAACTCATTAAAGCTTTGAAGTTTCGTAAGACAAGTATAGGTAGTAGTTTCAATAATGATGGTCAACAAGGCTTAGGCAATATTTAACAACCTGGTTTACAAGTATTTGTCATGTTTCTTTCTACTTTTGTTCCAATGGTCGGCAATGTGGCTGGTTCTTTTACTAGATACCTTGAGTTCCACTGCTAGGTTGACAAAGACATCAAACAACATTGGTTTTTGCATGAGGCCATTTGGAGGTCTAGGGGGGAACCAAATGTGACCAAGTTAGTTTAATTCCAGAGCACTTTTCGGGATTGATCTCTTAAGTGGTATATAAAAGCTACTCCCAATATTCCAAACTTAACTATAGATACATTAATGAATATGTTCACAAAAGAGTTCAAGTTACCTTAGATAGAGCAATAACGTTTAACAAAATTAAGGTAAATTAGGTAGAGAGAAGGAGAGACTACATGGGAATGTATGTATATATTTAACGATTCTTTAGGCAAGATAAGGGATACCATCCACCCATACTATAAAAAAGAGTGGTTCATTGGAGCTATGCTACCTTTGAATTGGATACCTCTAATGCAACAGAAGATTGATAACTTACAAGAAGCATTAGAACAAGAGATGAATATTGAAGCAATGGTGGGGTATCTGAATAAATTTAAATTGGGTTGTACTTCAAGTGATCCTACCTTTAATGTTTTGTAGAATCAGATAAGTATTCTAACCGAAATAGTGAAAGAGATTAATACTACAAGGCTTGCTCGTCCCCAAGTTTGGTGTACAAATTTCTTTACAGAGTGATCCAAATTGGATCATTATATTGTTTTTCATCCATCTCAATGCATTTAGAGTGGAAAAAATGGAGGAATCAACTCACGGGGTTGTTTTTACCAGCGGGACCCAGTTTGGTGAAATGGGGTTTGAAACCTTCGGGAGAATTTTGAGCCATCAAATGACATTTTTTGGGGGTAGAAATCTATATCATAAGTGAAACACATTCTTATGTTATTCTACACAAAGAGAGCTTTCCAACAGTGCAAGAATCACGTCAATCAGAGTCTGTATGCAAAAGTTATGCCACTCACAACTTGACCTTCCTGTTTTCACACCTATAGTTCGGGAGGATGCCGAGTCAACCCCCTTATTTGTGGAAAATGGGCTAGCCACGTGTTTGTGATGTAAAATAATCTAGAAGAGTCTATTTTTTAACTCTATTTAAGAGTTGACGTAGTCAAACTTAACCACTAGTAGGTTACCAGGCTGTGTTATAATCGGGCCACTAGGAGGAAGAGGCATTCCATTGTTTCAAGAACATTTTGTTCCACAGATGAGAAAATATAGCTAGGAGAGATAGGACATAGAGCACATAGAGAGTATTTGTATACTGTAGCAGCCCATAGGCCACAAACATTACTTCTTTGTATCTATAGCCATATTTCCCGACAGAGAAAGAGAGCGAAGTGACCTCACCTTCCAGTTGGGGTTTCTCCCAAAAGGGTTTCCAAGAGAGCATATCTTGTGTATTATGTGTTTGTAAGCTTATTTTTTCATTCTCTACTTTTATCCTTGATTGAGTTTTTCATGCATGCACTAATTACAGTTTATTTTATAGATCTAGAAATTAAATAAAACAAATCTGTTGTGACGAACTGTCCAGTGGAATATCCATGGAATTTTACGGATCATTTGGTATCAGAGCGGGTTTCTTTGGGTATTTCCTAGAGATTGCATGGATCTAGATCGACAAGGCCAAAAATTGTAAAACCCTAATCATGGGCGACAAATCTGTAAACAAACCTCATGATCCTACAGAGGTGAGGTTTTCACGGCTCGAAGAACAAGTCACGGATATAAACCACAGTTTCAACCTCCTCATGGTGTCCCTAAGTAAAAAGCTAGGGATATTTGGAGAAGAAGGTGGTTAGAATGTAGAGGAAAAATCAGAAGGGGGATTGGGAGATCGAGAAGACGCAGATAACCAGTCGAAGAAAGAACCCAGAAATAATCAACCCTGTTTGAGTGTCATGAACCAATCCCTTTTTAAAGTGGAAGAAAAAGTTGATATCAAGCTATACCATGGTGAGATCGACACCCTGAAGCTGAACCACTGGTTGCAACAACTGGAAGTTTATTTCAGTGTCCATCAGATTGAGGAAAGGCGGAAGATCTCATTCGCATGGCTAAGATTGGAGGGCCATGCACTAACTTGGTGGGAGATCCACACAAAAACCCTGAGGTTGGAGGGAGAACCTCCAGTGACTAAGTGGGAGGATTTCAAAACCCTCATTAAGTCACAATTTTATCCCATTGGGTACATGGAAGATGAGTGGATACGGTGGAATTACTTCAGGCAAAAGCTGGGCCAAAGCGTGTAGAGGTACACCATAGAATTCAGAAAGATGGCTATAATGTTGGGTATCTCTCCAAAGAACCCATATGTGCTCCTCAAGTATTTGGGGGCTCTGCACCACCACCTGTGTGATAAAGTGATGTTGTTCAAGCCCAAAACGATGGATGAGGCTTGTGTATAGGCATAGTACCAGCTAAAATATCCTAGCAACCACTGCAACATTTATGGCCTTACAAAGGAGAAGTGTTGAAAGTTGCATCCAGAGCTAACTCGAAGAAAAATAAGAAAGATAATAAGAAGAAGAATCTCATGGCCACTGATTCGAGTAGCCAAGTTGAAAGCAACTCAAAAGTGGATGAGAAGATATTTTATACATTAGTGCAAAACGAGGTGAATCTGAGTAACCTTCAGCAATAGGAAGAGAAAGAAATGTCTAAACTCTTCCATGTAAAGATACAAGTCAAGAAGACGAAGATTGATGCTCTGTTTGACTCATGATCGTAGGCAAATCTCATTGTGGCAAATCTAGTCAAGAAGTTGGGGTTGAAAGTTCATGATCATCCAAACCCATATCCACTAGAATGGGTACATAAGGATGCAGAATCGAAGGTAACAAAATAGTGTAAAAACATATTTTCTATTAGTGTTAATTTTATTGATGAAGTAGATCTAGATGTGGTTCCCCTTGATGTATGTGGAGTCGTGTTTGGGAGTCCATATATGTACATGCGTGATGCAATATTCATGACGAGAGCTAACTAGTATTGGCTCATCAAGGATGGAAAATAATCCATCATCAATGTGCACAAAGGCAAGTCGAAAATTTCATTGGTAAGTCCCAACCAAGCCAAGAAATTGATCAATTCCAACAAGAAGTATGTTTTATTGTTTTTAAGAGAAAATTAGTCTATAGAGGAGTTAATAAGAGGCAAGGCATCCCTAGAGGGGTGTACTAAGAAACAAAAACAACAATTGGAGAAGTTGTTACATGTATACAAGGATGTGTTTTGAGATCCTAAAGGGCTACCCCCTAAGAGAGAAGTGGAGCATGAGATCCAGCTATTGCTAGACTCCCCATTGCCAAATATTGGGTTGTACAGGAAGTTTGTTATAGAAGCAAGTGAGGTCAATAAACAGTTGCAATAGCTACTGGAACAAGGTGTCATTCGACCGAGTACATCACCATGTGGGTCACCCATCATCATTATGCCAAAGAAGGATGAGACTTGGTGGAGGTGTATAGATTACATGGAATTGAATAAAATCACGCTCAAGAAAAAATACCCCTTCCCTAGGATAGACGATCCGCTAGATCAGTTAAAGCAAGAAAAATATTTCACCAAGTAGGACTTGAAGTCTGGATATCACTAGGTTTGAGTCAAAGAAGAAGATACATGGAAGACCGCCTTCAAAACCAGGCAAGGTTTGTATGAGTGGTTAGTTATGCCATTTGGACTATGTAATGCACCAGCTACATTTATCATATTAATGAATGATGTACTGTGCCCTTTTCTAGATTCATTTGTTATTGTGTATTTGGATGATATATTGTTATATAGTGCTACCTGGGAAGAGCATATTTCACATTTGACGCATGTGATGGAAACATTGAAGAAGCACCAATTGCTAGCAAATCTCAGGAAGTGCGAGTTTGCATGGTAGTCCTTGGTGTATTTGGGATATGTGATTGTTGGAGGAGAATTGAAGATAGACCCTTCCAAGATGGAGGCCATCATGAAATGGTTGGTGCCTACTAATATTACTGAGGTTACGAGTATCATTGGAGTAGCACAGTACCTAAGGAAATTCATAGCCTCATTTTTAGTGGTAGCAGCACTGCGCCATACCATAACAACAAGTGGCAATAGTTTCTAGTGGGGAAAAGGGTAGCAGAAGGCTTTCAATGAGTTAAAGAAGAATATCAGTGAAGAACTAGTTCTGGAATTACCAAACTTGCAACGACCCTTTGAAGTGGAGATAGATGCGAGTGGGTATGCTATGGGAGTTGTCTTGATGCAAGGAGGAAGGCCCATTTGCTACCATTCTGAAGTATTTCATGGGGCAATTCTTAACTACCCTACCTACGATAAGGAGATATGCCATGGTGAAATCTATGAAGAAGTGGAAGCACTATGTGATGGGAAAGGAGACAATAATCCACACGGATCACCAGTCATTATAGTACCTGCAGGCCCATAATGAGCTACAATAGACCAGGCATTACAAGTGGATGGGGTTTTTATAGAAGTTTCATTTGTTGATCAAGTATAAGAGGGGAAACACAAACAAGTTGGACGATATGCTTTCGAGGCCACCCACATGAAATATTACAACTTTCGAGGCTCTTATGCACATGGAGCCATTCACCCATGATGCATACAAAGATGAATAATCAGAAGATGAGGACTTCAAGGAGGTGTATCAGCAGTTTCAGAGTTAGAGTCATGTGCACAATGGTGACAACATCATTGACTACTATCTCCAGGATGGGTTACTCTACACAATGGACAAGCTATGTGTTCCTAAGGGTGAGAACTTGCAGTTGATTAGAGAGGCTCACACCTCCAAGTTTGTAGGGAACGTTGGTGTGGGGAAGATAGTGGCTAACTTGCAGAGGTGTGTGTATTGGCCCAAGATGCAAGAGCAAATATCTAGGTTCATAAGAGGATGCATGCTTTTTTGTACAAGAAAGCCTAGTAACAAGAAACAGGGTCTGTATAATCCCTTAGCTGTACCTACTCGTCCTTGGGAAATAATTTTCATGGACTTTGTCAGAGGTTTACCGACAACCAGGAAGGGACATGACCCATTCATGGTAGTTGATAGGTTCAGCAAGATGTGTGTTCTGATGCCATCTAAAAAGACCATGAGCAGACAAGAAGCATCAAACTTGTTCTTTAGACAAGTTTGGGTACACTTTGGGATACCAAGGAGCTTCATTTCAAACATGGATACAAAATTTCTCAGTGCATTCTGGACTACATTGTGGGATAATATGGACACGAAGTTGAAGAGATCTACAACATTTCATCCATAGACATATGGGAAGACATAAGTAGTCAACAATACTTTGGTTCAACTTCTGAGTGGTTACAACTAGAAGAATCCGAAGACCTGGTATGAAAATATGGTATATATACAACATTCTTATGATAGAGCAGTCCATACTTATACAGGAAAGTCCCCATTTGAAACTTGTTTTAGATATTTTCCACTTTCACCTTTAAATATTGCATATGCGCAGCAAGGTGGAGTGAAGCAATACATTACAAGAGATTCATTGAGGGTTGAAAAATTTATAGAGAAGATCAGGCAGAATCATCTACAAGTACAGGAAACACTACAGAAGTCACAGGTGAAGTATAAGGCCAGCCATGATTAGCACAGAATAGAGAAATCATTCAAGGTGGGATACAGAGTATGGCTACAGCTGAACAAAGATAGGTTACAGGGGCTTGGTAAGAAAATCAAGGCTCTAAGGTATGGCCCCTTTGAGATACTAGAAAAGGTGGGTGATAATGCATATCGACTCAGTTTACAACCATATATGCGCATTTACTCAGTTGTAAAAGTAGAAAATTTGAAACTCTATGAGCCTTCCATGCTAGATGAGGAAGAGGAAGAGGTCCTACTTTATGTGGAGGATTTGGCACAGACGCTCAGGTAAAGTTGATAGTTGAAGGGACAACTTCCAAGAAAAGCTAAATGGTACATGAGAGAGAAGGTGGAGGAAAATTTTCCTAACCTCATTCAGTAAAATATTTTGGGGACCAAAAAGCATCCCAAAATGGGGAGTTGTGATTTGAATTAGATCATGATATTTTTTTTCATCCATCTCGATGCATTTGGAGTGGAAAAAGTGGAGGAATCAGCTCACAAGACCGTTTTTACCGATGGGTTCTAGTTTGGTGAAATGGGGTCCGAATCCTTCCAGGAATGTTTTGAGACATCAAACAACATGTTTTGGGGGTAAAAGTTTATCGCTTAAGAATTAGACCTTTTCATGCTATTCTACAGATAGAGGGGTTTCTAAGGGAACAATAATTGCATCAATTGGAGTCCGTATTCAAAAGTTATGCCACTCAGAAGTTGACCTTCTTGTTTTCACACCTATAGTTTGGGAGGATGTCGCATCAACCCCCATTATTCATGGAAAAGGGGATATCCACGTGTTCATGATGTAAAAGACTCTAGAAGAGTGTATTTGGTAACTCTAGTTAAGAGTTGATGTAGTCAATCTTAACCACTAGTAGGTTATCGGGTTTTGTTATAAGTAGGCCACTAGGAGGAAGATGCATTCCATTCTTTTGAGAGAATTTTGTTCCATAGTTGAGAAAATATAACCATGAAAGATAGGAGGTATATCACACAAAGAGGATTTGTGCACTGTAGCAACCCATGGGCCATAAACATTACTTCTTTGTATTTGCAACCATATTTCCAGACAGAGAAAGAGAGTGAATAAGACTCACCTTCCAGCTGGGTTTTCTCCTAAAAGGGTTTTCCAGAGCGAATATCTTATGTATTATGTGCCTGTGAGCTTATTTTGTCATTCTTTACTTTTCTGCTTGATTTACTTTTACATGCATGCACTAATTATAGTTAATTTTATAGATCTAGAAATTAAATAAAACTGTAATAGTGTAGAATCTTAGATTTTTAATATAATATTATCATATCTCTTGTGACAAACTGTCTAGTGGAATATCCATGGCAGTTTAGAGATCACAGAGGGACATCATGCTACAGAGTGCCCATGGTTGAGAGGTATGGGGCCCTCTAATATTCCACAAGGACCCCCACCTCCACATGTAGGACCATCAAGAGGAGTTGCACCCGTGTCAACAAATGTTCCTTTTCAATGGCATACCTAGTATCATACCTTTTGGAATCTACATGGTATGTCTTCAAATGAGTACTAAGAATTTTTTCATACATATGGTCACTCTCCTTGAATTTTTCCTACTCTATAGAAATACTAAAATGTACCTAATAATATTATTAGTGATTTTTGTTGATTTCCCACACATCACACTGACTAGTGCAAAGGCTTAGATGCACTGGTAGATCAATTGGATTGTACTACATTTCAAGTAAATGGGTTCTCTCATGGAAGACGAGGAGGAGGATATAGAGGTGGAAGCAATGGAGGTATAGTTTTGGTTTTATGTTATAATTGTGACTAAGAGGGCCATGTAGCCCATGACTCTCCTTTGCCAAGAATTCCCTAGTGTTCTCATAGTCGTTTCAATGCAAACACAATTGATGGTTGTCCAGATTTGATCGCTCAATGGGAAGAGCACAGTATTTAGTGAGGAACTAATTTGATCAATTTTGAGTTGTGGAAGAAAGAACTAGTGAAACAACCCAATATCAATATTCTCACTCCTGTAGGCACTAGGACTAGTGCCAATAATAATTCCTCTGAAAAACCAGTTATTAGAAGAGAAGAATTGTCCCAAGGTTAGTATGAACCTGTTCAGTAGAGAAGATATTATCAAGAGGTTGCAAATATTTTTAAGGAGAATGATTTTTTTTCCCAAGGTCCTAGGGTTTTAAGATCTGGAAGTGATTAGACTTCATGTCCTAAAATGAGATGATTGGGTAGCCCTCGATTTTCTATAGAGTGTACCCCTCAGGTTACTATGTGGCTCTAGTTGTTTTTGGATATTTTGAGCAGTGATTATCTCACTCAAAAGTTGTGGAAAAAAACTTAAGGGCTTCATAAGGGACAAAGAGTTATCAAAGCACCCTATTTCTGCCAATTTACTAGAGTAGCATAACAGGCGAGTCTGATGCAAAAAATGGACAATGGGGAGATATTTTTTCATTGATGCTTAGATTAATGGGTATTCGACTAAGGATACTGTGTTGGATTTAGGTCCTTATGTTAACATTTTACCAAAGAAAACTTGGGAAGCACTAGGGATACCCAAGCTAGTATTCTCTCCAATCTAGTTGTGGATGGCAAACAAGTATTATATTTTTCCCATTGGTCACTTGGAGGATGTGGAAGTGGAAGGTATTAGTGTGAAGACATACGCTGAATTTGAAGTCATTGACATCATCAACAATAAATATCCTTATGTAGATTTCTTGGGAGTTGATAAGGCATTTAAAAACTATGCCATCATTGATATGAAATGGGAAACCCTGACTTTTGAGGTGTATGGAGTTAGATTCATTTGACCCTTGGATCCTTATTATGGTCCTAGGTACACAAATCCTATTGACAGTGTAGAAGAAACCAATGTTCTTGATCAATTGTACAATTTGACCTCAGGAAAGAGAGAGGACTACATCAATCCTACAATCGATGGGTTTGTTTGTTGGTGAAGTGTTGAGAATATTAAAGTTTGTTCAGAGGTTGTGCTGGAGGAATGGGAGTAAGGTGACCATGAGTTGTAATATAGGATATGCACAACTAATCAACCAACTTGGTGGATTCGCACAAAGGAAAGGTATTATCCCTCCTTTGATAGTCTTATTCGTGTTGATGTTTTTATATGGGATTTCGAATGTATTCTTATAGAGTAGCAACAATTTCCTCTGAAGGATGTTTCACTTCAATCCACTCCTACTTGATGGTGGGATTCTCACCCTAACCACCTCTCATCATGGGAAAAGGTCAAGTATACTCTTGTCTAGATATTTGTTGAGCCATAGAAGAAATTATGTGTTGAACCTTTCTATCAAGGTCATACCAATCTAGAGAAAAATGTTCAGGATTGCACTACAAAATGGAAGAAAATCGAGGTACTTACTGAATTAAGGGTGGATTCGTTTATCCATACTTTAGGACCTATTTCTAAGGATTGGTAGATAAAAGAGGAGGTTAAGAGGAAAACTTCTAGTTTGGGTGAACTAGTTTCTCAATTATGTGTTGACTTTAGTTTCTCAAGTGAATATGCTCATCTTGTTGGAATCTAAATGTTGTAAAGAGAGTCCTATTCCATTATAGAAAACTTATTCTAGAACTATTTAGTAAATTAGGTTGAAGATTTGTTGTTGACTTAGGTTTCCAGTTGGTTATTCCTTGCAGGAAAATTGACAAGGAACTCGATGATGAAGAATTAGAAGGATTGAGACATCTCTATTTCAAGAAATTTGAAGGGGAGCGAAGAATTAAGGATGATCCTCCTTGATATGTTCCTCATTTACAACCTTTGAAGTTGCGAAAATTTAATATCGGATTGGATGTGAAGCCCTAGTTGGCCTATATTGGAGAATATTGGGATGAATAGACTACCAAGGAGATATTTTATTTTATTAAGGAACGTGAGGATCAATTTCTCTCATCAGTTTCAGAGATAAAGGGTATTAAACGATAGATCAGGGAGATTAAAATTGTTTTGAAACCAGATCTACATCCATTTATGCACCATCCATACCAGTTGAACCCTAGGGTTAAATAAAATGTCAAAAAGGATATTGACAATAGGTTGGAAGTTGGTCTTATCTTCCCTATGAATGAAGTTGATTGGATCAGTCCCATAGTCATCCAAGATAAGAAGGACTCTGAAGAAAATAGGGTTTGTGTTGATTATCGCAACCTAAATGCATGCGTACATGATCCATTTCCTACCCCTTTCTAGTGATGAGGTGTTGAATAATGTTGTAGGGCAGGAAGTTTATTCATTCACATACGAGTTCTCAAGTTATCACTAGGTGTGAATCATAGAGGAGGACAAGAAGAAAACTACCTTTACTACTAAGTGGGGGTTGTATACTTACCATGTGATGTCATTCAACCTTAAAATTGCACTTATTGTATTTTCTAGAATCATTATTATAAATTTTTGTGTTATATTGACACTTTTTTGGAGGTTTATATGGAAGATTGGATAGTTTACAGTATTTTTAAAAAACACTTGAGTCTGTTGAGAGTAATGTTTGACCAATCTAGGTAGTTGCATATTTCTCTAAATTTGAAAAAGTGCATATTTCTTGTACCATTTGGAATTTTATTGGGGAACATTGTTTGTAAGTTTGGTGTTTTAGTTCACCTAGCCAAGGTTGCAGTCATCATCAACATGACTCCTCCTACTAGTGTTAAATATCTTTTATCCACTCTTGGGCATATGGGTTACTATCCAATATTCATCCACAAATATTCTTTTATTTCTCCACCGTTGGAGAAACTCTTGAATAAGTCTAAGCCTTTTATATGGACCTTTGAAAGCGATGCATCTTTTGATACTGTGAAGGAAAAATTAGCAAGTGCTCCAATTCTAGTCTATCCAAACTAGAATAAATAATTCAATGTGCACATTGATGTGTTTGGTACTTCTTTCATTGTTATCCTTGTGCAACCTCAAGAAGGAAATTTAGACTACCCTATATATTTTTGCAATCAGAAACATTTTAATGTAGAATGAAATTATACTACAATTGAGCACTAGGCTCTAGGAATGGTCTATTCACTTCAGAAGTTTCATAATTATTTGTTGGAAGGTCATTTTAAATTATTCACTGATCATTCTACATTAAAGTATTTTTTCAACAAGCCTCTATTGGAAGGGAGGATTTTCTAATGACTGCTACTATTTCAGGAGTTTTCTTTTCAAGTTATTGTAAAATCATGCCAAACCAATGGAGGACCAGATCATATTTCCCGCTTGGAGTTAGGAGAGTCTAGAGGATCAGTAGATGATCATATCCTTGATACAGACTTATTCCGAGTTAAGGTTGTACTTGACTATATTTAGGATATTGCATTGTTCCCAACTACTTGTAAGTGTTTAGAATATTATTCCACCACTCGGAAGAAGCATGTGGTTGTGAGAGCATGTCATCAACAACTAATTTTAGGTCAACTGTACAAGTTGGGTCTCGATAAAATCTTGATCAAGTGCTTATTGAGCCATGAGAGGGATTATCCCTTATGGGAATGTCATAGCAACGATGTAGGAGGAAATGTTGGAGGAAAATCCACTACTCCAAAGGTTCTACTTGAATGATTATGGTGGTCGACCCTATGTGAGGATGCAAGATAATTTATCAAGAATTGTGATGTATTCCATAGGGTTTTGGGGAATTATCACCTAGGATGAGCTTCCACTTCATCTAGTTAGAGCCCTGCAAGATTTTTGAAAAGTGGGTTGTTGAATTTATCGGCCCCATTCATCCTCCTACGTGACACTCACATGATAGGTATATTATTATCTGAAAAGATGGGTAGAAGCAACTCTTGTTAAATATTATACCACTAACACCACAACAAGGTTTATATTTGAGAAAATTATTACCATGTGACCAAGGAGCTTAACTAGTGATCAAGGTTCGCATTTTATCAATGATACTATTACTACCTTAGTGAGAGAATTCTTGATTCAACAAAATATGAGCATTCCTTACCGTCCACAAGCTAATGGAACTGTGGGGGCCTTCAATAAAATCTTAGAGAGGGGGCTCACTATGGTTTGTTTTGCTAACATGGATGATTGGGATGAAAGGGTTCCTACTACATTATGGGCTTACTAGGAAATCATTAAGAGGTTGCATAAGTATAACCCTTTTCAGTTAGTATATGGTAAAAAGGTTGTGGTTCCTATTGAATTATTTATTCCTAATTTGTATATTGTGTAGGCCACTAAAATGTGTCGCTAATGAATTAGTAGCACAAACACTTCATGAACTATGAGATCTTGATGAGTAGACGTTTTTAGCTTATTTCAATAAAACAATTGAGAAACAATGGAAAATGGATTGGCATGATTGTCACATTAAGAACAAGTCTTTTTCAATTGGATATTAGGTTCTACACTATGAAAGTAAGTATATAAAACATTCTAGGAAACTTTAGATGGATTGGTTGGGACAATTTATAGTTACAGTGTTATGAAACCAGCTCAAGAAAAGATAGAAAAGATAGATCAACGCCTTAGAATTCAGCTTCTTCGAGGGGGCAACCTCCTTTACATTACATAAATGAACAATTCTTGGATGATACAAATGAAAAGACCTCCTTTCTATATATAGGAGTCTAAGGGGTCATAACATAATCAGAGCCAACATAACAATAATAATGTAAGGGCACAATAATAACAATAGTGGGCTTCTATGGGGCACAATAGTAACAATATGGGCACTACATGGGTACATCAATATAATAAGTGGGTTGTACTAATAACAATAAGGGGTTACACTAGTAGTATAGGGGCCTAACATGCCCCTCTCCTTCAAAAAGTGTTGTCCTCAACGCTTGAGTAGTTCTTCATGCTTCTGTATAAAATTCTTGTCCTCCCATGTGGAATCTTCAGCGGGTAAGTTCTTCCACTTGATCAGGTACTCTGAAATTGATTGATTTCGTAGCTATCGGGTTCTTGTTTCTATAACTGCTCCAGGTTCCAATATGATTTTCCGTTCCTCTTCAATTTCTGGCAATATTGTTTGAATTGCGATCTTTTGCAACTTTTGAATAAGTGGCCATACTTCTTCGTCCTTCTTCCATTCATCCCTTGCTTTGTTTATCCAATCTGGTTGGATAATAGAAATAGCACAAAACAATGCTTCCACATCCTCATCCTTGAAGAGTCTTCCCATTCGGTAAGGTTGCCATTTTTTAAGTGCATGTAGTATTGCCAACATTTCCTTCTCATAAATAGCTTGCTTGAGATGTAGCGCTAAAAATAACCAATCACCTACATCAAAACATTTTTCACTACGATGTTGATCTACCTGTTGTTTCGTTTGATTTTGCACCGAAGTGGCGTTATCCTTTAAAAGTTGGAGAACTTGTTGTTGATGCTCGATGTGATCTTTCACTGCTTGAACCTTTTTCTTCTTGATATGTCCTTCTATCTCTAGAGGTTGAGGAGTGGTAATTTCTTCCAATCCTTTACAAGATATGGTTGGATTCATTTCTTGATGCTCGATGTGATCTTTCACTTCTTGAACATTTTTCTTCTTGATATGTCCTTCTATCTTGATAGTTTAAGGAGTGGTAATTTCGAACAATGAATTACAAGATATGGTTGGATTCATTTGTTCTTTCTCGATGTGATATTTCACTTCTTGCATCTTTTTCTTCTTGATATGTCCTTCTATCTTGAGCATTTGAGGAGTGGTAATTCTTGCCAATGCTTTACAAGATATGGTCTGATTCATTTCTTCTTTCTCTGGGGTGGGGTCCTGGCATATATCTTCTTCTTTTGATGTTTCTTGATCCTTTTCTTCCTCCTCTTCATATTCTATGTAAAATAATTTCTTCTCAGCACACTTATGACCTTTAGTGCATTTGCTATCACAATTATAACAAAGCCCTTTTTCTCTTTTTTCTTCCAATTGTTGTGGTGTTACCCTTTAAGGTTGTGGAAGGCTAGGAGAAACAACACTTCCATCTTTATAGTTGTGAGGGGTACACTTCCTGGTTTCCATAATTTTGCTTTCCACTATGTCACAAAGCCCTCTTACTCTTTCCAATTGTTGTGGTGTTGCTCTAAAGAAGGTGTTGCTCTTTGTATCCTCATAATGTGCTATCATTTCCTCCGTGAAAATTGACCACGTAACAAGTTGTTTACGAGAACAAAGCCTTTGTACCATAAAAATTGATCTGGTTCTAAATATGAAGATGCAATACATACCTTTTTTAATAGTTGTACACCATGTAGATCAAAATATTGCTCCATCTGAAGTATCCAATTTACCGGATCTTTGCCATCAAACTTCCTCATCTTGCTTTTTCTTGATTTTAGGAGCTCGACCTTAAAACGACTGTAACTCTGTACTTTTCGATCTTTAAGTTCTGAAATTACAACCTGTAGTATCCTTTTGTGTCCTCTTTCCAATGCCACTAGTCTGATCCAAATTGGATTCTCCAAGAAAGAGTTATGCACAATCTCCCGCAGTGACCTGATTGTAGACTAGTTCAGTAGAGCGAACTTGTATGAAGTGCCACGTGTCACTGTTTCAAGATTTGCCTCTAAAAAATATATAAAAGAAAACTACAGTCCGTCCTATTTCTTCACCTTCTTGCGAAATTTCAATCCGATGCTCAGAAAGAAAGTTATGACGATTTTCCCTAGGTCACCTGTTTGGAATGTAATTCAGGAGTCTGCAAAAAGACCAACTTCCTCAGATCATATCTCTGCAAATATCACGCGAAAATATCTGAAATTTGGACCCAAGGTTTAGCGCAATTTCTTCTCAAATGGGTTTCTTTTGCGACTTCTGAAACGTCACAGAAAAAAAGTTATAGCGAAAATGCCACGATGACCTGTTTGGATCAGCGAAACCCTAGAATCCAAAACTCTGATACCAAATGTTATGAAACCAGCTCAAGAAAAGATAGAAAAGATAGATCAACGCCTTAGAATTCAGCCTCTTCGAGGGGGCAACCTCCTTTACATTACATAAATGAACAATTCTTGGATGATACAAATGAAAAGACCTCCTTTCTATATATAGGAGTCTAAGGGGTCATAACATAATCAGAGCCGACATAACAATAATAATGTAAGGGCACAATAATAACAATAGTGGGCTTCTAGGGGAACAATAGTAACAATATGGGCACTACATGGGTACATCAATATAATAAGTGGGTTGTACTAATAACAATAAGGGGTTACACTACTAGTATAGGGGCCTAACATATAGAAATAAGAGAGACTAGAAATATTAAGCGTGTGCAACTTGATGGGATTCTCATGCCTAGTTGAGTGAATGGTGCTTGCCTAGAGCCCTACTATGGCCAATAAAATCATATGGTTTTGATTGATTTCTGTCCAGGAGTGTAAACTAGGTATTAGGGTAGAGTCAGTTAATATTTTTGGTTTTAGCCATTTACATTATTGTTTCAGTCATGGCTTAGCTCCATGTTTCATTATACCACAGCCAATTGTGGTAGTGGAGGTATATTTTATGTCATTTAATAGTTAATTGATTCATTTAATGTGTGTATTTTTGGTTTGTCGAGTCATTCCCCTTTAATGGTTGAATTTGCTAACTTGGCCCTCATTTTTAGTTCATTGGTTGTACTATTGCTTTTATGTGAAATCTGTCATGTCTAGTCCTTGTTGGTCATTCATGTCATGTGTTGGGATTTGTGTCTAAGTCATGATAAAGTTCTAAATCAAATTTTGATTTAGTCAAACTTTCCATTTAATGCCTAATGGATGAGTTAACTATCTTGTTATGGGAATTTTCTATAAGTATGGGAAGTCGAAGTCGAGTCATTCATTCATTTACAAGTCTTAAATTTAAACCTTTTTCCCTAACATATGTGTCCAAGCCCTCAGTTTCTATTTTTCACTAGTGTCCCCTTATATAGATAATTTACATTCATAAGCATTTCAACATGGGTTGAAGTGCTCAGTCTTTCATTCCCTTTTATTTTCTAATTCTCATATCAAACCTCTTGACGACCTCTTGCGGAAGTGTGAGAAGACAATGTTGGTCGATCATGATTTTTATGATCCTGCTTTGTTTTCCGCTCTCAAATTCGAGGTCTATATAGATTTTACATCAACCTCATCCAACACAATTACCCCATAAATTAAGCTTTATTCTTGATTGTTGCACAGGTCTTCCCTTATAAAGTTTCATGTTTGACCAATGTTTGGGACCACTGGTGAGGTCATGTGATGTACAAAGTTTTTTATCATTCAAATTCACAATGGTTCATTATGGCTCCAAAAAGAATATCTAGTCCATGTTCATGATATTCACCACTTGGTAGGGCTATCGATGGATGGGGAAGGTGTGTCAACTATTTTCCAAGGGACCTCTAAGCATGACAAGAAGAGAGGAAATGGTAATCTTTATGAGAAATATGGTACCTAGCATCGAGGTTGTGGAGTCGTAATCGATCTCATCAACCATGAGCAAGTCAATTTCACCTGCTATCTTATTGCAAGTAAACTGACTCGACATTATACAAAGGGTGAGTGCACTCTTGATGCTATATTTGTCATTTATTTTTATGTCCAAGGTGAATGATTGAATTGGTGCAAAATTTCTGTTGGATGAGGTTTTCCTTGCTTGCGAGGAAGTTTTCAAGTGTGTATCTTGTTGTTTCCATCGCCATGATGAAGTGGTGTACCTCTAAAGGTCATTTTTTTCTGATATACTAGATGGGGAGGCTATAACTCTTTCATCCAATCCCTGGAAACATCATTCTAACTCCACCAAAATTTCTTTCAATGAAAAATCTTTCAGGGATTGGTATAATAAGTTCATTGAAAATAATTAGCTTGTCGTAATTCTACAATCCATTATTGATAAACATGAATACCAGATGTGGTTTGTTATTAACCATAACCACTCTTACATTCACCCCAAAGTAGTTGAGAAGGAAACATTCTAGTTGTGGGTCTTATATTTTTATACGATAGAAGTTGCATTTCAAAAAGAGGTTATCATGGCCCGATGTTCAACAAATGGTCACCCCTGAAGGAATTTTGTATTCATAGGAGGGTTTGTTACCAAGGGAAATAAATTTAACTATTTCATCCTCATCTTAGAAGAATCCAATTGTGGTTGGTTCATATTTCCAACATTTGTTTAAAAGGCTTTGAACTTGTTTCTCTTCTATCAATGCAACTATTTCCAATATTGAGTCTATGGTGAGTACACCTATCGTGACTTCATACATTCCTAACTCGCACCTACTTTTCAGGGTTTTTTTTTAACTCTAGAGCTCTACATATGGCTTCATTAGCCCCCTTATCTATGCCACCCACTAAATCAATTGTCCCTCCTTTTGTTCCTAACCCTTTTGATTTTTCTAGTATACTTATTTCTCAATCTATGGTAGTGGAATCCCTAGCATCTATGATTTATAACACCCTCCTTGTATTCCAAATCCATCCTTTAATGTGCATATCGTTGATGATGAACATGTGAAGCCTATTCAACCAACACCCATTTTTCTGGAATGTGACATTTCTCACAATCTTCCTAGTCCCACTTCCTCACTGCAATTTCTTGTGCCCTCCAATATTGTTTCTGATGTCCCATCAAACAATTCCAACAAGGAGAAGACCAAAGAGGTGCAACAATATCTTGAATTCTTGGTCGATATAGAGATGGCCTCACAACCAAAGAATGTACTTGAAACAAGGATATGCCAAAAATGGTAGTTTTAAGGCTTACTCAGATTCCTTCAGTACATCAACCAAAAGAGAGCAACAATGCATTTTCTGTGGAATTACCTGCTTTCATTCGAGACCCTACTCATTTTAAATAAGTCTTGAATATTTGTGCTCATTCATTGGACATATTAGTGCCTTTTATTCCTCTCGAAGTGTTACAAATATCTGTCAATATTTTCACTAGGAATAGGTCAAAGTTTGAAAAAAATATTTGCAAGCTCAGTCAAAAACATTTATTGCAAGTGGACAACCATTGCAGTTCAGGCTTCCACCAGTTGATATGTTATCTGTTGAGGACCTTCAACACCGATGTTTTAATCACTTGTTTTAGTTTATCAAAGAATCATTTTCATAGTTGGAATATCATTTGATTTTGACAAACACAAGGAAGAGTTATTTGACTCATGCATATGAGGAACATCTTTAGGCCATGGAGGAGCGAGACCATTTGTGTGCCTAAAAAGAGAAACTTGAACAATAGGTAGTGAATATAAATGCTATGTTTCAAAGTATATGGCCCATTGTTGCGGAAAATTCTTCTAAAGTGCTAGAGGACATTTCCTCCTATAAACCAATGGAATGTATATAATTTATTGAAAGTTCTTGGAGAAAGTTAGTTGTTGCTAATAAATACTTGCACCATATTATTTTTGAGTAGTTTAATCAATAATTGAATCATATTGTGGAGCAAGGGTCTATGTTTAGGTCCACTCTCCAGAAGAAAACAAAGTACTCTAAGGAGATTCTATGAGAATTGTAGGACTGGCCTAGATTGCTTTCTCATAGAAATCAACCACTATACAAGTTGCGGGAGAAAAGAAAAAAGTTGATGGAAGAAGTTGTTGCTACCACCAATCTTGTGACACAACAAAAACTTGTTGAGTAAGATGAAGAAACATATAATCAAATAATTTATTTGGAATAAGAGTCTTATAAAGTCAAGCCCATTATTCAAGATATCAAGCCTATTATCCAAGTGTTAGCACTATGTTTGTACCTTTCCAAGATCTCCAAATGTTTTCATGAACAATTGACAACTTCATTTAGAAACAGTGAAGGGTTACGTATTGAGCGATGTTAAAATTTTTCATGGAAGGGTGACATAAACCTTAGAAATATTTAAAAATATTTTATTTAAGATATATCTATGTTTTCTTTAAGTTTTTCAGCAAATTGGAGCCTATCAAATGCCTACAACTGGTGCTACAGAAATGTTTCGTAGGACGCTACAAAATTTTGAAAATACAAAGTTTTAAAATGTATTTTCCATCATTTCATATTCCTAAGATGTTTTTGGAGGTAATTTAACCCGTGTTCAATCTTGATGTGACATTTGGTTTGATTTCCAAGCCTTAGAGAAGGTTTTAAATCTAAACCCTAAAACTACATTTTTTTCTAAAAAGATCATTTCCAGCAAACCCACAAAATCCTATTAGAGAGACAAAAATTAGGTTTTATGAAAGAAAAGCAAAATAAAAACACAAACTAGTACAAGAAGACAAAAATTAAAAGCATATATCATCAAGGTGTTTTGCAGATTGCAGGCACGCATATTAGGTTCCTATGGTTTATTTCAAATAGTCAACAAGAAGGAGAAATAACAACAATCTATTTTTCCTTGTTTTAGTCATCATCTTCAAGCACAATTTCCAAATAGTTGAAAAGGAATTTTAAAAATAAAAAATAACCTTTTTGGTAACACGATGATTTTAAAAAACCTCTTTCAATTTTTACCCACCTATCATGATTTGGAAAATACAATGAAATCTTTGAATCCTATTTTACCAGATTTTGTAATTTTGTTTTTACCTGTTTTAGTCATTGTTTTCAAAAGAAATTCTTGAATATAGGGAGATGAATTTTGGAAAAACAAAAGAGGTTTCTTAAGGGAACAAACAAAATAAAAAAAAAATCCCTTAGTTTTCTAAAATATATCATGGTTTGAGTGATGCAGATGCATCTTTGAGGCCTATTTTTCCATGTTTTTTGAAATTTTGTTTCCTATAAAAAGACCAAGTCAATAGCTGAAGGCCACCTCATAAATTTGACTTGGAGATCAGATATTATTTCCTCCTTGATTATTTAAGATAATAATGAATAGTTTTTCAGATCCATTTCTTTTGGATCTTGAGGATTATTGTAATTAATACTTTCCACAAATTGTGGATCTGAAACTTATGTAGTATTTCTATAAATTAAATGTGGTGTCTCATAACTTAATTCCATTATCTATGATGGAGTAGTTGCGACTTTAGATAACGAAACCATATAAATATATATACTCCTTTGATTCGAAAAGAGTATAGTGCTTAGGTATGATCAAGGATCTGGTGGTCAATTTGGCTCAAATCCCAGTAAAACGTGTAGTAATGGATATTGTAGTGGTTGAAATCCCTGCAAGAATTGGTATGCTTTTTCCCAGTATGTGGGGAATGAAACTTGGGGGTTCCATTAAAATAGATATAACTTATGCTACCATTCCTATGTTTGGTGGAGAAGAGCATTGATTACACAGGGAATCTAGATTGGTGAAGACAATTACAAAGGTTGATTGTTCCAGCGATGGTCTTGTGTATGGTATGGAGAAGGCTTTTTCTTATCTATAGTTAGAAGAAGATTATCAAATCATGGGAGACACCCAGGTGGAATGTATATCTCAACTAAGTAAACAATCATTGAAGCATCAAAAGGTATGGAAATTATATTTTGATGGTGCTTATTTTAGGGAAGGAAATGGGGAAGGTGTCTTATTGGTATCTCTAGAAGGTAGGCTGATACCTATCCCTTTCAAGCTATATTTTGAGGCCACAAAAAACGTTGCTGAATATGAAGCTTTGATGTTGGGGTTGCAAGATGCTAAAAACCTTCACATCGGGTGCATGCCTATGTTTTGGGATTCAAAGCTGGTGGTGAAGCAAATAAAAAATCAATGCCAAACCAAGCATCCAAGAAAGAAGTCCTACAAAAACAAAGTATGGGATTTGGTTGAAATTTTTTTTCTTCGCCTTTAATATTTAGTTCTTACCTAGAGAACAAAATTGGATGACTAAAACTTTGGCAGTTTCCGCTAGTAATTTTAGTCCCCCTCAAAACCCCTTTCTTATATATGAAGTCAAGGTCAGGTATGGGCCTTTAGTACCATATAATGTGAGGTATTGGCAGGTGTTTGAGGATGATGAACAAATCAAGTGCTTCATCAAGGTTGTTGGGGAATTCTCCAACTCCGTGATTGATCAAGAGGATGAAAAGCTGACATAGGAACAACAAGTCAGTTAGGAAGGATCTATCGCTGGTCACAAAATTTTGCAACTAAAGGGAATTATCATCCCTAGAGGGTTGGTTCCACTGGAAAGTCTCTTCAACTCAAATGCTCAAATGATGTGACTACCAAGCCAGTTGAACAAGAGCTTGATGAGGAGGTGGAGGATTGTAATATTGGCACCGAAGAAGATCCTAAAACCATCAAATTAGCTAAAGGAGTTCCTAGGGAATACAAACAAAGGTAGTTGACACTTTTCAAGGAGTACATGGATGTGCTTGCTTGGTCATATGATGATTTGAATATTTTCGATCTCGGTGTCATGCAACAAAAACTTCCTATAAAAACTAGGGTGAAGCCATATAAGTAGAAGCTCAGGAAGATTAATCCCTTGTTACTTCCAAAAATTGAAAAGGAGGTGAAGAAACTATTACGAGCTAAGATTATTTTTCCTTTGAGGTACTCAGATTGGGTAGCAAATTTAGTTCCTTTTAGGAAGAAAAATGGGAAAATAAGGCTATGTGTATATTTTGGGAATCTGAATAAGGCCTCACTGAAAGATAACTACACTGATTATATTCGCAGAAAGTGGTAGGGTCTTCTTGAATGTCCATGATGGATGGTTTCTATGGATACAACCAAGTCACTATACACCCTAAGGATCAAAAGAAAACAGATTTTACTACACCATGGGGAACATTTATGTATGCCAGAATGCCTTCATCCTCATAAATGCAAGAGCTACTTTCTGAAGAGAAACATATATAGAATTAATTGGAGAATGGGATAAATTTGTAGTGATTTACCTGGATGACATCATTGTTTTCTCAAAAACAAATGAATAACACAACAAACACTTTTTGCTCCCTTTTGCAAAATGCAGAAGGTATGGTCTATCCTTAAACCCTAATAAATCACAATTTGATTTAAGTGAAGGAAAGTTATTGGGCCACACTGTGGAAAAGGAGGGAGTGAAGATTGATCCAAAAATGGAGGAGGATATTAATGATATCCCATTACCAAGGAATAGGAAGGAGATTCAGGTTTTCTTCAGTAGAATAATTTTTTTGAGAAGATTTATACCAAACTATGTTGAAATTGTCAAACGAATCACAAAAATGTTGAAGAAGGATAGGGAAGTCAAGTGGACTATAGAATACTGAGAGTCATTCTACATAATTAAAAAATCTTTTGGAGAATCCCCAATCTTAGCTATCCCAGTCTATTAGAGACCATTCGTCATTTTTTTCCTCTCCTAACACAGTGGCCGTTGTTTTATTGCAGAAAAATAATGAGGGACAGGAACAACCGATTACATTTTTTAGCTAGGCTTTACGAGATGCAGAGATGAAGTATAATATCTTGCAGAAATAATCCTATGCCTTGGTTAAAGCCCTGAAGGATTTTCAAATTTATGTTCTGTAGTAAAATATAATAGCTTACGTCCCTACAACTATTGTGAAAGATATTATTTTGCAGGGTAATAGTGAAGGAAAGAGAGGTACGAGGATTCCCAAGATTCAAGAATATGACACGGATATCAAAGCCACTAAGTTGATCGAGGGGAAGGGATTAGTGAAAATTTTATCTGAGGCTAACTATTAGGCCTTGGGCATAAACCTATTGGAAAATATTGAAGAAGAAGGTAAAGGAGAAGAGGGGCATAAAAGCATTGTATCCTCAACATAGAAAATTCATATGAAGTACCTTGCCTAACATTGGTACAAATATATTTTCCATTATTTACTTTTTTTCTTCTGAAATTCCCAGTAAATTTTGACAAAGTTAAATATAAGGCCTTAATATTGCAAGCCCAGAAGTTTATTATCTCAAATGGACAACTATACTAGAAGGCCCCGGTGGGGATTTCACTTTTATGCCTGGTAGAAGAAGAGATTCCTAAGGTGATTAATGAATTCCATAACTGTGTCTACGTAGGAAATTACAACTGGAGAGCCATAGCACAGAAGATCCTTAAAGCAAGTTTCTATTGGCCCAAGTTGTTTGGTGAGGTTCATGTTTCTGTCAAATCCTATGAAAAATGTCAGAATTTTGCTAAGAACCAGAAGTTAGCACACCTCCCAATGATTCTTGTTTTTGTGGAAGAAGCCTTCACGAAATGGGGGATAGACTTCATTAGAGAAATACATCCAACATCCAGTGGTCAACACAAATGGATACTGACATCCATTTATTATTTCACAAAATGGGTGGGGGCCATTCCAGCTAGAAATTCCATCGATGCAATGGTCATTAACTTTATGGAGGAGAATATCGTTTCTCAATTTTGTTGTCCAAGGAATATTATCACTGAAAATGCTTAGGTATTTAAGTTAGCCAAGTTTCTTAATTTCTTCCAAAAGTTCAACATCATTGTGGGTCACTCCACCACCTACTATTTTCAGTGAAATGTACTAGATTAATCTTCAAATAAAACTTTAGTAAGGATTTTGAAAAATACCATATCAGAAAATTAGAAAAACTGGGACTCACAGTTGAAATTTTCTCTATGGGCCAATAAAGTTACTTCAAAGAGGTCAACTGGGAAGTTTCCTTTTGAGTTGGTATATAGAAAGGCTGCAATTTTCCCCAACCGACTAGCCATGACAATGGCTATAATACTACAAAATGTTGAGGAGGAGCCAAATTCTCTAATGAGGAGAATAAATCAGTTCATGGAACTTCAAGAAACTAGAGGGGAGGTAACTTTGAATCTGATTAAATAACAAGAAAAAATGAAGGCTCTTTCTGACAAAAACGCAAGGGATAGATCCTTACAGGAAGGAGATTGGGTACTTAGATGGGATTATAGGAGAGAGGACAAAGAAAAGAATGGGAAGTTTGATCCCTTGTAGTTTGGAAATTTCAAGATATATGAAGCAAAAGGAAACAAGATCTTCTTAGTAGAAAACTTGGATGGTGAGGCCCTTGAACTGCCTGTGAATGGGCATTTCTCAAGCTATATTTTGAGCATTAAAAATGTCAATTTTCACCCACTCTATATACCAATGAGCAATTGTACATACCAGTACTGTTTTAAGTTCTTACTCCTTCCATTTTTTTCTATGCAACTAAATAAAATGACTCCATGCACAATGGTAAAGGCTACTGATTTGCAGGTTTTCAATGCATTGCTTGCAATATATTGTCCCTAATAGGATTCAATGTTGTTATCTGTCATACAATCTACTATTTGTGTCAAATGGTCCTATTTTCATCCTTGGTACAGAGAAGGACAAGTGCAATCCTTGTTGACTAAAGGGAAAGCCAAAAAGGAGAGTTGAAGTTCAGAGGTCGAGATCTTGATGGGAGCAAAAAAGGGAAGAGCCAAAATTCGGAGGCTAATTTTTCAAACAATAGATTTCAGAGATGACTAGGAATATCAAGACTAGATATCGGAAGGGTTGGAGTAAGCGGTGTGTCAAAACCCGATATCACAAGGATGGACCTTGAAGCAAAGTGATATCGGAACCTCGGAGTTTTGTAACTCCATAAAAATTGTAATTCCTTTGAAAGCGTTGAAATTATAGAGAAGGGGAAATACAAAGGAAATCATGGAAAAACCAAGGACCCCAAGGACCTTTTCTCTCTCCGCCACAAAGACATATGGCAGCAGGTGACTGGACCCGAGAAGCAGACGTGATAGATGATGGAAGCATGACATGGTTGTATGATGGACATGTGATAATCAATTTTAGCATTTTGGGGTGGCCTTGTGTGGAAAATTTGTTGGCATTATGACTCAGGTTTGGCGCTATGGCACAGGTGTTGTCCTTGATGGCAACTCACTCAAGTGGCAAATCAATGTTCAGGCTCTCAAAATAATAGAAAATGAGATACCCGCAGGTGCGCTTAACAAAAGCTGCGGACCCGCAGGTGCCCCGAACAAGAAGTGTGGTCATACCCGCAGGTTCTCTGAACAAAAGGTGCGGACATCAAATTCACTCACTTCAATGCAGAAAAGCGCGCGCACGTGGGAATTTTTATGATTGATCCATGGTATTAGTCCGAAGTTTTTGATCCTATGGTTTTGGTCCGTGGTATTGCATTCAAAAGAGTTGAACCCAAGTATTGAGTCCGTGGTATTGTTTCTCAATGGTTTTGGTCCATGGTTTGAGAAAGGCCTAGACTATAAAAAGGGAAGGAGATCATTTGGCCCACACACTGGTGAATATTGAATATCTTAAGATCTGAAATTTTGGTGATCGGTTTGTGAAGCTAGATCTAAATCAAGGAGAAAACCGTGAATTGCAAGGTGGATCTACTGATAGGTCGAGGTCTCTTTGGCGCATCATTAGATCTGTGAATATGACAGACTGGGGTACAATTGAGGACTGATAAAGTGTTTATATCTGGAGGTCTGTAGGCAAGGTGTGGAGGTCCGCAGTGCAGTAGAAGGCACAGGTGCGGAGGTCCGCAGTGCAGTAGAAGGCGCAGGTGCGGAGGTACGCAGTCCAGTAGACGGCGCAGGTGCGGAGGTCCGCAATACAGTAGAAAGCATAGGAGTGGAGGTCCGCAGTGAAGTAGAAGGCCCAGGTATGGAGGTGCGTAGTCCAATAGATAGATCAGATGCGGAGGTGTGCTGTCGAGTAGACAGCGCAAGTGCGGAGTTGCGCAGGCTAGAAACAGATGAAGTGGAGATATTCGCAGGTTTCTATTGGTGATGTTGCGGACTTTTCTTGAAATATTTGTTGGCTACCTTCTGTCTATTGCTGCAGAGTTCTGGGTTTAGATTACTGGTATTCCTTGTCTGGTTACTGCATTATGAGAAGCTATTGGTTGATTCATTAGTTGATTGTAAAAGGAGATTGGTTGATTCACATGTACTTGATGATTATTTGATGTTTATGGATCCAGTCTGAAAATTGATGAAACGTGGTCCCTGGAAGAAAAGAAGTAGGTCAACACCTACGTACTAGTAGCTTAGCTAGTACAAGAGCTAAGGGGGTTGTAGCTCCCTTCCAGGAGAGTCTGGAAAATGAGAGACGGTTGTAGCTCTCTGCAGGTTGCAGCCTGCATACTGGTAAAGGACTGCACTAGTACAAAATCATTGTAAAAGAAGTTTCTAATTGAAAGAAGATAGAGACACATTGCAGCAGGTGGTTTTCACCCACATTGGGTTTCCACCTTATATTTGGTGTTCTTCGATGTGACTGTCTGTTTTTCTTGTTCCTGTTCATTATTACATGGTACTAACATTCAAATTAATGGTCAACATCTGAAGAATAAATTAAATTATAAATCTAGAGGTAATATTGAAAAGAATTTGATAATACTGATTCACCCCCCCTCTCAGTATTATTTCCAACAATTGGAATCAGAGCAGGTCCTTCAGAAGAAGCTTGATTGCTTGAAGGAAGATCTATCATCATGAGCAACTACGAGAGAGAAGCATCGATCAGGCCACCGATTTTTGATGGGACAAACTCTGTATATTGCAAGGTAAGAGTGACTGCCTATCTTCAATCTCTTGGTACAGAAGTCTGGGATATCATAGATACAGGGTACACTTTTCCGTCAGCAACACCTACAGATCCAGCTGGTAAGAAGCAATATGAAACAAATGCAAAGGCTGTCAATACTCTATTAGGATGTCTATCTCAATCAAAATTCCTCAAGGTTATGCAGTATAAATCTGCAAAAGAAATATGGGACAAGATTGTTCTGAGCTATGAAGGAGATGAACAGGTAAAACGAGCAAAACTTCAAACCCTCAGAATTCAATATGAAAATCTCATAATGCATAATGATAAAAGTGTGGCTAACTATTTCCTTCGTGTAGATGAGATTGTTAATTGTATGAAAAACTTGGGTGAAGAAATAAAAGAGGCTGTTGTGGTTGAAAAGGTTCTAAGATCCTTGTCCCCTAAGCTTGAATCTAAAGTTTCTGCAATAGAAGAAAAAGAGAATCTACGTAACCTCACTATGTCACAGCTACACAAAATTCTGAACGCTTATGAAATGAGGAAAGGAGGACCATCAGACAGAAGAGAAGCTGCATTCAAGGCTTCAGGAAAAGGAGATTACTATGAGTCAGGACATCTATCAGAAGAAGACGAAGAATCAAATTTTGTCAAGAACCTTCAACTGGGTGCTGGAAGATTCAGAGGTAAGTTACCTTTCAAATGATTTTCTTTTGGAAGAGTCAGTCACTATGCTGCAAAGTGCCCTCATAAAGATAAGCTTGATAAAAGTAAGGAACATGTCAGATGGAACAAGAAATAGAATGTAAATAAGAAAAGCTATTACACTCATGAAGACAGTGATGGACTTTCAAATAGTAATGAAGATGAACAAGGTAATAATTATAGACTTTTAATGGCTTTTGAAGATGATGATTTCATGGATGCTATAGATGAAGAAGGTTTGTATGAAGAGATTTCTAAACTCAAAATTTGTTTAGAAGAGAAAAATATGATTATTGATACACTGCATTTCCAACTGGCTGAAAAAGAAAAACTTCATGAAAAATTAGAATGTGAAATTGTTGGTCTTAGAAAAGAGATTGAGAAAACAAAAGCTCTTAATCTTAGATTTGTTAAAGGATCTGAAACTCTAGATGAGATTATCAATGTGCAGTGTTCTCCACTAATCAAGACAGGTCTAGGATATAATGAAGAAGCATCTCAAGCGCAGCAACCATCCACCTCCAAAAGTTATCTTGATGTAGCAAGGAGGAATGAGCAAAGGTCAAATAGAAATCACCAGGTAAATCAAGGACAATTTACCTCAAGAATGAACAAAGACTACCAGGTAAATCAAGGGCAATCCACCTTAAGGATGAACAGAAGCTACAACCAGCCACAGGTAAAATCTTCCCAAGTTTCCTGAAGAATGGATGTCAGTAGAAACTACAATCGGTTGGTTGGTAGATTTGATAATCACAGGAGTTTATTCAATGGGCAATGTTTTTCGTGTCACAACTTTGGTCACAAAGCAGCTCAATGTGTTGCCTATAAGACAATCATGACCAGAGAAGCTCAAAAACAAAGAAGTATGATGGGGATCACGAAAAGAACCTACAATAACTTTTCTTCCCTTGAGAATGAAATTGAATTTTCTATTTGTAACAACTTTGGTCATGAAGATTCTGAATGCAAGAGCAGGTTTCGGCAAACAAAGGAACAAGCCTCAAATACCAAAACATGGAGAATGAAAGAACTGCAACTAGAAAGATGTGGTATAGCCTTATATACAGAAGGGAAAGAAAATCAATGGTACATCGACAGTGGATGTTCGAAACATATGACGGGCAATAAAGAAAAACTTCAGTCATATAGTGCCTTAGAGAAGGAGAAGAAGGTCTCATTTGGAAATGACACCCCTGCGCTCATAAAAGGTAAAGGTTCTGTTCAGTTGAAAGAAAAGGTCAAAGCTAGAAATGTTATGTATGTTGATGGGTTAAAGAATAATTTATTAAGTTTCAGTCAGATGTGTGATCAAGGAACGGAGGTAATATTTCGATCAAATGGATGTAGTGTTCATTATCTTGATACAGGAAAAACAGTGATCAAAGGCATAAGGACTCCAAATAATTTATACATATTCAAAGAAGGACAACATAAATGCTATCTAAGCAAGAACGATGAACACTGGTTATGGCACAGGAGATTGGGGCATCTTAGCTTCTCACAGATAAGGAAAGCATGCAAATACCAGGCAGTTCGTGGTCTTCCAGACATCAGAATTCCAGACAATACAATTTGCAAATTGTGTCAGTTTGGTAAGAAAACCAGAACTAACTTCCCTGAGAAGGAAGGATCAGCTAGCAGGCCACTTGAACTTGTCCATACTGATGTATGTGGCCCATCTAGGAAAAGGTCACCTCGAGGAGAAGAATATTTCATATTATTCATTGACGACTTTTCCAAGATGTGTTGGATAGGACTTATGAAGCACAAAGACGAAGCCTTTGAAAAGTTCAAATCATTCAAAGCCTTTGTGGAGAACGAATCAGATCACAAAATCAAATGTCTCAGGTCTGATAGAGGTGGGGAGTTTACCTCGAATGAATTTTTCGATTTTTGTGAAGAACATGGAATAAGAAGGGAATTTTCTACAGCTAGGACTCCTCAGCAAGCTGAAGTAGTGGAAAGGATGAATAGAACGGTTCAACAAATGGCTTGTGCTATGCTTGATGAGTCTGGAACTCCCGCAACCTTCTGGGGTGAAGCCGCATTTGCTACAGTTTTTATTCTCAATAAGACAAATATCCGGGTGAACAACACTCAAACTTCTCATGAGCTCTGGTATGGTGAGACTCCTTCAGTAAAACATTTCAAAATTTTTGGAAGCAAATGCTATATTAAAAATAATGATGAAAATCTTGGCAAGTTTGAACCTAGAGCAGATGAAGGCATTCTCCTTAGTTATTCTCCTCACATCAAAGCATACAAATGTTACAATAAAAGGCTTGGAAGAATTGTCGACAGCATTGATGTAGTGGTGGATGAAAAAGACACTCCCAGGCAGGTAAGATCTGAAGACTTCGAAGATGATGAGGACTATCCATCAACATCAAATCAGATTCATGATGAAGAAGAAACCCATGAGGCACCAGAGGAACAGATAAGGATAGAAGAAAAGACTCCATCCAGGTATGTTCAAAAGAATCATCTAGAATCTCAAATTTTGGGGCAAAAGGAGGCAGGCATACAAACAAGAAGAATAATTGTAGAAGCTTCAAGCTATTTGGCATTATTTTCCTCCACTGAACCACAAAATGTAAGAGAGGCATGCAAAGATGAATGTTGAGTCAAGGCAATGGATGAAGAACTTGAATAGATTGAAAGGAATAACACTTGGGAATTAGTTCCTAGACCAAAAGATAAGAATGTCATAAGGACAAAGTGGATTTTCAAAAATAAACTAAATGAAAATGGAGATGTGGTTAGAAACAAGGCAAGACTTGTTTGTAAAGGATATGCGCAACAAGACGGCATAGACTTTGAAGAAACCTTTGCACCAGTTGCTAGACTTGAGGCTATAAGAATGTTTCTTGCTCTCTCTAGCTTTCAGAAGTTCAAAGTATTTCAGATGGACATAAAATCTGTCTTTTTGAATGGAGACTTGAATGAAGAAGTGTACATTGAACAACCAGATGGGTTCATCCTTGGAAATGATCCAAATCTTGTATGCAGGCTCAAAAAGGCTCTCTATGGTCTTAAACAGGCTCCTAGGGCATGGTATTATTGGTTGGATAAATATCTTCATCAACAAGGTTTTATAAAAGGATCAACTGATAGCAATCTATATATAAAGGTTGATAATGAAAAGTTGCTAATACTTGTTGTGCATGTAGATGATATCATCTTTGGTAGCAATGAAGAAGACATGAGTCAAAAGTTTGCCTTGGTGATGCAAAAGGAGTTTGAAATGTCCATGCTTGGTGAGCTCACATATTTCCTTGGTTTGCAAGTCGAACAAAACAAAGACGGTATTTTTCTATCACAAACCAAGTATCTCAAGCAGATCTTGAAGAAATATGGGATGGAGGATTCGAAACTAGTATGTACCCCTATGGTGACAGGATGCAGCCTCAGCGCAAATGATGAGTCGGCAGCAGTACATCAACCAACCTATAGATCCATGATTGGTAGTCTGCTCTATCTAACAGGTACCCAACCAGACATTATGCATGCAGTGAGAATAGTTGGAAGGTTTTAGACAAATCCAAAGGAAACTCATCTTCAGGCAGTTAAGAGAATCTTCAAGTATCTTCAAGGAACTCAAAACTATGGCTTATGGTATCCTAATGGTACAGACCTCACACTTCATGCATACACAGATGTGGATTGGGCAGGGAGCATGGATGATAGGAAAAGCACTAGTGGTGGTGCATTCTTCATGGGTCCTAGATTAGTATCTTGGTTCAGCAAGAAACAAAGCTCTATTGCATTATCTACAGCTAAAGAAGAATATGTAGCTACTGCATCTTGTTGCATACAACTCCTTTGGATGATGCAAACATTGCAAGACATGCAAATCACTTGTACTCCACCTATCTCCATCTTCTGTGATAATACAAGTGCAATCAGTATTTCAAAGAATCTTGTCATGCATTCAAAGACCAAGCACATACCAATCAAGTATCATTTTCTTCGGGAACAAATGCTTGAACAAAAGGTCAAGTTGGAGTATGTTCCCTCTAAGGAACAAGTTGCTTATATACTCACCAAACCGTTGCCCAGGGAGACCTTTGAATACCTCAGGCAAAAGCTAGGGGTAGTTGATGCATCATCTTGCTGTTGAATCTTGTCTGTTTTAGAGATTGTTGGTTGTACGCGAGTTTCATATGGGGTATACGCGTACATTCGCTGGTTTATGGATTGGTCGAAGACCGAATGGCACAGGTTCAGGGGGAGCATATATTCTTCTAATAATGCATTGTTGGCATTATTGTAGAAGATCTTGGAGGAGCATGTACAGAAGGAGTACATGGATGCTGATCTAAATATTGCTGCTAATGTTTTGTCTCTATGTCTTATATTTCTTTTGTTAAGGTCATGTAATGGCCTATGTCTGGGATGAATGATGTAATGTACTTGGTTGTCATATGTAAATTTCTGATGTAACTCCACTTGGTTGGGTGATGAATGTATGTATAGAATCTTTTGGTGATAGGAAGGTCATTTATGGTGTATGGTGGATTATGGTTCTTCTTGAAGAAAATTTCTTTCGCAGATCTGGCCTACAGTTAGGGGGAGCATGATCAGCACAGTAGAGCAGAGTTTTTAGCATGTTCTCAGGGGGAGCATAACCCTTTGCCCTTGATGTCAAAGGGGGAGAATGACTTTGAGGATCTTGGGGTTGCCATCAAGTCCAAAGGGGGAGATTGTTGGCATTATGACTTAGGTTTGGCACTATGGCACATGTGTTGTCCTTGATGGCAACTCACTCAAGTGGCAAATCACTGTTCAGGCTCTCAAAATAATAGAAAATGAGATACCCGCAGGTGCACTTAACAAAAGCTGCGGACCTGCAGGTGCCCCGAACAAGAAGTGCGGTCATACCCGCAGGTTCTCCGAACAAAAGGTGTGGACGTCAAATTCACTCACTTCAATGCAGAAAAGCGCGCGCACGTGGGAATTTTTATGATTGATCCATGGTATTAGTCCGAAGTTTTTGATCCTATGGTTTTTGTCCATGGTATTTCATTCAAAAGAGTTGAACCCAAGTATTGAGTCAGTGGTATTGTTTCTCAATGGTTTTGGTCCATGGTTTGAGAAAGGCCTAGACTATAAAAAGGGAAGGAGATCATTTGGCCCACACACTGGTGAATATTGAATATATTAAGATTTGAAATTTTGGTGATCGGTTTGTGAAGCTAGATCTAAATCAAGGAGAAAACTGTGAATTGCAAGGTGGATCTACTGATAGGTCGAGGTCTCTTTGGCGCATGATTAGATCTATGAATTCGACAGACTGGGGTACAATTGAGGACTGATAAAGTGTTTATATCTGGAGGTCCGCAGGTGAGGTACGGGTCAGGTGTGGAGGTCCACAGTGTAGTAGAAGGCGTAGGTGCTGAGGTCCGTAGTGCAGTAGAAGGCACAGGTGCGGAGGTACGCAGTCCAGTAGACGACGCAGGTGCGGAGGTCCGTAGTACAGTAGAAGGCGCAGGAGCAGAGGTCAGCAGTGAAGTAGAAGGTGCAGGTGCGGAGGTGCGCAGTCCAGTAGACGGATCAGATGCGGAGGTGCACTGTCGAGTAGACAGAGCAGGTGTGGAGCTGCGCAGGCTAGACACAGAAGAAGTGCGGATATTCGCAGGTTTCTATTGGTGAAGTTGCAGAATTTTCTTGAAATATTTGTTGGCTACCTTTTGTCTATTACTGCAGAGTTCTGGGTTTAGATTACTGGTATTCCTTATCTGGTTACTACATTTTGAGAAGCTATTAGTTGATTGTAAAAGGAGATTGGTTGATTCACATGTACTTGATGATTATTTGATGTTTATGGATCCAGTCTGAAAATTGATGAAACGTGGTCCCTAGAAGAAAAGAAGTAGGTCAGCACCCACGTACTAGTAGCTTAGCTAGTACAAGAGCTAAGGGGGTTGTAGCTCCCTTCCAGAGAGTCTGGAAAATGAGAGAGGGTTGTAGCTCTCTGCAGGTTGCAGCCTGCGTACTGGTAAATGACTACACCAGTACAAAATCATTGTAAAAGAAGTTTCTAATTGAAAGAAGATAGAGACACATTGCAGCAGGTGGTTTTCACCCACATTGGGTTTCCACCTTATATCTGGTGTTCTTTGGTGTGACTGTCTGTTTTTCTTGTTCCTGTTCATTATTATATGGTACTGACATTCAAATTAATGGTCAACATCTGAAGAATAAATTAAATTATAAATCTAGAGGTAATATTGAAAAGAATTTGATAATACTGATTCACCCCCCCTCTCAGTATTATTTCCAACAAAATTTGGGTGACATGTGTCAACACTCTAGAGGTGCCATGTGGAAATGATGACATCAACATATCAGAGGTTGGAAATATCGAAACTCTTTTATAAAAGCTTTTTGAAAAAGTTCTGATGTAAGGGGATCCAATGTTAAGTGTCCCTCGGTCATGAAGACCTAAAATAAACAAGGGTGTAGAGAGGTAAGAGCACCTAAGAGCTATAAAGAATATCAGAGGAAGTGGATGTCATAACTCTATTCTAATTGTATTTCAAAAAGGTTACGATACTAAGGAACTCTGATATGATTGTTGATGCATGGTTGGGATAACACAAAGAAATAAGGGATGAAGAGAAATTACAAAGAAAGATAGGACCTAGGCAAGGGCCCGAAGAACTTAGCACTTGAATTCCAAGCCTCCGGTCACAACACCTGGTCCCGTGGAAGAGAAACGAGAAGAGGGTCTATGAAACAAGGAGCTAAAGGCCAATCCAGACTTCATAATATTGTATCATCCTTTTAATGAAAGTTACAATACATAAGGCTCTAAAATCTCCAATGTAGTGTTTTATGAAATCCTCCAGTGACATCTCATAGTACTATGGTAGATAAACAAAAGGGGGTTAAGTAAAAAGGAGCTGAGGGCATCAAAACTTTATAATTTCATAATATTCTTTTAATAGAGTTACAATATGTTAAGGCCCGTGAGAATGCAATACAAGGAGTATAGATGATAATTGGATCAGAAATATATCATCCTCATTCAGTCATTAGCCAATATAGAGCACCTCCAACACCACCACACCAAATCACGATCAGCTCTAAATAGGGACAATCCAAGAAGTTAGAGGGAGAAAATGGCAGTTGAATTGGTAGATAATTGTGGGAGGAATACCATGACAGAGGCATGGCTAGATCATCATCCCAGCACTAATACAAATATTGGAGCCTGATTCCACCTAAGGAAGTCAAAGGAATCAACACGGAAGATATTTTTCTATGTCAATTATGAAAATAATAAAGTCTATTAGGTAATCATTAGGAAAGCTATACCATTTGCATGCTAAGACAAGTGTAGCGTTCTGAGATATTTTGTAAATATTATTTGAGCCTTCTCTCCCTATAAAAGGGAAGAGGCAATCAATGGTAAAGGTTCACAAATTCCATTTTCATAGGTTCCAAATTTAGTATTTAAGGATTTCAAATTATGTTTTTAGAAGAGGTTCCAAGTTTGGTTTTATTTTGTTTTTCTCAAGGCTGTATTTGTTTTGCAAATTTCACAAGTTTAGGCCTATAGTAGGCATTTCATTTTTTAATATTAATGAAGAAATTTTCTGGTGATTCCAAGCATTAGGATATGTACTGTGTGTTCTACCTCTGTGTCATTTCATATGTGTATTTTCTTCTCCAGAAATTGTGTAATTGTAGTTATTGGATTCACTCTTAAGTCACATATTTACTTACGTTATGTAATAGCTTATGGTACCTTTGAGATTGCAGATTTACCTTTGTTATGATATAGCCTATAGTACCTATGAGACATTGAGTTGAAAGTCTTAAAATGCACTCCATAATTTCTGCACTTTATTCATTTTATCTTGTCATGATTCTATTGGGATTTGTTGCATAGGATTCTTTGTTTATCCAACCCTCTACACCAGGTTCCTCTCTTATGTTTTTCCTTTCCATCTCTAATGCAATGACAAAGGTAAGTTTCATTCATTGTGTGTCAACCACCAAATATGAACATTTATTATTGGGAATGATATGTTGTTTATGACCATATTGAATCTGCCTCTGAGAAAGGTAATTGAACCACAATCTAAACCATTTCACATTTATCTCTTGAGTTGCACCGATTTATCTTCAATATAGACTAAGATGTCCTAGGCACTGACCTCTCCTCTACCTAGAGGTTATCTTTAGGAGCTACAACATCTTCTGGCATCGTTGTCATGGAATGAATTAGAATATTTCCCCTTGGTACGATATATTTACATTCCTTATATTAGCTAAGCAATTGAATTATGGGTTGAATATCTCTCACCTTGGCAACTCCACTATTTAAATCATATTTTTGATAATCCTAGCTTTCAAAAGGCCTCATACTCACTCTGGCACTTCTTAGCAGAAAACTCCCCTTGTATTCGACCTTGAAAGAATAATATCTAGAAGAGTTTGGAGAGAAAGGACCCCTATTACTCCAGATCCTATAATTTCATTTCCTGAAGTGTCAACTTCCAACTCTTAGAAGGATGAGATAAACTACTTTGAGTCCTCTTTCAAAGCCTTGGAATATTCAGAAGAATGTAGCCAATTATTTAGCTCATTTTCTTCTAAAGTTAAATTTGAAGAATATTTTGTCAGTTCACCTCCTCTCATGTTTCCTACCTTCCCAGAACTTGAAGGAATCAAATATATTCCCTTAAATAGTCATACTCAAATCACTACTAGCACTCCATCCAAAATCCATATGGCCATAATCCATACAACTCCTCGACCAGGCCTTGGGGTAAGTCTTCGACCACCTCCATTGCAAAACATTGTTGTCCCTGGTTTTCTACACAATATATATGCTCCACTCAACTAGCCACAACCTTTGAATGGGATGCCACAAGATTACCTTAAACCCCTGCCAAGATTCACTGGAGAGGATGATATTTCATCCTAAAAACATATAGAAGCTTTCCATGCATTTGATGATAATTTGAATGTGGAACATCTGGATGTAGTCCTAAGAATTTTTGTTCAGTCTTTCGATGGATAGGCTAGGAAATGGTTTAAGATCCTACCTAATGATTCTATTAATACTTTGGAGGAGATGTAGAACTCTTTCATGCGAAATAGGGTGAGAATAGGGACCATGGGTATATCCTAACAAATTTTAATGGAATGAAGAAAAAGCATAATGAAGATGTCTCATAATTTATAAGGAGGTTTAATAAATTATATAATAGCCTTCCTTCTAAAATAAAACCCCCACAGGCTACTTACAAAGTGGTTTTTGTTGGTGCCTTTGAACTAGAGTTAGGATTCACACTCAGAGAAAGAAAGTCTTGTACTTTGGACCAAATCCAAACAGATGCCATGGAAGTTGAAGTGAATTTCACCTCCATTGGAAAGTGGAAAGGGAGAGTTGAATATGGTGATAGGAGGAGAGTAAAGGAAGAAGCCAGTCCTTCAGGCCATGTAAAGGAAACTCAAGAACATAAGTTAGAGGACATGAACAAGATGATAAGGAATTTGTCTAACAAAATCGTAAAACTAGTGTTGGAGAACAAAAACCCTCCTCGACAAATTCAACCAAATCATAACAGAAATTTTAACCCCCAATATAGGGGGTTGCCCTTGTGGATCTTGCAAAGGGAGAGAAAGGATCAGGATGAGGGTTGCCCTTGTAGCTCTTGCAAAGGAAGAGAAAGGATCAGGATGATCATATTCAACCTCCTTTGTATTTAGAAGAGGATCCCGAGGAGTTGGTCAAAGAAACTATAGCAGTTCAAGAAAATCAATTATCTTCTCTCACAGAGGGAGAAAATGAAGTAGAAGAAATTGAAGGAGAAGGGGATGATATAGATGCCCCATTGGATGATGATGAGATAGATAGTTATTGCAAATAGTTTCTTGACTTCATGCAACCTGAGTTTCATAGGAAATATGATCTTAGTTCATCTAGGAGAAGGTCTAGGGGGCAAGATTAGAATGAACAAACTCTTCATCTGAGTTCCCCTAAGCCATCAGATAAAGGGAAGAAACAACTCAACCCTATCAGACCAACAAAAACAAAATCCTCCAATCCTATTCCAAATGAGTCTAGAGCCTCTAAAGAAGAGCAATTACCCCCACTGATAAAGCCAATCTGCAATGAGAACAATGAACCTTTCGAGTATGTTGAAATTGATAGGAATCCCTCTACCTTTAGTCTTCAAAAAAAGTTGAAGAAAGTAAAGATAGTTGTCCCTTCGAGTGAATTATTGCAAGAACCCAGTAATAAAGCTCAAGTGTCTCAATTTATGTGTTCACGCACCACTACTCCCTTCCAATATAGCATTAACCTTCAAGAATAAATGCCTATGGCTATGTTTGGACCACATGTGGAGGAGCAATACCGTTCTAGTCCTCCATTCTATGTTACCTTGGTAATTCATGACCTGCTACTACATAATTGTATGCTTGACTCGGGAGGGTATCATAACTTAATGCAATTATTTGAGATGGAACACTTGATACTGTAGAAAATGAAACCATAAAAATATATATACTCCTTTGATTCCAAAAGAGTAAATTGCTTGGGTATGATCAAGGATCTAGTGGTCAGTTTGGCTCAAATCCCATTAAAAAGTGTAGTAATGGATATTGTAGTGGTTGACATCCCTACAAGATCTGGTATGATTTTCTCTAGGTTGTGGGGAATGAATCTTGGGGGTTCCATTAAACTAAATCTAACTTATGCTACCATTCCTGTGTTTGGTGGAGAAGAGTGTTGATTATATAGGGAATCTATATTTGTGAAGACAGTTAAAAAGGTAGACTATTCCAACAATGCTCTTATGTATGGTAAGGAGAAGGATTTTTCTTGTCTATTGTTATAATAAGATGATCAAATCATGGGAGACACCCAAGTCAAATGTACAACTCAGCTGATTAAACAATCATTAGAGAATGATAAGGTATGTAAATTATATTTTTATGGTGCTTATTCTAGGGAAGGAAATGGGGTAGATTGATCCCTTTCTCTTTCAAGCTGGAGTTTGAGGTCACAAACAACATTGATGAATATGAAGCTTTGTTGTTGGGGTTGCAAGATGCTAAAAACCTTAACATCGGGTGCTTGAATATGTTTAGGGATTCAGAGCTCTTAGTAAAGCAAATAATGCCAAACCAAGCATCCAAGGTTGATGTCCTACAGGAATGAAGTATGGGATTTGGTAGAAAATGTTTTCTTAGCCTTGAATACGAAGTTCTTATCCAAAGAAAAAAATTGGATGACTAACTCTTTGGATGTTTCCACTAGTAATTTTAAACCCCCTCAAAACCCCTTGCTTAGATATGAAGTCAAGGTCAGGTACAGGCCTTGAGTACCAGACAAGGTACTGGCATGTGTTTGAGGATGAAGAATAGATGCTTCATGGAGGTTTCTGGGGAATTCTCAAATTTGGTGAGTGATTAGGAGGATGAAAAACTGACGGAGGAACAACAAGCAGGTTGGGAAGGATCTATCATTGGTCGAAAAATATTACAACTAAAGGGAAATATGATCCCAAGAGGGTTGGTTCCAATGGAAAGGCTCTTTAACTCAAATGGTGTGGCTGCCAAGCCAACTAAAAAAGATCTTGAGGAGGAGGTGCATGATTATAATATTTGCACCGAAGAACATCCTAGAATGATCAAATTAGCTAAAGGAGTTCCTAAGGAATATAAACAAAGGTATCTGGAACTTTTCAAGGATAAAATTGATGTGTTTTCTTGGTTATATGATGATGTGAATAATTTTGATCTCAGTGTCATACAACACAAAATTCCTCTACAAGTTGGGGCGAAGCCATATAAGCGGAAGCTCAGGCAGATTAATCCCCTGTTACTTCCATCAATTGCAAAGGAGGTGAAGAAATTACTATAGGTTAATATTATTGCACCTTTTAGGAACTCATATTAGGTAGAAAATTTAGTTCTTGTCAGGATGAACAATGGGGAAATAAGGCTATGTCTAGATTTCAAGAATTTGAATATGGTCTCACTAAAAGATAACTACCCTTTGCCTAGAATTGATTATATTCTATAAAACGAGATAAGGTCTGCTCAAATGTCGACAATGGATGGATTTTGCGGATACAACCAAGTTGATGTACACTGTGAGGATGATACGAAAACATATTTTACTACACCATGGGGAACATTTATGTATGTCATAGTGCATTTTGGCCTCATAAATGTTGGAGGTACTTTCCAAACAGAAATGAATATAGTATTCATTGGAGAATGAGATAAATTTGTAGTGATTTACCTGGATGACATCACTATTTTCTTAAAAAAAGATGAAGAACGCATCAAACACTTACAACTCACTTTTGCAAAATGCAGAAGGTATGGTTTGTCCTTAAACCCCAAGAAATCACAGTTTGCTTTAAGCGAAGGGAAGCTATTGGACCACATTGTAGAAAAGGAGGGAGAGAATATTGATCCCAAAAGGGTGGAGGCTATTAATGATATCCCATTTCCAAGGAATGGGAAGGAGATTTAGGTTTTATTGGGCAGAATAAATTTTCCGAGATGATTTATACCAAACTATGCTGAAATTGTCAAATAAATCACATAAATGTTGAAGAAGGATAGGGAATTCAAGTGGGCTATACAATCCCAGGAGTTACTCTCCAAAATTAAAAAATATTTTGCAGAAGCCCTAGTATTAGCTAGCTGAGACTATTAGTGGCCATTCCTCATTTTCTCTTTTTCCTCTCCTAACAAAGTGGCAACTGCTTTATTGTAGAAAAGTAACGAAGAAAAAGAACAACTGATTTCATTTTCCAGCCAGTTGTTACAAGAAGTATAATTTCTTGGAGAAACATGCATATTCCTTGGTCAAATCCTTGAAGGATTTTCGAATTTATGTCTTGTAGTCAAATATAACATCTTATGTCCCTACAACTACTGTGAAATATATTCTTATGCAGGGTAATCGTGAAGGCAAGAGAGGCAAGTGGATTGCCAATATTTAAGAATATAACATGGATATCAAACCCACTAAGTTGATCAAGGGGCTTGGATTAGCAAAAAATATTATTTGAGGCCACATGTCAGGCCTTGGTCATAAACCTATTGGAAAATATGGAAGAATAAGGTAAAGGAGAAGAGGGGCATAAAAGCATTGTATCCTCGACACAAAAAATTCAGATGAAGTACCTCACCTCACATTGGTACAAATATATTGTCCATTATTTACTTTTTTATGAAATTCCCAGTAAATTTTGACAAATTTAAATACAAGATCTTGAGATTACAATCCTAGAAGTTTTTTATCTCAAATGGCCAACTGCACTGGAAGAACCTGTTGGGGATTTTTCTTTTATGCTTTGTAGAAGAAGAGATTCCTAAGGTGATTGATGATTTCCATAACTGTGTCTGTGGAGTACATTAAAGTTGGAGAGCTACATCCCATAAAGTTGTTTTGTGAGTTTCATGCTTCTGTCGGATCCTATGAAAATGTCATATTTTTGTTGAGAAGCACAAGTTAGCACCCCTCCCCTTGATTCTTGTTTTTGTGTAAGAGCCCTTCTAGAAACGGGGGCTAGACTTCATTGGAGAAATAAATCCAACATCCAATATTTAATATAAATGGATAGGCAGAGCCACTGATTATTTCACGAAATGGGTGGAGGTCATTCCAACTAGAAATGAAACTGATGCAGTGGTCATTAAGTTTATGGAGGATGATATCCTTGCTTGATTTGGTTGTCCAAGGAATATTATCACTTACAATGCTCAAGTATTTAATTTAACCAAGTTTCTTAATTTCCACCAAAAGTTCAATATCATCATGGGGCACTCCACCACCTACTATCTGTAGGGAAATGGATTGGCTGAATCTAAAAATATATTTTTTTTCAACTTTTGAAAATATAAAAATTTCCCAAAATAAAAAACTAAATCCTCTTAACTTCCAAAAAAATATAAATTTTTTCCCAAATAAAAAGTAAATCCTCTAAGCTTGAAAAAATTTCTTGCAACATAAACAAGAGAAAAAAAAAACAATTACAACGTATAAAACAATAGTCTAAAACATAAATTAAAATATTACTTTTATTATTATTGTTATTATTAAATAAAAAAAAAAAAAATGACATCTAAGTTGGAGATCGAAGATTGGAAGTCAGAGGCCGGATCTTTCTATTTCATATAATGGCACAAACGTTCCCGACCTTTTGACTCTCGTCAATACCGGGGTCAGTCTACATACCGTAAAGGAAAGAAACAACAATTGTCTACCCTGACCTTTTGAATCCTAACTTCCCTCTCATCCCAACATTTCGAATTGCCTATTTTTGTTGACATTATGACTAATGTGTTGTCCTTGATGGCAACCTACTTGTAGCAGGATACGTATGTGTTGTCATTGATGAAACTTACTTGGTAAAATATGTCAACATGATGGTAGCAAGATGAGTATAGATGTGACAAAGAGATCAAAATAGAAATATTAGTACATAAATAGAGGAATTATGAAGGTAAAGTTTGAGAAGTATACGCAAGTTCTGTAAAGAAAAGCCACGTACATACACGAGTATGAGGAAGAAAAGTCATGTATAGTTTCTGCACCATGGTATTCTAAATACCATAGGTCTTTACCATGGTATTGGCCCATAGTAATGAGCGCAAAAATGGATATTTGATCCTATCCAGGAATACCATCAACATTACTAAGGATTTGAGCCATGGTATTGGGGAAGGCCTAAGATATATAAGGAAATGAAGATCAAAGTGTTTTGTTTGCATGCTATGGGTTGTTGATGAATTGTTTTGATTTGAAATAAGTATGCACCTGAGAGTGTGATGATGGATTAGATCTTATAAATATGAAATGACTACACATTGAATAATTTGCTTATGGGTTGATAGATTTGTGATGATGATGCTATGATGTGTGTATTTTACAGTGTGCGTCGAGATTTTGGTTTGATTGATGATATGTTGTGCAATGAAGGTATAATTCAGTAGTTACATACCTATACACAACTTTTCTTTAGAAATAGCGCGTACATACGTGTATCTTATTCTAGGAAGTCACATATCGATTCTGCAGTATGGATAAATTTGTACGTGGGTATTCTTCTTTAAAGGCGCGTACATACGTGAAAGTGTTTCATAAGGGTAGATTACATCTTCTAGGTTTTTGCAATATGAGCTGATGATTATGGTTGATTTGTTATGTTATGTTTAATGTTTTCTGTCGATGAAGTCCTTCATTATGATCCATGTTTGACAATGTTGGTTGAGGTTTAAATGATTATGCTATGAAATTTTGAAAAGTAATGATGTTGTTATGAGATGATTTGTATTTGGTTCAGAGATCTGTGACAAGGTCAGTCTGTGTTTCAGTGAATGATTTTAGTAGTGCAGTGATTCAATTTCAGTTTTTACTGTTTTGAGATTTGTACACAGGTTATATGAAGAGAAAAAGTGTATATACATAGGTATGTCTCATAATAATAGCATATATATTCTAACATAACGTTGACAAGGATTTCTAGTGATAGGGTCTACGTTCCTTGATGAATAATAAGTGGTCTGACATTCCGATGAAAATTATATAGTGAACTGAGATGATCTAACTACTTTGGTTGTTTGAGATTGATTTGGGTCGTAGTTGGCATAGTGATTAAGTGATTTGATATGATGATTAGTTTTAGTTTTATTATTTGATATTGAGCTTAAATGATGGTAGTGGGTCCAGTCTGAAAATTTATGAAACGTGGCCTACAAAATTGATGTTTTGGTTTAGATGGATCCAATATGAAAATTATGAAACATGATCCACAAAATAATTGAGGGTTGATTCCTTTAGTGAGGAAGTCGAAGCTTCCTTCCAGTGGTAGCTAGTAAATATGATAAGGGGGTTGAAGCTCCCTTCTAGTGGGTGTTGGTAAATGAGATGGGGGGGTTGGAGCTCCCTTCGAGTCAGTGCTAGAGAATGGGAGAAGGTTGTAGCCTTCTGCAGGTGGGTTCCTGTGTGCTGGGATGAGTCTGTACTAGTACAAGATTGTAAGATGCTTTCCTTATAATAAACGATAAAGATAGAGATGACATCAACGGTGGTTTTCTCCCACATTGGGTTTCCACCTAAAAATCCTAGTGTTCATGTGCATTGATATGCTGCTTATGTGTGATGGTTTATTATGATATTAATGCACATGGTTATTGTTTAAATACTTCCTATTGAAGTATTGATACACTGGTTCAAGTTAAATAGATGATGAATTAACTGAAAAGTAATTTAACTGGATATACGCTAGTTTTCTGCATAACAGTTGCATACATATGCAAAATTACTTCAACATAATTGTGTACATAAATTTGAATAAGAAAAGAAAATTTTAAGTGAGTTTTAAGATACTGATTCATTACCCCCCCCCCCCCTCTTAGTATTTTTCCCAACAATTGGAACCATAGCAAGTCCTTCAAAAGAATATTGATCACTTCAAGGATATCCTTCAATATGAATAGTTAAGAAGAAGTATTTTCTATCAGGACACCTTTACTTAATGGAACTAACTTTGTCATTTTGAAATTTAGGATTAGAGAATACTTGCAGGCACTAGGAGCTAATGTATGGGAAAACATCGAAAGTGGATATGAATATCTAGCCTCCATTCCCATAGATACTAGAGGAAAGAAACAATATGAAATCAATGAAAGGGCTATAAATGCCATCTTGGGAAGTTTGATTGAGTCTAAGTTTGTGAAAGTAACGCAGCCGAACACAACAAAGGGAATGTGGGATAAGCTTGTGGAATGTTATGAAGGTGACACCGAGGTAAAAAGTGTTAAACTCCAATCATTTAGAATGTAGTATGAGACACTGAAAATGCATGATAATGAAAGCATTGTATCATTTTGTTGGCATTATGACTCAGGCTTGGCACAGGTTTGGCTCAAGTATTGTCCTTGATGGCAACTCACTCAAGTGGCAGATCTCAGTTCAGGCACTCAAAATTGTAGAAAATGAGGTTCGCAGTTTCCTGTTCACCAAGATGCGGTCATACGCAGGTTCCGCAGGCTCGTCAAACATAAGATGCAGACATGTTCACAGGTGTACCGAACAAAAAGTGCAGTCGTAAAGTACACACACTTTCATGTAGAGAAAATCGCGCGCACGTGGGAAATCTTATGGATGGTCCATGGTATTTGTCCGATGCTTTTGATCCTATGGTTTTGGTCCATGGTTTTGCTTCTAAAGTATTGAACCTAGATTTTGGGCCCCTTGTATTGGGTTTCTATGGTTTTGGTCCATGGTTTGAGTAAGGACTTGTCTATAAAAAGGAAAGGAGATCATTTGGCTGAGCACTCATGTGTTGAATATCTTAAGAAGAGCAAGATCTAAAATTCTGGTGATCGGTTGGTGAGTGATAGCTAGATTTGAATCAAGAAGAAACCTGAGTATTATAAGATGGATTTACTGATGAGTCGAGATCTCCATGGCGCATGATTAGATCTGTAGATATGATAGTTTGGGGTGTGCTCGAACTCTGAAAATTATCTATACCCATAGGACCGTAGGTATGACACAGCGCAGGTGCGAAGAACTGCAGACCAGTCAAGGCTCAGGTGTGGAGGCATGCAGGCCAGTCAAAGAGAAGGTGCGGAGACCCGCAGGCCATTGAAGACGCAGGTGCAGAGGTTCGCAGGTTTTTCACGGCGCAGGTGTGAAGTTTGTAGGAGCGACACAGTGTGGGTGCAAAGGCTCGCAGATTTGACACAGAGTAGGCACGGATGTGCACAGGCTACTATTGGGGAAGTTGCGGACTTTTCTTGAAATATTTTTAGTTGCTTTTGCTTATTACTACAGTTCATAATTGGTGTCTGGTTACTGGTACTGTGTTCTGAGAATTTATTCAGTAGTTGCACAAGGAAGTTGGTTAATTGCAGATCTATTTGATGTTTAATTGATAGTCATGGATCCAATTTGAAAATTTATGAAACGAGGTCCTTGAGAGAAAAGAGAAGGTTGTAGCCTTCTGTGGGTTGAAGCCTGCGTACTAGTATAAGACTGCACCAATACAAGATCATTGTAAAAAGAAGTTTCTAATTGAAAGAAGATAGAGACATATTGCAGCAGGTGGTTTTCACCCACATTGGGTTTCCACCTTATATCTTGTGTTCTTTGGTGTGACTGTTTGCTCTACTTTTCTTGTTCTTGTTTATGGGTATATGGTTCTAACACACAGATTAATGATCCACATCTAAAGAATTCATTAAATTATAAGTCTAGAAGGTATACGCAAGTCTCATTAGTCAGATCTACAAATATTTGTATAAATTGAAAAGAGTTTAATAATACTGATTCACCCCCCGCCTCTCAGTATTATTTCCAACAAATTTTTCCTTAGAGTAGATGAAATTTTTAATTCCATGAGAAATATTGGTGATGGAATAAAATATGCTACTATTTTTGAGAATATTTTGAGATCACTAACTCCGAAGTTCGATTCCAAAGTCTCCGCTATTGAAGAAATGCAGGATCTGAAAAATCTCACACTTGATCAAATCCATGGAATATTGGCATCATTTGAGATGAGGATATTTGGTCCTTCACACATGAGAGAAGCAACCTTCAAAGTCACATATAAATGGAAACAAAAGGAAGCACCCAAAGACACAAGCTACATATCATATGAGGAAGAAGCAAACGTCATAAAAAGGTTGCAAGTGGGAACTGGAAAATTAAGAGGTAAGCTTCCCTTTAAATGTTTTTCTTGTGGAAGAGTAGTCCTTATGCATCCAAATGTCCTTCTATAGGAAATCATAAAGAAAATGGGAATAATTTTTCTACAAAGAAGTTCTACTAAGAAAATATTTTCCTCTAATGAAGATAGTCATAACACATCCGATGACCAAGAAAATTCAGGCTCAGATTATGTTGTACTTATGTCTCTTGAAGATTAGGCAATAGATGAATCAGATAGTTATGAGATATATGATTCAATGAAAGCTCTAAAGGAGGATGATAAACTCAAGAATGCTAACAAAGAGTTGGAATAAAAAGAAAATAGTATGATTGAAGAAATAAACATGTTGAATATGGAATTAGAAGCAACCAATAAAGGAATAGAAAACATGAGAAAACAACTTCAAGAAAAGGAAAAGCATTATGAAACATTGTAATATGAAGTTATGACCCTAAAGGAAGACTATGAGAAGATCAACAAATGGGCCAAGGCATCTGAGTCTCTAGAGAATATTATTAATGAAAAACACTCTCCTTTAATCAAGACTAGCATTGGTTATGAGCATATACAGTGTAGTAGAAAAATTCAGTATAATAGTGTTGTTCAAGAGAAAACTGAATCAAGTCACACACTTATAAAATAATCTCCTAGATCAAGGTCAAGATCAGTCCCTAGGCACAAAGGATGGTTTTATGGATATTGTTTCTCTTGTAACTCATTTGGGCATAAGGCCTCTGATTGCAGGTCAGGAATACAAAACAAAACCAGGAAATGGGATAAGGTCCAACACATAATTAGAAATTGCAAGAACATCTGGAGGAAGAAGGAACATTAGTTAGAAACGTAGGGAATATTAACCCTACTGTAGTCCATTTATCTTAAAACTTACTTCTCTCAGTGACTATAGAAGTAATGTGAGGTACTTGACCTCATGAGAAAAGAAGATGATTATTAGGTCCTCAGGCGAAGTGATGTATAAGTTCAAGGGGATAAATACATATATTGATGATGATTCCCATGGTTGTGTTGATTTTCATATTACTAACACTGCATCTGATGTGATAACAGTGGACAGGTACAAAAAGAACAGGTTCAAGGGGAGTTGTAGTTATTAAAATTCCACATTTCACCTTATGTATGCAGATCCTATGAAAGATAGTCATGTATATATACGAGTTCATATTTAGATAGTCACATATGTTTATCTATGATGAAGAAAAAGTGGGAAATGCCTGGGGAAAATTTTTGATATACTTAAGTTAGCTCTTATTTGGCTTTCTGGTTCTGAAATTGATTGACTATAGTTTGATTGATGCTATTTAGAAGTGGTTTTGGTTTTTATGAGTTGTTGATGATTTGATGGATCTCTGATTGATGAAGTTTCTTTGATGTCCTTACTTATGGATGAGTTGATATGATCATACTTGACAATAAACAATTGACACAGGTTCAGGGGGAGCATTTTCTATGCTTCTAATAGTACATTATTGTCATTATGTTTGCTTGATAATTCATTGGTACATAATGATGCTTATCATTGGTGACGCTACTAAATATAGTCATGTTACTGAATTTTTTGAATCATGATATGCTATTGTCATAATGCATGAGTTTCTTTTAGTGAAATTATGCTTATATATTGTTTGAGTCATTGATAAGATTTGTGATAATAGAAGACTCTTTGGTGATGATATGATTGAGCAATTTTATTCTTCTTTGTCGAAAGAAAATGTAGATCTTGTTATCTCATGCTATGATTATTTGATGATGATACTATTGTCATGGATGAATCCTTGGGAATTTTTCTTGGTCCTTACACTTGTTACATGTACATGTTATGATGCAAATGGTATGTTTCTAGAAGAGTATGGTTCTAAGCATAATGATCTTGATGATATGGGATCACGGGGATGAGTAGTTGATGATGTTGGATTACAGAAAGGGACCCTATGGATGATTACTTACACTACATAATAATGAAGTAGTCTTTCTTCTTGCATGAAGAATTTGGGCCAAGAGAATGATGTTGCTGTAGGTTTTAAAAAGACATAGTTATTGATATACTGCTACTATATCTCTTGGATGATACTTGGAAACACGAAATACTTTGATTATGTTGAAGAATGATGCTTCATTGCCCTATCTTATGATGATATGCTTGGTCACAGGTTGATGATATTGAAGCTACATTACCTTATCTTGCATATTTATGATGAGTTGTTGTTGCTCCTATCTATTGTGTAGATCTTACATAGTATATGATGGTTGCTTAAGACTATATTGGTCTTGTTACCTCACTGTAGAGGTGTTTGGTTTTGATTATAAATTCCATATTTGACCCTTGATGTAAAGGTCATAAACCATTGTAAAATTCAGTTATGTATGGACTATTTTGGTCAAGGCATGTAATCCCATCATTTTCGCGATATGATGTAATGTTGATCAAATATATAACCCCATTGTGTTGGTTGATCAATGTAAGCATGAGTCATTGGTGATAGGAAAGGTCATGTCTCATTGAGTCATAGAGTCATGTACTTCTTTGTATATCTTCACAAAATTTAGCATGTGCTAAGGGGGAGTATGGTCAGTATTCATAGTTCATTCTCTGCATGTCATATCTAAAATGATCATGTCAACAAAGGGAGAGAAGCCTTCATTCAGCATTGGTTAGCCCTTTTCCCTCAATGTCAAAGGGGGAGAGTAACTTGGCGTTTGAAAAACTTGGTTCTTAGCTTGATTTGTTTTGCAAGGATTTACATGCTGTGGTGACCAATCACCAAAGTGGTTGTCATCAAGTCCAAAGGGTTAGATTTTTGGCATTATGACCAATGTGTTATCCTCGATGGAAACCTACTTGTAGTAGGATAGATATGTGTTTTGATTGATGGAAACTTACTTGGTAAAATATGTCCACATGATGCTAGTAGGATGAGTACAAATGTTATAGAGAGATCAGGCAAGGATATATCAGTACAAAAATAGAAGAATGATGAAGGTAAATTTTGAGGTAGGAGTGGGATGATGGATCAGGTCTTATAGATCTGAAATGACTACACATTGAATAATCTGCTTATGGTTTGATATATTTATGATAATGATGTTATGATGTGTTTATTTTACAATGTGCATCAAGATTTGCATTTGATTCATGATTTGTTGTGCAGCGAAGGTATGATTCAGTAGTTATAGATATATACACAGTTTTGCTTCAACAATAGTGCGTACATACGCATATCTTATTTTGAGAAGTCATGTATCGATTGTGCAATATGGATAGATTTGTACGTAGTATGCTTCTTGAAAGGCACATACATACGCAAAATCTTTTCATCAGGGTCGTGTACATCTACTAGGGTTTTTTAGTATGAGCTGATGATTATAGTTGAGTTGTCATATTATATTTATTGTTGTCTATCGATGAAGTCCTTCATGATGATCTGTGCTTGATAGTGCTGGTTGAGGTTGAACTGATTATGTTATGAAATTTTGAATAGTAATGATGCTTTTATGAGATGATTTGTATTTGGTTCAGACATCTGTGACAAGGTCAACATGTGTTTTAGTGATTGATTTCAATTATGGAGTGATTCAATTTCAGGATTTAGTGTTTTTAGATCTATACGTAGGCTATCTGAAGAGAAAGAGTGTATATATGCAGGTATGTCTCACAATAATAGCATATATATTCTAACATAATGTTGACTAGGATTTACAGTGAAAGGGTCTAGGTTTTGTGATGAATAATAAGTGGCCTGACATTATGATGCAAAGTATACACTGAACTGAGATGATCTAACTACTTTGGTTGTTTGAGATTGATTTGGGTCTTAGTTGGTACAGTGATTAAGTGATCTGATATGAGGATTGGTTTCAATTTTAGTATTTGATATTGAGCTCAAATGATGCTAGTGGGTTCAGTCTAAAAATTTGATGAAACATGGACGACAAAATTGATGTTTTGGTTTAGATGGATCCAGTATGAAAATTATGAAATGTGGTCCACATAAGTGTTGAGGGTTGGAGCCTTCGTGAGGAAGTCGAAGCTTCCTTCCAATGGTAGATGGTAAATCTAATCAGGGGGTTGAAGCTCCCTTCCGGTGTGTACCGGTAAATGAGATCAGAGGGTTGGAGTTCCCTTCCAGTGGGTGCTAGAGAATGAAAGAAAGTTGTAGCCTTCTTTAGATGATTGTCTACATGCTGGTATGAGTCTAAGCTAGTATAAGATTTTTAGATGTTTTCTTTATAATAAAAGATAAAGACAAAGACGACAACAATGGTGGTTTTCTCCCACATTGGGGTTCCACCTCAAAATAATGTTGTTTCTGTGCATTGATGTGTTGCTTATGTGTGATGGTTTATTCTGATTTTACTGCACATGGTTACTATTTAATTGATGCCTATTGAAGTAATGATACACTAGTTCAAGTTAAATAGATGATGAATTAATTGAAAATTAATTTAACTGAATATACGCTAGTTGTCTTCATAACAATCATGTACATTCACAAGTTTACTTTAGTATAGTCACGTAAAAAAATATGAATAAGAAAATAAAAGTTTAAGTGAGTTTTAAAATATTGATTCACCCCCCTGTTATAGCACCATTTATCACCCTTGGTATTTGTGATGCTTGGTTTATGGCCTAGGGAAACCCCTCCTTCTAGACTTGGTCCAAATATTTTAAAAACAATGTTTTATTCTCTGTATGCTACTTTTCCCTGAGATAAAAGCGTGTACACGCGAGTTAGTCAATACCCAACCCGCGTATATGTGTTAAAACACTTAAAAAAATTAAATTTCCTTAATTATGGGCAGAGTTCACAGTTTTTACCTGTTGATTACTTCCTATTGCCTGTGGCCCAACTGTTTCCCAACTAGAAAACTAATTGGGATAAGTATAAATAGACTTCTATGGGAAGGCCTTAAGAAGGAGAAGATATAGAGTTATTATACTGAGATTATCCCTGACTGAGTCTAATGTATCCCTGTGCCTCATGAACTTCCCCAAGCTTCAGGAAACCCTTGTTTGCTTGATGATAGATATTCTCCTTCTTGGTTGAGATATCATGGTGTTGGTTATGGAAGAAGATTGTTGAAGGCTGGGATAGGATGAATCCGGAGGATGGTTCCACTTGGAGCCGGAAGAAGAAGACTCAGGTGAATTCTCTCCATGTTATTTATAGCTTACTGCAATAAAAGAAATGTTGTCTTGTTTCTGAAAGTAACTTTGTTTATGCATCAAATCGTGTTGTAATTCATGTATGAATGTTATTTTGACGTATAGCTGATCATTATTTTATATGATATAAAGTTAAATTTCATGAATATGCTTTACCTCTATATTGCTATGTATGTTCGAATTGAATGATTTTCAGGTCTAAAGAACATCAGGAGTTGCAGAGGGTCTGAACCCTGCGGGACCTACTCAAATGAAGGAAATCTGGGTACAGTTGCTCTTGCATAGTTTGTTTATATAAGCATTTTGCCTAAGTTGTATGTGTATTTCTTGTTGTAGTCTGCTTCTTCTCTATTGGGGTTCTAACCCAAAGCCCTAGGGTACTTATTCGTGTAACAGAATTGGCAACTCCACTGGGGATAATAATCTTGTTATTCCTAGTTTGGGTTGTTCAGTGTCAATCGGGGCTCAGTATTTGGTTTGCTTGCTGTTGCAGTCTTACCTGGTCTAGTAGAGTCTTAGACCTTAAGTCTGATCTTTTTGATATGGCTTTGTTTTTTATTCTTCTTGCAAAGCTTTGTACACACACTTTACTCTTTTTACAGTAGTCTACACATGCTTGTTTCTGTGAAGTGAACCCGCGTATATGTGAGCTTCCTTTATCAAAAGTGATTGTACATGCCTTTGTGCTTGAACATAGTCGCGTATACCATTTTTTGCATTGTTTTTTCAAATCTCTCTGCCTAGAAAGATTTGTTGCCTGGTCTACTTAGTCTCTAAGTGGTCAATTTCTATCTCAAGAATTTTATTATTCTGCAAGCTTACTGTTTTGACGTCTCTTCCTCATTGAAAATATATGGCCTAGGTTTGCTTTTTGAGCAAGTTTGTAATTGGAGTTTTGGCACACAAGACTTTGTTCAGAAGTTCTTGATTGTTCGAGTCCTCTAGAATGGGAGATTGTTTACAATCTCAGTGTCAAGCTTGGTTTTTGATCTACTTGCTTTGTTTTCTGTCATTTTTGTGGCCTGTAGCTTTTCTTGCTTTTTGAAAGTCTTTTTTGACGAATTTGAAAGTATTTCTTTCTTGGCTTCTTGGTTAGTTTGTCAAGCTCTTTGCTGCTGTTTGCATCATTTAGTACAAGTTGAAGCCTTTTTGCTCAAGTTTTCATTCATTTTCTAGTTTGTAACTTGCAAGGACTCCTTGTGCTCTTCTTTCGATTTGTGAGTTTTAGTGGCATTTAGAGTGATTTCAAAAAGTTGTTTTAGTTGTTTCTTGAAAAAGAAAAGATCTCAAAAAACATTTTTTTTGTTTTCTATTGCCAAGTTTGATTTTGGTTTCTTTTGATTTTTTGAGAGTGAATTGTGATCTTGTGTTATTTGTCCTTCTTGTTTGGAGAGAATTTTGTATTCAAAATTTGTATTCTCTTCAATACTTAAGTTCGCTTATTAATAGTTATAAACAATTGCTTTCATTTTTTTCAGAGTGATTTAGGATCTTGCATCTTCATTACACCTTGCATTAGGGTAGTTTGCATTATTAAAGCATCAATAGTCTTTTTAGTTTTTGCATGTGTGAAGTGTGTTTCAAGAAAAGAAAAGAAAAAGTATTTTTCTTTATAGAAGTTTCGTAGAACCCACATAGAGATCTCTTTTCATCGAAGAACAAATGATTGCATTCATGTAGTTAGTTTTTCATTGATTTCTTTTGTGTCATACAAACACCATTGGTTTCACTTCCATCTATGCCCTTGACTTAAAAGAACAACCATTAAAATCAAGTGCTTAATTAAAATAAACTAGAACTTTTGTATTGTCATCAGAATACACCAACAAGTTTAGGTTTATTAGGGCCTTGGATTAGGCGAGAGGAGAGTTAACTCTCCAAGGCCACTCTAAATTACAAAACATAGAAGTTTGATTAATGAACGAAATCCAATAGCGTTAGGGAGACCGAGAAAGCTCCGTGACTGGGATTAAAGCACGAGGGTTAGTGAAGATAAGGACGAGATATACACCCTCTCTTACTTGTCAGATCATACCTCACGACTGTTCTACCTGACTTCTGATACAAGTTGGTGACCATAGTTGCCTATCCTAGGAACCACACAGGTGGCTGCGAAGGGGAATCCCATACCACCTGAGGTTGATGTTGTATCATGTTCAACAATACTTATGGAGGACACCCTTGCGAAGCTTGGGGGCTTGCATCAGCAAAGGCTGTTTTCTGGAGGCCAGCGTAACTACCTCTAATACCTTCGCTAGTAAGCCTAGGGCATAATTACCCCAGTCTATTTTCGGAAGGTCCCTTATTATTAACTTTCTTGTATTTTGGTATCTGGTCCTAATCACCCGGAGCGGAAATACTTGAGAGTTTTTTGATTGCTAATATATTTAGGGACATTTTAGTGAGTGTTTTTTGCTCCCAGTCGGCCTAGATTTATAATTTTTGTGTCTTTAAGTAGATCTTTTAAATAATTCAAAGTGGTTGACAAACCATCTTGACAGTCTAGGAGACTTTGTGGGCTTTCACCTACGACTCTGGAGCCTTCTCCTAAAAGGTGTAGGAGCGATTTTGCCAGTGGTTTCCAACCAGTGGTAGTAGATGCATCGGAGATTGATCCTCCGCTTGGGGGCATTAGTTCACAAGATAGACCTGGTACCAGTACCGAGTTAGATAGGAACACACCAGTTCTTTCTTGAGTACTCTTCTAATTGGAAGATAGCATTGAAGTAGAAGAGATTTCAAAGTCAGTTGCGACTCCGAATTCTCCTCTCCTAGTTGACCATCTAGACGTTTTGTTATACATTGGAACTTTGACACACAAGCCTTCGAGCCGAGGTTTACATACATCTATCCCTTCGATGACCATTGTTGGAAGCATGGCATCTATGACGAGTGTTGCGAGCATGCAGACTCCCATATCTATACAAGGGGGGCGAAATATTTCCATCCCTTGTAATACTCGCAGCAAGACTATATTGGGTCCACTTCCATTCCATCAATGAGTGGAAGTTCTCAAGCTACTACATCCAGTTTTGGATTCTTCCCTTTTGGAATGTCATCTTAAGGTATTCCTTCAGTTCCTTTGAACATACCATCGACCGCCTCTACATCCATGATGAGTGGATTGGCTTCTTTTCAAGGTTTCCCATTTGGAAGTGGTCATATATCAAATTCCAATCTGACAGTAGGGTCAATGCCTTTTCACTTTACACGTCAAGGTAGTAACCCCTTCCAGAGTTGGACAAATCCTGCGATTAGTGGGATAGGATCTGGGAATCAATTTTTCGGCCAATAAGGGAATGTGTCATATTCTTCGTTCATTTCGTTTCAAAGTTTTCCACCCTTTGCTAATGCATGGAATCCTTATCAGGGGTGGTCAGCTCCTTTTAATACTTTGTTAGGGGGTAACTTTACTGGTTACGGAGGATTTTCGGCAGGAGTTGGTCAAACTCCGAATTTTACTGGACTACAAGGATTAGCTTTTGGTGCAGTAGGCTCTACAAGTTACTTCAGGCAACCTGGTGCCTTTCAAAATCTAGGTCATTCTTTTCAGACCTTTGGGAACCTGACCCACTCTGGATGGAATTCCCAAGGTCCCCCATGACTTCCTTTTCTGGCCACGCTTAATTTTCCAGACTTAACTAAATTGAAAAATGATCCAATTAGGTACAATCTAGCTTGGCCTTTGGTCCCAACTAAGCTTCCCTCAAATATTCCAAAGTTCGAAGGGAAGAATGGTGAAGACCCGGGAGACCATGTGACCACATTTCACTTATGGTGCTCATCCAACTCCCTGATAGATGATTCGATCAGGTTGAGGTTATTTCAGTGCACCCTAACTAGAAATGTGGCCAAATGGTATATAGAGTTGTCAAGGGGCACTTATAATTCTTTCACTGATTTGGATAATATTTTCTTGAACCATTTTCAGTTGTCTGTCCGCTATGAAGTCAGAACTGAACTTCTGGCCAACTTTCAGCAAGACACAACAACTCAAACTTTTGATCACATCTAGGAATGGAGAAGGAGAAAAAGGCTTATCAAAGCTGAAATTCCACCAGAGTTGCTTCTCGAATGGTTTCTCAAATAATTACAACCTGAAATCTGAAAGGATGTTTCTATTTTCGGTGTTTATTTGGAAGAGCAGGCTATTTTTCGAGCCCAACAATTAGAACTGATATATTCTCAGTCTAGGACTCTTTAGAAAATGCTTCTTGATGCTCCTAGATCTAAGGTTGATTTAGCCAAATCGAAGCCAGGCCCTCACGCTGATGTATAGTTGGATCAATTGACGCAAATACGGTGAACCTTTTGAACCAATTGTAGCAGTTGTCTCTACAAACTGCTTCTTCTAACCAGGCAGCACGTCTGCACCTTCACCTTCCCAACCTACCTCTATAAACGTCGTCCAGGCCTCTAACCCCAAAGGAAATCAACAATCTGATGGGAATAGGAAGGGACGAGGTAAGAAGAAGGGCTAGGAGGGGAAGGGAAATGCGAACAAACTCGGCAATAGTGTCGGTGAGGGTAGAAAAGAGTCCAAGAAAAAGGTTAAGTTTCCATGCAAGTAATGCAATGGAGATCATTTGACTCACCTTTGCCCTAAGATACAAGATTCTTAGCACTTATTAGTACAGCAAGGGTCCTCTAGCTCCCAAGCTATTATAACTAACCTTTTTCCCCAAGGGCAGCAATTACTTGTTGGTGCGAACTCGAACGCTGGTACCTCTATAGGGGGCAACGAGGAAGGGGAAAATTCCTCAAATGTTTATATGATGAAATCTCATGTCGACATTGCTACACAAGCACGTAATTATGGTGAAACGAAAACATCTAAGGCTAAATCTGTTCCCAAAACCAAAAACCCACTTCATATTGAGCAACCCTCTGCTAAGTCAATACCTCGAATATCGGAAGGTTCCGCAAAGCGCTTGACTATTAACCCTAATGCTAGGGCAGCCCAAAACTACTTGATTGTAGAAGATCTAGCTCAAATTCCTTGCGCTATGTCTACTTTGGAGATACTCCAGCCATGTCCTGCTCAGAGAAGTGCTTTGCTTTTGGCAATCGAGGCAGTAGATCCAAAGAATTCTTTAGTGCTCACTTTTGATATGCTTAATGTCAAAAAGAGACTTCCTCACCATATGGCTTTCCAGATAAAGTTCACTTACCAAAAAAAAAATATTTTTCAGACAATTATAGATGAGGGAGATTCCACATGTGTAATGTCTATGTCATGTTGGAAGGCCATTGGATCACCTTCAGCTATTCCTTCACCAAATCTCTTGACAGCATTTGATGGACATTCTCATAGACCACATGGAATTATCCCAGCCTTTCCTATATGTGTTGGGGGAAAGGTCATAAATATTGAGGTGGAAATCGTTGATGCCAACCTAGATTATAACCTCCTCTTAGGAAGGAATTGGATTTACGAGATGGATGCCATAGTTTCATATTTATTCTACATCCTCTGTTTTCCTCATGAGGGGAGAATTGTTAAAATTGATCAGTTAGATTATTCTCCAGGTGACTCCCACACAACTTCGGATTCTACCATTCCATTGGTGGATAATCCCCGTCAACCTATTGAGAATTTAGGAGTTGGGATGTACTCTTCGTTAATGGGTATATTTGATCTTCCTCCTCCTACAGCTAGAATCAATGCAATTTCATCCTCCAGGGGCCCTTCACAGAAAGATTTCTTTCGAACTCATTATTTTTCAGACCCTTGGACCTTACCTTCATCTACCACCACATTAGATGGAGGGCAGGTTGGTGGAATGGAATTTCCCATGTATGAAGTATAACTTAGCTATTAATCTATCATTAACTCTACAGACAACCATCCCACTCCTTTTTCACAGGAGGAGTTAGATGGTGATGTGGCTCTAGCTTGGACCCTTGACTCTACTTCTGCTCTGGATTGCTTAGATACAGTTTTACCATTTGAAGAAGCAATTTTGGAAGCAACGATGGGTGTAGATCGACCATGGGAAGATTTACATCATTGTTCATATTTTCGTTCTCCATTGCATGAAGTTGAATCCAGGTTCTCCAATCTGCTTACTAGTAATGTTTGTACAGTTTCAAACCCTTTGGCTCTAGCACAATGATCTGCCGAAGGTAATATGTCAGTTATCTCAAGAACTGTACCTATAAACATCTCTAGGAATCCTAATGTTATAGAAAATCTCTTCATCGGAGCCGATTGTTCCCATGAAGAAATTCAAATTTACATGGACCTCTTTAAAGAGTTTCGAGATGTGTTCGCTTGGTCTTATGAGGAAATGCTTGGAATCGATCCATCTATAGTCCAGCATGAGATCAAGACATATGAAAACGCCAAACCTATTCATCAGAAGCTTTGACCAGTCAATCTTTGGAAAGTAGAAACTATTAAAGCTAAAGTTGAAAAGCTTCTTAAGGCAAGTTTCATATACCTCATTCCTCTAATGGAGTGGGTTTCCAATCCAGTCTCGGTAGATAAAAAGCAAGGAACGATCCGAGTATGTATCAACTTGAGGGATTTGAATAAATCTTGTCCAAAAGACAATTACCCCATGCCTTTTTTTGATCAAATTGTTGATGAATGTGCGAGTAATGAAATATTTTCGTTCATGGACAGATTCTCTGGTTACAATAAAATTACTATCCGTCCAAAGGACCAGCGCAAGACAGCCTTTATTTGTCCTTGGGGTACGTTTGCATATAAGAAGATGCCTTTTGGTCTTAAAAATGATGGAGCTACTTTTTAGCGAGCCATGTCTTATGCTTTCCACAACATCAAACATGTTATCGAAGAATATTTGGATGACTTAGCTGCTCATTCTAGAAAGAGAATCGATCATCCCATCAACCTTCGAGTAGTTTTTGAGAAATGTCGTTTTCATAAAATCCGGTTGAATCTGAATAAGTGTGTTTTTGCGGTCACATCTGGTCGGTTGTTAGGATTCATCATATCGACTGAAGGGATTCGATTTGATCCCTTCAAGGTTGAGGCAATAATTCAGTTGCCTCCATCAGCTTCAATTCGTTAACTTCAAAGTCTCCAAGGAAAGGCAAATTTCATGAGAATATTTATAGCCAATTACGCCGAGATTACCAAAGGATTTATGCGTTTGCTTAAGAAAGGAGTTCAATTTTTATGGGACGACTTTGCACAATGATATTTTGATGCCTTGAAGCAGGAATTAATCTCTGCTCCATTATTGAGTCCACCAGATTATGGCAGAGATTTCCTTTTGTATCTCGCTACGGCAGAATCAACCATAGGTATGGTTCTAGTTCAAGAGGATGATGCTCTCAATGAGCATGTAATCTACTACTTGAGTCGAGGCTTAGTAGGTCCTGAGCTACGCTATTCGCCTATTGAGAAATTGGCCTTGGCAGCTGTCCATGCTGTCTAATGGCTTCGTCATTATATTCTACTATGCAAAATGTTTGTCTTAGTGGCTGTCAATCCTTTTTAGTTTGTCCTCAATAGGCAAGTGATTGGGGGAAAATATAATCAATGGATTGTTATTTTGCAAGAATTCGATCTCGAATTCTTGTCAGCCAAATCTAAGAATTCATTGGTTTTATGAGGAAGCCATTGTTTATGAGGAAGATTTCCCCAACGAACATTTATTCCTCATTTCTTCAGAAGACTGCCACCGGTTTTACTCCTTTTCAATTAGTTTACGAGATGGAATCTATTTTTCCTATCGAATGTGAAATTCCCTCCCTTAAGCTAGCTGTAGAACTTCTTCTAGAGACGTTTAGTCTCAAAGAATGCCTCATTCATTTGGAACATCTCGATGAGAAGCATCAAGATGCCACCATAATAAACGAGGCCCATAAGAAGAGGGTTAAAACTCAATATGATAAAGTTTTCCATCCTCGGGTTTTTTCTGAAGGCGATCTTGTATTGGTCTATGACCAAGACAAAGATGCCCTGGGGGCAGGAAAATTCAAGTCTATGTGGTATGGTCCCTTTGTAGTCAAGCGAGTTTTTAGGAAAGGGGCCTATGAGTTGATTGATTTTGAAGGGAACAAGATGGCAGAGCCCTGAAATGGGATCTACCTTAAAAAGTATTTTGCTTAGGTTTCGGCCGAACAATTTCTTGTTTGTATATATTGTATTTTTGTACATATTTGTCTGGAATTTTGTGATATCAACATTTTTGATCTGCTTTGGTAGGTGTTGATGGATGATTTGATATATTTTGGATTCGTCGATGGTGCTAGTTAGCACACTCGGAATCTTGCTTCCGCAGCTTGGGTGATTTATTATCCATCTAGCCAGTTGATGGTGTTGAGGGGAGTATGTAGTGGTCCTGCTTCGAATAACATTGCTGAATATATTATCGTTATTAATTTACCATCCAAATCAATTTCTAATGGGATTGATTCATTGGTAGTTTATTTAGACTCACAGCTGGTACTGCCACAATTAAATAACATTTATCAGGTTCGTGATCCTTATTTATATCACCAATTTTTGAGAGTGAGAATGTTGCAACGATCATTTATTTATATTACATATGTTCAAATTCCACGATCTAAGAATTCATTAGTAGATTCTATTGCTAATCAAGCATTAGATTGGCATATTAATCATTCATCAAATTAAACAAACATCAAAAAATTTGAATCTGTATATATATCATAAAATCGCCCGTGTATAGATAAAGTGTTTAAAAAATAATATACAAAATTGGGACAAAATGCCCATAATCATGTCCAGTCTGTCTATCGACCCAGCATAAGATGAGTGGCTAAAAAGTTAACTACTGCATCAGCTACATGCTGGAGTATGCGGATCCAGTCCCGTGGTACCCCCACCATGCAGCGCTGCATCTCCTCAGGTAGATCCTCTATGGCTATCATCGATACCTGGTGAGTCAATCTCACCAAGTTTCTTTGAACTGCATATAGGACTCTGTCTATCTCAACCGCTGCCTCTTTGGCACCTCTTCCACGATACCTGTGCCTCGAAAATCCATCTGGTCTCACTAGACCCACATCTGGAACGTGGTCATTTTGTTAGTATTTTGTCTAATAAAAAATATTTCTAAGTTCATTTCATATTTTAAAAAAAAAATCTTAAAAATTTACAAAAACTTCAAAAATTGTTACCTATGTCTCCCCATGATGCATTTGGTGGCAACACCATGTTTGGATCTCCTCGAAAATCCATACGAGCATACGGGCAATTGTCGACTGTGATGATATGTTGGTCCCACCAGGCGAAAAAATCATCACTGAAAGTTGTCCTAGGCACGTTCCCCCCTCCAAGGCTTTTCATCAAGTCTGCCCATCTACCTATCTGAGGACCTCGAGGGTTGCTGATGGAGACAAATACTTTGGGATGTAGCCTAGGTACATTCTTGAAGAATAATGAGCATAAGATAGCCCCATATCCAAAGTTCTTTGTCTGACCCTTCTGAATAGAGGTCAATTGGCTGTTCATGTTGGCCAGAAGAGACATGCACTAGTCGAAAACCATGCTAAGGCATTCCACTGCCAAGCTCATGGACACTCGTGAAGCCTGGTGCAGTGAAGCTGATCCATTTACCCTCACAATGGTAAATAGCAGAATCCTCAGAGATAAAATTTCCACGTGTTTGATTGGAATTTGACCTCCAATCTTTTCTGGGTGTCTAGGATAGTATATATGTACATAGTCTTCTACTGACAGACTACTTCTTTTCCTGCCAGTTGAATGTAGGACCTCCCCTCTTCGGGAGAGACCTATGATAAAGTAGATGTCTTCACCCTCAATTCATAGAGGCATCTGATCTATCATGAAGGCATCATCCTCTACACTCTAGTAGTGGATCAACAATTCGAGCAGGCATGTGTTGGCTTTCATGTTTGGAATTTTAAAGAATTTCAATAAGCCACACCCTCTCAATGCATCTAGTGCATTTTGGTCATTCATTACCTCATTATCAATTGTGGTATGCTCTCTTTCTCTCCATGTGATGGTCATCTTGAAAAAATTTGAGTTTCAACTGTCACTTTTTGTGTTTAAACTTTAACTCGTGTACACGTGGGTTCCCTTTACACACAATTGCATGTAGGGTCGTCGTATACGTGGGTTGGTCACACCCAACCTGCGTGTATGCAGAGTTGGATTTTTTGACATAAATTCCCACGGTCAAAACTTAATGAAAACTTCTAAAAACTATCACAAAACGTTGCAAGCATGATTTGAGGGTTACCTAATAAATTTGGTGCGATTTGAATGGTCCAATTGTTTAGAGGAAAGTTTGCTCCTTTTTTATCCATGGCACTTTTCTCGAAACATAAATAAAAAAATTGTGAGTCCAAAAGTCATTATATAACTTTGAAATTGCAAAATATTTTTTCAAAAATTGATTTTTGTCTCATGGATTTTTTCACCTGTGAGCTTGGGTTGTCGAGAATGGGTTATTTTTCATGATGTTTTGGAGACTTCTTCAAAATGTTATTTCGGTCCCATGATCGTTGACCCATCATGGCAGGTATCATTCACTCACTGGCATATAGGTTACGGAAAATGATTTTTTTCATTGCATCTTGCATACTAGCCCCTGTTCAGCGATACATTAGCCATAGGGTCGACCCCATCGTATCTTGGTTAGCAAACCATGTTCACTCGCCGATTTTTAAATCATGATGCGATGGTAGAGCCATCCTTTACCTGGGCATCCTAGTTAGAACCTCGCTAACATTGGTTTCCCATGCTGCTATACTGAGTAGGCTCGGGATTCCTTTTTAGTCCCGCCATGACTTGTGCATTGAAGACACATTCTCTTTTCTTCTGCACTAATTTCTGGCCTTATACCCTAGAGGCTCCTTTGTGTTGAGTTGTACTGTTGCATTGCATTTTGACGATTTGCACCTTTTGGCCTTGAGTCGGCTTCACTTGGACTCATGTTTAAGCCACTTATTTGACCATGTCTTCTACAAAATCAACCATGCAATCACCTAGATTTTGCAACTTGACGCATCCTTTGACCCGTGGAAAGAACATCCCTTTAAGTGTCCTTGACCAGTTTCGCCTCCCTGCATTGAGCATAAGACTATTCCCATCCCAGGAACTAGATCATCTCTTTCTCTGACACTCATTGTTTCCATTGTACTATAGAATTCTTTTATTCCTTTTCCAACTTAAATAAAAAGACAAAAAAATTATATATTCCAAAAAGAGCGAGAATGGGACAACATTTCCATATTTTGTTGGTAGCTAGAGTCAGTTGTGTCGCCCTTGAACAATGCACTCAAAAGAAATTCTCTCCTCCATTTTTGGGCAGGATTTAGTTTGACTTAGGTACACCTTAAAATTTTTATTGCGTCAGTACTCCTCCAATTAGTTACCTCTTCCAATCATATGGAGAGTTTTCTCGTGCCCCCTGCATGACGAACTTATACAGAGTTATCATATGTTGCCATATAGTCATCATTGAGTCGCACTTTTGTTCAAGGGAAGTAAGCCTAAGTCGGCCTCTCTGCAGTGTCTCTTGTCCTATTTTTCAGTCGGCCATCCCTTGTTGTCAGTGTCATGTTTGTCATCACATTAGTTATATTGGTCCTTTTCTCATGGCAGTTTGAGAAGGTATTCATTGACTTCTTGCTGGCGAGTTTTATCCTTATCGACGACGACATATTGCTCTGAGGGTAGGCCTAGAGCCACACCCTAGCCCTATTTTCATTATTAATAGGTCACCTTGTGCTCAGCATCGATCAGTATCATGGGTCTTTGACTGAGTGGTTTCCCTTCTGTTCGACATCAGCTTTCATTATCACACATGGGGATTTGTGCAGTGCCTTGGTTTCCATTTGACCCTATTGGTGGATTCCTCAACTCTGTGTCAGCTTTCATTATTGGTTGGTTTAGAGGGTTTCTATCATGCGCTTGCTACATATTGTGTACACCAGAAACGTGCTTTGGTTGGGTTACTACATATTTTTCGTCCGATTCCTTCCACATTATTGGCCTACGGGTTACACTTGCGCTAGATTGATGAAGGATGCCTTAATGCCTTCCTTCTAGCGGATCTTTTCCTCTCAACTACAACTCATTTGCTCTAGGAAAAGATCTAGAGTCCATTTGGAAGTACCTTGGGGTTTGCAGTCATCAGTGGTAGATTCCTTCGCTATCGACAATGGGAAACCATCATTGTTCCCTGATTGATAGATTCTTCCAAGTGTTCGACTTCAGCTCATTTATTTGTACTTGTTAGATTGTACTGGGTACCTTGACTCTCATTTTCATTATTAGTGAGTAGCCTCGCATTTGTTAATGATATACATCAATGACTGGTATAGATCATTTATTCCCATTGTGTAGAAATGTACCATGGCGGTCGGTGAAGACCTCAGGTTGCTTCAGCATGTCTTGGTTCACTTGTCAGTTGCTCCTGTTGCTACTAGTTCACAACATCCACCGTATGTGTTGCAGTTCTTCACAGCAACATCTTATATGCTGGCATCTGAGTTGCGATGTAGCATCATTTTATTCCAACATGTTCATTTGGTACTATTGGGATTAGTTTTTGACATCAGTGATCAGCTTCATCCTTCAGCTTCATTGATTGTCTTCTTATATGTGATATTGAGACATGTACTTTTTTTATCACGATCAGATGATCCATTATGTACTTTCAGTTCTTTGTACTTATATACATATTGGATCCGATTGTACTTGATATGTGGACATGCTTTACTTTCTCTGAGCATGGGTATGCCTGCCTCAGACAACATTTTCTTTTTGATCTCTTTTTGATGGCTTGGCAGGCTGAATTCGGGTGAAGTCCTTCTCAGTTTTGACAAGATTCTTTCCATACACTTAATACATTTCAGCGATCATGTACCCCTTTTGACCTCATATATTAGGGGGCATATGTTATAGCACCATTTATCACCCTTGGTATTAGTGATGCTTGGTTTATGGCCTAGGGCAGCCCCTTCTTCTGGACTTGGTCCAAATATTTTAAACACAATGTTTTATTCCCTGTACGTTATTTATCCCTAAGATAAAAGTGTGTATACATGGGTTAGTCAATACCCAACCCACGTATATGTGTTAAAACACTTGAAAAAAATAAATTTCCTTAATTATGGGTGGAGTTCACAGTTTTTACCTGTTGATTACCTCCTATTGTCTGTGGCCCAATTGTTTCCCAACTAAAAAAATAATTGGGAGAGCTATAAATAGACTTCTATGGGAAGACCTTAAGGAGGAGAAGAGATAGAGTTATTATACTGAGATTATCCTTTACTGAGTCTGATGTATCCCTGTGCCTCATGCACTTCCCCAAGCTTCAAGAAACCCTTGTTTCCTTGATTATAGATATTCTCCTTCTTTCTTGAGATATCATGGTGTTGGTTATGGAAGAAGAACTTTTCAGGCTGGGATAGGACGAATCCGGAGGACGGTTCTGCTTGGAGCCGGAAGAAGAAGACTCAGGCGAGTTCTCTCCATGTTATTTATAGCTTACTGCAATAAAAGAAATGTTGTCCTGTTTCCAAAAATAACTTTGTTTATGCATCAAATCGTGTTGTAATTCATCTATGAATGTTATTTTGATGTATAACTAATCATTAGTCTATATGATATAAAGCTAAATTTAGTGAATATGCTTCACCTCTATACTGCTATGTATGTTCAAATTGAATGATTTTCAGGTCTAAAGAACATCAAGAGTTACAGAGGGTCTAAAACCTATGCGACCTAATTGAATGAAGGAAATCTTGGTACGGTCGCTCTTGCATAGTTTGTTTATATAAGCATTTTGCCTAAGTTGTATGAGTATTTCTTTTTCTAGTCTGCTTCTACGATGTTTGGGTTCTAACCCAAAGCCCTAGGGTACTTATTCCCATAACACCCCCCCAAGTATCTTTCCCAACAATTTTCTTGAACTCCCGACCTCCCTCTTAACCTGACTCTGCTCCATGTAGGGCTCCCGCTATCCGCTACAATATAAATCATATGAAGAACGCCTTGACTTTCAAAAATCCAAATGGCCACCCCTTTCCGAGGTCAGATGTCAGGGATCGTAGGTCGAACCTTTTTATTTCATAAAGCACCAGTGATGTTCTCGACCTTCCGATAGTCATCTTGACTAGGGTCCATGTCGCACACCGCAACACAATAGATGAATAATACATTGAACCCATATAATGACTCCCAAATTCCCTTTTAGCCCAACTACGAAGCGAGTTAGCCTCTCGTTATCTGCTATAGTGTACATTATATCAAGACCATCCCGATGTATGAACACTTGACCAACAACCCCTTTCCAAGGTTGTGTGTCGTGCTTCCTAATTCACAACATATACTTTCCATCTCCCTAACCTTCTGACTCTTGATTAAAACTCCATTTGAGAACACACTCGAAAAATATTAACCTTTTTATTGTCCATACCCAACCTCCCAACTGTCGAAATCCCTCATACTTTGACCACGCTGAAGGTAAACATCGCAGCTTCCGACTAACCAACTCCCTTACCCTAAGAATAGAAATAAGTTATATTTTGGTATGTGTGTCAACCATAATTATATTTCTCATTTCCCTACTTATTTCTTTAAAATAAGATCCGAAATAGGAAGCTTCCACTTAAAAAAAACATTCCCCCAATTCCCACCACACAACCTCGTGTTGATTTTTAGATGGAAGTGGTTGAAATTTATTGTCACATGAATGATTAATTAACACATAGAATGCAAATTTATTGTTGGACATACCAAGGACCTCAAGAAAATATAACGATGCTACTGCTTTGTGATCCTTATTTTTCACTCTCTTCTCCCCATCCCATTTACAATGGTTCTTTGAAACTTGTCCTTTATTAGAAACTATCAAGTTCAAATTCACTGCAACCCTTCTCATTTTTGGTAAACATACATTGTCCTACACAATTCCATCAGTTAGTTACATATATCTGATGCAAATTTTCTTTTTTTTTAATCATTCACAGGGAACAATATGGGAAAGAAAGGTAAATCCATGACATCAAAGCAAGCCATACAACACATCAAATAATGTGTAAAGGGAGTAGAAAATCCTGAACTAGAGGTCTACAATTTCAACACAACTCTCATCTCTGACACCACCTTCAAAACACAAGCGACAAGTATGATGGAGTGGGAAGAAATATATAATATATTTGAGAATATAATTTGGTTAAATTCTGAAACTTCAAGTAGGAAAAAAATAGTGAGTTTGAAAAAAAAGGTACAAAACTGCACAAAGTCACTGTTAGAGCCAAAAAAATCCTTATTATGACAGGGTTTCATGGTCCATTCGACATCTGTATTTTCCCACCTGCAGTATACTAGACTGCAATAAAATTTTTATAGCCTCTTGGAATCTAAACATGGTTTCAACAATTTACAAGCTTAATCCTCCTGAAGTCTCCTTGAACACCCAATTTCTTGATAACGTCAACAACACAGTGTTCATGAAGTGTGAAGGCAATTATGAAAAAATTGTGAAACATTGGTTTCGATAAGATAGAGAAGGCTTCAAACTTAAGGCATCAAAATAATATTCGATTGCCATTTTCAAAAGACCTGTTAGGTTTCTCGTGAAAATGTTGTCCCATCTCTATGGGGAGAAAAACCCTAAGCATTGCAAACTGCAATGGATTCCTTTAATGCACAACCTACTCAATGATTCAAAGTGTTTCAATTGGGCTGAAATTATTTCTCATAATATAATAGATTCCCTTATGTTTTCCATTATGTCTCCTCTAGGATATGATCACCTCTTTTGCATGTCAACCTACATTATCGATATTATAATTTCTTATGTTTTGTTTCCTCTGATGAAATGGAATTACCTAGCTAAGAAACAACTCCCTATTCAAAATTGCGCCTTAATTTTGTAGGAAAGTAGATTCAAATTTCACTTTTACGACATTTTTAATTATGTAAGGAGTCCTTTCCATTAGATTTTGTTTGGAGGAACCCCTCTCAAGGTTAGTGAAGGCCTTACAATAAATAAGAGACTAGTTTGTGGAAGAATTATTCAGATATATCAGAGTCTATAGAAGTGAATTTGGCCCTCATCTCCTTCCTAGATATATTCTAGAGAGGATATATTTGAGAGAGATATCCAATCAAACTACCTTAAATCGACAAGCTAAAAAATTGAACAAAATTTAGAAGAAATTCTAGCCAAAGTTCCCAATTCACTTTGGAAATGTTTTTCTAAAGGATCGAGGACATGATTTTAAGGAGGCTAAGGAACTCAACCATGTTTGGTTTTATTCATTGCCCCTTCATCAGTATGACCCTTGCAGAATCATCAATCACCATTATAGTGTTGTCAACTACATCAAAACCTACACACACCAGCAACCCCCCTTTGATGAAATTTTCATTAATATTGATAATTTTGACCAAGATTTTCAAATAAGCAAGTTGTTGAGTACCGAGGATAGAAGTAAACTCCAACAGTTTAGAGAAACGCTTCATGAGGATTTCCTTAACCAAAATATTCTTCATCCAAATACTCTAATTGAAGAGACGAAATCTCTTGAGATTCTGAAATACAATTTCAATGACATTATTTCACAACCCGTTTCCTTTGCAAAATTAGAATAATCCCAACTTCAAAATTTTCCTAATGTTTCTCTTATAGCTCCAGAGATAATCAAAACAAAAGCAGGAATACCTAAAAAAAAAAAATTAGACACCTAGATAGACCAACACGCTAAAAGGAACACAAAACTCACAGGCCAGAAATAGGAGAGACCAGAGAAAGAACATCCAACATGAAAGAAAATTTCATCCAGTGAAAATGTTATTATTATTGATAGCCCATACCACATCACCAAGGCAGATATACAGTTGAAGAAAATTAATGAGGAACTTGAATATATGGATATTGACACAACAAAAGAAGAGAAAATTATGAGGACCCATGTGTCAACATTGACCACTTTCTCTAGTAAAGAAAAAGAGTTTCCTTAAGAGCGAGGACAAAGTACCCAAATATCTATTCCACAGACTTGTCATGACACATCTATGACTCCAATTTCTATGAAAATACCTATGGATTCTATTTTATTTAAACTTGTCACTGAATTACAAATTGTTTGTGAAACCATTCCATCCCTCACTGAGTATTACTTTAATGGTCAAATAAATTTAGCTTTTAGAAAAATGAAGAAAAGAAAGCTTGACAATTTTGAAACCATTTCAGAATTTAGCTAGCAAGCAATAGGAAATATTAAAGAAAAGGTTGAAGAATCCCCCCAAGATCTAGGAACCTTTTTCAATTACAACCAAAACCATGTTGTTGAAATGTCCACCGCCTAACAGAATAACCTCAAGAACATAAAATATCTACAAAGTGAAAGGCGAAAGTTAGAAGAAGAATTCCACAATGTTTATAGGTGGGTTCACCATCAAAAAAGAGAACTTGCATAATGGATACCAAAATTAGTTGAATGAATTGAAACTGAAACACTACGTAGACATGCAGGTAATCGAAAATGCAGATGCACAACAAATCTGAATATTGAAGGAATAATATGACAACAACATTGTAAACATTATGACAACATTGAAAGAAGAAATTAAAACTCTTAAGTTTCAATCAATTCAAATTCATGAAGTGGAGAATAGCCTGGAGGTTTTTAAGGTGCAAGCAATATAGGTAAGCGAAATCTTGAGAAAAGAGCAGGCTAATTTTTGTAAAGTAATGGACAAAATTTGCACATTCTTTCAACAGAATATCAATATTGAGGGAAAAATAGAATCTTTGGTGGAAGAAGAAAAGTACATCAAACAAAAAGTCACATCAATTCTTGAATGGGAAATAGATTTCTAGCCTAAGCACATATCAAAATTCTCCAAAATAGACAAAAGAATAATGTTATCTTCTTTGAGTCAACGACAGTTTGAGGCAAAAGAAATCAAAGAATGCATCAAAAGGGACATTGAACATTGTCTGTTAGTATGGGAGATGGGGACATTTTATAGAGGAATTTGATCTCTCAGGATCCAAACCACTAAAATATGTGAAACCCGACTCAATGCAACACAATCTCAAACACAACGCCACATATGAATAGAGAGTCATAACCACCCTCAAAACTTGGAATCAGCAAAAATTTCAGAGAATTATGTAGTTTCCCTTTGAGAAAATAAAACTCATTTCCAAATTTAGAATCATGTATAAAAAAAGAAACTAGTTGTGCGGAATTTGATATATATGTGCGAAGTGAATATCACCCATTTTCATCCTCTCCACTTAGGAATTTCTCAGTTTTTTTCATATTGGGCTAGCTACATCAAGGAAAATGCACCACATCTGGTCAGAATCAACAAAGAAGAGTCAGATGAGGAGGAGGAAGCTTGAATGACCTGCCATATTCTCCTTGATAAAATCCTCTCAAGAAGGATTCAAATTATAGAGTTGGATTTCTTCTTTCTTGCATACAAATCTTACATATTTTCTTATTCCGAAATATTGAACAAAATTTCCTTTTATTCAATGCTATTTATATGACCTCCTACGTTGGAGTAGGGGTATGTATGCTCATGATATCCAAGACTTTTATTTTCCAAAGTATTTTTTGAAGTGAAATATTTTTGAAGACGAATACAATGAATTGAATGCATCTTGTTCCTTTGATCACTTTCATTTTTTAATGGATGTTCCTACTCTTCACTTGTCAAGTTTACTGATGTTTATCTCTCACTCAATATTGGCATAATGTGCTCGACAATTTTTTTCTACATATGATACACCTTGTTTTCTTCCTGAAAGCAACTTGCAACCAATTTCTAAAGTGTGATTTTTTTCAAAAAGAAAATTGTTGGTTGTATGCATATTGACCTTTGGGATTCATTCCCTGCAATCACTTTTGTTTTTAAATGGATGTATATTATGCTCAATGCTCAACTATATTCATGTCTATGTAAGACACAATATTTCCACATTCTCTTAAACACTCGTTAGGGTATGGCAAACTATTTTTTACTTTGTGAAAGAAAATTGCACTCAACCGCAGTATTTTAACTACAGTGCAGTAAAGTGCTCATCTTCACAAGATAATCTCCTTTCATGTATTTTTTTTCCCTGGTAGTCCATGCAAATATATTTTGGAAAGAAGGTTAGTATTTCAACATGGGTTTTTTTAAGTTACACCTTTTTGTACAACAAAAATCTTACTTTAATGTGGTCTGAACCACCACATTCATTTGCTCTCATGAATTTTATCTCTTTACAGGAAAATTTTCTAGGCAACCTTTAACTTTATTAATGTACATATGTGCCTGGATAAAACAATATTATGTTCTAAACTTCTCAATAGACCTTGTTGGATGTTTCTTTCTATTAAAGAAATTTATTTTTTATTCTGTAATTGCATATGTATTTCATTGTCAACCATGTTTTTCAAACTGTAGTGCACTTAATCATTTATGTTTTAACCATAACTTATTTTCAAGTAAATTTTTCCCCTCATCACATGGAAATATATATTTCAAACAACATTTTCATTTTTATTTCCCAATAAATTGTTGCAGTGGAAGATTTTTGAAAAAGAAAACCGTGAGTTTAATGCATATTCAACTATCACACATATTTCCTGTCTTAAATTTATTTTCTTCATGCATGTATTTCCTACTCCTTTCTTAACCTTATTCATCTTTATCTTTGCCTATATATAGCGATAATCAGTAAATTTTTTTGTGATGCATGCAACAATATTTTTTTTAGAACATTCTAAATAAACAAAACAAACATGTATTACCTGACTACATATATTTTTGGTTGTCAACCCTGACATTCAAACGAAAATGTGCCTAATTCATCCACTTCTCAAAAAAAAATATTTAAAAGCAATTATTTTCCTGGCGACACATCCAACAATATTTTTTTTTACAATTTTATTATTAAACAAAATAATTTTTTTACGATAATATTCTTTTTAACTGCTCCTCCTCTTTCTTCCTAAGTGTGACATATGAATTGTTTTGTATTTTAGCAAAACGTTGGAAAGAAAAAGGCAATGAAACATAGAGACCATCTAATGACTTCACTCTTGATGTAGTTGTAAATGTCAAACCCTACCTCTCTTTGTCTCCTATATCAACAATGGATCTTTGCAAAGTCATCCCCTGTGATTTGTGTATGCTAAACGCCCACGCCATTCTTAAAGGCATCTATTTCAGATTCCATCTAACAACCATTGTTATTGGCACAATGATTGAACAATTTATATCAAATGGAATGCTTGTGTACTTCTCAAAAATAACTGTAGCAAACACTAGAATTTTAGGCAGCTTTGAACTAGGCATATAGTAGATATCCTCAACATATCCAAGTGCACCATTTACCAACCCAACTTCAACCCACAAATTACATGTCAACATGACACGCTCTCCACGACATAGCAACACCTCATGCTCCAAAAAATCATTGTCACTGTCATCTATTTATGTTCTTCTCGTCTACTCTGCAACACACCTCACAATTAGGCTATTCAATGATTTAAGCATCTTTCGATTGTGCAGGTTCACCAAATTATTCATTGCAAACAAGTGAACCGAAGAATCAACCAAACTCTTTTCCTCTGGACATAGGAAACTATCAAAATGTGACATGAGAAGATCCCAATCATGCAGAGTAGGCTCTACATTTCTTATATTCATTAAAATATTTCAAAAAGACATTTGTCTAGGATCATCTCCCTCTTTCTTGAAGATTTTATCCAAAGTGACAACAATATTGAAGCTTTCCCAACACACCTTCATTGTTGTTCTCCCTGCATACAAATGTTTATCATTTATAGGAGGCAATTTCACTAGGTCACTAACAAGAATCATCGACCTTCCACCAAAAGGAGTGTCCTTCTTCTCAAGAAAGGCTTCTTGTAAATGCACGTCTATCTGTACAAAAAGCCTTGGACTTATAAAGCTCATCTCATCAATCAAAACATAATGAATGTGCCTCATTTATTCTTGAAACATTGCTAGGCCTTGCTCACTCAGTGGTTTCATATATTTTATTGGAATTTTTAAAGCTGAGTGTATTGTATTTCCATGTATATTGAAGGAAGCGATGCCAGTGGGTGCGAGCAACAACAGTGGACTCCTACCACCCATTGTAGTAGCTGAAAGAGCATGACAAATACACTGAATAAGAGAAGACTTCCTAGTTCTAGTTGTACCTTGAATAATCATTCTCAACACATCATTCATTTCAACATCAACAAAGTGGCACATAATAATCTCAAAAGAAGCTCGTTGTTTCTCAAACAAAGAGGAATGTGTAACTACTGTCTCCCCAATTGAGTCACCATTAACAACACCCATTAACTAACCATATTTTATAAAATTGATAGCCTATTCCACAATTTCATTTGGAAAAATTATTTCCTACCAATTATAATCAATATCATAATCCCTTCTCCCAAGATTGTCAAGGTCGGAAATTGTTACACTGTTTGGAGGAACAATCCGGGAAAGAACCTGCCACTCTTCAGAATCTCTGTCAACATTATCTTCATGAACAAGGGGCTCAAAATCCTCTTCATTACTCCCATTTGTAAAAGGCCTCAATTAACATGCCACACATGATACCTAAGACTCCCCCAATTCTCAATGATAATTTCGCTTGAATTTCCTATATCTGAACCAATTTCGTGAAACGACTTATACAAAAGAAACTCACTCCAAAAAATGTTTCAAACTCTTCTGACCCCTCATTTGGAATAGTGCTCCTGCAGATGTTCAAGAGTTGCTTCCACTTCCCTACACTCATTAGGCTTCCAAGAAAGAAACAATGATGGATGGAAGTGAAAACCACCAGCCCCAACATTTTAATGTCCTCATCGACTCTCCCTATTTCACCCAGATAAGTATCCACATACTAAAACCTACTAGAGACATCAGTGAGTCATTCTAACAAAGTAGCCACATAATCCATATTAATTTAAACACCCTGTAATATTTGTCCATCTAAATTTTGTATACTAATGTATCTAGCACATGCTACCTCTTCACATAGCATTCATAATACTTGGACTCAACAGTGCATCTCCTTAGAATCAGAAAATCGAGTTCCTCCACATGTCATGGAAGCTTCCCTGCAATCAAAGATATGTCTTGTGGAAAACTAATCATATGCCCACTATATTTATATTTCCCACCTAGGGAGTTCATCACTTGCAATATTGGATTCACTCGCACTATTAGCATTTCTTCAACCTATGTCAAAACTCCTAGGACGTTGGGCTGCTCACCAGGATACATGTTATTAAAGCGATAGAAATAGTGAGCACCCCTCTCACTCTTACATCTTTTACAAATGATCCCTTCATTCCATCTCACAAAATGTATACCAAGATATGATTCATTACAAACTCGGCACATTTCCACAACAAACAAGTTATCAATTCTGCAACAAAAATTTTTATGCACCTAAATCATCTCTCTGGTAAAATGATGTTGGCTAGTACCACTCTCTTTTTGAAACACCAACCAAGATTGAGGATGGTCTAATAAAACCTCTCGGGTTAGAGCATTCGATTGAACATTTCTTTCCATAAATTCTTGGGAATGCATTCTTCTATTTTGGTTGCAGTTCAGTTTGTTTTGCTTGCATAAAGTTATCATAATTCTAAAATGAAACATACAAAAAATCACGACTTAGTAACATTTAGAGGAAAAAAACATACATTGTCTAGCCATGTGCACCAACCTAGTGCAACTTAACAAGCCGACACAGGCTGCCCTATTTCTGAATTTACTTCTCGACCACTATTCACTCCAATATTGCTCTGCAAGGCAAAATTTTATTAAAAGATGAATCTAACAATTTTCAAACACATATTGAAATGCATGAATCCCACCAAAATAAATCCACTTGCATGACCTATCATGCCTGACAAGAGGGACTCTCCATAAACTCTATACGAATAAAAAAATTGTCTACACACTTTCTTCTAGACACGCTTCTTTTGACATTCCCAAACCATTGTCATAAATTGTCAACCATCTTAGCAGGCATACTACTATCAGAAAAAACCTCAGATGGTCGAAACCTATCTTGACAAAGGCACCAACTCATTGTTCACCTTTGTCTCTCCACCCATTTTCCTTCCAACATTGTTCTACACAAACCAATGAAAGAAGACAAAACATATAACAATTAATATATTCCATTCACATGTAAAAATCCTATCAAAAAAAAATAAATGAGGCACTTGTTCTATTCTAAGAGACTGAGTAAGGGAAGAATTTGATACAGTTGTGATATTCATTATATAGTTGCTGGAATGAATGCCCAACCCCACACTACTAGAAGACTGGCCCAAATTCCCCATTGTGTCACCCACCATATTGTTACCAACATTAAAACCCGATGGTTCAAACCACTCACCCACAAGAATGTGCCCCTATTAAAATAATCCATTTATTCTGTTGTCCGGAGAGGAACCATTGTTCTCGGCTACACTTACGCTTTCTTTGCAAACACAATGTTGGCAAAAAAACACAATGGTAAGAAAATTGCTCTTCAGCAAATAAATCTCAACATGTTGATGAGCCTCATCATTGAGTAACTATATGGACCTTAATACACCTCCAAGCTTATTAAAATTAACTCTTCTCTTAATTCCTTACATGTTTTAATTATACTTTTCTTAATGGGTTGAGTAAAAGTAATATGTATGTCTAGTGGTCTAATGTGCATTGATTTCAGGTTTTTGAGAGAAAATCATGGCAATTTTGGCTAATTAAGGGCAGAAACTCTAATGATACAAGGAGGAGAGATTAAAGGAGATAGATCCTCCTCACTAAAATCCTCGCTCATTCGAATATTCCTCAATCAAATCACACTAGCTCGGAGTTACAAGCAGCTGAGTCATGGAGATCATGGGTAGCTGAGCCAGTGACAGTTAAGAGCCAGTTCATCTTGAGTTTGGGAGCCAAGCCTCCTTAAGTTTAAGGAAGTTGTTGGATACTTCAGTTGTACAAATAAGGAGGCCTAGAGCCTCATTAGGATTCAGATTTTTTATGTAAGAGCACTAAGCATTTTCGAGTTCAAGCTTTGTAGCAAATCATTTTCATGTAATTTTTCTGATATGATAATGAGAATGAGAATTTCCTTGATCCAACACTGATTTGACTCAGAGGGCTTAAGCTCTTGGGTTAGGGCCCAACCATAGCAGCAAAGGCTCCTTTTTTTGTACTTGTATGTTTAGGTTATTTCATAGATTAAGTGTTGAATTGATTTTAACATTGTTTCATTGCAAGTAGTGGTAAATTTGATTAGTTTGCTTCCATTTGTGCATAGCTTCATCAATAGTTTAGAGAGGTAAAGGAATACCAAAAGGGCTGATATCAGGTGGATTTGGCCTCACTCCTCCCTTCAGGGACCATGGCTTGTGGAAAAACTCCTATTCAGCCCCAAAAAACAGAATTCTGATTTCTTATGGAATTTAGGTTTTATGCTCCAGCATATTTTTAGTTTTCAAGGATAGGTTCCAATTGTCATTTATGATATCTTCAAATTTGTATTGGATCTCATGGTGTTTCATAATCTTTTGCAAGTATTTCCATGAATAAACTTGGAAACTACATAATGAAATTTTGTTTTCTTAAGTTGATTGGAAATCTTCCTTTGCTGATATGATTCATGGAAAAATGTGAGTAATGTATGTATTGCAGGCGTTTCAATACTGCAAGAAGATCTCATGCCAACAACCCCAGCCTAATCTCATCCATCCATGATCACCAAAATCCACCAAGTCCCTCAACCAATTCATCATTCCATAAGAACAACTTTCCAGGTTTGTTGAGCAAATCCAGCCATCTTACAAACTCTGTTTTGAGCTATGAAGAAGTCCTAGCCAGTCACTTGCCCTATTTCTTCCATCATTCACCTTGCCTAAGCCCTATACCACCTTCCAAATCACTCCTATTTCTCTTGGCCGGATCATGTAGGAATACAGGGGATCTTGTAGGAGCATTAGGACATCCTGTAGGAAGCATTAGGACATTATGTAGGATGACCTGTAGTGTCCTGTTTTGAGGCCAATTTGTGAAAAAAGAATCTAGGAAGATAGGAGAAGACCCCTACTTTCCTCCCAAACCATCTAACCTTCCATCACCATCTCCAACCCACCTGCCACATGACCAAAAATATTTAGCATTCACATTTTCACAAAAAAAGAAAAAAAGAAAAAAGAGTTATTGTGTTCATTCATATGAACAGCAGTATAATGTTTGGTTATTTCAAATTGCATGCCTAGGACAGTTAGGATTACACACATGTTAGCTTATAATTCTTCTGAAGAAATATCACTCTTAGCAATTAATTAGATGAGTGGTGTGTTTAAAGTATTGATTTCAGTCTTTCCTTACAACAGTAGACAATATTTCAATTCCCCCAATTAGTAAAAAAATCACCTTCCTTCATTGGTAATCAAACTTCTTCTGAATAATTAGAAGGTTAGTTTGAGAAACCATAGTGTTCTATCACCAACTCAACAGTGACAAAGAGTGGACTGATCACATCTACTTTTGTATACAACACTGTCACCTCCAAGTTTGTACGAACCCCAGGTTGATAAAGTAAAGTTGGTAGTCCCAGGAGTTGCAACATTCTTGCTGCAATACTAGTGCTCATCACTTTTTGGCGCTATTTCTTGGGAGGTGTATGAGTAAGATGTGATTTATGCTTTCTTTATTCCATTTTTTATCTCTTTCGTTCTTCTATTAGCTTCATTTCTACAAGAGTAATTGTAACCTGGTTTGCTTTCTTTTCCAGTCTATAAGTGATATTTTGTTCAGTAGTTAGTATACATTCAGTTTGTTATTTCAATTCTGCAATTGGTCTCAAAGCTTGAAAAAAACTCAAAACAAAACAAAAACACTTCTTTCATGCATCGTAGGAATAGGGATAACTTAGGAAATTTCCTACAAAACACCTACACCACTTCAAATAGCCAACCTTCCCTCTTCTTCGGTGGCTATGAATTGGAAGACCCCTTTGGCGAACAACTAGAGAATTTTGAAGAGCCTACAGGGGGAGAAGAAGAAGGAGAACCCATTCCAACTGACCTAATGGCTGAAAATGGGAATGACAGAGGAGATATAGAAAGAATTTAGGGTTCTTTTCCCATCAGAGAAACTAATGGGGATACCAACATGAAAAACATAAGCCACTCTGCTCTTCCTTACTTCCATGGCCTGACCTCAGAAGATCCATATTTTTTCTTGTTTGAGTTCGCTGTCATATGCAAAACTTATGATTACACCACTAATGATCAGAAGTTGAAATTATTCCCATTCACTCTCAAGGATGTAGCTTTGTGCTAGTTCATGGGTTTACCTAGGGATAGCGTCACAACCCAGGCTCATATGCAGTAAGCCTTCAATAATAAGTATCGGGACTACTGCAGGTCCAAAGACACTAAAGAGGAAATTTTTAGATGACCTTAGGGCATGATGAATCCTTGGAGGATTATGAGGAAATATTCCATCTTAGCTACAAAATGGACAGGTGCACATGTAACCCTGAGTCACTGAAGCTAGCCCTCCTCAAAGGGGTAAGGGAAGATCTTCTAGATACCCTAAACTTGCTTGTAGGAGGGGACATCTACCAGTTGCCATATGAAGATATCAAGATTATGTTTAAGAATCATTCTAGGGTAGCTAGGAAAAAGGGTAGGGGTAGTCAACCAATGGCCAGCTCATCCTCTTCCAACACATCCATAAAAGGTGAAATTGGAAATATGCTAGAAGATTTCAAGAGTGAAATGCTACAAACACTCTCCCTATAGATGGACACTGTCCGCATCAAGACAAATCAGGAGGAATCAGAGAGAGCATTAGCCATATTTTTCCCTAGATGCACAAGGAGGCATCCTAAGAATGAATGTCCAATAAACCTTATAAAAATTTGCTCGGTCTGTGAAGAAAACCACTCCACAGACAAGTGCCCTTCTCTACCTGGACTAAAAGTTGTGTATCAGGGAACTAAAGGGGTGACTGAACAACTTTGCTACATAAATCAAAGGAGACCTCATGGGCCTCGACCATACCAGCAGGGCATGAAAAGGGTCATGCTATGCATATTACAACCCTAACCAAAACACATCCATTCCCTCCTGGGCCCCCCCTACTCATCCCTCTTGGTATACACCTTCTCCTTGGTATTTTGCAACTTAGTACCATTCCCAGCTAACCAACCAGTCATTTCAGTCATATACTCCTCCACAACCTTAGTGGAATGCACCACCCCAGGGGTGGAGGCCACCACACAACAACGCTCCAACTTTATTGCCTTCACCTCCTACTCAACCATAGATTTTACACCCTGCTTCACCTAAACACCCTCATATGCCTGTCCAGCCAAATCTAAACCCAAACAATAGACAGGCACAACAGGTATACAGTGGAGAGACATCCTATCCTGCTTATGTTGTGGAAATTCAGGAAATCAACCTAAGTTCTAGGAGAGTATTCCCAAACAACCAACCTCCATCTCCACCTAGGGAGAGTGAGGAGGAAAGAGAGGAAAGTATGCCTAGAGTGAATCCACCACCCTTTCCTGAAAGATTAACTCATCCAGTCTAGCCTACCCCAGAAGAGAATGAACTTTTGGGTGAATTGAAAAATCTATGTGTCAAAATTCCACTTCTCTAAGCTATTAAGGATGTACCTATTTACAACAAATTGATTAAAGATAAGTGTTTCAAACATCCAGGGAGGTGAAAAAGAGACACCCCTACCATTAATGTCATTGGACAGCTACCCGACTTAATGTTGGGGCAGGTAATTTTCCCAAAGTATTTAGACCCTGGAAGCCCTGTAGTAGATTTGCACATCAATGGCACTATTGTCCCACACACCTTGATTAATCTTGGGTCTGCCATTAACGTGATGACAAAGGACACCATGCTCAAGCTAAATCTCTAGGGTTCATTAAGAAAGACCACAACAGTCTTGCAGCTTACAGACCATTCCAAAGTAGCCCCTAAGGGGATTGTTAAGGATGTGATGGTATCCATTAACTCCCGGGAGTTCCATGTAGACTTCCTAGTTCTCCAGCCTAAGTCCAAGCTTAATGGTTATCCTCTCATACTTGGGAGGCCTTGGTTAGCCACTGTCGATGCCTACATCAACTGCAGGGCTGGAAATATTACTATAAAGAATGGGCATATGTCCAAGCAGTTGGTCTTGTACCCTCCTATTCAATCATCTTTAGAACATGATTTACCTTTATGGCTAGAAGAGGAGGAAGAAGATGAAGTCTACTCAGCCCAACTTTATACCCTAGAAGTTTCCATGGGAGGAGGACAGCCAGATGAAGATGATTTGATTGAACACATACTCCAAAATCCAACTCCCAACACCTCGTCCTTAGAGGAAGTAGTAAAGGAAACCAAGAGCAACCATCAGATTGATCTATGCTTAGCTAATTCAAACCCTACTCGTGTCAAGAAAATAGAATTTGGCCCTGAAAGAACTTTGAAAATCAACCCCTCTCTTTTTGTACACCAAGAAGAAGAGTTGTGCAACATGCTAAGGGAACATCTGGATGCCTTCGCTTGGAGTTACAAAGAAATGAATGGAGTGCACCCCTCGGTGTGTACTCACCACATTTATATCAAAGAAGGTTGCAAACCAGTTTGACAACCCCAAAGGAGAATGAATCCAGCTCTCAAGGATATAATCAAAGAAGAACTGCAAAAGTTGCTGGATGCAGGATTCATTTACCCTATCTCGGATAGTGAGTGGGTTTCTCCTTTGGTGCTGGTTCCAAAGAAAAATTGGAAGTGGAGGATTTGTGTCAATTACAGAGAGTTAAACAAAGAAACAAAGAAAGAACATTTCCCTCTACCTTTCATTGACCAAGTGTTAGATGGCCTGGCAGGGAAAACGTTTTTCTTTTTCTTAGATGGGTTCAACGGGTACAATCAAATCCAGATTAGCCCAGAGGACCAGGATAAAACCACCTTTACCTATCCTTGGGTTACTTTCGCTTATAGGGTCCTTCCTTTTGGCTTATGCAATGCCCCTGCCACTTTCTAGAGGGCAGTCCTTGTTATCTTTGCCAATCTAGTCCATGATGCAGTGGAAATTTATATGGATGATTTTACACCCTATGTGTGTGATTTTCAAGAGGCTCTCTCCAACTTAGGTAAGGTGCTAAACAAATGCATTGAAATGAACTTGTCCATTAGCCCTGAAAAATGTGAGTTCTTGATGACTGCAGGGACTGTTCTAGGTCATTCAATATCCCAAAAAGGACTGCATGTGGACCCGAATAACATAGCCATCATCCAAAGGGTCCCAGCTCCGCAAAAACAGAGGGTTGTCATAAGTTTTCTAGGCTTAGCTGGATACTTTTATTGCAACAATTTGATTTAACTATTATTGATGAGCCTAACAAGGAGAATGTTGTTGCAGATTTTTTATCCAGATTGACTTTTCCTGCAGGAGAGGAAGGAATGGTTGATGATCAGTTACCGGATGAACACTTATTCACCATTTTAGTTCTCTCTCCATGGTTTGCTGACATAGAAAATTACTTGGTGTCTTCACAGTTTCCACCAAATTTGTCCTCCAAGGAAAAGAGCAAGATTGTGAGGAAGAGCGCCTCATTCACCTCAATTGGGGGAAACCTCTTCAAACTAGGCTTGGATCAAATTCTGAGAAGATGTGTCAGGGAGGAGTAAGTCTTTGACATCCTTCTGACCTGTCATGATGGGCCTTGTGGAGGTCACTTTGTAGCAAAAAGGACAACATTCAAGGTGTTACAAGTTGGTTATTACTGGACCACTCTTCACCAGGATGTGAGGAGGTATACTAGTCAATGTGATTGGTGCCAAAGGATGGGAAACCTACCCCAAGGGATGAAATGCCTCTGCAACCTAAAGTGACTTTTGAGCCATTTGAGAGGTGGGGCATGGATTTTGTTGGAGCCATTGACCCTCCATCCAAGAAAATGTAGTACATCATTGTGTGCACTGACTATTTAACCAAGTGGGCTGAAGCTAAGGACATCAAAGCAGCAACAGAAGAGAAAGTGGTTGAGTTCTTAAGGGAAAATGTATTTTATAAGTTTGGCTACCCTAGAGAACTGGTCATTGATCAAGGCAGTCAATTTACATCTCACGTGATTGAAAATTTGTTGAGACAACACAAGATCAAGCATAGAACATCCACTCCTTACCACCCATAAGCTAATGGGAAAGTGGAGGTAACCAATACATCACTGGAAGGCATTCTCACCAAAGTGATTAGCAGCAGTAGAAAGGATTGGGAAGATAGATTATTTGAGGCCACTTGGGCTTACAACGTTACCTAGAAGACCACCACAGGATTCACTCCTTATGAGCTGGTATATGGGAAGAAGGCCCTATTGTCCATTGAATTTGAATACAACACCTTAAGAATTGCAGCACAACTGGATCTAGATCTCACCAAGGCACAACAAGAAATATTGCTCCAGTTGAATGAGTTAGATGAATTTAGAATGCAGGCCCTCCTGCACATAGAGGTGACTCAAGTTCAAAGGAAGCTTTGGCATGACAAGAACATAAATGACAAATAGTTTCAAGAAGGTGATTGGGCTTTGTTGTATGATTCCAGATACAAGGATTTTAAAGGAAAATTAAGGACTAGATGGTTAGGGCCTTATGTCATAGAAAAATGTCATGATAATGGTTCATCATTGTTAAAATTGGCAACCAGGGAAAAACTTCATGTGGGTCATCTTATTCATGGCTGATAATATTTTTATTAGATTCCTCTCGTCAAGAGGTGTAGGATTGATATAAAGATCATCTGATTCCGATAAGTATTCATGGAGATATGAATTTATTTTGATTATGGAATTATTATCAAGCTGACCTACAACTCATGTAGGCTCAGAAGCCCAACAGTCGCATCTATTCAAACACCAATGTTGTGTATAAATATAAGAGGAATTTTCCTCATTTGCACTTACTCATCTCATCACATCTCTCTCTCTCTACTGCGCAGAAATGAGTCTCTTCTCTACTATGCAGAAATGGGTCTCTCTCACACAAATTTGAAACCGGAAACTGTTGAAACTGAAGCTGCAACTGCAGAAGTAAATATTGACTTGCATGGCCTCGAATATCTACTCATCTGAACTATGCTGTAGGTTCATCTGAACCTCCTCTGAAAGCCGCAACTTTTGGTGGTGGAATTAAGTCAATCTGATAAACGGTTTGCAAGATATCGACTGCCCTAGTTTGAAGCCGAAAACTGCTAAAACTGAAGCTGCAACTGCAGAAGTAAAGAATGACCTGCGTGGCCTAGAAGATCTCCTCTTTGGAACTGTGTTGTAGGTTCATCTAAACCTCCTCTAGAAGCCGCAACTTTTGGTGGTGGAATGAAGTCAATCTGACGATCGGTTTGTGAGATATCGTCTGCCCTAGTTTGATAATGAAGCCGCTAATGCTGATGCTGCTGATCTAGGTTTTGTACTACTGATATGAATCGGATTTATTGTACTATTTCTCTCTGTTGAATTATTGAAGATAAAAGAAGATTTGATCAAAGGGTTTTCCCACACATTGTGGGGTTTGTCCCTAGCTATCCACCACATCTTGTGTCTCTTTTCTTGGCTTGTTTTCTATCGATCGTTTAATGTTCTATCTACACTTTACTTTATGTACATGTGATTGCTAATCTATGGAATATAATAAGAAAAGGAAGCAAACTGTTATAAGAATAGAACATACCATAACTTAACATGGTATTAGAGCTGAGGTGAAGACAAAGCTCGAGCAAGAGCAAGAGCAATCACCGAAGAGAAGATTGGCAAGGCTATCCTAAAAGAACTCTGGGGTCCTCAACACTCTTTCCTGCCAAAGACAAGCTCCATGAGAAAGCTGACTATCATGGATGGAAGATGTCTATCGATCTAACCCTTGAGAATCAAGGAGTGCTGGACCATGTAAGAAGCAATATTGTTGAGCCTCCATCAAATGCATCCGCTGCTGCATGGGACAAATGGAAAACCAAAGAAGTCAAAATAGAAGATCATCCGGGACTCTATTTGGTGGCCTACATCTTTGAACTAGACACCTCCAAGGAAATCTACGATAGACTAGTGAGTTTATTTAAAGTTAATGATGCAAATCAAGTTTTGTTTCTTAGAAATAAACTGAGGGAAATCAAGAAGGGTAAAGATGAGAGTATGAAAGCATACTTCTTAAGAATAACCGAGATCAAGAATGATCTCCTATCTATTGGGGAGGCTATTACTGATAGGGAAATGACACTCACGACTCTTGGAGGATTACCATACGAATGGTAGGTGTTCAGGACTACTCTTCTGAACTATAATGTAATCCCTGGTTTTGAGGAATTAATGGCTAGATGCATGCAAGAAGAAACAAGGGAAGAAGAGCAAGAAATGCACATGCCTAAAGGTCCTCCTGCTGCCTTTTCTTCTCATGCTAAGAAAAGAAATAATTCTGGGACTAAATCAAAAGGAAAGGCTGGACCTAAGGCTGGAAGAAAATGACGATGTTACATCTGTGATAAAGTAGGCCACTATGCAAGGGAGTACCCTGATAGGAAGGACTCACAACTGAACGATGATCAAAATCCCTCTCATGGTAATTGAAGGGATGGAAAATTCGATAGCAAAGGTAAGAGGAGAGCTGGGAATCGAGGAAGAGGACAACCATTCAAGAAGGCTAGAAAGTCCAGGATGTATTAAATGCACCTGACCTCAAAAAGAACCTAGTGTCCATCTCAGCAATGGAGGACAAAGACTACAAGGTAACCTTCAGTGATGGCAAGGTACGTATATGGAAAAATAATGTTAAAGATGCCTTTACTCGTGGGTTTAGTGTTGATTCATTATATCAGGTCGATGGAAGTCCGCTAGGTGTCATGTCTTATGACACATCTCTTTAGTCTGAACTTTGGCATTGGAGGTTTTCCCCCCTTCATTATAAAGCTATACTCGGTGTAAGACAAATGGTGACAGGGATGCCCGAATTCTGAGTAGAGAAAGAAGGTGTATGTCCAAGATGTGCCGAAGGAAAGCTCAAAAGGGGACCATTCCCCTCAAGCCAAAGCAAGACCTCCAATATATTACAATTGGTTCACTCAGGCATACCTGAGGTTGGCATTAAGATGGAGACTATTACACCACATACTCCTGAGAAGAATGGTGTGGTGGGAAGGAAGAACCACACGATGATGGAACTTTTCTGGGCCATGCTACATGATCAAAGACTTCCGAAGTTTCTATGGGTTGAAACTACATTCACCACCGTATATGTACAAAATCGGTGCCCTCATCAAGCATTGGGTTCCAAGACTCCTGAAGAAAAGTTCACCGCAAGGTGAACAATCTTCTAACTTTGGGAGCTCTCAAGAAGCCGACACTAGGGAACCAAAAGAAAAGGATGATAAATTAATTCCTGATGTAGAAGAACCCATGGATCCGATTGATCCTCCTCCACATGAACCTTCCTCTTCTAGGAAGAGGCCTTCATGGCTTAGGGGGCTACTTGATGATGCTGAAGGACATGTTGCACCCTGAGGAACCTTTTGTGAAAGTAAGAAACCTAATAGGTATCAGGGATACTTGACCATCATGAGCACGATCATACAAAATAAGCCTTCATCATTCTCAGACACCGTCAGGCATCAAGTATGGAAGGATGCTAATACCAAAGAATATAAGTCTACCGTGAAGAATGATGTCTGGGAAGTAGTTCCCAGACCCCAGGACAAGACAGTTGTTACTTCTGAATGGCTTTGCAAGATAAAGCATGCAGCAGATGGAAGTACAGAAAAGTATAAGGATCGTTTTGTTGCTCATGGTTTCTCCCAGAAGGAAGGTATAGACTATGATGTGATATTTGCACTTGTTGCCAGACATATGACCATCTGCTCGATCATAGCCCTTGCCACTTCACAAGGATGTCAAGACTGCATTCTTACATGACTCAATCAAAGAAGAGGTCTACGTGGAGAAACCCAAAGGATTTGATTGAAAATATCATGTATGCAAGTTGAAGAAGGCTCTCTATGGGCTGAAGCAAGCACCCCAAGCATGGTATGAGAGGATCGATAGCTACTTGATGAAGTTGGGATTCACTAGGAGTGAAGCCGATCCTAACCTTTACTTTAAGGTTGAAGATGACAAGCCTCTCATACTGGTGTTGTGTGTGGATGATCTCTTTCTAACAGGTGCAGACCCTCTCATTCACAAATGTAAGAGGGAGCTGGCTTCTGAATTTGAAATAAAGGACCAAGGACTTGAAGTATGGCAGAAGCCAAGAGAAATTTTCCTATCTCAAGGAAAATATGTGGTAAAGATATTGGAAAGATTTGGTATGATGGACTGCAAGCCTGTGACTACCTCAAGGATCTTAACTTTTAGAGGTTAATTGGTAGTGATGTCGGACCAGACTTGGGAAATGCCTCTGAGTTTCAAAAACTCATTTGCATTGATGTTCTTGGTGAACCTCCGTCCTAACATATGCTTTGCAGTTAGCACTGTGAGCTCATATTTGGTTGAGCCTCACTGCATTGATGCTAGGAATCTTCTGAGATGTCTTCAGGACACAATCTCTCATGGATTAAGATACACTGTCGAATATGTGAGACTACTTGGATATACTGATGTTGATTGTGCAGGCAGTGTGGTGGACCGTAACAGCACTTCCGGGTGCTGTTTCACTTGGGATCTGCTTCAATATCCTAGATGAGCAGGAAGCAGAAGTCGGTGGCTTTGAGCACCGCTGAAGCAAGATATATTGTTGCTAGCATGACCTCGTGTGAGGCAGGCTGGTTGCGAAATCTCTTCAGTGAGCTGTTTGGATTTACATTTGATACCACTGTGATTCTCTATAAAAACCAGAGGTGGGATTCGATTATTGAGGAATCCCATATTCGTCGATTGCTCTAGCAGATAGACATCATCTGGGATATGGTAAGTTGATGAGCAAGGAGGCTCCATCGCAATAAGATGATGTACAAGTTGATACACCTTGTCAAAGCCCCGAGGAAAGATATAATCTGTGATTTTCCCAAACGACTTGGAGTCGGCAAGAAACCCTTGTACAAGGGTCTTGCATGTTGCATACATTGAGCTCTGGGAGCTCTGAGGGCTTGCGGTTATTACTGGAGCAACATACGACCACAGGGTGACTCACCTTCCCCTGGTGGTGCGCACTAGAAAAAGATGATTCGCTCTCTTGTGGGACAAGATGATTTGATCTCTTGTGGAATAGGATGATTCGCTCTCCTGTGTAGCAAGATGATTAGTTCTCCTGTGAGGCCTAAATTGATGTGTTCTCCATGGAAATTGTAGCAGGATTGATGTGTTCTACTGTGAGGACAGGATTGATTAGTTCTCCTGTCGAGGCATCCTACCCATTCAGTCTAGGACTCATGGGAAGTACCTCTCATCTGATCAATGAGCAGGGAAATGAAATTAGGGACCATAGTAGTACCGATGGACGCATCGTTGTATCTACCATACTCCCTACGCTAGGATGACCTCCTTTGATCTGGGATCAATGATACTGGTCTGGGACCAGTGGTAGGAGTTGTACCATACTATGACGCTGACTTCGGGTCGGTTGAGACTGGTCTGGGACCAGTGGTACACTCTCTAAGACTATGATACTGGTCTGGGACCAGTGGTAGGAGTTGTACCATACTATGATGCTGACTTTGGGTCAGTTGAGACTGGTCTGGGACCAGTGGTACATACTCTGAGACTGACTTTGTGTCATTGCAGTACTGGTCTGGGACTAGTGAGAGTGGTACATACTATAACACTGACTTCGAGTCAGTTGAGACTGGTCTGGGACTAGTGGTACAGTCTCTGAGACTGCAATACTGGTCTGGGACTAGTGGTAGGAGTGGTACTTACTATGAAGCTGACTTCGGGTCGGCTGAGACTAGTCTGGGACCAGTGGTACGCACTCTGAGACTGACTTTGAGTTAGTGGAGGATGATACTAGTTTAGGACCAGTGGAGTTGTACTCACTATGATGTTGACTTCGGGTTGGTTAAGACTGGTCTAGGACCAGTGGTACATACTCTGAGACTGACTTTGAGTCAGTATGATACATCCTCGATCATTTCTTCTTCTTCATGATTTGGACAAAAGCAGAGCAGAATAGAACAATGCAAGAGCAGAGCAGAATAGAGAAAAATAGTACCGATCAGTATAGGGCAGAACAAGACAAAGCAGAATAGGTAGAATAGAGCAGATCAGGGCAAGGGTCAGGATGTACAGGGCAGTGCATTTGATTGATGAATAGTAACGACCAATAGACAGATTGCAGATGAAGTTCTCCCTGGTTGAGAGGGAGTGTTAAAATTGGTAACCAGGGCAAAAATTCATGTGGGTCATCTTATTCATGGCCGATAATATTTTTATTAGATTCCTCTCATCAAGAGGTGTAGGATTGATATAAAGATCATCCAATTCCGATAAGTATTCATGGAGATATGAATTTATTTTGATTATGGAATTATTATCAAGCCGACCTACAACTCATGTAGGCTCAGAAGCCCAACAGTCACATCTATTCAAACGCCAACATTGTGTATAAATATAAGAGGAATTTTCCTCATTTGCACTCACTCATCTCATCACATCTCCCTCTCTCTACTGCGCAGAAATGAGTCTCTTCTCTATTGCGCAGAAATGGGTCTCTCTGTCACACATTTGAAGCCAGAAACTACTGAAACTGAAGCTGCAACTGTAGAAGTAAAGATAGACTTGCGTGGCCTAGAATATCTCCTCATCTGAACCTCCTCTAAAAGCCGCAACTTTTGGTGGTGGAATGAAGTCAATCCAATGAACGGTTTGCAAGATATCGACTGCCCTAGTTTGAAGCTGGAAACTGCTGAAAATGAAGCTACAACTGCAGAAGTAAAGAATGGCTTGCGTGGCCTAGAAGATCTCCTCTTTGGAACTGTGTTGTAGGCTCATCCGAACCTCCTCTAGAAGCCGACAACGTTTGGTGGTGGAATGAAGTCAATCCGACGATCGGTTTGTGAGATATCATCTGCCCTAGTTTGATAATGAAGCCGCTAATGTTGATGCTGCTGATCGAGGGTTTGTACTGCTGATATGAATTAGATTTATTGTACTATTTCTCTCTGCTGAATTATTGAAGATAAAAGAAGATTTGATGAAAGGGTTTCCCCACACATTCTGGGGTTTGTCCCTGGCTAGCCACCACATCTTGTGTCTCTTGTCTTGGCTTGTTTTCTGTTGATTGTTTAATGTTCTATCTGCACTTTACTTTATGTACATGTGATTGCTAATCTGTGGAATATAATAAGAAAAATAAGTAAACTGTTATAAGCATAGAACATACCATAACTTAACAATCATAGATAAGAACCATTGATGCAGAGGCTATCCCTTTACTTGTAAATGGGTACCAATTGAAGGTCTACAAGAAACCCTTGTCAAAGCAAGAATTCATCAATGACATCAGCAAGATAGTGATGGTGGTGGAGTAAGTCTGAGCTTCCACCCCATCAAGTCGCTGAAAAAAGAAATAAAAAAGAAAAAATAAAGAGACTCAGGTGAAAACCTGCATGAGGCACCTGAGTCCACTGTTGGGTTTAAAACCTCTTGAGGTGGCCCAATGGTGTTGAAAAGAAAAGAAAAAATAAAATATCTCTGGGTGAAAACCTCTTTTGAGGCATCTAGGGAAAGCAGCTAGGATGAAAACCTCTTAGAGGCAAACTAGTTGTTTTAAATATATATATATATATATATAAAAAAGAGAAAATAAAAAGTTTGAAAATGTTGTTTGCAGGTCAGTAAGAGGAGGATCTGTAACAACCTCCAGGGTAAATGTGCATATAAAAAAACATAATAGGAATAAAAATACAATATCAGACATCGAAATCCATATATACATAAGTACATTTGCACATGAAAATCAAGTGAATGAATTTTTTTCATTAATAAATGCAATGAACCAACCGGAGATGGGACTACCACGCTCCACCCAACCATAAATTGGCTGAGCCAAGTCTCTCTTCAGCCAACCACCCTCGTGCCATATTCCAAGCATGAATGTGGGATCTCATAGAACACATCAATCAAAACTCATCTAGGGCTTCTAGAGGCCACCCACCTCAACCCATCAAATAGTCATTCCACCTCATAGTCAGACATCACTAAAAACCATCATCAGATTGGTCTCCATCCAAGCCTTCTAGGGATTCCAGAACGATATGATAAAAAATGTAGGATTATGTAAGAGTTGGTTTTATAAGAAAAGGTGGCCAGTTAACTTGGCCACCTTTGGCTAGTCGACGAGGAGAAAATAGTTAGACCACTCCACACGTGGTAGCAGTCAAATCAGAAGAAAAAGGAGATAATGCCAACAATGGTTAAGTTACAAAGGAACGAAGTGGGATATGATTATGAGGTGAGTGAAATGATGGATTGATAGTGGGACCAACAGTCCAAAAGTAGGTGCTCGTACTTAGACAGCGAGCACACCATCCCACATGATCATCCATATAAGGAAATAAAACACTGATTCCCACACTAAAAGAGAATTTGCAATCTCGAGAATTCATTGAAAAGAGGATTGCCTCGGCCTTCTTGAAGCAGCACCTACAGGAGATAGTGAGAATTTTATAGCATAGAGGCACCCATAAGATCCTACAAGATCCTGCAAGAAGACCTACAGGATACAGAGTAGTCATCTACAGGATTATCAATGGGCATTAAGGGAGGAGAGATCAAATTTTGTCCTCATCAGACAGTAACCAATGAGGTAGGAGCTATACCTTCCCATATTTTCTAGTTAAAAAAGGTAGAAAAATCCTCCATTGGTTAAGGAAGTTGCAGTCTAGCAGAATTATATTGCAAAGTTATCATTTAAATCTCTCACCCACTAGAATTATGAATTATATCCATACAAGCCTCCATAATTACCAGGGAAAGATGACAGGGGGTTTTAATAAGAGGGAACCCACAAACATAGTAAGAATTCATCAACACCCTCCTATAGTAGAAATTTTCACAATGAACAATTGGATAGGATTCTTTGAAAGAATGGGATCATATGATGATGAGGTGGCCAAAGACTTTGCTTTCTCACTCATACCACTCACTAGGACCCATGCCACTGCTGTGGTGAAATGCCTATCAGTAGAAATCACCCCTGAAGTTATAAGCAAAATCACCACTCTCCCTTTAGGGTTACCTTGGAGAAAAGAAGATAAGGGAAACAACACCCTTGCAAAGAAGAAATTCTTTTTGGAAGTGGAAGAGGCAATGGAGGACAAAAATGGGATCAGAAGAGAAAGCCTTCCATACCCTTGGAATGAAGTTAGTTACCACCTCATTAAATATATATCATGTGAAAAGAGCTACAATGTGGTGTATGGATACCATTTCAGACTCCTCCAAGAACTAAGATTTGAAGTAGACACACCTCCTCAAAATAGGGTAAGTATACCCTACTTTCTTCTTCAATCACTGATAGATATCAGCATCAAAATGCAGGAGGGAAAACATCAACAACTAGCCCATCATGGGTTGATCAAACGAATCTTAGAAGATGCTCTATAAAACCTAAGACTCCCTATTACATGGACAACCTTCAGAGACATGCAAGCAGAGGGAGTAATTCAAGCTCTAGAATATGGCAAAATCCCCATTGCTAGTGAGAGGGATGAAGAAATAGAGGGAGAAAATGAAGAGGAAATAGAGGAGGAAAAAAATGAAGAAAAGGAAGAGGAAAATGAAGAAGATACAGATGAAGAAACAAAAGAGGAGACATAACAAAAGGAAGAACAGAGGTCTACAGTTCAAGGCAAAGAAGGGGAAGAATCACCAAGGGTATCTCCAAAACCCACAGAGAAAGAGGTAGCAGTTGCTCTTACTGCCCTAAGTACACCTATCAAGTCAAAAGGAAAAATACAAAGACAAACCCCACTATACTTTAGGACAAGAAAGAGCACAAGGATTAGGCAAGGAAGACCTCAAACACCCATCAAAACTCCTATTTTTATTGAAGACTCAACAAAGCAGCAAGAAAAGATAGCTCCTCTTAAGAAAAATCAAGGAGAAGGATCATCAAGACAAGTCTCTCCCAAATCTCCCATCACATATGTTAGGAGGCCTGTCACAAGATCTTCCTCATCAAAGGGAAAAGGTATCCTATAGGAGACACAGAGAGACCTACAGGAAGTAGAGGAAATCCTGCAGGAAACTCGGAAAATGGACCAAGAAGGTATCACTTAGCAATAAACAAAGAAGGAATTCCCAGATCTCAGAGAGCCTAGGCCACAACCCAACCTCATCTCTTACTACAGGTTCATTGAAGGGGGTAGAGTCATCCCACAGAAGTTTTCCATCCCCTTATTCTTTAAACTTGAGAAAGAAAGGACAAGAAAACATAGGTGGATGCAAATTTCCAAATCAACAGGAGTGGAGGATGTAAGCCACATGGAGGAAAATTTGAAGGAGATGGGCATGGAAATGATCAACATAAGGGACAGAGAGGCAATGATGAAAGCTCAATTAGAAGCAGAGAATGCATGGCTAGAGGGACAGTTACAAGAAAGGGAAAGCCAGTTGGCAGTTATGGCTAGTTTATCCTTAGAGGCAATCCAATGCAGGATGCCAACCAAGTCTTATGCCTTGTATCTCAAGGAACAATGGCTACAATTCCAAATTAATACTTTAGCATAGAGAGGCACTATGCCCTTCCAAGACTATAGACAATTCATTGATCTCTGTGATCAAAGCACCTTGGAAGATAGAGCAAAGATGTCTGAGTTTTACCTACACAACTTGGCCTTGACATATTTGAATGTGTGGGACCCAAATTCAAAGCTAGGAGACTTGCAATTGATGGCCTTAGCATCATGGATGAATCATGAGGAGGCGAGAGCTACAAAGATGAAAAAGGTAATGGAAAGAGAAGAGACATAACCACTTATGATCAGAGCTGAACAATCCAATCCAATGGCTGTCATCAGCACCCACAACTTCATTTCAAATGATCCTAAGCTTGCACCTATGTACCTTGTTGTACAAGAGGAAGTAGTCACACACTTTGGAGACATGTTCAGGTTGCTAGGAAATGATAGCATGCAATATTGCCAAAGAAGATGGAACACCTTGCCTTATAGCCTGAAAACCAGATAATGAGACAGAAACTAAACAGAACACCCATGTACAAGAAAGCTCTAAAAAGACTCAAAGTCAATTAGATTGGCTTAAGACTCATTCCACCACTACTTTTAGGAATTTTGGAAGGAAGGAAAGAAGAAGAAGAAAGAAAGCAGTGGGAAGAGATAGAGAGCAAGGCAGGATTTTATTCACAAGAAGAAGAAACTACAACAGAAGTGTGGGATGTCAGGGAGGCCACCAGAGCAATGAAGGGCATGGATATAGATTAAATTTCTTAGAGGATGAGCAATGTTAACACCTAAATCTGCCTCAGGCTGAAGAAGTAAAAAATTAGGGTAACCACAAACCACGCTCAGTCTAGTAGCTAGCCCTACCAGAGCGGGAGAGGGCTCTCTCCAAGTCACACTCAGCGAATGGGTAGGAAAAATGGTTTGAGATGACTTACAATGCGATGTTTACCTTAGGCTAGTAAGTGAAAAGTGATTTTGGAAAATATTTTTGAAAGTGGCCGAGCTTCTGGGATGTATATGGGACTGGCACTTAGCAAAGAACTGAGAATTGAGAATGAAGGCATGGATTATTTCGTGAGGCAAGGTAGGCAGGAAGCACAGAAATTTTAACTTAAGGTGACGTGGAATGGAAAGATCACCGAAGATAGTGAAAAGGGCATGGTCGCATGAATCCTTTTCAACAGAAGAATGACACTCCACATGAAATTTTTGCACAGGCAGAGCAATATAAACTGAATTCTACCTAATCTCACTTAGAAAATTTCACTGAAATGAAACATGAAATGAATTATGAAACATAACAAGATACATATGGAACATAAGAACACATTTTCTACACTCACAACCACAAGAATCTCATGAAATAGAGCCACTGCCTTTCATTAACTCTCTGTCAAAATATACACAGTGCAGAAATAGAGTTTCTTTCCCACAGTCTCCCAGAAGTTACAAGCCAGCCTTTGCAAATAACTTGCTTACAATATATAGAAAGTGTAGAGAAGAGATGGAATGCCCAGGGGTTGGGAAGTTACTCAAATCATTTCAAAAAGGAGATGGAGAGCCAACCATCAGCTACAGGTGCAGCACTCTCAAGCATGACATTTGGTGGTGGTGACCCTTTGCATTCTTTTGCCACTTGGATAGATGCCCACCTGGAGAGAAAACTCTTTAAAAGCTACCTTTGGTGCCAAAAAATAGAAGAGTAGATGACCGGGCCCACTTGGAGAAGTCGCGACCCGAAATTTCGCGAAACGGGAGCAAACTGGGCAAGATTTCCTCTGTGCGTCGCGCGCTTTTCTCTGTGTGTCGCGCTACTTTGGGGCCTGTTTTGGGGCACTTGCATGTGTCCAAAATGTTCCCAAGTGGGCTTGTTGGAAAGCCTGTCCTGTCTACTCTCCAACCCAACTAGAATTTCTAAATTTGAAGCTCATTTTCCCCTCCAAAACTTCATTCTCCCAAGACTGTTTTCTGTGTGTCCAAAAAGTGGCAGAGAGGCCATTTTTGGGTGTTTTTTGACCTTTAAGAGACCCAAAACTCATCAAAATTTCTTGCCTGGACACCAGCAGGAATATTTTTCGATGCTGAATCCAAAAATGCAAGTCGTTCCTCGATCTGAGTTCTAGAATTTTAGCGCCGCGCGGGGTGCGCAACGCACAGGGAGAAAAATCCTATTTTTTGACCAAAAAATTTCCAAAAACACAAAATTGCCCCAATTTTTTTGAAATTTGGGCTGGGAGCTCTCTATGGAGTACCATGCTGAGTGAAGGAAGCCTCAGCCAAGATCCTAAGCCTATCTTGCTCTTTCGCCCATTTTGCCCTTCTTGTAGCCTTCCTCAATTTTGCTTTCAAACTCCTTATTCGGGCTCTCAAACTCAAGTTCCGTGCCCTGTAATGACGAGCCATGTGTCTCAGCAGTGTGTTGTCTTCGTTGGCCTTGTTCAACATGTTGTCTAGGTGCATGTTAACTCTCTCAAGCACAGACTCACGATCATCAATAACCTGTTGCTCCAATGAAGTGAATTCAATCCTCCTCTGCTGGGCAGTTAGGCGATCCTCACGGATGTTCTGCAGCTCCATGATCACATGCTGGTCTTCCAACTGTTTGTTCCTCTGCTCCAAATACCTGATGTTCCATTTGGCCATCTCCAAATTGAGTGTCAAGGATTGAATCTTTGTCTCTTACTCCTGGAAAATCTCTTTCAGTTGTGCATTTTGTGGACGTGTATTTGTATCATCATCATCATGAAGGAGAATGAATCTGGTCTCTCGTTCACCTGGTGGCACACCTGAAGGCCCCTCCTCATGCTTGGGCTTCTTGCCCTTGTCCTGTACCTGTATTGCCGATGTAGGAAGCGAGGCCCCTTCCACCCCGGGTGGAGATAACACTCGCTTTGCTGCTGCAAACAAAGGCCTGGTGCCTTTCGGATAGCCTCTCTGATATGTGATGGAAAATGGCACCACAGTGGTCTCATGGCGCTCATGCTGATGAGAAGGACCACCTATCTCATGTTTTACCTCTGATACTACCTGTGGAGCACTGAAGAAGTCATGGGAGATGAAGTCCTCCCAAGCAATGCCCTGCAATCCCAACTGATGATCCACCAAAATCTGGATAAGAGCGAAGTGATATACACTGTTGAGCTGCTACCGAGGGGTCTTGTGCTGCATGAACTTTCTCATTTTCTCTATGTTCCCGCAGATGAAAAATGGGAGGTTCATCATACGCACCCTGGTAAAGTGCATGAGCAACCTGATGTGATAGGCATAAAGGCGAGAAAACCTCCCCTCACAACTGAAGTATTTCATGATCAATTTCATGAGCGGAGCATACTCATCTCTCAGAAATCTGAATGGGAAAACTCTAGTGAGCTGACTCAAACAACTGGCCTTAATGTAAGGCTCATAAAGTTCCCTCTCCACTTTCATCTTCTTGTGCCACTGTTCTCCAACATTTGGCATGCCTGTTGCCACTGATATGGTTTTGGGTGTCAATGTGAAAGTGACCCCTCCCAAGATAGACTGACCTCCATGTAGGTGAAGTGCAAAAAGACGGGCCAACTCATGATGAATCCTGACATTTGCCACCCTCTGACAAAATTCGAAACATGCTAAGTGCTGGAAACAAGACATGGCAAGAGGGCATGCCTGCAACTCAGTGAGGGTGTTTGGTTCATCCCTGACATGTCTGCCACTCCTAGGTCTCCGGGGAGCCTGTTCTCCTGAAGCTGTGTCACTGTGTGTATCCCCCTCATACTCTGATGAATTTTCCGATGCCATTTCTACTGCATGTACCCTGAATTTCTTTGCTGCCCTTTGAATTCAATGATACTGATAAATGTTGTGAAAATCTGTTACCAAGGGGACAATAAAACAGGGGAGTGTTAGGAGGGGAATGATGAAAAGGGGAATAGGGGTTTAAAGGGAAAATTTATTAGGGATTTGGGAGTGTTTGGGGTGTGTTTCTGATGGGGTAGGGTTAAGGAACTTTTGAGTTATATGAGCAATGGGGACAAAGGAATATGATTGCAATGTAGCTAGGGTAACTATTAGGGGAAAATGCTCCAGGGGAATTTAGCAGACAGAGGTAGGGTAGGAGCATATTTAACAATCAAGTTACTGTAGCAAAACCCTAGCTTTTATGCCATTCTTTGTGCCATTTTGTGTTTGCTTAAAAAAAAAAATGTTTTTGGTCTCATGGTCACCAACATCACATTTTTCTTTAAGCTTAGTGTTACACAGTAATTTGTCACCGTCCCTGTTACCCCTCTCCCGCACTTTGGAGGACTCATTTCGGGACCTGTGAGAAGTGACATAACTTGAAAACACTTGCATTATATTCCTCTAAGTATGGACTTCATATGCCCTGAAGACATCTCCTGCAGAATATCCTTAAAAAGTTCCCTTTTTCCATTAGCGCGGATCCACAGTGTACTACTCGCGCCAATGGGGGAAATCCTCCAAACAGGACGTGCCAGTTGGCGCTCTATCTCAGAGCTATACCCGCGCCAACTGAGTTTGGGAAAGCTTTTTAACAAACGCACGCGCGAAGGTTTTTTCCTTTCGACTCACGAAGCTTTTTAAGGATAATGCCAATCCCATGGATGTCATGATTCATCGTATCTCCCTTTCCTCTATCCATAATAGCTTTTTGAGGATAAACCCAATCCAATAGATGGTGTGATTGATCTTATCTCCTCCTCCTCCATCTATAAAAGCTTGTTCTGTTGCATTTGAAAAGCTAGTTCGAGCATAGGGAGAATTATACTTTCAGAAGGCTAAGAGATTGCTGTAAGAGTCTTCTTTGCATTCATAATCAAAGAGAGAGAGGCTTGTTCCCAATCCAGACAAGCTTTGCAAAACATATGTAGCTGATCACCTAGCCAAAGGAGGATTTGACGTCAGAACTATCGTTGTATTCTTCTTTGTTATTTATCAATAATAGATGACTATCATTATGGTTCCACTCTTGTTGTTCATTGTAATGATGTTTGAGTTATATCTTTTCTGACCGATATATAATTGCATCTATTGGATTTTATGCTTGTATTTGTGTTGTTCTTTGCATGTGCAGGTGTCCATTCACGGAGATCGTGGGGATCGTAACCGGCCGGAGCAAAGGAACAAGGAAGTCGACTCTTCTACAATACGAGCGTTGGAATCCAAGTAGGCTCTCATCATTTACCTTTAATTTTCAATTAGGGACCTGCGTGTTAGCATTGTTTGATTGTTGCTAGACCCATTCTGGGCTAGTAGGGATTGCCTCTATCCGCAGAGGGGATTTACCTCCACAACAATTTGGCGACTCCGCTGGGGAGTTAGCTTGTTGTTTGATTTGTAAACTTTAGACGGAGCCTGAAGTATGGCCAGATAGCCTTCGAAACGCTATTGCTTTGCATTAGCGAAGTAGATCAACGCCACTTCAGTCAATCTCCGGTTTGGTTTACGAACTAAACAACTTGGAGTTTGTCTTGTCTCTTTGGTTTCTCTTGTTTGATTGCTTAGATAGCTTTCTGGGTTGATTCTTTGGTTGTCTCTTGCTTCTTGGTCTGTCTGGGTACTGCTGGCCTGGTCTTAGATTGCTTGTTTTTTATTTTAGCATAGAAAACTCAATTGGCGCTCTTTTTTGCATGACAGTCGCGCCAATTGGCGCCACTTGTCAATGTACAGCCCGCGCCAATCCTCAATTGGTGCCACTTTTAGCTTGAAAGTCGCACCAGCCCAGGGAACCTTTTAGAGTTTGCTTGTTTTGAGCCTTCCAAGCTTGGTTTTTGTGCCTGGATACTTCCTCTCAATCACTTGAATGTTTTAGAGTCTTGTTTGATTGGTTCTTGGCCGTTACCCTTTGGGTGTTTTCTTTTTTCCACCAATTTCACATTTTAGCCCTAGGGCATCTAGTGGCTTTGTGCATCGAGCCTTCCTTAGGAGTTTTGGTCTTCTGTTGGTCCAGTCAATTTTTTGGTTACTCTCTTGCACTTGTTTAGTGATTGTTAAGCTTTTTATTGCATTATTCAAGTGATTTACCTCCTTTTCGCTTGGATTTCGCTTGGCTTCATTTTGGGCCTGGATCATACAGCTCATTGAGGTCTTTGTGATTTTTCTTGGTTTGAAAGATTTCCTTGGTGTTTCAGCGACTTGATTGTGTTTTCATTGAGTGAAATTTGTCTTTTACTCTTTGTTATTATCTCTCAAAATTTGTTTAGTGCACTTTGCCATTGAAAAGAAAACGAACAATCTCTTTTGCGTTGCATTAGTTAATGGAAATTAGAGCTTTTCATTTTTATTAGCGATTAGTGACTTTAAAGAAAAGTTTCATTTATTGCCATTAGTTGCATTAGAGTTATTGTTGATTGTTTTATGGTCATTTTTGTTTGTGTGAAAGCTCTCAACCCTCTCATAGTTAGCATTCATCGAACAAAATGATATATTTTGGCATATAGTTTGCATTTAGGAAATTGTGAGAGATTACATACGGTAGGACCTGGAAATTGAAACCTAATCAAAGATCAACCATAAAATGAACTGAATAAACTTAACAACGCATTGGAACTTAACGCATACATCTAGAGGTCTAGGCTAGAGACGTGTTCTGGCGTTGTTAAACCTAGTCACTATTGTTTCACATTAAGGTTGGGTGATTCCTCCTTTTGTGACTTAATAGTGGTCTAACACGGATTTGTGCTCCCAAGTACCATCGAGTATATGGGGAGACCCCACTAGGTTATCATCCTTTAGCCACAAGAAGCCGTGTCTGCCGCCTTATGAGCCGTAACACACCGAACACAGCATTCGGAAAGATTGACTGCCGTACGGAAAGTCCTTGGTTTTCATATGATTGCCAAGGTGTATATGCAGTTTTACGGATTTGTTTGGTAAACCCTTTGCCTAGTTTCTCCAGAGTAGTCACTTTTGATCCTTTTCAGACTCCCTAAAAGAAAAGGCTCACCTGAGAATTTTGTCACTTCAGGCTCATTAAACATTTGAAGGAGACTAGAGTCATCTTTTTGTCCTTTTCTCGACTCTTAAAAAGTGAAAAGGTCAAGTTCGGTTCCTTTGTCTTAAAATTTATTCAACCACAATTCACATTTACCCTGTTAGATCTTGTTCGCGTTAGCTTGAGTAGGCTTCTTTTTCATTCTCGATGGCAACCTTTCCGGGGTTCACCAACCCAGGGATCCCCTTTGACGGAAACCCTAGTCTTTTCGCTCCTTTTGGGAATGTTGGTGCTCCTTATATGGCAACGTTGTCCCTCCCAGGGTTAACTGTTGGGTTGCCTGTTTGGTTGTTCCCAACCTCTTTGGTCCCTGCCGTCTCAACTTCTGGTCAATCAGTCCCTCCACCTGAACAACATCATGTTGATTCTAAGGTGGACCTCTCCCCTTCTTCACCTGCTTCTACGTCCTCATCTTCTGCTTCGCCTGGTGAAAGTCTCGATTTGAGTAACCAGGTGGCTAAGAAGAAGAAGAAGAAGACGAAGAAGAAGAAATCTCCTAAGGGAGAGGCTAAAAGTGCAGATACTGCCTCGAGTACACCTCCCATCGGGCCACCTTCTGCTCCTCCGCGGAAGGTCAAATTTCCTTGTAGATTGTGCAAGGATGACCACCTTCTTCGCGATTGTCCTGGCATTCCCAGGGTCTTAGAAGTATGGTCTCGTGATCTGGCCCGCCCCTCATCGTCCTCTGGAGCTCACGACGATGCTACCCTATCAGCTGGAAATGGTAAGGGAAAAGGGAAGATTTGAATCCCCTGTAGACTTTGTGAAGGCAATCATCCCCTTCACCTTTGTCCACTCATGGATAAAGCCTCCGTTGTCTTGGAAAGTCTCACAGCTCCTTCACCCCGACTACCCGTTGGCTATCAACATCTCTCTGCAGCTGCAGATCGTCCCCCTGTTGACAAAGAGATTGATTCAAATTCTTCTCCTATCCAGGCCCCTCTTCTCGAACCTAGCTGTGCCCAGCCTGTTCCAGACCAACCATTGGTCGGAAAGAGTGTCGACTCGAGTTCACCACCCATTGACCACTCTGTTTCGAAAGAGCATAATTCCCATGTTCTTCTCGTCTCCTCAGATTCTCCTGAGTCCAGAAATGACTCTCCTATCCCAGCTACTCCTGAGAGTCTTGCTTCGGTCCCTTTAGAGCAAGGGGGCAATCATACGATTCCCCCACTAAGTAGTTCAGTCGTTTCCTTCGACTGGAGTCATTTGACCACCTCCCGCCTTCCATCCCATGTGCCTTTCTGGGTCACGGTACATGCCTATAATAAGGCGATACCTGGCACTGTTTTGGATGAGGGTGCATCTGTCAGTCTTATGCCTGCCACTGCTTGGCAAGCTTTGGGTTCCCCATAGCTTGTGCCCGTCGCACCGAATCTGACGGCTTTTGACGGAGGAACTAGTCAACCATTAGGGATCCTTCCAAAGTTCCCTATTACGTTGGGAGCCAAAACCGTCTATATAGATGTATCAGTTACCCAAGGTGCTTTAGATTTCAGTCTTCTCCTTGGCCGTGACTATGTATATGCCATGGGGGCCCTTGTCTCTTCACTTTTCCGTGTGGTTTGCTTTCCACACGATGGAAGAATTGTGACTATCGATCAATTATCGTTTGTTTGTCCACGGGTCCCTCCTGCGCAGTTGTCATCCCCTCCTGGTTTTCATCCACCAGTTGCATCTACCCCACCATAGATCAACTACGTGGCCACTTATCCTGTGCTTGTATCCAGTGATGCCGCCGTCGTGCATAGTGTCCTGGGGGCATTGGGTCCCGACTTCCGAGATGTTATCCTTCCACCAGGAGTGGCACTCTTGGAAGCCCCGACTTCCTATTCATTATGATGAAGTTCGGGCGGAGCATAGTTCACTGTCCTACGTCAAGCTCCTTAAAAAATGAAACTGGGTCTGGCCGAGCATAGTTCCTGATCTTGTGTCAAGCTCATTAAAAAATGAAACAAGGGTTATGAGGATAGTTATTTTCCTGTGTCAACCTCATTAAAAAATGAAGCAACTCCCTTTCCAAATCGAGTCTTTTGATTAAGATCTCGTAAAATACAAGTCGAGTCTTTCACAGATCTCGAGAGTGAACCTTCATTCCATCCACCTCGTTGAATGCAATGAAGCTTGGGGGGCATGTACCTCGTTTTGCGTTATTATGCTGGGGGCATGCGAACTTATAACAAGCATAGTTTTTCATTTCAAGCTTGTGTAAACATGAAACCGAATCCAAGCACAATTCTCCATGGTTCAAGCTTGTGTAAAAATGAACCCATACCCGATTTACATCTCGTGATTGCCGTTTATCCGCTAAATTCTGTTAGATGAGCCTTGGTTGTTTCATTCCATCGCCACCATCTCTTTGGCTAATCATATGCTTTCACTTGGTTGTTTATCCTTTCCTGAGGAACCGCAGCGATGAGTGGTTTTATTAGCCAGCCTCTTGACCATTATATGTTTTGAGCAGTTCCACCATTACCGGAACCAGTTGCTATTCGTTATACCACTCGTTCCTCTAGGACGAGTCTCCTTTAAGCTCTGTTTTGACCGTTTAAACATAAAAAAGATTGCTGCGCTTTTGTCGTTTCAGGCTCGTTAACGGTTACGAAATGACGTGATCTCGATCGCTTTTCTACTTTTTCAGGTTGAAGTCACTAAACATGAAAAGTACTCCTCGATTGTAATGGTCGGGCGGTTCTTTCGAGCATTATTTTATACTTTTTCGGGCTCGCGAGACACAACTTTACGAAAAAGGACACCCTTGGAGTTTTCTTTTCTGCTGTCTTTTCAAACTCTCTAAACATGAAAAGATGCTGAGTTCTTCCTCTGTCAGACTCGTTAAAACCTGATGACATTGGATTCCGTCGAAATGACGCCTCACAAGCATATGCTATCCCTGTCAAGCTTGTTAATAAAAATAACTGGGGTACTTGCCAAAAATGGTGGGGGAAATGGAACCATAATTATTGTCGTGTCGGCAGTATGTCGCTCTTGAACATAGCACTTTATTTGCATTCGTGTCTGGGTGGGGACATCTCATCTCGTTTTTCACTTGCCTCCGTGGGTTTGGGTGATCCTGTTTGACCTCTCATCTGCTCATTGCCTTGTCACCATGACCTTTGATCCATTGATGTCAAATACTGCCAAGTCCACTATCGTGCTGCCGATATGTTCAAGAGAAGTTGAACTCTGCAGAATAACAACCTCCCTCTGATAGCTCACATAATTCTGATTCACCACAACATTCTTCCTCTGTCTCGTGTCGATGATGTGGGAAACACTATGGCCCACCTTCGATCAAGGCCACTTCCTGTCGACTTCAGCTCATTATCCAGGAAGCTGATCTAGAGACTCCCTTCCGGTGCCTTGGAGCCTGCATGCCTCAATGGCAGGTTCTTCGTGTTCGACGTGAGGTTTTCATCATTGGCCTCCGATCGAATGATTCTACGGGTGTTCGACACCAGCTCACTGATTCGCACGCCGTAGATTGTACCTATAGTACCTTGAGGGCCATTGTCATTATTAGTGGTACCTCTCGCATCTGTTAATAGTTTTCATTATTGACTGGTAATCAGACGATGTTCATGCATGTTCGACTTCAACTCCTGTATTCACATGCTTGGACTTGTACTTTTGTTCGGGTCGAGATGGAGTGCAAGACCCTGGATTTTGTCTGTTAGAGTCCAGGCTGCGATTTTGTGGATCATTATGATTATTACATGACTCATTCACTGGATGGCTGCGACCATGCCCGAGTCTATTCATCGATCCTCACTGGATGGCTGCGCCCATACCTAGGATCTAGATTATTGTGTACTCTGTTATGGATGGCTGCGCCCATACCACATATATCATGTACTTGAGATATCAGTTGTACCTCTCTACACAGGTTCTCCGGCGGTGGTGTTTTCGGTCGCACATGTTCTTGTAAAGCATTTCACCCCTCTCTCTCTCTCGGGCCTCATGCTTTAGGGGGCATCTGTTACACAGTAATTTGTCACCATTTGTCACCATCCCTGTTACCCCTCTCCCGCACTTTGGAGGACTCATTCCGGGACCTGTGAGAAGTGACATAACTTGAAAACACTTGCATTATATTCCTCTAAGTATGGACTTCATATGCCCTGAAGACATCTCCTGCAGAATATCCTTAAAAGGTTCCCTTTTTCCATTAGCGCGGATCCACAGTGTACTACTCGCACCAATGGGGGAAATCCTCCAAAGAGGACGCGCCAGTTGGTGCTCTGTCTCAGAGCTATACCCGCGCCAACTGAGTTTGGGAAAGCTTTTTAACAAACGCACGCGCGAAGGTTTTTTCCTTTCGACTCATGAAGCTTTTTAAGGATAATGCCAATCCCATGGATGTCCTGATTCATCGTATCTCCCTTTCCTCTATCCATAATAGCTTTTTGAGGATAAACCCAATCCCATAGATGGTGTGATTGATCTTATCTCCTCCTCCTCCATCTATAAAAGCTTGTTCTGTTGCATTTGACAAGCTAGTTCGAGCATAGGGAGAATTATACTTTCAGAAGTCTAAGAGATTGCTGTAAGAGTCTTCTTTGCATTCATAATCAAAGAGAGAGAGGCTTGTTCCCAATCCCGACAAGCTTTGCAAGACATATGTAGCTGATCACCCAGCCAAAGGAGGATTTGACGTCAGAACTATGGTTGTATTCTTCTTTGTTATTTATCAATAATAGATGACTATCATTATGGTTCCACTCTTGTTGTTCATTGTAATGATGTTTGAGTTATATCTTTCTCTGACCGATATATAATTGCATCTATTGGATTTTATGCTTGTATTTGTGTTGTTCTTTGCATGTGCAGGTGTCCATTCACAGAGATCATGGGGATTTAACCAGCCGGAGCAAAGGAACGAGGGCATCGACTCTTCTACAATACTAGCGTTGGAATCCAAGTAGGCTCTCATCATTTACCTTTAATTTGAAATTAGGGACCTACGTGTTAGCATTGTTTGATTGTTGCTAGACCCATTCTGGGCTAGTAGGGATCGCCTCTGTCCACAAAGGGGATTTACCTCCACAACACTTAGTATCGGTGGTGAAAGGATTTATGGGAACTTTGCAATTTTAAGAGCCAATTCCAAAATTTTTGGGCGATTCGGTGCATTCTTAGGCTCACAGGCCTGTGCGCCATGTGCTTTGCCCAGTGCGCCACACACCGGGTATGCGCCGCGCCAGTGGTGATTTTACACTGCGGGCTGGCTGCCAGTGCGTCGCGCCCTCTATGTGCGCCGCGCGACCTGGTTTATGCACCGCACACTGTTAAAGTCGGCCAAATTTGCTTGAAAAACAAGGGGTGAGGGTTTTAGGGCATTTTCCTTAGGAATCATGATGGGAATGGAGGCGGGAACAATGAGGAGTGAGGAGACAAGGGGAGGGGAGCAGACCTTGGTGACATCATTGCAAATTTGTAACCCTGTTTATCATTTTTGCTTTGATGAATTATTTTCATGGATGGCCAATATGCTTTGGATATCATTCAACATCTTACAAACCCCAAAGCATAGACAAAATTGATGAAGAAGAAGTTTCAACTGAGCCTACCTCTTGTTTGCCCGCCTCCACCGAGATTTTGAAGTAGTTTGCAAGGTTTTTTATCCTCCTGGCTCTATGCGTCGCGCGCCAAACCCAGTGCGCTGCGCGCCTTATATGCGCCGCGCCTGTGGTGATTTTACACTGCGGGCTGGCTGCCAGTGTGCCGCGCCCTCTGTGTGCACTGCGCGACCTGGTGTATGCGCCGCGCTCCTTGAAACCGGCTCGCACTCACTCAAATTCTCACAATATTAACTTCACACCTTTGCAAATGTATTCTCCAAGTCATGCAAGAGCTCAATGCCATTTGATTTGGGCAAAAACAAGTATATATAGGCTTTGGAGGAGATGGATTTGATTTTTGTCTCTTTGAAAACCCCTTTTCTAATGTTGAGTTTTGCACCTTTTTATTTGACCTTTAAACACACTGATTTTCCCTTTTTTCTTTGAAATTTTGGCTCTCTTGATGAAATTTTCGGCGTTTCTTTGCGGGGACTGTGTGACTGGGCCTTTGGCTTTGAAATCCATGTCTGCATCTGAAAATGTCAACTGGCGATTTTTTGGAAAATTTTGTCATAGTTGACCTTGTTTGACTTTTCTTCAAAACAGAGTTTTGAAGAAGAGTTGATGTCTCTTGCGGTGATGATGAAGCTTTCTGAACTGTAGCTATATAAGGTCTCCTTCTGGCCTGCATGGCTTGTTCTGGACATGTTCTTTCAGAGACCAAACTGATGAATTTCTAGACCTAAACAATAAAAAATGACTCTGTCCTGAAATAGGACCAGACCTTGACTATCATGAATTTGATTGATTTTGGACCAAGACCTGAACCAGCAGAGGCCAGACATGAGGGAAAATGAGTAGCATGATTTTCTCCGTCAGATCAGGGCATGTCCCTAGCGAAATGCAGCTTCGGGGATGGAGCGGGACACCTAAATTTGAAATGCACAAAGAGCTTTGATCTCTGATGGAGGGCTGACCAGACCAACTCTAACAAGCAACACTTTCAGTAGGGGGTGATGATGAGCCTCATCATTGGGTAACTATATGGACCTCAATACACCTCCAAGCTTATTAAAATCAACTCTTCTCATAATTCCTTACATGTTGATGAGCCTCATCATTGGGTAATTATATGGGCCTTAATTCACCTCCTACCTTAGTCAAACCAACCTTTCTCATAAATTATTACATGTTTTTAATTATATTTTGTTTATGAGTTGAGTTAGAGTTGGATATTATGCTTTGTGGTCTAATATGCATTGAATGTAGGATTAAAGGAGAAAATCAAGGAATTTTGGCAAATACTAAGGTCAAAACTCGAATGGGACAAGGGAGAGGGATTGTAGGAGGTAAATCATCCTCATTTACTACTCCTCCATTCAAATATTCCTCCATTCATCACATCAGCTCAGAGTGCAAACAACCAAATCATGAGGACTAGAAGGTAGCTGAGCAAGTGAGAGACAAAGCACCAGTTTATCTTGAGTTTGGGAGCCGAGCCTCCCTAATTTTAAGGAAGTCATTGGGGACTTCAGATGTATAAGTAGAGAGGCCTAGGACCTCAGTAGCATTCGGATTTTTTATTGTAAAAATCTAATATATTTTCGAGCTACAAAACTTGTGACAGTTCTATTAATGTAATTTGTTGTTTTGGTAATAAGAATGAGTTTTGTCTTGAGTCAGCACTGAGTTAACTCAGACGGTTAAAGCTCTTGGGTTAGGGAACAACCCTAGAAGACAAGGATCCTCTTTATTCTACATGTATTTTTAGTGTATATTCATAGCTTCATTGTTAATTTGCTTTTTAGATGCATTTCCATTACAAGTAGTGTAGATTAGATTGGTTGTTTAATAGTTTGCTTCCATTTGTGCCTTATTTCAAGTGGCATGTTAGCAAGGAGAAAAATGGTCACCACAAGGTTGTTAGTAGGTGTCTCAGCCTCACTTCCTCCCTCTGGGACCATGATTTGAGGAAGGGACCCTTAAGCAGCCCCACAAACACAGATTTCTAGTTCTTTTATGAGCTTTGGAGTTTGTTGTCTTTAATTTAGTATTTGGTTAATTTTTCAAGGTAGATTTCTTTGTCATCTTTTTCATCTCCATTTCTGTAGTATATCTCACTCATGTTTTCATTCCTTTCAGCAACTTTCTTCATCCATAGTATAGGCAATTGATTCATTAACTCTACTTTCCTAGTTTATGAAAATGTATCTTGTTGCATAGCCTTTTGGAAGACACACATGTTTTATGTAGAGAAGGTGATTTAGGAGGAGACTAAGAATTCATAGCCAACAACCACCTCCCACTCCATCCAACTTAGCCATTCCTTGTTTTCACCATCACCTTCACTAGTTTTTCCTCATTTTTTCATAGAAATTCTTCCAAGAACATTGAGCGAATCTAGCGATCTATTATATTGGATATTGACTCCTGAGTGATCCTAGACCTTCTACCACTCCATTCCACCCATCAGACACCTTTCCTAAGCCTCCCATCACCTCCAACACCTCACATTTAGCTCTCGACTATATCCTGTAGGTTTCCTGTGATACCTACAGGATCATCCTGTAAGTTTCTAGTACATGTTGTAGGTTTTCTTGAAACGGCCTGTTTTGAGGCTGAATTGATGGAAAAACTCTAGGAAGTCACCAAAAGCCTCCCAGGGGTCCTCCACACCATCCAACAATTTCATAACCCTTCTAGCCATCCTCAAACGTCGTTAATCCATATGTCACATCCGTAAGAACAATTAGTTTGCATACTCGATTTTTCATAAAAAGACCAAAAAAGAAAAAAACATATTTAGTTTCTTCTCTTTACTTGCACATGAGTGATTTAGCATTACATGTTTACCTTCTCCATTAATGTAGTAGAGTATCTCTCTTAGAGTAGATTTACCTTTCTTCCATCAAAGAATCAAGATTTTGCTGACTCCATGGAAGTCTAGCTTGGAAACCCAGTGGTCTCTCGCCAGCTGAACAGTGACTATAGGAAGAACCATCACTTTTACTTATGCATGCAATACTGTCACCTCCAAGTTTGTATGAACCCTAGGTTGATAAGTAAAGCTGGTAGCCCAGGAGTTGTAGCATCCTTGCTACAAAACTAGTGCTCATCACTTTTTGGCGCCATTGTCGGGGAGGTGTCTGAGTAGAATGTGATTACTGCTTTCTTTTCTTCTATTTCTTGTCTTCAATATTTTTCCATTAGTTTATTTCTGCAAAATTAATCTAGTTGTTTCCTTTCTTTCATTTTGCATTGTCTATTTTCCTTTCCATTTTGCAAGCAATATTTCAATTCAGCAAATAGCTTTTTCATTCTATCAGTAATTTTCATTTAATTAGCAATTTCAATTCTGCAAGTACTTTCCAAGTTTAAAAAAATACAAAACCAAACCAAAAATATTTCCTTTCATGCCTCGTAGGAATAGGGACAACTTAGGTAAATTTTTGCCAAATACCCCCACTGCATCCAACAACCAACATTCCCTCTTCTTTGGTGGCTGTGAACTGGAGGAACCCTTAGGTGAGCAACCTGACATATTTGAAGAACCTATAGGGGAAGAAGAACAAGAAGAACCCATTCTTACTGAACCAATGGATGAAAATGGAAATGACAGAGGGAATAGAGAGAGAGTTGAGGGTGCCTTCCCCATCAGGGAAACCAATGCGGACACTAAGATGAAAAATATAAGCCCCTCTGCCCTACCTCATTTCCATGCCCTAACCATAGAGGACCCTGACACTTTCCTATTTGAGTTTGTTGTTATATGCCGAACCTATGACTATACAGATGATGAGAAAAAGTTAAAACTCTTTCCATGTACCCTCAAGGATGTAGCATTGCATTGGTTCATGGGTTTACCTGGAGATAGCATCACAACTTGGGCTCAGATGTAGCAGGCCTTTAACAACAAATATTGGGACTACTGTTGGTCAAAGGATAGTAAAGAAGAAATTTTCAAGATGACCATAGGCAATGATGAATCCCTGGAGGATTATGAAGAAAGATTCCAGCTTAGCTACAAAAGGGCCAGGTGTACACTTGACCCTGAGTCACAAAAGCTAGTCCTGCTTAGGGGAGTAAGAGAAGTTCTTCTAGATACCTTAAATTTGTTAGCAGAAAGAGATATCTACCAATTACCCTATGAGGATATCAAGACTCTCTTTAGAAACCATTCTAGGGCAGCGAGGAAAAAGGGTAGTGGTAGTCAACCTATGGTTAGTACATCACCTTCCAACTCATTCATCAAGGATGAAATTGGAAACATGCTGAAAGATTTCAAAAGTGAGATGCTGCAGACCCTTGCCTTGCAAATGGACACCATGCACATTAAGAGGAAGCAAGAGGAAGTAGAGAGAGCCTTGGCCATTTTTTGTCCTAGATGCACTAGGAGGCATCCGAGGAATGAATGTCCATTGAACTCTATTCAAATTTGCTCGGTCTGTGAAGAAAACCACTCCACAGACAAGTGCCCTTCTTTGCTCTGACTCAAAGTTGTATATCAAGGAGATGAAGGGGTCACTAAGCAGCTTTGCTACATTAACCAAAGGAGACCTCATGGGCCTTAACCATACTAGTAATGCATGCAAGGGTCATCCCATGCATATTACAACCCCAACAAAGCCACAACCATAGCTTCTTGGGAACCCCCTGCTCATCCTTCCTGGTCTACACCCCCTCGTTGGTCCTATGCATCTCAGTAACACTCCTAGCCATCCAGCTAGTCATTTCAACCTTATGCTCTGCCACAACCTCAGTGGAATGCACCACTCCAGGGGTGGAGGCCCTAATACAATAATTCTCCAGCTCTATTGCCTCCACTACCTTCCCAACCACAGCTCCTACACTCTGCTCCACCCAAGCAACCCTAGATGCCTACCCAGAGAAATCCGAACCCGAACAACAGGTAGGCTCAGCAAGTATATAGTGGAGAGACATCATATCTAGGTTATGCTATGGAAATCCAAGAGATTAACCTGAGATCTAGGAGAGTTCTCTCGGATAACCAAACTCCACCTCCACCTAGGGTGTTGAGGAAGAAAGAGAGGAAAGGAACCTTAAATTAAATTGACCCTCTCTTGAGAGATTAGCCCAACCACTCCAGCCTTCCCCAGAAGAGACTGAACTTCTGGGAGAATTGAAAAATCTATGTGTAAAGATCCCACTTCTCCAGGCAATAAAAGATGTTCCTATTTACAATAAGTTGATTAAGGAGAAGTGCTTCAAGCATCCAAGGAAGAGAAAAAGGGATGCCCCTACCATTAATGTCATTGGGCAGATGTTTGACTTAATGTTGGGGCCGGTAATCTATCCAAAATATTTGGACCCTCGAAGCCTTGTAGTAGATGTGCACATCAACGGAACCATTGTCCCAAACACTCTGATCAATCTTGGGGCTGCCATTAATGTGATGACCAATGACACCATGCTCAAGCTCAACCTCCAAGATTCACTGAGGAAGACCACAATAGTTCTATAACTTGCAGACCATTCCACAGTAACCCCTGAGGGAATTATGGAGGATGTGATGATCTCCATTGACTCTTCGGAGTACCCTACAAATTTCCTAGTTCTCCAGCCTAAGGCTAAGCTTACTGGTTACCCTCTCATCCTTGGGAGGCCATGGTTGGCCATTGCTGATGCTTACATTAACTATAGAGCTGGGAATATGACCATCAAGAATGGCATATGTCCAAGCAGTTAGTCCTATACCCTCTTGCTCAACCTTCTCTAGAGCATGACTTACCTTTATGGTTGGAGGAGGAGGAATAAGATGAAGTTTATTCTGCCCAAATTTATACTTTAGAATCAACCATGGGAGGAGGACAGCAGGATGAGGATGACTTGATTAAACACCTACTCCAAAGTCCAACTCCTAGTTCATTACCCTTAGAAGAAGCAGTAAATCAAACCTAGAACAATCATCCAATTAACTTATTCTTGGCTGATTCCAACCCACTTCGTGCCAAAACCATAGAATTAAACCCAGAGAGAACCTTGAAAATCAATCCATCTCTTTCTGCTCTCCAAGAAGAGAAGTTATGCAACATGTTAAAGGAAAATCTAGAAGTCTTCGCTTGGAGTTACAAAGAAACGAAGGGAGTACACCCCTTAGTGTGCACTCACCACATATACATCAAAGAAGGTTGCAAGCTAGTCCGACAACCACAAAGGAGGATGAATCCAGCTCTTAATGATATAGTCAAGGAGGAACTGCAAAAGCTATTGGATGCAGGATTCATTTACCCTATCTTCGACAGTGAGTGGGTCTCTCCTTTGGTGTTAGTTCCCAAGAAAAATGGTAAGTGGAGAATTTGTGTCAATTACGGGGAATTGAATAAAGCCACAAAGAAGGATCATTTTCCTCTACCCTTCATTGACCAAGTGCTAGATAGCCTAGCAGGGAAAAGGTTTTTCTCTTTCTTAGATGGATTGAGTGGGTACAACCAAATTCAGATCTGCCCAGAAGACCAGGATGAAACTACATTCACTTGTCCTTGGGGTACTTTTTCCTACAGGGTCCTTCCTTTTGGCCTGTGCAATGCTCTTGCCACTTTCCAGAGACTAGTCTTGAGTATTCTTGTCGAGTTAGTCCATGATGCGGTGGAGATTTATATGGATGATTTTACACCTTATGGCTGTGATTTTCAAGAAGCCTTGTCTAACCTAGGCAAAGTGCTGCACAAATGCATCAAGATGAACCTGTCTCCCAGTCCTAAAAAATGTGAATTCTTAATGGCTGTAGGGACCGTGCTAGGTCATCCAATATCTCAGCAAGGACTATAGGTGGACCCAAAAAAAATAGCTATCATCCAAAGGGTCCCACCTCCTCAAAAGCAGAGAGATGTCGAAAGTTTCCTAGGGTTAGCTAGATACTACCGAAGGTTCATAAAGGACTTTAGCAAGTTGACCTCTCCTTTATTTGGTTTTTTGGCCAAAGACTCTGAGTTTATATGGTCAAAAAGCTATCAAGAGGCCTTAGACATCCTAAAGGATAAGTTAACCACTGCAGTGATACTCCAAGGCACAAATTGGGCCCTCCCCTTTCATATTCATGCTGATGCCTCACACAAAGCCATATGTGCAGCCCTAGGTCAAATAGATGAAAAATTTCCCTATGCTATCTATTTTATTAGTAAGAATTTATCAAAGGATGAACTAAATTATATAGTGACTGAAAAGCAACTCCTGGCTATTGTGCATTCATTAAACAAATTCAGGAATTATATTACCAGCTATCAAACATTTGTGCTTACTGACCATGCTACAATCAAATATTTAATGAACAATCCAAATGTGAATGCTTGAATTATTAGATGGTTAATTTTATTACAACAGTTTGATCTAACCATTGTTGATAAGTCAGGTAATGAAAATGTTGTTGCAGACTTTTTGTCTAAAGTAAATTTGCTTGCAGGTGAAGAAGGAAGGGCGGATGACTAGTTACCGGATGAGTACTTATTTGATATTTTAGTTCTCTCTCTCTCATTTGCTGATATAGCAAACTATTTGGTATCAACATAGTTCCCACCAAACTTGTCCTCAAAAGAAAAGAGCAAGATAGTCAGGAAAAACACCCCCTTCACTTGGATTAGTGGCAATCTTTTAAGACTTGGCCTAGATCAAATCTTGAGAAGGTGTGGCAGGGAGGAGGATGTCTTTGACATCCTTTTGACTTGTCATGATGGGCCTTGTGGAGGTCACTTTGTAGCAAAGAGGACAACATTCAAAGTGTTACAAGAAGGCTATTATTGGACTACCCTTCATTAGGATGTGAAAAAATACACTAGTCAATGTGATTGGTGCCAGAGGATGGGAAGGCCTACTCCAAGAGATGAAATGCCTCTGTAGCCTCAAGTGACTTTCAAGACATTTGACAAGTGGGGCATGGACTTCATTGGGCCTATTGACCCTCCTTCAAAGCAAAAATCGTAGATTATTGTGTACACTAGTTATTTGACTAAGTGGGCTGAAACCAAGGCAATTAAGGCAGCAACAGAAGAGAAGGTGGTTGAGTTCCTAAGGGAGAATGTATTCTACAAATTTGGGTACCCTAGAGAGCTGGTCACAGACCAAGGCAGCCAATTTACCTCCAACATGATTGAAGACTTTCTCAGCCATCACAAGATCAAGCATAGAACCTCCACTCCCTATCATCCACAAGCTAATGGGCAAGTGGAGGTGACCAACAGAGCACTGGAGGGCATCTTGACCAAAGTGGTAAGCAGCAGCAGGAAGGATTGGGCAAAAAGACTAGTTGAGGCCACCTGGGCCTATAATACCACATGGAAGACCACCACTAGATTCACACCCTATGAGCTGGTCTATGGGAAAAAGGTCTTGATTTCCATTGAATTTGAATATAACACATTAAGGATGGCAGCCCAACAAGATCTCGATCTCTATAGTGCGCAAAAAGAGAGATTGTTCCAGTTGAATGGTTTGGATGAATTTAGAATGCAAGCCCTCCTACATACAAAGGTAGTTCAACTTCAAAGGAAAATTTGGCATGATAAAAATATCAAGGAGAAGCAATTTCAGGAAGGCGATTGGGCATTGCTATATGATTCTAGGTATAAAGACTTCAAGGGAAAGTTAAGGACAAGATGGCTCGGACCTTATGTTGTGGAAAGATGCCATGAAATGGTTTGGTGCAAATCAGGACCATAGATGAAGAAGCCATTCCTTAGCTTGTTAATGGACACTGATTGAAAATTTACAAGAGACCTTTATCAAAACAAGAGTTCATTGATGATATCAATAAAACAGTGATGATAGTGGAGAAAGTTCTAGCTCCTCCCTCATCAAATCACTGAGAAAAGGAAAAAAGAATAAGGACTCAAGTGAAAACCTCCATGAGGCACCTGAGTCCCATCATTGGGTTGAAAACCTCTTGAGGCGGCTCAGTGGTGTCAAAAAAAAAAAAAAAAGAGAGAATAAGAAAGATCCCTGGGTGAAAACCTTTCTTGAGGCACCCAGGGCAAAGAACTAGGGTGAAAACCTCTCAGAGGCACCCTAGTTGTTTTTGAAAATAAAATAAAAAATTAAATCATGAAATTTCCATTTGCAGGTCAGCAAGAAGGACAGTCAAGGAGCAAAGGAGGATCACAAAGAGACCCCTGTCACTCACATATTTATTTTTCCACTCATTACCATGCATCCCTCCATCATTTCTATCATTTTTTCACTCCATTGCTTCAGTTTATAAAAGGACTATGTTTTCTATAGGATCCCTTGAAAACCTACAGGATGATCCTGTAGGAATTACAGTGACCCAGAAATCCTACAGGAAGAAGTCCAAAGGAAAATTATTGACTTGCTAGGCCACTAAAATTCACCCTTTTCATCATCAATCACCACATGTCATCCACCATCATCATCCCTGCACTCACCAGTAGAAAAAAATCAGTTTCAAGAGTATTTTTTGTTTTTTCAGTCTTCGGAAAAAGGGAAATAGAGATGAATAAATAGCATCACCTGAATATTACTTGCTCTCCACACTCCCAGTCCTTTCCATCCATGTCACCATCCTCACAGCCCTAGCAAGAAGAATGATTAAAGAGTTCTAAGGGAGAAGTAGCTATAGGACATCTTGTAGGAAATCCTGTAGTAGCCTATCCCACAGAATACCAACCATACCAACAACAAGCCTTCATTATCATGATCCAGGAGCTCCAAAGTAGCAACATCATATCTTCAACCATAGGTACCTGCACAAACAAACAATCCATTAGCAGACAACAAGAGGAGGAAGAAGAATAGCATGCAGCAAATACACACAACAACACCTCTCATCTTCGACAACTGTAGCATAGCATTGGACAACAGGTAAGTATCCCGTTCGCTCTCTCATATGCATCATCTAGTAAAAAAGAATTAAGGGTTACGAGAGAGTTGTTTTATAAGTGAAAAGGTGGCCAGTTAACTTGGCCACCTTCGTTTAGTCAACACATGCACAATCGGGTATCCTTTCACATGTGGCTGCAGTCAACTCAAAGACAGAGAAGGAATAGGACAAAATCGCTTAAAACTATGGATCCATAAGGTGGGAGCTTATTATGAGGAGTGGGAAATGATGATATTGTAGTGGGGACCAACGGTCCAAAAATGGAAATGTACCTTTGCTTCCAGCACACCACGTCAGCCCGAATCACCATAAGAGGAAATAGAACATTGTTCCCATGCATTCATGCATTTCACTTCCTTGAAAATCACTCACTCAGGTTGCTCTCATACCCAAGCAACCCACCAGAAGAAAAACTCCATTGTTTCACTGCACAGGTATTCCTACAGGATTGTACAGGAATTCCAACAGGATCATGCACAAGAATTCCTACAGGATAGACAGAGACTGTCTACAGGATTGGCAGAGACAAGTTCAGAAGGGATATCATGGGAGTTGGCCACTACAAACAATCTAAAGAGGTAGGCTCTATAATTACATCCCTCTTTACAAGTAAATGAACTAGAAATCCTCTAAGTTTGAGTGAATTTAGCAATTGTGTAAGGGAATTACATACATAGTCATCTCTGTTTTGGTTCTGCATTTGAAACATTTTTCAACCCTTTCATCTCCTTAAGCTTCACCAACAAGATGATAGGAGGGTTTAATAGGAGGGAGTCCACCAACACTATGAGAATCCAACAACACCCCCAAGTGCTTGAAATCTTCACAAGACATAATTGTATGGGGCTTTTTGAAAAATTAAGAGGGTTTGATGATGAGGTGGCTCAAGAATTTTCTCTCTCCCTCACTCCACTCACTAGAATCCATGCCACTATTGTAATAAGGGGCCTCACTATAGATCTCACCCCTAAGCTCATTAGCAGAGTCACCACACTTCCCCTAGGAATACCATGGAGGAAAGAAGACAAAGGAGATAGGCAGGTTGTGAGAAGAAAATTCTTTTTAGAAGGTGAGGAACCCACTAAGGAAAAAAATGGAGTAAGGAGGGAAAGTATGCCATATCCATGGAATGAGGTAAGCTACCAACTGATCAAATACATTTCATGTGAGGGTAGGTATAGTGTGGTCTATGGCTATCATTTTAGAATCCTTGAATAATTGAGATTTGGAGGAGAAACACCCCCTCACCAAAGGCTTAGCATACCATACTTCCTACTTCAATCACTCATAGACTCAAGCATCAAAGTGAAGGAGGGAAATTCCCAACAGTTAGCTCACCGTGGGTTAATTAGGATCCTTATAGAAGATTCCCTCTAGAACCTCAAAACTCCTATAACATGGTCATTTTTCATAGACATGCCAGCAGAGGATGACATCAAAGCTCTCACTTATGATGTTAGTCCTACTGTCAGTGAATAAGTAAAACAGGAAGATGAAGTTACAGAAGGATATAAGGATGAGATGGATGAAGAAGGAGATGACACAGAGGAACATGATGAAGATGAAGAAGAAGAGGAAGAAAAGAATGAGGATGATGAAGAAACAGAGGAGTATGTTAAGGAGTAAACTGATAGAGATGATGAATATCTACAAGAAGAAGAAGACAAGAAGGATATAAAGAAAGAAGGCAATGGAAGACAGGGGAAAAAAAACAAGGAGGAATCACCTAGGGTGTCTCCAGAAGCCACATAGAAAGAGGTAGCAGCTTCCCTCACTGCTCTTAGCTCCCTAATCAAGCAAAAAGGAAAAGGACAAAGGCAGAACCCATTATGCTTTAGGACAAGAAAAAGCACAAGAATACGACAGGGGAAACCCCAATCATCAACCAAAATTCCTATTGTGATTGAAGACTCCCCTACAAAAAAATATAAAATGCCTTCCCCTAAGTCCCCTATCACCTATGTGAGGAGGCCTACTACTATATCAACTTCCTCCAAGGTAAAGGCAATCCTACGGGATACATAGAAAAATCTACAGGAAGAAAAAACAGTGCTACAGGATAATCTGTTGAATCTACAAGAGGCATAGAAATTGGAAAGGAAGGTAGGGGCACAGCAAGAAACTAAAGAAGAGGACCCAGAGACAAAAGAACCTAGGCCCCAACCTAACCTGGACTCCTATTACTGGTTTATTGAAGGAGGTAGGGTCATACCTCAAAATTTTTCCATCCCACTATTCTTCGATCTTGAGAAGGAGAGGACCAGAACTCACCGATGGATGCAGATCACCAGATCAAAGGGGGTGGAAAACATTGGGCACATGGAACAGAAACTCAAGGAGATGGGCAAAGAGTTAAGTGGCTTGAGGGACAGAGAAGCTATAATGAAAGATAAACTAGAAACAGAAAATGCATGTTGAGGGGACAACTGCAGGAAAGAGAGAATCAATTAACATGTATGGCCAGTCTCTCTTTGGAAGCAATCCAATGTAGGATTCCAGCTAAATCCTATGCTCTCTACCTCAAAGAAAAATGGTTGTAGTTTCATATTAAGGCCCTAGCACAGAGAGGCACCATACCATTTCAGGACTATAGGCATTTTATTGATCTTTGTGATCAAAGTACACTTGAAGATAGGGCCAAAATGGCTAAGTTTTATTTGCACAACATGGCCCTCACAGACACGAATGTATGGGACCCTAATGCCAAGCTAGGAGAACCACAATTAATGGCTTTGGAATCATGGATGAACCATGGGGAGTCAAGGGCTGCAGAGATGAAAAGGATATTAGCAAGAGAGAAAATTGAACCTCTTCTGATCAGAGCTGAACAATAAAATCCCATGGCCCTCATCAGTACCCATAATTTGATTGCAAATGATCCTCAGCTGGCACCTAGATATCTTACTGCCCAAGAGCAAGCAATTTCATATTTTGAGGACATGTTCAGGTTGCTAGGAGATGATAGTATACATGCTTGCTTGAGGAGATGAAACACACTTCCATATAGCTTAAAGATAAGAGAATATCACTCTCCTCAAAGGTTGAGAGAGGCACTCAATAGGACACCTATGTATAATAAATCTATGCAAAGGTTGAAGGTCAATTGGATAGGCCTAAAACTCAATCCACCACTACTCTTAGGGATGCTAGAAGGGATAAAAGAAGAAGAAGAAAAGAGGCAGTGGGAGGAGGTAGAAAAGAAAGCAGGATTCTATGAACAAGAAGAGGAGACCACAACAGAGGCATGGGATGCTAGAGAGGCCACTAGAGCCATGAAGGATATGGATATTGATTAAGTTGCCCAGAGGATGAGAAACACTTTCAGTAGGGGGATGATGATGAGCCTCATCATTGGGTAATTATATGGGCCCTAATTCACCTCCTACATTAGTAAAACCAATCTTTCTCATAACTTATTACATTTTTTTTATTATATTTTTTTTATGAGGTGAGTTAGAGTTGGATATTATGCTTTGTGGTCTAATATGCATTGAATGCAGGATTAAAGGAGAAAATCAAGGAATTTTGGCAAATGCTAAGGTCAAAACTCAAATGGGACAAGGGAGAGGGATTGTAGGAGGTAAATCCTCCACATTTACTACTCCTCCATTTGAATATTCCTCCATTCATCACATCATCTCAGAGTGCAAACAACCAAATCATGAGGACTAGAAGGCAGCCGAGTAAGTGAGAGACAAAGCACCAGTTTATCTCGAGTTTGGGAGCCGAGCCTCCCTAATTTTAAGTCGTTGGGGACTTCAGATGTATAAGTAGAGAGTCCTAGGACCTCAGTAGAATTTGGATTTTTTATTGTAAAACTCTAATATATTTTTGAGCTGCAAAACTTGTGATAGTTCTATTGATGTAATTTGTTGCTTTGGTAATAAGAATGATTTTGTTTTGAGCCAGTACTGAGTTAACTCAAAGGGCTAAAGCTCTTGGGTTAGGGCCCAACCCTAGCAGCAAGGGCTCCTCTTTATTGTACATGCATGTTTAGTGTAGATTCATAGCTTCATTGTTAATTTGCTTTTTAGATGCATTTCCATTGCAAGTAGTGTAGATTATATTGGTTGTTTAATAGTTTGCTTCCATTTGTCCCTTATTTCAAGTAGCAGGTTAGCAAGGAGAAAAAGGGTCACCACAAGGTTGTTTGCAGGTGTCTGGGCCTCACTTTCTCCCTCTGGGACCATGACTTGAGGAAGGGACCCTTAAGCAACCCTAAAAACACAGATTTCTAGTTCTTTTATGAGCTTTGGAGTTTGATGTCTTTAATTTAGTATTTGGTTAATTTTGCAAAGGTAGATTTAATTGTCATATTTTTCATCTCCATTTCTATAGTAGATCTCACTCATGCTTTCATTTCTTTCAGCAACTTTCTTCATGCATAGTATAGGCAGTTGATTCATTAACTCTGCTTTCCTAGTTTATGAAAATGTATCTTGTTGCATAGATTTTTGGAAGACACACATGTTTTATGTAGAGAAGGTGCTTCAGGAGAAGAGTAAGACTTCATAGCTAGTAGCCACCTCCCACTCCATCCACCTTAGCCATCCCTTGTTTTCACCATCACCTTCACTAGCTTTTCCTCATTTTTTCATAGAAATTCTCCCAAGCACATTGAGCGAATCTAGCCATCTATTATCTTGGATATTGACTCCTGAGTGATCCTATACCTTCTACCACTCCATTCCACCCATAAAATACCTTTCCTAAGCCTCCCATCACCTCCAACACCTCACATTTAGATCTCATCTTTATCCTGTAGGTTTCATGTAATTCCTATAAGATCATCCTGTAGGTTTTCCCAAAACGGCTTGTTTTGAGGCCGAATTGATGGAAAACCTCTAGGAAGTCACTAAAAGCCTCCTAGGGGTCCTCCACACCATCAAACCATTTCATAACCCTTATAGCCATCCTCAAACGTCCTTAATCCGCTTGTCACATACCCAAGAACAATTAGTTTGCATACTTGATTTTGCATAAAAAGACCAAAAAAGAAAAAACAGATTTAGTTTACTCTCTTTACTTGCACATTAATATTGTTTGATGCTTCTTACTTCTGAAACTTAGATAGTAGAATTTGTTTCATGTTGATTTAGCATTTCTTCCTAGCATAGCTTCTTAAATGGTTAATTAGGTAATGGTGCGATTTAGCATTAAATGTTGACCTTCTCCATTAATGCAGTAGAGTAACTCTCTTAGAGTAGATTTACCTTTCTTCCTGACCTTCTCCACTAATGCAGTAGAGTAAATCTCTTAGAGTAGATTTACTTTTCTTCCATCAAAGAACCAATCTTCCTCTGACTCCATAGAATTTTGACTTGGAACCCCAGTGGTCTCTTGCTAGCTGAAGAGTGACAAAAGGCAGAACCATCACTTTTACTTGTGCATACAACACTGTCACCTCCAAGTTTGTGCGAACCCCGGGTTGATAAGTAAAGCTAGTAGCCCAGGAGTTGCAGCATCCTTGCTGCAATACTGGAACTCATCACATGTTTTAACTATATTTTTCTTATTGAGATGAGTAAAAGTAAGATGTATGTCTAGTGGTGTAATGTGCATTGATTGCATGTTTTTGAGAGAAAATCATGGAAATTTTGGCTAATTAAGGGTAGAAACTCAAATGAGACAAGGAGGAGAGATTATAGGAGATAGATCCTCATTAAAAACCTCACTCATTTGAATATTCCTCAATCAAATCACACTAGCTCGGAGTTGCAAGCAGCCGAGTCATGGAGATCATGGGTAGTCGAGCTAGTGACAGTTAAGAGCTAATTCAGCTTGAGTTTGGGAGACAAACCTCCCAAGATTTAAGGAAGTTGTTGGAGACTTCAGTTGTATAAATAAGGAGGCCTAGAGCCTCATTAGGACTCATATTTTTTACGTAAGAGAAATAAGCATTTTTGAGTTCAAGCTTTGTAGCAAAATATTGTTATGTAATTTTTCTGATATGATAATGAGAATGAGTATTTCCTTGATCTAGCACTGAGTTGGCTCAGAGGGTTGAAGATTTTGGGTTAGGACCCAACCGTAGTAGCAAAGGCTCCTCTTCTTGTACTTGTATGTTTAGGTTATTTCATTGATTAAGTGTTGAATTGATTTTAGCATTGTTTCATTGCAAGTAGTGGTAAATTTGATTAGTTTGCTTCCATTTGTGCATAGCCTCAACAGTAGTTTAGAGAGGTAAAGGAATACCAAAAGGGATGATAGCAGGTGGATTTTACCTCAGTTCTCCCTTTAGGGACCATGGTTTGAGGAAAAAATCCTATTCAGCCCCAAAAAATAGAATTCTGATTTCTTATGGAATTTAGGGTTTTCTGCTACCTAGGCCAACATCTTTTCAGTTTTCAGGGATAGATTTCAACTTTCATTTCTGATATCTTCAGCTTTGTATTAGATCTCATGGTGTTTCACAATATTTTGCAAGTATTTGCATGCATAAACTAGGCAACTAAATAATGAAATTTTATTTTCTTAAGTTGATTGGAAATCTTCCTTGTTTGATATGATTCATGGATAAATGCCAGTAATTTATGTATTGCAGGAGTTTCAATAGTGCAGGAAGATCTCATGGCAGCAACCCCAGCCTAATCTCATCCAGCCATGATCACCAAAAACCACCAAGTCCCTTAACCAATTCATCATTCCATAAGAACAACTTTCTAGGTTTGTTGAGAAAATCCAACCATCTTACAAACTTTGTTTGGAGCTCTAAAGAAGTCCTAGCCACTCCCTTTCCCTATTTCTTCCATTATTCACCTTCCCTAAGCCCTATACCACCTTCCAAATCACTCATATTGCTCTCTACCAAATCCTGTAGGAATATATGGTATCCTGTAGGAGCATTAGGACATCATGTAGGAAGCATTACGACATCCTGTAGGATAACCTATAGTGGCCTGTTTTGAGGCCAATTTGTGAAAAAAACATCCAAGAAGATAGGAGAAGACCCCTACTTGCGTCCCAAACCATCTGACTTTCCATCACAATCTCCAACCCACCTGCCACATCACCAAGAAGATTTAGCATTCACATTTTCACAAAAAAGGACAAAAAGGAAAAAGAGTTCTTGTGTTCATTCATATACACAATAGTAGAATGTTTGGTTATTTCAAATTGCATGCCTAGGACATTTAGGATTAAACACATGTTAGCTTAAAATTCTTATGAAGAAAGATCTCTCTTAGCAATTAGTTAGATGATTGATGTGTTTAAAGTATTGATTTCAGTCTTTCCTTACTGTAGTAGACAATATTTCAATTCCCCCAATTAGTGCAAAAATTCCCTTCCTTCATTGATAATCAAACTTCTTTTGAATCAATAGAAGGCTAGTTTGAGAAGCCATAGTGGACTATCTCCATCTCAGCAATGACAAAGAGTGGACCCATCACATCTACTTGTGTATATAGCACTGTCACCTCCAAGTTTGTACGAACCTTGGGTTGATAAAGTAAAGTTGGTAGCCCAAGGAGTTGCAACATTCTTGCTGCAATACTGGTGCTCATCACATGTTTAGCATCTGTGCAAAGGAACTATTTCAAGCAAATCTTATTCCCGTGATACTACTAATATTCTCGTATGTACCATTTTTCACTCTATCATTTTGATATATTATCAATGCTCTTTTATTTTATCGGTACGTAGCTCTTATGTGCACATTTACTGCGTCCTTGTTATATTGATACCATTACCGATGATATTCATTTGCTCCATCACATGAACCAAGTGACCGAGCTCTTTTCGAACCATGCTTTCTTGTTCCTTCAATTGACATTTCTACGCCAAATTTCAACTCAATCGTAATTTTGCTTTTCAATCCCACTTGCTCAACAAGTATAACTATTTACGCAGAGACACCTTTCAGGAAAAATAAATTTCAACACTAAACAAACTTTAAATACTTACAATCAACCTCCCATATTACACAACCATACATATATATAATCAACATCTCTATTACTGTAACACACACAAAACTACCACTTATGTAGTCTCATATAACCAATAATGAATGAATCTACATAATCCACAACTACACAACACACAAAATTACACTCAAGTGCATTGTTTAATCTTCAAAACAATAAATCAATGCAAATAACATCCAATAAATTAGATCACAAATTTACATCGTTATCTCCTCATTAAAAATTCAAAATTCCATGTTCCCAAGTCCACCCATAGACACCAAGGGGGTGTATCCACTGCACAACTGTCGCTCCCAACATTCAGCTATCCCAACGAGACTTACAATTCTTGAGTTTTTAATTTCTTTAATCTACCTTGCACTCATACTGTCGCATGCCACAACACCGTCCCATAGTCAGGGTCGAATCCCTCCCCATCCCGCTATTCCTCCCCACCCCTCTCACCCTCTGATCTCCTTCCACATAGTCAAGGTCGACTCTCTCCTCCCCCCTTGCTATTACTCCCCACCTATCCCGACCTCCTACCTTTGTTGGCATAGTTAGGGTCGGTTGTCTTCTCCCTCGATTATTCCTCCCCACCTATCCCGACCTCCGACCTCGGTCGACATAGTCAAGGTTGCCTCTCTCCTCCCACTACAATTCCCCTGTCGTCCCGACCTCCGACCTTTGACATCAATTTTGTAGGTTGACTTCACAACTGCCCTGTTTCTAAAAAACCACTGGGCTTGCCACCCCAACAACCAAACAAGTGTCGCCACACATGATGTCCTTTTCTTACAAAGGACCACCCTTGCCCATCACACCAATCAACCAAAAATCACCATGCATACTATCATTTTTTACCAATGACCACCCTCAAATTTCACACCAAGCAACCACCATTTGCCATGTGTACCTTCCTTTTCTAACTAATGACAACCCTCGCCCATCACACCAACTAGCTAGTGTTTGCCATGTGTAGGTTTACCTCTCAGGGGAGCCAGAAGCTACACCGAATACATGCTATAAAGCCACACTACTACTCTCTCATGCACATCCAATTGGCTCTCTGCCTTCACCATGAATCGATAAAGGAATACTTTCCCTCCCATCCTAAATGCATCAAATGAAAGCCCTCATGCCTACCTTGGAAATAGGTCTCAACTCTACATCAACCATGCTGAGTTGATTTCCTCGACCATGGGTCTGCATAAGAGATTCCTCATACCTGTATCCCTACTTCGTTCCAAAAATTTTTGTTATTTGAGACATTCTTCGGTGCTACCCCACTTGAGCTTTGGCCCTACAATCTTCAATGTCTTCTGACCCCTTCTTCTTTTTGTCAAATTGGACAGAGAATTCCACGCATTGTAGCTGCAATGCTCCTGTCCTCATTCTTCCCCACGAGTTTAGCTTCCACTCTCGAATGAGTTACACTTCTCCTCGCACAGGTCATTTTTGCGAGCACAATTCTGGGTCCTGAAAGTAGCTCCATGATGTTGTGCAAAACCTTTCGCTCCCTAACCCCCAAGGTGAAGACACTAGTGACAGATACCCAACCTCCTAAAAATGGAAGGCTGAAAAATCATTCCTTGAAGCACCTCGAGGAACCATCACAGGCAGAAGAAGAAATAAATTCATCAACATGCGCATTATCCCCTATCTACCCTAGAAGCGGAGACATCAAGAGCCAAGAAGAACAACCAAGCCCCTCTAATACAGGTGGTCTACATATCTTTCACATTAAGAAATGGGTCTTTGAGACCTCTGTTTTCTTTCAACATTTATCCTTAATTATGTGGCTTTCACCATGGCCCATAACTCCCCCTGATACTTCTTTGTATTCAATTATTTGTTTCTTTTCAATAAAGTTATATTTTTGAAAATAAATGTCATTCAGCTAAGAGTTTCCACTTTGCCTTTATTATTTTCTAATTCATTATACCATTTGTGCATTACATGATTTTCCATAAACCCACCAAATCCCTAACAGACCAGTCACCTTCCATCCCCGAAGCTCCTGCTCACTTTCTTGCTCCTCAATTTCAAGTATCTAGAAAATCAGTTAGGCATTGTACAAAAACCATTTCTACATTAAGGGGGGGATGTTAACATAATAAAAAAATGTATGCTCCTGGAATTGTGAGTTGTCTATTTTTTAGTTGTTTTGTCATGCTTTGTACTTGTTCATTGTTCAGCTAGTTCCACATTCTCCCACTAGGTAGAAAACTTCACACATATACTAATTCAAAAAAAAATTGATAATTTTATCACTGATACTTATATCCTTGTTTTGCTTCACAATTGTACAAACATTTCTTGCAATTATAAATTTTACATTTAAATTCTCCATAACCAAGATACACCACAAATAAAATAATGAAAAAACATAATATAAACACATTATATATAAAAAAGGACCCCACACAATCCACAGATGCATCACAAAAAATTGTCATTTAACTGTATTCTCTGACCTACAAAATTGCAGACTAATACAACTAATGTCAAACAAAAACTACGGAAATTTCACATGGATATGTTCCCACCTAGCACACCAAATTCATATGTCAGTCACCTCGAAAACATCTCCATAATTAAACAAACATGACATATGCAACAATCCCATAAAAATACTCCATGAAGCCTCAAATGCTAAATCAGGTTATCTAGAGGCACCAGTGGAATATCCCCAATTGAATTTGTATTTGGAGAAAGAGACAAAACATTTCAATTTTCAATAACATCATTCAAAATTCAACTGACTCTACATGGATCTCGGATCTTTCTAAGAGTGAAAGAGAATCCATAATTTTTGATCTACATAATCCAGTCACCATATAATATACCTTTAGTTTCACTTCCATAGAACCCAACATAAGTGCTTTTCCTTGAACTACACGAAAAGGTATGTAGCCTCAGAATTTACTATTTATATCCATTGACATAATATCAAGCAATATCCAACTAAAGCCCTACTCATCTTCAAAATAATCTAATCTTCATTCAATTCAAACTTAGTTGAAATCGAAATATTCTACCTCCTCAAACGACAAAACAGACGTTGAACCATTGTTCACAAGACAAACTAGTTGGTTTGTGTGCAATCCTAATGCTATACATTGTATATCAGGGATAGAAACAAATGAAAAACCCCATTGGTTTCTTATAACATCCAACCAATAGATAGTGTAGCCATAGAAAGGGTAGTCTTCATAATCTTTATCTAAATACAACCATAATAACTTCCCTTTGTGAAAGATAACCTCCTTTGGTGCCATTACACCAACAAAAGGGGGTTTTGTCCTTCTCCAAACCATGTCCACACTGGTGCAAATAAAAAAATGTGATTCCATGATTTTGCACACATGTTTCAGAACAACACAATCACATTTCTGCAAATTAAATTTCTCTAACAAAGAGAAGAATCCCAACTCTCCAAAAGTCACACTCCCAATATTTTTATAGGTATTTGTAAAACGGTTTACTATGAAATAATTCTTTGAATGAAAATATGCTCCACACCTAGTGAATAGAACCATCGATCCAACTATTCATTAAACTATGTACCCAAAGTCGAGAAAAGGAAAAACCAACATAGAGATATGTCCTTTGTTGTTAAGGTAAGATCCAATAAACTGGATACCTTCCATATAAGCTGGCAAGGAAATAAATCTAAACTCTTTGCCACTACATCCATTGCATGAAGCAACAAAAATCAGGTTTTCCAATAGAAGATTCCATTCTTTAGGAACCAGCCGAAATTTTATGAGCACCGATAGAGGAAACCAATGAAATACAAGCACAAGAATCTCAAATGGAAAAAACTCCCAAATACTTGGATCCATTGGAAAACCAACAATTTTCTTGAAACCATACCAAATATTTCATGTCATATTGCTAAGGAAAAAATCCTAAAAAAAAATCATCCTATCAAACATGCAAATAACCAGATTTAAAATGTTATAAAACATATTTTGCAAATATTTCAAAACAATTTAAAAAATGACTAACATTGTTGAAAAATAAAATCTTTTCTCTTTTTAAAACATCATTTCAACTGGCTCACGCGGTGATTTTTTTTTGAGAATAGAAGTGGAGATCTTGGAGGAGCGATGGAGGCGTTTCATGGACCTAGGGTTTCAGAAGGTAATCTCTGCGCCGCCGCGGCCCCAAAAGACCTGATCTGCTATGGACCTGCAAGATGCCTGGCCGCTGGATACTATGAACTCGATGCCTCCCTTGGGTCCTGGATCGGATCTGCTGTTGAAAAGGATTTATATGAGGCGAACCACAGAAAACTGCGACCGGTGCGCTTCTCCTCTTTCAGGGTGCAGGTAGTTTACCTCACGGCGGCACCAGAAAGTTTTTGCCCAGAGTTTTATACTCCAAAAAAATCGGTCATTACCCTGTCTCGCCTTGATACGCCATCATACGAGAACGCTCTGCACAGGCAAGGCAAATCTGACTGCGATTATGGAGAAGAGAGGCGTATGCCAGATCCCATGCCCCATTTTGGTACGCCGTGGTTTCGATCTGCCGATCCAGGGCGGATTTTAAATGGAAAAGCCGTAGATCAAGTATGGGGGGGGAGTAGGGACCTGGTTTCGCGGTGTTTTGAGGCTCCTATGCTCTCTGCAGCGCAGATCTGGGCTCTAACCACCTCGACGCAGCTTTTCAACAGAGGGCTCGAAGACCATGTCATGCAAATGAGCGATAGCCTCAATAGGAGTCCCGATTTGGGAAATGGCACACCAGATCGGGCCAAACTTTGTAGAACCGGGGTGGATCTATCAGATCTGGCCAGATCCAGGCAGAAGAAAAATGGGTTTTCGCTAGGTCCAGACAACAACTCCGAAAAACGGGATTTGATCAAGGCAGACACAGTGGATCTGAAGGAAATCTTCATCAGATCAACAGAAGGTAGACACGTTTGTATGCAGATCTGGGAACGGATGAGTATTCTGGAGTTAAAAAAAGAGATCCAGGACAAACTCGGAATTCCAACTGCATTACAAATCCTTTTATTTTCAGGGTTTTGCATGCAAGATCAACACACACTCCAGCATTACAAGGTTGCGAAGGACTCAACTATCATACTCAATCACCGATTGCGAGGTGGATCTAAGGGATCTACTTCAAAACCGACAAGCACATACCGCGATGCAGCCAAAGGGAAAGAGCCTCCAAAGGGGAAAGAATCAACAACTGTAAATGCACCTCCAGGGCAGTATATCGTGGATCAAGTGCCAGAGAGCCCTTCTATCTCTCTGGATTTACCAGAGGTAAAGTACATTTTCTCAGATCTACAGAAAAATGCTGTTATCTGTAGATTTAACGGCTTCTGGCCTAGAACCGATGCTTTGTACCAATGGATTCACACGGCCTGGACAAAAAACTGCCAAATTCACCTATGCTCTAAGGGTTTCTTCATAGTAACTTTCCTCATAGAAGAAGAAAAGGAAAAAATTCTCAATGAAGGGCCATGGTTTTGGGGCAGTGCGGGACTATTTGTTACTCCATGGTTCCCGGAGTTCGATGCCAATACTATGGTGGTATCAAGGATGCCAGTATGGGTAAGGCTGCATAATCTTCCGATACATTTCTGGCATTCCAAGGCCTTAATAGTTATAGGGAATACCCTTGGAAGAATGTTAAAGATTGACTCAGAGAGACACATAAAAGGAATCTTCACTTTTGCTAGAATATGTGTCGAGGTAGATCTCAGCCAAGGCTTACCTGAAAGCATCATTCTGAACTTCAACAACTCACAGTGGAAACAACCTTTGGACTATGAGAATACAGCCTTCAGATGCAGGGGATGTCAACAAACAGGTCATTTGTACAATGCATGCAAAAGCCTCAACAAGAGCAAGCCACAACAAAGGAAGCCCAAAGGCTGGCAGAACATAGATGAGATTGCAAAGAAGAGAGCCGCGGAAAGGAAAGCCTCTCCGACACCAGAAGTTGAAGAATCAGAAACAGAAGAGGATGATACCATCATAGAGGAAGCTGAAACAGGGAATCAGAAGGAAATCATATCAGACAACAAGGCTCCACAACAGGCAGAGACACACCAAAATCAGGCAGAGATGACAATGGGAGGCAACAAACGGCATCACCACTCAGATACTTCAGACTCAGACAAAGAAACAGGCACACAGAATGCAGAAACACAGCTAGTCATTGCTTCGACCGAGCCCACTCAAGGAGAGTGGCGTAAGGTCGAAAAGAAAAAGGGGCGAAAAACCTGAAGCGTGAGTCTTTACTCACTGCCGGAATTCAGTTTTTTTACCCCTTTTCTTTCTTTCTCCTCTTCTCTTTTCTTCTTCTTTGTGCACGTTAGTCTTCTAACGGTGTGTAACCACGTGAGCCCATGTGGCAGCTTACGAAATGTTTCATTGAAACTACTAGTGTAACTTTTTCATTAATTCTTTAATAAAAGGTTACCGTTTTTTCCTTTGGAAAAAACATCATTTCAACCAACAACCCTTCGAAAATAACATAAATGAAAAAAAAAAAACAAATAAATAATAAAAAATGATTTTTCCATAATGACCAAAGCACTGGACGTCAGGGTTAGGCTCCCCTCCAACTCACTTCTCTGCAACACCATTCCGACCTCCGACTGCCTAACCGTCATGAGCTCCACCACCAATTTCATTTTTTTTTTTCTAATTTCCATGCCAACAACTACTTTCTATTACTTGCATATTCTCAAACATGGAAACTACCATATTAAGAAAGCTAAAACACAACACAAACATTTGTTCAAAAACCACAATTTTCGCCAAAATATTGTCATATAAGAAAATGATCAATTCTTTATTTTTTTTCCAATTTATGTGTCTCCAACTAGTTTCTAGTACTTGCATCTTCTCAAACATCGAAACTACCATATTAAAAAACCTAAAAAATATACTACGAAAACATTTGTTAAAGAAACACAATTTTCTTCAAAAGAACCTCATATAAAAAAAACATCCATTCATCTTAAAAAATATTTCATTTTTGAAAACAACTCTTTTTTAACACATTTACAAAATATTTTTCCAAACTTGAAAAAATTACTTTTTCTTCCTTTTTAACACCTTCTCAAGTAACAATCTTGAAAAATAACATTAGCGAAAAAAACAAAAACAAAAACAAAAACAAAAAATCACATTTCCCCTACACCCCCATAACAGACGTACGACAAAAATCGTTTACGCCCACCTAGGCCTCTGAACCAACTAACTTCTGCCATAAAGCATCCTAACCTTCATCCAACCGACTGTCTCTGAATCCCACTAGCAATAGAAAAATGTTTTACTTTTCTCAATATCAATTTTATTTTTCTTTTAAAACATTTATTCAATTAACTATTCTTCGTAAATAACATTGCCGTTAAAAAGATATTTTATAAATAACATACCCCCATGCCAAAAGCATGAGTATGACTAAAATCGTGCACGTCGAAGTTGGCCTCCACACCAACTAACTTCTATGCTTAACCATCCCAACCTCTGTCCACCCAACTGTCTCTACGTCCAACCACCAATAGAAAAATGTTTTAACTGATTTTCATGCCACCAATCACCTTCTCTTCTTTCCAGGTATTAAAACATTCAAACTTTCATGTTAAACATGCAAAATAAATATACTCTTCCTGAAACATTTCTAAAAACAAAAAAATACTAAATGAAACCACATTTATATAAAAACATTTATTTTTTAATTTAAATCAACCAAAACACTGCAACACCTTCTATGTTAGGGTCGATCTGACGGTTTTATCAAACTCCTCTACATTTCGATCCTGCCTTCCAACTACCACACTCAGTCCAGCTCTAATTGCGCTTTAAACTTCCTGGCCATCTCCACGTCCGACCACCTATAGAATTTTTTTTTTCGGGTTTTCATGCCACCAATCACCTTCGCTTCTCTTCAATGATTAAAATGTTCAAACTTCCATGTTCAACATTAAAAAAAAACATCCTTCATAAAAATTTTCTAAAAACAAAAAAAATGAAATGCAACCACATTGATTTAAAAACATTTATTTTTCAATTTAAAAAAGACAAATACACCGCAGCCCTTTCAATGTCATGCCCCGACTCATGGCTTTATTCAACTCCTCTACATTTCCATCCCACCTCTCAACTACCATACCCACTCCAGCTCTAACTGCGTTTCAAATATTTTTTCTCTGTTTTTTGCACCGCACCTATCACTTTCATGTACTTTCTTCCAATCGCCTTTTTTCTCAATTAAACCTTCCACGCTATCCCTTCCTCCTGCCTCACCTCCATGCAAATATAGTGTTTCTCCTCAAAAAACTCTAAAAATTAAATCCTGTTATTCTCTTTTCACACTACATTACATATGAAACAAACACAAATATTCTAGACAAGCCGTAACAAATTCTACCATCTAAAAAAACAAACAATGTCATCTCTTACTTTGTTCCTATCAGACGGTGCCAATTTTCAATAAGCCTATAGTTTATGGAAATTCAACAAACTTGCCTGCGCCTTTCTTACATCCACTCACTACAAAAAAACACTCAAATCATTGCCATTACAATTCACATGTGTACCAACTTCAACACTGCTTTTATGCTATAGACAACTGAAAAGAAAAATACATATTTTTTAAAACCACAACCATAGCCCATGAGCAATTATCCAACCACTCACCTCTTCCTACGTTTGCAAGTAGTCCCCTCCTCTTTCCAAGTCCACGTGATGTCCCTCCACTTCAATTACAAATCCAATCAATCACAACCAAAGAATACTATTCTAGTCGAGCAATACACAAGAAAAGGTTGCCTAAGCAACAACATAAACCGTTTTTCTCTTCAATCTTTAAAACACCCATATTCTCTTCGGTGCTTAAATGTTCCATTTGGTAATGTGCAATTGCCTCTTGACACGCCATGGTCGATCCACAGCCACAAAGATGGAATTCCATCCATCGAAATTCATTTTTTTTAATTTTCAATTGCCAAGATCGACTACTACTAGTTGCCTCTTGACACACCAACGTCGCCACGACTCCCACCCTTCGCTCTCACATGACTGTTCAGTCCACTGCCAACACGTCAGAATGCCTCTTCGACCTCCCTCTCATCCCAGTTATCTGATGGCCTCTTAGACAAAGAATAGTTCGCCAACACTCCATCCTAGCTATTGAAAAATAAGAAAAATTAATTTCCATCGATAAACTTCCACCATGAATTGAAATATATATGCCTACCATCAAATTATTTATTTTCATTTCTTTTTAATATCAATGTTAATCTTCTTATCTTTATGGAAAAAAAAATATATTGTTGATAAAGATTTTGATATAATTTTTATTCACTTTACACACCCATTTCATATTTCTTCTTTTAAAAACAATAACATCATCTCTCCTCTTTAATTACTCTAACCATAGCAATAGTACCATCTTATCTAAGATGCATATTTTCCAAATTGAATTCAACTTTTTAAATAACTTATAATAACTCTAGTGAATATTTTTTGTATTCGCTTTTTAAAACTATAATATGACACCATATATTAACTTTTTATATTCTTTGTTGCTTTGTATTTTTCACACCTTTTTTAATTCTCTCCATGTCATTTTTTATTTTCTAAATAAATCATCCAATATAACTAATTTTCACATATATTTACATGCATTACATTTGTTTTTGAGATGGATTAAAGAGGAAGGCTTACGTTACATGATGAACAAAGGAAGTGTCCTCAAATCTACGAAAAGTTCTACCAATGATTTTTTTGCAAGCATATTACGCAGTACATACATGGAAAATTTCCTGCAGTAACAGTTTGAAATTGGTGCAACGGCGGTTTTGCTACTGACACCCCTTCCAGTCATATTTTCTGTTATCTACGTATACCTTTTGATTCTATTCGGAAATGAATATTAGATTTTATATTTTTCTTAGATCATCTTTACAGTGGCAATTTCTCCGGTCACTACTTCGAAAAGGACGCTCGTGTTGAATATAGATTCACTGGTAAAATCAGTGATATAGATACAAGTTTCATGTCATGGTTGTATCCTTCAATATTGTTTGTTGTATAAATGTCAAGAGAAAATCTCGTGGTATAAACAAAATTCTATATCAAAATAATGTTGGGTGTATTTTTTATTATAGGTTGATATTGAAGGTATGTTTTAGTATTTTTAATAAATTTATTATGTGAGAGAGGTGATGCACAACTTAGAATAGAGTAGATGTGTAGGTGTAATGTAAGTATGTAAACAATTTTAAATGTTGACTCAAATAAAATAAAGAAAGAAGTTAAAAGTGATTTCGGGGAATGAGTGTAAATATTTTAATGTTGGCTAAATTAATAATAAAAATTAAAAGTAATAAACAAACACTCAAGATAATAAATAAAAAATTAAAATTAATATAAACCCCAATATGTAAACATTTAAATGTTGGATCAATTAATAATAAAACGTTAAAGTAATAAAAATAATAGACTTTGTTACAATACCATGGGCCAGTGCCATGGCTTATCAGTACCACATGCCCAAAAACCATAACTTATTTCACAATCAAAATATTTTATAATTATTTTATTTTAATTTAATTGTACAACATTTTTTAATTAAATCTATGGAGTAAAAGGTTATGATTACTTTTGAGATATATCTAAACCATGGACTACTAAATTTTTTTCATAGAAATTAAATCAAGGTTTTAATAAAATTAAAAATGAGAATACTTTTATATATAAAGATGTGAAATTTATATAATATAAATAATATTATTAAGAACCACTCAAGATCCATCTTAATTAAGGACTCAAGTGACTAAAGCAAGCAAGGTGACTAGCAATAATAGAGGAAAGATAATGCAAGATTCTTTTAAGTTTTTCATTATTGTATTTTCTTTGACATGATTGATCCAAAATATAGATTTAATATTTTACAACCAATTGAGTTTTTTAATTTAGATACTTTCTTAAACACAATATAATGAGATCAAATTTTAAAGGGGTAGGGGAGGCGAGATAGTGACAAAGTTGGAGGGTGGAGAGAGAGAGAGTGATGGGGGGAGAGAGAGGGAGGTGGGAGAGAGAGGAAGGAAGAGATAGAGGAGGGGAGGGAGAGAGAAGGAGAGAGGAAGAAAATAACAACAACATAGAGAAATAGAGATGGAGAGAGAGAGAGGGAGAGACAAGGGAGAGATGGAGAGAGAGTAAGGGAGGGAGAATGAGGGAGAGAGGAGAGCATGGAAGAGAGAGATAGGGAGAGAAGGGGAAGAGAGATAGAGATGGAGACATAGAGATGGAGGGGAGAGATAGGACAAAGGGAGGAAGATAGTGACAGAGTTGGAGGGAAGAGAGAGAAGGTGTGATGGAAGGGAGAGATAGAGGGAGGTGGGAAAGAAAGGGAGAGAGAGGAAGGAACAGAGAAAAGATTGAGGAGAGAGAGGGAGATAGAGGTAGGGAAGAAGAAAAACATAGAGGGAGAAAGGTGGAGAGAGGGGGAGCGAGAAGGGTGAGATGGAGAGAGAGTGAGGGAGAGAGGAGAGTGGGAGGGAATAGAGAGAGAAGGAGAGAGAGAGGGAAAGAAGGGAAGAGAGAGAGGGAGATGAAAAGGGGAGAAAGAGAGTGTGCTTGTTTGGGGGGTGAGATAGAGAGAGGGAATAAGAAAGAGGCACATAGATACAATCATAGATATTATATAACATTATATAACCAGCCTGGATACATATTAACTCTAGATCTATCATGTGCCGAGAGGGATCAAATATGTGGCGGTGCAAACCATGCGCCAAGAGGGATCAAATATGTGGCAGTGCAAATCTTTCCTTAAGTTTTGCACTAAGAAAAGAGATTTGTACCTTGAGAGATTTGATACCTCTCTATGATAGATCTAAAGCTAAGATGGATCTAAATTAGTCTTTATATAAATAATGATATCTTAGATTTGTTTTAAATTATATCATCCATATAAACAAAAGTTAAAAAAAATATTAATGTAAATTTAACATATATAAAAATATATAATTTTATATTTTGGTATAACAATTCAGATTTTAGTTCTTTGTTGCAGAAAATACTGAATACTGATGAAGCTTGTGACTATGATAAACTCTTTTTCCAAAAAGACTTAGAAGAATGAAGAATACATTGCCTTTTAATCATTCCCTTGTAAGGTGCCTAGTTTTGACTTGAAAAGTACTACTGCATCTTTTAGCCATTTCAATGGTATATGTACTTAAATCTCTCCAAAGTGTCAGTAACCTAAATGATTCAGAGGTGTAAAATTCTACCTAATCTCCATCATCCATGTGTTCATTCCTTTCACTTTATGAAAACTTCTAACTTTTCCAAGTTGTTTGGTTGAAGATATCTATGAGCTAGTGCTTATGATTGATCTTTCCCAATTATGAAGGTAAAATGAGATATGACAAAGTATTTATGGTTGTTGTGCAGGAAAAATGATATATAAAAAACTATATATGGTGATAAGAATTCTAGAGAATTCCATTGATTCAAATGTTGTGATCTGTATCTTAATTCATTCAATGAAGGTTACATTTATACTTGAAAACAATAATTGAAAACAATTATAACTAGAAATACCTAATTTATAACTAAATCCCTAACTATACAGAAATCCCGAAGGATTACAACATTTCCCCCCTTAATCTGAAGGGACATCTAACATACCAAGTAAAGATCTAAATTTTTTGAACTTTTCATGTCCCAATGCTTTAGTAAAGATATCTGCAATTTGTTCTAATGTTGGACAATGTGTCAAATGAATTGTTTTGGCCTCTACATGATGTCGAATCAAATGATACTTGGTGTTGATATGTTTGGTTCGATCATGAAACTTTGGATTCTTGGCCAATTGAATTGCAGAAGAGTTGTCAACAAATAAAGGAGTTGAAGCTTTTTGTTTCTCCTGCAAATCTTCAAGTATTTTCCGAAGCCAAATGATTTCCTTAGTGGCTTGAGCTGCTGCAACATATTCAGCTTCGGTGGTAGAATCAGCAGGAACAGATTGCTTGCGTGATCTCCAACTGATGGTTGTTGATCCAAGATTCATCAAATAGCCAGAAGTAGAGACTCCATTCTCTTTATCTCCATCAAAATCAGAATAACCAGCAAGATGGAAGTCTAAAACTTTGGTATATTTGATGCCATAAGTTTGGGTTCCATTTAAATATTTTAGTACTCTTTTTGCTGCTACCCAATGCCCCTCACAAGGATGATGCATAAATCTGGAAAGTATTCCTACAACAAATGTTATATAAGGATGTGTAATAGATAAATAAATCAAAATTCCAACAAGTTGCCTATACTTTGCTAGATCTTCAAATGATTTTCCTTCTTCTGAAGTAAGTTTCAAATTCTGCTCCATTGGTGTAGCAACAAGATTCAATAACTTAACAACATACTTCTTCTGAGCGATGAAAATATGTTGTGGTTTTTCATCAACTTCAATTCCAAGATAATAATGAAGTAAACATAAATCTATCATATCAAAAACCTTTTTCAATTCGTTCTTAACAGATGATATATATTCATCATTGTTTCCTGTGATCATCAAATCATCAACATATACAACTAGATATACAATTGATCTTCCAACTTTCTTAACGAAAAGAGTTGCATCATCTAGGTCAAAATGTTTATAATTTAACTTTAGAATATGTTCAATTAGTTTCTCATACCATGCTCGTGGCACTTGTTTCAAGCCATACAAAGACTCCATTGGTGTAGCAACAAGATTCAATAACTTACCAACATACTTCTTCTGAGAGATGAAAATATGTTGTGGTTTTTTATCAACTTCAATTCCAAGATAATAATGAAGTAAACTTAAATCTGTCATATCAAAAACCTTTTTCAATTCCTTCTTAATAGATGATATATATTCATCATTGTTTCCTGTGATCATCAAATCATCAACATATAGAACTAATCTTTCAACTTTCTTAACGAAAAGAGTTGCATCATCTAGGTCAAAATGTTTATAATTTAACTTTAGAAGATGTTCAGTTAGTTTCTCATACCATGCTCGTGGTGCTTGTTTCAAGCCATACAAAGACTTCATTAGTTTGCAAGCCTTTTGTTCTTTCTCTTTAATGGAAAAACCTTCTGGCTAAAACATGTAAACATCTTCTTTCAAATCTCCATTTAAAAAAGCAGTTTTGACATCCATATGATGAATTTTCCATTCTTTCTGAGCTGCAATAGCAAACAAAGATGTAATAGTGCCCCATTTAGCTGTAGGAGCAAATGTCTCTGTATAGTCAATACCCTCTTTCTTTGCATATCTCTTTGCTACAAGTCTTGCCTTATGTTTGTCTAGTGAACCATCAACTTTATACTTAGTTTTATAAATCCATTTTCAACCAATAGGTTGGATGCCAACAAGAGGATCTACCAGCCTCCATGCACCATTTTTTATGAGAGCATGATATTCCTTTTGCATGGCATCTTTCCACTGATCATAACTAGTAGCTTCTTCAAAACAAGTAGGTTCACAATCCACAGAAAAGTTAAATTCACAATGAGAATAGTTACCTGAGGAACTTCCAGTCTTAAACTCATCATATTTCTTCGGAAATGTTCAAATACGAGATGATCTTCACAAAGGTTGTGTAGGAAGTTGCTCATCTTCTTCATTTGTCTCAGTTCTTGCCATTTTTGTCCCTGTCAACTCTGTTGTCGTTTCTGTCCCTGTCATGTCTATAGAAACACTTGCATCAACCAATTTCTCATCAATAGCAGAATTATCATCATTGAGAGAAGGAAACTCCACAGATTGATCTAATATAGGTATCCCCCCTTCAGGATGTGGAAGTATATTATCTGATTCATAATAAAACTCTTGAGGCACAAACTTTTCTATCTAATTAAGTTGTCTATCAACAGTGAGGGAATCTTTATCAGATTCAAGAAAAATTACATCTCTTGACAAAATAAATTTCTTGTTCTCTTCATCATATAATCGGTATGCCTTAGAAGTCATAAAATACCCTAAAAAAATACATTTTTTGCTCCGTTCACTCAACTTATTCCTCTGTTGTTTAGGAATCAAAGCATAACATTGAGAACTGAAAACTCTGAAATGTTTAACAACAGGAAGACGATTATACCACATTTCATATGGAGTTTTGTTATTAATGACAAAGGATGGGCACCAATTTCTAATATATGCTGCACAGAGCGCTGCTTCTCCCAAAAATATCAATTTTACATTCTTAAAAACATCATTGACCTTACCATATTAAGCAATGTTCTGTTCATTCGTTTTGCAACACCGTTTTGCTGTGGATTATATGGTATTGTGGTCTAGTGTTTGATGCCATTCTCTTGCAAATATTTTTCAAAGACATTTTAAGTATATTCTCCTCCATTATGAGTTCTTATAGTACCAATATTTAATTGAGCTTCATTTGTAATCAAGAGATGAAATTTTTTAAACACATCAAAAACTTGCGATTTTTCCTTAAGTAGATAAACCCAACACATCCTCAAATCATCATGAATAAAAGTTAGTATGTATTTATTTCCATTCGCAGTTGGTACAGGCATAGGTCCGCACAAATTAGAGTGTATGAGACTTAATTTTCTTATAGCTCAAGAAGTAGAATTCTGAAAAGATTGTTTGTGATGCTTGCCCAATATACAAGCAATACATGGGGTCAATTTTCTGGGAACTATTGGAAGTCCTTTAATCCCTTGTTGCCTCATAATTCTAGTACTTACATAATTAATATGACCAAAGCATGCATGACACAATAAAGAAGATGACAAAGTATCATTTTGCTGAACCAAATAATTTGTGTTCAATGTAACAAAGGACACACCTTTCAACTTCAAGAAGTCATTACAGTTTTATTGTCGGCTGCTCTTCGAATTACCACCTTACCATCAAATATGTGGATGGAATGTCCCTGTTGTCTTATTTGTACAAAGGATAATAAGTTTCTTTGGAACTGAGGAATGTAAAGAACATCATTCGAAGTATAATCATAAGTCCAGGAAACTGAATAGAACCAATCCTTGATGGTTTGATTTGAGACTTATCAGCAAAATACACTACTCCATCAATATTATCAATGAATTGTTCAAACAAATCTCTCCTAAAGGTCATATGAAAAGTGGCACCTATATCTAAAATCCAAATGTCATGCAATGAAGAAAAAGAAGAAGTACTAAATATATCTTCCATATGAAAACTACAATGAGCAATAACATAATGTGCATTCACAGAAGACTGTCCTTTTTCTGGAATTAGATGATCTTTCCTTTTAAGAATTTGTTCTCTTCTTCCATTAATTTTCTCCCTGGGAATTCTAAAATTTGAAGCTGTATGTCCAATTTTACCACATCTAAAGCATTTTACAACTATTTTATCAGGAAAATTTCTTTGTTTATCATTCTGCTATCTATCTCCCTAAATATTTCTGCCCCCTGCCTCTATAATTATTCCTACCTGGACCTCTATTACCCTTAGTATTTTTTTCTTGAGGTTTTTGGTCTTTTTGAACAAGACATAGGGTTTCAGTATTAGAATTATGTGATGTTTCTTTCTTGCCAAAATCCTTCGAATTATGTGATGTTTCTTTCTTGCTAAAAGCCTTCTCTCTTTCTGCAATTTTCTCTACTAATTTAGCAAAATCTAAATCTTTTAACTGCCCACTAGCTTGGAGAGATTCCAAGTAGTGTGAATAACTAGGGTAAATAGATTTTATAAAGGCATTGAGTGGCAGTTCAACTTTAACTCAAGTAAATTCAATTTCATGATTGATGGCTTTAATTTCAAAAGCAAGTTTTAGAGGATCATTATCTTTCATTTCCAAATTAAATAACTTCAACAATAACTGAATTATCTCCAATTCAGAATGTGAATCATAAAGCTCTTTTAGTTATGTTATGGCATCATATGCTTCTTATTCTGAGCAATGTATCTGCTTACCTCTTCTAAGATTGAAGTAGAAATTAAGGCATAGGCATTTTTATCTTTATTTTGCCAGATTGCTAACTGTTTCTCCTCGTTAAGTTGATCTGGTGAGCTTATTTTCCTTCATAGATTCCATCCCACAAATCATTAAAAATAAGTGTATTTTTAACCTTCCTCAACCATTCTTGGTAATTTTCCTTTCCGGACAGAACAATCCCAATTAAAGATACCAAGGAGTTCATCTTTTTTTCAGATAATGACAGAATTCTTAAAAAAATTGTTATGATTACAAGAACAAAATTCTTTTAAAAAAATTCTGTTTCAATCATTACAGCATAAATTTCCTTTTTTTTTTTAAATATTTTCTGTATTAACTTACAGAAAAGAAAAAAATCTAATAACAACCCAATGGTTGTATATTAAAAACAGCCAGAGCAGAGTCTCCACCAAGCACACCTCTACCAACGCTGCTGACTCCACCAATGTTGTTGCGCACACTACCAGGTCACGCCTCTACCAACGCTGCTGACAGTTAAGTATTCAGGTCAGCAAGCACATCTTCTTAGCTTGTGTACAACAATGGAGAATCTAGGCATTCTGGTTCAATGGAGTTCAATCTAAGGCTCTGATACCACTGATAAGAATTCTGGAGAATTCCATTGATTCAAATGTTGTGATCTGTATCTTAATTCATTCAATAAAGATTACATTTATACTTGAAAACAATAATTGAAAACAATTATAACTATAAATACCTGATTTATAACTAAATCCTTAAACTATACAAAAATCCAGAAGAATTACAACATATGGTTTATCTTTCAACTCAATCATCACAACAAAAAGAAAAATATGAAAAATATTCGCTTCATCACTATAAGAAAGAAAAATATGAGAAATATTCGCTTATTCATTTCGTTGAAAAGAGCACCAACTAATTTAGCATTTTTTCAGGTTGTAATTACGCTGTAAGGCGTTCCCTTATGAAATAAACTACCCAAACTGCTTACGTGTAAAAATATGTGCCATTCGATTTTGTTGTTAGACGATTAGGTAATCGTTAACCGTTGATCTGAATTGAACCATGCCAGCCGTGATGCTTGTTACTGGGTCGTTCAACATTCCACGATGTTTCGTCTCTCTGGCTCACTCTGTATCGGAATATGCAAGGAAAATTATAGGAAGACATCCATTCAACTCCTGTACCAGGGGTTGCCAATGGTCTGGGTAAATTGTTCTACTACCTCGGATTTTCTTTTCAATTGTAATGTCATGCGGATGGATGTTTACAGTCCTGGGGTTTTACATTCGCTTTGAAGATGACAGTGTGGAGTCTGCTAAATCTGCGAGGCAGTAGAATGTGAAGATGGTTTCGGTAAGAGATTTAGACTTTTCTGTTACTGTTTCGAGTATTGTCAAGTTTCCGAGCTCTGCTTCTATAACACGCTGCTTATGGATTTGTCTTGTTCCACATGATGGGATAAATTTCAGTGTATTAGAGTTTACTGTATCATGTACGCTCATTTCTTTTGCCATTAATTTTGTCTGCTTATTGTTTAGCTTGTGTAATTTACCTACAGATTAGCGAACATAAGCGGCATCAAGATAAACCTGCAGCAATAGAGATTTGGGAGACGCTAGATGCATAGAAGATGGTTGGCTGTGGATAGAGCCCTCATCATTCAACCATTTTTATTCACCGTGTCACTGTGCAAGATTGTAAGGGCTTTAACCGTAGAGATAATGCTTTTTTTTTTGGGCGGTTCTTGCTTGTTTGGTTTTGACGCGATTTTTATCCGTATCAATGTGCTGCAGACACTGTGCTTCTCTGTCAAAGCCTTTGCACGGAATTTAGTAAAAGGTTACATGATACACGTGACGAGGACGAAGAATAAGGACGTGCAATGTACTGATTGGTGAATGGTATATTCATTTTTTTTAAGGTATGCTACTTACTGGTTCTGCGCGCTCTTCGACAGCCTCGAAAGGAGAAAACATTCTAATTCGATTTCTCAGTCTCTGCAGTTACATATTCTGAAGGCATGCTTGTTTTGCCCTTGCGATTTTATTTTGTATTTTGTGGCTGTATGGAGGGCAGAAGAGTCGTTAGAGATAAATTCTGTGTAGCCCATTGTGAATGGAGGTGAAGATATGAATTTGTTTTTCAATTTATAATATATTCAGATATGTTATTGTAATAAATTTGTACAGTGAATTTTCATCAAAACCCCTTTTCTTCAGTGCAGCTGTTCGAAATCGCAACAGCTTTACCTTTAGAGATGATGCTTTTATTTTCTTGGGCAGTTCTTGTTGGTTGATTTTGGAACAGGTGACGAGTACGGCTCGGCAATGAGAAAGATGAGACGGGAAGCTTTGGTTTCTGTGTTTTTTTTTCTCTGTCTGATTTACCTTCGTATATGTCCATGTGATTTACCTTCCCATATGTCCATGCGAATCAATAGGACACCATGTTCTTTTTCAATTTTTTTTAGCTATGTTTAAATGGTTCAGTGAATTTGGAAATTAGATGACACGTGCGATGAGATAGGAAGAATTCGAATGTGCAATTTGATGGTTGGTTTCATACGTTCTTGCGGCTACTGATTCTTCTTTTTATTCGTATACCCTTTTGCCGTTAAAAAAAATAGAAATCATTCAATAATTATGCCATAAGAAGCCAAGGTCTGATCAAAATTTCTGTGGTTTACCATACCCCTGATGCCAAGGTGAAGGAGATGCTCAAGAAGCCCAGAGTGTATTACTATCGAGAGGAAGAGCAAGGACCATGCAGAGATATTCAATAAAAGTAAGTTTTCCTTTTCCTATTTAATTTTCCTGCGTCCATCTGACCCCACAAACACTATGGGTGGAATTCTCAAACTTAATGCTTTGTTGCAGGAGGTAAGGTGATCAAGATTTATCGGAATTTTTTTTCAATTGTAATGTCATGCGGATGGATGTTTACAGTCCTGGGGTTTTACATTCGCTTTGAAGATGACAGTGTGGAGTCTGCTAAATCTGCGAGGCAGTAGAATGTGAAGATAGTTTCGGTAAGAGATTTAGACTTTTCTGTTACTGTTTCGAGTATTGTCAAGTTTCCGAGCTCTACTTCTATAACACGCTGCTTATGGATTTGTCTTGTTCCACATGATGGGATAAATTTCAGTCTATTAGAGTTTATTGTATCATGTACGCTCATTTCTTTTGCCATTAATTTTGTTTGCTTATTGTTTAGCTCGTGTAATTTACCCGCAGATTAGCAAACATAAGCGGCATCAAGATAAAGATGCAGCAATAGAGATTTGGGAGAAGCTAGATGCATACATGCGGGCTAGGAGGTCGGCCTCAATGCTTCTGCCAGCGGTTGCTCTAAACGTACGGTTCTGCATCAAACCCCATTTTCTCTTCAAAAATTACCATTTTTTTACTTTTTGTGAGACCTTATGGTTTCCTTCTTTGTTGTTTTGACAGTTAGTGAAAACAGCACCTCTTCAGGTTTAGTTTTTTTTCTTCTCCTCTTTACTAATAAAGTTTTTTTTTGTTCTCTTGGCATAAACATAGATATTTTTTATTTCCGATTTTGTTGTTAGGGGCTTGAATGAATCAGATGTGAGAGTTAGCTACAAAGACACTTGGATCGGAATCTGTTATATAATGTGATTTGTGGTTGTGGGCATGCAGGATCTGCTTCAGCTCCTAACGCTAACACTTCTTCTGCCAGCAGTAAAAAGAGAGCAGTATCTTTGCAGACTATTTATGAGATATTGCATCTGCTGGCTCTCCTTCTGCTTGGACTGGCTGCCCAAGTATACCAGTAGCAGTTTCAGAATATAATTTCTGCTATTTGGAAGGACTTAGGTGTTTACTTGGTTCAATGAGTAGTAGAGCTGCAATTCCTTGTCTTACTTGGATATTCAGTGTTAGCAATAAAAGGTCAAGTTTTATCTTCATTTTATAAGTTAGACAGATGGCCTGGTTTTGGAATTGAATTATTGTGCTCTACACCTCATATTGTCCTATAGATGGCTTGGTTTTCCTAACATTCTCACGTTATGTTTTCCAATTTCAATAAAATATAAAAGAATCCCTAGGATTTCATTTGTTTAGGTTTGATTTTGTAGGGACCTGTCTTGGTCCTATCAGAAAAGAATCTTTTAGGATTTCATTTGTTTAGGTTTGATTGTGTAGGGATCTGTTTTGGTCTTTATAATTAGATAGCTTTGGGAGAAATATTGGACAAATAATATTTATGATGTGTGTATAGATGTCTCTTAATTATAATTTATATCAGTCATTTAAGAAAATGAATGTAACAGTAGAAGAACGAAGAATGGGGATGTGGCCTTGTGTGAGGGAATGAAGGAAGAAAGAAAAAACCTCCTACCCTGCTCCTGGCTTTGATTTTGTAACTAAAGAAACTAGCTCTAAGTGCCCTCCTTCAATTGCTACCTGAGTGTTCGATGTGGAAAACACTTACCAGATCCTAGTAAGACAATAGATGTCGCCTTGTGTGAGGAAAATAAGGAAGAAAGAAAGAACCTCTTATCCTCCTCCTGCCTTTGACCTTGTAACTCAATAAACTAGCTCTGAGTGCCCTGCTTCAACTGGTATGTGAGTGTTCGGTGAGGGAAACAAAAAATTCTCTTACGAGATCCCAGTAAGACAATAGCATAAGCAACTACTTTGGCAGATGGAGACTACAAAAGGATTGTGATCTAATTAATTAGTATTATGTATCAAACAGCTAGCTTTGAAATGCCTTGTAGACCTGGTTCTATGTCAATCTCGATCTAATTAATTAGTATTATGTATCAAAGAGCTAGCTTTGAAGCACATGGATTAGGTAGTTTTCTATCCTATTATTATAATGTTGCAAATTCTTATCTAACATATTTTCATGCTGGGAGCAGGCTAAAATAGGCAAGGAATCAGATTTTGAATCTTCATTACGTGCTCTGCATGGCCCCGATGCTGATGTTTCAGTTGAAGAATCTGAAATTAAGGTAGAGAGCCTTTGGTTCTTAAGCTTTGACATCCTTTTGTTTCTTTCTTGTAATAATAATCTGATTCTGTATTAATGCTCATTTGGGAATATTCTAATGCCATGGCCATTTGTTTCGTCTGGTCAGCAACTTTTCTGGGTTTTTGTGCCCTTGGTCAATCTTTAATATTACTAATAAAAATTTTACAATTGTCTTTTCAGTGCAATCCTAGAGAAGCCTTTCAGTTTTATACCTTTAGTTTGTCATTTTACCTCTTTTAAACTTACCACTGCATATCAAGCTTACATTGCAATAGGGGATTGGCAATTCATCTCTATAAGGGGGCTATGTTGCAACTAAAAAAAATAATGCTTTAATACAGATTGCAGTGAAGACAAACTATAAGCAAAGAGGTGTCAAAGCCTCTGACCTTATTCAGAAAAGATATGCACTCCCTTTGACTGTAAGTTTTGGGTTCCCCCCTGGTAGTATAAAAGCAAAGCATGCTACATGCTTTTTTCTTTGTTTAACTACATAAGTACCTTGATAGTCTATTACTAAGAACAATGTGAATCGACAATTTGGGATTGCTTTTGACCATTTCAGACAATAATTTCTGCAAATTGGCATTGGTTTGCTTCTATAGCAGCAGTTGAGTGGAATTAATGGAATTATGTTCTATAGCACATACATTTCCAGTCTGCTGGTGAGTGCTCACTGATACCTGTATGAGCTTTATTGACCAATCAGTTAGATGAATGCCCCTATAACCTTTTATAGACCAATCAGTTAGATGACCCTTATTTTACCTTTTCTAGTCTGATTATCAGGGAATTTTTTAGGGCCTAATATTTGCAAGTTGGATATAACTAAAAAAAATAAAAAAATTCTAAAGGGGTTGCCAATGCAAACAGAAGATGTGCTCCAATCTATAGAATATAAAGTTAATATATTGGAGTAACCAATTTTTTTCATAAAACATATAATGATACCAAAATTCAAAATTTTCTTAACAATCTTAGCAAATTTCAGTGCTCTGAACTTTAAGATAACAGATTCGTTGAGATTTCTGCACATAGATATAGTACCTTTAAATTGCCGTTGCCAATGTATGGAAGTTGAGATGAATTTTTCAAAATGATGGTCTTGATAATAGTAGGGACTGTAGCTTTCTGATGTCCGTATTTATACACAAGAAATATGGAACATAAATATCCTCTTACAATGGGTATTGATTTCAACATTTGTCTATCTCACATGAGTTTCATCAAGCAAAGTTGCAACTCTAGGACTCGATGTTATTCAGGTGTTTGACTTGTTTAGTAATTTGTTGCTTGTATGGTTTCAAATATTAATTTTTCTGTTTCTCATCAAAGTTTTTAATGATAATCCTTTAGGTTCTATCCTGATGGCTATTATACAGGTTGTCATGACTGCTTTCATTGCATGGTTGATGGACAAAGCTGGAAGACGTCTCCTCCTCATGGTAAGTTGCCTGCTGCTGCAAAGGATGTGTACTTTTATGGCCACCAAGAAATTTTGTGTATGAGTAACATGAATTCATTTGGAGAAACTTACAGTGAGATGGTTTAAATTCAACAGATCTCATCTGGGGGAATGGCTGTATGCCTTTTTCTTGTCGGTCTTGCATTCTTCTTGGAGGTAATATGTCCCAGTTATTTGTCATGCACTAGTCCTTGAGTTTTGTTCAGGGGAGACAAATTTAAAGTCGTGTTTTGAATATTGAGATCAAAGAGGAGAAGGAAGCTTAAGACTGAAATTTAATCGTTCTGAACCATGTGAAAGTAACATTGGAAATTGGAAGCTTAATATGACTTCTATTGTATCAATGTACCTTTCAGACTCATGTGTCAGGAGCTTCTGATGAAACAGGCTACAGTGTTTTGGCCTTAACTGGTGTTTTGGTAAGAGTCAAAATTAGTTTTATGTTAGCAACCAGTGGTATATTTCCTTTGTCCAAATTCCTTCAGAGCTGAAGGCCTTGGTTTATTACAGGTTTACATAATTTCCTTCTCTCTTGGTATAGGAGCTATTCCATGGATTATAATGTCAGAGGTAATTTTTCCTCTGTAAGTTCAAGCTAAATGTGTATGCACAAATATCAGGTTGTGGTGTGTTACGAAACTCTCTCAGCACTAGGAATGTCTATTATGACTTGCAGCTAATTCTTTGGCTCCTTCACTGCAGATCCTTCCTGTTAATGTAAAGGGCGTTGGTGGTAGTATTGCAACTTTGACAAACTGGTTGACTTCTTTTTTAGTGACCATGACAATTAATTTACTTCTAGAATGGAGCTCTGCAGGTAAATTGATTGCTTTCATTGTTAAGATCTATTGCAGACTTTTGGTTTTATCTATCTCGTGTAATTATTTCAGGAAGTTGGTTGGATTAGAAACAAATATGAATCAAATGTAATGAGTATAAATGGTTAGCTAATCTTCCTTCTTTTATGAATGGGAAATTGGTGTTTAAAGCCAATATTTGAGAAAATTATGAATGCTATATTATGATAGAGATTATTGATGTTTTACTCAAAACTTTTGTTAATATTATGATTAATTTCTATACGTCTAGATATTTTTTTGTGAGGATTTATCAAAAGAGAAACAAAATTGTTTTATTTTATACCTGAAAACAATTATGCGCAACCCACTTGCAATTAGTTGACGATAAATTGGTAAGACCGTTGAAAAAGAATCCGCCCAAGGCAGAACATCACTGGTACGTAGTCACATGAAAGTATGTTTCAGCAGTAAAGTGATAAATTCCAGACGATTCGAAAATTGAATTTGCCACAGTAATTGATATCATTAACTAGGCTTAAGTCTAAAGACTGATACCTGCACGAGGCCCAGCTATAAGGTATGTTGGTCACGCACCATGGCATTTGATAGAGTTTGCAAGTCTTTACATAGGGATTGAACAAAGATATTCATATATTGAATTCTCTTTGCATGCATTTTGATTCTTAGACCAATGAAAGTACACCATGTTATGTTTAAATGGTTCAGTGAATTTGGAAATTAGATGACACGTGCGATGAGATAGGAAGAATTCGAATGTGCAATTTGATGGTTGGTTTCGTACGTTCTTGCTGCTCATTCATTCGTTGAGGTATGCTAGTTACTGATTCTTCTTTTTATTCGTATACCCTTTTGCCGTTAAAAAAAACAGAAATCATTCAATAATTACGCCGTAAGAAGCCAAGGTCTGATCAAAATTTATGTGGTTTACCATACCCCTGATGCCAAGGTGAAGGAGATGCTCAAGAAGCCAGAGTGTATTACTATCGAGAGGAAGAGCAAGGACCATGCAGAGATATTCAATAAAAGTAAGTTTTCCTTTTCCTATTTAATTTTCCTGCGTCCATCTGACCCCACAAACACTATGGGTGGAATTCTCAAACTTAATGCTTTGTTGCAGGAGGTAAGGTGATCAAGATTTATCGGAATTTTTTTTCAATTGTAATGTCATGCGGATGGATGTTTACAGTGCTGGGGTTTTACATTCGCTTTGAAGATGACAGTGTGGAGTCTGCTAAATCTGCGAGGCAGTAGAATGTGAAGATAGTTTCGGTAAGAGATTTAGACTTTTCTGTTACTGTTTCGAGTATTGTCAAGTTTCCGAGCTCTGCTTCTATAACACGCTGCTTATGGATTTGTCTTGTTCCACATGATGGGATAAATTTCAGTCTATTAGAGTTTATTGTATCATGTACGCTCATTTCTTTTGCCATTAATTTTGTTTGCTTATTGTTTAGCTCGTGTAATTTACCCGCAGATTAGCAAACATAAGCAGCATCAAGATAAAGATGCAACAATAGAGATTTGGGAGAAGCTAGATGCATACATGCGGGCTAGGAGGTCGGCCTCAATGCTTCTGCCAGTGGTTGGTGGTAGCATTGCAACTTTGACAAACTGGTTGACTTCTTTTTTAGTGACCATGACAATTAATTTACTTCTAGAATGGAGCTCTGCAGGTAAATTGATTGCTTTCATTGTTAAGATCTATTGCAGACTTTTGGTTTTATCTATCTCGTGTAATTATTTCAGGAAGTTGGTTGGATTAGAAACAAATATGAATCAAATGTAATGAGTATAAATGGTTAGCTAATCTTCCTTCTTTTATGAATGGGAAATTGGTGTTTAAAGCCAATATTTGAGAAAATTATGAATGCTATATTACGATAGAGATTATTGATGTTTTACTCAAAACTTTTGTTAATATTATGATTAATTTCTATACGTCTAGATATTTTTTTGTGAGGATTTATCAAAAGAGAAACAAAATTGTTTTATTTTATACCTGAAAACAATTATGCGCAACCCACTTGCAATTAGTTGACGATAAATTGGTAAGACCGTTGAAAAAGAATCCGCCCAAGGCAGAACATCACTGGTACGTAGTCACATGAAAGTATGTTTCAGCAGTAAAGTGATAAATTCCAGACGATTCGAAAATTTAATTTGCCACAGTAATTGATATCATTAACTAGGCTTAAGTCTAAAGACTGATACCTGCACGAGGCCCAGCTATAAGGTATGTTGGTCACGCACCATGGCATTTGATAGAGTTTGCAAGTCTTTACATAGGGATTGAACAAAGATATTCATATATTGAATTCTCTTTGCATGCATTTTGATTCTTAGACCAATGAAAGGACACCATGTTATGTTTAAATGGTTCAGTGAATTTGGAAATTAGATGACACGTGCGATGAGATAGGAAGAATTCGAATGTGCAATTTGATGGTTGGTTTCGTACGTTCTTGCGGCTCATTCATTCGTTGAGGTATGCTAGTTACTGATTCTTCTTTTTATTCGTATACCCTTTTGCCGTTAAAAAAAACAGAAATCATTCAATAATTACGACGTAAGAAGCCAAGGTCTGATCAAAATTTATGTGGTTTACCATACCCCTGATGCCAAGGTGAAGGAGATGCTCAAGAAGCCAGAGTGTATTACTATCGAGAGGAAGAGCAAGGACCATGCAGAGATATTCAATAAAAGTAAGTTTTCCTTTTCCTATTTAATTTTCCTGCGTCCATCTGACCCCACAAACACTATGGGTGGAATTCTCAAACTTAATGCTTTGTTGCAGGAGGTAAGGTGATCAAGATTTATCGGAATTTTTTTTCAATTGTAATGTCATGCGGATGGATGTTTACAGTGCTGGGGTTTTACATTCGCTTTGAAGATGACAGTGTGGAGTCTGCTAAATCTGCGAGGCAGTAGAATGTGAAGATAGTTTCGGTAAGAGATTTAGACTTTTCTGTTACTGTTTCGAGTATTGTCAAGTTTCCGAGCTCTGCTTCTATAACACGCTGCTTATGGATTTGTCTTGTTCCACATGATGGGATAAATTTCAGTCTATTAGAGTTTATTGTATCATGTACGCTCATTTCTTTTGCCATTAATTTTGTTTGCTTATTGTTTAGCTCGTGTAATTTACCCGCAGATTAGCAAACATAAGCGGCATCAAGATAAAGATGCAACAATAGAGATTTGGGAGAAGCTAGATGCATACATGCGGGCTAGGAGGTCGGCCTCAATGCTTCTGCCAGCGGTTGGTGGTAGCATTGCAACTTTGACAAACTGGTTGACTTCTTTTTTAGTGACCATGACAATTAATTTACTTCTAGAATGGAGCTCTGCAGGTAAATTGATTGCTTTCATTGTTAAGATCTATTGCAGACTTTTGGTTTTATCTATCTCGTGTAATTATTTCAGGAAGTTGGTTGGATTAGAAACAAATATGAATCAAATGTAATGAGTATAAATGGTTAGCTAATCTTCCTTCTTTTATGAATGGGAAATTGGTGTTTAAAGCCAATATTTGAGAAAATTATGAATGCTATATTATGATAGAGATTATTGATGTTTTACTCAAAACTTTTGTTAATATTATGATTAATTTCTATACGTCTAGATATTTTTTTGTGAGGATTTATCAAAAGAGAAACAAAATTGTTTTATTTTATACCTAAAAACAATTATGCGCAACCCACTTGCAATTAGTTGACGATAAATTGGTAAGACCGTTGAAAAAGAATCTGCCCAAGGCAGAACATCACTGGTACGTAGTCACATGAAAGTATGTTTCAGCAGTAAAGTGATAAATTCCAGACGATTCGAAAATTGAATTTGCCACAGTAATTGATATCATTAACTAGGCTTAAGTCTAAAGACTGATACCTGCACGAGGCCCAGCTATAAGGTATGTTGGTCACGCACCATGGCATTCGATAGAGTTTGCAAGTCTTTACATAGGGATTGAACAAAGATATTCATATATTGAATTCTCTTTGCATGCATTTTGATTCTTAGACCAATGAAAGGACACCATGTTATGTTTAAATGGTTCAGTGAATTTGGAAATTAGATGACACGTGCGATGAGATAGGAAGAATTCGAATGTGCAATTTGATGGTTGGTTTCGTACGTTCTTGCGGCTCATTCATTCGTTGAGTTATGCTGGTTACTGATTCTTCTTTTTATTCGTATACCCTTTTGCCGTTAAAAAAAATAGAAATCATTCAATAATTACGCCGTAAGAAGCCAAGGTCTGATCAAAATTTCTGTGGTTTACCATACCCCTGATGCCAAGGTGAAGGAGATGCTCAAGAAGCCAGAGTGTATTACTATGGAGAGGAAGAGCAAGGACCATGCAAAGATATTCAATAAAAGTAAGTTTTCCTTTTCCTATTTAATTTTCCTACGTCCATCTAACCCCACAAACACTATGGGTGGAATTCTCAAACTTAATGCTTTGTTGCAGGAGGTAAGGTGATCAAGATTTATCGGAATTTTTTTTCAATTGTAATGTCATGCGGATGGATGTTTACAGTCCTGGGGTGTTACATTCGCTTTGAAGATGACAGTGTGGAGTCTGCTAAATCTGCGAGGCAGTAGAATGTGAAGATAGTTTCGGTAAGAGATTTAGACTTTTCTGTTACTGTTTCGAGTATTGTCAAGTTTCCGAGCTCTGCTTCTATAACACGCTGCTTATGGATTTGTCTTGTTCCACATGATGGGATAAATTTCAGTCTATTAGAGTTTATTGTATCATGTACGCTCATTTCTTTTTCCATTAATTTTGTTTGCTTATTGTTTAGCTCGTGTAATTTACCCGCAGATTAGCAAACATAAGCGGCATCAAGATAAAGATGCAACAATAGAGATTTGGGAGAAGCTAGATGCATACATGCGGGCTAGGAGGTCGGCCTCAATGCTTCTGCCAGCGGTTGCTCTAAACGTACGGTTCTGCATCAAACCCCATTTTCTCTTCAAAAATTACCATTTTTTTACTTTTTGTGAGACCTTATGGTTTCCTTCTTTGTTGTGTTGACAGTTAGTGAAAACAGCACCTCTTCAGGTTTAGTTTTTTTCTTCTCCTCTTTACTAATAAAGTTTTTGTTTGTTCTCTTGGCATAAACATAGATATTTTTTATTTCCGATTTTGTTGTTAGGGGCTTGAATGAATCAGATGTGAGAGTTAGCTACAAAGACACTTGGATCAGAATCTGTTATATAATATGATTTGTGGTTGTGGGCATGCAGGATCTGCTTTAGCTCCTAACGCTAACACTTCTTCTGCCAGCAGTAAAAAGAGAGCAGTATCTTTGCAGACTATTTATGAGATATTGCATCTGCTGGCTCTCCTTCTGCTTGGACTGGCTGCCCAAGTATACCAGTAGCAGTTTCAGAATATAATTTCTGCTATTTGGAAGGACTTAGGTGTTTACTTGGTTCAGTGAGTAGTAGAGTTGCAATTCCTTGTCTTACTTGGATATTCAGTGTTAGCAATAAAAGGTCAAGTTTTATCTTCATTTTATAAGTCAGATAGATGGCCTGGTTTTGGAATTGAATTATTGTGCTCTACACCTCATATTGTCCTATAGATGGCCTGGTTTTCCTAACATTCTCACGTTATGTTTTCCAATTTCAATAAAATATAAAAGAATCGCCTAGGATTTCATTTGTTTAGGTTTGATTTTGTAGGGACCTGTCTTGGTCCTATCAGAAAAGAATCTTTTAGGATTTCATTTGTTTAGGTTTGATTGTGTAGGGATCTGTTTTGGTCTTTATAATTAGATAGCTTTGGGAGAAATATTGGACAAATAATATTTATGATGTGTGTATAGATGTCTCTTAATTATAATTTATATCAGTCATTTAAGAAAATGAATGTAACAGTAGAAGAACGAAGAATGGGGATGTGGCCTTGTGTGAGGGAATGAAGGAAGAAAGAAAAAACCTCCTACCCTGCTCCTGGCTTTGATTTTGTAACTAAAGCAACTAGCTCTAAGTGCCCTCCTTCAATTGCTACCTGAGTGTTCGATGTGGAAAACACTTACCAGATCCTAGTAAGACAATAGATGTCGCCTTGTGTGAGGAAAATAAGGAAGAAAGAAAGAACCTCTTATCCTCCTCCTGCCTTTGACCTTGTAACTCAATAAACTAGCTCTGAGTGCCCTGCTTCAACTGGTATGTGAGTGTTCGGTGAGGGAAACAAAAAATTCTCTTACGAGATCCCAGTAAGACAATAGCATAAGCAACTACTTTGGCAGATGGAGACTACAAAAGGATTGCGATCTAATTAATTAGTATTATGTATCAAAGAGCTAGCTTTGAAATGCCTTGTAGACCTGGTTCTATGTCAATCTCGATCTAATTAATTAGTATTATGTATCAAAGAGCTAGCTTTGAAGCACATGGATTAGGTAGTTTTCTATCCTATTATTATAATGTTGCAAATTCCAATTCACAGATACTCTTGAGCTGCTCAGCTCAAAGCAAATTGGAATGGTCATATGCAACTGAACGTTGTTTACATCACTAGGTAAAGGTAGAATATACCCTTTTTTCCTGGCAACAAAATACGGTATAGTATTAGACACTATTTGGAATTTGCTCTATACATCCTGCTTATTGAATTGTATCCACTAAAAGGCCCTTGTTAGGTGGGGCCTACATTTGGTGCATGTAAATGTCAGGTAAAGGCTTTTGAGGGCTTACTTACCTCATAATGTTGTTTAGAATGATGTAAAATTTGAAGTTCTATGCACTAAAGTCCTGAAACAATTGTCATAGGCAAGTTAGAGGCTTCATCGCTATAAATTGAGAGTTTTTTGGTGAGATGGTTAAGTCTCTATCTCGCTATAAATTGTGAGAAAGTTTTTGGTAAGATGGTTCTATTGGCTGAAACTTTTACATGCGAATTCGTTGTAAATTGAGAGTTTTTTTGGTAAGATGGTTCTGTTGGCTGAAAAATTTACATACGAACTTGCTATAAATTTAGAGTTTCTAATAAGATGGTTTTGTTGGCTGAAATCTTTATATGCCCTATTTTCCAGGGTTATCTTATACTTGATTGCTTTGGCTTGTATCCAGTACATTCCAAAAAATACTATTCAAAAGTGCCTAACTACGTCTTGTCCAAATTCCTTTTGCTTTTGTAGGGTGTGTCAGCTTCCATCTGACAAGCATAAATATTCTCACTGAAGACATCTTTTACTACTTGATTTTACAGAGTTTAGTCTGCTATATAATGCACAAATTATGTGAACTTCCTATCCTGTTATCACTTAATTAAGATTAGCATAAGCATGTTGTAGCATTGATAAAGTGGGGATTCTTTTAGAAGCTGTAAGGTGATCAAGACTTATCAGATTTTCTTTTCAATTGTAATTTTCAATTGTAATGTCATGCGGATGGATGTTTACAGTCTTGGGGTTTTACATTCGCTTTGAAGATGACAGTGTGGAGTCTGCTAAATCTGTGAGGCAGTGGAATGTGAAGATAGTTTCAGTATGAGATTTAGACTTTTCTGTTATTGTTTCGAGTATTGTCAAGTTTCCAAGCTCTGCTTCTATAACACGCTGCTTATGGATTTGTCTTGTTCCACATGATGGGATAAATTTCAGTCTATTAGAGCTTATTGTATCATGTACGCTCATTTATTTTGCCATTAATTTTGTCTGCTTATTGTTTAGCTCGTGTAATTTACCTGCAGATTAGCAAACATAAGCGGCATCAAGATAAAGCTGCAGCAATAGAGATTTGGGAGAAGTTGGATGCATACATGTGGGCTAGGAGGTCGGCCTCAATGCTTCTGTCAGCGGTTGCTCTAAACGTACGATTCTGCATCAAACCCCATTTTCTCTTCAAAAATTACCATTTTTTTACTTTTTGTGAGACCTTATGGTTTCTTTCTTTGTTGTTTTGACAGTTGGTGAAAACAGCACCTCTTCAGGTTTAGTTTTTTCCTTCTCCTCTTTATTAATAAAGTTTTTGTTTGTTCTCTTGGCATAAACATAGATATTTTTTATTTCCGATTTTGTTGTTAGGGGCTTGAATGAATCAGATGTGAGAGTTAGGTGCAAAGACACTTGGATCTGAATCTGTTATATAATGTGATTTGTGGTTGTGGGCATGCAGGATCTACTTCAGCTCCTAACGCTAACACTTCTTCTGCCAGCAGTAAAAAGAGAGTAGTATCTTTGCAGACTATTTCTGAGATATTACGTCTGTTGGCTCTTCTTCTGGTTGGACTGGCTGCCCAAGTATATCAGTAGCAGTTTCAGAATATAATTTTCACTATTTGGAAGGACTTAGGTGTTTACATGGTTCTGTGAGTAGTAGAGCCGCAATACCTTGTCTTACTTGGATATTCAATATTAGCAATAAAAGGTCAAGCTTTATATTCATTTTATGAGGCATATTCCCACACATATCATTTTTAGTATATAATATTAAAATCTCTATCTTATGCACAATAAAATCAGTATCAAATAAATTAAAAATTGTAGTGCTTCCTTTAAACCAAAATTTGAATTTGAAGCCATGAAAACATTGTATTTAAAATAAATTGATAGCATGTCCCATCAACCATGTTCGGAGGCAGATTACGAGTGGCAGTTTCAGGATTACGAGTGGCAGTTTCAGAATATAATTTCCGCTATTTGGAAGGACTTAGGTGTTTACATGGTTCCGTGAGTAGTAGAGCTGCAATTCCTTTTCTTACTTGGATATTCAGTATTAGCAATAAAAGGTCAAGTTTTATCTTCATTTTATGAGTCAGATAGATGGCCTGGTTTTGGACTGGTTTTGGAATTGAATTATTGTGCTCTACACCTCATATTCTCACATTAGGTTTTCTTAATATTCTCACGTTAGGTTTTCCAATTTCAATAAAATATAAAAGAATCGCCTAGGATTTCATTTGTTTAGGTTTGATTTTGTAGGGACCTGTCTTGGTCCTATCAGAAAAGAATCTTTTAGGTTTTCATTTGTTAAGGCTTGATTGTGTAGGGATCTGTTTTGGTCTTTATAATTAGATAGCTTTGGGAGAAATATTGGACAAATAATATATACAATGTGTATAGATGTCTCTTAATTATAATTTATATCAGTCATTTAAGAAAATGAATGTAACTATCAACACCAACATGAAAAATTCCCAATGGAAAATACATATGGGGTATATTTAGATCACAGTACCATATCACATATATATTTAATCTATGCTTTTCTTCCATCCCAATGGAAAATACATCTAGGTTATATTTAGATTCTCATTTATTTAAAAAATAAAATATTTGCATTCTTCAATTTATGCCTGCATTTCCTTTGCAACATTTGATGCAAATGCTAGTTTAAAGTTATTTAGAAGCCAATTTGGACCATTTCCGATTACTCACATACCCTGTAAATTAGAGTATATAAATGACGATTCGAATACCCATGAGATACTATTATGCTTTCTGTAATAATGTATTACACATGCCATCCAAACTTCTGTTTATATATATGTGGCATACCCTAGGCCCCCAATCCCCCTCCCCACATATAGATATATCCAGCAGTAATACCTTTTTTTTGCTACTTTGTATTTAAATTGGGGTCAGTTTAAATATGTTTGATGAAAAAAGTTATTGTCTAAAAATTAGATGTTCTCACTAGAATTGAGAGATTCCCTGGAGTTTGGACAGTTTGGTCACTCCTTATCAGTATAATTTTACAATCTATTTTCACCCTTTATTCATTGTGGCTTCACCTTCCAACTTCTCCCTATAAAATTTAATCTTTAAAACTAATAAAACTTATAAAATTTAATCTTTAAATCTAATAAAACTTAAATTCTACAAGTTACTTCTACTCTCAATTCATTATGACTCCGACCATAAACCTCTTCCTATAAATTTAATCCCAAAATTTAATAAAGACAAAGCCATACACAAACCAACTGATATATGACTCATAAATCCTAAAAGCAACAGTAGATATAACATATATTTGTGGCAATGTACATCACTGCAACTTCTTTATAAACATGACTGTCAAACATGTTGCTTTCGTTCTGTACGTGTTATTCTCGTCGGGCCTCACCAGTTTTTTTTGTAAAGTCATCGGAACGACAAACATAACCGTTGGTATCGATCAATACAATCCCGGTAGTCTGGTCTTTTTGAAAATCATAAAAATTTCTGTAATATTTTGATAAATTTAAGTAGTTATTTTTATAAATCCAAATTAAAATTATTAAATTTCAAAATTTCAGATATTTAAAAAAAAAATTGTCAATACTAATTCTATTATTACTTTAAAAAAACATAATTTAAACAATAATTCTACAAGATTTACTTAAAAAAATTTATCCAGATAATTCCGATCCAAAGTAACCGTCGAAGCCATTCCTCGAACTCGATAGGCTTGTCCAATACAATCTCTACAATACCGCGTTGGAACTTTATTTCATATCGTAATTATCTTTCGCCTACAAAAGGAAAAATTGAAACATTCCCTTACAGCACTAAAGGCATTAACCTAGGATTCCATCAGCTTTTCAAACGTCCTTGCCAAAGTCCTTACAGCACTAAAGGCATTCACCTAGGATTCCATCAGCTTTTCAAACGTCCTTGCCAAAGTCCGATTCACAGACATATCCACTTTAATAAATTAGAAGTAACTTCAAGCGAACTGAAAGTGAAAGATAAAACATAAACATTCAAATACAGGGTAAGTCTAACTATATTGTAAAATACATTATAACGCTACACCATTATAATATTATCAATGTCTTATAATAATATTATATATGTTGTAACAGGATATATATTATTATTATAATTTTGCTTTTCGTTATAGCTCTAGCTTTGTAGATTTTATAGTATCTGAAAGTTTTTAACAGTTTTTTCTTTTTATCAAAAGCTGCTTTGATTTTAATCGCAGTCCAAGCGATAAAGTAATAGAAGTGTATCCCAACTGTGCCAAATTTAATTCAATGATTGTTATAGCTCTTTATAAAAATGTATTAGCTTTGTAGATTTTATAATATCTGGAAGTTTATAATATTTTTTAATCAAAAGCTGCCCAGATTTTAATCACAGTCCAAGCTATAAAGTAATCGAAGTGCATCACAACTGTCCCCAATTCAATGCTTCAGCATCTCAGTAGCGTTTACATATATTGCAAAGAAACTACAATCGTGCATATGGTGCGCTTTACTTTCATGAATTCGTACAATAAAACATTATAACCCAACAATATTTTGTACAGCATATTATGTCTAAAAGACTGCATTGCTCTAAAATTCGTGCAGAGAAAATGAAATCTGAGTCCGAGGAGGCCGCAGATCCCCCCATTCATATTTATTATATACATCTTCATATTAAAACGCCAAAAACCATTTTCAATATCCATACAACAAGGCAAGGCGAAGCTTTTTCCACACGCAAATCAGGTTAATACTAAACCATATGGAAACTTATTGAATTAAAATTAAAGGGTGAATCAAGAAATTCAAACAATGCAGCAGGCATTAGGGTTCTCGTTAACCAGTGTAGCCGCTGCTCTTATCATAGTTTTGTTGGAGCGTCTAATCCCAATCCAATCATTTGTTAGGTGTCAAGTTTTACTGAATTTAATTTAAGTTAAATTTAACTTTAGTAATTTATTGCTGATATTTTCAATTTTATTAATGATATTTCTAATGTAATTTTATCTAACTGATTTGTAACACTAAGAAGAGCAAGTCTTCTGCTCTACTTTTTGTTCTCTTCCATTTTTGTTATGGTATCAGAGTTTAGACTGCGTAAAACTTTTTTTTTTAATAGAGCAGCAGAGATCAGAGTAATGAGCGGTAACCTGAGCGAAGAGAGAAGCAGAGAATAGGCAAGCCCGGATAAGACTCTTTGAGAGAGCAGCGGAAGTTTGAACAAGCCTACCGTGAAGAAACATAGTACCAGAAAGAGAAAACGTAAAACTCTTTGAGAGAGAAACAGAACTTTGATGAAGCCTGTGAAGAAACAACCAGAGAATAAAAAAGCCAACTAGTACTAAGACAGAGAAAGCAATTGAAAATAATTCAGCTCAAATACTTTTTTATTTGATTATTTTGATAACTCTCTGTGTTATTTAGATGCACTGCGTTACTAATGCAGTTGAGAAGATTTAAAAGTTATTTAGATGCACTGCGTTACTAATGGAGTTGAGAAGATTTAAAAGAACGCGGCCACAGAGCCTGATAAAAAGCGTTACCCAAATTCGCTTGCAGCAACTGAGGTCAAGCGAAACCGGCACGATTTGGTTTGATATTCCAACGCGAAATACGTTTGAGTTGTCTTTTATTGAGAAATACGTTTGTTTGTCAATGAACCTTTTCGAAAGGTGTTTTTTAAAGGAGGATTTGAAAGACCCAATTAAAAAAGGATTCGTATTTACATGTATAATTTTGGCCACAGGGCCTGATAAAAAGCGTTACCCAAATTCCGTTGCAGCAAGCTGACGTCAAGCGAAACCGGCACGATTTGGTTTGATATTCCAACCCAAATGGTCAAAGGTTTGAGTTGTCTTTTATTGAGAAATACGTTTGTTTGTTAATGAACCTTTTGGAAAGGTGTTTTTTAAACGAGGATTTTAAGGACTTAATTAAAAAAAGGGATTCGTATTTTCATACGAAAGCTATTTTATTGGATATGGTAAAGAAAAAAAGGTACATGTATAATTTTTTCCCAAAAGGTTGTACATGTAGGTTCAAGTATTACTAGGTTGTACATGTAGGTTCAAGTCTTACTTTTTAAGTGCATATGGGAATTTTAGAAAGAAGGAATTTGAAAAAGGGGTGTTGAATTATTTTTTAAGTTTTGAAAAGGTGTTGGGTCCCTATAATATTAGTGATTACCCCATTACTATTGTAATTGTACTCTTTATTAATATTGTTGTGCCCCTATTATCCCCATAATTGTTATTACTGTGCCCCATAGAATCCCTCTATTGTTATTTTTATGGCTTTATATTATTATTGTTGGATCGGCTAGGTTATATTGTGACTCCTTAGACTCCTATATATAGAAATGAGGTTTTGTCATTTGAATCATCCAAGAATTGTTCATTTATGTAATGTAAAGGAGGTTGCCCCCTCGAAGAGACTGAATTCTAAGGCGTTGATCTATCTTTTCTATCTTTTTCTTGAGCTGGTTTCATAACTTTTGGTATCGGAGCTTTGGATTCTAGGGTTTCGCTGCTCCAAACAGGTCATCGTGGCATTTTCGCTATAACTCTTTTCCTGCGATGTTTCAGAAGTTGCAAAGAAAACCCATTTGAGAAGAAATTGTGCTGAACCTCGGGTCCGAATTTCAGAGCTGTTCGCGCTATATTTGCGGAGATATGATCTGAGGAAGTTGGTCTTTTTGCAGACTCCTGAATTACATTCCAAACAGGTGACCTGGGGAAAAGCTTCATAACTTTCTCTCTGGGGATCGGATTGAAATTTCGTAAGAAGGTACAGAAAGATGATGGACTGTAGTTTCTTGCATACATTTTTCAGATCCAAAGGTCGAAACAATGACTCGTGGCATGTCGTATAAGTTCGCTCTACTGAACTAGTCTATAATCAAGTCACTGTGGGAGATTTCACATAACTATTCTTTGGAGAATCTAATTTGGGTCGAACTTGTGCATTGGAAAGAGGACACAAAGGGCTACTGCAAGTCACAAATTCAGATCTAGATGATTAGAAAGTACAGAGATACATCAGAGGCAATATCGAGCTCCTACAAAGTGAAAAAAGGTGTGTAGATTTTCTTAAATTTTTGCTTAAGCTTGGTTTGAAAATTTATTTTGAAGGAATTCAAAGGGCATAGTAGAGCATTATTATCGGTAACTGATGCCCCGAGGAAAGAAAATGCAAAAACCTAGTAAGGAACCTGAAAGCTCTATCATGACTCATGAAGAAGAGGAAGAAATGCAACATGATATATCAAAATTACAAGACCAAGTGAAACAACTGTCCCTTGCACAAAAAGGAACAGAATCTAAGATGGATGGTTAAAAGAAAGGTGTAGAAGCTAAGATGGATTGTTTAAAGAAAGGTGTAAAAGTTAATATGAATGACATGGAAGCTAAGATGGATGATTTGAAGACAGACATGGAAGAATTGAAGATAAATATGAATAAGTTGCTACAAGAAAGGGTCACTAATGGTGAAAGGGTAGTAAAGGAAACTCATGATGAGAACAAAAGAAATGTTAATCATGATTCCATAGACTCTAATGTTGGATCAAAGACCCACCATATTCCAAAAATCGATATGAGGAAGTTTGATGGCAAGGATCCCGCAACATGGATATTACAGATGGAGCAATTTTTCGATCTCAATAATGTGCAAAACACACAAAAGGTACGTATTGCAACTTTATATTTGGAACCAAATCAGTTTGTATGATATCAATGGCTTTGCTCTCGTAAACAATTTATCACTTGGGCAATTTTTACAGAAGAATTGATAGCACATTATGAGGATACAAAAAGAAACACTTTTTTTAGCCAATTGATAAGTCTCAAACAAAAGGGTTCAATAATGGATCACATTGAGGAGTTCCAAAAATTGAACATAAGGGTAAAAGATATTCCAGAGTAGCATACGATTGATGTGTTCATAGGGTCTTTAAATGATAATATACAACATGATGTTCGCCTTTGGGAACCTGATTCATTAGAGAAGGCATTAAGGTTAGCAAGAAAAATGGAAAGCAAAATTATGGCAACCAGGAAGCATACCACTCACAAATATAAAGACGGAAGTGTTGTTGCCGCTAATCTTCCACAACCCATAAGGTTGACACCACAACAATTGGAAGAAAAAAGAGCAAAAGGGCTTTGTTACAGTTGTGATAGAAAATACACTAAAGTTCATAAGTGTGCTGAGAAGAAATTATTCTACATAGATTGTGAAGAGGAAGAAGAAAAGGAGCAAGAAAGGTCAAAAGAAGAGGATATACTCCAGGAACAAAGCGTAGATAAAAAAGAAATGAATCCGACCATATCTTGTAATGCATTGGCAGGAATTACCACTCCTCAAACCATCAAGATAGAAGGACAAATCAAGAAGAAAAAGGTAATAGTGTTGATTGATTCAGGAAGTACTCACAATTTTATTCATTGTAAGGTAGCAAGAGAATTGAATTGCTTCTTATATCCAGCACCAGAGTGTCAAGTGATGGTTGCAAATGGAGGAACAATAAATTGCTTGGGAAAGTGCCATAATATCGAGCTATCCATGGTGGAATATGTATTGACTAGCCCAATGCTTTCCATTCCAATGGGAGGTGCTGATGTTGTACTAGGAGTCCAATGGCTACAATCCTTGGGTACAATAGCTTTTAATTTTCAAGAACGTTTCATGAAATTTTCTGTGGAAGGAAAGAAAGTTGAATTAAGGGGTATTGCAGGGAACCGGGAAAGATAATCAGCTCTAACGGTATGAAAAAGCTTCTAAAAAAGGAACAAAGAGGTGTAATTACACAATTATGTTCACTAGATGTGTCCACAGTGGAATCATCTATTTCTCCAGATCTCCAAAAAGTCTTGGACAATCATTCCAACGTATTTGAGACTCCCAAAGGTCTCCCACCTATTCGCGATCATGATCATGGTATTCATCTGATTCCAGGAAGTGTTCCTCCAAACATCAGGCCATACAGATATCCCTATGCCCAAAAGAGTGAAATTGAATGTATGGTTGCAGAAATGTTAGAGGCTGGTATAATTCAACCAAGTCAAAGTTCTTTCTCTGCTCCAGTAGTATTGGTGCACAAGAAGGATGGATCATGGCGCATGTGTCCGGATTATAGGGAGCTCAACAAGCTCACTATTAAAGATAAGTTTCCCATTACTGTCATTGATGAATTACTGGATGAATTGCATGGATCAATTTACTTCACCAAGTTGGATCTTCGTTCAGGATATCATCAAATCAGAATGAAGATTGAAGACATTCCGAAAACAACATTTAGAACTCATGAGGGTCATTATGAATTTTTGGTCATGCCTTTTGGCCTTACCAATGCACCTTCAACATTTCAAGGTTTGATGAATTCAATTTTCAAACCATTCCTTAGAAAATTTGTGTTAGTATTTTTTGATGATATACTAATCTACAGCAAGTCTTGGAAGGATCATGTTGAACATGTTGACAGGGTGCTACAACTATTGGAGGAGAAACAATTATATGCAAAAAGATCCAAATGTTTCTTTGGAGTACAAGAGGTGGAATATCTGGGTCGATCTCATGAAGGAGTTAAGGTAGACCCTAGCAAAATTAAAGCCATTAAGGAATGGAAAATTCCCACATCCATAAAGCATCTGCGAGGATTTCTCGGGTTGACAGGGTATTATCGCAAGTTTGTTAAGAATTATGGGAGAATAGCAGCACCTCTAACAACATTATTGAAGAAAGATGCATTTTTATGGACTCCAGAAGCAGCAAAGGCATTCGAACATCTTAAAGAGGCAATGTGCCAAGCACCGGTCTTAGCTACACCGGACTTCACAAAAACCTTTATTGTGGAATGTGATGCTTCAGGAAATGGAATTGGTGCTGTTTTAATGCAAGATGAAAGACCCATTGCTTTTGAAAGTCGTCCAATCAAGGGAAAGTTTTTACACAAAGCTATTTATGAGAAGGAAATGTTGGCAATACTCCATGCACTTAAGAAATGGCGACCCTACCTAATGGGAAGACACTTCAAGGTAAAAACGGATCATGATAGCCTTAAATACTTTTTAGAACAAAGATTATCCTCTGAAGAGCAACAAAAGTGGGTCACAAAGATGTTGGGTTATGACTTTGAAATCATCTACAAAAAAGGGAAGCAAAATGTGGTGGCAGATGCACTCTCAAGAAAGGATGAGGATGTGGAAGCATTGTTGTGCGCCATTTCTATTATCCAACCAAATTGGATAAACGAAGCAAGGGAGGAATGGAAGAATGACGAAGAAATGTGGGCACTTATTCGAAAGTTACAACAAGATTCCAGTATGTCTGATACATTTAGCTGGCAAAATGATTCGTTATGGTACAAAGATCGCTTATACCTCTGTAAGAATTCCCAGCTAAAACAAAATATTCTTATGGAATTGCACACTTCTTCCTTAGGAGGGCACTTAGGATTTTTAAAAACTTACCACAGGGTTAAGAAGGAATTTTTTTGGGATGGCCTTAAATCAGATATTCAAAAGTTTGTGGCGGAATGTTTGGATTTCCAACAAAATAAAGTTGAAACAATTAAGACACCGGGTCTATTACAACCTTTATCCATTCCAAGCCAATGTTGGGAGGAGGTTTCAATGGATTTTATCACAGGTTTACCTAAGTCTGAGGGAAAGAGTGTCATCATGGTGGTAGTTGACAGACTTACCAAGTATGCACACTTTTGTGCATTATCACATCCATTTAAAGCCAGTACAGTTTCTACTGCATTTATGGAAACAATTCAAAAGCTACATGGAAACCCAAAGATTATTGTAAGTGACAGAGATCCCATTTTCACTAGAAATTTTTGGACAGAATTATTTTCTTGTCTTGGTACTCAGTTAGCTCATAGCTCATCTTATCATCCTCAATCTGATGGGCAAATTGAGATAGTAAACAAATGTTTGGAAGGATATCTTCGTTGCTTTGTATCTGATAAACAGACACAATGGGTCAAATGGTTGCCTCTGGCTAAATGGTGGTATAACACTTCCTTCCATACAGCAACAAAAATGACCCCATTTATGGCACTTTATGGGTATCAACCACCATCCATCACATCATATTTAAGAGAAAATTCTAAGGTTCAAGCAGTGGAACATCACATTGAACATCAACAACAAGTCCTCCAACTCTTAAAGGATAACCTCGTGTTGGCATAGAATAGAATGAAACAAAAGGCAGATCAACACCGTAGTGAAAGAAGTTTTGATGTAGGTGATTGGGTATTCCTACGGCTACAACCATATAAGCAAATGTCCCTCAAGCAAGCTAAGAAGGATAATAAATTATCACCAAAGTATTATGGTCCATACAAGGTGTTGCAAAAGATTGGTACTATGGCATACAAATTGGAGCTTCCTGCAGCTTCTCGATTGCACCCAGTTTTCCATGTTTCATGTTTAAAGAAGGTTATAGGCGACAAGCTCCTAGTTCAAACAATATTGCCAAAACTTGACGAGGAAGGAAAAATTATATTGGAATCGGAAGCAGTCACAGAAACAAGAACTCGACAGCTACGAAATCGATCAATTTCAGAGTATCTTATCAAGTGGAAGAACTTATCTGTTGAAGATTCCACATGGGAGGATGAGAATTTTATACAGAAGCATCCAAAACTTCTCAAGCGTTGAGGACAACACTTTTTTAAAGGAGAGGGGCATGTTGGGTCCCTATAATACTAGTGATTACCCCATTACTATTGTAGTTGTACCCCTTATTAATATTTTTGTGCCCCTATTATCCCCATATTGTTATTACTGTGCCCCATAGAATCCCTCTATTGTTATTTTTGTGGCTTTATATTATTATTGTTAGGTCGGCTGGGTTATATTGTGACTCCTTAGACTCCTATATATAGAAAGGAGGTTTTGTCATTTGAATCATCCAAGAATTGTTCATTTATGTAATGTAAAGGAGGTTGCCCCCTCGAAGAGGCTGAATTCTAAGGCATTGATCTATCTTTTCTATCTTTTTCTTGAGATGGTTTCATAACAAAAGGAGATTAAAAAAAAAGTATTGTTTTAATCGGTGTTCGACATTGTAAATTTTTTTATAAAAGTTTTTGTGAAAGCATCAGTCTTGTGAAAATTTATAGACTCGTTTGTTTGTACAATTTGTTTTGTTTGTTGAGTTGTAGTGAGCTAGCACTCAATGGTCTACAGTTTGTTTTGTTTGTTGAGTAGTAGTGACCTAGCACTCAACGAGAAAATCCAAAAGGCTTCCCTTGATTTCAAATGCTAGGACAACCAAGGAGGTTTGGGATACTCTTGAGAGATGTTTTGGTGTAAAGGGGAGCATTGAAGTTGAAGATGAAGGTGGATCTATAACATCAGATCTACAACGAGATGAAATGTTTGTTGAATCCCATTGTGCTCAACCACAAGTGGATGATGTCTGTGAAGAAGTCGCATAAGCAAGAGAGAAGGAGCACATAGATGCTCGTGAACCCCACTGTGCATAGCCACAAGTGGATGAAAACTTGGTAAATCCAGCAATAGAGCTTGCTGATGAAGATTTGGTAAAACCAACAACAGAGCTTCCTGATGAAAGTTTGGTGAATCCAGCAACAAAATTTGCTGATGACAATATGATGATTCTAGCAACAGAGCTTGTTGATAACAATATGATGAAAACTTCACTACGTGTTATACAAACGATTTAATTCATAAAGAAGATAGGTAAATTGAGATAAATAAGTAGATGTGGCTTTAAACACATCAAAAACAACCTTTCCTCTTTAAATATTTGAATTCATGTCCACTCCTTCATCTCCCTCATAATTTTCATTTTCATATAATTTACATAAACAATTTTACATAATAACATTTACATTTACATAAAGTGCAGCAAGAATCTCTCTTACCAAAAAACACTCATGTGAAACCTTAATCATGTTTTCTTGATTGAGACAAAATGACTCTCTTCTTTACATATATATAGATACAAGCTTCTTGTCATGGTTCTTTCTTTCAATCTTGTTTTGAAATGAGTAATGTTAAGGAGAAAATCTCATGGCACCAACATTTTGTTTATGCATTTTAGGAAAATTATATTTGTAGTATCTCTTATTATATGTTAGACATGGGTATACTTTTTAATATTTTTATTAAATATGAAGATGTTTTAAATTTATATTAAATTATATTATGTATAGAGAAGAAAATTTAATAAAATGTTATTTAGTATAAATTTAATATATAGAAATATATAATTTTATATTTTATATAATAATTTAGATTTTAATTTTTTTGTTGTAGGGAACATTAAATATTGATTAAATTTGTGATTGTGATTATAATAAATCTTTTTATTTAAAAAGTCTTCAAATGATACAACATAAAGGGGATTTTATGACAATATTTGAGATATTTTTTGGGTAAATTGTAGTGTCAAATTATTGTCTTCAAAAATTGTCTCTATAAAGAAAATATATAACACAAGTATTATTGTCTTTTAGGAGACAATTTCATTTTTGTCTCTCTAAAGACACTAGTTGGGATCAAAGACATATTGTCTTTATAGAGAGAATGTGACGTTAATTCTAGCTATTGTCATTCTAGAGACAATAAAAAGTAATATTTAAAGACAATACAATATCACTTTTCTCTCTTTTTAGACAATATCAAACAATGAATCCAAAAAAATATCACCATTGAAATAAATCAATATAAAAATATTTAATTAAAGATAAACTACAATAACTACAATATCATTGATTAATTTATGTTATGGCATAGTGGAAACAAACCACCAACCTCCTGCTTATAAGGTAGGTGCTCTTTCATTGAGCTGGCACCCTTTAAAGAATAATCATTAGTTATGTCAAGGGGCTTAAAAAGTAGCCTGTGGAGATTGCCTAGTCTTATCCACACTTCACTACACTATAAATCGTCTAGTAATTGGTCCTTATCAATCATTGTCATGATTTTGTCCTACCAACTTAAATGTATTGAGATTAGCATCGAAGTCTATTCTAGATTGCTTCTATTTGAAATTCATAGTATCAAGTGCCATTTTTCGATCACTATACACGATACCCTTCTATTTATTTGATGGCTACTTCTATATTTTCTCTTCATTCTCCAATATAGACATGTTCTCCCATTGTTGCTTCAAAACTTGTCCCACTGCTCTCCCAGAAAGCCTTGCTCGATAGTTCTGCAAAAAAAATCTCAACCCACACACTTATTCCTAAAATAAATTTGTTATTTCTGTGAAGTAAAAATGTTTAATGTATAACCAAATATTCTTAATGCTATAAAGAAAACTAAATCTAAGGGTTAGGGCTAGACAAAGTATGAGTTGGAGTTGTAGTGATATAATATTTCATTGAAAGTTCCCATAATTGAATGCCCACTACCCTACTGAGTTATAAACCGAAATAAATCTAAAGATTTATAACCAAACATAGTACCAGATGGAATTGCATTGATCCATTATGTCATTGAAAATTCCAATAATTTAATTCCCACTACCATACTGAGCTCAGTCTTGTTTTATTTTATCTAGTGTTTCTGGCTTATTATCCTTGACTAATTATTAACTATCGAGCCTTGTCATTAGAAACTATGTTTTTCTTTTCTTAGAAAATATATATATACACACACTAGTAAAAAATTAACTTTATAATAACAAATACTAAAATCCTACCAGACATGAGGCTAAACTGTAACCAAGGGTAGTATCTAGTCTCATGTATGGGACTAAGGCTAGATGCTACTTGAAAGCTCATGACCCCATTACTATAGCCTCAATCGTGATAGTAGAATATACTAGCTTTCTTTCAAATATTATCTTGGTTGAAATCGCCTTTTGGTCTCGGTGTATGAACTACAACTTTTTGATTGGCTAAGAGCTTATCTTTTTCAAATGTAAGGAAACAAATTAATGACCCAACACTGAAAGGCATTTGGAAAATGTTAGAGTATGTCTTGTTATGGACCACTAGTGGTTTGTTTCATATGACCAGGTTGTTTGCAGAAGATGATGTTGTTGCACGATAAGGTCTTCAGATTGTATCATACATAAAATGTTTTTATTTTATATAATTTTATAACTATGATATCAAATTAAAACTAGCAAAGAAATCCATGCGTTAATCACATCATAACAATTTACTTGTACCAGAAACATCATTATCTCATTCCATTGGGTACTGTGTCCATTGGCCAGTGGGAAGAGATCCAAGGCATCTTTCCAATCATTCCAAGACATTCCATCCATGAACTAATGGGCAAAGGCATTATGGAAATGCCAATTATTCTAGTAATACCAATACTCAATACAAAGAACGTGTAGGGATACATATGAACTATTGCATATGTAAATAGATATGCATCACCATATGCAACAATTCTCAAAACCAAAGTTAAAATTAATTAATAAATGACAATTGAATTGAACAAAAAATTTACTGGCTAAAAATTATCAAATTTGTGTGACTACTTATTAAACACATTAATTTTCAAACTTGATCCTTGAAATATGGCAAATATAGTTACTTTGCTATGAATGGACTCCATGTACCATGCATAAGGAGTCACGTACAATCTCCCAACATTTCCACACTACCCTCAACAATATTAGGGTTTGGGATGCTAACCTCATCACTAGCCTATAAAAGCTATTAAACAAAAGGGGAAGGAAACCATTGACTCCCTAACAAGTAACCACTTGGGTCCAATATTGATGGATATGAGTCAATCATTATTAACCCAAGGCTTGATGTTACTAGCTAGGGCCAACTAATAAAAACCATGATGGTCCACCATACAATGTTGTACTCTACTCATTATTGCCAAATGTTTCCCGCCATGTCATTATTCCTAGGCCTTAGGTTGTATGTTTGTGGCCACGACCTTTGCGGCACACTATTTCTTGTATTAAATGTGTGTGCGCGCACACACACACGAGGGGTTAGGTCAACCAGTTTCTTCCAATGTTATTGGGTATTTGGCTATCCAAGAAAGTCCCCAATTTGACTCCCCCTAGGTAAGTTTCTCTAGTCAATGTCAACATGTTTACTATGGATGCCATCCATAAGTGTTGAGAAGCCTCTTGTTGGTTTCTTTGTGAAGTTCTCCTTGATAAAAAATAAAAAATAATATATCTATATATATATATGAAAGGAAACAACACTTATAAATTTCACTTTATAGCCACTCCATGATGATATACAACACTAAATTACAACCTTCTCACACACTTCTTTGTCTCACATATATATGGATAGGAACAATGTAGATAATGGCCTTTCAAAGAAGCATTGGGGTTGGAGCGGGGTATTTGGACCATTTCCATTTCTAGGTGTGGGCATAAAAATGATTTCTTTCGTGAAACTTAGCTATAAAATCCTCTACAAATAGATACTTTGACTTCTACAATGGTGTATTTTTTCTTTTAAAGGCATGAAAAGTCTTTTTCTTGTTACTGATATAGCTCACAATTTTTGTGATAGAGGACAAATTTCAGAGTCTTCTTTTGAAAGCTACAATATATTTCCTTTTAATTCAAGAAACAAATTTTCTTTTTTTTAATTAGCTCACTGGTATGTAAGGAAGATATACAAACCCGTCGTGATCCAAATGTGATACTTCTCAATGAAAGTTGGGGAGGTTATCAATTCAACTCTCTTGATCCCTTAGCAATTGAGCTCCCTAATTACGGTTACTTCTTCACCAAATTTACCATCCATGGATCGTAGAAATGTACTTGAAGTTTTTTCCACAAGGTGTTCTCCTAGGAAAAAAAATACTCATGAGGTTTTCTTTGGAAAATAAAATAAATATGTTTATATATATCTAGACAGGTAGGTAGATAGATAACATCATTTTATTCCCCCAGTGGTTAGTTCAAGTGGTTTGACATGCCATTCCAAAACCATAATGACCACAAAAGATCACAAGGTATAGTCCACTTGGGTCCCTTGAGGGTTTGCACATGTCTACCATCAACAAAGCACCGTTCACAAATATGAAGAAATTGTTGGAGGGTTTCCACAAGGAAGTTGTCTATGAAAAAATGATATTATCATTGTTTATATTAATACTTAAAGAATGTTTTATCAACAAAATAAATGGGGAAATCAAACTCTATCATGCTCTTAAACGGGCTTATATTGGAGAACCTAGAGGCAATGTTACACATGCTTGGAACATGTTATTACATTTGGGAATGTGAAAGTAAGGCTTTTTTTTATTGTTGTTTATCTTGTATTTTGATAATATATCTAGTACAACTCCATTTCTCTAGTGAGTGATCATTTTCATAGTCCCAAGTGGCTCTTTTTAGAGAGATGATGAAATATACAATTCCCTATATCTATGGCTTAATGTCACAATGTGGAGAATTTCTCATCTTGTATTCATTTGTAGTATGACTACAATCTATCTGAGAGTTATTTTGTATTTTGAAGGCATTTCAGAGTGTAGTTATCATCATGAGGATCCTAACTTGCAACCAGTAGAATCCAATATTACGACATATTTTCATTATGCATTTAAAACACATCGCTGCAATGTTTTCATAAGACTCATTCCTTTGAAAATATTTGGAAAGGGATTTATCAAAGAAACACACAATATATAAATATATATATTTCATAAATTATAGCATTGGAATATTATTTGTCTTTTTTGTAAACCTCTCTGTTGTTCTTTGAATAATGTTCTTGACTCATAACAAAATACAATCTACGACTTTCAATCATATCAAGCAATCAATTGCAAGTGCAACCTACTACAATATCTCTTTCTATTAGTTACTTTTTCACCAAACTAATTTCATAAAAATTACATGATATAAAAGTAAACAAGGATTCACTTGAATCCAGGGAATCATAACAATGGAAACTTTAAAAGGCATATCTATGCAATTCACATTGTTTACCTAGAAATTATCCCTAAGACTCTCCACAAAATATCTCGAGAACATGTAAGACTAATGAAATAAGGATAATGAAAACCCTTCAAAAGATACACACATTGCTTTTTTATATAAATCTCACATTTTCTGTATGAACTAATTGGTCATGGTTATCATGCCCATAAAAAAATGGCTCCTTCCCAAATCTCTACAACAATGCATAAAGCAATAAAAATTCATAAAAAAAACCATATATAAAACTTAAAATAGGGTAAGTTACTCACGCAAATCATTTATATGGACAATTAAATGTGTTCTCTCAACAATGTTTTGTTGTTTACAATTCCAGCAAACCTACAACAAAGGCTCCACATATCCAAAAAATAATCATAATCTTGAAGGTCAACAAGAAGTTCATGACCTTTGAAGTATTTGATACACAAAGATGCCTCACTATTACCTAGATACCCATTTGAACACAGGAAATACTGGATCATAGAAATATCCATATTCTAATTCTTTCTCCTTAACATGCAAAAGTGTCCTTCCAGTTAGTGCCAACATTACAATCACTAGCATGATCAAGAAAAGATGAACAAGCGTAGAATACACATCTCAGAGTATTCAAAATATGATAGAATAAGAACATAGAAAAGCATACACATATCTAGAAAAATGTCAGTATCCATAAATTAACAAATCTTTAAATGGTAAATATTATTATTAACAGGGGTTCAACCAACCAACGAAATCAATACCTTCAGAATAAATCAGAAGGTTCAACCACATGAAGCACATGATGGGGAGAAGAAAGGCACATAATTCCTTGGGCATTGATTTTTTTCATTTTTCTTTTTCCTTCTAACTTATGGACATGTTCAATGAGGCCAACAACTATCTCTGACTGGTCAATAAAGTTACATAACCTTCAATAAATGTTTTAATGCAAATATAATAAACTAGAGGGTATGAGCACAACTCATGGACCCATTGTAAATAGTAGGTATAGTCAAGTTCCTATAAACCATAGTAAGGAAAAAGCTTGTATTTTGTGGACCATAATAGTGCTTGAACTTAAGGCCTGTATCCAAATAAAAATCAAGACAATGGAAAACAAGATACAACAATGAAACTTAAGGAATTCATAAGGTAACCAAAGCTTTTTAATTCTTGAAATAATACTTACTTGAAACTTGCTTTGTAAAGGACCAATTTATAGTAAATAGGAAAATGCTAAAAAGGTATCAAGGAAATAGTTACATACTTGACAATCAAAACTTGATAAGTTGTGGAAATAGGCATGTAATCAATAACTAAAATTGTCCAAAATTTCAAATTTCTGGTTTCCTATAGTGAGTTAAATTCCTGTCAGTCCCAAGTTGATGGAAAGCTAAAACTGGGCCAATTACTATTAGAATAACAAATCCTGGGTGTTATATTTTTACCTTGTTTACTCAATAATAGGCATGGAAATAGTTTTCTTTGGGAGGAGTGATGTTGTTATGTAGACAGGTTTGTGTGGGGGGGGGGGGGGGGGGGGGGGGGGGTGGCGCCTGCGGGGAGGGGAAGCATGCATGCATGCACCATCATTAGTTAATTTCTTGTTTTAGATTTATACAAGGCCCAATTATCTATGAGAAAAGTGCATGTTGCATAGCACATATACCAATAAGGTTTTGCATTAGTTTTTCTTCAGTTCGGAGGCATAGTATATGCATGCAATGACCTAGTCTTCTCCAGTTTAGCACAATATTTCTTGAAGCATTATCCTTGCATTAGGGTGCAATTAGTTAGGATATTAGGGTTACATTTTAACACCATCACCTAGGGTGCACTACTAGATGTTTGTAACAACACCCAACCATGCAACTGAGTGACATTACCCGTGAACAATACCTTTGATGCCATAAATTTATCGTTTCCTTGGCCTCTTGTGGGAAGGTTGTTCAATGTCTTCTCTAAATCCATTTTTAGCAATATTTTCATATGCAATACTTTTCTATATTTGGAACAGGAGATCCAATCACTTGCAATATGGAACATTCCCTCCCTTGAAGCATTGCCTCATGGTGAAAAGATTTTTGGCTATAGTTAGTCCTCCAAAGTTTATAATATTTATTTTCTGTCAAAACAAAAAGATAATAGTGATTTGATACATGGAATTTTATGAAAAGGCTTGGTCCTCCAAGTCTTAGGGGCCTATTGGGAAGGTTGAGGAGATATAGATAATTGTTGTTCCAAATGATTCTCTGCGGATTTGAGGGAAATCAATTTTAGATCAACAAAGCTCCAATGCAAACACATAGCATGGGTGGCACACCTACACATTGCATGAGATGCAGGAGAAAGTTGGAGCTCCAAAGACTTATTTTCATGTGAGTCATCCTCGTAAAAAAAAACACAAGATATGAAAGGGAATGACTGGAAACAATGATTGAACTTAGGTGTTGTAGAAGATGAAGCATGCAACTAACAAGAGTGGATAAAAGCACAATTCCATATTCATTGCATGAATATTCTCAAACAGAGATGTTACCTCATGTATTTGGTGAATAACCAGCTTGATATTTTCTTTATATTAAATACATTGAGCCAAATCATGGTTGAGCCAAGGAAAATTCACTCAACTACTACAAATCATTTGCTTCACCACTTGAAGGGCACATTTTGTTATTGGTTAAGGTATGTTGGGAATCGAAAATTAGTGCAATGGGCAAGCCAAGAGGAGATTTTAGTCTGATCCAGGGTCCTCTAATTTTCTTTGTACATTCATTACGAAATGATTGGGTAACACCCGTTCTAAAATTATTTTCTTAGTCACTACAAAATAATTTGGTAACATTGTTCACTACATAATTAGTTGCCAGTGCACTGACAAATTTATGTATTTCGATTTTTGGGAAGATGAATCGACTCACTCCCTTTCCAAATCCGCTCTCATATCCCTGAGTGGCTCCTCAACACAATATACAGTTTAATTTTTATATCTTCAACGGGATTTGCAGTGCTAATTCGAATTTAACAATTAGAAAACCAATCTAAAAGGGTTTTGACCGTATTCAAAATAGGGTACTATGTTTTAGTTTAACAACACCCAATTCGATGTAAATACCACACTTTCATTATTCCTGGACATAGTGGCCCATTCCTCTATGTTTTTTGAAGTTGGTACAATAAGAATACAAAAGATAAATGGTTATCACACAATGACTAAAGTCACACGGGTTCAATTTCTTAGTGCAAATCATTTTGATAAGTTACAAACTCTCAAAATGATCAAACACACAAGAATAAAATTGCAATTAATAACATTTCATAAGAAGAAATTGATTTGGTTTAATCACAGGGTTTCAATTCAATCTCAAACCATACAAGATGACAGTATAATTATTTTTCATTTATGCCATTCACATAGAAATACCTTCCAATTCACACAGATTTAAAGGTACACGTGTGTTTGCAAAATTCAGAACTATAGTTACATAGAGAAAACAATGAGTTCTTCTTTTCTCCCCCTCAGGAACTTCCTAGCACTCTTTCCTTTATTCCCCAAAAAGAAAAATAAAAATTGACTATGAAAACCAAGAGTCACGAAAATGTGAATTGTTTCCCCTTCTCCACAAAATAAGGAAAACTAAAAACTATGTTTACAGCAAAAAATAACTTCTCCAACTTATTTCTAGAAAAAAATAAAAACTCACTCCTAAATTAAATATTTAAAATTTCTTAACAATTTTTTTTCCCACATTACCATGTGACCATCCGATCACATTGGTAAGCTCTTGTCCCAACTTCATCAAATTTTGAGTTTGGCCTATGCACCTACATCAGGCTCCCCAGAAAAAAGATATTTATGAGCTCCTTCTCATAAGGTCTTCTACATCATCACCTAATTTCTGTAGAGTTGCAAGATTCATCCATGTATAATCCTCAATTGGATGGCATTTCTACTTAACTAAGTACTCCATATATTCCTTTCCTCTTGTTTCCTTTGCAACGTTTATGTCTAAATTCATTCCAACTTCCAATGTTTTTGCCATAGGCATTTCTTTTACCCACTGCTACTCATTGACTTCATCACTATTTATGTTTTTTGTAGATGAGTCTTTGTCACAGGCTTGATAAGGATACAGATCATTCACATTGAAAATTGGTGAAATACCTATACCTGTAGGTAACTCCAGTTCATAAGAATTTGTAGAAAACTTTTGAAGTATATTTCAATGACCTATTTTATTCGTCTTAAGTCTATTATAGTCATTCCTCATAAAACTCTCCTTTCTTGGGTGAGCTAAGACCATGTCTCCCACCTCAAAGTTCACTTCTATTCTTTTTAAATTTTCTTTTTCCTTGTATTTGGAGATGTTGGATTACAAGCTTTTCTTAAATTTCTCATGTAACTCACTCAATACTAGTGCAAAATATTCTCCTTCAGCTCTTATTTCTTCCATTCGTCCCAAATCATGTTGTTCACAAACTCCCCTAGGCTTCATTCCATACAAAATTTGAAATGGAATTTTCCCTGTGCTCCTAATTTGTGAATCATTATATGTGAACTCCTCTTGAGCTAATACATGATCCCATTGCTCGGGATGATCACCCACAAGGTTTCTCAATATATTCTTGAGACTTATATTCACCACTTTAGTATGTCCATAAGACTATCAATGATAGGCTGAGCTGAAGTTTAACTTAATCCCAAGTTTCTTCCATAAGGTTCTCCAAAAATGCCCTGTAAACCTTGTCCCTGTAAAAAATTATGCTCTTCTACAAACCATGAGATCGAACAATCTCATTGAAAAACAAATTAGCCACATGTGCATCATCACTAGTTTTCGTAACATGGAATAAAATGAGCCATTTTCATAAACTAGCCCACAACTACAAGTATTGAGTAATTACCTCGCTTATTCTTTGGTAAAATTGAAACAAAATCTATACTCACTGAGTCCCATGGTCTACTGGGAATGGGTAAAGGAGTATATAGTCCAACATTTTGACTCCTTCCTTTCGCATGTTAAAACACCCTGCATCTACTCACATATTTTAGCACATCCACTCTCATCTATGGCCAGAAATAAAAATGGTTTGGATGCCTAAGTGTCTTATCAACACCAAAATGTCCTACCCACCCTCCATTATGCTTTTCCTATATCAATTTCTCTCTCATAGAATAGTTGGGAATACATAGTCAGTTGTTCTTGAATAACAAACAATCTTGCAACATGAAATATTTCCATGGGTTTCTATCTTTGTTTAAAGGATTCTTGCATGCATCAAAATCTTCTTGAAAATCATCATCAACTTCATACAAATCCTTCAAATATTCAAAGCCTAGGACTTGTATTCGACTCTATTGCATGATCAAAATTCTCCTGCTTAAAGCATGAAATACCTTGTTTGCTTGTCCACTTATATGCTTTAGAACAAAGGTGAAATTTTGTAGAATTTCAACACACTTTGCATGCTTATGATTTAAGTTATGTTTTTGCATTATATATTGTAATGCAGAATTATCAAAGAACATAAAAAAATCTTTATGCATTAAATAGTGCCTCCAATGCATCAAATCTTAAATCATAGCAAAGAAACCTTTGTCATAAGAAGAGTATTTCTATCTTGAGTCACTTAAAGTGTTTTTGAAATATGCAATAGGTTTATCGTCTTGGCTCATTAAAGCTCAGTAGTTGTCCCACTAGCATCACATCTTACTTGGAAAAGCTAATTGAAGTCGAGAAACATAAAAATTGGTCTCTCAATGATCTTATTATTCAATATTTGGAAACATTCCTCTGTTTTTACTATCCAACAGAATGGTTTTCTATCCTTCTTGATTGTTTCTTTGATAAGTGTGCAAATACCACTAAATTTCTTGATAAAATTTTGACAAAAGTTGGCTAAACCATGAAAGCTTCTAACTTCGAAAAATGCTCTTAGGTGAAGGCTTATTCACAATTTCCTTTATTTGTTTAGATCCATTTTTAGTCCATCTTTTGAAATGACAAAACCTAAGTATACTAACTAAGGTTTAATTAAAGTACATTTCTTTAGGTTAATTAGCAACTTATCTTGCTGCAATCTTTCCAGAACATATCTCACATGTCTAACATGCTCTTCTCTAGTTTGACTGAAAATTAAGATATCATCCAAGTAAACAATAACAAACTTATGAACTCCTTCAAGACTCTTTTCATCAGCCGCATGAAGGTATTGGGTGCATTTGTCAGTCCAAATGGCATGATTAGCCATTCATGCAATATGTCATTGGTCTTGAAAGTTGTCTTCTATTCACCCCCTAATCTGATCTGGATTTTATGGTAACCACTTTTTAAATAAATCTTTGAAAAGTAAGTTGCTCCACTCAAACATTCCATCATATCATCCAGATGTGGCAATGGAACCTTGTATCTAATCATGATATTGTTGATTTCTTTGGAATTTGTAAACATCCTTCAATCTCCATCTTTCTTTGGACTTAGTACTGTAAGCACAACACATGGACTCACAATCTCTCTTATCAAACCTTTATCTAATAGCTCCTGAACCCATTTCCTTATTTCTTCATTTTCCTTGGGTGTCATTCGATATGCAACCTTATTTGGAAGACCTTACCTCTCTGGTAAGGTCTTCCTCCTCTGATGCCATCTTCTTTCTCCAACTTCCCTTACTGTTTTGAGTTGCTTACATCATTGTTTTGATATTGAATATTTCCATTTCCAATTGACTATCCTTTTCCTTTAGAAAAACCCACCCTCTACCTGAGTTCTACTTTCTATCTTTCTTCTGCCTTCAAGGCATACTAGTAGGCTTCTTCCATGGTCCTTGGAGAAAGCACGTTGATTTCATCTTGAATATCTGTTCTCAAACCATTAATATACCTTGATATCTTTTCTGGTGTATCTTCCACATAACCTTCTCTCTAGTTAACTTTGCAAAATTCTTCAGTATATTCTTTTACCGTTAGTGCATTTGTTTGAGGTTCTGCATTTGCATGTAGAGAGTTAACTAGTAATATTTTGGTAAGAATTTACTCTTCATCTTTCCATCATCATGTCCTAGATTTTGATCAATGGCTTATTCTTCTTTCTCCTCTCAGCTGGCACATTGTCTCACCATAGTGCAACATGACCTTTCAACCTTTTTATTGCAAACTTCACCCATTTTTAATCGTCTTCTCTTCATATTAAAAATACTTGTCTAACTTACTAATCGAATCAAACAAATTTTTAGGTTATAGGTTGCCATCATAAGTAGATAGTTCAGGCTTTGGTCTTGAACTTGAGCTTAATAATGATCTCAATAATTTGACTTATGGAGTTTCCTCCACAAGTGTTTCTCCTTCTTCCTCAACTTCTTCTTTAAGTTCACTAATATCTCTAGCCTTAGGATCTCATTGTATTCCTACCTCCATGGCCTATAGAAAAGCTTGCAATCTACTTATCTCTTCGCTAAGCTCTACATTACCAAAGGGTCTGCCTCCTCGACCTTGTCCTCTTCTTGCATGCAGAGCCATCTTCCCTTACACTACAGACAATCACAACTATGCAAATATTTGCTCTGATACCAAAAATTGGTGCAATGGGTGGGCCAAAAAGAGATTTTACTCTGATACACAGTCCAATTTTTGTTTGTATAATCACTAAAAAATGCTTAGGAAATTCCCACTACAAGGAAAAGACCTTCTAGCAGATGTTTGTGTAGAGACCCCTATAAAAGTAGCCCAAAAATTGTTTGTATCATAGATCACTATCGTAGGTGTGTGAGTAGATGTTTTAGTGGATGTTTTTTTACAGTGCATCTAAATTACTAAAGCGCACCGATTCTTTCTTATCAATACACGCAGCGGAGTTGCATATAACTTGGTGCACCGTAGAATTATTTCTTTGAAAAATAAAAAACCAAAGCGCACCAAATCCCCTAGTGCACCAGTTCTTGAATATTCTCTAGCACCATAATACTTCATATAGTAAAACATACCGGTGTTATTTTAAAATGATGGCCTGGTGTGGTAAATATATAACAACACCCCGAGGCGTCGTATAATGCATATGGATAGACAATTTCTATTTCTAAAAATGGTTGGTGCTATTGTAAACCACAACACCAGTGTGTTACAAGTAATGTAAAGCCACGATACGTCTCAATAAAGCACAATGATAATTTTAAATTTAATAAAACAAGGTGCTTTTGTATATAGCATGCCACGATGCGCTTTGAGACGCACACTGGAGGAGGATTCAATAAATAAAAAACCCTCATGGTCCTAACTTTGATTTTTATCATCTACAGTGCGGGAGAGCTCTCAAGCACTAGTGCCACTCTTGCCATGTGCAAGTGCCCTGACGTTGTTGCTTCTCTTGCTCACCACCTTTCAATATCGTTCTCACAGTTTGTGTTTCCAATTTTTTCAAATGGTGTGAAAATTTGTTTTTCTCCATTACGTGTCTACATTTCCTCCCCGACGACCAAATGTCCAGGTAATCTCTATGTTTATTTCTAATTTAAGTTTTTAGTGGATTATAATTGCAAATTAGGTTGAATTCGTCATTGTTTTTGTAAAAAAAAAAGTATGTACGGTGTGCTCAATTTGTTTGGCTCGCACTAGCAGCGATGTGCCCTGTAAATTTACAGGGTGCACCGCATTTCAGTGTGTGAACATAATGCATCTCCATTGTAGCAGTGCATTTTGTAAATATAAACGGACCGGAAAATATGTGATGTGAGCACCAGTGCACAAGTATGTTGCACCACTATGAAAAGTTAAATTTCTGAAACAACCTCGGTGCGTCATACTTATGTGTGTACCACTACCAGTGTAGTTATAGTTGAAAGCTCATCGGTTCTAGTGCATGACTATGTTCTGAGTGTACTGGTAATTTTATTTTTTTAGATTGAAAGTTATGTTTCCATAGTTATAAATACATGTTTAATTTAATAATAAAAAATTGGATTTTATGCATGAGGTTGATGTAGAGACGTCGGCAGACGGAGAAGTAGTAGGAGTGAGAGCAGTGGTGGACCCATATAATATGGTCTGACGATGGTAGGTGAGAGAGAGGGAGAGGGATGTATACCCTTGCCCTATTACTCCAGTGACCCGAGTGATCTTGAGGAATGTAGGCCTCCTCAAGTACTATGAGGACGGTACATCTGTGAAGGTGCACTTTGTCGTATTCGTGCATCTGATCCAATGATAGAATTTCCATTAGTAGGCTTTCCATGTGAGTCTTGAGTTGTTGTATAAGACCACTAAGGAGGAAATTTACTTTATCACTAACCTATCTAGGAAAGGGGAGTATTTTCCTAGTTCCTTGATGTCCCCAATGGTGTTGTAGCTAAGATTCATCTTACATACACTCTCAGATATGTTGAAACTCATGCGGTTCGTCTATCATATTTTCAGGTTTGTGATGGATAGCTACGAATTTCTTCTTTTGCTACAATGGAGGTTAGGTGCCTCTCATTATTAGTCAACACCATTTGACGTTATTGTGGTGATAGGAAGCACATTAATTTTCCTATTTTGTATTATGTTGATTATTTGATTCAGGTGCCACATTACATCATATGGTCTACCATTTTTTTGAGGCAGGTTTTCACAAATTTAGATAGATTTTGCGCATTTTCAAGACAGGGGAGGGAGACCTTCCATTTTTCTTTCGAGATTTTTTGTTTATTATTTTAGAGGTTTGCAGAGATGAGGATAAGGACTTCGATCTAAGGAGTAGAATAAGGATGAAGGATGGAAGCCTTTGTAGTGTTGGACTTGTGGAGGAGAGCGTCGTAAGAGAGATTGTCCACAATGTCAGGGTTGTGGATCGCAGATCTACAGTGCTCAAGAGGCACAAACAGTGGGATACGTTGGACATGGTATTCCTAGGATCTATGAAGCACTGGATAGTAGGAAGGCAAATCACTAGGCATCGAATCATCATAATCTACTTCTTGTTATTGACTATATATCATAAATAATTTCCAAAAATGCTATGTAAATGTATTCTTCTTCTAAAGCAGTTCGTCATATCCTACAAGTTTAATGCACTAGGGAATTTTGGAACTCTTAGTGCAAATATAACTACTAAAATGGAAGGATTGGGGATGTATTATGTTTCTTCATCTCCCTTGATCGCTTAAGCTTTTATGTAAGTGGGAGCTCTGCTCTTCCACCTTTTTTTGAATGAATATAACATAGCCGTTTCTTTAAAAAAAAATAAAAAAAAATAATTGACATATAAGTTAAACATAGATACATTTAAAATAAAACATGTAACAAAATTCTTAACAATGTAGATTCACCTCTACTTTTGATCTATGTATATTACTAAGAGTATTCCATGGAGTCAAATCACTACCATCTATCTAATAATTATTGATAATTAAATTAAAATTCTAGAAACCTTATTCCAAAATAAACATACCTATCAACGTAATTAAATTTCAACATTCCATTTATTATGCTAATAGGCATGTCATGGTATTGCAACAAAGCCTAAACCTATTTAAAAAGTCAGAGTGAACTTTCCAATTAAGAATCTTACGTGTTTTTTTTCAATGTTTATATATATTGAACTTATATATTAATTATTTTTAATACTACTACTACTAATAATAATATGTAGTTATAATTTAGTTTATTATTATTATTATTATTTTATAATTTGAACTTTATTATGCTTATTATATATAGATAAACATACTAGTCATTTAATTTAGATAGATGTACTAGATACATCTCTTCAAATTTAATACCCAACTTACTTGAGCAAAATAAAATAAAAAACACCCATCTTTAAATTTAACACCCCAACTTACTTTGGCAAAAAAAAATAGCCCCACTTAGTCTGGTACGATAGGTGCATGCCATATTAATTTAACAATTATTTATCAAAAACCTTGAAAACTATTTCAAATTCTTTGCTCTTAAAAAACATTTAAATGCAACTTTTATTCTTAGTTTCTTGTAATTGATTATGAACGGATTAAATAATGTTCCTACCATTTATAACAGAGATCTGAATTAGGCGTAGATCGCTGGCTAGTTCACTTAGAGGCAAGTCATGTTTCTTTTTTTTATTCCTCAGGGTTCTTTAACATGGATTCTCTCTGTTATGGTGGTTGTCTTTTTTATTTTAAAATTGATGCCCTTTGTCATGGCCATTGTTGGTTGCTTGTTCTCATAATTATTCATGTTACAAGAATTGTTACTAACATCTAGTGATATAAGATCGCAGTGTTTGTTTCCACAATATCTCTTACAGTGGATCAAGACACCACTTTTCGTTGTAAATTCTACATATGATCCATTGCAGGTACATAGAACCTCTTCAAATTCTCCTAGATATTTTCACTGTTGTTCCCGACATGATATAATTACAGAACATCTGGCCTTTTTTTGTGTACAGATTGGAAGTATTTTGGTACTTGTTAAAGTATTTATGTATGTCAGAATGCCTTTCAGCCTCATAAATGCAAAAGATACTTTCCAAAGAGCAATGGATATAGCATTAATTGGAGAACGAGATAAATTTGTAGTGAATTACCTGGATGGCGTCATTTTTTTCTAAAAAAGGATGAAGAACACATCAAACACTTGCAGCTCACTTTTTCAAAATCCAAAAGGTATGGGTTGTCCTTAAACCCTAAGAAATCGCAATTTGATTTAAGTGAAGGGAAGCTATTGGGCCACATTGTGGCAAAGGAGGGAGTGAAGATTGATCCCAAAAGGGAGGAGGCTATTAATGATGTCCCATTACCAAGGAATAGGAAGGAGATTCAGGTTTTCTTGGGTAGATTAAAATTTTCTAAGAAGATTTATACCAACTATGCTGAAATTGCCAAAAAAATCACAGAAATATTAAAGAAGGATAGGGAAGTCAAGTGGACTATAGAATCCCAGGATTCATTCTACAGAATTAAAAAATCATTTGCAAAATCCCCAGTCTTAGCTAGCCTAGTCTATCATAGGCCATTTCTCTTTTTCTCTTTTTCCTCTCCTAACACAGTGGTAGTTGTTTTATTGAATAAAAATATTGAAGGACAAGAATAGTCGATTGCATTTTTCAGCGAGTTGTTACGAGATGCAGAAATGAAGTATAATATCTTGGAGAAACAATCCTATGCCTTGGTCAAAGCTCTGAAGGGTTTTCAAATTTGTGTCCTGCAGTCAAATAGAACATCTTACATCCCTACAACTATTGTGAAAGATATTATTTTGCAGGGTAATAGTGAAGGAAAGAGAGGTAATAGGATTGCTGAGATTCAATAATATGACATGGATATCAAACCCACTAAGTTGATTGAGGTGAAGGGATTAGTGAAAATAATATGTGAGGCTAACTGTCAGGCCTTGGGAATAAACCTATTGGAAAATATTGAAGAAGAAGGTAAAGGAGAAGAGGGGCATAAAAGAATTATATCCTCAACATAGAAAATTCAGATGAAGTACCTCGCCTCACATTGGTACAAATAGATTTCCCATTATTTACTTTTTCTGAAATTCCTAGTAAATTTTGACAAAGTTAAATATAAGGCCTTAATAATGTAAGCCTAAAAGTTTGTTATCTCAAATGGCCAAATGCACTGGAAGGACCTGGTGGGGATTTTTCTTTTATTCTTCGTAGAATAAGAGATTCCAAAGGTGATTGATGAATTCCATAACTGTGTTTGTGGAGGACATTATAACAGGAGATAGATAGCACATAAGATCCTTAAACAAAGTTTCTATTGGCCCAATTTGTTTGTTGAGGTTCATGATTATGTCAAATCTTGTGAAACATGTTAGAATTTTTCTAAGAAGCTGAAGTTAGCATACCTCCCCCTGATTCTTGTTTTTTTGGAAGAGGCCTTCAGGAAATGGGGGTTAGACTTCATTGGAGAAATACATCCAACATCCAATGGTCAACACAAATCGATACTTACATCGATTAATTATTTCATGAAATGGGTGGAGGCCATTCCATTTAGAAATGCCATCAATGCAGTGGTCATTAAGTTTATGGAGGAGAATATCCTTGCTCGATTTTCTTGTCCAAGGAATATTATCACTGACAACGCTTAGGTATTTAGGTTAGCCAAGTTTCTTAATTTCTGCCAAAAGTTCAACATCATTGTGGGGCACTCCACCACCTACTATTTTCAGGGAAATGGATTGGTTGAATCTTCAAATAAAACCCTAGTGAGGATTTTGAAAAATACCATATCAGAAAATCAGAAAAACTAGGACTCATAGTGGAAATTTTCTCTATGGGCCAACAAAGTTACTTCCAAGAGGTCAACTGGCAAGTTTCCTTTTAAGTTGGTATATGGAAAGGCTACAATTTTCCCCACCCGACTAGACATTCGAGTGGCTATAATACTACAAGATGTTGAGGAGGAGCCAAATTCTCTGACCAAGAGAATAAATCAGTTGGTGTAACTTCAAGAAACTAGACAGGAGGTAACTCTGAATGTGATTAAATATTAGGAAAAAATGAAGGCTATTTTTAACAAAAATGCAAGGGACAGATCCTTACATGAAGGAGATTTGGTACTCATATGGGATTATAGGAGAGAGGAAAAAGAAAAACATGGGAAGTTTGATCCCTTGTGGTTTGGAAATTTCAAGATATATGAAGAAAAATGAAACAACAACTTATTACTAAAAAACTTGGACGGTGAGGTGCTTGAACTGCATGTGAATGGGTAGTTTCTCAAGCTATATTTTCAACATTAAAAAGGTCAATTTTCACTCATTGTATATACTAGTGAGCAATTGTACATAGCAATACTGTTTTAAGCTATTACTGCTTCCATTTATTTTTCTATGCAACTAAATAAAATGACTCCATGCACAATGGTGAAGGCTACTGATTTGCAAGGTTTCAATGCACTGATTGAAAGACATTGTCCCCAATAGGATTCGATGTTGTTATTTGTCATACCATCTACTATTTGTGTCAAATGTTCCTACTTTCATCCTTGGTATAGAGAAGGTCAGGTGCAATCCTGGTTGACTAAAAGGAAGCCAAAAAGGAGATCCGAAGTTTAGAGGTCAAGATATAGATGGGAGCCAAAAAGGGAAGAGCCAAAATTCAGAGGCTTATTTTCAGAATGATAGATTTCAGGGATGACTAGGAATATCGGGACCCAATATTGGAAGGGTTGGAGAAAGCGGTGTGTCAGAACCCGATATCGCAAGTCTGGACCTTGAAGCAAAGTGATATCGAAACCTCAGAGTTTTGTAACTCCATAAAAATTGTAATTCCTTTGAAAGCACTGAAATTACATAGAAGGGGAAATACAAAGGAAATAATCACAAAACCACGGAACCCAATGACCTTTTCTCTCTCGTCTGCGAAGACACATGGAAGCAGGTGAATGGCCTCGAGAAGTAGATGTGGTATATGATGGAAGCATGATGTGGCTATACAATGGACACATGGCAGTCAATTTCAACATTTTGGGGTGGCCTTGTGTGGTAAATTCAAGTGACATGTGTTTCCACTCTCGATGTGCCATGTGGGAATGATGACATCAACATATCAAAGGTTGGAAATATCGGAACTCCTTTATAAAAGCTTTTTGAAAAAGTTCTGATTAGAGGGGCTCCGAGGTTGACTGTCCCTTGGTCATGAAGAGCTAAAAGAAACAAGGGCGTAGAGAGGGCAGAGCACTTGAGTGCTATAAATAATATCGGAGGAAGTGGACATCGTAACTCTATTCTAATTGTATTTCGAAAAGGTTACGATGCTAAGGAACTCTGATGTGATTGGTGATGCATGGTTGGGATAGTTCAAAGAACTAAGCGCTGAAGAGAAAATACAAATAAAGATAGGACCTAGGCAGGGGCCTGAAGAACTTATCACTTTAATGCCAAGCCATCGGTAACAACACATGATCCCATGGAAGAGAAACAGGAAGAGGGTCTAAGCAACAAGGAGCTAAAGTCCAATCCAAACTTCATAATATCGTAACATTCTTTTAATGAAAGTTGCGATACACAAGGCTCTAAAATATCCAATGTAGTGTTGTATGAAATCCTCCAATCGCAGATCACGGTAATATGGTAGATAAACAAATGGGGGCTAGGTTAAAAGGAGCTAAGGGCATCAAAACTTTATAATTTCATAATATTCTTTTAATAGAGTTATAATATGTTAAGGCCTTTGATAAAATAATACAAGGAGTATAGAGGATAAGTGGGTCGGCAATATATCAACCTCATTTAGCCATTAGCCAGTATAGAGCACCTCCAAAGCCACCACGCCAAATCATGGTCAGCTCTAAATAGGGACAATCCAAGTAGTTAGAGGGAGAAAACGACAATTGAATTGGCAGATACCTGTGGGAGGAATACTGTGATAGATGCATGGCTAGATCATCATCCCAGCACTAATCCAGGTATTAGAGCCTAATTCCACCTAAGGAAATCAGAAGAATCAACACGGAAGATATTTTGTTGTGTCAATTATGACACCTCATGCTTTTCATGTTTTGTTAATTTCTTATTTTCAAGAAAAGAATCAAGTCTATTAGGCAATCATTAGGAAAGTTAGGCCATTCGAATTCTCAAACAACTGGTAGTTTAGACAACTGTAGCATTCTGAGATATTTTGTAACTATTGTTTGAGCCCTCTCTCCCTATAAAAGGGAAGAGGAAATCAGTAGTAAAGGTTCCCAAATTCTATTTTCATAGGTTCCAAATTTTGTGTTCAAGGGTTTCAAATTATGTTTTCAGAGGAGGTTCCAAGTTTGGTTTTATTTTTTTGTTCTAGAGGCTGTATTTGTTTTGCAGATTTCACAAGTTTAGGCCTATAGTAGGTATTTCATTTTTGAAGATTAATGAAGAAATTTTCTGGTGATTCCAAGAATTGGGATATGTAGTATGTGTTCTACCTCTGTGTGTCATTTCATATGTGTATTTTCTTCTCCAGAAATTGTGTAATAGCTTATGGTACCTTTGATATCGCAGATTTACCCATGTTATGATATAGCATATAGTGCCTATAAGACATTGAGTTGAAAGTCTTAAAATGCGCTCCATAATTTCTGCACTTAATTCATTTTATCTTGTCATGATTCTACCGAGATTTGTTGCATATGATTCTTTGTTTATCCATACCTCTACACTAGGTTCCTCTCTTATGTTTTTCCTTTCCATCTCCAATGAAATGAGAAATTTAAGCTTCATTCACTGTGTGTCAGCCACAAAACCTGAACATTTATTCTTGGGAATGATATGTTGTTGATGAGAATATTGAATTTGCCTCTAAGAAAGGTAATTGAAGCACAATCTAAACCATTTCACATTTATCTCTTGAGCTACACTGATTTATCTTCAAGAGAGACTAAGATGTCCTAGGCACTGACCTCTCCTCTACTTATGGGTTGCCTCTAGGAGCTACAACATCTTCTGGCATCATTGTCAGGGAACGAATCAGAATATTTTCCCCTTGGTACGATATATTTACATTCCTTATATCAGGTAAGCGAAGGAAGTATGGGTTGAATATCTCTCACCTTGGTGTCTCAACTATTTAAATCATATTTTTCATCATCCTGGCTTTCGAAAGACCTCATACTTGCTCTGACACTTCTTAGCAGAAACCCCCTCGTATTCGACCCTGAAAGAATCATATCTATAAGAGTTTGGAGAGAAAAGACCCCTATTACTCCATATCCTGCAATTTCATTTCCTGAAGTGTTAACTTCCTGCTCTTAGCAGGATGAGATAAACTACTCTGAATACTCTTCCAAAGCATTAGAATATTTAGAATAATGTAGCCAATTGTTTAGCTCATTTTCTTCTAAAGTTAAATTTGAAGAAGATTTTGTCAGTTCCCCTCCTCTCGTGTTCCCTACCTTCCCATAACTTGAAGGAGTCAAATATATCCCCATCAATAGTCATACTCAGATCACTGCTAGCACTCCATCCCAAATCCATATGGCCATAATCCATACAACTCCTCAACCAGGCCTTGTGGTAAGTCTTTGACCACCTCCATTGCAAAACATGGTTTTCCCTAGTTTTCTACTCAATAGATATGCTCCACTCAACTAGCCACAACCTTTGAATGGGATGCCACAAGACTACCTTAAACTCCTGCCAAGATTCATCGAAGAGGATGATATTTCAGCCTGAAAACATATAGAAACTTTCTATGCATTTGTTGATAATTTGAATGTCGAACATATGGATATAGTCCTAAGACTTTTTGTTCAATCTTTGGATGGATAGGCCAGGAAATGGTTTAAGATCCTACCTAATTTTTCTATTAATACTTGGGAGGAGATGTAGAACTCTTTTATGCAGAAATGCGGTGAGAATAGGGACCATGGGTATATCCTAACATATTTTAATGGAATGAAGAAAAATCATAATGAAGATGTCTCAGAATTTATAAGGAGATTTAATAAATTATATAATTAGCCTTCCTTCTGAAATAAAACCCTCACAGGCTACTTCCAAAGTGGTTTTTGTTGGAACCTTTGAACTAGAGTTAGGGTTCACACTCAGAGAAATAAAGTCTCATACTTTGGACCAAATCCAAACAGATACCCTGGAAGTTGAAGCGAATTTCACCTCCATTGGAAAGTGGAAAGGGAGAGTTGAATATGGTGATAGGAGGAGAGGAAAGGAAGAAGCCATTTCTTCAGGCCATGTAAAGGAAACTCAAGAACATAAGTTAGAGGAGATGAAAAATATGATAAGGAATTTATCTAACAAAGTGGTAAAACTAGTGTTTGAGAACAAAAACCTTCCTTGACAAATTCAACCATCTCCTAATAGAAATTTTAAACCCCAATATAGGAGGTTTCCCTTATAGCTCTTGCAAAGGGAGAGAAAGGATTAACATGATCATATTCAACCTCCTTTTTATTTAAAAGAGGATCGTGAGGAGATGGTTGAAGAAACAATAGAAGTTCAAGAAAATCAATTATATTCTCTCTCAAAGGGAGAAAATGAATTAGAAGCACTTGAAGGAGAAGGGAATGATATAGATGCTCCACTTGATGATGATGAGATAGATAGTTATTACAAACATTTTTTTGACTTCATGCAAGTCGAATTTCCTAGGAAATATGATCTCAGGTCATCTAGGAGAAGGTCCAGGGGGCAAGATTAGAATGAAGAAACTCTTCATTTCATTTCTCCTAAGCCATTAGATAAAGGGAATAAACCACTCAACCCTATCTCACCAAACAAAACATAATCCTCCAATCCTATTCCAAATGAGTCTAGAGCCTCCAAAGAAGAGCAATTACCCCCACTAATAAAGCCAATATGGAATGAGAACAATGAACTTGTCGAGTCTGTTAAAATTGATAGAAATCCCTCTGCCTTCAATCTTCAAAAAGAGTTCAAGAAAGTTAGGATAGTTGTCCCTTTGAGTGAATTATTGAAACAACCCAGTAATAAAGCTCAAGTGTCTCAATTTATGTGTTCACCAACCACTACGCCCTTGCAATATAGCCTTAAAATTCAAGAATAAAGGCCCGTGGTTGTGCTTGGACTCCATGTGGAGGAGAAAGACCCTTCGAGTCCTCCATTCTATGTCACCTTGGTAATTCATGACCTGCTACTACATAATTGTATGCTTGACTTGGGAGGTTCTCATAACATAATGCCATTATTTGTGATGGAACAGTTGATACTTTAGATAACGAAACCATAAAAATATATATACTCCTTTGATTCCAGAAGAGAAAAGAGCCTGGGTATGATCAAGGATCTGTGGTCAATTTGGCTCAAATCGCAGTAAAAAGTGTAGTAATGGATATTGTAGTGGCTGACATCCCTACAAGATTTGGTATGATTTTCTCCAGGTCACAGGGAATGAATCTTGGGGTTTCCATTAAACCGAATCTAAATTATGCTACCATTCCTATGTTTGGTGAAGAAGAGCATTGATTATATAGGGAATCTAGATTTGTGAAGATAGATACAAAGGCAGACTATTCCAACAATGCTCTTGTGTATGGTAAGGAGAAGGATTTTTATTGTCTGTTGTTAGAATAAGATGATCAAATCATGGGAGAGACTGAAGTGGAATGTACAACTCAACTGAGTAAACAATCATTATAGCATGATAAGGTATGGAAATTATATTTTTATGGTGCTTATTCTAAGGAAGGAAATTGGGTAGCTATGTTATTGGTATCTCTCTCAAGCTGGAGTTTGAGGCCACAAACAACGTTGCTGAATATGAAGCTTTGTTCTTGGGGCTGCAAGCTGCTAAAAACCCTAACATCAGGTGCTTGAATGTGTTTGGGGATTTAGAGCTCCTAGTGAAGCAAATAAAAAATGAATGCTAAACCAAGAATCCAATATTGAAGTCCTACATGAATGAAGTATGGGATTTGGTTGAAATTGTCTCTTAGCCTTCAATATTAAGTTCTTATCCAAAGAAAAAAAATTGAATGGATAACTCTTTGGAAATTTTCATTAGTAATTTTAAACCCCCTCAAGACCCCTTTCTTAGATATGAAGTTAAGGTCAAGTATAGGTCTTCAGTACCAGAGAATGTGAGGTATTGGCAAGTGTTTGAGGATGAAGAACAGATTAAGTTCTTCATGGAGGTTGTTGGGGAATTCTCAAACTTGGTGATTGATTAGGAGGATGAAAATCTGACAGAGGAACAACAAGACTGTTGGGAAGGATCTATCATTGGTCACAAAATATTGAAACTAAAGGTAAATAGGATCCCAAGAGGGTTGGTTCCATTGGAAAGGATCTTCAACTGAAATGGTGTGGCTGCTAAGCCAGCTTAAAAATATCTTGAGGAGGAGGTGGAGGATTATAATATTCGCATTGAAGAACATTCTAGAATCATCAAATTAGCTAAAGGAGTTCCTAGGGAATATAAACAAAGGTACCTGGAACTTTTCAAGGAGAAAATTGATGTGTTTTCTTGGTTATATGATCATTTGAAGAATTTTGATCTCGGTTTCATACAACACAAAATTCCTCTAAAAAATAGGGTGAGTCCATATAAGCGGAAGCTCAGGGAGATTAATCCCCTATTACTTCCATCAATTGAAAAGGAGGTGAAGAAACTATGATAGGCTAATATTATTGCACCTTTGAGGAAATCATATTGGGTAGAAAATTTAGTTCCTGTTAGGAAGAAGAACAAGGAAATAAGGCTATGTATATATTTCAGGAATCTTAATAGCGTCTCACTGAAAGATAACTACCATTTTCCTAAAATTGGCTATATTCTGCAAAACATGGTAGGGTCTGCTCGAATGTCCACGATGGATGGTTTCTCTGGATAAAACCAAGTCGATGTACACCCTGAGGATCAAAAGAAAACATCTTTTACTACACCATGGGGAACAATTATGTATCTCAGAATGCATTTTGGCCTCATAAATGCTAGAGCTACTTTCCAAAGAGAAATGGATATAAAATCCATTGGAAAACGAGATTAATTTGTAGTGATTTACCTGGATGACATCATTGTTTTCTCAAAAACATATGAAGAACACATCAAATACTTGCAACTCACTTTTGCAAAATGCAAAAGGTATGGTCTGTCCTTAAACCCCAAGAAATCACAGTTTACTTTAAGTGAAGGGAAGTTATTGGGCCACATTTTGGCAAAGGAAGGAGTGAAGATTGATCCCAAAAGGTTGAAGGCTATAAATGATATCCCATTTCCACGAAATGGGAAGGAGATTCAGTTTTTATTGGGAAGAATAAAGTTTTTGAGAAGATTTATACCAAACTATGTTGAAATTGTCAAATAAATCACAGAAATGTTGAAGAAGGGTAGGGAAGTCAAGTGGGCTATAGAATCCTGGGAGTCATTCTCCATAATTAAAAAAGCTTTTGCAGAAGCCCTAGTTTTAGCTAGCTGAGACTATTAGAGGCCATTCCTCATTTTCTCTTTTGCCTCTCCTAACACAGTGGCAACTGTTTTATTGTAGAAAAAGAGCGAAGGAAAAGAACAACCGATTTCATTTTCCATCCAGGTGTTGCAAGATGCAAAGATGAAGTATAATATCTTGGAGAAACATTCCTATTCCTTGGTCGAATCCATGAAGGATTTTCAAATTTATGTCTTGTAGTCAAATATAACAGCTTACGTCCATACAACTATTGTGAAATATATTCTTGTGCAGGGTAAAAATGAAGGCAAGAGAGGCAAGTGGATTGCCAATATTCAAGAATATGACATGGATATCAAACCCACTAAGTTGATCAAGGGGATTGGATTAGCGAAAAAATTATTTGAGGCTACCTGTCAGGCCTTGGGCATAAACCTATTGGAAAATATGGAAGAATAAGGTAAAGGAGAAGAAGGGCATAAAAGCATTGTATTCTCAACACAAAAAATTTAGATGAAGTATCTCGCCTCACCTTGGTACAAACGTATTGTCCATTATTTACTTTTTCTGAAATTCACAGTAAATTTTGACAAAATTAAATACAAGACCTTGAGACTACAAGCCCAAAAGTTTGTTTCTCAAATGGCCAACTGTACTGGAAGAACCCATTGGGGATTTTTCTTTTATTCTTGGTAGAAGAAGAGATTCCTAAGGTGATTGATGAATTACATAACTGTGTATATGGAGTACATTAAAGCTGGAGAGCCGCATCCCATAAGATCCTTAAACCAGGTTTCTATATGCCCAAGTTGTTAGGTGAGTTTCATTCTTCTATCAGATCTTGTGAAAATATCAAATTTTTCCTGAGAAGCAAAAGTTAGAACCCCTCCCCTTGATTCTTTTTTTTTTTTTGTGGAAGAGCCCTTCAAGAAATGGGGGCTAGACTTCATTGGAGAAATAAATCCAACATCCAACAGTTAATACAAATGGATAGTTACAAACACATTATTTAACAAAATAGGTGGAGGCCATTCCATCTAGAAATGAAACTAATGCAGTGGTCATTAAGTATATGGAGGAGGATATCCTTGCTTGATTTGGTTGTCCAAGGAACATTATCACTTACAACACTCAAGTATCTAATTCAGCCAAGTTTCTTAATTTCTACCAAAAGTTCAATATCATCATGGGGCACTCCACCACCTACTATCTGCAGGGAAATGGACTAGCTGAATCTAAAAATATAATTTTTTTCAACTTTTTAAAATATAAATATTTTCCAAAATAAAAAACTAAATCCTCTTAACTTCTAAAAAAATATAAAAATTTTCCCAAATAAAAATTAAATCCTCTAAACTTGAAAAAAATTCTTGGAACATAAATAAGAGAAAAAAAAAACAATTACAACATATAAAACAATAATCTAAAACATAAATTAAAATATTACTTTTATTATTATTATTATTATTATTATTATTATTATTATTATTATGAAATTTAAAATAAAATATAAATTATGTGTAAGTTAGAGATCTAAGATCGGAAGTCAGAGGTCGGATCTTTCTATTTCATATAATGGCACAAACTTTCCCGACCTTCTGTCTCTTGCCTTAACCGAGGTTAGTTTACATACCGTAACAGAATGAAACAACAATCGTCCACCCCGACCTCCTGAATCCTGACTTCCCTCTCATCCCAACATTTCGAATTGCCTATTTTTTTTGACATTATGACTAATGTGTTGTCCTTCATGGCAACCTACTTGTAGTAGGATACATATGTGTTGTCATTGATGGAAACTTACTTGGTAAAAGATGTCAACATGATGGTAGCAGGATGAGTACAGATGTGAAAAAGAGATCAGACAAAGCAATATCAGTATAGAAATAGAGGAATGATGAAGGTAAATTTTGAGGAAGTGTACGTATGTTCTGTAAAGCAAAGCCACGTACATACGCGGGTATGGTGAAGAAAAGTCATGTACAGTTTCCACACCATGGTATTGTAAATACTAGGGGTCTTTACCATGGTATTAGCCCATAGTAATGAGTGCGAAAACGGATGTTTGATCTTGTCCAGGAATACCATCGGCATTATTAAGGATTTGACCCGTAGTATTGGGAAAGGACTAAGATATATAAGGAAATTAATATCAAATTGTTTAGTTTGCATGATATGTGTTGTTGCTTAATTGTTTGATATGAAATAAGTATGCCCCCAAGAGTGTGAAGATGGATCAGATCTTATAGATATGAAATGACTACACATTGAATCATCTACTTATGGGTTGATAGATTTGTGATGATGATGTTATGATGTGTGTATTTTACAGTGTGTATCAAGATTTGGGTTTGATTAATGATATGTTGTGTAGTGAAGGTATGGCTCAGTAGTTACAGACATATATGCAGGTTTTCCCCAGAAATAGTGCATACATACATGTATCTTATTCTGGGAAGTCGCGTATCGATTCTGTAGTGTGGATAGATCTTACCATGGGTATGATTCTTGAAAGGCGTGTACATATGTGAAAGTGTCCCATAAGGTTCAATTACATTTGATTATGGTTGATTTGTTATGTTATATTTACTGTTATCGGTCAATGAAGTCCTTTATTATGATCTATGTTTGAAAATTTTGGTTAAGGTTGAAATGATTATGCTATGAAATGTTTAATAGCAATGATGTTGTTATGAGATTATTTGTATTTGGTTTAGAGAGATGTGACAAGGTCAGTATGTGCTTCAGTGAATGATTGCAGTAGTGCCGTAATTCAATTTTAGGGTTCGGTGTTTTATTATCCGTATGCAAGTTATATGAAGAGAAAGAGTGTATATATGTGGGTATGTCTCATAGTAAAATTGTATATATTCTGACATAAGGTTGACAAGGATTTCTAGTGAGAGGGTCAGGGTTCCTTGATGAATAATAAGTGGTATGACATTCTGATGAAAAGTATATAGTGAACTGAGATGATCTAACTTCTCTGGTTGTTTGAGATTGACTTGGGTCTTAGTTGGCACAATGATTAAGTGATTTGATATGATGATTAGTTTTAGTTTTATTATTCTATATTGAGCTTAAATGATGGTAGTGGGTCCAGTTTGAAAATTTGATGAAAAGTGGCCTACAAAATTGATGTTTTGGTTTAGATTGATCCAGTATGAAAACTATGAAACATGGTCCACACAATTGTGAGGGTGGGAGCCTTTAGTGAGGAAGTCAAATGTTCCTTCCAATGGTAGCTGGTAAATATGATCAGGGGGTTGAAGCTCCCTTCCAGTGGGTGCCGATAAATGAGATCAAGGGGTGGGAGCTCCCTTCGAGTCGGTGTTGGAGAATGAGAGAAGGTTGTAGCCTTCTGCAGGTGGGTTCTTGTGTGCTGGTATGAGTCTGCGTTGGTACAAGATTGTAATATTCCTTCTTTATAATAAAAGATAAAGACAGAGAGGACATCAACAGTGGTTTTCTCCCACATTGGGTTTCCACCTAAAAATCCTGGTGTTCATGTGCATTGATGTGTTTCTTATGTGTGATGGTTTATTATGATATTAGTGCACATGGATATTGTTTAATTAATTCCTATTGAAGTACTGATATACTGGTTCAAGTTAAATAGATCAAGAATTAACTGAAAAGTAATTTAACTGGATATATGCTAGTTGTCTGCATAATAGTAGTGTACATATGCAAGTATACTTTAGTATAATTGCATACAAAAATATGAATAAGAAAAGAAAATTTTAAATGAATTTTAAAATACTAATTCACCCCCACCCCCTCTAGTGTTTTTCCCAACAATTGGAACCATAGCAGGTACTTCATAAGAATATTGCTCACTTGAAGGATATCCTTCAAGACGAGTAGTCAAGAAGGAGTGTTTTCTATCAGGCCACCTTTATTTAATGGAACTAACTTTATCTTTTGGAAAGTTAGGATGAGAGCATACTTGCAGGTGTTGGGAGCCAATGTATGGGAAATTGTTGAAAGTGGGTATCAATATCCAACCTCCATTCCCACAGATTCTATAGGAAAGAAACAATATGAAATCAATGCAAGGGCTATAATTTCCATCTTGGGAAGTCTAGCTGAGTTTGAGTTCGTGAAAGTAATGCAGCTGAACACAACAAAGGGAATGTGGGATAAGCTTATGCAACTTTATGAAGGTGACACCGAGGTAAAAAGTGATAAACTCCAATTATTAGAATATAGTATGAGACACTGAAAATGCAAGATGATGAAAGAATTGCAGCATTTTCCCTTAGAGTAGATGAAATTTTTAATTCCATGATAAATATTGGTAATGGAATAAAAGATGCTACTATTGTTGATAATACTTTGAGATCACTAACTCCGAAGTTCAATTCCAAAGTCCCTGCTATTGAAGAAATGCTGGATCTGAAAAGTCTCACACTTAATCAACTCCATGGAATATTGACAACATTTGAGATGAGTAAATTTGGTCCTTTAGACATGAGAGAAACAACCTTCAAAGTCACATATAAAGGGAAATGGAAGGAAGCACCCAAAGACACAAGCTACATATTATATGAGGAAGAAGAAAACTTCGTAAGAAGGTTGCAAGTGGGAACTGGAAAATTCAGAGGTAACCTTCCCTTTAAATGTTTTTCTTGTGGAAGGGTAGGACATTATGTATCCAAATGTCCTTATAGAGAAAATCATAAAGAAAATGAAAATAATGTTGCTATAACAAAGTTCTTCTAAGAAAATCTTTTACTCTAATGAAGATTGTCATAACACATTCAATGACCAAGAAAAATCAGATTGAGATTATCTTGTACTTATGTCTCTTGAAGATTATAAAATAGACGAATAAGATTGTTGTGAGATAGATGCTTTAATGAAATCTCTAAAGGAGAATGATAAACTCAATAATTCTAACAAAGAATTGGAATCAAAAGAAAACAATTTGATTGAAGAAATAAACATGTTGAAGATGGAATTAGAAGCAACCAAGAAAATAATAAAAAGCATGAGAAAACAACTTTAGGAAAAGGAAAAGCATTGTGAAACATTGGAATTTGAAGTTATGACCCTAATGGAAGACTATGAGAAGATCAATAAGTGGCCAGGGCATCTGAGTCTCTAGATAATATTATTAATGAAAAACGCTCTCCTTTAATCAAGATTGGCATTGGTTATGGTCATATATATTGTATTAGCAAAATTTCAGTATAGTGTTGTTCAAGAGAAAACTAAATCAAGTCACACACCTGTAAAAGAGTCTCCTAGATCAAGGTCAAGATTAGTCCCTAGGAACAAAGGATGGTTTTATGGATATTGTTTCTCTTGTAACTCATTTGGGCATAAGGCCTCTGATTTTAGGTCAATAATGCAGAACAAAACTAGGAAATGGGATAAGATCCAACACATAATTAGAAATTACAAGAAGATTTGTAGGAAGAAGGAACATCAGTTAGAAACATAGGGAAGATTAGCCCTACTGCAGTCCATTTCTCTTAAAACTTACTTCTCTCAGTGATTGCAGAAGTAATGTGAGGTACCTGACCTCATCAAAAAGAAGATGATTATCAGGTCCTCATGCGAAGTGGTGTATAAGTTCAAGGGGATAAATACATATATTGATGATGATTCCCATGGTTGAGTTGATTTTCATATTACTAACAGTGAATTTGATGTGATAACAGTGGATAGGTACAGAAAGAACAGGTTCAGGGGAAGCTGTAGTTGTGAAAATTCCACATTTCACCTTCTGTACGTGGATCCTATGAAAGACAGTCATGTATATATGCGAGTTCTTATTTAAAAAGTTGCGTATATTTCTCTATGATGAAGAAAAAGTGGGACAGGCTTAGGGAAAAGTTCTGATATACTTCATTTAGTTTTTATTTGTCTTTCTGGTTCAAAAATTGATTGGTTATAGTCTAATTGATGCTATTTAGAAGTGCTTTTGGCTTTTATGGGGTGTTGATGCTTTAATGGATCTCTGATTGATGAATTTTCTTTGATGTCCTTACTGATGGATGAGTTGATATGATCAGACTTGACAATAAACAGTTGACACAGGTTCAAGGGGAGCATTTGCTATGCTTCTAATAGTACATTATTGTCATTATGTTTGCTTGAGAATTCCTTGGTACATAATGATGCTTATCATTGGTGACGCTGCTAAAGATAATCATGTTACTGAAGTTTTTGAATCATGATATGTTGTTGTCATAATGCATGAGTTTCTTTTGGTAAAATTATGCTTATATATTTTTTGAGCCATTGATCAGATTTTTGATGATAGAAGACTCTCTGGTGATGATATGATTGAGGACGTTTATTCTTCTTTGTCGAAAGAACATGCAGATCTTGTTATCTCATGCTATGATTATTTGATGATGACATTGTTGTCATGGATGAAGCCTTTGGAATTGTTCTTGGTCCTTACACCTATTATATGTAGATGTTATGATGCAAATGGTATGTTTCTAAGCAGAATGATCTTGATGATATGGGATCATAGGAATGAGTAGTTGATGATGTTGGATTACATAAAGGGACCTTATGGATGATTACTTACACTGCATAATAATGAAGCAATCTTTCTTCTTGCATGAATAATTTGGGCCAAGAGAATGATGGTGCTACAGGTTTTATAAAATCATGGTTATTGATATACTGCTACTATATCTGCTAGATGATACTTGGAAACATGACATAATTTGATGATGTTTAAGAATGATGCTTCACTGCCCTATCTTATGATTATATGCTTGGTCACAGGTTGATGATATTGAAGCTACATTATCTTATCTTTCATATTGATGATGAGTTGTTGTTGCTCCTATCTATGGTGCATATCCTACATAGTAAATGACAATTGCTGAAGACTGTCTTGGTCTTGTTACCTCACTATAGAGGTCTTTGGTTTTGATTATAAATTCCATATTTGACTCCTGATGTAAAGGTCATAAATCATTGTAAAATTCAGTTATGTATGGACTATTCTAGTCAATTCATGTAATCCCATCATTTTGGGCATATGATGTAATTTTGATCAAATATGTAACCCCATTATGTTGGGTGATCAATGTAAGCATGAGTTATTGGTGATAGGAAAGGTCATGTCTCGTTGAGTCATAGAGTCATGTACTTCTTTGTATATCTTTGGAAAATTTAGCATGTGATTAGGGGGAGCATGGTCAATATTCATAGTTCATTCTCCGCAGATTAGATATACAACACTCATGTCAACAAAGGTAGAGAAGCCTTCATTCAACATTGGTTAGCCCTTTTCCCTCGATGTTAAAGGGGGAGAGTAACTTGGTGTTTGAAAAACTTGGTTCTTAGCTTGATGTGTTTTGCAGGTATTTACAGGTTGTGGTGACCAAACACCAAAGTGGTTGTCATCAAGTCCAAAGGGGGAGATTGTTGGCATTATGACTAATGTGTTATCCTTGATGGAAAACTACTTGTAGTAGGACATGTATGTGTTGTGATTGATGGAAACTTACATGGTAAAATCTGTCAACATGATGCTAGCGGGATGAGCACATATGTGATAGAGAGATCAGACAAGGAAATACCAGTTACAAAAATAATGGAATTGAGAAGGTAAAGTTTGAGGAAGTATACATAGGTTTGTTAAAGCAAAGCCACGTGCATACGTGGGTACAGTGAAGAAAATTCACATACAGTTTCTGCACCATGGTATTCTAAATACCATGGGTATTTACCATGGTATTGGCCCATAGTAATGAGCACGACAACAAATATTTGATACCATCCAGTAATACCATCGACATTACTAGGGATTTGACTCGTGGTATTGGATAAGGCCTAAGCTATATAAGGAGATGAAGATCAAAGTGTTTAGTGTGTATGATATGGTTTGTTGATGAATTGTTTATGAAATAAGTATGCACCTAACAGTGTGATGATGGATCAGATCTTATAGATCTGAAATGACTACACATTGAATAATCTGCTTATGGGTTGGTAGATTTGTGATGATGATGTTATGATGTGTGTATTTTATAATGTGCATCAATATTTGGGTATGATTGATGATTTGTTCTGCAGCGAAGGTATGATTCAATAGTTATAGATCTATACAATGATTTTCTTCAGAAATAGCACATACATACGCATATATTATTCTGGGATGTCGTGTATTAATTATGCAGTATGGATAGATTTGTACGTGCTTATGCTTCTTGAAATGTGCATACATACGCGTAGGTGTTTCATAATGGTCATCTACATATGCTAGGGTTTTTCAGTATGAGCTGATGATTATGGATGATTTGTCATATTATATTTAATGTTGTCTGTCGATGAAGTCCTTCATGACGATCTATGTTTGATAGTGTTGGTTGAGGTTGAACTGATTATGTTATGAAATGTTTAATAATAATGATGCTTTTATGAGATGATCTGTATTTGGTTCAGAGATCTGTGACAATGATCCGAATAGAAAATGTCATCAACCCATGGTATTCATCAACAAATGGAATTTACCCATGGTATTGTAAGTGGCATCCACCCATGGTATTGTAAGTGACATCCACCCATGGTATTTGTCCATGGTATTGTGACATCCACCCATGGTATTCATTCACCCATGGAATTGACCTGTGGTATTGTGACATCCACCCATGGTATTCATCCACCATGGAATTGACATGTGGTATAGTAACTAAAAAAAATACTATAAGTAACAAGTCACATTTTGTAAAAGGACAATTTTTCCACCACAACATAGCTTTTACCATTATTCTCCGTTTTAATAAAAAAAAAATCTTGTGGTTTTGTTTATTGGGCATTCTCCTCTTTTTCTTCTAGCATTTCACTTTTTCAGATCTTGGGGGCCTCTCCCCCAAAATCCATTTCAATATTTTAGACCTTGGGGACCCCCCCCCAAAGATCTGGATCAGATAAGGTCAACATGTGTTTCAGTGATTTATTTCAGTAGTGTAGTGATTCAGTTTCAAGGTTCAGTGTTTTGAGATCTATACGCAAGTTATTTGAAGAGAAAGAGTGTATATATGCAGGTATGTATGTTGGGAAAAATACTAAGAGGGGAGTTGAATCGATATTTTCAAATCAATAATTTTTTTATTTCATATTCTGATTTCTATACGTGACTTTACTGAAAGGAACCCGCATGTGTACGCCACTTTTCTTAAGACAACTAGCGAACATATAGTAGGCTTATGTTTCATTTGCTTGTGTTCAGATACTACATCAATACTTTATTGAACATTAGATAAATAGTAACCATGTGTTTTAAGAACAAAATAAACCATAACACATAAGAAACACACATGAACACCAGAATTTAAGGTGGAAACCCAATGCGAGAAAAAACCACCTGCTGTTGTCGTCTCTGTCTTCTTTTTAATATAAAGAAAAATATTTTTACAATCTTGTAATGGTGCAGACTCATACCAGTACACAGGCACCTACCTGCATAAGGCTACAACCTTCCACTATAAGAAAAGAGGTCATTGGTGAGGGTCATGCCTATGATGGACCTTTAAGGTCTATCACCAATCTCACATATGGTGACGGTATTTAAAAAAGCATTGTTGTAAATGTATATAGTGATGGTCCTTTAAGTTTTGTCACCAAAGCCATTTTCAATGACACTTTTGGTGAGGGTCGTTAAAGGCCCGTCACTAATTCTCTCTTTGGTGACACTTTTGGTGAGGCTCATTAAAGGCCCATCACCAATTCTCTCTTTGGTGACAGTTCTAGTGACAATCTTTTATTGACCGTCACCAACGATCTTTTTGGTTACTTTTGGTGAGGGTCAATAAATGTTCGTCATCATTGATCATTCCAATGAGTTTTTGATGATGCTTCATGCCTGTGACGGACCTTTAAGGTCTGTCACCATTGTCGCATATGGTGACGGTCTTTAAAAAATCGTTGTTGTAAGTGTATATAGTGATGGTCCTTTAAGGTTTGTCACCAAAGCCATTTTCAATGACACTTTTGGTGAGGGTCGTTAAAGGCCATCACTAATTCTCTCTTTGGTGACACTTTTGGTGAGGGACGTTAAAGGTCCATCACTAATTCTCTCTTTGGTGACACTTCTAGTGACGATCTTTTATTGACCCTCAACAATGATCTTTTTTGTTACTTTTGGTTATGGTCAAAAAATGTTCGTCATCATTGATCATTCCAATGAGTTTTTGATGATGCGATGTACCTGTTACTTTTTTTTTGGTCAAAATATAATGATTTAAGACCATTGTTGTCGAGTCGTTTTCATTATGTTTCCAAGGTCATAGTGGTTATAATAGTCAGTCAATTTGTTAAAAAGTATTTAGTGTGTATCATTTCCCTCAAGCCATAAGAATATAGTTTTCCTATGAGTCAACACAGGATTCATCTCTATTACGTTTATTATCTAGCAAATTTCCTTTAAATAAAGTTCCACTAGTGTGTGTAGGAACTATATTATTTAATACATAATCATGCTCTATCAATTCTATTAATGAGAGAGACCTAGCACTCCTCAACACTCATGGCACACCTTAACATGCTTTGGAACAATACACTAACATTCCTTGGCACCTCGCATGTCTTGGAACATCTTTGTACCTGGAACATCTTTGTACCTAAAACATCTTGCCATGAGTAGGATGCCCAAGCACATGTTGGCATGCTCTAGCATAGCATAGCACTCCCTTATCATGTGTTGGCATGCCCTGTAGTCCCTAGCATGCCCTGGAACACCTTTGCATAATATTGCATTGACAAACATTAGCACTTGGCACACATTGGCACTTGGCATGTATTGGAACATATTATTAGTGTGCCTAGAATGCCCCTTTTGAAAAAGATAAAGTCCCGACTTATTAACCCTCTTATGTGTTCATTTCATTGCATTTTAGCTTGGTTATTCCTTTTGTTGCCTTGAAAATCCTTGACGCATATTGGCATACTTTGGCACCCTGCACATCCTAGCATGTCTTGGCACTATTTGGCACATGTTAGCACACGCCGGAACTACCTAGAACACTCTATCACTTCTTGACATTCCTTGATATTCCCTGGCATGCCTTACCCATGCTTAGCATACCTTGTCACTTCCTCCTTGGCATGACAACTAGCACTCATTGACACTCCCTGACACACCCTCATATTCATTCACTTCCATGCATTTTGACTTAGTGCTCCCTTGTGTTGTCTTAGTAATCCCTAACACTCCTCAGCATGCATTGGCACTCTCTATCACACCTTAGCACTCTTCGATATGCTCTGCCACTTCATAACATGCATCACGCTCCCTGACGCACATTGGCACTTGGTACGTGTTGTCACTTGGAAAGTCTTAGCATGTTTGGCATGCGTTGAGATGAATTGGTATGCTTCGGCATGGTTTAATATTAAAGTTATTTGAGATCAATTATTGGAAACTAGATGAGAAGAAACAGAGGAAGATTTAGCACTTAGAATGCATTGACACTTGGAACTTGGCACCTAGTGTTGGTGTGCCTAGCATGCCCGTCATGGAAAAGGTAAATTGATGACTTATTAACCCTATTATGTGTCATTTTCTTGTAGTTTAACTTGTTCCTCCCTTCTGTTGCCTTGACAGTCCCTGGCATGCATTGTTACGCCCTTGTACATCTTGGCATGCCTTAGCACTTGGCACATCTTAGCTTGTTTGACATGCCTTTGTACTATCTAGCACATGTTAGCATGCCCTATAATTCCCTAACATACCTTGGCAATCATGACCTCAAAACTAGCATTACATTCTTCCATGACTTGGGAACCTTACATTCACTAGAACACCTTGGCAGTCCCTAGTTGTCATGCCCTTCGTTATCCTCCTTAATGTCCTAGGCTGATGAGGAGATCGACGGAGGTAACCAAAAACCAAGATTTTAGTTTGGTAGCTAGCCCTACCAAACCAGAGAAGGCTCTCTCTATGAAATCACAACCAAGAGATGACTGGAATGTAAAGGATTTTAGGCTAGATAGCTAGGCTCAGGTGGGTTTTGGAAAATTTAGGGTTTTGTTGTTGGATAATGGAGAAAAACCAGGGACCTAGGTCAAAGGATCAAAGGGTTACAACAACAAAGATATAAAGGAGCAAGGTAGAATTACTTTTGTGATGGATCTTAGGGTTTTTGGAGTAGTGTACTGTTTGGAAGAAGAAACAGGTCTTAATGAGCATGAAACATGAATTCATTAAGCAAGAAAGAAAGTAAAACATAATGATTTTTCCATCAAAACAGAGCTTTATGCAAAGAATTTTGTTTATAAACTGTAAGGAAAACCATTGAAGAATTGATGAATGGAAAGAGAAGATGTATATCTTTCATATAAAGCTATAACAGAGAAAAATTAACATCAAAAACTTACTGCACATGAATTCCTAGATAATAGTTTCAAATTATGTCCTTTGATTTCCTGAAAATGTCCAAGTACAAGCTACAATAGTTCTCTCCTCTGAAATCCAACCCATTCTATCACTGAGAAACTGATACATAAAGACTAAAACAACATCTCCCCACTCTTAGGGGTCAAATCCATGACTCTAGGAATTGTTCCATGAGGTGTTCTAACCAAACCCTAATGTCTATGGAAGTTAAAAACAAATTCTACAATTAACTTTGACTCCAACCTCTCTCATAAATGATTACAAAAAATTACACAGTGAAAATTTTACAAAAATCTCATAAATTTCCAGGTGTGTAGTGAGCTATTGGAGGCCATTTTGGAGTGACTTTCTGAAGTCCAAATATATATCTGAATCCTTTTCTAGAAAATTGGGAGAGTTTATATGTCTTTAGAGTATCTATGCACTCAAAATGGCCGATTTTTGGCTGAGATATGGCCATTCTCCCAAGGTGTCTCCACGTGCGCAACAAAATGGAAAAAGAGGGGCAGAAAGGTGATTTTTGACCTCTTTTTTGCATAATTTCTCAAAAACTCGGCCCCATACTAGGAAAGTGGGCAAATAAGTTTTTAGAGGGGGTCATAAGATTTCCAAAAATTCTAAGTTTCCATCATTTGGAGCCCTTAGGAAGAAGTGCAGTGCTCACGCTGCACTCCTAGACAGAAAATTGCGAAAAAATTGCAAGTTTGCATCAGTCTGCACCGAAACACAAAATTTTCTCCAAATCCTCCCAAAAATTTTCTAGAGATGCCTGATGAGGTATCTTATGCAATACTAGATGCATTAGCAAGAAAATCTAACTTACCCTTCTCCTCTTGGTTGATTAGGGTTTCCTTCAGTTTTTCCTTCAATTGCTTGATTTTGACCTTTGCAACCTGATTCCTTGTGTAATAATGGATGGCCATTTTATTTTGCAACTTTTTATCCCTATTGGCCTTGTAAAGGAGCTTCTCAAGGTGGCAATTGACTTTGTCAATCCAAAACTCCCTATCCTCATTTATTTTCATGGAAATCCTCTCTTCAGAGGTCAATTCTTCCATTGGTGGCTTTTGTTCTCATTCCCTCTGAAGTGCCTTCCTAAGACCAATTGTCCTTGGTCTCTTCCTTGCCACATTTACTTCATGCTTCTTAGATTCCTCATGGTCCACCACTACCTAGCCTTTCATGTCTTTTTTCTTGGATTTGAATTGCTCTTTCTCCATGACTAGTTGTTTTGCCTTAAGTTGATTGTTTTCTTGCGCAAGGAATGAGATGATGAATTTGGCCCTTTCCAAATTTTCCTTGAGCTCCATGATCTGAGAATTGTTCTCTTTGATGACTTGTTGTAGGTTTTTATGCTCACCATGTGCCTCCAATTCAACTAGGTCAAATTCATGCTCAATGGGCTCCTCATCATGCAAATAAGCCTCATCATGTGATGGTGGTCCCTATTCTGTTGATGTAGTAGGCTTGGCCCCTTCCTCAATTTGAGGAGAAAACATAAGGCTTCTGCCTCTTTGATATGTATTGGTCACCTTAGGCTTAGGTGCCTTGGAAACATCATCATGTTTTCTTGATGACCCCACCTCCATGGGTTGTACTAACATGGTTTGGTGTTGGCTTGGTGAAGTGGTTATATGTGTTTTCAAGGCCGCCTCAATGAAGGTGTCCCATGTCATGTTCTTCTCTTTCAATTGATGGAGCACTATAACCTTTATCAGGCTATGTTAAAAGATGCTGGGATAATGCACTTTGCCTTTCAATTGCACCCTTTTAGACATTTTGGTTACACTCCTATACAAGTAACTGGACAAATTTAAAGACTTGGCAGTTGTAATTAAGTGCATGAGCAGTCTTATGTGGTATTGATATAGCCTAGAAAATATTCCCTCACATGTGAAGAACTTCATGATGGTCTTCATCAATGGTGCATATCTCTCCAACAAGTATCTAAATGGAAAAACATGTGAGTGAGCTCCTCTGTATTTTGATTTCAAGTAGGGTTTGTACTCTTCTAGGTCTAGGTTTGTGCCTTTGAACCAATTTTCACCATGGTTTGGTATGCCTGTAGCTTGAGAGATGGAATCCACTGAAAACATGAAAGCAGTTCTTACAATGGTGATCTTGTCTTCCTTTAAGGTGAGGGCAAATATAAATTTGAGATGCTCATGGTAACCTACTTCCTACACTCTTTGACAAAACCCTAAACAATTGACATCTTCAAAGTATTTCATGACAAATGGGGAGGAGGTGATTTCATTGCAATTAGAGGGCTCAAACCTCAGTATCTTTCCCCCTTGTTGTACTTACTTTTCTCTGATGGTGATGACTCAGGCTCCATACTTCAAACCCTAGGTGAAAGGAAAGCAAAAATAGTGACTACAACTATAACTACAACAACTTAACCAAGTTATAGTTACTACAACTAGACTATGCTTTGTTCACCTAAGAACTGCCTATAACACATCTTAGGCTACTCATGTCCAATATCAACTCATCCCACTTAACAAGTTACCAATTCAAGGATCACGTCCAACCATGGCCATAAAACAACTAACAAACACAGTTTACATCTTGACATGCCATAGCACATGGCACGTCTAACAATCCCTTAGCCCTATGTAGTGTGTGTTAGCATTCCCTACATTTCTTGGCATGATTTGCACCCCTAGCACACCCTAAAACTCTCTGACATGCCCTGGCACTCTAGCATGTCTTGGCACTGCCTAGCATATAACCTTGTGACTCCCTCCTTAGAACACTTGGAACTCATTGACACTCCCCATCACACACTCTCATCTCTTCATTTCCATGCATTTTGAACTAGTTCTCCCTTGTGTTTTTGTGGCACTCCCTAACATTCACTAGCACGCATTGACACACCTTGGCACATGGCACATCTTGGTATGTTGCCTTGGCACTCTATCATTCCTTGGCACTACCTAACATATCTTGTCGCTCCCTCCTTACCACACCTAGAACTCACTAACACTCCCTATCACAAACTCTTATTCATTCATTTCCATGTATTTGAAACTAGTGATCCCTTTTGTTTCTTTGGCACTCCATAACACTCCCTGGCATGCATTGGCATGCCCTAGCACCTGGCACATCTTGGCATGTTTCCTTGGCTTCTAGCATGCCTTAGCATTGCCTACCATACCTTGTTACTCCCTCAGCACACCTGTATCTCACTGACACTTCCTGTCACAAACTATTATTTGTTCATTTGCATGGACCAATTTGACCTAGTGCTCCCTTGTGTTTCCCTAGCATTCCCTAACATGTCCTATCACATGCTGAGACACCATAGCACCTGGCACATCTTGGCTACATGTGGCCCTAGCAATCTAGCATACTTAGTGCAACCTAGCATACCATGTCACTCTCTCCTTAACACACTTGGAACTCGCTGATACTCCTTGTCACACACTCTTATTCATTCATTTCCATGCATTTTGACTTATTGCTCCCTTATGTTTCTATGGCACTCTCTAACACTCCTTAGCACACATTGGCACACCTTGGCACTTGGCACATCTTGGTATGCTTCCCTAGCACTCTAGCATACGTTGTCACTCCCTCCTTAGCACACCTAGAACTCGCCGACTGTAATGTTCCAAACTAGGAAAAATAGTGCTATGAAAAGCAGACAATAAAAATAACACCATAAAATTAAATCAAACCATCAGACCACAAAACTGTCTGGCATGTGTTAGCATGCCTTTTCATTCCTTAGCATGCCCTGGCACTCCTTAGCTATCATGCCCTCACAACTACCCTTACATTTTTTGCAACATGGGAACCCAACAAAATCCTACCTCAACTATAACAACAACTTGACCAAGTTACAATTACTACAACTAGACTATGCCTTGGTCACCTAAGAACTTCCTATAACTCATATTAGGCTACTCATGTATAATTTCAACTTATATAACTTAACAAGTTATGAAGACAAGGCTCACATCCAATGGTGGGTGTAAAATTAAACAACTTAGCAACACGTCTAACAATCCCTTGGCAATATAGTTTACATCTTCTTTATTTGGGAGTTCTTATTTTGTAAATGTGACCCTTGACTATGCCATGAAAACCCTCCAAAACATTCTTAAATTATGGGAACTCCTCTTCATGTGTGAAGCTTGTGAAATGTGACAAGTCATCCAAGATACCTCCAAATATTTGATTTGTGTCTTAGGGAATGTGAAACATACCCTTAATAGAAAACATGCATACAAATTTGTAGGCAAGTGCCCCAAATGTGAGACGTTTCCAATTGTGCAATTATGCTTCCAAATATGTGAACTCAACAACAAAACACACCTTAAAATACATGAATGTGTCTCAACATGTGAAAGAAAAAGTAACCCTTACCATAGTCTTCCTCCATTGGCAATATGGGCCTTTTGTCACAAGGTATCTTCTCTTCTTTGGAAAGAGGACATAAACAAGTTTTTAGATGTTTCTAAATGGAGTACTCTTCACCTATGTCCTTATCCTTTACGCCGCGTGATACAAATTCCAATTTTCATATTCTTGACTATGGTGTTCTTCTTTTATACATGTGACCCTTAACTGTGCCATGAAATCCTCCAAAATATTCTTAAATGATGGGAGCACCTCTTCATGCATGAAGCTAGTTGAATGTGACAAGTTATCCAAAATTCCTCCAAATATTTGGTTTGTGCCTTGGAAAATGTTAAAAGTACCCTCAATGGAAAAACAAGAAAAGATTTGTGGCCAAGAGCCCTAAATGTGAGATGTTGCCACTTGTGCAATTGTGCCTCCTTTTGATACTCAAACTGGCACCCTAGTTGTGCAAGACTCACAAGGTGTCACTTTGGGTCAACTCAGGGTTGTTGGCACTGTCACCTTATCAACGAATCCTCTCACTTTGGATTACTTATTGAATCTTGGGGGTATCCCAAAGCACAAATTTACGAGGTCTTTTATGTGACTAGATCACTAACACTGAAAACCATCTTTACATTGGATGGTTCAACATCTTGATGATCCCTATCATATTGACCACAAATTTTGTATTCATTATTGCTTTAATTGCAACATCTCCAATGGATATTGATGGTGTTAATGAGCCTATTTGGTTCTCTTTTTTATGGAAACAATATTATCTCCAACACCATTATTCGATGAATGACTACACAACAAGGACCCTATGAGCCAATCGTTCATGTTGTCGATGTAGTGCCCACACGACACAAACATTTGATGGTCTATCATAGCCAAACACTCTATGATGGGTTTCATAGATACCCAACCTATGACAACAAGCTGCATTCTATTTCCGAAACCTATAAGCAGTGGAAGAATTATATTCTACCAAAAGAAATGGCCATCCACACAAATTGTAGGCCTTTGCATACTCTAGATAATCCTTGGGAGTTAGTACCCCTAGATTTTATGTCATGTTTTCCCTCAACCAAGCATGATAACATATGTGTTTTTTTTGTTTTTGATTTCTTCCTTAGGATGATAATTTTGGCACCTTGTAAGAAGATTCTCGCAACAAAATCCACTCATAAGTTCTTCTTCGATCATATTTTGGCTAATTTTGGGTTTCCAAAGACCATATTTCTTGATAGGGATAGTAGGTTACTTCGTATTTTTTGGTTTAACCTTTGGTCCATGATGGGCATCAATATTGACCAAATCCACTACCTTCCATCCCTAGATTGATAAATAAAAAGTAGTAGTCAATATATTTATTATATATTTCTTTAGAGTATACAATTGCGAGCATCCACATACACATGTTGAAAGCCTTCCATATTTTCAACATAAAGTCGACATAGCTCTTTATATTTCTATTGGCCACAATCCTTTTCAGATGTGCTTGGGTCCCAACAATTGACACAAATTGATGTAGCTATATTCATGGTATAACACATGAAGATACCTCCTATACTTGGAACAAGGTAAGTAAAGTAACCAATTTTGAGGAACGTATCTGAAAAATTCAAAAATGAGTTCATGACGTTTTGTAGAAAGTTGCCAACTCCAAGTACAAGTAGATAAAGAATCCATTGGGTTCCACATAACTCCAAGTACAAGTAGATATACAATCCATTGGGTTCCACATAAGTTTTAGGTTGGTGACGAGGTATGGTTGGACTTGCATAAAGGGCAGTTGAAAAACCCCTATAAGAAGCTCATACCACTTTGACATGAGCCTTATGCCATCACTAAGGCTACGGGTGATAATTCTTTTGAAGATAGCTATAGGATGATTTATATTACTTCAAAGGTATATGTTAAGATGTTTTATGCCTGATGAGGTACATGTCTAGAAAGAATTCCTTTAAAAAAATAAAAAATATTATCACACCATTACTGACCTAAATTATTGTGATATTCTACTTGAATGACATTAGATAACTACACCAGAGATTTTAAAAATTGCGATTTTTAAGTATATTATATTAAAGTATGTCATTGTGACTAAATTTTTTAAATATTACACCGCTCTAATATTATTTCTCTTATTACTAAATTTTTTAAATATTATCACTCTAATATTATTTTTCTTACATGCTCCAGGTTCGAGAGCTTATGTGTATGAGAATACCATTATAGGCTGGCCATATCTCTGCCTTGCTTGTTTTACAGTCCTCGCTACCTCGGATTTCCATAACCCAAAACGTTTTTTTGTCCATTTGGGGGATGAAATTGCCTCCGCCAATGCGGGGGGAGTGGGAGGGGGATGAGGTGGGCAGGGGGAGGGACGGGGTGGGCAGGGGCAGGGGGACGCAGGTTGAACCCATGACTCTTGCAATCAATCTCAAACCATACCCATATGCAAGCACAAATGAATACGAAGATGCCCACGTTGACAGCAGTGCGGGATCTGATTCGAACATTCTCTTGGATGTATTGACTATTGTTGCTAAGAATAAATTGTGGGTCGATTTTACCCTCTAAGAAAAGTGTATTAGTCAAGTTTTAGAGGGTGAATCTCTATGTGTTATTTACTAAGTGTTAACAGGGTTTATACCTTCTATATGGGTTGAGTTGCTATGGCAGGAGGGCGAACTTACATGCTAAGCTATCCCTGATTAATAATAGCGAGTTAGAGGGGTTTCCTTAGCATAAAAAGGGGAGCACTTTGAAGAAGAGATAGGTTTGTACCAATTGGTATCAATAATATTTCATGAGATGACGGCTAAAGCAGATTTTGAAGGGCCATGGAAATATGAAATAGAGTGGAATTCAGCCCATACTTCTCACTATTTGCAAATAGAACTAAGGTACCTATTGTGGGAGGAACATACTTATGTTTTAGGGCTGGAAATTGGCAGAGAATAGAGGAACATGACTTTAGTCCAAGTTTGGTTGTGATTTGGACCAATAACAGTCATCTACAATAACCCATATTTCCACATCCATACAAAAAAAAGAGGACAACTTGTAATGCATTGGTTTGTAACAAAGACTTGGCCATTATCTTTGCCCAAATTGTCGCTGTGCTTTTTTATTATTGTTCGATTTTATTTATCTTATATTTTCAATGCCATTACCTGTCAAAAACACCAAAATATAAGTTGAAGCCCACAATAAAAAAATAGAGAAAATAGTCAAATTGTTTGATGAAATGCCAAAAACAACAATTTTGTAAAAACAATGAGAAGTTTCCAAACCTTGGAGCGATAAGGGGTTGGTACACTACAAAAATACGAGTGACTCAGGTGTTTCGGAGTGCAGAATCCATTTATGCATTAAAAATCACATTTTAAACAATGAAAAATCAGAGTCTTGATCAAAATTTTATAGTCAAATTCCAACGAAAAAAGTCAAAATGTAGAACAATTAGGCTTCACCATTATTAAGCCATCCACTAGTGTCCATATGTGTGGTCCAAGCCACCAGAATGGCATGTCAAAAAGGGATGGGTGAAGTGAAATCATTGGGTGGCATTTGCAAAGTACTTACATCTCAAACTTGGCATATAAATAGTAGGATCAACTCTATTATGTGGTGCAACTTGCAACCTCATAGTGTGTTTCTCAAAATACTTACATAAATAATAAGAGATAGTGCTTTCTTAAAAATTTTGTGAAAGTATTAAAACAAAGGGAGAGAAAATATTTCAAAGTGATAGGTTCAAATTGAGGGATGGTATGAAAGATGTGTCACTGGTTGTCAAGGTCATGTATCTATTGCAAGCAGAAAAGTAAAGTAATTGATTGCTATGTTTGGTCTAGTGGATGCATTAGAGCTTGGTGCTTGTTGAATGGTTGGTTTCCCCTTGCTTTGGCCTTTGTGAATACAACTCTATTGTTTTAGATTCTTAAGATAGTTTAATTTCCCAACAAATTTTCCTATCATCCCTGATCAATCTATATTAATGACATGGTCTATGAATTTGAATGTTTTCTACTGACCCTCTTAATCTAGCTATCAAGAGGGGTGTGGCATACAGTAAGGGTTGGGACTGGGTAGATTTGAAAAGTCCTATCTGTTGGATTTTGTAGGTGTAATGACGTTCAATCAAGCCTCATAAAGTTCAATAAGTTCCCTTACAGCTAGCTAGGCATTCCTATTTGAAGAAGATTTAATGGTCTTCTAATTTTTCACAATGTGTATTTCTTACATTGGGTGGCATTTAAAAAGTAGTTACAACTCAAACATGGCATATAAACTACAGGAACTCTATTATGTGGTGCAGCTTGCCACCTCATAGTGTGTTTCTCAAAATAATTTATAAAAAGGAACATCAAGTTCTGGAAATTTTCAACACTTACAAAAATCATAAGAGATAATGCTTTGTTACAAATTTCGTGAAAGTCCTAACATCAAGGAAGAGAAAATATTTCAAAGTGATAGGTTCAAATTGAGGGATGATATGGAAGATGCGTTGCTGGTTGTCAGGGTCCTGAGATACTAACACTATATGTGCAAGATCTAGGACATGAATGAACTATCTTATCTATGATAAAAGAATCAAAAACTTTGACACACTATTGCAACAAAGGATAACTCAAAAGAATTAAAGATGTTACAAAAATCTCGCTCATTGGTTAGTGAATTTGAAAAATATTTTATTGGGAAGACAATGCAATCTTTCACTCATGTGATATTTCTAAATGTTCATGTATTTGTCTATAAACCAAATCTTTGTTTCATTTTCTTCAATGATACCTATACTTCCGTAGGTTTGTTATATCATATTTCAAATGAAAACATATAAGCAAATATCGAAAAGACAATCAATATAATATATTATTCAACACTTCACAAAGTAATAATTCAATCATTGGATTTAACAATACATAGTGCACAACATGAAAATATTTTCATGGTTAGAGTGTTCTTACAATGGAATGAGAAAACACGTTATATCATTAACCTTAACCTTCAAGGAGAGCTTGTTTTTCTTTGAAAGGATTAACACAATAGGAATACAAGTGATGGAAACAAGGTGAATAAACTTAACAATCACACATACTCGTGAAATAAAATGTGAATAAACTTAACAATCACACATATTCATGAAATAAAGAATTAATAAATACTCAACAATATTTGTTCCTCATTCATCGCTCTCCATTCCTTTCATAAGATTTTGTTTTTGTGTTTTAATTTTGTATAGCTATTCAAATGTTTTCAGATGGAAAGATGTTCAAGAAGCCCTGGGGCCCTACAAGAAGGAGCGGCTGGATGCATAGCTGAAATTGGTGGGAGAATAAGGGCGGCGAAACAAGAGGAAACTCTAGAGGGTTCAATACACGCTGAGTTGCATATAAAATGTTGTGCGTATGCTTCTGAAGATGGACGAGAAAACCCCTCTCTGGATATTCAAAGGAGAAGCCCTGCTGCAGTGTATGAACAGGTATGGTCTTCTGGACGAGACTCAAAGCAACCTCCATTACATCCTAGATCTCACCACTGAGAACTTCCTCTAGCACCACCTTCAAACTCATCTTCAAATCGGGCATGGCCAATTCCATCCATCATGCTCTTGTTCTCATCGGACAACGCCACATCAGGTATTCTACCCAATTCCATTCTATTGTTAAATAACCATAAAATATTCTTTCCATTTTAATCAATGCAATTTGATATAAAAGAGGCTAAATTATTGTTTAGACTATAAAATTTCATACGAGATCTGTATTACAAATGGGGTATTTCTTTGGGTAGTGTTTTATCTTACTATTTTGACTTACCCCAGTCTAGGAGAGTACAAATTCATGTTGTCAGATTAAGGTATTCCGATCCTTCAGCTGAGAGGCTATCTATTCCTACATTTTTACCAAAAACTTGTACCTAACCCCCAACAAAAACTTAGATAGAGAAGTGGAAGCAATCCTAGGCAACGAACCAGAAGCACGGTTGTCAGTGAGCAGAAATGTCGCGGGATGACTTGAGCCTTGGTGGGGGTAATAACAATACCCTTTTTTCACTGACCCAACAAGCTGCTTTAACTAGCAGCCACTCTTGAGGGTACCTCTTATATCGAAGTCACACAGGGATTTGAACCTGAAAACATTTGAATGAAAGATTGTGTTAGCACAGTTAGTGAGACTAATAGTTTTTTATCCTAGCCAATCATTGTTTTTGGTATTCAAACATGCCACTAGACAATGGTTGGATGGACCCTTTGTTAGGGAATTATGTTAAATAACTAAGGCTTAGTTTATGAAATAGAGAATTCATGCTTAACTGTTTAGTGCACAAAATTACATAGATTATTTACACAAAAAAAAAGTTACATTTGATTAAGGGACATTGTTGAGGCGTATCTATTTTGTTAAAGTAATCCAGGACTTGAACCATGCTTTATCTGCACAAAAGGCCATGTTGGCATGCGTAATGAACCCTTGGGCTTTGTACTGTGTTAGGAAATTTATTAGGGTAGTAATAGTGCCTCACTTTTACCATCCAGGAAAGCCCCCATTGATGAAACAAGCCAATTATGACTAGCAGTTCCTTCTATTTGTTCTTTTAAATTCACTTAGGACTCAAATACCCCAGGACTTGGACCTAAAATTATCTGAATAGAAGACTGCACTAGCACAGGTAGTGAGCCAACAAGCTTTTGCAAGTGTTCAAACTTGCTACTAGATGATGATAAACTTCATAGATGAACCACACTACAAAGAGGTCACCTTTGGCTAAGGGCTAATATCAAATAGTATCTATTCCATCAAAGTAACCCAAGACCTAATCCTTTCCTTATTTGTGCATAGAAGACGGTTAATATGGGTAGTGAGCCCCCCAGGGTTTTTAACTTCATCATCATTGCAACCATTGTGGCATTATTATGTAACTGGATAAAACATATGTTAAACCCACTTTATGTTGGAGGGTGGTTGTCACTTTCTACGATGTGGTTAATTAGCCTTACCATTTGGAAGAGAGTACAATCATCCACATTCAAATGGGAAGCCTGGTGGGGGGCAATAGCAGTGCCTTATTTTTCATGCTACAACAATCCCTCTTTGATCAAACATGATTGTTTTGATGTGTGGTTGCTTTTGAGTGTATCTATTCTATTAAAGTCGCCTGGGACTTGAATACCCAGTAGTCCCTATACTTGAATCTAAAATAATATGTTGATATTAGGTATTTTCTATGATTAGGGAAATTTATATAAATTTTCACAGTTAGCTCAATATCTTTTCCAGATTAGCAATCACATCAGCATAATAGTAAATTGTAGACAGAACATAAACATAAATCACAGAAGACAAGCCAAGACAAGAGGATAGAAAATCTGGTGCTAGTTAGGGACAAACCCCAATGTGGGGAAACCCTTGACCAATTCTTCTTATATGTTCTTCAATAGTTCAGCAGAGATAGAGAGAGATAGTACATATACAATAGAAGTTAACACTTTCACTTATCTAAATAAGAGCATAGATCATCTCTAAGAAGATGATACATGAGGTAGCTAAATCCAGTTGAAGACATGATGCTTCAACTGATTCTCCAAGGTGACTCCATCACCATGCTGCACCTATCATTGTGTTGCACCTCATCATCATGTTGTACCTCACTGTGCTGCACCTATCATCACTATGATGCATTTCATCATGCTTCACTAATCATTATTGTACCCATCACTGTACTTCATCTCCTTATGCTGCACTATGTTGAGCTCTTCATTGCACTATGCTGCACCCAAATGCATGCTGCAATACCTCATCATCCTGTTGTTGTATGCATTCTCACTACTTCTATATGCCCATCATTACCATGTTGTCCCATTGCTGCACCAATGTCCAACAACACTGATCTACACCATGCTGCACCATCATTACTACTATGTGCACTATGTTGCACTGTACATCATGCACACATTGCTGCTACTATGTGCACTATGCTGCACTATACAACATGTACTCATTGTTGTTCCTTTGTGCACTATGCTGCACTCTACATCATGTACTCATTGCTGCTACTATGTGCACTATGTTGCACTATACATCATGTACTCATTGTTGTCAAAAATGTTACAACATTCATCATAAGACTTGGATCTATCATAATCCAAAGAGTAGATAGAGCATCCATATGTAGAACAACATTAAGGATAGCTGAAGGTGTGGCTTCTTTATCTCAGCATGTGAGAGCATTCCTTTCATGACAGCAAGGGTATTCCTTTCATGACTGCGTATAAGATGAGGGCTTTTCCTTTCATGACAGTAAGGGCATTCCATGTGTAGATCACTTCTTCTAATACAATTTTTAGGTTCCATCTCCATTAGGTAGCGTAGCAACTAAGTTTAGGGCATATCTTCTCCTTAGACCTGTGGCCAGGTTTCTGCCTGCATTTCCATGGCTGTGTATTTAGGGCATCTCCATAACTGCGGTTAGGGTCACCCTTAGGACAGTGTATTAGATGAGGGTTGTCTTCCTTGATAGCGTATTGGGTTAGGGCTGACTACGTCCTAGATCTAGGTCATGCGTAGAGCTACTAGGGCATCATCTAGGACTGCATTTAGAGCATCCTCTAGGACATCGTTTATCGCTTAGAGATTCTTCTTTCCACTAAAACCCAAAACAAGTGGAGAAGAAGAAATATCAAGAGAGTTGTGTGTACAAATGACTTGCAAAGCACTTGTATTTATGCCAAAACTTGGAGCACAAGTGGGGGTAGTTTAGTTGCTGGCCGACCTTTACGAATTGTCCCATAACACAAATAAATTCATATCTCCATGAATACTTATCGGAATCGAATGATCTTTAGATCAATCCTACACCTTTCGATGAGAGGAGTCTGAGAAGAATATCAGTTGCCATAAATAAGATGACCCACATGGATTTTGGCCCTAGTTTCCAATTTTAACACTCCCTCTCAACTAGGGAGAACTCCATCCACTGATCCATCTTCCAGACTGTACTAGCTTTTCCATCAGTGCCTTGCACTGCACTGCACTGCTCTGCTCTGCTAAACCATGAATAAGAAGAATTGATCGAGAATGTCTCATACCATTCTCTACTGACTCGAAGTAAGTCCCATATGAAGAGAGTGTGTCATACCACTCTTACTGATCCCATACCAGTTCGAAAAGAGAGTGAGCTATATCACTGTTGGGACTCAGAAATGTCATATTTTCATCCACCTTTTTCTTCACTATTCCTTACATTTCAGCATCCCATTAACCTTTTATCATATCATTTTCATAAATACATTTGGGTTTCACCTTCTTATTTTCCATTTTATTCATTTTTGTATTACAAGTGAATTTATGATTAAATATTAGAAAATATACATATTTTTATATATATCTCAAGAATATGTGAGTTTTGTGATGTGTAGGAAATATGTGAAGAATTAATTCCAAGAGACTTCTCAAATATCTCCTCCACCATATTAAGGAGATAATTATGCAAGCCTATTCCTAAGGAGAAAATCATGGAGGATTTGGTTAGCATATCTTATCCAAGATATGTGAGAGATTTGTGGAGGATTCAAAGGGATCATATTTTGTAATAATGGGAAAGTAGTTGAAAATGCTTGAGAGATTTGTGGAGGATTCAAAGGGATCATATCTTGTAATAATGGGAAATTAGTTGAGAGTGCTTGAGAGAATATTGGATATGTAATTATGAGATGGTTATCTTCTTCATGTATATAAGAGAGTGCTCCCTCTTCATTTTGATAATAATGAATAATTAATAATGGAAAGAGTTTTTCATATTTTATGCTTTCATGATTTGTAATTTGATTCTTGTAATATAATTTTAGATAGTTTTATTGTTGTGAGCTCACATATGTTGTTTGTCATTCAAATTCTTCACATGTTGTATTGCTTTTCCAACTTCCTTCCTTCCTAGTTAGTGTTTCAATGCTCTTCTAGATTAATTTGATTTCAGTAATTTAGATTATATTAGATTAGTTCCACTTCATTCCTGCATATATAGTGCATGTGTCTCGTAAGTATACGAACCTCGAATTGCCAAATTAAATAGTTGGGCAAGTACTACAACAGAATTAAACGAACATATTTTCACCCAACATTTTGGCGCCGTTGCCGGGGAGGCACGATGGATTGAAGTTTAGTTTGATTTTTCATGCAAGTGTGAATTTCAATTTTTGCAAGTGTGTTTGATTTTCGCAACTATGAAGAGTGTTTGATGAATTCATGGTTCATGGTTGTAGTTGAAGAATTTGATTACTCAATTAATGAGCAGTCCTTGTAAGAGGGTTTAATTGAGTATTGAATTCAAGATTATTTCTGTGGTCCTTTTGTTTTTAATTCAATTTTTAGTGTGTTGATTTGGAAGAGTTTTTGTGAACTAAAACCTTGTAAAAGGATTAAAAACTCAGACAATTATTAGCACTTTGCTTTTAGAATCTCTTTCAACATGGTTTTATAATGAGTGTGAGTTTGGAAATACTCACTCAGATCCTTGCAGAAGTCGGAATCTCCTCTTCCCTGGAAAAGGAGATCTTGACAAGAATTGAAAGTTCAACTACTCCCCAAGAAATAAACAAAGTTTCAACATCTAAAGAATCCTGCGTATCTGATGGCGAACAATCATTCGAACAGGAATTCAAGGAAGAAGAACAACAGATCGGAGAAGAAGAAGAGGAGTTACAACATGATCTAGGTGAGAGAAACTGTGCCTATCAAAGCTTTATCGAACAATGGTTCTAGGTAAGTACTAGATTAGATTCATCTTTCTATTTTTTAGTTGATTTGCAGTTACAGCAACTAGATTCATTCACTCTCGAATATTTTCATCTATTATTTAAAAAATTGCTACTGGATATATTGTTGTTATTGCTACGTGAATGGCTTCATTGGAAGTTTAATTACACGTAACTAATTTTTTTCTAATTAGTATAGAGTAGGTAGGCTTTCATTTTTAGTTTTTGCTTTCATTTTCAGTTTTGCTTAGAATAAGTATGCTCTCCTCCGCGCTTAGTGCAATCGAGAGGATCAGAAAATAGGGATGATTTAGACTAATTTCAGGAATAAATAAATTCATGTTTTGCAATATGCTTCATCAAAAACATATTTCAATATGCAAATAATTGTGTCCATTTGTTAAAAACAAAAAAATTAAGTCTAGAGAAAGTTTAGTTTATTTCTAAATAAATAAAAAAACAATAATTTTTTTTTTGTTTTTGTAAAGATAGGATTAATTTCATTTTTTTAGACTTCAAAATATATATATATATATATATATATATATATATATATATATATATATATATATATATATATATATATATATATATATATATATATATATATATATATTTCACTACCAACAATAAAACAAATCATATAAAAAATTTTAAACAACAAAATAAAAATAAAAAACAATAAAACAATCGAAAAAAACGCAAAGACGAATGCATAAGGCCGAGTGTTAAACCTACTACCAACGCAAACTTGAGGTCATGATCTTGTGAGTACCATGTGTCCAAGGGTTGGGCTAACTCCCTGTCCTTCCCACCGAGCCCTTTAAACATTACAACTTGGTCACATTCATTATCCATAGGACCTGGGTTGAGCACCTTTTACATTCGCGCTTGTCTGTTGGAGTCGTATTATTTAAATGCAAATTGACTGTGGCCTGGCACTTTTGCCTATTGTCTCCCCTTGGCACCTTCAACCCTGAGCACTTAAACCTATGGTAATGGTGTGACTGAGTGCCAAAAAGGGAATTTTCCTGAGCTCCATGAATACCAAGGGCCATACCCGCATATTGTTTAAAAACCACTAGTCGACTTGTTATTCAACTTCAAAGAAATTTTGGACGCAATTGTGACCATCACACACTGGTATTAAGTAGTTTCATGCACCTTCTCTTATGTCAAGGAACCTCCTCTCTCTCCACCATCGTAGATCCTTCAGAAAGCACATAAAATCTGCAAAAATCCATAAGAAAATCGGGCTTTTTGAGAAAATCAAGCTTTTTGTCCACGAAGTAAGGAAGAGATAATGCCAATTCAATTTTGTGGAGGAGGAAGTTTTATCTTGATATCTTGGAAATCCTGAAAACAAATCCTTGAGGCCCACATTTGAACAAATCACACAAACAAAATCAAACAACCTCCAATTGTTGAGGCACCATCGAGATCTCAGCCTGAGAATAATGCAACTTATAACGGATTATACCTCGCCTAACGTCGCCGCCTTGCGCAGGTTTCATGTACCATTAGAAAGCAATAAAAGCTTCCAGAAAAGAGCAGCGTATGGCCATAGGAAAGCACCAGGACCATGCTAATAAACTTGCTATAGAACCTAGAAGTCCTCACATATTCTTCAGTTGTGGTGAAGATGGAGTTGTCTACCGTTTTGATTTGAGAACCCAGACTCCAACCAATCTATTTACCTGCCTTGCTTTTGGTGCAAACAAGTCAAGCCATTCTGCTATTGTTACCTACAGCACCTAATCTGATCACACTTCCTGATTAGAAGATTTGACAAAATCCCAGGGCTTAGAGGATTCAATCACATAATCTAAGAAAACCTAAGCCCACCCAGATCAATGGTCACACAGGCTAAACGGCCTACTTGCAGCGAACAGCAGTAATACAATTCAATCATTGATGGATTTGATGAGAATTATGTTTTGCTCAGTTTTTTTATGGGTTGTTCCACCATTATCCATTTTTCCTGGATCAGGAGTACATGCATACTTCCCTGATCTGAAGGGAGCCATAACCAGTATCGATGGAGGTAGCATTGCCACTATAATTTCAGAACAAGTTTACCAAGATGGCGGGCCTATTGCTGGATGCAGCTGCAACTGGAGCATGCTCACTTTCAGAACCGTGGCATCCTACAAGATTAGGGGAGTTTGGTTATCCAAAATAATTGCAAAAAAAAATACCTGCAAGTATGGAATGAAGGCGGATCCTTAGGTTGTTGAATTATATGTGCACAAATGTAGCGTCACCAAAATCAATCCGCCCAGATAATCTTGGCATACATACCTTCGACCACTCACAGTTTTGGGAACCGGGACTCTCCAATCCCCACGCAGACAGATGGATTTTCTTGCACTATAGAGCATGGGCTGCAAACACTATGCACAAGTTTCAGGACACCTGGCAAAAACAACAACCATTCAAACTGGTTTTGGGCAGAGGTAATTTATGAAGAAAATACATTGCTATTTCAATTGTTGTTGAAATTTCAGATGAAATATAGACCATAACGCTGGTTTGAAATATTTCTTTATAGTGTCAATCTGTAACAGAGTCTTTGTAAAAAAAAAAATTCTAGACATTTGAAATTTTGGTGTTTGATATTATTAAAAAATAAATAAATAAAATAAAATAAAATAAAATTTCCTTCATTCATTCATAAACTAACTACTTGTTCCCTAACAAATACAAAATCCTTTTCAAATGTTTTAAATCAATTTTCCTGCAAACCAATAAAAACATTTTGAAAAAGTATTGCACAATCAATGAGTACATTGCATGGGGACATGCAATATTTCTAGTTGGGGGGAAATAAAAGTATGTTGGATTTTTTTGTGGATTTGTGGGCAAAAGTTAGGATGCATATACTAACAAGATAAATGAGATTGGTGTTGTGTAGGTCAAAGAGAAACTTATGCAGAAAGCTCAACTCAACATTACGATGAGACACCCTTTTCATCCACCATTAGTGTAACTTCGAAAAATAATTAAAAAAAAAAATGGACATTTCATAAATTCTTGAAAATGAGCTAATTTGTTTTTTGAGTCACTTCATACAGGAATGATCAATGGAGATGGCACACAAAGGTGACAATTTTTGTGTAGGAATGGTGCTAAGTTTTTTAGAGTGAAGACAATCTAATGCAAAAGTGATTTTTCGAAATCACAACGAAACATGCATCATTGGACGCTTGAAGGAACTAATTCTTCACTGCACATATTATGACATTTTCCACTATACAAAGATCCTTTTGCGTCATGACTACTCACCTTTTTCCTTCCAAGCACCTAGACCATCCTTATGTTGCAGCCATCTTCCATTACCTTATCTTTCACGACTTCATGCACGCCTATTTTCTGAATCTCATACAGTCCTTTATCCTTTTCAGTTTATTTTTTTCCTTCTAGTTTTCCTTTTGAATAAAACTCATTCCATTTCCATGATTACAATGCCTTGTTTTCCTCGCCATGCTGATCCACACTGCTTGTCCGTGAGTTCTTTCCATTTATAGTCCTACCAAATCTTTTTGTACAAACTCGCGTTGACTGATGTGGGATTCCTTAAGGCCCACCTTTCAACAAGTCTTGCCCCATCGACATTAGCACCTTATCTAGGAAATAGACTAGAGTTCATTTTGGGTACCTTGAGACCTGCATGCCTCAATGGCAAGATCTCTCGCTGACAATCATGGGAATACATCAATGTCCCTTGATCGTCAGATCTTGCAAATGGCTCGACGTCAACCCCTCTCTTCGCATTTCGCAAGATGTACCTGGGTACCTTGGCACTCATTGACATCAATGGTGAGTTGCCTCGCATTGGTTAACGACATGCATCAATTCATGCTCGACATCAACACATTCTTTCGCATGATTAGACTTGTACCATCAATTTTGTAGCAGACGAAGACTATACACTTTTTCACGACTCCCTCAGCAGTTATAGTAGCATGAGTTCTGATCTATGAGAGTACCACAGTTCGACTTTCAATGCTTATCTTTTCCATCATTCAGCATTAGTAGTTCAGATTCCTTCATTTCCCAGGATCCAGTTACAACAACATCAGTCACATTTTCCTGATCCAGCAGCAGCAGTAGCTACATTCCTATTGCATAGTTCATAATTCTTGGGTAAGTAGAGGTATGTTGTTTTCTAATCTTTAATCATGCAATTCCTTATATGCTAACTTGAATATTTTGGAAAATTCCCTCACCATGCTACATTTCCTTTCATGAGCCATGTCAAGTTGCATGAGGACATGCAACCAATTCAGTTGGAGGGGGGAGCACTATATTCACTAAATATTCACTACCATGATTCCATTTCTTCACCACTATCACTCCATTTTTCTCATTTACCATTCACCAACATTTATTTTCCAATGATACTTTGTTGCACTTTGCTTCATACGCAATATTGGCATGCTTCATTAATATTACAAAAGGGATTTCTTATGCACATTATTATTTCCAGTGAGTGTTTACATTATTATTGAAGAAAAGAGAACAGAAAATGAAATGAATGTTATTAACACAAGAACCAACATTCTTTGTATTCATGGTTGTCACACAAGAACCAACCATAAGAAAATGTAAGTTGTTACTCATGTCTTTCACATATCCTGGAAACATTCATTATTAAAAGACATCATCATGTAAAGCCAAAGTTCAAGATGCCAAATGTTCTTAAAGAGACCCATGCATGGTTGCATGAGGACATGCAACAAGTTCAGTTGGGGAGGATGTTGGGACTCAGAAATGTCATATTTTCATCTACCTTTTTCTTCACTATTCCTTACATTTCATCATCCCATTAACCTCTTATCATATCATTTTCGTAAATACATTTGGGTTTCACCTTCTTATTTTCCATTTTATTCATTTTTGTATTACAAGTGAATTTATGATTAAATATTAGAAAATATACATATTTTTATATATATCTTAAGAATATGTGAGTTTTGTGATGTGTAGGAAATATATGAAGAATTAATTCCAAGAGACTTCTCAAATATCTCCTCCACCATATTAAGGAGATAATTATGCAAGCCTATTCCTAAGGAGAAAATCATGGAGGATTTGGTTGGCATATCTTATCCATATCTCCTCCACCATATTAAGGAGATAATTATGCAAGCCTATTCCTAAGGAGAAAATCATGGAGGATTTGGTTAGCATATCTTATCCAAGATATGTGAGAGATTTTTGGAGGATTCAAAGGGATCATATTTTGTAATAATGGGAAAGTAGTTGAAAATGCTTGAGAGATTTGTGGAGGATTCAAGGGGATCATATCTTGTAATAATGGGAAATTAGTTGAGAGTGCTTGAGAGAATATTGGATATGTAATTATGAGATGGTTATCTTCTTCATGTATATAAGAGAGTGTTCTCTCTTCATTTTGATAATAATGAATAATGAATAATGGAAAGAGTTTTTCATCTTTTATGCTTTCATGATTTGTAATTTGATTCTTGTAATATAATTTGAGATAGTTTTATTGTTGTGAGCTCACATATGTTGTTTGTCATTCAAATTCTTCACATGTTGTATTGCTTTTCCAATTTCCTTCTTTCCTAGTTAGTGTTTCAATGCTCTTCTAGATTAATTTGATTTCAGTAATTTAGATTAGATTAGATTAGTTCCACTTCAGTTCTGCATATATAGTGCATGTGTCTCGTAAGTCTACGAACCTCGGATTGACAAATTAAATAGTTTGGCAAGTACTACAACAGAATTAAATGAACATATTTTCACCCAAAAATCACTCTTACTGACTCGAAGTTAGTTTCATTGATCCCAAATCAATATGAAAAGAGAGTGTTTCAAACCACTCATACTGACTCGAAGTTAGTTTCATTGATCTTAGATCAGTATCAAGAGAGAGTGTCTCAAACCACTCATACTGATCCCAGATTAGTTCCAAGGGAGAGTGAGCTATATCACTCTTACTGACCCGAAGTCAGTTCCAATTGATCCTAGATCAATTTCGGTTATCATATCATAAGGAGTACGGTAGATACACGATGCGTCCATTAGTACTACTATGTGGTCCCTATCCTCATTTCCCTGCTCATTGGCCAAATGAGAGGTACTTCCCATGAGTCCCAGACTTCATGGGTAGGATGGCTCGGCAAGAGAACCACTCATCCAACCCACAAGTTGCCATGGGGTATCACAGGGGAAGGCTGAGCCATTCACCCTATACATAGCACACCACTAGGGGAGGGTGAGTCGCCCTATGGTCGCTTGTCACTCTAAGAAGTACCCCAAGCCCCCCTGAGCTCCCAGAGCTCAATGTCCATATCATTTAGGACCCTTAGGAGAGAGTCTCTCTATGACTCCTAGTTGTTCTCGGAAGGTCACAAATTTGACCTTTCCTAGGGGCTTCGACAGAATGTCAGCGACCTACACATCAGTCCTAATGCGATGGAGCCTTCTTGCTCATCGGTGTACCATATCAGAGATAAAATGGTACCTGATGTCTATATTCATGGAGCGATCTTAGAATACAAGATTCTTCAACAATCGAATCCTCCTCTGGTTGTCACAGAAGATCACGATGGTATCCAACATGTGTCCAAATAGCTCACTAAAGAGCTTCCACAACCAGGTAGCTTCACACAAGGTCATACTCGTATCTATGTATCCAACCTCAACAGTGCTCAAAGCAACTGTCTTTTGCTTCCTGCCCATCCGGGATATCGTAGTAGAACCCAAAGAGAACCAACACTCAGAAGTGCTCTTGCGATCCTCCACACTACCTGCCTAGTCAACATCCGAATAATCATGCAGCTTCAAATTTCCAGCAGAGTATCTCAATCCATGAGAGATTGTGCCCCGATGACATCTCAGAAGATTCTTGTCACCAATATAGTGAAGCTCAACCATATATGAGCTCAACATGCTAACTACAAAACATATATCTGGATGGGAGTTCACTAAGAACATCAATGCTAGAATGAGTTTATGAAACTCAGAGGCATTTCCCAAATCAGGTCCAACATCCTTACCACATAACTTCTGAAAGTTAAGATCCATCGAGGTAGTCATGGGCTTTCAGTTCACCATTACAAATCCAGAATCCAACTCCCTCTTACTTTTGCAAATGAGAGGGTTTGTACCTGTCAGAAAGAGGTCATCCTCAGAAGGTGCTAGTATGGGAGGTTTATCATGCATAACCTTCAAGAAATGGTTTGGATCGGCTTCACTCCTAGTGAATCTCAGCTTCATAAAACAGTTATCAATCATCTCATATTAAGCTTGGGGTGTTTTGCTTCAAGCCATAGAGGGCTTTCTTCCACCTGCATACATGAGATTCCCGATCATGAATATCAAACCCCTCAAGTTGTTCCAAACTTGTGGACCTGCTACATGAGGGGAATTTTCCCCTTGTAATATTTTCCTTCAGTGCATCTCGGACATGTACCTTCATGCTTTTCTTGAATTCAAGCATCCCTGTCACCATCTGACTCACATCAGGTAGTGTCCCATAATAAGCATACCTTCGGTGCTATAGATGATATGTGTCAATTGTCATGGTCCCTAATGGAGTTCCTACAACTTGATACAAATTGCCAACCCTGAATAAAAAACATCTTTGAAACTTCCATTTTCAAGCACGTACCTCTCCATCGATGAATGCCACTTTGAAACCTTTGACTTCCATTGCCGAAATGGACACCAGGTTCTTCTTGCAATCAGGTACATAAAAGAGATTATTGTAAATGAATCAAGTTATCCTCATTCAATTGAGGGGTAACATCCCCTACACCGTTTCCAGGATAGGTGGCATTGACTCCAAGTATAATCCCACGATTGTTTCCATCTCTACCAAATTAGAGAGAGCACCCTTCTATTCGATGAAGTGTCTTGATGCATTATAATCAATAAGATATATTCCCAAAGAGTCTGGAGGAGAGGGCCAATATAAGATAATACTTCTTTATCTTACCAAAAACAACATTTGATTCATCATACCTGGAGTTCCTTTCTTTCTTTGAAGAGTCGGCCATTTCCTTGATGACCTGCATTACCTGTCATTCCTTCGATCATTGAAGATGTCCCTGGAATTATTTTTATCATCATCAAGTGATGTGTCCCTATCATTCGGACACTCCTTCATATAATGGACAAACTTATTGTAAGCAAGGCATTTGCCTTTCCTTCCACCCTTAGATCCAGACTTCCCATTGAAGTGATCTTTAGGTAGCCCATTAGATGCTTTCACTGTGCCATTCTATTAATATTCTCTGCTTTGACTTCACCCTTGGTGAATTTGAAGAGGGATGAGGAATTCATTTGAGCCTTTTGTCCTTTCCCAATTGTCTTCATTGACTTCTCTTTCACTCTTGCTTGGGCTTTGTCTTCACCTCAGCTCTGATACCATGTTGATTTTAGGTATGTTCTATGCTTAGAGAAATTTATTTAAATTTTCACAGTTAGCTCAATATCTTTTCCAGATTAGAAATCACATCAACATAATAGTAAATTGCAGACAGAACATAAACATAAATCGCAGAAGACAAGCCAAGACAAGAGGACAGAAGATGTGGCGCTAGCCAGGGACAAACCCCAATGTGGGGAAACCCTTGATCAATTATTCTTATATGTTCTTCAATAGTTCAGCAAAGAGAGAGAGAGAGATAGTACATATACAACCGAAGTCAACACTTTGACTTATCTAAATAGGAGCATATATCATCTCTAAGACGATGATACATGAGGTAGTTGAATCCAATTGAAGACATGTTGCTTCAACTGATTCTCCAAGGTGACTCCATCACCATGCTACACCTATCATTATGCTGCACCTCATCATCATGCTGCACCTCACTGTGCTGCACCATGCTGCACCTATCATCACTATGTTGCATTTCATCATGCTTCACTAATCATGACTGTACCCATCACTGTACTGCATCTCCTCATGCTGCACTATGCTGAGCTCTTCATTGCACTATGTTGCACCCAAATGCATGCTGCAATACCTCATCATCCTGCTGTTGTATGCATTCTCGCTGCTGCTATATGCCCATCATTACCATGATGTCCCATTGTTGCACCAATGTCCAACAACACTGATCTACACCATGCTACACCATCATTACTACTGTGTGCACCATGCTGCACAGTACACCATGGACCCATTGCTGCTCCTATGTGCACTATGTTGCACTGTAGATCATGTACCTGTGTGCACTATGCTGCACTATACAACATGTGCTCATTGCTGCTCCTATGTGCACTATGCTGCAATGTACATCATGTACTCATAGTTGCTCCTATGTGCACTATGCTGCACTGTACATCATGTAGTCATTGTTGTCTATAATGTTACAACATTCATCATAATACTTGGATCTATCATAATCCAAACAGTAGATAGAGCATCCTTATTTAGAACAGTGTTAAGAAAAGCTGAAGATGTGGCTTCTTTATCTCATTGTGTGAGAGCATTCCTTCCATGACAGCAAGGGTATTCCTTTCATGACTTCATATAGGATGAGGGCTTTTCCTTTCATGACAGCAAGGGCATTCCATGTGAAGAGCACTTCTTCTAAGACAACATTTAGGTGCCATCTCAATTAGGCAGCATAGCAACTAAGATTAGGGAATCTCTTCTCCTTAGACCTGCGGCTAGGGTTTCTGCCATCATTTCCATGGCTGCGTATTTAGGGCATCTCCATAACTACGGTTAGGGTACCCTTAGGACATCGTATTAGATGAGGGTTTTCTTCGTTGACAACATAGAGGATTAGGGATGTCTTCTTCACAATATGACTACGTATTCCTTAATAGCGTATTGGTTATGGCTTACTGCATCCTAAATCTAGGTCATGCGTAGAGCTGCTAGGGCATCATCTAGGACTGCGTTTAGAGCATCCTCTAGGACAACGGTTATCCATTAGAGATTCTTCTTTCCACTAAAACCAAAAACAAGTGGAGAAGAAGAAATCTCAAGAGAGTTGTGTGTACAAATGACTTGCAAAGCACTTGTATTTATACCAAAACGTGGAGCACAAGTGGGGGCAGTTTAGTTGTTGGCCAACCTTGACGAATTGTCCCATAACACAAATAAATTCATATCTCCATAAATACTTATCGGAATTGGATGATATTTAGATCAATCCTACACCTCTCAATTAGAGGAGTCCAAGAAAAATATTAGCTTCCATAAATAAGATGACCCACATGGAATTTGGCCCTAGTTTCCAATTTTAACATAATCTGAATAGAAGACTTCACTAGCACATGCATTGAGTCCACCAGTTTTTGAACCTGTTCACCATTGTTGCCATGTTCAAACTTGCCACTAGAACATGCTTGGATGGACTTTTGTTATGGAATTCTCTTTAAAATGAAAATAATTGTTTTATCCATTTTCTATAGCCCAGTGTATAGAATAGAGGAGGCCCAAACATCTGTCTATGATTTAAAACTTCATATATGATCCATACTAACAAAATACATTACCCATGCCTGAGTAAGTGCCATTTAGGAGTATCTATTATGTCACAGGAAACCATGTTTTGAAACTGGCCTTATCTTCTGCTAGCTTTTGAACCCTAGTTATTATTGTTTCTTGTGTCCTAATTTGTGACCAGACAACAGTTGGGTGGTACTTTGATAGCTAATTCTTTTAAATAACTAAAAGAACTATTTTATATATTTTAATTAGCCCAACCCTTGAAACAGACAAGGCATACTTTGCCTTTTTAGGGCACACAACTTCAAGGAAGATCCACACTACCAACAGGTTACGTTTGACAAAATTTTGCCATAGAGGAGTATCCACTGTATTAAAGTAACCCAGGTCTTGAACCTAGCTCGATTTTCTACTAGTATTTTAACCTAGGCCATCGTTGTAGCTACTGTTGAAATTTTCTACTATACCATGGTTGGCTGGACCTTTATTAGGAAACTAAGTTATATCTCACATGTGTGGGGGGAGTTTGGGATCCACTCTGGTGGTCTTTTAGGTGGTTATGGATTGTACCAGAAGTTGTTTCCCTCCCATGGAGTTTGGCCCTAGTTGCCAACTTTAACATAATCTGAATAGAAGACTGCACCAGCACATGCACTGAGTCCACCAGTTTTTGAACCTCTTCATCCTTGTTGCCATGTTCACACTTGCCACTAGAACATGCTTGGATGGACTTTTGTTATGGAATTCTCTTTAAATGAAAATAATTGTTTTATATAGCCCAGCCTACAGAATAGAGGAGGCCCAAACATCTGTCTATGATTTAAAATTTCATACATGATCCGTACTAACAAAATACGTTACCCCTGCATGAGTGAGTACCATTTAGGAGTACCTATTCTGTGAGAGGAAACCATGTTTTGTAATTGGCCTTATCTTCTGCCATCTTTTGAACCCTAGTTATTATTGTTTCTTGTGTCCTAATTTGCGACGAAATAACAGTTGGGTGGTACTTTGATAGCTAATTCTTTTAAATAACTAAAAGAACTATTTTATCTATTTTAATTAACCCAATCCATGAAACACATAAGGCATACTTTTCCTTTTCAGGGCACACAACTTCCAAGAAGATCCACACTACAAAGAAGTTACGTTTGACTAAATTCTGCCATAGAGGAGTATCCACTGTGTTAAAGTAACCTATGTCTTGAACCTAGCTTGATTTTCTACTAGTATTTGAACCTAGGCCATCATTGTAGCTAGTGTTCAAATTTGCTGCTATACCATGGTTGGTTGGACCTTTTTTAGGCGACTATGTTATATCTCACATGTGTGGGGGGATTTGGTATCTGCTCTGGTGGTTTTTTAGGTGGTTATGGATTGAACCAGAAGTTGTTTCCCTCCAATGGAGTTTAGCCTAGTTGCCAATTTTAACATAATCTAAATAGAAGACTGCACTAGCACATGCATTGAGTCCACTAGTTTTTGAACCTATTAATCATTGTTTCCATGTTCACACTTGTAACTAGAACATGCTTGGATGGACTCTTGTTATGGAATTCTTTTTAAAATGAAAATAATTGTTTTATCCATTTTATATAACCCAATCTATAGAATAGAGGAGGCCCAAACATCTGTCTATGATTTAAAACTTCATATATGATCCATACTAACAAAATACGTTACCCCTTCCTGAGTAAGTGTCATTTAGGAGTATCTATTCTGTCATAGGAAACTATGTTTTGAAACTGGCTTTATCTTTTGCCAGCTTTTGAACCCTAGTTATTATTGTTTCTTGTGTCCTAATTTGCAACCAGACAACAGCTGGGTGGTACTTCGATAGCTAATTCTTTTAAATAGCTAAAAGAACTATTTTATCTATTTTAATTAGCCCAATCCATGAAACAGACAAGGCATACTTTGCCTTTTTAGGGCACACAACTTCCAAGAGGATCCACACTACAAACAGGTTACGTTTAACTAAATTCTACCATAGTGGAGTATCCACTGTGTTAAAGTAACCCAGGTCTTGAACCTAGCTTGATTTTCTACCAGTATTTGACCTAGGCCATCATTGTAGCTAGTGTTCAAATTTTCTGGTATAACATGGTTGGTTGGATGTTTTTAGGCGACTAAGTTATATCTCACATGTGTGCTGAGAGTTAGGGATCCACTCTAGCGGTTTTTTAGGTGGTTATGGATTGAACCAGAAGTTGTTTCCCTCCCATGGAGTTTGGCCCTAGTTGTTAATTTTAACATAATCTGAATAGAAGACTGCACTAGCACATGCATGGAGTCCACCAGTTTTTGAACCTCTTCATCATTGTTGCCATGTTCACACTTGCCACTAGAACATGCTTGGATGGATTTTTGTTATGGAATTCTCTTTAAAATGAAAATAATTTTTTTATCCATTGTATATCGCCCAGTATATAGAATAGAGGAGGCCCAAACATCTGTTTATGATTTAGAACTTCATATATGGTCCATACTTACAAAATACGTTACCCATGCCTGAGTAAGTGCCATTTAGGAGTATCTATTCTGTCACAGGAAACCATGTTTTGAAACTGGCCTTATCTTTTGACAACTTTTGAACCCTAGTTATTATTGTTGCTTGTGTCCTAATTTGCGACCAGACAACAGTTGGCCGGTTCTTTGATAGATAATTCTTTTAAATAACTAAAAGAACTATTTAAGCTATTTTAATTAGCCTAATCCATGAAACAGACAAGGCATACTTTTCCTTTTTAGGGAACACAACTTCCAAGAAGATCCACACTACAAACAAGTTACGTTTGACTAAATTCTGCCATAGAGGAGTATCCATTGTGTTAAAGTAACCCAGGTCTTGAACCTAGCTTGATTTTATACTAGTATTTGAACCTAGGCCATCATTGTAGCTAGTGTTCAAATTTGCTGCTATACCATGGTTGGCTGGACCTTTTTTAGGCAACTAATTTATATCTCATATGTGTGGGGGGAGTTTGGGGTCCACTCTGGCAGTTTTTTAGGTGGTTATGGATTGAACCAGAAGTTGTTTCCCTCCCATGGAATTTGGCTCTAGTTGCCAATTTTAACATAATGTGAATAGAAGATTGCACTAGCACATGCACCGAATCCACCAGTTTTTGAACCTATTCATCATTGTTGCCATGTTCACACTTGCCACTAGAACATGCTTGGATGGACTTTTGTTATGGAATTCTCTTTAAAATGAAAATAATTGTTTTATCCATTTATATAGCCCAGTGTATAGAATAGAGGAGGCCCAAACATCTGTCTATGATTTAAAACTTCATATATGATCCATACTAACAAAATACATTACCCCTGCTTGAGTAAGTGCCATTTAGGAGTATCTATTATGTCACAAGAAACCATGTTTTGTAACTGGCCTTATCTTCTGGCATCTTTCGAACACTAGTTATTATTGTTGCTTGTGTCCTAATTTGCAACGAAATAACAGTTGGGTGGTACTTTGATAGCTAATTCTTTTAAATAACTAAAAGAACTATTTTATCTATTTTAATTAGCCCAATCCATGAAACACACAAGGAATACTTGCCTTTTTAGGGCACACAACTTCCAAGAAGATCCACACTACAAATAGGTTATGTTTGACTAAATTTTTCCATAGAGGAGTATCCACTATGTTAAAGTAACCCAGGTCTTGAATCTAGCATGATTTTCTACTAGTATTTGAACCTAGGCCATCATTGTAGCTAGTGTTCAAATTTGCTGCTATTCCATGGTTGGCTAGACCTTTTTCAGGTGACTAAGTTATATCTCACATGTGTGGGAGGAGTTTGGGATCCGCTCCGGCAGTTTTTTAGGTTGTTATGGATTGAACCAGAATCTGTTTCCCTCCCAAGAAATCCCCCATGGCTATAAAACCAACCCTCCCCCTCCTAAACATTAAATCTAAACAAAAAACCTAACTCAACCCTAGTGATTCCAGCAATCAATGGTAACGTTAAATTATTAAAGTATTTTACTTAAATTTTTAATAGTACCATTAATTGTCATAGGATGTTTGATTATAAATTAATTATAGAACTACAATGATGAAGATTTTTATTTTCTTCATTTAATTTGATTTAGTGAGATTCAAGTATCAACCATGACTTAACACTTTAATAGTGCCATATTTGCCTTGGCTTAAAAGACCTACACCATCCATGACTGTAACATGGCACTATTCTAGGAACCTAGGGCATGCTCCAGATCACCTCTAGAAATAGGCAAATGGTAAAAACCCAGAATCACCTCTGTGTGCCCTGAAGAGAGAGCAAGCCTTGCTGTATGAAAGTAAGATGATAGAACTTAGAATGTTGGAAATGCTTATGTAATGTATTTGAAACTAAGAACTACCAATAACCCAATAAAAGAATTACATCCATTTTTCTTTACATTTTGCAGGAGAACAAAATTCTAAAGATTGATGGATAGTAGATACTCTGTGCCCAATATAAGAACTACGTCCAACAGGTTTCTTTTGCATGATAGTACAAAAACAACTTTGGCTCCTTAAATCAGTATGTACACAACGGAATTTTCAAAATGGATAATTCAATCTCCTAAGTATATTTACTGAAAATTTTGAGCACATCAAAAGGCATGACTATGAGCCGTTCAAAAATTTGTTTACATCAGTATGGATATATGAACACTGAATGATGAATCCCAATCCAAATTTGAACCTGAAAAAGAATTTTGTATAATTGTATCAGTGTCCATGTGAATCATGAATGTGAAATTTGAACAGTGGAATCAGAATTGAAAAGCTCATAATATTGTTATGTATCACAAGGAAACACTGAGTTCTCAGTTCTAATTTCACATATCAGATATTTCAAATCAAAACTGGGATCCGGGTACATCATGATTCAAGAAGCTAATTAATTCACTAATGGATGAAAATGCCAATGTCAAATTATAAATGGAAAAATTAAAAAACTGAGCTTATTATTTGGAAAGTTCCAAAAGTCCAAAATGAAAGACTAGAAGCACAAAAATATGGAGAATCAAGAATAACCAAACCAATAGTCTTCAACATCCACATCCTGTAACAGAATAGATGCTAATTTACCCTACTAGTGATAAGAAGCACAAGCACTGTGGCCAGGAGAAGATGAAGAACCTTCTAAAACCAACCCAGTCCTAGGCATGGATGTGTCATCCCCAACATAAAAGGGCTCACTGGAAGAACATCCCAAGGAGAGGTTAGCCATCAAGCATTCAAGGGACTCCAAGTCTGCATCTTCTAAATTCACATCCTACAACTTTGAAGGACCTCAATTACAATATCCCTTCAATCAAGATATGAGGCCAAGAAGTGAATATACACAAGATCTTCTGCCTTCGCTGATGAAGTCTATTTCTCTAGACTGAATGGATAAAGTGACAAACCCATAAGTGCTCCAATTTCTCTCTACTATTGAAAGCTGAAAACTTGTGAAAGAACCCTATATGCAAGGGTTTGCAAATAGAGGGTATGGGCACCATAACATGACCACCATGTAAAGAGGCTTAATACTTCATAGTGCTCCTATGAATGAGCGAATTTCCATTACCAAATTTACCACAACCTGTTATGAAGTAAACAAGTTCTTTTCCTCTAACAACACCATCAAACGAGGACATACCTTAGAAAATTCTATTCTAAAATAATCGGCCACCTCGCTCTCTTCTTGTGGGGTCCTTCTCTTACCCCGAAATTTAGCCAAAGATGCTTCATCATTGTACTTTGGTTCAAAGTGTAGGATATAGAATGTTGACAGTTGTTGCATTTGTTCAATCTATTGATGATTATGTCTGTTTAGTCCCATTCAAAAAAGGGTCATGCTCTTCAAGAACTCGATGAATTCTTTCCAACATAACGATGCTCTCATAAATGTTGCCTAACATAGGAAGATCAGTATCACAAGATCTAGCAAATAAATCAGTGGCTACATTATGGAAAGAATAAACCAAAATTTTCCCTAGCAAACCCCATAACAATGATAGCACTAATCTGGACTACCTTTTCATTGTTTCCTACTTTCCCTATTTATCACTATGGCTTAACAACCATGAACAACCTAGTATGATTCATCTTGCATTTGCTACAATTCCACATGCAACTTTCACCAGAAATTTTCCCTTCCCTATCTTTGTCACATACTTCCATACAGGGGAATCAACAAGGCATTTCTATTGATTCTCATCACCATCCCTTCTCCCTCCACCACCTCTCCGACAATGAATACAAGCACCAGTTGACAAACATGAGGCGATTGCAAAAATATGGAAGAAAAACAAAAATAATAGGTAACAGAATAAAGGATAAAGGAAGGTTTTCGGCCTAAAATGGAAGATTTTAATAAAGTTTTCACACAAAAACCACCAAATTTGTCAACAGTAGCATGCCTGATTGATGAAATTGGGTAAGTTAACATTGTAGGGATGAAAGTGGGTAAGTTAACATGGCCCCTACCAGGTTTCAAGTCCTACCAAGTGACGTGCTCATGCTTGTGCTCACATTTGTATATAGTTTCCAATGCACACAACAATGGTTGAGGTAGGTGCAAGCCCTAGGTGACTTTGTCATAATAGATACCCTCCACAGAAATAAATGCTGCTGAGTTAAATCCATGCGTGTTAGCCTCATTGTTATGACAGGAATCTAGTTTTGATAAAATATATACTAACAAATGGGAGTGCTTCTATGTCGAATCCATTGTTTAGATGCTCATTGTTTCATTGTAACTGTTCCACTACTCTTGAAAAGCTAATGTCAATGTGATACTACTCTTCAAATGCCTATTGTTGTTAGTGCTCTTGACCCCTCACAATTAGCGAAAATAATCAATGAAAAAAGAAAATGGTGTCATGTGGTTTGCATTGGAGATTTTAATGCCTGTTTTTGTTAGCGCTCTCAACCCCTCACAGTTTTGCAAATGAATCAATGAAAAAAGAAGATTGTTCCATGTGGTTTGCATTGGAGATTTTAGCATTTGTGTTTTTTTCAATGCCTGTTGTTAGCGCTCTCAACCCCTCACATTTTTGAAAATGAAGCAATGACAAAACGAAATGGTGCAAGGTTTAATTGAAGTGAGACCCGTGCCATTGGAAAGAGAAAAGGTCATGCTATTACAAATCCAAAAATCTACTCCATCAACACAAAACAGATGAAATTATCGTATGTAAAACTTTGCTCTCTAGATAAGGGTGAATATCAGCGTATCAGCAAACTTTGCTCTCTAGATAAGGGTGAATATCATTGTATCAGCAAGTTGTCGCACAATCCAAGTTACCCGCTTTGTGTTTATGTTTGAATTTAGCAATAACAAAATTCAATATAAATTTGTCATATTAAAAGTCTCCAATAAAATTCATCATTAAATTTAAATATATATGTGTCAAATTTTTAATTATATATTTCATAATTATTAAGTATATAGTTCCCAATTTTTAAAATATAATATAGTGTCTATTTCTTTTTCAAATCTGGTTCATTGAATCTGATTAGACCTGATTCTGGTTCAAAACTCGATCAGATAACTAGGCTGGTTCAAAACCTGGTTCTGGTTTTTAAAAATATGCACAGAAATAGGGATGAATTTATGAATATGGGACAAACCTTTGAATTTGGTTGAATTCACTGAATTTTAAATTTCTTGGTTGAAGTTCAATGAACCTTGTGACATAGCCTAGACTTTGTGCCATGTTCATAATCGTTGCAAGCATTCTAACTTGCCACTCTGTTAGGAAAATATATTCAATAATTAGATAAAACTTACACTTATTTTAGTGAACCCACATATTTTGTTGATTGCCTTCATGTTATCATGGTATGTCCACTCCACCTTACCTTACTTGGGAGAGACTACAACCAATGACATTCAAGTTGGATTTGTTTGGCTAGTAGGCTATGTGTGGAGGGTATCTTTTCCACAAAAGACACTTGGTACATGCACTTGGCCCTTTGAATTTGGTTGAATTCACTGAATTTTAAACTTTACAGTTGAAGTTCAATGAACCTTATGACATAGCCTAGACTTTGTGCCATGTTCATAATCATTGCAAGCATTCTAACTTGCCACCCTGTTAGGAAAATCTGTTTAATAATTAGATAACACTTACACTTATTTTAGTGAACCCACATTTTTTGTTGATTGGCTTCATGTTATCATGATATGTCCACTGCACCTTACCCTACCTAGGAGAGACTACAACCAATGACATTCAAGTTGGATTTGTTTGGCTAGTAGGCTATGTGTGGAGGGTATCTTTTCCACAAAAGACACTTGGTACATGCACTTGGCCCTTTGAATTTGGTTGAATTCACTGAATTTTAAACTTTATGGTTGAAGTTCAGTGAACCTTGTGACATAGCCTAGACTTTGTGCCATGTTCATAATCATTGCAAGCATTCTAACTTGCCACTCTGTTAGAAAAATCTATTGAATAATTAGATAAAACTTACACTTATTTTAGTGAGCCCACATTTTTTGTTGATTGGCTTCATGTTATCATGATATGTCGACTGCACCTTGCCCTACTTGGGACAGATTATAACCAGTGACATTCAAGTTGGATTTGTTTGGTTAGTAGGATGTGTGTGGAGGGTATATTTTCTACAAAGGACACCTAGTACATGCACTTGGCCATTTTATTTTGGTTGAATTCACTAAATTTTAAACTTTATGGTTGAATTTCAGTGAACCTTGTGACATAGCCTAGACTTTGTGCCATGTTCATAATCGTTGCAAGCATTCTAACTTTCCACTCTATTAAGGAAAATCTATTGAATAATTAGATAAAACTTACACTTATTTTAGTGAACCCACATTTTTTGTTTATTAGCTTCCTGTTATCATGATATGTCGACTGCACCTTGCCCTACTTAGGAGAGACTAAAACCAATGACATTCATGTTGGATTTGTTTGACTAGTAGGTTGTGTGTGGAGGGTATCTTTTCTACAAAAGACACCTAGTACATGCACTTGGCCCTGACTACTAATATGTGTGGTGGCACACCCACAAGCATGAGCATAAACATAAGTGTGTGCCATTTCTGAGACTTGAACCATGGTGGGGGTCATATGCAGTGCACCACTTAGACTGATCTAGCATACCACCATATTGACAAAACCCACTTAGGTAACTTCAAACTCAATGCAGCTGTGTATAAAGGTAAATTGTGTAGCATTATATAATGGCCCTTTGATTACAAAAAAATAGCTGACTATGGTAAAGATAGAAGAAACATTTCTCATAAAAGAATACAAATAAATGTCATCTATGAATTTAGCTTGAAGTTACTCAGTAAAGACCACCCTTCATTCATTGGTAAGTAAAAGTTAAAACCATTACAGGTAAATTACCATTTGGTAGTCAAATTCAGTAAATAATTCTCAAATATGTCCTTATAGTGGATTTGACGCACTTTAAAAGGTGGGAGATTGTGAATAATGGGTCGTGGGCCAAGAAAAGCCCATAACCACTAAGGTACACATGAGGCTTTTAAGTCTCCTTTGGGAGATGAATGCAGCACATGATGTATTTCTGGGTTTGTTTAATTCATGAGAGGAAGAACTTTGGGTTAGAGCCTTGTTTTACGTCAACTAAAATCCACCTGTAATGTTAGCATATTTGTGTTTGGAGTTCAAATTGTGAGAATCATCTTCTGAGAAGATATGGATGCCAACTCAGGTCAAATCAACAGTAGTATGGATGTTGCCTACCCCAAATAGTCTCTTCCAAAATCCATGCAATAACACACTTCACAAACAACTTCGTCAAGGTATGGATGCCAACTGAGGACCAAGGCAGTATGGATACTGCCCTTGCCCCAAATGGTCTCTTTCAAACTGCCTTCATAAAAAGCCTCTACTCCAATGTCTAATGGTAATTTTATAGTTAGTCTTCCCACTTTTTGTAGAAAAGAGGAGCTGAAAACTTTGATTAGTGACACTTATGAGTGAAAGTTGTAACTGAATATGCATGGAGTTACAAAGGATTTTATGATGAGAGGGACATAATTTTTATCTTTTGGGTTACTTTGAAAATGTTTACACCATGTTTGGGCCTTGGGGGTGCTTCATGAGATGTGGGGTGCATGGTGTATGGTTGGACCATGCTCTTCCATGATGGACTTGGACATTGGAGGTGGTTTACTATTTGCTGCTAGACCTTGTTTGGATGTTTGAAAGACATTCTTCCTCGAAGTGTTGGATAAGTATGGAGCTTGGTGACTTCATGTTGTTGATGCATGAAGGAATTTTATGTGCTTGGGATAGATTTGGGTATTTTAGAGGAGGTTATTGAGCCCTAGATAGCATGGGGTTTCTTGGTTGCTTGCATGGAGGTTTACACATGACATGTCGATTCTTGGGTTGAGGGAGTGGATATGTAGGTGTGGGAGTCCTTAAGGTGACACATGACCTTGCATATGCATTGTCCTTAAGGAGACACATGACCATGGATATGCATTGGAGCTTTGGACCTTTGGAGGATTGTTGGACCTTGGGGAGTAGTGCTCATGCCATGGAGGCCTTGCTTGCTAATCATTATCACCTTTTAGCCTCACACATGTCACTTAGAGTAGAGTGCTTCACATGGGTGGACCTACTTGTGTCTTGCAAGTTTGCTTGTAGTGGACTAGGTCCACTTGTTATTGTAAAGCCCCTTTACCTCTCTTATAGTCGATCATGCACTTGTGCATATTCCTTTTTATACTTGGGTTAGATATGTCAGAGTAGTGCTACTTTCTCTCTCTCTCTCTCTCTCTTTTTCAATCTTCTTTGTTCTTTATGTGCTTTTGTCTTAAAGTGGTAGTTTTTCTTAGAGCATCCACCTGAAAACTTCATATATATAAAGAAGAAATGAAAGATGTGGGGTGCATAGTGTATGGTTGGACCATGCTCTTCCATGATGGACTTGGACATTGGAGGTGGTTTAGTATTTGCTGCTAAACCTTGTTTGGATGTTTGAAAGACATTCTTCCTCGAAGTGTTGGATAAGTATGGATCTTGGTGACTTCATGTTGTTGATGCATGAAGGCAGTTTATGTGCTTGGAGTAGAGTTGGGTATTTCAGAGGAGGTTATTGAACCCTAGATAGCATGGGGTTTCTTGGTTGCTTGCATGGAGGTTTACACTTGACATGTGGATTCTTGGGTTGAGGGAGTGGATATGTAGGTGTGGGAGTCCTTAAGGTGACACATGACCTTGGATATGCATTGTCCTTAAGGAGACACATGACCATGGAGATGCATTGGAGCTTTGGATCTCTGAAGGATTGTTGGACCTTGGGGAGTAGTGCTCATGCCATGGAGGCCTTGCTTGTTAATCATTGTCACCTTTGAGCCTCACACATGTAACTTAGAGTAGAGTGCTTCACATGGGTGGACCTACTTGTGTCTTGCAAGTTTGTTTGTAGTGGACTAGGTCCACTTGTTATTGTAAAGCCCCTTTACCTCTCATATAAATAGAGGAAGGAGTGAGTTGTTATTATAGTTAATCATGCACTTGTGCATATTCCTTTTCATACATGGGTTAGAGATGTAAGAGTAGTGCTACTTTCTCTCTCTCTCTCTCTCATTCAATCTTCTTTGTATTTTGTGTTCTTGTCTTAAGATGCTAGTGTTTCTTGGAACATTCACCCTAAAAATTCATATATATAAAGAAGAAATCAAACCCATGAACACAATCGTAACCTATCATATAATTCTCCATAATTTCAAACAGCCTAGATAGGGAAAACCAAGAGAAGCCCTAGCTCCACCAAAGATACTCCAACAATCAATATTTTGAAAATGTTTTTGAAATATCTTTGGTGGAGCTAAGGTTTCTATTGGTTTTCTCTATCTAGGGTTTTGGAGAACTTACAACATTATATGATGAGTTGTGACTGTGTTCATGGATTTTAGTTCTTACACACATATGGAGTTCTCAACTGTCCAAAATTATGTTATTTTAGATTTGACTTCCAACTTACCACTGCCATAAATTGTGTTATTTCAAAGATTTGACTTCCATATTTTCATAAATACAATGTCCTCAAAAAGATAGTTGAACACTTCCATATTCATAGTTAGATAATATTCCAAGAATATATACATGTGTTGTACGGATCAACAATTGTCTCATGAGCAACAATCACATCACAAGAGACAATTGAACTTCATTGGGGAGGATATTAATTTATCCTCCAAGCTCCTGAGTTCTTTTTGCTATCAAATCAAATCAGAACTAGATAAAAACAAGATAAAAAAACTAGTTGACCAAAAAATACATAAATTATTCAAATTGAGGAAAAAAACATATACATTAATGTGCATCCATGTGAATCACAACCATTACACAAAAAAATTTCCATTTAACTTGAGGTTTCCTGGAAATAGATTTGGAGGTTTCCCAACATGAAATTCCTAAAGAATATGTTGTCTTGAAGCCAAGTGTGCACCATATCATAGTTAAAATCTAAAGTCTTTGGCACCCTTAAACTTGACACTAGTCTAAGAATCCTAGACCATACTAAGAGAATGTTTGTGCTAAGAGAGTTCAGCATGCATTTACAACCACATTTTTTATTAAGGGTGAAAGTGGTTCTGTGCCACATAACTCTGTTTGAAGGACAAATATCGATATCATAAAATAGGGGCAAGCTTGAAATGCTTGTTCTATAGCTAGAACTATTCTATGACATTGTTCACAACTTTTAAGTACTTTGTTGAAGGATTTCAAAAGGATGTAAAAGTGATTTAGTGGGTCAGAATGTTCAATGATGGGTATTATTGTGAAATTATTTACCCAACATGCTCCTACTAAATTGAAAATGGGTTTTTTTTTTTTTTTTTTTGGGCCAAATATTGTAGCAGCAGCAATAGTGCATTAACTATGCTAAAAGGTCACCAAAAAATACATAAATTATTCAAATTTAGGAAAAAACATATATATTAATGTGCATCCATATGAATCACAACCATTATACAAAAAAATTTCCATTTAACTTGAGTTTTCTTGGAAACAGATTTGGAGGTTTCCCAACATGAAATTCTGAAAGAATATGTTGTCTTGAAGCCAAGCATGCACCATATCATAGTTAAAATCTAAAGTCTTTGGCACCCTTAAACCTGGCACTAGTATGAGAATCCTATACCATACTAAGAGCATATTTGTGCTAAGAGAGTTCAACATGCATTTACGGCCACATTTTTTCTTAAGGAGTGGTTCTGTGCCACATAACTTTGTTTGAAGGACAAATATCCATATCATAAAACAGAGGAAAGCTTGAAATGCTTGTTCTATAGCTAGAAGTATTGTTATGACATTGTTCACAACTTTTAAGTACTTTGTTGAAGGACTTCAAAATGGTGTAAAAGTGATTTAGTGGGTCAGAATGTTCAATGATGGGTATTATTGTGAGATTATTTGCCCAGCATACTCCTACTAAATTGAAAATGGGTTTTTTCTATTTATTGTTTGGGCCAAATATTGTAACAACAACACTAGTGCATTAACTATGCTAAAATGTCACTTTCTTGTTAATTTGACCATGAATATCTCTTTTACAAAGCAATATTTCTTAGCTTTGTTTACGTTAGTGGTTTGATAAGAACATTTCTACAGTCTCTTCACTGAATTTCTTAAAGTTTTTACAATTATGCTTTTTGACAAAAAGGGCTACCATTTTACCCTAGGATTCTTTAAATAACCTTCTAGATTGGTTCCTTTTTGTTCCATCTAAGCTTGGCAAAGTGTCATGAATTTACAGTGAACAATGTAAGAATCTAGTCTTCTCCAGAAACAATCAAGACAACTCTTTCATTTTGCAAATTACCTACAAGTTCTGGACATATTCTTTGAAATTTCTATGATGAAGGTGTTGGATTTAGGTAAGTGATGCAGAATGCACACCTATAGTTCTATTGTTCACCTATTAGACTAGTGAAAATTATAGGAAAACTTGGAAGGGTTGGACATGACTGTTCCAACCATACTCTTATTTGCCTACAATACATATATTCATAACACATACCTACAATAATAGTGTTCACCTATTCGGCTATTGCATATTGTAGGCAAACTGTTAAATGTTGGACTTCGTTGTCTCAAGTTCACACACCAGCACTAAAGATGCAATGTATTGTGTGCATCCTTAGATATGTTTGAGATTGCAAGCTAACTGTTTAAATAAATGCATGTATAAAACTTCTATACTAGCAAAATGACCATCAATATTTTTTTTCTATCATTTTGTGTTGAATTCACATTAGTATTCTAAAAAGTGTCATTTCAATGTCTGGAAATTAGGATATACAAATGTGAGATATATACTCTACATCTTTGGGTTATCTCCTTTTCAAATCTGAGCTTTTTTAGGCTAAATGTTAATTGTTTGAACTTTGAACTTTGAATAAATTCCTGAATGGACTTCGTAAGGCAGTGGTACCATAAATTGTGTTATTTCAAAGATTTGACTTCCATATTTTCACAAAATACAATGTCCTCAATAAATACTTATATGTATAGATACTTATGTTTAGGATTATATATGTGTTGGAGTGGTTCCTTTATGTTTTACTATAATCATGATGTTGACAAGCTTTAGCTAACTTTTTTCATCAGTTGTTCATAGAATATGCAAAAGATTTCATTGTCAAAATGTGGCAAAAATTACATCTCTCCTAGTTTATTTTTTTATTTTTCATGACAAGATAACCATGTTGCAGGAATGAGGTATCCTACAATCTATTTCAATTTGTGGATCTAGATTTCATTTTCATGTTGATGGTTTTTGCATGTACTTATCTAGCCCCAAACGCTGGTAATGGAGCGGATCTTGAGAATTAGTAGTGGAGAGAGACTATCAGAGGTTAATGTTACAATACCACATCCACCTGGTATCAGAAAAAGTTTAATGGTAAGTGACATAAATAAGAGTTATTTAATGATAAGGTTGAAAGGGAAACCTCATGTCTTAGTTCTAAGTCATTTATTTGCATTCTTAGCTGTAAGTCATCTGTTTTGAGCTTTACTAGATCAATTATTTCATTAATCCAATATGCATGGCTTGTATTTCTCACCCGATGTTAGTTACTTCACATGGTTGATATAACATTCAATTCTAGGCCACTTTTATTTTAAGTCAAAGATTTTATTGATTGAAAGGATGTTCATATTTTGATTGGTTTACTTGGAGCTTGATTCAATTTTTTTTTGTAAATTACACGTGGATGTTATTTTTTCAGGGTGAGCTCTTTGCAGGTCAGATGAGTCCTAGAACATAGGCATACAACAAGCAAATCTTTGGCCTTTGTTTTGTATCTGTTATTCTTTATATCCTTGATGGAAGGTTATTGATGATGTAAAATACACGATGGGAAGGTCCTGCCAATTCTCTTGGCAAAACAAAATAAAATGGAGTGGTAGAATTGTGTTTTAAAGGGTGAGCCAGAAATCAGTACTTCAAAGGTAGAACTTGAGAATGGCAAGCTATCTGATCTGGATCTAGAGACACAATAGACTGTGCAAAAAAAATGATGGTATTGATGAGTCTTCCCAACAAATAAGCTCTAACTGTTAGACCACTGCCCAAATTTCAATGATCTGCAATGGCAATAGTGACTCTAGCTTTATTTGTATGAATAGAAACTTTGGCCATTGTCCTATTCATTTCCTATGAATGATTTTGATTTTCAAACTCCAACTAGTTTGTTGTTAAATTAATTAAAGTTTTGATGACAAACTTATATTTTTTAAATCTCTTTTCTAAATCTATTTTCTTGAGCAAATTTGTCTTTTTACTTTAGGTACTGTAGGTTTCTACTCTGTGACATATGCTATGATATAATTGCCTTGATAAATAGACAGAAGCCTTGTACAACATAGTCTTTTTTAAATCTAAAGAAACAATATTTCCAAATACAAAGTTTATTAATTAAGAACATCTTTTAGACTTCTTTGCTAAGTTATGATTATATTTTGGTAGGGGATTTTATGTACGCTGATATTGTGTTGTCTCTTTGGTTTCTGTCAGGTAATAATGGTTAAAAACGAATGTGTTCTTGAGCAGCAGGCACACATCTTATTCTACTATCGACAGGAAACTCCATGGTTTTGAGGCATGGCAACAAAAACGCAGATGTCAGTGGGATATCCAAAGTCCATGTTGGATGAATTTAATACTAGTGATGATTTTGATTCCTTGTTAGATAAAGAATGTCACGAGTCAAATTCAAATAAACAGAAGCAACTCAAGAATTAAGGTGAAGCTATTGCTTTATGTCCAAGTCAATTTCTTTTATTTGTTGGTTGTTGTCATGTTTGGAGTGCAGACTTGTGAAATTCCAAATTGCATGTTGTTTTATGTAAAAGGGATATATTCATATGTCATTCATGGTTTCTAGAAATCCGTGTTACATTTGCACAAAAGTTTAGATATCATTCAGATATCTAAACACCAAACAACAAAAACATTGAGATTTTTCTTTCACCCAACCTATAACATATTGCATATGTCTTCATCAATGTTCTTCTTCCATATGCTATCCACTTATGACATTTCCTTTGCAATATTTGGTGCATTTGCTAGTTATAGGTCATTTATAGATTATAAGTGTCTTCAGAGTTTCACTTCTAATTGAGTATTCAACTGAACATATTGATTCTCTTATACATAATTATTTTTCCCTCCACCCACTTTTCATAACTTCCATAACCATTTGGTAGTGACCTGCAAGGTAGATGTTTCTTTGCTTGTTTAGTAAAATATTGCTGAGACATTAATTTATTGAAAGTTGTAGAATTTACAATTTATGAAGTTTCAAGGTCTAATTTTTAAAAGTCTAATTCTTTAAAGGGTGCTAGCTCAATGGAAGAGCACCTGCTTTACAAGAAGGAGGTTGGTGGTTCGATTCCATCGTGCCCTGACATCCATATGGAATGGCGACGATCAATTTTTGGTGACGGAGACTCTTTTGACCATCACCAATGAGTTTTGGTGACATTTTTTGACCCTCACCAAAATATGAAATGGTGACGGTCAACGAATGCCACCATATATATGCATCAATAGTGACGACCCTCAAAGGTCCATAACCATAAATCGTTGTTGTTGATATGAAATGGTGACAGTCGTTGTCCGTCATTATAGTCATTATTCACGACGGACCTTGAATGTCACCACAACACCTATACTTCTGGCAATGCGGCTTTTGGTGACGGTCAACGAACATCACCATATATATGCACCAATAGTGATGGTCATGAAAGATCCATCACAATAAATCGTTGTTGTTCATATGAAATGGTGACGGTCATTATCCGTCATTATAATCAATATTCGTGGTGAACCTTGAATGTCACCATAACACCTATACTTTTGGTAATGCCACCTTTGGTGACGAAGACTATGGTCCGTCACCATTGCTCATATGAAATGGTGATGATCGTTATCCGTCATTATAAATCATTATTGGTGATGGACTTTGAATGTCACTACAACACCTATACTTTTGGCAATGCCACCTTTGGTGAGGTTTAGTTTTTGGTGATGGAGGCTATGGTCCGTCACCGTTGCTCATATGAAATGGTGATGTTCGTTATCTGTCATTATAAATCATTATTGGTGACAGACTTTGAATGTCACTACAACACCTATACTTTTGGCGACGCCACCTTTGGTGACGTTCAGTTTTTGGTGATGAAGGCTCTTTTGACTGCCACCAATGAGCTTATAGTGACATTTTTCACCCCTCACCAATGTCATTTTTTCTTGTAGTGTTTGCTCCTTCTCCATATCCTACTGGAAGGGAGCTCCAACCCCCTGGTTCTAGAGCTACTACTCGCAGGAAGCTTCGACTTCCTTTCTAAAGGCTCCAACCCTCAAAAACATCCATGGACCATGTTTCATAAATTTTCACACTAGATCCAATATCAACACTTAAACTCAACAATCAAAATGTAACTCATCACTGTAATACAATCATCAATCTCTGACACAAATGAATTAACCAATCATTGAAAACCCAATCAACTGACACTTAATTAAAAATCAACCAATCAACTGGAACAGTGAGATCACTGTAACCAATACACATAACTGAATTCATAATACTGCATCAACACACAACATAAACTCCAACCCTAATCATTCAAATTCCAAAATGTATATGCTACTTCACTTAAGGCAACCCATGTGCATACACGCTTTTCTGTAGAGAAACCCACGTACAGATCTTAATATACTGAAAACTAAAAACTTGACCACTACAATTTTGAAAAAGAACACTGAATCATACTCAGATCTACTGCAACACTATGAACCAATCCCAGAACTGTCTCTGATATTAAATCACAATCAACAAGTAATCTTAACATTCTTCAATCAATCAATAACCAAATTCAACTTCATCATTCAATCAGTTCTACTTCAGACATTATCACTCAATCGAGATCAATCATGAGGACATCATTGACAGATAGCAGAGAAGCAGCAGCATTGATCAGGTTGAATATCATTCATTTATGAATAGAAACCCTTACCTTGTATACGCAACTTTGAAGAAGCGAACCCACATGTATACACATTTTTCCTGAGATCAACTAGCGTATAGATCTAGAAATTTTAACCTAAAATTATGTAGCTCTTCAGAACTTTAGAAAGACCCAAATCATAATATTTAGAGATGAAAACATGTGTCAGTACTTAGATCTAGTCAATCCATGAGAATATCATACAATGAAAATTCATTTAAGGTCTCATGATCCCGATCCATCATTGTATTCAACGATGCGTAATTATTTCAGATCTATTGGATTTTATCCATCATCAAACTCTCAGGTGCATACTTAATTTAGATCAAGCAAAGCATCAAAATCCCATAACATGCATATTTTCTTTAGATCTAACTATTCATAACATTTCCATCACTTTCACACATAGCACTTTGATCTTCACGTCTTTATATAGTTTAGCCCTTATCCAATACCATGAGTCAAAACTACACTAGTTCCAGTGGTAATCTTTGACGTGATCAATATCCATTGTCGCACTGATTACTATGGGCCAATACCATGGTAAGGACCCTTGGTATTTACAATACCATGGTGAAAAATCCATACGCCACTTTTCTTCACTAAACTCGTGTGTATACGCGACTTGGCCTTGACAAACCCACGTATAGTTCTTCAAATTTCAACTTTAACATTCCTCTACCTCTGAAACACTCTATCACATATGTAAATACATCCTGTTTATACCTTTAACAAGTATATTTTCATCTACTTATCAAGAGACAACTTATCAAGTAGGTTCCATGCATCAAATAGGTTGTCATCAAGGACAACTCATCAGGTAGTTTGCCATCAAGGACAACACCTAATTCATAATGTCAATAATCTCCACCTTAAGACTTGATGGCAACCTCTTTGGTGTTTGGTCACCACAACCTATAAATACATTAATCCAAGCACCAAGCTTTTCAAAACATCAAGCTACTCTCCAAAAACCAACCCAAACACTAAGCTACTCTCCCCCTTTGACATCAAGGGCAAAGGTTTGACCAATGTTGAATGATGACTTCCATATATGAACTACTGAATATGAATATTGACAATGATCCCCCTGAGCACTTGCTGAATTATCTGATCATGCTCCCCTTGAGCACATGCCGAAATCTCTGATGGATATATAATGAAGTACATGACTCTATGACTCATAGAACTTGTCCTATCACCAAAAACTTACATCAATCACCCAATCATAGTGGGGATACATATTTGATTCAACCACCCAACCAAGTGGGATTACATTTTTGACACTACCACCCAACCAAGTGGGATTACATATTTGACATGACCTCAAAATTCCATACATGACTGAATATGACAATTATTACATCATAGGTCTCCACATGACCTTTACATCAACTGACATTTATAACAAAGACCAAAGACCTAAACAAGACCATGATAGTTATCAACAACTATCATACACCGTATATAATCTGCGCGATAAGCATCTGGCAGCAGCATCAAGAACAACAACCTATATATGTCCATCATCAATTCGCAAGATAAGACAATATAATCTTTAATACCATCAACCAGTGACTAAGTATGTTGCATACAGATTTTCATATATATCTACTATCAACTCATCCTCTTGAACTTATCAAGATCAACTTGCTCTTTTTCCTTAGTAGAAAAAGCCTTAATCTATGTTCATAAAAAACATAGCTTTTCAGGAATCAACTAACAATATGCCATATCTCCAAGTTGTAATGCCTATATCTTCACAAAACCATTCACATTATATCATATACATGTCAAAGCACCATAGCCATCATCCATGACCACAACATCATCATCAAATCTTCGTAGCAAGAACTACATGTTCTTTCTTCAATATATCAAACATGTATCATCACTAGGGATTTTTTTAACATCCCACATCTGATAAGCATCAATCATGATAATCAACATATGTGAGAACCAAACCTATCATCATAAAGTAAGATAGGAAGAAGTATTCAGCATTCCTCATCATCATAATTATGTGACTAAATAAGCCATGTCTCCAAAAAGCCATGTCTTCATGAATCCTGCAATAACACCATTCTCTTGGCCAATTTTCTTCATACAAGAAGATATTTTATTGGCAACATCATGAAACTTAAGTAATCATCCATAAATCTGATCAGTTGCATCAAAACGACTATGTGGATCAAGCAATATAAGTATCATCTATGATTTCATCATAGGTAACCCATGACCGCAACATAACATGATGCACCATTTAAACACTTCAGCAACATAAGCATCATCACCATTGATAAGAATCATTACGTACCAAGGACTTCTAAGTAAATATAATGCCAACAATGCATTATTAGAAGCATAGAAAATGCTCCCCCTGAACCTATGCCAACTATTCACTATCATATCTAATCATTTCATATATCAATAAGAATCATCAAGGAATCATCATCAACCAGTTATAAATCAAGTCATCAACAACTTATGAGGGCCAAAAGTACTTCTAAATAGAATCAATAGACTGTAATAATCAACCATCAAAACATAAAAGATAATTGTTAATTGATTGAACCGTATCAAACCCTTTTCCTGAGTCTGTGCCATTGTTTCTTCATCAAACCAACATATACGCGGTTGTGCAGTTTAGAACTCATGTATACACGTGACTTGTCTTTATAAGATACACGTTTGGAAAGTTAAATACTAAAATTTCACACTTTCAGTTCTCCTGAGTCTGTTCTGACTATACCTGGTCCTAGAACTTTTGTTGAAACATCAATTCCAAGAATAACATTACCATGATGGTTCTTCATAACAAACTCCATTTTATTGTTATCTCTAGCCATGTGGTGAGAACATCCACTATCTATGTACCATTCATATTTGTCTTCGAATGAGAATAGAGAAAGATCACACCTTATCTGTTCTTCCTTTTCTTGCTTATTGGTGGATCCATCTTTTTTAGATTTTTTGATATCAATGTTCTTATTTGGTTGCTTAGCATATTGTCTACATAAATACATAGATTTTTCCATGCATTGTTTTGCTGCATGCACAAATTTGTTACAAGAATAACATCTTATATGTTTCATATCCCTTCTATTGAAATCAATGGCTTTGTGACCAAACATATTTCCATAAAAACAATATCCCTTAAAGTACCTAGAAGCTGATGATATTTCTGTGAGATGGTTATTATCTTGAAACATTCTACTTCTGCAACTAGTTGCAACATGTCCAAAATTATTGCATATAGAACATTCAACATTGTTGACCAGAGGAAGATATCGATTAAAACTTCTATAGTTAGGAGTAAATGATTTTCTTTGAAGATATTGTTTCCTTGGTTGTTGATGGGGTTGACTTCTTATCTCTTTGTTGATAATTTCAGATTTTGCATTAGAATTCATTGCCTAAGCTTCTGAGCTAGATTCACCTTTAACAATTTCAGGAAAACCAAGACCATATTTGATGGTAGGAGACCTTCGACTACTAATAATATTATCCAAAATCATAGTACTACCTTGAAATTGTAAAAGTTTATCATTTTCTTCTAATTTACCTTTTATGATATTTACCTCAACTTGATATTGATTTTCCTTTTCTAGATACTGCTTCTTCATGATTTCTTCAACTTTTCTTCCTTCCTCCACTTGTTGTTTTAATTTGAGAATCTCATTTTCTTGTTCTTCAAATGCTTGAAGTAGTTCTTCATTCTACTTATTTGATTTTTCAAGATCTTCTTTTAGAGAGATGACCTCAACTTCAAGACCTTCATAGTAACTGGTTCTTTCTTTAAGTTCCTTGGTTGTTGTATCCTTTTCATTCACTTGATTTCTCAATGATGTTACTTCATCCTACAGCCTTTGACATTGATCTTCCTTTTCCTTGTACTGCTTCCTTATTTTGTTTCCTTCCTCCAACTGAGTTTTTAACCTGGTAACCTCTTCTTTGTAGGTACATTCCCTTTTATCAAATAGATCTTGTTGATCTCTAATTTTATTTGAGGCTTTTAACTTCTACTTCTATGGTCATTATATTTCTTTCCCTTTCACCCATAAGAGAGAATTCAGTTGTTTCATTGTAACATTCATTATCTTCAATATTGCATGAAAAAAGAAAGGTATCACCAGATGACCAAAAATTAGTACCTGATAATTCTTTTGCTTGTTCATCTTCATTATGAGGTGATTCTAAATCTAAATATTTTCTTCCACCTAATAGCCAATCGTCTCTAACACTGTCACTATCTCTTCGATATGTCTTCTTCTTTTGCTTCTTTCCCATTATCTCGACGAATCTCCTTCAAGTGATCAACCTTCTGCCAAAGGACCTACTCTGCTACCAATTGTTGGGAAAAATACTGAGAGGGGGGGGGGGGGGTGGCGAAGCAGAATCAATATTTTTTGAATCAATAATTTTTTTATTTCATATTCTAATATCTATAAATGACTTTACTGAAAAGAACCCATGTGTGTACGCGACTGTTCTTATGACAACTAGCGTACATCTAGTAGACTTATGTTTCATTTGTTTGTCTTTAGCTAGTGCATCAATATTTTATTAAACATTAGATAAATAGTAACCATGTGCTATAACAACAAAGTAAACCATCACACATAAGAAACACACATGAACACCAGGATTTAAGGTGGATACCCAATGTGGGAAAAAACCACCTGTTGTTGTTGTCTCTATCTTATTTTTAATATAAGGAAAAATATTTTTACAATATTGTACTAGTGTAGACGCATACCAGTATGTAGGCACCCACCTGTAGAAGGCTACAACCTTTTCTCGTTCTCCAGGTCCTACTGGAAGGGAGCTCTAACCCCCTGATCTGATTACTAGCTACTACTAGCAGGAAGCTTTGACTTCCTTTCTGAAGGCTCGAACCCTCAACAACATCCATGGACCACGTTTCATAAATTTTCACACTGGATCCAATATCAACACTTAAGCTCAACAATCAAACTATAAATCATCACTGTAATACAATCATCAATCTCTGACACAACTGAATCAACCAATCACTAAAAAGCCAATGAACTGACATTTAATCAAAACTCAACCAATTAACTAGAACAATCAGATCACTATAACCAATAAACATAATTAAATTCATAATATTGCATCAACACACAAAATCAACTCCAACCCTAATCATTCAAATGCAAAAATGTATACGCTACTTCACTTAAGGCAACCCAAGTGCATACGCGCTTTTCTGTAGAGAAACCCATGTGCAGATATTAATATACTGAAAACTGAAAAATTGACCACTGCAATGATGAAAACGAGCAGTGAAGCATACTCAGATATACTACAACACTCAGAACCAATCCCAAAACTAGCTTTGATCTTCAATCACAATCAGCAAGTAATCTTGATATTCTTCAATCAATCAATAACCAAATTGAACTTCATCATTCAATCAGTTCTACTTCAGACATTATCACTCAACTGAGATCAATCATGAGGACATCATTGACAGAAAGCAGAGAAGCAACAACATTAATCAGGTTGATCATTCATTTATTAACAGAAACCCTTACTTTGTATACACAACTTTGAAGAAGTGAACCCGTGTGTATACGCGCTTTTCACGAGATCAGCCACTGTATAGATCTACAAATTTTGACTTAAAATTGTGCCACTCTCCAGAACTTCAAAAAGACCCAGATCATAATATTCCGAGATAAAAACATGCGTCAGTACTTATATCCAGTCAATCCATGAGCAGATCATACAATGAAAAGTCATTTCAGGTCTTATGATCGTGATCCGTCATTGTATTGAATGTTGCATAATTATTTCAGATCTATTCGATTTTATCCATCATCAAAATCTCAAGTGCATACTTAGTTTAGATCAAGAAAAGCATAAAAAGACCATAACATGCATATTTCCTTTAGATATAAATATTCATAATATTTTCATCACTTGCACACCTAACACTTTGATTTTCACCTCTTTATATAGTTTAGCCCTTATCCAATACCGCAGGTCAAAATTACACTAGTTCTGGTGGTAATCTTTGACGTGATCAGTATCCATTGTTGTGCTCATTAATATGGGCCAATACCATGGTAATGACCCCTGGTATTTAGAATACCATGGTGAAAAAACCATTACTTTTCTTCACTAAACTCGTGTGTATACATGACTTGGCCTTGGCGAACCCGCGTATAGTTGTTGAGCTTTCAACTTTATCATTCCTCTGCCTCTGAAACACTCTGTCACAACTACAAACAGATCTTGTTTCTACCTTTAACAAGTAGATTTTCATCTAGTTATAAAGAGACAACTTATCTAGTAGGTTTCCATGCATCAAATAGGTTGTCATTAAGGACAACTCATCAGGTAGGTTTCCATCAAGGACAACACCTAATTCATAGTGCCAACAGTGTCTCATAATAATAGCATATATATTATGACATAAGGTTGACAAGGATTTACAGTGAAAGGGTCTGGGTTCTGTGATGAATAATAAGTGGCCTGACATTTTGATGAAAAGTATACAATGAACTGAGATGATATAACTGCTTTGGTTTTTTGAGATTGATTTGGGTATTAGTTGGTACATTGATTAAGTGATTTTATATGATGATTGGTTTCATTTTTATTATTTGATATTGATCTTAAATGATGGTAGTGGGTCCAGTTTGGAAATTTGATGAAATGTGGCATATAGAATTGATGTTTTGGTTTAGATGGATCCAGCATGAAAATGATGAAACGTGGTCCACATAAGTGTTGAGGGTTGGAGCCTTTAGTGAGGAAGTTGAAGGTTCCTTCCAACGATAGCTGGTAAATCTGATCATGGGGTTGAAGATCCCTTTCGATGGGTGTTGGTAAATGAGATCAGGGGGTTGGAGCTACCTTCTAGTGGGTGTTGGAGAACGAGAGAATTTTGTAGCCTTCTGTAGGTGGTTTTCTACGTGCTGGTATGAGTTATCACCAGTACATGATTGTAAGATGTTTTCTTTATAATAAAAGATAAAGATAGAGGCGACAACAACATTGGTTCTCTCCCACATTGGGTTTCCACCTCAAAATAATGTTGTTCATGTACTTTGATGTGTTTCTTATGTGTGATGGTTTATTCTGATTTTTCTACACATGGTTATTGTTTAATTAATGCCTATTAAAGCACTAGTACACTAGTTCAATTTAAATAGATGATGAATTAAATGAAAAATAATTTAACTGAATATACGCTAGTTGTCTTCATAATAGAAACTTACATACATAGGTTTACTTCGGTATAGTCACGTACATAAATATGAATAAGAAAATACAAGTTTAAGTGATTTTTAATATACTGATTCACTCCCCCCCTCTCAGTGTTTTCCGAACAATTTTCTCAAACTCCCGACTTCCCTCTTAACCTGACTTTGCTCCATGTAGGGCTCCTGCTATCCACTACAATATACATTATATGAATAATGTCCTGAATTCTGAACTTCCAACTAGCCACCCCTTTCCGAGGTCGGATGTCGGAGGTCAGACCTTTGTATTTCATAAAGCACCAGTGACATTCCCAACCTTCTAACTATCGTCTTGACTGGGGCCCATGTCACACACCACAACACAATGGAAGAATAATATCCCGCCCCCATATAGAGACTCCCAACTTCCCTTTTTGCCTGACTATGAAGTAAGTTAGCCTCTTGCTGTCCACTATACTCTCCATTATATCAAGAAGTCCTGATGTTTGAACACTTGACTTGCAACCACTTTCCAAGGTTTTGTGTCGGGCTTCCTATTTCAAAAAAAATGCTTTCCATCTCCCTGACCTTTTGAATCTCAACTAAAACACCATTCGAGAACAGACCCTAAAAATATGAACTTTCTTATTGTCCACACCCTACCTCCCAACTGTTGACATCCCTCATACCCTGACCACGATGAAGGTCAACATCATAGCTTCCCACTAACCAACTACCTTATGCTTAAAATAGGAATAAATTATATTTCGGTATTTGTTTCAACCATAATTATCTTTCTCATTTCCCTACTTATTTCTTTAAAATAAAATCCGAAATATGAATATTCCATTTTAAAAAAACATTCCCCCAATTCCCACCACACAACCTCGCCTCGATTTTTAGACGAAAGTCGTTGAAATGTATCGTCACTGGAATGAATAATTAACACATCGAATGTGAGTTTATTATTGGACATACCAAGGACCTCAAGAAAATATAACAACTCTCCTGCTTTGCACTCCTTACTTTTCACTCTCTTCTCTGCAACCCATTTGTAGTGGTTCTCTGAAACTTGTCCTTGATTAGAAACTATCAAGTTCAAATTCACTACAAGCCTTCTGATTTCTGGTAAACATTCATTGTCATACAGAATTGCATCAGTTAATTTCATATATCTCATACAAATTTGATTTTTTTTTAATCATTCGTAGGGCACAAGATGGGAAAGAAAGGTAAATCCACGACATTAAATCAGACCATACAACATATCAAAGAATGCGTAAAGGGAGTAGAAAATCATGAACCAGGGGTCTACAATTTCAACACAGCTCTCATCTCTGACACCACCTTCAAAACAAAAATGACAAGTATGATGGAGTGGGAAGAAATATATAATTTATTTGAGAATATAAGATGGTTAAATTCTGAAACTTCAAGTGAGGAAAAAAATAGTGAGTTTGAAAAAAATAGAGGTACAAAACTGCACAAAGTCATTGTTAGAGCCAAAACTTTTCCTTATTATGAAATGGTTTCATGGGTCATTCGACATCTGTATTTTCCCACCCGTAGTATAATAGATTGTAATAAAAATGTTATAGATTCTTGGAATCTAAACGTGCTTTCAACAATTTACAAGCTTAGTCCTCTTGAAGTCTCCTTCAACACCCAGTTTCTTTATAACTTCAACAACAAAATGTTTAGGAAATGTGAAGGAAATTATGAAAAAATTGTGAACATTGGTTTTGAGAAGATAGAGAAGGCTTCAAACTTAAGGCATTAAAATAATATTCTATCGCCATTTTCAAAAGACCCGTTAGGTTGCTCGTGAAAATTTTGTCCCATCTCTATGGAGAGAAAGACCCTAAGCATTGCAAATTGCAATGGATTCCTTTAATGAACAACCTAGTCAATGATTCAAAGAATTTCAATTGGGATAAAATTATTTCTCACATTATAACAGATTCCCTTATGTTTTCCATTATGTCTCCTCCAGGATATGATCACCTCTTTTGCATGTCAACCTACATTATTGATATTATAACTGCTTATGTTTTGTTTCCTGTGAGGAAATGAAATTACCTAACTAAGAAACAACTCCCTATTCAAAATTATGCCCGAATTTTGTAGGAAAGTAACTTCAAATTTCACTTTTACGACATTTGTAATTATGTGAAGAGTCCTTTCCATTAGATTCTGTTTGGAGAAAACCCTCTCATGGTTAGTGAAGGCCTTACAAGAAATAAGAGACTAGTTTGTGGAAGAATTATTCACATATATCATAGTCTATGGAAATGAATTTGGCCCTCATATCCTTCCTAGATATATTCTAGAGAGGATATCTTTAAGAGAGATATCCAATCAAACTGAATCGAATTGAAAAGCTCAAAAATTGAGAAAAATTCAGAAGAAATTGTGGCCAAACTTCCCAATTCACTTTGGAAATGTTTTCCTAAAAGACCGAGGACATGCTTTTAAGGAGGCTAAGGAAATCAACCATGTTTGATTTTATTTATTTCCCTTCATTAGTATGACCCTTGTGGAATAATTAGTGACCATTATAGTGTTGTCAACTACATCAAAACCTGCAACACCAACAACCCCCCTTTGATGAAATTTTCATTAATATTGATAATTTGGACCAAGATTTTCGAATAAGGTAGTTGTTGAGTACCGAGGATAGAAGTAAACTCCAACATTTTAGAGAAACTCTTCATGAGGACTTCCTTAACCAAAATATTATTCATACAAATACTCTAATTGAAGAGATGAAATATTCCACATGCCACACTCTACACGACATAGAAACACCTCATGCCCCAAAAAATCATGGGTACTTTCATCTATTTATGTTCTTCTCATCCGCTCTGCAACACGCTTCGCAATTAGGCTATTCAATGATTTGAGCATCTTCTGATTGTGCAGGTTCACCAAATTATTCATTGCAAACAAGTGAACTAAAGAATCAAGCAAACTCTTTTCCTCTAGAGGTAGGAAACTATCCAAATGTGACATGAGAAGATCCCAATCATATAGAGTAGGCTCTTCATTTCTTATATTCATTAAAATATTTCGAACGTACATTTGTCTAGGATCATCTACCTCTTTCGTGAAGATTTTATCCAAAGTGACAACAATATTGAAGCATTCCCAACACACCTTCACTGTTGTTATCCCTGCATAAAAAGGTTTATACTTTACAAGAGGCAATTTCCCTAGGTCACCCACAAGAATCATCGACCTTCCACCAAAAGGAGTTTCCTTATTCTTCGGAAATCATTGCTTAAACGTGCATCTATCTGTACAAAAAGCCTCAAACCTATAAAGCTCATCTCATCAATCAAAACATAACGAATGTGCCTCATTTTTCTTGAAACATTGCTAGGCCTTGCTCGCTTAGTGGTTTCATATATTTCATTGGAATTTTTAAAGCTGAGTGTATTGTCTTTCCATGTATATTGAAGTCAGAGATGCCAATGGGTGCTAGAAACAATGATGGACTCCTACCACCCATTGTAGCAGATGAAAGAGCATGACAAATACAATTAATAAGAGAAGACTTCCTAGTTCTAGTTTTACCTTGAATAATCATTCTCATCACATCATTCATTTCAACATCGACAAAGTGACACATAATAATCTCAAAAGCAGCTTGTTGTTTCTCAGACAAAGAGGAATGTGAAACTACTATCTCCTAACAACACCCACTGAATAACCATATTCTATAAAAGTGATAGCCTATTCCACAATATCATTTGACAGAATTATTTCCTACCAATTATAATCAATATCGTAATTGCTTCTCCCAATATTTTCTAGGTTCAAAATCATTACACTGTTTGGAGGAACAATCCAGGAAAGAACTTGCCACTCTTCAGAATCTCTGTCAACATTATCTTCATGAACAAGGGGCTCAACATCCTCTTCATTACTCTAATTTGGCAAATGGCCTCAATCAACATGCCACGCATTATACCTAAGACTCCCCCAATACTCAATGATAATGTCACTTGAATTTCCTATATCTGAACCAATTTCATGAAACGACTTATACAAAAGAAATTCACTCCAACAAAATGTTTCAAACTCTTTTGAACCCTCATTTGGAATAGCATAGAAACATGGCTAGACATGAACAATTGCATGCAAATTATGCGGTTTCCACACCTTCCTTTGCTTCGCATCATAGCTCTGTGATCTCACTTTTTTATAAAGCATAGATGCTCCAGGAAATGGTGGCAATTTTGATATAGCTTGAAAAAATTGTTCGCACATGAAATTTCATCAGACAACAATGATAGTCTGTGCAACACTTTCCAACATTCAAAGAAAAAAATTCAACTGCACACAATAAGATGCTCCTTTAGAAACATATGTCGTGTTTCCTGCATACCAATATCTCTCTCAAAAAGTGTCTCTGCAAGAAACCTCATATATGTAAATAATGCATGAGCGTCAAATCCACCTGCACTTGCAACCCTTGTCAACATCTCATGATAACTTCCAGACCTCCTTTCTACCTTCAAATAATATTCTACAATATATTTCAACAATGCGTGTCGAGAAACAACTGCTTGACAATCAATATTTGTTTGAACCACATAGTGAGAAGGTCAACATTGTGGACATTCAAATGGTCATCATTTCATGCTTCATATTTCTTCCTCCCTTTTTCATCTACATACATTACAGACTCAACACGCACCTCCCATGGAGCATCATAACGACATGAAATGATAGATCCCTTCTTTCATAAACATAAATCAACACTGCATTTTGTATGTCATTGCACTTTGTTGACCAAATTCTCATAATCTTCATTAGGATTGCACAAAAAAATCTGCAAGCTTTTCAAAACGCATGGGTCATCATTAACACTATGAAGAACCATCACATTACGATAGTGTATGTCGTGTGGATTCCACGTTGTTGCATATTTTCAAACTAGGAATTGGTTTCATCAACATCCAAATGGTTTGTCTAGTCCAATGTTTCCATATTTGAAGATCCTAGTAGCCACAGGAAACCGTGGATGTGCGCATAACCCCTGTGTTTCCACTCATACATACAAATTTTTTTTAACCCATAGTTAGCATATAAAAGCCAACCCAAAACAATAGAGGAATCATTCCAAGCCCATACAAAATATGTCATAAGTAATAAGTAATAACCACGAAGCTATACCAAAAGTCCTTAGATCCCATATACTTGTCAAGAACCACTTCACGAAATATTTTGAATCTTTGGTGCATGTACATAAAAACTATATGAAGGTATTGAATAACATTCTCAATATTTTTTGCATGTTCGTTTCGTGGATGAGAACGTGTCCCTGATGGCATAAGACAATGCAAGTCAGACCACTTAGTGTAAGTTGCCTTCAACGTAAAACTAATGTTGGGCAGTCCAATTGCGTGATCATGTCAGTCAACTCAAAACAACACTTTGTCCAATATGTCTGTGTACCCCTAAAACAAAAACCAATACACATTAATTTCTCTACCAGTTTATTGTCCGCCAGATTCCCGAGCTGTTAACACAACTCTTGAACAGCTACAGGAGCACTCTCATGGATATTCTTTTTCAAGAAGAAAGAAGTTGTTCCCTTGCTATGATGATGCATAATCATATTCGACAAGAAATACAGAAATTGAGGATGGCTTCCAAATCTCTGATTACAATACCTAAGTATATGAAAACCATATTCATGCATTTCAACATTACAAATACATGGATGCAACCAATCAACATCACCAATGGAATAAAAAGTTGGGAATTCCATTTATAGAAACCCCTTAGTGTTATATTTATTGATAGGGGATGTGACATTGTTTATCCATTCGACTGCATCATCAATTCTTGAATTTGCAATTTTAGTGAATCTCCTTATCTGTTACACTTCCTTACACTCATTAGGCATCCAAGAAAGAAACAATGATGGATGGCAGTGAAAACCACTAGCCTCCAAAATTTTAATGTCCTCATCGACTCTCCCTATTTCACCCAGATAAGTATCCACATACTACAACCTGCTATAGACATTAGTGAGTCCTTCTAGCAGAGTAGCCACATATTCATATCAATTTAAACACCCTGTAATATTTATCCATCTAATTTTTTTATACCAATGCATCCAACACATGTTGCCTCTTCACATAGCATTCATAATACTTGGACTTAGCACCGCGTCTCCTTACAATCAAAAAATCGAGTTCCTCCATATGTCATGGAAGCTTCCTTGCAATCAAAGATATGTATTGTGGAAAACTAATCGCATGCCCACTATATTTATATTTCCCACCTCGGGAATGTGTCACTTGCAATATTGGATTCACTCACACTATTAGCATTTCTTTAGCCTACATCAAAACTCCTAGGACCTTAGGCTGCTCACCAAGATCCATGTTATTAAAACGAGAGAAATAGTGAGCACCCCTCTCACTCTTACACATTTTACATTCGGGCCCTTCATGCCATCTCACAAAATGTATACCAAGATATGATTCATTACAAACTTTGCACATTTCCACAACAAACAAGGTATCAATCCCGTAACGAAACTTTTATGCACCTAGATCATCTCTTTGGTAAAATGATGTTGGTCAGTACCACTCTCTTTGTAAAACACCAATCGAGATTGAGGATGGTCTAATACAACCTCCCAGGTTAGAGTGTTCGATTGAACATTTCTTTCCATAAATTCTTGGGAATGCATTCTTCTATTTTGGTTGTAGTTCAGTTTGTTTTTCTTGCATAAAGTTATCATAATGCTAAAATGAAACATAAAAGAAATGATGACTTACTAACATTTAGAGGCAAAACACATACATTTTCTAGCCCTATATGCCGACCCAGTTCAACTTGACGAGCCGACACAAGTTTCCCTATTTCTGAATTTACTTCTCGACCACTATTCACTCCAATATTGCTCTGCAACAAAAAAAATGATTAAAGGATGACTCTAAAAATTTCCAAACACATATTCAAATGCACAAATCCCACCAAAATAAATCCACTTGCATGACCTATCATGCTCGACAAGAGGGACTCTCCATAGACTCTCTATGAATAAAAACATTGTCTACACACTTGCTTATAGACATGCTTCTTCTGACATTCCCAAATTGTTGTTACGAATTGTCAACCATCCCAGCAAGCATACTACTATTAGCAAAATCCTCAGATGGTCAAAACCTATCTCATCAAATTCACCAACTCTTTGTTTGCCTCTGTCTCTCCACCAATATTCCTTCCAACATAGTTCTACACAAAACAATGAAAGAAGACAAAACATATAACAATTAATATATTCCATTCACATGTAAAAATCCTATAAAAAAAACAAATACATGAGGAACTTGTTCTCTTCTGAGAGACCGAGCAGGGGAAGAATTTGATATATTCATGATATTCATTATATAGGTGCTAGAATGAATACCCGACCTCACACTGCCAGAAGACTGACCGAAATTCCCCATTGTGTCAACCACCATATTGTTACCACCAATAAAACCCAATGGTTCAAACCGCTCACCCCCATGAATGTGCCCTTGTTCCAATAGTCCATTTCTTCTGTTGTTCGCAGAGGAACCATCGTTCTTGCCTACACTTACACTTTCTTTGCAAACGCAATGTTGGCAAAAAAACAAAATGGTAAGAAAATTTCACTTCACCAAATAAATCTCAACATGTTCAGCATTCGTGCAAAGGAACTATTTCAACCAAGTCGTATTCATGTGATACTACTGATATTCCTGTATGCAACATTTTCCACTCTATCATTTTGATATATTATCAATGCTCTTTCCTTTTCCTAGTATGCGGCTCTTATGTGCGCATTTACTACATCCTTGTTTTGTGGATACCATTATCGATGATATTCATTCACTCCATCACATGAACCTAGCGACCGATCTCCTTTCGAACCACACTTGCTTGTTCCTTCATTTGAAATTTCTAGACCAAAGTTCAACTCAATTTTAATTTCGGTATTCAATCCAACTTGCTTAACAAGCATAACTATTTAAGCAGAGACACCTTTTAGAAGAAATAAATTTCAATACTAAACAAACTTTAAACGCTTACAATCAACCTCCCATATTACACAAACACACATATATATTAACAACATCACTATTACTGCAACACACACAAAACCACCACTTTTTTAGTCTTATATAACTAATAAGGAATGAATCTACATAATCCACAGATACACAACACACAAAATAACACTGAAGCGCATTGTTCGATCTCCAAAACAATAAATCAATGCAAATAACATCCAATAAATTAAATAAAAAATTTACATCATTATTTCCTCATTAAAAATTCAAAATTCCACATTCCCAGGTCCACCCATAGACACCAAGGAGGTGTATCCACTGTTTAATTGTCCTCCCAACATGCAACTATCCCAACAGGACCTGCAATTTTTGAGTTTTTGATTTCTATAATCTACCTTGCTCTCATACTATCGTGTACCACGACATCATCCCATAGTCAGGGTCGGTTTTCTCCTCGTCCCCCTCACTATTCCTCCCTACCTCTCTCTCCCTCTGATCTCCTTCCACATAGTCAGGGTTGACTCTCTCCTCCCCCCTTGCTACTCCTCCCCACCTGTCCTCACATCCGACCTCTGTTGGCATAGTCAAGGTTAGTTTTATCCTCCCTTGACTATTCCTCCCCACCTATCTTGACCTACGACCTCTTTCGACATAGTAAAGGTCGCCTCTCTCCTCCCCCTACTATTCCCCAGTCATGCCAAACTCCAACCTTTGATGTCAATTTCGTAGGTTGACTTCACAACCGCCCTGTTTTCTAACAAACCAATGGGCTTGCCACCCCAACAAGCAAACAGGTGTCGCCACGCATGACGTCCATTTCTTACCAAGGACCACCCTCGCCCGTGACACTAACCAACCAGCAATCACCATGCTTACCATCCTTTCTGACTAATGACCACCCTCAACCGAGACACCAACCAACCACCATTTTCCATATGTACCTTCCTTTTTTAACCAATGACAACCCTCACCTGTCGCACCAACCAACCATTGTTTGCCATCCGTAGGGTTTACCTCTCAATGGAGCCACAAGCTACACCGAATCCATGCTATAAATCCACACCACTACTCTCTCACGCACATCCAATTGGCTCTCTACCTTCACCATGAATTGATAAAGGGATCCCTTCCCTCCCATCCTGAATGCATCAAATGAAAGCCCTCGTGCCCACCCTGGAAATAGGTCTCAACTCTACATCAACATGTTGAGCTTCTTTCCTCGACCATGGCTTTTCATAAGAGATTCCCATACCCCCATCCCTGCTTCGTTCCAACAAATTTTGTTATTTGAGACGTTCTCTGGTGCTACCCCACTTGAGCTTTGGCACTATAATATTCAACATCATCCGACCCCTTCTTCTTTCCACCAACTCAGATGGAGAATTCCACGCATGGCAGCTCCGACGCTCCCACACTCATTCTTCCCCATGATTTTAGCTTCCACTCACGAATGGGTTACACTTCTCCTTGCACAGGTCATTTTTTCATGCACCATTATTGGACCTGAAAATAGCTCCATGATGTTGTGCAAAACCTTTCACACCCTAACCCCGAAGGTGATGAAACTAGCGATAGATACCCAAGCTCCTGAAAATGGAAGGCTTAAAAAGCATTCCTTCAAGCACCTCGAGGAAGCATCATAAGAAGAAGTAGAAATAACTTCATCAACACACACATTGTCCCCTCTCTAGACTAGAAGCGGAGACATCAAGAGCCAAGAAGAACAACCATAACCCTCCCATACAGGTGGTCTACATAGCTTTCACATTAAGAAATGGGTCTTTGAGAACTCTATTTTATTTTAACATTTATCCACAATTATGTGGCCTTCACCATGGCCCATAACTTCCCCTGCTAATCCTTTGTATTCAATTATTTGTTTCTTTTCAATAAAGTTATATTTTTAAAAATAAATGTCGTTCAGCTGAGAGTTTCCACTTTGCCTTTATTATTGTCTAAATCATTATACCATTTTTGCATTACATGTTTTTCCATAAACACCACCAAATCACTGACATACCAATCGGCTTCCATCCTAGAAGCTTTCGCTCACTTTCTTTCTCCTCAATTTCAAGTATCTAGAAAAGCAGTTAGGCATTGTACAAATGTACGCTCCTATAATTGTGAGTTGTCTATTTTTTTAGTTGTTTTCTCATGATTTGTACTTGTTCATTGTTCAACTAGTTCCACATTCTCCCACTAGGTAACAAACTTCACACACATACTAATTCAAAACAAAAAATTGATAAATTTATCACCGGTACTTATTTCCTTGTTTTGCTTCACAATTATATAGACATTTCTTGCAATCATAAATTTTACTTTTAAATTCTCCATAACCAAGATACACCACAAATAAAATAATGAAAAAACATAACAGAAATACATTATATACAACAAAAGACTCCACACAATCCACATATGCATCACAAAAAAATTTCATTTAGCTGCATTCTCCAACCTACGAAATTGTAGACCAATACAATTAATGTCAAACAAAAACTACGGAAACTTCACATGGATATGTTTCCACCAAGCACACCAAATTCGTATGTTAGTCACCTCGAAAATGTCTCCATAATTAAACAAACATGACATATGAAACAATCCTATAAAAAAATTCCATGCAGCCTCAAATGCTAAATGAGGTTATCCAGAGGCACCGATGGAATATCCCCAATTGAATTTGTATTTGGAGAAAGAGACAAAACATTTCCATTTTCAATAACATCATTCAAAATTCAATTGACTCTACATGGATCTCAGATCTTTCTGGGAATGAGAGATAATCCGCAATTGTTGGTCAGCATAATTCAGTCACCATATCATATACCTTTAGTTGCACTTCCATAAAACCCAACATAAGTACCTTTCCTTGAACTACACGAAAAGGTATGTAGCCTGGGAATTTACTATTTATATCCATTGACATAATATCAAGCAATCTCCCATTGAATCCACACTCATCCTCAAAATAATCTAAGCTTCATTCAATTGAAACTCGATTGAACTCGCAATATTCTACCTCCTCAAACAAAAAAAACAGACGTTGAACCATTGTTCAGAAGACAAACCAACTTTTTCACGTGCAATCCTAATGTTGTACACTGTATGTCAGGGATAGGAACAAATGAAAAACCCCATTGGTTTCTTATAACATCCAACCAATAGATAGTGTAGCCATAGGAAGGGTAGCCTTCATAATATTTATCTAAATACAACCATAATAACTTCCCTTTGTGAAAGACAACCTCCTTTGGTGCCATTACACCACCAAAAGGAGGTTTCATCCTTCTCCAAACCATGTCCACACTCATGCAAATAAAAAATGTGATTCCATGATTTTGCACACATGTTTCAAAAAAACCAAATCATATTTTCTCGAATTAAATTTCTCTAACAAAGAGAAGAATCCCAACTCTCCAAAAGTCACACTCCCAATATTTGTATAGGTGTTCGTAAAACAGTTTACTACGAAATAATTCTTTGAATTTAAATATCCTCCGTGCTTAGTGAATAGAACCACCGATCCAACTGTTCATTGAATTATGTACCCAGAGTCGAGAAAAGGAAAAACCAATGTACAGATCCGTCATTTGTCATTAAGGTAAGATCCAACAAACCGGGTACCTTCCATACAAGCTTGCAAGGAAACAAATCTAAATTCATTGCTACTACATCCATTGCATGAAGCAAGAAAAATCAGGTTTTCTAGTAGAAGATTCCATTCTTTACGAACCAGCCGAAATTTTATGAGCACCGATAGAGGAAACCAATGAAATACAAGCACAAGAATCTCAAATGGAAAAAACTCCCAAATACTTGGATTCATCGAAAAATCAACAATTTTCCTGAAACCATACCAAATATTGCATGTCACATTACTAAGGAAAAAATACTAAAAAAAAATCATCCTATCAAACATGCAAATAACCAGATTTAAAATGCTATAAAACATATTTCGCAAATATTTCAAAACAATTCAAAAAATGACTAACATTGTTGTAAAACAAAATCTTTTCTCTTTTTAAAACATCATTTCAACCAACAACCCTTCTAAAACAACATAAACAAAAAAAACACAAATAAATAATACAAAATGATTTTTCCATAATTCCAAAAGCATTGGACGTCAGCGTTAGGCTCCCCTCCAACTCACTTCTATGCAAACACCATTCGGACCTCCGACTGCCTGACCATCATGAGTTCCACCACCAATATAATTTTTTTTTCTAATTTCCATGCCAACAACTAGTTTCTGTTTCTTGCATATTCTCAAACATGGAAACTACCATATTAAGAAAGCTAAAAGATACACAACACAAACATTTGTTCAAAAAACACAATTTTCGCCAAAATGGCATCATATAAAAAAATGATCAATTCTTCATTTTTTTTCCAATTTATGTGTCTCCAACCAGTTTTTGGTACTTGCATCTTCTCAAACATCAGAAATACCGTATTAAAAACCTAAAAAATATACTACTAAAACATTTGTTAAAGAAACACAATTTTCTTCAAAAGAACCTCATATAAAAAAAACATCCATTCTTCTTAAAAAATATTTCATTTTTGAAAACAACTCTTTTTTAACACATTTACAAAATATTTTTCCAATCTTGAAAAAAATACTCTTTCTTCTTTTTAAACATCTTCTCAAGTAACAATCTTGCAAAATAACATTAGCGGGAAAAAAGAAACATTTTTTAAATCACATTTCCCCTGCACCCCCAAAACAAACATATGACAAAAACCGTGTATGATCCAGGTGGATATTGATGGCCACCCACCTATTCCACTTGGACCCCCAAAAATGTCTCTTTTAGTTTTTTGGTTTCCTTAATTGTAGCACAATTTACTATTTTTGGCAGTTTTTCGGGTCCTAAACTTTCGAAGCCATTTTGAGGCCCTAAACGGTGTTTTTAGGGAAAATAGAGAGACCACAAATATCTCAAATAGGCTTGCCTCTTTGTTTTTTACCTTCTCTTTGAGTTCTTCGAAACGAGGTATTATGATAGCCAAACGAAGATTCTATGCCAAAGTTACAACCCCAGGAAGTTGATATACCAATTTACCCAAAGAAGGTCCACAGTTTTGGCGCTTCATCTCCTAGGGTTAGGTTTTTGGATGTTTAGGGTTTTCCATTGTTTCTCAATAATAAATAGGTCATTGAACCTCATTGTAACATAGTTCAAAGGCATGTAGATGCCACAACTCTCCTTAGAGATAAGCTACCATCGCCCGAGCTATCTTATTTCCGTTCTGTTTGTAAGCATAGTTCAATATTTTTCTATTAATGAAATGAAGTGTTTTTCTACCGCATCTCTATGTTTATGATTACGACTATGTAATTTGTTGCATTCATGTTTAAGTTTAGATTAGTGGTATCAGAGCGGTATGCTCTTTCTTTGTTTTTCTTTGCATGTCCCCAACGAGGTCAGGGTATAAGGAGTTAGGGCTCGATCTGGTTGAACCATTGCAGGATCAGCCTCGTGAAACCCAATGACCTCCCATGGCGGAAGAAAAGAAAGATGAGGGGGCAGGTTATCATTTCAAAATGTTGCTCGAAGAAGACCTCGAGCGAAAGAGGGACGCGATGATGGATAAATTTGCCCATATCCTTTGATGGGTACCCATAGGCGATGCATCTTCATCCAACAACCACTCTAGAGGCACCACTCCTTCTAAGGTACAAGTTAACTTCGATATTCCCATATTTGAAGTCCTGATAGATGCAGATGTCGTAGATAAATGGTTAAATCTATTGGAAAGATATTTTTTAGTTCATGGCTTTTCTAATCGGGAAACGAATATGTTTGCACCTCTCAAAGTCGCTCCACACGTCAAAGACTTGTGGGAAACCTACTATGAACAAAAGGATGAGAGTGAACTCTCCCTATTTTTAACTGCACCCACTTGGAATTCTTTCCGATACGCCATCAAGGAAAAGTATTACCCTATAAGGAGCTATGAAGATAAATACATAAAGTGGACCACGCTACACCAAGGAAGGGACAAAGATGTGCTGGAGTTCACAAATACTTTCGCACGAAGCTTCATATCAAGGATACTGAGTGGAATTTGGTGCTTAAGTACCACGACTGTCTACACAAGTACATGCAGGATGAGATGGAGTTCCTAGACATTTCCTCACTCGGCACGGCGTATCAGTTCGTTGTAAAGATTGAGCATAAGTTTAAACAGAAGAAGCGGGACTTTGGATCTAGGAATCCAAAGCAAGGAAAAGGGGCCCCCAAACCATACAACAATGGACCAAGCCAAGGTAGGGCTACCCAGGACAACCCGCCGAAGCCACAAGCAAAGAACAACACCACGAAGATGAAGAAGGACACAAGAAAATGGTGTGAGTTCCATAAGAGCTCCACTCACAATACAATTGAGTGTCAGCCCAAGCAGTCATTGGTGGTCGAGTGTTCCAACTCTGAATCAAAACCTAATAAGGGGAACGACAAAGGGAAACAGATCATTGATGTAGAGTCCAGTGCCACCATGGCCACCAAAAAGATCCAAAAATTTGAGCCTGAAGATCCATAAGAGGGGGAATGCCTCTTACACTCACAGATGTGGGTGAAGGGTTCTCCGTTGTAGTTCATTCTCAACAACAAGAGCCCAAAGAACCTCATTTCAGCAGAAGTCGTGAAGCAGTTGGGCCTAAAGACTACGACACATCCACAAGGGTACACCATTGGGTGGCTTCACCAAGGACGAGATCTTCGTGTCAGCCAGTAGTTCCGCCTTCCCTATGTCATTAAGCCCTTCATGGATGAGTTATTGTGTGACATTTCTCCTCTTGAAGTTTCTGATGTATTGTTAGGACAACCATACTTGTGGAAGTGACATGTTGTATATGAGTCTAGACCTCGCTCTGTGATTATTACTTTGGCTAATAAGTTGTACAGGATACTGGAGGTAGCCCTACCTACCGCCATCTCTTTGATCACTACAAAAAAATGCAGTAAGATCATTTCCCAGACCAGGAAATTTGTTTTCCTTATGATTTTCCCCCAAGGCAAGAAGAAGGTTGTGGCCACAACTTCCAGGCAGGGCTCCTCTGCACAACAGCAACAGATGGACAAGGTCGTGGAGGAGTACAGGGACATTTTCGCCTCACCCATAGGGGTACCTCTACACTGTCAGGTCAAGCACTCCATCGATCTGACCCCGGGCGCGCCGCTGCCCAATGGATTGATCTATCGATGCTCTGTTCTGGAGAACGATGAGATCAAGAGGCAGATTCAGGAACTACTATAGAAAGGGAACATTAGGCCAAGCTCATCACCTTATGGGAGCTCGATTTTATTGGTATAGAAGAAGGATGGAACCTGGAAAATTTGTATTGAATATCAAGCACTGAACAAGATCACTGTCCGGAATAAGTACCCAATCCCGTGGATTGATGACCTTCTGGACTAGCTCAAGGGAGCCAAATATTTTAGCAAGATTGAATTGAAGTCAGGTTATCACCAGGTGCCTATCAAACCCTCCAATGTGTGGAAGACTGCCTTCAAATCCAAGGAGGGCATTTTCGAATGGTTGGTCATGCCATTCAGATTGACAAACACCCCTACAAACTTCATGAGACTGATGGACGACATCTTGCGGCCCTTCACCAATGCATTTGTGGTGGTGTATTTAGATGACATCTTGATCTTCAGGCAAAGTTGGGAAGTGCACCTCCAACATATTCGACAGGTCCTTCAAACCCTTCGACAACACAAGCTGTGTACTAACTTGGAGAAATGCACCTTTGGCCTGACCCAGGTTCAATATGTGGGATACATCATTGATGAACAGGGTGTACATGTGGACCCATCCAAGATACAAGTCATTCAAGATTAGCCAACCCCAACCACTCTAACAGAACTCCGCAACTTTTTGGGTCTTACCAATTTCTACCGTAGGTTCGTGTTGGGGTTCTCTCATATCACTTGGCCTTTAAGTCAAGTCACCAAGGGCGGAGTGAAATCAAAGTTCTTTTGGTCGGAAACCCAGCAGCGAGCATTCTCCGAGTTGAAGAATCGCCTCTGTTCTGCACCAGTGCTCACATTACCAGACCTGCAACAACCATTTGAGATTGAGACAAATGCCTCCGACTATGCTATTGGGGCAATTCTTACTCAACATGGGCATCCAGTTGCTTACCATAGTGAGACACTTTCAGACACAGTCTAAAAGTACCCCAATTACGACAAATAAATGTATTCCATTGTGCAGGCCCGCCATCATTGGAAGCATAACATTCTCGGGAAGGAAACGGTCATCCACACAGACCATCGGCCTCTACAGTTCACACAGACACAAGGGAAGTTGTAGAACGATCGCCATCGGAAATGGTCCACCTATCTACAACAATTCCATTTGAACATTAAGTATAAGAAGGGCAACACCAATAATGTCGATGATTGCCTCAGCAACCACTAGTCATGGTGTTGATCACTATGCTCGACTCCTGTGGGCACGAGACATTGGGGTGGCCTCATGTTTACAAGAGCGATCCAGAATTTGGCAGCATATACCAGACACTCCTAGAAGGGAAGAAATTTCCAAATTTTCACCTTTAGGATGCACTGTTATGCCACTTGGGACACATGTGTTCCTTCAAGTGAACGTGCCAAGATGATTTGGGAGGCGCACTATAGTCGGGTCGCTGGACATTTCAGAGTAGAGAAAATAGTGGCAGTATTGCAGAAGTATTTTTATTGGCTAAAACTTCGTCAGGATGTTGGGAAGTACATTAGATCCTACATCGCCTGTGCCATTGCCAAACCAACCATCAAGAAGCAAGGCATGTATACTCCTCTACCTACTCCTAGTCAGCCTTGGGAATCTGTCTCCATGGATTATATGTCGGGCCTTCCTTCTACTAAGCACGACAATGATTGTGTTTTCGTGGTCGTCAACAGATTCTCTAAGATGGCCATCATGGCGGCCTGCAAGAAGAGTATCTCAGCAAAGGCCACTACTAAGCTCTTCTTTGAGCGAGTGTGGGTACACTTTGGGATCCCACAGTCCATTATCTCAGATCAGGACAACAAATTCCTGAGTGCATTTTGGTCGATGTTGGATACAAAACTCACTAAGTCCACGACTTTTCGTCCCCAAACTGATGGCCAAATAGAGGTTGTCAACAAGATGATCGTACACATTCTGTGCATGTACAACTCGAAGCATCCATGCACATGGGATGAAAGTCTCCCCTATGTCCAGCACAGCTACAACAGAGCTCTCCACAACTCAACAGGCCACAACCCCTTTTAGGTAGGGTTGGGATTTCAGCCATTATGTCCCATTGATGTGGCCATACCATTTACAACCACTCAGGTAGATTCGGCTCACATGTAGTCCGAAGCTGAAAGGGCTAATAGCTTCATTGAGCGCATTCAACAAATCTACCAATCAGTCCATGATATATTGGATAGATCCAATGCTAAGTACAAGCAGTGCCATGATTAACATCAAGTGTCGCACAAGTTCCAAGTGGGTGACAAAGTTTGGCTTCATTTGCAGAAAGTGTGCCTTGTTGGGCCCTAACGCAAGCTCTTCCCACTCCGATTATGGGCCATACACCATCACTAAGGCTATCGGTGACAATTCCTTCGAGCTCAACATCCCACTATTCCTTGATCTGCACCCAGTGTTCAATCTAGATCGCCTTCAACCATACTTCCCACTGTTGTTGGACACATCTAACATTGCAGAACATTCCACACCAACAGAGCTAAACCTAGACTCCATGGAACAGGTCACCACTGATCGGATCATGGACACACAGATCAAGAGCACTCGCCAGTAGAAGATCCAACTATATCGGGTTGTCAAAGCTGGCCAACTCCTTCACCAAGGCAAGTGGCTCACCTGGGACCAAGTTCAGCAGAAGTTTCCCCATCTCATGGAGGCACTCAATGCACTGGGGACCATTGCTTCCTAAGGGTGGAGGAATGATCTAGGTGGATATTGGTGGCCACCCACCTATTCCACTTGGACTCCCAACATTGTCTCTTTCAATTTTTTGGTTTCCTTAATTATAGCACAATTTACTATTTTTGGCAGTTTTTCAGGTCGTGAACTTCTAAGCTGTTTTGAGGCCCTAAACGTATTTTTAGTGGAAAAAAAAAGAGACCAAAAACGTCTTGAACTAGCTTGTTGGTTCTCTTTCAGCCTTCTCTTCAAGATCTTCGAAACGAGGTATTATGATAGCCAAACGGAGATCATATGCCAAAGTTACGACTCTAGGAAGTTGATGTACCAATTTAACCAAGCGGGGCCCACAGTTTTGGTGCTTCATCTCCTAAGGTTAGGTTTTTGGATGTTTAGGGTTTTCCATTGTTTCTCAATAATAAATAGGCCTTTAAGCCTCATTATAACATAGTTCAGAGGCATGTAGCCGCTACATCTCTCCTCAGAGATAAGCTATCATCACCCGAGCTATCGTATTTCCATTCTATTTGTAAGCATAGTTCAATATTTTTCTATTAATGAAATGAGGTTTTTTCTCGCATCTTTGTGTTTATGATTATATATGTAAGTTGTTACATTCATGTTTAAGTTCAGATCAGTGTACCCCCACCTCGGCCTCTGAATCAGCTAACTTCTACCATAAAGTATCATGACCTCTGTTGAACCGACTGTCTCTAGATTTCACCACCGATAGAAAAATGTTTACTTTTCTAAAAGTCAATTTCATTTTTCTTTTAAAAAAATTTTTTCAATTAACTATTCTTCGTAAATAACATTATCTTTAAAAAGATATTTTATAAATAACATCCACCCCATGCCAAAAGCATGAGTATGACTAAAACTGTGCATGTCAGAGTCAGCCTCCACACCAAGTAACTTCTACACTTAACCATCCCAACCTTTGTCCACCCGACTATCTCCATGTCCAACAACCAATAGAAAAATGTTTTAACTGATTTTCGTGCCACCAATCACCTTCTGTTCTTTCTAGGTATTAAAATTTTCAAACTTTCAAGTTAAACATGCAAAATAAATATACCATTCTTGAAACATTTCTAAAAACAAATAAAAAATTAAATGCAACCACAATTATATTTAAAACATTTATTTTTTAAATTAAATCCACCAAAACACTGCAACACCTTCTACGTCGGGGTTGGTTTGATGGTTTTATCCAACTCCTCTAAATTTCCATCCCGCCTTCCAACTACCGCACTCAGTCCATCTCTAACTGTGTTTTAAACTTCCCGACCATCTCCACATCTAGCCACTTGTAGAAAAGAAAAAATTACTGATTTTTGTGCCACCAATCACCTTCCCTTCTCTTTAGCAATTAAAATGTTCAAAATTTCATGTTAAACATTAAAAAAAAACATCCTTCATAAAATATTTCTAAAAACAAAAAGACGAAATGCAACTGCATTGATTTAAAAACATTTAATTTTCAATTTAAAAATGACCAATACACCACAGCCCCATCAACGTCATGCCCTGACTCATGGTTTTATTCAACTCCTCTACATTTCTATCTTGCCTTTCGACTACCATACTCACTCCAGATCTAAATGCGTTTCAAATATTTTTTCTCTTGTTTTTGCGCCACACCTATCACTTTCCTCTACTTTCTTCCAATCGCCTTTTTTTCAATTAAACCTTCCCTGTTGTCCCTTCCTCCCACCTCACCTCCATGCACATATATTGTTTCTCCTCGAAAAACTCTAAAAATTAAATCCTTTTTTCTCTTTTCACACTACATTACATATCAAACAAACACAAATCTTCTAAACAAGTCATAACAAATTCTACTATATAAACAAAACAAACAATGTTGTCTCTTACTCTGTTCTTGTCAGACGGTGCCAATTTTCAATAAGCCTATAGTTTATGGAAATTTGATAAGCTTTCCCATGCCTTCCTTACATCCACTCACTACAAAAAAACACTTGAATCATTGCCATTACAATTCACACTTGTACCAATTTCAACACTGCTTTTATGCTATCAGTATAATGAACCGAGACAACCGAAGAAAAAAAAATCATATTTTTTAAAATCACAACCATAGCCTGCGAGAAATTATCCAACCACTCACCTCTTCCTATGTTTGCAAGCAGTCCTGATGCAGGAGCATCCAAGCACCCTTCATTAAAATCAAAATCCAATGCTGCAAAAGGGGAAACATGGAAAATCAGTGTAAACCGGGGCAAATTTTGTTAAAACAAAGCTAAATTGATGGAATTGATAAGTCTTTAGAAGACTTAATTAAATGTAATTATCTGCCATGTATGCGTATAAAGAGATTTAGGGGTTTGATTGAACGATTTTAGGAGAAGATCATGGATCTAGAATGATCCATGATTCTGTAGTTATTTCTATAAATTGTGTAACTGCATGTTGTGATGGGAAGAGAGATTGGATACAATGTAGTCGCATGAGAATTTATGACTAAGTGTGAGATGCCTTAGACTGTAATCTAGTTCTGTGTATAAATGAAATATGTGTGCTATTTGTATTTTGGGTGTCTGTGTATGGTTTACGTATAGTCCTTTACTGTAAGTTAATAAATATGTGTGTACGAGTGTAAGATGAAGTTCCTATGAACTTCGCCTTAAATAGTGTATGGTAGAATTAAATGTGTGTTGAACGCGAGTTCCATCAATCAACGATTAAACGAGAGAGTCATTGGATTGAGAACAGATCAACGAAGGAGAGGTTCAATTGCATCTGGAGTCGATTGGACAGCAAAATAACAGTAACTGTCGAATCGTCTAGATCGACGGATAATACTGGCGGAACATGAGAAGCTGACAAATTCGTGAAGAAACCCGGAAGTAGATTTGGATCGTTCGATCAACAGATCCATAGATCTAATGGTCATCACGTAGTCACCAGCACTGAAGTTTAATTCCAAAAGCAGGCTCGAGAAATCATTAAAACGAGTTTAAAGTCCGAAGGTGATCAGACCGTCCGTTGAAAGGTAATCATAATCAGACGCATATCACGTGCAAACAATCGCGGCCGTTAATTCCAAAAACGGACACAATGAGGGTTTATACAATGGGCTTAAAACCTCGTTGGGTTCCAACAATCCAGACCGTTCATTGGTTGATTGATCGGACAGTAATCGCGTTCGAAAGTGCACGCATGTTAACATTTCTGGCAGACCCAATAGGTTATGAACTGGGGTTTAATTTATTTGGGTTCCGGTCTTATGCGTTCAAAGTGGCACCGACGTTTGTTGGTCAGGTTACGTTGTATTCTGCTGTTTGTTGTGATTCTGTGGATTATGGGTTTATTGTGAAATCTGCCAATAATAAAGCTTCTGATATATATGTGGGCCCATAACCCATAGGTCCATGTAAGTAAAATGTAAAGATGCAACTTTGCTGCGTAAAAGCAGCTAAGCTGTCATCAAGTCCCCTCCTCTTTCCAAGTCCACATGTTGTCCCTTCACTTCAATTACAAATCCGATCAATTGCAGCTAGATAATACTATTCTAGTCGAGAAATACACAAGAAAAGCTCGCCTAAGCAACAACATAAACCGTTTTTCTCTTCCATCTTTAAACACCCATATTCTCTTCGATGCTTAAATGTTCCATTTGGTAACGAGCAATTTCCTCTTGACATGCCATAGTCAATCCAATACCACAAAGATGGAAGTACATCCATCGAAATTCATTTTCTTTTTAATTTTCAATGGCTAGGATGGACTATTAGTGTTGCCTCTTGACACACCAATGTCGCCACGACTCCCACCCTTCGCTCTCATAATATTGTTCAATCCACTGCCACCATGTCTCAATGCCTCTCTGAGCTCCCTCTCATCTCAGTTGTCTGTTGACCTCTTAGATGAAGAATATTCTGCCAACACTCCATCTTAGCCATTGAAAAATAGGAAAAATTAATTTCCATCGATAAACTTCCACCGTGAGTTGAAATATATACACCTATCATCAAATTATTCGTTGTTATTTCTTTTTAATGTCAATATTAATCTTCTTATCTTTGTGCAAAAAAATTTTATTGTTAATAAAGATTTTGATATAATTTTTCCATAGTTTTCATTCACTTTACACACCCATTTCATTTTTTTTTAAAGCAACAACATCCTCTCTCCTCTTTCCTTGTGTTTGATTACTCTAACCATAGTTATAGTACCATCTTATCTAACATGCATATTTTCCAAATTGAATTCAACTTTTTAAATAACTTTTTGTATTCGCTTTTTAAAACCATAATTTGACACCATATATTCACTTTTTATATTCTTTGTTGCCTTGTATTTTTCACACCTTTTTTAATTCTCTCGAATTCATTTTTTATTTTCTAAATAAATCATCCAATATAACTAACATGTAAATCATCCAATGTATTAGCTATTTACATATATTTACATGCATTGCATTTAGTTTTGAGATGGATTAAAGAGGAAGGCTTACCTTATATGATAAACGAAGGAAGTGTCCCCAAATCTACGAAAAGTTCTACCAATGAAGATAATGATTTCTACCAATGATTTTTTTGCAAGCATAATAAACGAAGGAAGTGTCCTCAAATCTACGAAAAGTTCTACCAATGAAGATAATGATTTCTACCAATGATTTTTTTGCAAGCATATTACGGAGTACAAGCATGGAAAATTTCCTGTAGTAACAGTTTGAAATTGGTACAACGACGGTTTTGCTACTGACACCCCTTCCGGGTATATATATATATATGTAAAACTCATATTTTCTGTTATCTATGTATACCTTTCGATTCTATTTGGAAATGAATATTAAATTTTATATTTTTCTTAAATCATCTTTACAGTGGCAATTTCTCCTTTTCACTACTTCGAAAAGGACGCTCGTGTTGAATATAGATTCACTGGTAAAGTCTTCAACATGTTTTTTCATTCAGAAAAAATGACTCTCTTCTTTAGGGATATAGATACAAGCTTCATGTCAAGGTTGTATCTTTCAATATTGTTTCAATCTCATGGCATAAACAAAATTCTCATGGTATAAAAATAATGTTGGTTGTATTTTTATTATAGGTTGGACATTGAAAATTCTCATGGTATAAAAATAATGTTGGTTGTATTTTTTATTATAGGTTGGATATTGAATGTATGTTTTAATATTTTATAGGGTGGATATGTAGGTGTAATGTAAGTATGTAAATAATTTTAAATGTTGACTCAAATTAAAAAAAAGTAAGGTAAATGTGTAAGTGTAATGTAAATATGTAAACAATTTTAAATGTTGGCTCAAATTAAAAAAATATGAAGCTAAGAGTGATGTAAGTGTAAACACTTAAATATTGGCTCAATTAATAATAAAAAGTTAAAAATAATAAACATACATTCAAAATAATAAATAATAAATTAAAAGTAATATAAACCCCAATAGGTAAATATTTAAATATTGGCTCAATTAATGATAAAATATTAAAGTAATAAAAATAATAAAATTCAACTTGTTATATTTTGATTTTCTTATTAACTTTTGAATAGACTTTGTTTCAATACCATGGGCCAATACCATAACTTATCAATACCACATGCCCAAAAAAGGGTAACTTATTTTATAAACAAAATACTTTATAACAATATGACAAGATTCTTAACCATCGATATTCACCCCCACTTTACAATAGATATTATTAACTTGTAAATAGTCTTTGTTACGATACATTGGGCCAATACCATGGCTTATCAATACCAGATTGCCAAAAACCATAACTTATTTCACAATCAGAATATTTTATTATTATTTTAATTTAATTTAATTGTATGACATTTTTTAATTCAATCTAAGAATTAAAAGGTTATGATTACTTTTGAGATATATCTAAACCATCTATCCTCACTACTACTAAAAATATTCTCATAGAAATTAAATCAAGGTTTTAATAAAATTAAAAATGAGAATACTTTTATATATAAAGATGTGAAATTTATATAATATAAATAATATTATTAAGAACTACTAAAGATCTAAGAAGTAAAAGGTTATGATTCTTTTGAGATATATCTAAACCATCTATCCTCACTACTACTAAAAATATTCTCATAGAAATTAAATCATGGTTTGAATAAAATTAAAAATGAGAATACTTTTATATATAAAGATGTGATATTTATATAATATAAATAATATTATTAAGAACTAATAAAGATCCATCGTAACTAAGGATCCAAGTGACGAGAGAAAGCAAAGTGACTAACAATAATAGAGGAAAGATAATGCATGATTCTTTTAAGTTTTTCATTATTGTATTTTCTTTGACATGATTGATCCAAAATATAGGTTTAATATTTTAAAGCCAATTGAGTTTTTTTAATTTAGATACTTTCTTAACCACAATACAATTGGATTTTTTCTAAATTAGATACTTTCTCAAACACAAGATAATGAAATCAAATTTTAAAAGGGGGCTAGGGAGGGTGAGGGGAAATAGTGATAGAGATGGAGGGTGGAGAGAGAGAGAGAAAGTGATTGGGGAAGAGAGAGGGAGGCGGGAGAGAGAGGAAGGAAGAGATAGAGGAGGGGACAGAGAGAGAAAGAGAGAGGGAGGAAAGAACAACAACATAGAGAAATAGAGATGGAGAGAGAGAGAGAGGGAGTGACAAGGGAGAGATAGAGAGAGAGTGAGGGAGAGAGGAGAGGAGGGAAGAGAGAGAAAAAGAGAGGAGAGAGATAGGGAGAGAAGGGAAAGAGAGAGAGAGAGAGAGAGACGGAAACATAGAGATGGAGGGGAGAGATAGGACAGAGGGAGGGAGGGAGATAGTGATAGAGTTGGAGGGAAGAGAAAGAAAGAGTGATGGAAGGGAGAGATAGAGGGAGGTGGGAAAGTAAGGGAGTGAGAGGAAGGAATAGAGAAAGGATTCAAGAGAGAGAAGGAGAGAGAGGGAGATAGAGGAAGGGAAGAAGAAAAACATAAAGGGAGAAAGGTGGAGAGAGGGAGGGAGAGATGGAGAGAGAGTGAGGGAGAGAGGAGAGTAGGAGGTAAGAGATAGAGAAGGCAAGAGAGGGAGAGAAGGGAAGAGAGGGAGGAGAGAAGGGAAGAGAGAGAGGGGGAGATGAAGAGGGAGTGAAAGAGAGTGTGTTTGTTTGGTCCATCTTAACCCTAGATCTATCAAGCTCTTAGAGGGATCAAATCTCTGGCAGTGCTCAAGTTTTGCACTAAAAAAAGAGATTTTTACCTCCAAAATTTGATCCCTCTCAATGCTTGATAGATCGATCGAAGATAAAATAGATCTAGACTGGAATTTATATAAATAATGATAACTTAAATTTATTTTAAATTATATCATTCACATAAAAATATATAATTTTATATTTTGGTATATCAATTTAGATTTTAGTTCTTTGGTGCAGAAAATATTGAATATTAATGAATCTTGTGATTGTGACTATGATAAACTCTCTTTCCAAAAAGGCTTCGAAGAATGAAGAATACATTGCCTTGTAATCATTCCCTTGTAATGTCCCTAGTTTTGACTTGAAAAGTACTACTGGATCTTTTAGCCATTTCAATGGTATACGTACTTAAATATCTCCTCCAAAGTGTCAGCAACCTTGACGATTCAGAGGTGTAAAATTCTACCTAATCTCCATCATCCCTGTGTTCATTCCTTTAATCTCCTGTTCATTCCTTTCACTTTATGAAAACTTCTATCTTTTCCAACTTGTTTGGTTGAAGATATCTATGAGCTAGTGCTTATGATTGATCTTTCCCGCTTGTGCAGGTAAAACGAGATATGACAGTTTTTATGGTTGATATTTCCAGGTTGTGCAGGTAAAATGAGATATAAAAAACTGTATATGGTTTATCTTTCAACTCAATCATCACTACCCAAAAAGAAGGAAAAATATGAGAAATATTCGCTTCATCGCTATAAGGAAGAAAAATATGAGAAATATTCGCTTCTTCAACGGGATGAAAAGAGCACCAACTAATTTAGCGTTTTTTCAGATTGTAATTTAAGCTATTTAGAAGCAAATTTGGACCGTTTCAGATTTACCCGCATACCCTGTAAATTAGAGTATATAAATGACGATATGAATACCCATGAGAAACTATTCATGCTTTCTGTAATAATGTATTACACATGCCATCCAAACATAAATATATGTGGCATACCATATATATATTTTTGCTTTGTATTTAAATTGGGATTAGTTTAAATATGTTTAATGAAAAAAGTTATTGTCTAACAATTAGATGTGGCCAACATAAATATATGTGGCATACTATATATATGTATATATTTACTTTCTATTTAAATTGGCATACTCTATATATATATACTTTCTATTTAAATTGGCATACTCTATATATATATACTTTCTATTTAAATTGGGATTAGTTTAAATATGTTTGTATTTTTACTTATTTAGTTTAAATATATTTGATGAAAAAAGTTATTGTGTAACAATAAGATGTTTTCACTAGAATTGAGAGATTCCTTAGAGTTTGGACACTCCTTATCAGTGTAATTTCACGTAATTTCCACTCTCTATTCATTGTGGCTTCAGCTCCAACTTCTCCCGATAAAATTTAATCTTTAAATCTAATAAAAACTAAATTCTACAATCTACTTTTACTCCTAATTCATTATAACTACAACTATAAACCTTTCCGGATAAAGAGAATACCAAAATTTAATAAAAACAAAACCATACACAAACCAAAAATTGATATACGACTCGTAAATTTTAAAAGCAACAGTATGTATAACATATATATGTGGCAATGTACATCACTGCAACTTTATAAACTTGACTGTCAAACATGTTGCTTTCGTTCTGTACGTGTTATTCTCATCGCGCGTCACCAGTATTCTTTTTGTAAAGTCATCGGAACGAAAAACACAACCGTTGGTATCGATTAATACACTTCTCTGAAAGTCATGAAAATTTTTGCAATATTTTGATAAATTTAAACAGGTTTTTTGTAAATTCAGATTAAAATGGTTAAACTTAAGATTGTGGGTGTTCTAAATTTTTTTAATAATGTTAAATCTACCAAAAACATAATTTTAACATTAATTTTACAAGATTTATTGAATACAAAATTTATTAAATTTATTTTTCCCTAAATTCCAACCAAAAAATAACAGTCCAAACGATTCCTCCTTATCGATAGACTTATCGAATACAATCTCTACAGTACCTAAAGGCATTAACCTAGGATTCCATCAGCTTTTCAAACGTCCTTTCACAGAGATATCCACTTTAATAAATTAAAAGTAACTTCAAACGAACTGAAAGTGAAAGATAAAACATAAACATTCAAATATAGAGTAAGTCTAACTATATTGTAAAATACATTACAACGCTGCACCATTATAATATTATCAATGTCTCATAATAATATTATATATGTTGTAACAGGATATATATTATTATTATAATTTTGCACTTAATTCAATTTTCGTTGTAGCTCTAGCTTTGTAGATTTTATAATATCTGAAAGTTTTAAACAATTTTTTTTTTTTATCAAAAGCTGCTTTGATTTTAATTGCAGTTCAAGCGAAAAAGTAAGAGAAGTGTATCACAACTGTCCCAAATTTAATTCAATTATTGTTATACCTCTTTACAAAAATGTATTAGCTTGTAGGTTTTATAATATCTTGGAAGTTTATAATATTTTTCAATCAAAAGCTGCCCAGATTTTAACCACAGTCCCAGCAATAAAGTAATCGAAGTGCATCACAACTGTCCCAAATTCAATGCTTAAACGTCTCAGTCGCATTTAGATATATTACAAAGAAACTACAATCGTGCATATGGTGCGCTTTACTTTTATGAATTCGTACAATAAACCATTATAACAAAACAATATTTTGTACAGCATATGATGTCTAAAAGACTGCATTGCTCTAAAATTCGTGCAGAGAAGAATGAAATCTGAGTCCGAGGAGGCCGCAGATCCGCGCATTCATATTTTTTATATACATCTTCATCCAAGATTAAAACGCCAAAAACCATTTCCAATATCCATACAACAAGGCAAGGCGAAGCTTTTTCCACACGCAAATCAGGTCAATACTAAAGCATATGGAAACTTATTGACTTAAAATAAAAGGGTGCATCAAGAGATTCAAACAATGCAGCAGGCATTGGGGTTCTCGTCGCTCTGGAAATAACTGTAGTTTCTGCTGTGATCACAGCTTTTTGGAAGAATGATATAAGTAAAGTTCTGTTGCGACGCTTCTTCTCGGGAGCCTCTTGTTCAGCAGGCTTCTTCTCGACCCGTGTTTTCGGGACCAGGGTTGTTTTCTTTTGGTTCTTTGTACTAGCGCGCCAATCTCTTGGAATGAAATCCCAGATCTAAACACTCACCTTCCAAAGCATTATACCATGACCATAACAAAATTAATGGCTCTAATAGATTCCCTTTCTATTAGATTCTCATTAAATTTAAGGAATAGCTCCAATAGCTACATTTCACACGAAGATCATAAACCATAACCACAAAATGCTTTCATTGATCTTAAAATAAGTGACAATCAGGTCAAACTTAATTTTCAGGCATGACACTAACACCTGAATTACCTCCTTGTCATGTGAGGTATTCTATAGACGTAAAGCAATCATGCATATTCATTTAAATAGTTTTATAGTTCATGAAGATAACAACAAACACTTAATAGGTCCATAAGTTTAACCTAACCACGAAGGTATATAAAGAATATCATGTTTCAATCATTTTTAACAGGTATATACAAGTAATTATACTTATGTGTTTAATTAGAAATAGTTGGTTACTGAAGAAAGAACTTCAATTCTCCACACAATCATAGATCAACTACACTACAATATTTCTTGCAACTAATCACCCTCTAGCCAAATTTAGAGTCTTAGTGTTTGTTTCTTCAAGATAATTTCACGTCGATATTCAATCAAATAGACAAGAGGAGGACTCCAATGCCTAAGTGTTTTATCAATTTCTCTCTAGGAGTAAGCACCACTTCATAGGGATTTACCGAAGGCTCAGTTAAAGAAATGATATGTTATAGGAGATTGAATACACTATAAAAATCTTTTATTGGCTATATTGGAGCCTATAGCTTACTGTCTAGTTGACTTCTGAGTTTACTTAGCAAGCACTAAGTGGTTTATCAACTTCCTTAGAAAACACATAGTGGTTTATCAACTATTTTCAGCAAGCATCATAGTGACTCAACTCACCTTCCTAGTGATTTATTGGTCTTCCATCAAACACCCAAGGGTTCTATCAACCCATTCAACAAGCACTAAATGGTTTATCAACGTATTCAACAAGCACTTCGTAGTTTATCAACTAACTCAACAAGCAGTAAGAAATTCAAATCTCCATCCAAGCTACACTAGATAATCAAACATAAGCACACAACCTAAACCTCAACAAAATGACAAAGAATGTATTCTCAAAAACATAGCACTACCTAATTTGTTGCTGCTACTCTAGCTTCTTTTTCATGTTTCTTTCCATGCATCTTACTTTTCCTATGATTTTTCCTTTTGTAATTTTTTTTTTCTTCTACGAGTTCTGCATATTCTACATACATTCCTTTTTTCCGCTCATCCACACTTTTGTGTATTGACTTCTCTTCCACTTGGACAATAGTCCTTTCCCTCTCCATCACATCCCACGAGGAAGGGGGATGGCATGGATGTCATCCTCCACTTAGCAGCCCATATGAAAACTTCAAACTTCACTACTTGTTGTGCATATCATGTAATTCATCAAGAAGATAAGTAAATGGAAGTAAATGAGGTGGTTGTGACTTTAAGCACATCACACACAATCTCTCCTCCTTAGATCTTTGAATTCACATCCACTCTTTCAACTCACTTATAATTTCCATTTTCGCATCACTTATATAAAAAAATTTACATAATATCATTTAGATAGGGTGTAACAAGAATCTAAACTACCAAAGAACACTCATATTTGTAGGTGAAACCTTGAGCATGCTTTATTGATTGAGACAAAATGACTCTCTTCTTTATGGATATAGATACAAACTTCTTGTCATAGTTCTTCCTTTCAATATTGTTTTGAAATGATTAATGTAAAAGAGAAAATCTCATGTCACCAACATTTTGTTTATGAATTTTATGAAAATTATATTTGTAGAATTTCTTATTATATTTTGGGTATCTTTTTTTACTTTTATATTTATATAAATAATGATGGTTCAAATTTAAATTTAATTATATTATATTATGTATACTTGATCCGAAAATGGATACTAAATCAAGAAGAAAAGGTATTATAGACTCATGTGCAGGAATGCCTATATTATTTAGTGAAACAGATCGAAAAGATTGCGAATAATATAGACAATGAACAGTTATAAAACATAATAAACACACACATCAACACAGCAAAATAATCAAGGAGTTCACCAGACTTCCTGGCTACGTCTCCTGGTCCAGCTTTCAGTGTCGACCTCTATATTATGTCTTTAAGAGCAGAATATTACAAGTGTGAGCTCGAATAGAGTCTCAACACAACAGTGACAAAACAACATGGATTTACTCAAAATCCTCAAGTCTAAAAGAGTGCACAGACTCTCCCTCTTGCTCTTTGTCTTCTACTTTCTCTTGCTCTCTTCTCTGTCCTCTTTGTCTGCCATAGAGTTGCTTTTAAGCCTCTAGACTCTATCCGTTCATATACATTCTTGGGCTTTCTGGCTCCCGACTGCTGTCCATTCAACTCCGTGTCGAGCGTTAAACAATCAATGTAAAACGCTTCAGGTATGGTGGCCACCTGTTTTCAAACGAAAAGATTGGCGCAGTGAAAAATCCCAAAGAATTGCTTCTTTGTTTACATAGAGAAATACACAGGAAAAACTCTAAAACAGAGGAATTGGATGGTTGTTATGCCTTGTCCATTATCGGTCCTTTGGCATCCCACACCGTAAATCTGTTCTCATCCAACGGTTCACATCCATCCCGATCATCCAACCTGCTATTCATTCTACACCGTTGATCTGCAACCATTTGATCTAACGACTGATGTGCATTTCGAATGGCTTACTTGCGTGGAGATCACCCGCTCGAAAAAGCGATTTTCTCTCTCCTTGCTGCGTGCTACGTGTTGGTCAGTGTATGGGATCGAGTAGAGCCCATCCAATACCACTTACCACCTGAAGCCCGCCTGAAATACCATTTACCACAGAACCCAAATAACATAAAGTTGCATTCATAAATCCTTTCGAGTCTGTGTTTTATCGTTGTAGCGCCATATGCCATGTCTCCTTTGTATTTCGGTTTTATAATGGAAATACACCAATACATAGAAAAAGCTCGACAAAACACTTTTATATCGGAACTCAAATTTTATAGAGCTGCATTTATAAACCCTTTCGGGTCTGCCTTGATCGCTATCGCAAATCACACAGGCTATGGGTCTTCGCACCTTTGTATTGTTACGATGTGATATTGCAATCACATATCGCATGGTCTTCGGGCCTCCAACTATAATAGTAGCATAGATTCTGTTGTGTGGAGCGATGGAATGAGAAAATTCTTCAGCCACCTCATCATCATACCCTGTGAATTTTTCAAAACACCCCATCCATTGATGTCTTATAAAGATTTCAAGCACTTGGGGGTGTTGTTGTATCATCACAGTGTTTGTGGGTTCTCTCTTATTAAGCCCTCATGTCATCTTGCTTATGAGGCTTGAGGAGGAAATGAGAGGTTCGACACAAGAATTTTAAATTCAGGAGAAAACAGAGTTTCTTGTGTATGTACTTCACCTCCCACAGTTGTTATATCCACTAGATTTTAGAGCATTTCTAGTTCATTTGCTTGTAAATTGGGATGGATTTTTAGATCCTACCTCTTTAGAATGGTGGCAGTGGACAGATATCGTGATATTCCCTCTTCAACCCCTCTCTACCTATCTTGTAGGCTGCCTCTGTGTATCATGTAGACTGCTCCTGAAGACTGTTCCTGCAGGAATTCTTGTGCATGCTCATGTATAAATTCTCTTGCAGAACAATGGATCCTTGCTTCTGGTGGGTGGCCAGAATTATGAGAGAAACTTGCGTGAGGGAGTTTCGAGGAGGCGAAATGCATGAATGCATGCAAACGACGTTTTGTTTCCCTTTATGGCTTTTCGGGGTGAGGTTTCTCGTAATCAGCTCCCACCTCGTAGATCCGATGTTAACCACTCCTTGTCCTACTCCTCTTGTCTTTGAGTTGACTGCAGCCACGTGTGAGAGGAAACCCGATTTTGTATGGGATGACTAAACGAAGGTGTCCAAGTTAACTATCCACCTTTTCACTTATAAACCAACTACCTCATAACCTTTACAACTTTTGATCAAATTATGCATATGAGGGAGTGAGCAAGATACTTACTTGTGGTCTCAATGCCATGTTGCAGTTGTCGAGGATCAGAGGTGCTATGTTGTTTATTTGTTGCATGGTCATTACTATTCCTCCTCTTGTTTCCTGTTGTCTATTGTCTACTGTCTGGAGCTTCTGGATCATCCTAGTGAAGACTTGTAGCTGATGATTGTAGAAAAAACAGTCTTCACCTAAATAAAACAATGGAGTGGAAAACGATAGAAATGACAGAGTGGTGCATGGTAAGGAGTGGAGGATATGGATATTTGTGAGGTAGGGTGCCCTTTAGATCCTCTTTTTTCTCCTGGACTATCTTTCTCGTCCACCTGCAAATAAAAATTACATCTTTTATCTCTTTTTTCTCTTTTTTCTTTTTTTTTTTGAAAAACACCTAGGTTGCCTCCAAGAGGTTTTCACCCTAGATGTTTGCCCTGGGTGCCTCAAGGGAGGTTTTCACCCAGGGATCTTCTTAGTCCTTTTTTTCCTTTTTTTCTCATCCTTGGGCTACCTCACAAGGTTTTCAACCCAAAGATGGGACTCAAGTGCCTCATGGAGGTTTTCACCTGAATCCTTATTCTTTTTTTCTTTTTTTCTTTTTTCAGTGACCTAATGAGGGAGGAGCTGGAACTTGCTCCACCATCATCATTGTTTTATTGATATTGTCAATGAAATCTTGCTTTGATAAAGGCCTCTTGTACATTTTCAATCGGTGTCCATTAACAAGCAATGGAATGGCTTCTTCATCTATAGTTCTGTTTTGCACTGAACCATTAGCATGGCATCTTTCCACCACATAAGGTTCTAGCCATCTTGTCCTCAGCTTGCCCTTGAAGTCTTTATACCTAGAATCATATAACAATGCCCAATCGCCCTCCTGAAATTGCTTCTCCTTAATATGTTTATCATGTCAGATCTTCCTTTGAAGCTAAACTATCTCTATATGTAGGAGGGCCTGCACTCTGAATTCATCCAAGCCATTCAATTGGAACAATCTTTCTTTTTGTGCATGACTGAGATCCAAATCTAGTTGGGTTGCCATCCTCAATGTGTTATATTCAAACTCAATGGACAACAAAGCCTCTTTCCCATAGACCAGCTCATAGAGTGTAAATCCAGTGGTGGTCTTCCATGTTGTATTATAGGCCCAGGTGGCCTCAACTAGTTTCTCTACCCAATCCTTCCTGCTGCTGCTCACTACCTTCGTTAAGATGCTCTCCAGCGCCCTATTGGTCAAATCCACTTGCCCATTAGCTTGTGGATGATAAGGAGTGGAACTCCTATGCTTGATTTTGTGATGGCTGAGCAGTTCTTCAATCATGTTGGAGGTAAATTGGCTGCCTTACTCTGTGACTAGCTCTCGAGGGTACCCAAATTTGTAGAATACATTCTCCCTTATGAACTCAGGCACCTTCTCTTCTGTTGCTGCCTTAATCACCGTGGTTTTAGCCCACTTAGTCAAATAATCAGTGCACACAATAATGTACTGTTTTTTCTTTGAAGGAGGGTTGATAGGCCCAATGAATTCCATGCCCCACTTGTCAAATGGCTCGAAATTCACTTGAGGTTGTAGGGGCATTTCATCTCTTGGAGTAGGATTTCCCTCTGGCACTGATCACACTAACTAATGTACTTCTTCACATCATGATGAAGAGTGGGCCAATAATACCCTGCTTGTAACACTTTGAATGTTGTCCACTTTGTTGCAAAGTGCCCTCCACAAGGCCTATCATGATAGGCCACAAGGATGTCAAAAAATTCCTCTTCCCTTACACACCTTCTCAAGATTTGATCTGGGCCGAGTTTGAAAAGATTGCCCCCAATCCAGGTGAAGGGGGTGCTTTTCCTAACTATCTTGCACTTTTCTTTGGAGGAAAAGTTTGGTGGGAACTGTGTTGATACCAAATAGTTTGCAATATCAGCAAACCATGGGGAGAGAGCTGAAATAGTAAACAAATGCTCGTATGGTAACTGGTCATCCACCATTCCTTCTTCACCTGCAAGCAGATTCATCCTAGATAGAAAGTCTGCAACAACATTTTCTTTACCAGACTTATCAACAATAGTTAGATCAAATTGTTGTAATAAAAGCAACCATCTTATAATTATAGCATTCACATCTGGTTTGTTCATTAAATATTTGATTGCAGCATGGTCAGTATGCACAAATGTTTGATGGCCTGTAATGTAATGCCTAAATTTTTTTAATGAATGCACAACAGCTAGGAGTTCCTTTTTGGTCATAGTATAATTTAGCTCAGCCTTTGATAGGTTCTTATTGATAAAATATATGGCATAGGGCAATTTCTCCTCTACCTGACCTAAGAGTGCTCCTATGGCTTTGTGTGAGGCATCAACATGAATATGAAAATAGAGGGCCCGGTTTGGGCCTCTAAGAATTGGTGCAGTGGTTAACTTACCCTTTACAATGTCTAAGGCCTCTTGATAGCTCTTCGACCATAAAAACTCAGAATCTTTGGCCAACAACCCAAATAAAGTAGATGCCAACTTGTTGAAGTCCTTTATGAACCTTCGGTAGTATCCAGCTAACCCAAGAAACTCCTGACATCCCTCTGCTTTTGAGGAGGTGGTACCCTTTGGATGATTGCTATTTTGTTTGGGTCCAACTGCAGTCCTTGCTGAGATATTGAATGACCTAGCACGGTCCCTTCAATCATTAAGAATTCACATTTTTCTAGATTGAGAGACAGGTTCATTTCAATGCATTTGTGCAATACTTTGCCTAGGTTAGTCAGGGATTATTGAAAATCATAGTCATAAGGTGTAAAATCATCCATATAGATTTCCACTGCATCATGTACTAATTCGGCAAAAATACTCAAGACTACTCTCTGGAAAGTGGCAGGAGCATTTCATAGGCCAAAAGGAAGGACCCTATAGGCAAAAGTACCCAAAGGACAGCTGAAGGTGGTCTTATCCTAGTCTTCTAGGCAGATTTGGATTTGGTTGTACCCATTGAATCCATTTAGGAAAGAGAAAAACTTATTCCCTACGAGGCTATCTAGCACTTGGTCAATGAATGGTAGGGGAAAATGATCCTTCATTGTGGCTTTGTTCAACTCCCTGTAATCTACACAAATCCTCCACTTACCATTTTTCTTGGGAACTAACACTAAAGGAGAGACCCACTCACTGTCAAAGATAGGGTAAATGAATCTTGCATCTAGAAGTTGTTTCTGTTCCTCTAACTATATCTTTAAGAGTTGGATTCATCCTCCTTTGTGGTTACCTAACTGGCTTGCAACCTTCTTTGATGTATATGTGGTGAGTACACACTGAGGGGTGTACTCCCTTCATTTCCTTGTAACTCCAAGCGAAGGCTTCTAGATTTTCTCTCAACATGTTGCATAGCATTTCCTCCTCAAGAGCAGAAAGAGATGGATTAATTTTCAAAGTTTTCTCTGGGAAAAATTCTATGGTTTTGACACGGATTGGGTTGGAATTCACCAAGCATAAGTCAATTAGATGATTGTTCTGGGTTTCCTTTACTTCTTCTTCTAATGGTAACAAACTAGGAGTTGGACTTGGAGCAGGTATCCAATTAAGTCATACTCATCATGTTTTCCTCCTCCTATGGTTGCTTCCAAAGCACAGAGTTGCGCTGAATAAGCCTCATCTTCTTCCTCCTCCTCTAACCATAAAGGTAATTCATGCTCTAGAGAAGGTTGAGCAGGAGGGTATAGGACTAACTGCTTGGATATATGCCCATTCTTGATTGTCATATTCCCATCTCTGCGGCTAATGTAAGCATCATTTGTGGTCAACCATGGCCTCCCAAGGATGAGAGGGTAACCAGTAAGCTTAGCCTTAGGCTGGAGAACTAGTAAATCTACGAGGTACTCCTAGGAGTCAATGGAGACCATCACATCCTCCACAATTCCCTCAGAGGTGACTGTGGAGCAGTCTGCAAGTTGCAGAACTATTTTGGTCTTCCTTAATGCCCCTTGGAGGTTGAGCTTGAGCATGGTGTCCTTGGTCATCACATTAATGGCGGCCCCAAGATCAATTAGAGTGTGTGACAATGGTGCCATTGATGTGCACATCTATTACAGGGCTTCTAGGGTCCAAATATTTTGGACATATTACCTGCCCCAACATTAAGTCAGACAGTTGCCCAATGACATTAATGGTAGGGGCATCCCTTTTTCTTCTTCCTAGATGCTTGAAGCACTTCTCCTTAATCAACTTTCAGTAAATGGGAACATCTTTTATTGCTTGGAGATGGTGGATCTTTACACATAGATTTTTGAATTCTCCTAGAAGTTCAAGTTTTTCTCGGGTAGGCTGGAGTGGTTGGGCTAATCTCTCAAGAAAGGGTGGATTTAATTTAAGGTTGCTTTCCTCTCTTTCTTCCTCAACCTCCCTATATGGAGAGGGAGGTTGGTTATCTGGGAGAATTCTCCCAGATCTTAGGTTGATGTCTTGGATTTCTATAGCATAAGTTGGGTATGATGTCTCTCCACTGTATACTTGTTGAGCCTGCCTATTTTTTGGGTTTGGATTTGGCTGGGCAGGTATCTGGGATTGCTTGGGTGGAGCAGAGTGTAGGAGTGGTGGTTGGGTACGTGGTGGAGGCAATAGATCTGGAGCATTGTTGTATTGGGGCCTCCACCCCTGGTGTGGGGTATTCCACTGAGGTTGTGGCTGAACATATGGTTGAAATGATTGGTTGGCTGGCTGGGAATGATACTGAGATGCATAGGACCAAGGGGGGGGGGGGGGGGGGGGTAGACTAAGAAGGATGAGCAGGGGGTCCCCAAGAAGTTATAGTTGCGGTTTGGTTGGGGTTGTAATATACATGGGATTACCCTTGCATACCCTGCTGGTATGGTCTAAGCCCAGGAGGTCTCCTTTGTTTGATGTAACAAAGCTACTCAGTGACCCCTTCAGCTCCTTGGTATACAACTTTGAGTCCGAGTAAAGAAGGGCACTTGTCTGTGGAGTGGTTTTCTTCACAAACCATGCAAATCTCAATACAGTTCAATGGAAATTTTTTCCTAGGATGCCTCCTAGTGCATCTAGGACAAAAGATGGCTAGGGCTCTCTCTGATTCCTCTTGCTTCCTTTTGATGTTCATGGTATCCAATTTCAAGGCAATGGTGTGCAAAATCTCATTTATGAAATCTTCCAGCATATTTCCAATTTCACCCTTGATGGATGAGTTGGAATATGATGTACTGGCCATAGGTTGACTACTCCTACCCTTTTTCTTGGCTGCCCTAGAAAGGTTTCTAAAGATAGTATTGATATCCTCATAGGGTAATTGGTAGATAGCTCCTCCTGCTAACAAGTTTAACGTATCTAGAAGATCTTCCCTTATTCCTCTGAGCGGGACTAGCTTTAGTGACTCAGGGTCAAGTGTGCACCTGGCCCTTTTGTAACTGAGCTGAAATCTTTCTTCATAGTCTTCTAAAGATTCATCCTTGCCCATGGTCATCCTAAAAATCTCTTCTTTAGTATCCTTTGACCTACAGTAGTCCCTATATTTGTTGTTAAAAGCCTGTTGCATCTGAGTCGAAGTTGTGATGCTATCTCCAGGTAAACCCATGAACCAATGCAATGCTACATCCTTGAGGGTAGATGGAAACAATTTTAATTTTTTCTCATCATCTGTAAAGTCATAGGTTCGGCATATAATAGCAAACTCAAATAGGAAATTGTCAGTGTCCTCTGTGGTCAGGCCATGGAAATGAGGTAGAGAAAAGAGGCTTATATTCTTCATCTTAGTGTCCCCATTGGTTTCCCTGATGGGGAAGGGACCCTCAACTCTCTCTCTATTCCATCTATCATTTTGGTTCTCAGCCATTGATTCAGTAGGAATAGGTTCTTTCTTCTTCTTCCCCTATAGGTTCTTCAAATATGTCAGGTTGCTCACCTAAGGGTTCCTCCAGTTCACAACCACCGAAGAAGAGAGAAGGTTGGTTGTTGGATGCAGGGGGGTATTTGGAAAGGATTTTCCTAAATTGTCCCTACTCCTACAAGGCATGAAAGGAAATGTTTTTGGGTTGGTTTTTGGAAGAATTTTTTAGCAAGAAAGTACTTTGCAGAATTGAAATTGTTGATTGAATGAAAACTACTAACAAAAAAGAAGAACTACTTGTTGAATTGAAATTCTACTTGTAGAATGGAAAGGAAAGTGGATAATGACAACTGAAAGAAAGGAAGCTACCATATTACTTTTGCAAAAATAAACTAATGGAAGAAAGTTGAAGACTAGAAATAAAAGAAAAGAAAGCAGACTAGAAATACAAGAAAAGAAAGCAGTAATCACATTCTACTCTGACACCTCCCCGACAACAGCGCAAAAAAGTGATGAGCGCTAGTATTGCAGCAAGGATGCTGCAACTCCTGGGCTACCAACTTTACTTATCAACCCAGGGTTCGTACAAACTTGGAGGTGATAATGCTATATTCACAAGTAGAAGTGAAGGTCCTGCCTGTTGTCACTTGTTCATGTGGCAAGAGACCCCAGGGGTTCCCCAGCCAGAATTCTATAGAGTTAGAAGAAGCTTGATTCTTTGATGGAAGAAGAGAAAATCTATTCTAAGAGAGCTACTCTACTACAATAATGAATAAAACAACATGTAATGATAAATCACACCATATCCTAATTAACCATTTAAACGGCTACACTAAGCAGAATTTCTAAATCAACACTAACCTAATGCTGCTATCTAAGTTACAGAAGTAAAGAGCATCAAACCAAACTCATGTGTAAGCAAGGAAACTAAACTAAGTCTATTTTCATGTTTTTGGTGTTTTGGTAACATCAAGCATGCAAGGAGTCAAGCAGAAGAGCAATCGAAGATCGAAATCAGTGAAAGGAGGACGTAACGAAGCAGAAGTGCAGAGGAATTGTTGGATCGATTAGGAACAGTATTAATGGGAGATGAGCGGTGGAGATCTTATCGCAGAAGATTATGTGAATAGATGGACGAATAAGACTCACAAAAGATGAATGGCGGAGATCTTATCACGGGAGGTTTAATTCAAGAGATGAACAAACAAGACTAATAGGAAGATGAATGGCGGAGATCCTATCACGAGAGGTTTAAGTCAAGAGATGAATGGTGGAGATCTTATCGCAGGAGGTTTAAGTCAAGAGATGAATGAACAAGACTAATCGGAAGATGAATGGCGGAGATCCTATCACGGGAGGTTTAAGTCAAGAGATGAACAAACAGGACTAATAGAAAGATGAATGGCAGAGATCCTATTGCGGGAGGTTTCAGTCAAGAGATGAACAAACAAGACTAATCGGAAGATGAAGGGCAGAGATCCTATATTGTGATATTGAGTGAATAGATGGATGGACAGGATTAACATAGGATGAACGACAGAGATCTTATCACGGGAAAAACATGCAGAATGATGGAGTAGGTTTCCGTAGGTGGTAAGCAGTTTCCTGCACGCCCTCAAGGCTATAAGCAGAATTCCAAAATTTTGCGCGATTAGCCTAACTGGGTGACATGTAGCATGGGAAAACCACTTTTCTCACGTGCTCTCAGGCAGATATCGGCCATGCAAGAATCCACACGAGATTGCGTGATAGCCATTGGATCAGGCAGGGTTGATCAACGGTGGAGATCAGCCAAGCTAGTTGGTGATTGGGCGATGCGATAGCCATTGGATCGAGTGTGCGATAGATCAACGACAGAGATTTGGATCGCATAAAGTAGGTGGAAGAAATCTCGATAGCCGTTGGATCAAGCTAGACAGATCGACGGTGGAGATCTGGAGCGCATAAAGTCAAGTGTTGAAATGAATCAGACGGGGATTTGACAGGTTTGTTGTGGATCGGACGGGAAGGAGAATTACAGGTATAATCCGCTTAAGACATGATTTATTGGCTCGCGCTTAAGTATTTCATGCTGAAGGAAATGAGAATACGAGTGAGATCTATTACAGAAAGAGGGTGATTGAAGACGATAATGATGAAATGAACCAAGTACTGAATCATGACAACAAACTCCAAAGCTCATGCGATAACTAGAAATCTAAAACACAACCAATCTACTCCACACTGCTGTAATGAAAATGCATCTACTTAAGAAAATGAATGCTTAAACCATGAATCTATGCGCTATATTGTTGTAGTGGAAATGCAGCGATTTAAGAAAATGAACGATTAAACCATGGATCTGCACTAGCATACATGTACAGTAAAGAGGAGCCTTAGCTACTAGGGTTGGGCCCTAACCCAAGAGCTTTATCCCTCTGAGTTAACTCAATGCTGGCTCGAAACAAAACTCATTCTTATTATCAAAACAATGGATTACATCAAAAAACTGTCACAAGTCTTACAACTCGAAAATAAAGTAAAGTTTTACAATCAAAATTCCAAATAAAAATCGAATCCTACTGAGGTCCTAGGCCTCTCTACTTATACGACTGAAGTCTCGAACGACTTCCTTAAAATTAGGGAGGCTCGGCTCCCAAACTCAAAATAATTGGTGCTTTGACTTTCACTTTCTCGGCTGCCTTCTAGTCCTCATGATTTCGCTGGTTGCACTCTGAGCTGATGAAGGAATATTCAAATGGAGGGGCAGTAAATGAGGAGGATTTACCTCCTATAATTCCTCTCCCTTGTCCCATTCGAGTTTTGACCAAGATCTTTGCTAAAACTCCTTGCTTTTATCCTTTAATCCTGCATTACATGCACATTAAACCACAAAGCAAAATATACAACTCTAACTCATCTCATAAGAAAAATATAATCAAAAGTATGCAATAAGTTGTGAGAATAGTTGGTTTGACTAAGCTAGGAGGTGAATTAAGGCCCATATAATTACCCAATGATGAGGCTCATCACCCTTTTGCTATTTTTTCTTTCCAATTATTGTGGTGTCAACTTTATAGGTTGTGGAAGGCTAGGAACAACAATACTTCCATATTTATAGTTTTCAGTGGTAGGCTTCCTTGTTTCTATAATTTTTCTTCCAATTTTTCTTGCCAACCTGAATGCCTTCTCTAATGAATCAGGTTCCCAAACGTGAACCTCATGTTGGATGTCATCCTTTAAAGTCCCTATGAAGACATCACTCCTATGCTCCCCGGGAATATAATTTACCCTCATATTCAATTTTTAGAAGTCCTCAATGTGCTCCACCATTGAACACTTTTATTTTAGATTTATCAATTAGCTAAAGAAGGTGTTGCTCTTTGTATCCTCATAATGTATCATGTACTCCATAAAAATTGGCCAAGTAACAATTTTTTTACGAGAACAAAGCCACCCATACCATACACACTAATTGGGTTCTAAACATAAAATTGCAATGCGTACCTTTTTTGTGTTTTGCACATTATGGATATTAAAATATTGCTACATCTATAGTAGCCATGTTACCGGATCCTTGCCATAAAAATTCCTCATATCTGTCTTTGGAATATGGTGGGTCTTCAATCCAACGTTAGAGTCTATGAAATCATGATTAAAATTTCTTTTGTTCTCATCATGGGTTTCATCTAATACCTTTTCGCCATTAGGAAGCATTTCTTGTAGAAACTTTGCCGAACGTTCCTTTAACCCTTCCGTGTCTGCTTTTAAACCATGCTTCAAATCTTCCATTGCCTTTCATTTTTGATTCTATACCATCCATATTAGATTCCATGCCATCCATATTAGCTTCCAAACCTTCCATGTATGATTTTAAACCATTCTTCAAACCATCCATCTTAGCTTCTGTTTCATTTTTGGTTACTCTTTACGAGAGCGAAATTTGTTGCACTTGGTTTTGTAATTTTGATAAATCATGTTTCATTTATTCCTCTTCTTCATGCGTCATAGTAGAGATTTTGGGTTTCTTACTAGGCGTTTCCATTTTATTTATTTGGGGAACCAATTAATGATATGTATGCTTCACTATTCACTTCAAACTATTTTTTCAAACAAAACTTATGCAAATTTTAAAAAAATACACACTTTTTTCTTGCTTTGTTGGAGCTCGATATTGAATCTGTTGTATCTCTATAATTGTTGATCTCTAAGGTTTGAAATTTATTCTTCTGGTAGCCCTCTAAGTCTTCTTTCCAACCCCATAAGTCAGACTAAGATTGGAGTCTTCAAGAAAGAGTTATGCTTGATCTCCCACAATGGCCGGATTATAGACGGGTTCAATAGAGCGAACTTGTATTGAGTGCCACATGTCATTGTTTCGACCTTCGACCCTAAAATTGCTACAAAATAAACTAAAGTCTATCTGATTTCATCCACTTTTTATAGAATTCAAATCTAATGCCTGAAACGAAAGTTATGAATATTTTCCCTAGGTCACATGTTTGAGACTGAATTTTGGATCCTGCCAAAACCCTATCTTCCCTAGATCATATCTCCGAAAATATAGTGAACCAATATCTAAATTTTTTACACAAATTTCACCAATATTTTGGTTCCACGTGGTAAAACTTTGAGCTTCTGAATTCTCGTAGAAAAAAAGTCATTACGAAAATGTCAAGATGGATTGTTTGAAGAAGCAAAACCCTAGAATCCAAAGCTTTGATACCAAATGTTATGCAACCAACTCACAAAATAGAAGGAAATATAGATCACCAACTTAAAAATTAGCCTCTTTGAGGGGGAAACCTCCTTTACATTACACAAATGAACAATTCTTGGATGATTCAAATGAAAAAACCTCCTTTCTATATATAGGAGTCTAAGGGGTGACAATATAATCAGAGCTAACATAACAATAATAATGTAAGGGCACAACAACAACAATAGTGGGCTTCTATGTGGAACAATAATAATAATATGGGGACTACATGGGCACAACAATAATAATAAAGGGGCTACACTAGTATTATAGGTACCTAACATTTTCTTTCATTAGCCATGGAACTGGTTGACTTGTGGCTAAACAACATAGCAGTCAAATTCTTCCAACTTCCTACCAAAATTCATGTGTCTAGGCAATCTTCTTTGTCCAAATCTACATAAAAAAGATAAGAAGCTTCAATATTTACAAGATATGGCAAAGGGAAAATCACCAAGCCTGGATCGGTTTCCTTGTGAATTATATTTCGCTCTTTGGCCATCTCTAGATGTGCCAAGAGGCTTTAAAAAAATCCAAATAGGGGAGCTAATAAATGTAGATCTTATTAAGTTGATCTCTAAAGGGACATGAAAGCAAATTGTAAGGGGTCAACAATATTATCACTTTGCTCGATGTGGCTACTTGCATGAAGCATACAATTTCCTAAAGTGTTTGACCTCTAAGAAAACAGGTTTTGTCAAAGGCCACTTCATCCTCGATGATCTTGTTGCCTCCCAGGATATTCTTCATTGGGAAAAGGAAGAAAAGGTAAAAGGTATTTTTTTGACCAGGCATAAAAAAAATTATAGCGGGATCACATTCTTGATATCATATAATGACTGGAGAAGTCAGAACACGTTCTTCAAACGCCTCTACTACTTTATGTGTTAATGGACAGTTATCAGCAATGGCTCTGCTTCACCGGTCCATTGGACAGGGTTTCCTTTCCCCTCTTATTTATATGTTGTTACAGTCAATGCTCGAGGATATCTTCTTGTAGTGGTTGAGCTCAAGAAGAAATTTGAGGAACCTACTTCTTAGTTATGAGTAGTTACTAAGTGTCCATTTTTTTTATGGCTCGGTTCTCACTCCCAACCTATCTTATGATTCTATTAAAGGTGCAGAGCTATGTTATGACTTGACATTTTTGTGAAATTTGCTAGAGCTATTGTGAGGAAGGAAAAGATGGGTATCCATGAGAGAGAAAGAAGCCTTTCTAGTGTGGCTTAACATCAAATGGAAACTCATCCAACTGTGGCAACTCTCTCTCTATCTCTCATGAAATTAACATAAACTAGCTAATAACATTTCCCATGGCTTTGAAATATTTTTCTAACCAAAAATGCAGGGACAAGTTTTATAGTTTTCCTAAGATTGGAATTGTTGGTAGTTCCAAAAATGGAGGATGGGAGCCTTCAAATCAGGGCTTTGTGATGTTCTGTGATGCATTCCCCAAACGATAATCTACTTCGAGGATCTTACCTCTTTAGGTTAAGACGTCCACCCAAGGCTTGTTGCCAATGGGGAGGCCATACGTTGTAGGTACAAATCTAATTGAGTCCTTGAAAACCTCACCAGAATTAATGACCATGATGGTTTTCATTAAGCAGCAAACTCCTTGTGGGGGTTCATAGACCCACTTTATTAGCAAATGTCCACATGATGTGCAAGGCTTTGAACCTTTATGGGTGTCGTAACTGTGCCTTACTTTCAATAAATCAACTCACCTCATGTGGCCAAAATTATAATTTTCTATTAAAATAATAGGTTGACTACATTTTGAAGAGTTGCAATTTTTCCTTTTCCATTGCCATTGTTTTATGACATTTATGTTAGTCTAACTTTCTTCTTAAATTTAACCTCGTGCTACATACATTCTTTAGAAGGTATATAGAAACTCAAATTTTGATTGTATTTTGTTGTCCATATATTCCGCTTCATTATTGCTTTCCACATTCCCCCACTCCTTCAATCGAATATTTCACTTCATTATTGTTGTCCGCATTCCCCACTCTTATCAACATTGCTAATATTGTTAATATTGTTTAGATTGTCATTCAAATAATTTGGATATTTGAGATTCGTCTCGGATTAAATTACTGTTTATATATGGCGATATGGATACCCTTTCTTCCATGTTGTGAAAAGAGTTTTAGATATTTTTCATTTTTTTCGTAATTATATATTATGGAGGTCATTTAAATTTATATAAATAAATAATATATTTATGTTATTGTATATTCTTTTATACAACTTGAGTGGGTCTAATGGTTAAAAGGATGTGTTTCCTCTTAAGAGGTCATAGGTTCAAAACCAGAGGGGGTAGAGTATGTATGCCTTTGTAGACCTAGTAGTCAAATCGTGGTGCAGAGGTGGGTCCCTTCTTCCACCCTTCTTCCTCAAAAATGGGGGTTTCATACACCAATTTGGTGTGTGTATATATATATATATATATGAATAGCATAGACTTATTAGTTAAATCACTGGGTCGCTTGTCCCTCAAACATGGGGGTTTCATACACCAATTTGGTGTCTATATGTATATATGAATATCATAGACTTAGTAATCAAATAATTGTGCAAAGGGTCTCATACACCAATTTAGTGTCTATATATATGAATAGCATATATATCCTCTATATATATTTGTTTACCAAAAATTATTATTAAATTGTTATTTGTAATTATTACTATCTTATAAATTATTTTTTCAATCCTATAAATTTTGGACTCAAGGTAAGTTAGGGATGGAAGGTGAGAGCCCCTTCAAAGATTAGGTTACACTGTTCCGAGGAAGTTCACAAGCAATTTTAATTATCTTCAATTTTGTGGCCAACATCATTTTACAAGACAGGTTGTTCTTCGTAAGAATATATAATACCCATTCCTCTAGCTTGCTAATGAAAATATATGTCACTGCTGAGTTTATAAACTTCGCTTTGCTGTCCACATGTTTTCGTTTTGTACATCTCATCGCGCGTCACCAGTTGTTTTAGTAAAGTCGTCCGGACGGGACCCTTCGTATCGATCAGTACGATCTCTACAATGCCGCGTTGGAACTTTATTTCATACAGTAATTATGTTTCACCTGGAAAAGAGGAAAACAAAACATTCCCTTACAGCACTAAAGACATTAACCTAGGATTCCATTCGCCTTTCAAACGTCCTTGCCAAAGTCCGTTTCAAGAGATATTCGCTTTAATAAATTAAAAGTAACTTCAGAGAAACGTAAAACATAAAAGTTGATCGATATATATCGCAACGCTACACCATTATAATATTATGAATGTGTTATAATAATATTATATATGTTGTAAGAGTATATATATTATTATAAATTTGTATTTAATTCCATTATTATTATACCTCCTTTACAAAAATGTATTAGCTTTCTTGATTTTATAATATTTGGAAGTTTCGAATACTTTTCTATTGAAAAGCTGCGCATATTTTAGTCACAGTCCAAGCGATAAAGTAATAGTAGAAGTGTATCACAACTATCCCAAATTAAATGATTCAGCGTCTCAGCAGCATTGACATATTACAAAGAAACTACAATTGTGCATATGGCGCGCTTTATTTTCTTGAATTCGTACCAGAAATCAATATATCCCAAATTAAATGATTCAGCGTCTCAGTCGCATTTACATATTACAAAGAAACTACAATTGTGCATATGGCGCGCTTTATTTTCTTGAATTCGTACCAGAAATCATTGTAACCAAACAATACTATGTACAGCACTTGAATTTGAGGGAAAAAATAAAATTGTCTAAAAGACGGCATTGCTCTAAAATTCTTGCAGAGAAGACTGAAATCAGAGCCCGAGGAAGCCGCAGATCCGCGCAATCTTATTCTATACATCTTCGTCTGAGATTATTACGCCAAACACTATTTCACTAGATCAGGTCAATACTAAAGCATATGGAAACTTATGACTTAAAATTAAAGAATGGATCAAGAAATTCAAACAATACAGGAGGCATTGGGGTACTCGTTGCTCCACTAATAAGTGTAGCTGCTGCAGTGAACAGAGCTCTTTGGAAGAATGATATGAATAAAGTTCTGTTGCGAGCTTCTTGCTTGTCGGCAGTCTTTCTCTCGGGAGCCTTTTGTTCAGCAGGATTTTTCTCGGCCTCTTTTTTGTCAGCTTCAGGATTCTTATCTGGTTGTTTTTTGTCAGCTTCGGCCTTCTTTTCAGGACCAGGGTTGTTTGCTTTTGGTTCTTCGGAAGGTCCGACGCTCACCAGATCCGCAAATCCGAATTTTCTGAGACTAGCCGTCAGGCACACCGGATCTGCATCCCTAAGTACAGTGATCTTTTTGTCTTTTTCATCAACATCTATAGAAGCAACCCCAGCAATGTATCGACAGACATTAAAATCTAGTTCAAATTATTGCAGCCTTGAATGTTCAATTACCGAAGTCCAAATTAAGCTCAAATTGTTGAATCTTTGACAACATGGTACAAATTATTTCAGCCTCCGGTACTCCAAATTCAATACAAATGATTTCAGCTTTGAAGGTCCGATTACTTGACTCCAGCACATAAGAAATAAAACGATACTTAACCTTCCATCCCTTAAGCGTCTCCATAGTCCTCCGTATGCATTTTTGACAATTTAATTCCACTTTCAACGTGATTTTCTACACTTCGTCATGGGGTTGAAAAAGGATGCCAACCAATTTAGCATTGGTTAATATCGTATTGAATATTGTTTAGATTGCTATTCGAACAATTTGGATCATTTGAGATTAGTCGCAGACCCTTTAAATCCCAGTTTATAGACGAAGATATGAATGCCCATTATCCCGTGCTGTGAAAAAGAGTTGAGATATTTCTGATTCTTGATGTAATCATATATTATACAAGCCATTTAAACCTGTTTATACAAATATACATGATACAATTAAATTATAAATATAAAAGTTAAAACATATGTATGTGTTTAAGGGAGTGTGACTTAAATTTATTTTTGCTTTAGCTTTTTTCTGATTTAAGATATCTGATAGGAGTGAAAGTCTACTCTTGATGGGTTATTCTAGGTGTGGTGCTTTTCCTTGAATAAAGGTGATGAGTCAGCGTGCATTAGCAGTTAGTAGCTAAAAATAGCTGTCCTCAGTACTAGTTTGACAACTAAATTATAATAAATTTTCCCACATGTGAAAAAAATAAACTTTAAATTAATATTTGTGTTTGTTACCATCTTTTAAATTTTTTAACTAAATCTGAAGCCAAGTTAGTAATAGAAAGTGAAAACCACTTCAATCATAAAAGGTACAGTGTTCTAAAAAGTCTACAAGAAATTTTAATTATCCTCACATTAATTTTGTGAAAAACATCATTTTACTAACAGATTGTTCTTCCTTAAAACGCATAATACCTGTTCCCCTTGATTGATATATATCACTGCTAAGTTTATAAACTTCCACATGTTTTCGTTTGCTACATATAATTCTCATCTCATCGCAACGGTACCGTTCGTATCGATCAATACAATCTCTACAATGCCGCGTTGGAACTTTATTTCCTACAGTAATTATCTTTCACCTGGAAAAGAGAATAGGGAAAAGGGTTTTCAAAAATCCTTGGCAAATTCCGCCTGATATCATGAAAAGTAACTTCAAATGAGTGAAAGTGAAAAGTAAAATTATATATATATAACGCCACACCATTATAATTATAATATTATTGATGTGTTATAATAATATTATATATGTTGTAACAGTATATATGCTGTCTTGATCATGAACTATATTTGCTGGTTTTAAAAGCTTTTCAAAATTACTATAATTATCGCCAAAAACATATCTCACATAAATTTTGATATAAATATCACAAAAACATGTATCAAATATTTTTTAATCAAAAAGCTGCTCAAGTTTTGATCACAGTCCAAGTAATAAAGTAAATTAAGTAACTGAGTCAAATTTAATTCAATTAGTGTTACAGCTCCTTCATAAAAATGTATTAGCTTTGTAGACCTTATATTTGGAACTTTCTAATATTTTTTCATCAAAGCTGCTCAGATTTTAATCACAGATCAAGCGATAAAGTAATCGAAGTGTATCACAACTGTCCCAAATTCAATGCTTAAGCTTCTCAGTCGCATTTAAATATTACAAAGAAACTACACATCGTCCATATGGCGCACTTTACTTTCTTCAATTTGTACCAGAAATCATTATAACCAAACAATATTATGTACTATGTACAGCATTTGAATTTGAGAACAAAAACATAATTACTGCATTGCTGTAAATTTCGTGCAGAGAAAAGACTGAAATCTGTGTCCGAGGAGGCCGCAGATCCGCGCATTTATCTTTAGTCGATACATCTTCCGCTGAGATTAATAGGCTAAACACTATTTCCCCTTAAATTAATACGCCAAACGCTATTTCACTATCCATATGAGGCAAGGCAAAGCCGTTTGAGGATGCAGATCAAGTGAATACTAAAGGATATAAATTTATGACTTGAAATTAAAGGATGGATCAAGAAATTCAAACAATGCAACAGGCATTGGGGTTCTCCTCGCTCCAGTAATAAGTATCGGTGCAGCAGTGATCACAGCTCTTTGGAAGAATGATATAAGTATAGTTCTGTTGCGACGGTTCTTGCTTGTCGGCAGCCTTTTTCTCGGAAGCCTTTTGTTCAGTAGGATTCTTCTCGGCCTGTTTTTTGTCAGGCTTCTTCTCGGCCTCTTTTTTGTCAGCTTCAGTCTTCTTATCTTGTTGCTTTTTGTCTGGTTCGGGCTTCTTTTCGGGACCAGGATTGTTCGGTTTTGGTTCTTTAGAAGGTCCGACGCTCACCAGATCTGCAAATCCAAATTTTCTGAGACTAGCCGTAAGGCACACGGGATCTGCATCTCCAATTACAGTGATCTTTCGGTCTTTCTCATCAACATCTATAGAGACAACCCCTGCAATGCGTCGACATACATTAAAATCTAGTTCAAATTATTGCAGCCTTGAAATTCTATTACCTAACTCCATATTTAATACAAATTATTGAATCTTTTGAAAATTTAAATACAAATTATTGAGCCTTTGAAAATTTAGTACAAATTATTTCAGCCTCCGATTACCTAACTTCAAATTTAATAAAATTTATTTCAGCTTTAAAGGTCCGATTTCTTAACTCCTGCAAATAAGAAATAAAAACAAGACTTCTACCTTCAATCCCTGCAAGCGTCTCCATAGCCCTCCGTATGCATTTTTGACAATTTAATTCGACTTTCAACACGATTTTCTACACAATCACAGGCAGAATTCATGTCAAATAACAGCCTAAAACATAGACTAAGCCATGAATAAACGCTAGCTTACCTTCGACATTTTTACTGCTTCTGAAATGTAATAACCTTGGAGACCTCTGGATGAAGGAGCTCTTCTGTTTATCTGCAATCCCCCCTTGGGTCGGGCGACTCTTTAAATGAATAATAGGAGTCGGTGATAGGAGAATTCATGTCAGCCAGGCTTGCAATCGCTGAGGTCAGCAATAATAATACAACGCGTGACTTTCAGTCAAATCCTACAAGCTTTTTAAAAAGTAACCCTATTTCCTCTTTCCTGGAAACAGTGCGTCATGTGCACAGAAATTTCTTTTTAACAAAACCAGATTCTTATCATACGGACACAGAACGAAACTAATGTGCCAAAGAGAGCCTGCCCACAAGTTCTCAGATTAAATTTCGATTGTGTGGATGTTCACAGGGGAAGACTTGCACTCGAAGCAAAGTTAGAAAAGTTGCATTTATAATCCATTTCACATATTGAAGTGGATTCCTAGGATTTTAGAAAAGTTACATTTATAACCCATTTCACATATTGAAGTGGATCGTAAGGATTTTATTTTTAAATAAGGATTTAACATGGGGTTATTTTAAATATCAATTTAATATGAGTGGAGAGATTTATTTTTTCCAATACAATATTTTATAAATTAATATTATTTAAATATTTTGTATGATTATTTAAATTTTATTTTTTTTTTTATTTTTTTATTTAAACAGATGTCGACAAAATTTCAACTTTGATGACTAATAAATAAATTTATACACAATACTGAACAATATCATGAACCTCATTTCATTGTACCAAATTGTCAACAATTATAAAAAGATAAATCACATACATTAGGTGAAAAAAGATTTGACTGTTATACGAAGGGCCCACATTGACAAAATCGGCAATGGTGTACAATAATCAAAACGATGACATTTGGTGGAGATACCTTTATCTGTTCCTTGGGAGAAATGTGAGAGGCCCGTATATCTTATTTCAAGAAAGAATAGATGACCCACTAATATATTTTTTCCTTTAAAATAGAATTTAAAATTTTCTTGAAGAAATAAGTAGTATATAAAATTAATGTCCTTCAAAGATTTTCAAAACAAAACGACCCTTTCATCAATACTACACCATTGCTGGTTGTGTCAATGTAGGTCCTCCATATACCATTGTCAATTATACTGTCATTCTATTGTGACTTCAACCAACCAACGGATGTGACCTCCCACTTAAAAGTTTGGATTAGGAGATCTTAATATGATGAGTTATTTTTTATATTTTAGGGTTGGTATTATAATATTTTATTGTGGTCCTAGGTACTTTACAACTTAGTGCAACAGAGATGATAATAAATTAATTAAAACATAATGACAATACTTTAAAAAATTATAAAATAGATTTTTTTTTAAATTTGTTTTATTTAATAAATTAAAATGAAAAGGTAAATACATATTTTATTTTTATAATTATTTAATTAACTGAAAATAAAACTTAAAATATTAAGAAATGATTTTAAGAATAAAATATTACCATATTAGAAAATGAATATTATTTTTTCAATATTAAAAGAAAATTATAACAATTTGTAATCTAATATAAACTAATTTAAATTTATCTTGAGCTTAAATTCATTAAATGTCGAAAGATCAAATGTTTTTATAGTAAAAGTATTTCCTACCATCAAAAAGACATTTACATCTAGATATTTGATTTATCTTAGAACTTAATAGATATGATATTAATATGGCTCTAAGTTGATGCTGATACTTTCTAGAGTTAATGTTATTTTTTTCTATTTTATTTTTTTAAAATAGAGATGTATAGAAATTTTTCTTTTATTAAATCAAAAATATATATATATTAATATTAATGAGAAAATAGTAAATTAAATACAATAAAGTAAAGTTTTAAATATTTGAATTCCTTTGAAAACTTAGTTAATAAGTTAAATGGAGAAGAGATGAAGTTTGTAACAATGCCTTCACGAATTACCTTGGAAATGTGACCTTTGTTCTTCCTCTCGGTGTAGCCGTAATGTCATCTTCCTTATAACGCTAACCCGTCTGACATCTAGGACCCCTGCTAATCGTTAGACTCACCACTCTCTGCCAAGACTAACACACATAACTCCAAAATTGTCGATGCAAAACGAGCTGATGCAATGGAAATCACAGAGCAAAATCATCAATGATTTCATGAATCCATGTGCCCCTAGGAGATTAAACAAAAAGATCCAGCATACGCAAGGTCATGCCATGATGCGAAAATTCATTAGGATTTGGCACGCTGAAAACGCTTTATTGCACTAGATCTGGCAGTGTTGGAAACCCAAGGCTCACTATGACATTGGTCTAAGGGATTCTTCACAATGATCTTTACTCACCAAGAAGACTTGAAAGTGATCATGGAAGGAGGTCCTTATTTCTTCAACTATGCAAGTCTCTACATGCGACAATGGCCAACAAGGTTCAACCGAACAAAGAATATTTCTCCTAGGCCCCAATATGGATTCAAATGTACTCCATTCTATACGAATATTGGGACCCAAAATCCCTTCAAGGCCTATGCAATAATCTAGGTAATGTTTTCTGCCTATCTAAGAAAACAAAATAGGGCTTCTACACCTCTTATGCTAGAATTTGTTTTTACATGAACATCTATGGATCCCTTCCTAAATCCATAGCCCTGGAATATGAAGATAGAGATTAATTCCAAATCTTAGATTATGAACATGTCCCTTTCTCAATGTAGGAAATGCCACTAGCATGGGAATCTCTTCAAGGATTTCCCCTTGAATGGCTTGAAACTAGATCCCCAAAAACTCCAACATAATATATGCAAAAGGATTCACAAAACTACTCTTCAAAAGACATTACAACAAGAAATCTAGCACCTCTGTTGCCCCCAAATGCCAAATGACTAGTAACAACTTCCATGTGCTAGGAGATATTCCAAAGGAACTCTCCAGGGAGACTCAAGAAGAGGAAAAGGATGGCTCACCCAAAATGCCTAGGCAACAAAACCCTGAAAATAAAGGAAAAGGCCTGGTAGATATAATCCTCTCCGAACAACATGACACTCCAAACCCAAAACAAGAAAATCATATTCTCATGGTCGGGAAGAATATTTCACTGATCTTAGAGGGCTTGATCTGATGACCCTAGAAGATGCCTGTCGTAGGAATGCCATAATCACCATCCCCTCAAAGCAGATCAACCTCCTAGCAATAGCTCTCCAATGGGCCAAAACCCCAATGCAGCTAGGGGTCCAAACCATCACCACCAAAGATAGAAAGAAGAACAACAAAGACTTTATGAAAAGAGGATGGAAATTGACACTTCAATGCATAGATACCCTATGAAGAAAGCTATTAGAACTTGGTCAATATAAGTAGATCTCATAGATCTACTCTTCTCAAGCCATTGTTCTACCATGAAGATAGACTCTTGGAACATACAGGGTCTGAATAACCCCTCAAAGCAGTGTATTCTACACTAGGAGATCTAATAGGATCTTTAGAAAATCATGTTAATTTAAGAAATACAATTATCCTACAAAGATTTTGAATCCATAATGGAAAAATTATGTAAAACATCAAGAAGAATGACGATGGATGCAGAAGGAGCTTCGAATGGTTTAGGGACTTCCTAGGATCCCTCTCAAATAGGTATGGAATTTATGCCTTTGAATCCTTCCATTCTCACTACTTCTTTTGATTTGTTAGGCATAGATTGGTATGGATTTATACCCATGTATATGGTCCTCAAGTCCCTACCAGGAAGTAGAACATGGTCAAGAATCTTCACTCCTTAAGGGACCAGGTAAAACCACACAAATGGATAATAGGGGGAAACTTCAACATCATTACCTCTCTAAGAGAAGAAAAGATGGTAGACATCACCTAGAGCTACAGTATAAGGACTTGAGAAACTTCATAGAAGACACAAATATGGTGGACATGAGGACAACCAATGGCCTCTTTACATTGAACAACAACAAAGGAGGATTAGTGCAGATCTCCTCATGCTTAGATCGATGCTTCGTAGTAGAGCAACTTATCACCGATGATAATGAGCTCTTAATGGAGATCCCCCCATCAGCTAGCTCGGACCATTTTTCCATTTCCCTCTCCTGGAGGACTTTTGGTAAGATGCTTAAATGCCCTTTCATATTTGAATAATTTTGGATCTCAGACACCAATCTTATCAACAAAACTGAAAGTCGGTGGAATACCATAAGCAACATCCAGGGCTCTAATATCTATGTATCTCAATAGAAGCTCAAACAAATCAAACTCCTCCTCAAAAATGGAACAAGGAAGAATTTGACAACATCTTTCATGAAAATCACATCCTAGATAAGTAAATGGCCACCCTCTAGTAGGAGATCATCCTTAATGGCTACTCAAAGGAGTTCGAGGAAAAGGAGGAAGCACTCAACATGAAACTAGAGGAATGTTACAAATAAGAGGATATATATTGGAAACAAAAATCAGGATTCAACTGGTTAAAAGAGGGTGAATGAAACACCTCCTTCTTCCAAAAATCAACAATTGAACATTTATCCACAAATGTTCTCACCTCCCTCTGTAATGAAGCAATGGAAATAATAAAGAAATGGGAGGACCTTGAAAAGGAGTTGGTAAACTACTTCTTAGTCCTTCTACATGACACTCAACCTCAATGCAGGGATGTCATCAATTAGATCATGACAAATATTCCCAAACTAGCCATAAAGGACCAAAACATGGCTCTCATTAGGCCTATCAATGAAACAAAGGTCACAGAGGCTCTTGATTAGATGGATGATGGAGAAGCTGTTGGACCAAATAGGTTTACTATTACCTTCTTCAAGAAATGTTAGCACTTTCTTCACACTAAATCCCATAAAATATTGAAGACTCAAGGACTAGCAAAAGCATCCTACCTACCTGCAATGTCACCTTCGTAGCACTTATCCCAAAGGAGGAAAATGTTGCATCCCTAAATAAATATCATCTTCCTCATATCCTTTAAACAATTTGGCTATGTGGAAGGAAGACATATCCTTAATGGCATCATCTTATCTTAGGAAGTTATCCATTGCCTCAAAAATCTCAAGAAGTCAGGAATTCTCATCAAACTCGACATGCCCAAAGCCCAAAACAAGCTCAATTGGGACTATATTGAAAGAATTCTTCTTGCTTTTTGTTTCAGCTCCCATTGGACCCAATGGATTATGTCCCTTGTCTCCACCAATTTCTTCTCTATCCTTTTTAATGGCTCCCCCTCTAACACTTTCAAACCCTCTAGACGCTTTAGATAGGGGGATCCTCTCTCTCCCTTTCTCTTTATTCTTATGGCAGAAAGTCTTGGTATATCCATTAAGGAATCTATCCATAAAGGCTCTCTAAAAGATCTTACTCTTCACAACAACTTCACCCTATACCACTAGCAATTTGTTGATGACACTCTCCTCATTAATCACCCTCAGTCAATGAGTCCAAAGAGCTTAAATCCATATTATATATTTTCTCTGTAGCCTCTAACACCTCTATCAACTTGGAAAATTCCCAAATATTCTTCTTCAACCCTCCTGTCATCACCTAGAGGAATATCAAGTGCATCATCGGATTCACTCATTGATTCAACCATCAAACGCTCCTCATGGCATGACCTTATTGACAAGCTCAACTACAAACTCAGTTGTTGGATCTTCAGATCCACAAACATTATAATTCACATAGTTCTCCTCAAATTTTTGCTACAATCTATGCCCATATATATTCTCAGTCCTGACAACCCCTAAATGGGTCCTCAAAAGTATTAGAAATATTCAAAGATATTTATTTTAAGCAGGAGTTGATCTGAAGCAAAAATGGCCTTAGTCAAATAGGAGACACCCTTCCTTTCGAAGATTAGATAGGGGTTGGGTTTGCGTAATCCAAAAGCGGCTAATAAAGTTCTAGGTGCCAAAAATTGGTGCCATTGGATGAAACACAAGACATAACTATGGGATCTTTTATGGAACATAAAATATGCCAAGGACATAGTAAGGTAAGAGCTTGTCTATCTCTCTACTCAGACACAAGTATCTCTCATTTGGAACCTTTCCAGTCCTAACAAAACCTTGGTTTAAAAGCATATGTTTTAGGAAATCCGTAATGGAAAATCGATAAGATTCTAGATTGAATCCTGGCAATAACTTCCTAGCTTCAGAAACATTCTCACAACTGTCTCTCACACAAAACACAACTCTAATCCTAATTCATTATTATTGGACTGATAATAGAGGCACTGAAGTTTGCAATTAGAATCAAGGCATATTACACAAAGAGGAAGATATGGATCATAATAGAAAATCCCTTCGATAATCTCTACAGCAAAGTTCCATAAGGAAGAAATATGGTCTAGAAATCCAAATATGGAGCTATACCAACCTCAAAAGATTCTTGGTCAAGGAGGCATACCATCTCCTAATTCATGAGAATCCATTAGACCCAGACCCTTTCTGGAGGGAATTCTGGCTCATGAATACCTAGACTAAAGTGAAAAATTTCACTTGTCTACCCATCAGACATCAAACCCCCACTTAGGACAAACTTTTGAAATGAGGATCCCAAGGCTCCTCCTGGTGTTTCATGTGTAAATTCCAACAAGAGACAATAGATTGCCTATTTGATTCTCTCATCATTATAGATAGCTTATGCTGTAATATTGTGTATGGTTTCCAAAGATCCATCTACGAGGAAGGAAAAATCACCTAAAGCATCAAGAACTATGCCAAAAATCATTTGCAAAGTCTCATCCTCAATTGCAAACGTCTCATCCTCAATTGTTTTTGGACCATTTCCTTGAGTCTCTTGTCTTGGGAAATTTGGAAAGAAAGAAACCAAATAATCTTCAACAACAAGCATAAAACTTAAGAGAGCATCTGAAAGATCTTCCACAAACACATTGAGGAGACTTTGGCTCTTTCCAAATGGGATGACAAATACCTCCAAGCCCCTCCATCAAAGCAGAAGATCCTTTCCTGGTGGAACCTTAAGGTACCTAATATTTAGGAAGCATCCACAATAGGAAACACCAAAATTTCATCACCTGATGTTTGGCAGCCTCCTCTAAACCATCATTTTAAACTCAAATTTGATGGAATTATAAAGGAAACCCTAGGGATTCTAGCATTAAAGGGGTATTCAACGATCACAAGGGGGGTATTATCAAACTCTACAAGGGATAGATTGGTTAGGACAACACCAATGCAACCAAGTTATAAGCTATAATCCAAAGCCTAGGATCATAATTCAAGTAGCTCATAGGCTCTAAATGCCACTCTTCCTTTCATATTCTCAATAAGCTATAGACTATATCACAACATGAATCAATTAGCTTCTCTTCTCTCCAAACAAGAAGCCATTATATTCTCCCATGCTAGGATAAAAGGTAATCCTATGGTATATTTCCTAGCAAACAAAGGAGTGGAAGAACAAAATAAATGTGAGGATTGATCCATGTCTTTCCCTACCATAGATTCTTAGTCTTTCCAATGCTAGTGTAGCACTAATCTGGATCACACCACTAGGATTTGGGTGCCTCTTCACCAATTGTGGCCCATTACATTGGGTTGGACACCATTCACTGCTAAAATGATGCACACCACAAACTAGTAGTTTATTGTCACAGATATTCTCCATGTGATATGCTCTCATGCTAATTCATTTTGTCCCATCCATCTCCTCCACATCCACTTGGAAATCCTTTTATTTTCACCCCTCATACCTCAATTAATTCTTGCAACCATGTGTATTTACCATGTCTATGGTTATTCTCTTCATTCCTCATGATAGTAACTTGAAGAGAATAGACAACGGCATCTCATAGCTCCCCTAACGATTGCAACCCAAGATCTCTTCATAGGCATCTTAGTCCTTCGAATTGATACCATGGTAAGAGAACATGGTCATGCTCATCATAGAGGTAGAGGGCATGGATTCCTACCCAATGCTCCATGGCTTGGTGAACATATGGTATTATTTGACCTCAACATTCAGGACTACATCAGACATAGAGTGGGCACCTTGTAGGTGGTAGAGCATAGAGGACTTGGCGATAGAAACTAGGTCATTCAAGAATTGCGAGAATCTCATCTCTCGGACATAGATCTAGCTTGAGTTGGCACAAAAATATGGGTGGCTGAATCAAATGCATATGCCAGTTGCATTAGAACCTCGCTTCACAACCTCTCCAACACCATCGACAAGGTGTTCCACCTAAGCCCACTGATGGGACTCTAAATTAGACATAAACTAAGGCCCATCTGACCATCCTCCAACACATTAAACCTCTCTTTTTGCATTAGATAACATATTTTTAACTTTAATATTTCCATTGGAAGGTTTATGGATAATTTCATATATGTTCCTAATATTATTTATTTTTGTGGAATATTGTGAGAATATTGGGAAACTTATGAAGATTTGGAGGAGGAGATAATTTAGGGACTTACTCCCTACTAAAGGAGGATCAATATTATATAATAAATCAACAAGATATTCTAAAATTATTGCACAAATTCTGGAGCTCCAATGATTGAGAAAATCTAGGAATGTGTTTCGTGTTTAATGTAGATTCCTAGTGTTGGGAACTAGATCCACTATTTGAGGGATTTTGGAGGGGAAAGCTTCCTCCTTTCACGGAGAATGCTTCATAATCAATTTTTTATAAGTGCCAATTCAAATTTGTCTCTAGGGGTTGATTTTTCGTAATCTTCTTGTGGAGAACACTTGTATTTTTGCAGCTCCACTTCATTTCTTGTAGGGATGTAATTGTGTTGATGGAAACAATGAAGTTTGTTACCATTTTCACCTTCTAAATATTGGTCTCCTTCATAGGTCTCTGATTTTACTTGGGCTTGGCCATCCCAAGAGCCTCAGATCCCTTTTGTACAATTTACCTTTCTTCTTTTCACTTCTTATTAACATGCATCTCTTGTTCTCGTTTTTTCTATTTCTGCATTTAGTATTGATGATTTTTTGTTGTAGGATTGGGTTAGATGGTTGAAGTAACTCATTTTGCAGGATCAATATCATGATTTCATCCTTGGAACAACTTTGGAAGGTCATAGTAATCATTTAGCTACTTGGATTAGGTTGCTTATTCCCAAATCTAAATTTCTGGAAGTCCCTTGTGGTAAATAGTAGTAATTTTATGCTATTTTTTAGAACATGCTAATGAGCTTCAATTGATTTGATCCCAATTGCATTGGATCGTAAAAAAATTAAGGTTAATAAAAAAAATTACCCCAATGCATTTCACTTGATTAGGTTAGGCATTTGATAGATTAACTAGCTCACTAGTTCTCAAATTTGTAGATTTTAGACTAGTAATTTTCTGTTATTTTTAGCATGTGTTAACAAGGGTATTTTTGAATGATTCCACTTGTAATGTAGAGCTAAGACATCCTATTAAATAAAAAAAACTGTCCCATCCAATTTGGATTTTATTTACTTGGTCATTTGGTGAATTATATCTTCCTGTTGCAAATCTGTAACTTCCTGTAGTAGCACCTGTAGCTTCCTATAACACTCTTCTAGCACGTGTATACTGGACCAGATTTGCTCAAAACGCTTGGTTTTTGTCCCTTAGGTTTGAACCATAACCCCTAGGCTCTAAATACATGATTAGGAAATACTAAATACCACTTAGGACTTACCTTTTTACCCCTGCAAAACATCTCAACAATTTGGGTTAATGGGCAAATTTATGAATTGGATAATACAATAATGATTGTCTTGATTGCCACATCCAATGAACTTTGTCAATGGATCTAAAATCTTTGAAATTTAATGATTTATGTTTAGTTCATGATATTTACTTTATGCAACTAGAATAGGTTTGCTTTCCTTATATTTTATTTCCTGCAATAGGTTAAGGTTTCAATTTCGAGTATTTCCATTTCTGCAATTAGTTTAGGATAAATGATTTCATTACATTCGCTCCATTACATCATGACAACATATGAAGGACACATTGTATGATGCATATATAGTGCTGATACCTCTTAAGTTTGTATGAACCTTGGGTTGATAATTAAATTTTGTAGCCTTGGGAGTTGCATCATTCATGTTGCAATACTGAGGCTCGTCACTTTTTGGCGCCATTGTGAGGGAGGTGTCAAAGTATGCATTTTTTTCTTCCCTAGTTGATTAATTTCATTTTAATTTATGAAAAAAATAAAAATTGATTCGGCATATTTCATTACAAAAAAAGAAATCATTGCAATAGAATTATAAAAAAAAAAAACTACTTCTCCAACACCAACCCCCCCATTTGATCACGTGGTGCAGTAATAGCCACATCACCATCCACTTTTCTAGGTAGAAGAAGAAGAGGTGGAAGAGAAGGTAGAATAAATGGATGGAGATTATGAAAATCAAGAAGATCCTCTTGGATTTCCAATTAAAGATACTGATGTCAGTGTGCACATGAAGAACATCCCTACACCTTTCCTTCCCAACTTCCATGGTATGAGGTCAGAGGATCTAGAAATCTTTCTCTTTGCATTTGAAGTTGTTTGTAGATCTTATGGTTACTTATTAAACACTCAAAAATTGATATTGTTTCCAAAAACATTGAAGGATAGAGCTCTTAAATGGTTCATGAGTTTAGGGACTAATTCAATAAGATCATGGAATGATATGTAAAAGATATTTCTAGAAATTATAAAGATCATGACCTTAAAGAAGAAATCTTTAGAATGAACCAAAAATAATATGAGAGCCTTAAGGATCTAATAGAAAGGTTCATATATAATGTTAATAGGGGGAAATTACATCATTTATGATTTTACATGCTAAAACCCTCTTACTTAGAACAATTAGGGATAAGTGGATTGATCTCCTTGATCTCACAAGTAGAGGTTATTTATACCAATTATCATTTGAATAAATTTTTGAAACATGAAAACACATATCAATAGGAAGGTCAAGAGTAAGTAAATTGGCATCAAAATCGGTAAGGCAAGCTAAACTTGGAAATTTGCTTGATAACTTTAAAACATAAATTTTCAGGAATCTAAGTGAACAAGTAGAAATGTTAAGAATGGAAAATGAGAAAAAGAAGTTGATATTTTTGTTGTCCTTGCAAAATCACACGTTGTTAAACATTTCTCATTATTACCAAGTTTGAAGGAAGTTTACCAAGAGGACAACGGAACAAATCAATCACCAAAGCAGCTATGTTATGTAGCCCTAGGAGGACCATGGAAGCCCAGTCAACCTGGCATGATGCAAGCACGTAATTCACAATTTCAAGGTTATGCACATCCATCTCAAAGTAATTGGAACACACCCTTTCCAGTTCAACCTTGGCCATTTCAACCCCAAAACCAATATTGGCAACAAGGTTGGAAAATACCTTATGGGAGAAATCCACAATATCATCAATATTTTCCTCAATATCCTCCATACACAACTCCGTGTTATCCCTACCATCCACCTCCACCACAACCCCATCCCCAACCACACCCATCTCAAATATCCACTCCTAATCAACTACCTATACCACCATTTCCAAATCCAAACAAGGAAGTAGCTCAACCCACTTACAATGTTGAGGCACAACACTTCCAAACATCTCCTCTCGATCTAAATGATATTCATCTTAGATGAGGAAAGGTATTGCAAACAATAGATTCTATTGATGTAATTGAAGGACAACATCCATAAGAAGAAGATTCAAATGAGAATACGAAAGGATCATGGGCTGAAATTGATGGAGAGAAGACATCAGAATCATAGATTGAGGAAGTTACATCATGTTCATAATTAGATCCTGTATGTGTTCAAGAGAATAATCAACAAAAAGAAGAAGATCTAAATTTCATGAAAGAAGAAGACATCCAAGATGATCCAAATCAACAAGTGGACCAGGGGCATCACAACTATATTGAAATATGGTTCCAGACAATCATTAAGTTGCAGCAACACACTCTTCTTCAACAATTCCTAATCTCATCTCAGTCAAAGAATTTGGTCTCTTACATTCAGGTACATGTCAAAGAATATGTTTCGAGCCTACACATGATTTTATCTGTCATCTAGTTATGCAAGTGGCTCCATTGGAAGTATTCCTACACTTGAAAATGATTTTGTTTTTTAAGTAGAGTAGGATAGAAAAAATACAAAATAAAAAAATAAGAGGAAAAAATAAAATCTCAGGTGAAAACCTCATTTGAGGTACCTAAGATTTGCTCATTGATTGAAAACCTCCATGAGGCGGTCAATGTATTGAAAAAATAAAAAAAGAGAAAAAAAAAATATCTTAGGTGAAAACCTCCTTTGAGGCGCCTAGGCATACCTACTAGTTGAAAACCTCATTGAGGTAGCTAGTAGGCCTAAAAGAAAGAATGAAAAAAATGAAAAAATAAAAATCCTTTGCTCCATGTATCTCTCTTATGAATGCAGGTTCTCTCCAACCTCTGCAAGCAACGAAAATAACCTGGCACCAAAAGGAGAAAAGTTGGTTAAAATTCTAGTCAAAGGAAGTCAAACTTGGACTTTCTCCCCCTTTGCTTAGATGCTCTAGAAGGACCAAGTCCATGCCAATCCATCACCCTCATCTCTTTCCACCATCCACCCATCATTCCAAATATTTTCCCATTCATTTTCCTTGTTGTCTTAAAATGCTACAAGAAGGCTTTGCTTTGCTCAGGAAGTCAAAAATACATGGAGAAGAAACTTATTTTTTCCATATCTTGAAAATCGTGCATCCATTTTCCAAGATATTTCAAGGGGAGATGAATATGGATTATGGTAACATGCCCATTTTTGAGAAATTGACCTCCATCACTTACAACCATTTTTAAATTTTCTCGATATTTGTGAATCTATTTTCTGAGATGTTTCATGAGGAGATGCATATGGATGACGGTAACATGCCAAACTGTTATAGAAATTTTTGGGCACTGCAACCCCAATCATACATGTCCATAAACCAAGGGCTCCTAAGTCCCTAAAAGTGTTGTTTCACACCCTAAAAGAACAAGGTTAGCTAATTACATCATCTCCCAGAAGTTCTCCATAGAAAACTGCTTAGAACTGGTCAAAGCTGAACCATACAGACTGCCCAGTGCAGAGGGTGCGATGCATCCCACCTGCTCAGTGAAAAAGGGTGCGATGCATACTAAAATGCCCTCCTGTAGGGTGCGATGGGCGAGAGTAGACAAATGGCGGAGACAGTTTGCAAGGTGGATCGTCATGGAATCTTCCAAAAACTTCTCCTGTGACACTTGCCTCTCTGAATTCGCCTAGGGATGAGTAAGAGATCATCAATCTCCAAGTGGAATCAACAACTACTAGAGAGAGGACATTAATCAAAATCCCAGAAGCTGACTCACCCCCCTGCAATCATCTATATATGGATCCCTCATCCCAGAGATCCACAGGCTAGAATTTTGTATCTTGTAAGGAAGTGCTGTTGGTTTCTTGGTGGAATGTCATAGTGTTGGGTGATCTAAACTTTTCATGAGGTGAATAAGGGCTTTCATGTTGGGAGGATGACGTTGGGTCAGAACAATTGGTTGTAATCCTCTTTGCTATTCTTGATATTAATAAAGCTATTCAAGTTTTCCTCCACATTCTTGTGTGTTTGATGATATATGCATTTGTGTGGTCAATATATATCTGGTGCTATATTGTTTATGATTGTATATCTCTGTTCTTCGATAGTATTATGTTGCTTTGATTCCACAGGTGCTCTTTGAAGCTGGGTAGACGAAGGCAAAGCGGCAAGGATCTATCATAAGGGAGAGGAACTAAGTAAGGAACTAAGCGCAAGAATGAGGTTGGTGTCCTTTGTTCCCTTCTTATCTACTTCTCATAAAGGAAAGTGAAAGTAGCTTTAGTTTGTTTGTTTCTAAGATAGCTACCGATCTTAGTGGGACTAGCAGCTCCGAGTGGACACTAGATTTCCCGATAACAAAATGGCAACCATACTAGGGAGCGAATAGATTGTTTTCTTGTTTATATTTGTTTGTTTTATAAACTTATAGATGGAGCCTGAAGACAAGCCAGCTAGCCTTCGAACTGCATTTGCTATGCAAGTGCAAAGTAGATCAATGTTGCTTCAGTCTATCTCCGGGTTTTGTTTATAAACTGAACAATCGATTTGCAAACCTTCTAATTTCCCTAGTGGTGGCTCTAGTAACCTCATTAGATCAACCCCTATGATTTATATTTACTGAACATCATTATCTCGGCCTAAATCCCTAAACTAAGTTACAAACTGTGACCTAGAACCAAGTTGAAGTCTCGTCCCTGGACCATCACACTTTCTCCTCTTGGGAATCTAGATGCATCGCACCTCTCATGTGCAGTAGGTGCGCTGCATCGCACTTTCCCTGTGTTGCAGGTGCATTGATTAGATAAGACCTCTTCTGCTCTCAGATTTTGGTTTCTGTGTTCACTCTCTTCAGCTTTATTCAGGAGTTTTGATGTCTGTGATCAGTATACCACTGTAGAAACTCCCTTCTTTTGCATGATTCCACCCCCATAGTACAAAGAATTGTGAATGTTTTTATGTATTGTGCGCCATTTACAATTCTCTTTTACAAAAAAGTATCATAATCAAATTGTCGTCTTTTGATTTGAAAGTGTCGCAAGTGTCGTTTTCAGTCAAAGAAAAGAATTCTATTGTTCTTGACAGTCGATTATATAGTTACTCTTGTATTTGATTTGAATTAGTAGTTTTTCAAGTGTCGAAAGCAGTTTTCAATTCAAAATAGCAAAGTGTCGTTGTTATCTTCCTTTCGTTTTTGAAGAGAAATTTGTTAGTACTGTCGCTTTGAAAAGATAATTCAAATTTGTACTTAGCATTCTTCTTGTCATTCACACGTTAAGAAAACTGAAAACAAATACATGCATGTGCATTTTCATTTACACTGCTTGTTGGTTTGATTTAGGACAATGCATCTAGTGTGTGCTCTCTGCTCTATGTTGAAAGAATATCGTCTCTCCTTCTTTAGTAGCTAGGATTTTCATTGCAAAAAGAAGATTAAATGATTGTTTATCATCTTAGATTGCATTTTAGGAATTGTATATCTACATCACGCGGTGAACCTGAAAGGCAAATTTCTTAAGAAAGATCAACTGTAAAATAAATTCAATGGACCAAAAAACGCTTTGGAACCTAACGCACAACATTTAGAAGTCTAGGCTAGAGACGTATTCCGGCGTCGTAAAGCCTGGTAACTGTCGCTTTCACTGTTGGTTGGGTGATTCCTCCTCTTTGAGATGAAAAGTGCTAGTATGGACTTGTGCTCCCACGTACCGTCGAGTATATATTGGGAGACCGCAATAGGCTATATACTTTATCTATAGGAAGCTGTGTCTGCCGCCCTATCGATCGCAATGCACTAAACATAGCATTTGGGAAGATTGACTACTGTACCGTAAAAAGTATTCTGCAGTTTTGTGATTGGTTTGGTAATCCCTCTGTCTAGATTTCTAGAGTAGTCTCTTTCATTCCTTTTCAGACTCCGTAAAGGAAAAGGTCCATCTCAGCACTTGTCACTTCAGGCTCATTAAAAATCAAAGGCGACTAGAGTCATATTTTGTTTTTTCGCGACTCTTAAAAATTGGAAAAACAAGTTGTGTCAAAGCATCTAAAATTTATTTTAATCGGAATAATATCACCATTCCCACATTGGTCTTAGGTTGAGAAAAATGGAGTCCACCAACCAAGGAATTCCCCTTGGAGGAAATCCTAGTCCTTTCTCCTCTTGGGGAGATGTTGGTGCACCTCATATGGCCACATTGTCACTTCCAGGATTGACGATTGGCTTGCCAATATGGCTCTTCTTGACAACTGTCATTCAGAACACCATGATTCCTGAACAATCGAGTCAACAACTAGATGATACTAAAGTTACCCCCCAACCTTCTACTTCATCCGATTCTCCCTCTCCTCCTTCCTCTTTGCTTGATAAAGCTGGTAAGGCTAAAAATCAAGTAACTAAGAAGGAGAAGAAGGGGAAGGATAAGAAAGAGAAGAAGAAGAAGGAGTCGAAGGCAAAATGGGGTAACCGGGCATCTTCTAGTGAAAATCCACACACTACACCATCCAAGCCTAAATCTCCATGTGTCATTTGCAAAGGAGACCACTATCATCGAGATTATCCTTGCATCCCTCAGATCTTAAAGGACTGGTCTCCTCGTTTGCACAATCCGGTGTCATCAACCTCTGAAGATCATGTTGAAAGTACACCATCAACTAGTGAAAGCGAAGCATTTGGACAAAAGAGGAAATGTAAATTTCCTTGTAAATTGTGTGAAGGCGATCACATCGTCCACCGTTGTCCCTTCCTAGACGAAGCTAAAAGAGTCTTGGATGACCGTCCTGCTTCACTGATATGGCTTCCTCTTGGATACAAGAAACTCTTGCCGAGTCCATCACTAGTTGAAAATATGACCGACACGCCATTGTGGTCGGTCAGAGCATCTGTCATTGAATATAAACCCGCTGAATCCATACTAGACGAAAGCAAAAATGTTGAGGCAGCAGTCGACCCAGTCTTGTCTTCGAAGGTCCATCTTCAGATGACACAATCACCGAAGAAAACGAGAACGACACCCTTCAAATTCTTTTTGTAAACACAGACTCCGATGAACATGGGGGCAGTCTACCTGTTCCTTTACCGTAGGAAGGAAGTTCGTCAGAGTCATATCCGGCCGTCTATACGGTCCCACCTCCAAGCAACCTAGTCATTTCCTTCGATTGGAATCTACTAGGCAGACCCCGGGTGCCGGCTAATGTACCATTTCGAATCATTGTACAATCTTACAAAATGATCATGGTCGGTACCATCATAGATGAAGGGGATTTTGTGAGTATCCTTTCCTCAACTGCTTGGGAAGCGCTTGGCTCGCTATCACTTCTGCCTGAGATGAGAAATATGACAGGCTTCGACAAAGGAACCAGTTGACCAGTAGGGATGCTTCCCAATGTGCCCATAACGCTGAAAAGGAAAACCATTTACATGAACGTAAAGTCCAAGGACCTCTAGATTATAATCTACTCCTTAGGCACGACTATATTTATAGCATGGGAGCCATTGTCTCCTCACTCTTTAGAGTAATGTGTTTTCCGCGTGAAGGCCGAGTGGTCAAGCTCGTAGACCAGCTTTCATTCCTTGGCTCACACACAACTAATAGTCAAATGCCATCCCTAAATGGTCTTTTCATGCAAGGAATGTCTCATCAATCTCCAGTCCGTCCACCTGAAGAGTGCGAGTGATTTGGGAGGACATGACTGAAACCTAGGGGGCATGCACCCTGGTCTGTTTCGGCAGGAAAACCTTGGGTATAGGGTAGGTTTCCGTGGAGGATATATGACTAGTTTGATACCCATCCCTTTAGAAAAATGGGATTAGACTGGAATAAGATTCCTTTGTCAAAGTTATGTGAGTGGAGGCTGTTAGGTTCCTATACCAATAGGTTTCATTTTTCATGATTGAATGTAGAAGAGCCAAATATGTTCATCCTTTCATGCTGCAAAGGTTCCATATTTTGTAAAATAAATGAAGAAAATTAAAAAATGAAAAGAGGGTATGCCCTAAAAGAAAAATCAAAGGGCAAAAAGAATGAATTGGTCAGAAAAAATGATAAAAATGAACCCCAAACCAAAATACCAGGAAAGTGTGCTAGTTTAAATGCCACTACTATTCCATTTTTGAAGAATTTCATTTTGTACAGGTGGTTGATTCTTGACACAGTTGATGAATATCCAGACAGTTCAATCCTATTTAGATCATGTTTGAATTTACTTGTCTTTAGAATAGAGAATAAAAAATCTGCCCAAACAATTCAAGCTTGGCAGATGAGTAAATAGGTAGAGAAACAAAGGAGCCCAACTGCTTAATCTGGGCCCTTGGATGAGATAAGGGTAGACTTAGATAGGAGGGAATTCAAAAGAAAAGAGGAAAATAAGGGTTTTCTAGTCCAAATGCACCCAATCAAAAGGAATAAAAAATGCTAGGTGTATTAGGCTGGGTAGGCAGTTTGAGGTTGCAGAAGCAAGTTTGTGATCATTTTTTGTCTTGTTAAGAAAGACTTATCTCGTGGATGTCACAAGTACCATGGCAGTTGTTTAGTTGTAAAACAGTGGAGCATGACTAATTTCCCCTCTCATCTCCCCAAAAATCATTTACTAACATCCCCTCAAGGTCATTGGGATCTGCCCAGTAGTCCTAGTTCACTTCATTTTATGATAAATACTAAGTGGAAATTTGTGTTTACTTAGTCAAAACAAGCCACATTTCTTGTGTAAAAGATCTTACCATTTTACTTCATTTCCCCAAAAACCTAAGTTATTACCTTATAAACTTAGCATTATCTATCCATAAAATCATATTAACATTGACTCTATTGTATAGCTCCTTTATCATTTTCCCACCCCTATTCTATAAAAAACTATACAAAAAACCCAAAAAATACATAATATCCCCACCACTGGAAACTATAACCTTATAACAAAGTTTTGGGGAATTATTGGTTCATTTGGGACCTTAATAATAACCCCTCCACATTCAAAAACATTGGGGTTTATTTGACATCTGGTTAAATAAACAACCACACTGAAACCATACATAATTGGGATTTGTTTGACATTTGGTTAAACAAATAACCATAGCAGCTTGCATAAACCACATAAAACCCATAACCAAAGTTTAAAACCCCAAAAAGCATTATTAAATGTTAAAATAATGCGCGAGTCCCCCTGTTGTAAACCACTGCCACTTACCTCACCCATCGACCGTCCGATCCAGCACCATAGATCCAACGGCTGGCGGCGATATTAGAACCCCTCATCTGCTGAACGTTAGCGTTAGGGGGATGGGTGGTATTACAGCCGTACCCCTGCCACGTGTCGGCTTCCCGGCGTGATTGGAGCCCCCCGCTCTGAAACCACCATGGCCCAAAGGGGGTGCGGGGAATACCGCTTACTGCCCCGCTGCCTACCCCCTGATGTCATACCCACGTCACCTGATGATGTCACATCCACGTCACCCGCCACCACTCTGTATCAGTGCCATGTCATCTGCTAACATCACCACCCCGCCTCTGTGTCATCCAACACATCATGCTCCGTACCCCACTACACGAAAAAATTATGTCATGATGACATCATCATAAAAAAGCGCCAAAAAGCCCGAAGAAGCCCAAATTGTGTTAAAAGTTGTGAAAGTGATGGTTTTTTTTTCGTTTTCTATTTGTTCGTTTGCGGAGACTGTGCATGGAACTTATGACCAATTCGCCACCAAACTCTAGTGCGCCACCCAGGCGAATTCACTCTGCAAACTCGGCCCCCTCAACTCAGTATTTTACCTGCAGCTCGTACCAGTCGCCTATGAAATAGGTATTTGCCCATTATTCACCTGTAAACCCTGTTTTTCCAAAGTTTCTCTGCTAAAATCATCCGAAGAACTAAAATTCGTATTAAAATGCGCTCCTACCCACAAATCTCTGCATTTTAATTCGCTGTCTGACCCATTGTTCGAAAGAAAACCTAGAAACTCTGTTCTCCTCTGCAAATTGCCCACTAAACTGCAATTCAAGCCCATTTCCGCCGGCAAAATCTCCAAAACTACCCAAATATTGAGTTAATTTTCCAAACTCACCTGCAAAAGAGCACCATTTCCTCCGTTTTTATCCAGCCTCCCAATTAAACTCTGCAAAATTTGTTTTTAACCATGAATGTTACCCAGTGAGGTGATTTCAAGATAAGGCTCAGTCTGCAATTCCCTGGGAAAACCTCAAAGCTAGTACTCAGTGTTCTGTTGCTGCATAGACCCACATTCAAATCAAAAACACAGAGAATTTAAAGATGGAGACTCCAACAGCCTTGAATGTCACTCCTCTCAATGCACCCCACAAGGAATTGGAATCACTACCTTTGGCTGATAGGGATTATCTAATCCAAGACTTAGTTGGTGACAGAAACCACTTGTAGACATTCTATGAGCTGAGGAACAATTATCTGAATAAAAATGATTTTTATGGGATATGGGAATCAAATCTGCCCATATACTTCCTCCCCTCTATCAATATCTTCCCTAAGATAATTCACCTCTGCTGTGAAAACTATGAACCAACTCAAAGGGCAGTCAAATCTCCATCTGGGAGCATCCTCTTTCATATAACTTTTGACTCCATCAATCAAATGCTAAACTTCAAACCAACTCAGCTTCTGTTCCCTCTTTCTATGAAATTCTTGCTTGATGAAGGTCCTAAACTCTCCAGCTCAGAGATAACCCGAATTGCCCAAATATTTATGAGAGCAGATCGCCAGCCTATAGAGCCACCTCCTTTTCACTATGCATGGTTCAATGGAGTGGGTAAATTACTTGTTGATATGATATCTTATGTTCTGGGTTTCAAGACAAGTGAACATATTGATGAAACTATATTGGTCTTACTGTCCGAATTTACCCTAGGGCAGCCCCCTGCTGTCAAATACAATTATGCCAAATTCATTGCCAGCAAGATACATGACCAACTATTGAATCTAGATAGGGAGGGAGTCTTCAAGTATTCATCCTACATCCATCATCTGTTGCTGTATTATCAGCCAGACTGTTTCCAGTTCCCCATCAAAATATTGGACTCTAAAGGAGAAAAGAGGTTTGTGATTTTTTGGACCTCAGTCTTTCATGAAGTCCACAGCTCTCCCTACTCCTACTGTGAGTTCATTGACATGTTTGTGATCCGGATTTAAACAGGAACGCAACAAATTACAGAGATAATCATATACACAAAGATGCAGCGGAAATAATACTTCATTTCATTAATGGAAAATACTGAAATATGCTTACAACCAGAAATGGAAATAAACCAGCTAGGGCGATGGTAGCTTATCTCTGAGAAGAGATGTGATGGCTACATGCCTCTGAACTGTGTTACAATGAGGCTCGAAGGCCTATTTATTGTTGAGAAACAATGAAAAACCCTTAACATTCCAAAACCTAACCCTAGGAGATGAAACGCCAAACTGTGGGCCCCGTTTGGGGTAAATTGGTACATCAAATTCCCGGGGTCGTAACTTTGGCATATGATCTTCGTTTGACGCATACAATAGCTCGTTAGAAAGATCCCCGGATTCCCCAAAAAATGTCGTTTAGGACCTCAAAACGGCTCCGGAAGTTCAGGACCCGAAAAACTGCTAAAAATAGTAAGTTGTGCTACAATTAAGGAAACTGAAAATGCTGAGAAAGACAATGGTGGGGGTCCAGGTGGACTTGGCAGGTGGCCACCAATATCCACCTGGATCATTCCTCCCCCCTTAGGAAGCAATGGTCCCCATTGCGTTGAGCTCCTCCATGAGATGAGGAAACTTTTGTTGAACTTGTTCCCTGGTGAGCCACTTGCCCTGCTGAAGGAGTTGGCCTGCTTTGACAACTCGATACAGTTGGATATTCTGTTGGTGAGTGTTCTTGATCTGTGTGTCCATGATCCGATTAGTTGCAGCTTGTTCCATGCAATCTGGATTTAATTCTGTGGGTTTGAGCTGTTCTGCAATGTCGGATGTGTCGAGCAATGGTGGAAAGTATGGCCGAAGGCGGTCCACATTGAACACTGGGTGCAGGCCAAGGAATGGGGGAATGCTGAGCTCAAATGCATTGTCTCCCACAGCCTTAGTAATGGTGTAAGGACCATATCGGAGTGGTCTCAATTTCCGATAGGCTCCAGTAAGGCGTTCCTTTTGCAAATGCAACCAGACTTTGTCGCCCACCTGAAACTTGTGTGGCACCCGGTGTTGATCATGTCGCTGCTTGTACTTGGCATTTGATTTCTCAAGAATGTCATGGACCTGCTGGCGAATATGTTGGATGCGCTCAATGAAGCTGGTGGCCTTATCTGTTTCGGACTGGACATGAGCTGAATTCATATGAGTAGCTGCAAGTGGCATGGCCACATCAATGGGGCATAGTGGCTGGAATCCCAAACCTACCTAAAAAGGGCTATGGCTAGTGGAGCTGTGAAGAGCTCGGTTGTAGCTGTGCTGAACATAGGGGAGGCTCTTGTCCCATGTGCGTGGATGTTTTGAGTTATACATGCACAGAATGTGCACAATCATCCTATTGACAACCTCTGTCTGGCCATCAGTTTGAGGATGGAAGGCTGTGGACGTCGTGAGTTTGGTGTCCAGCATTGACCAGAGACTGGACCAAAATGTGCTGAGAAACCGACTGTCCCGATCTGAGATGATAGACTGTGGGATCCCAAAGTGCACCCACACTTGTTCAAAGAAGAGTTTAGCAGTGGCTTCTGCTGTGATATTCTTCTTGCAGGCCACCATAATGGCCATCTTCGAGAACCTGTCGACGACCACAAAAACACAGTCATTTCCATGCTTAGTGGAAGGAAGGCCTGACATGTAATCCATGGAGATGGATTCCCAAGGTCGACTAGGGGTAGGCAATGGGGTATAGAGGCCGTGCTTCTTAATGGTCGGTTTGGCAATGGCACGGGCAGTACATGATCTGATGTACTTCCCAACATCCTGTCAAAGGTTCGGCCAATAGAAATAATTTTGCAGTACTGCCACTGTGTTCTCGACCCCGAAATGCCCAGCAACCCGACTGTAGTGTGCTTCCCAAATCATCTTGGCACGCTCGCTTGAAGGAACACAAAGGTGACCGAGGTGGCATAATAGGGCATCCTGGAGGTGAAAATCTGCAACATGCCGACCCTCCAAGAGTTTCTGGTATGTGTGGCCGAATTCTGGGTCGCTTTTGTAGAGAAGTGGCCAATCAGAAGTCTCATGCCCATAAGAGTTGAGCACAGTGGTTAACGCCATGATCGGTGGTCGACTGAGGCAATCTGCAACATTATTGGTGCTGCCCTTCTTATACTTGATATTCAAATGGCGATCATTCTGCAATTTCCCTTGGGTCTGTATGAACTGCAGGGGTCGGTGGTCTGTGTGGATGACCGTTTCCTTCCCCAAAATGTAATGCTTCCATTGTCGGTAGGCTTGTACAATGGAATACATCTCTTTATCATAAGTGGGGTACTTCCGGACTATGTCTGAAAGTGTTTCACTGTGATATGCCACTGGATGTCCATGTTGAGTAAGGACTGCCCCAATAGCATAGTCAGAGGCATCTGTCTCGACCTCAAATGGTTGTTGTAAATCTGGTAACGCGAGCACTGGTGTCGTGCAGAGGCGATCCTTCAGCTCCATGAATGCCTTCTGTTGAGATTCAAACCAAAAGAATTTTGCTTTAGCCCCTCCCTTGGTGACTTGACTCAAGGGCCAAGAAATATGAGAAAACCCCAACACAAACCTGCGGTAGAAGTTGGCAAGACCTAGAAAGCTGCGGAGCTCCGTTAGAGTGGTTGGAGAGGGCCAATCCTGAATGACTTGGATCTTGGCTGGATCGACATGCACCCCCTGTTCATCAATGATGTATCCCAGATACTGAACCTGGGTCATGCCAAAAGTGCATTTCTCCAAATTGGCACATAGCTTGTGTTGCCGCAGTGTTTGGAGAACCTGTCGGATGTGGTGGAGGTGCTCTTCCCAACTCTGGCTGAAGATCAGAATGTCATCCAAGTATACTACTACAAAGGAGTTGGTGAATGGCCGCAAGATGTCATCCATTAGCCTCATAAAGGTTGCAGGAGCATTCGTCAATCCGAAAGGCATGACCAACCATTCGAAGAGGCCCTCCTTGGATTTGAAGGCAGTCTTCCACACATCAGAGGGTTCGATTGGTACCTGGTGATATCCTGACTTCAGATCGATCTTGCTGAAATATTTCGCCCCCTTTAGTTGGTCTAGGAGGTCATCAATCCGCGGGATCGGGTACCTATTACGGACAGTGATCTTGTTCAGCGCCCGATAGTCAATACAGAGTCTCCACGTCCCATCCTTCTTCTGTACCAACACGATCGGGCTCCCACAGGGCGATGAACTCGGACGGATGTGACCTTTCTGGAGGAGCTCCTGAATCTGCCTCTTGATTTCGTCGTTCTCCAGAACGGAGCACCGATAAATTGGTCCATTGGGTAGCGGCGCCCCTGGGGTTAGATCGATGGAGTGCTTGACTTGACAGTGCAGAGGAACCCCTGCCGGGGAGGTGAAGATGTCCTCGTACTCCTCCACAATCTTGTCCATCTGTAGTTGTCGTGCAGAAGGACCCCGTCGGGAGGCCGCGGCCACTGTCTTCTTCTTTCCTTGAGGGCGTATCACCAGGAAAACAAATTTCCTGGTTTTGGAAATGATCTTACTGCATTGTTTTGCAGTAATCAAAGAGATGGCGGCAGGTGGTGCTACCTCTGGTATCCTGAACAACTTATTTCCCAATGTAATAATAACAGCACGGGGCCTTGATTCATACACAGCATGTCGCTTCCACAAGTATGGTTGTCCTAGTAATACATCACAGACTTCAAGGGGAGCAATGTCACACAATACCTCATCCGTGAAGGGCTTGATGTTGTATGGAAGGCGACACTGCTGGCTCACGCGAAGATCTCGTCCTTGGTGTAGCCACCCAATGGTGTATGGTTGTGGATGTGCTGTGGTCGGTAAGCCTAACCGCTTCACGACCTCTGCCGAAATGAGGTTCTTTTGACTCCCGCTATCAACAATGAACTGTATCGGGGAGCCCTTTACCCACATCTGGGAGTGGAAGAGATGCTCCTCCTCCTCTGGATCTTCGTGTTCATTTTTCTGGATCTTTGCGGTAGCAATAGTGGCGCTGGGATCCGCATCAATGATATGCTTCCCTTTTTCATACCCCTTATCGGGTTCTGACTCAGAGTCGGAACATGCATCTGATTCTGAAACCTTTAGCTCAGCCACCAGTGACTGCTTGGCCCGACACTCACTTGTGTTGTGAGTGGAGCTCTTATGGAACTCGCACCATTTTCCAGTGTCCTTTCTCGGCTTCGCGACGCTGTTCTTTGCTTGCAGCTTCGGCTGGTTGTCTTGGGCTGTCCCGCCTTGGCTTTGTCCTTTGTTCTATGGTTTAGGGGCACCTTTCCCCTGCTTTGGATTCGCAAATCCAAAGTCTTGCTTCTTTTGTTTAAACTTCTGCTCGACCTTGACGGCATATCGGTATGCTGCGCTGAGCGAGGGGATGTTTAGGAATTGTATTTCTTCCTGGATGTACTTGTGCAGGAAGCCACGGTATTTGAGTATCAAATGTTGCTTCGAATCCTTGATACCCAACTTTGTGCGAAGGGTATGGAAAAGATTGGTGAACTCCCGCACGTCTTGGTCCCTTCCCTGCCGCAGCGAGGTCCACTTTATGTATTCATCCTCATAGCTTCCAACAGGGTAGTACTGCTCCTTGATGGCATCCCGGAATGAATCCCAGGTGGGTGCGGCTGAAAATAGTGAGCCAGTACTTTCATCCTTCTGCTCGCAGTAGGTTTCCCACCAGTCCTTGACGTGGGGGGCTGCTTTGAGAAGAGCAAAAACAATCTTTTCCCGACTTGAAAATTCATGAACAGAAAAATAACCCTCTAGCAGATTTAACCATTTATATACGGCATCTGCGTCTATCTGACCCTCGAATATGGGGATTTCAAAATTAACTTGTACCTTAAAGGGTGTGGCGTTTCCAGAGTAGCTGCTGGAAGCCGCTGCGTTGCTTCTGGGTAGCCGCTGAAGGATCTGGGCAAAGCTGTCCATCATTGCGTTCCGTTGTCGCTCGAGGGCTTCTTTGAGCAAGATTTTGATGGGATCTCCTACCCCCTCGTCTTTCTTCTCGTCCGCCATGGGAGGCCGTCGGGATTTGCGAGGCTGGTCTTGCAAAGGTTCAACCAGTTCAAGCCCTAACTCCTTATATCCTGACCTTGTTGGGGACATGCAAAGAAAAACAGAGAAAAAGCAGACCGCTCTGATACCACTGATCCGGATTTAAACAGGAACGCAACAAATTACAGAGATAATCATATACACAAAGATGCAGCGGAAATAATACTTCATTTCATTAATGGAAAATACTGAAATATGCTTACAACAAGAAATGGAAATAAACCAGCTAGGGCGATGGTAGCTTATCTCTGAGAAGAGATGTGATGGCTACATGCCTCTGAACTGTGTTACAATGAGGCTCGAAGGCCTATTTATTGTTGAGAAACAATGAAAAACCCTTAACATTCCAAAACCTAACCCTAGGAGATGAAATGCCAAACTGTGGGCCCCGTTTGGGGTAAATTGGTACATCAACTTCCCGGGGTCGTAACTTTGGCGTATGATCTCCATTTGACGCATACAATAGCTTGTTAGAAAGATCTATCCGAGTACTGCCATTGTTGGAATGGGCAACATCGGTCCATTTCATGGACCCATGTTGCCCCCGGATTCCCCAAAAAACGTCGTTTAGGGCCTCAAAACGGCTCCGGAAGTTCAGGACCCGAAAAACTGCTAAAAATAGTAAGTTGTGCTACAATTAAGGAAACTGAAAATGCTGAGAAAGACAATGGTGGGGGTCCAGGTGGACTTGGCAGGTGGCCACCAATATCCACCTGGATCAGTTTGTCTATCCAGTCTCTTCTCTCCTAAAGAGAACTCCTCCTCCTAGACTGTCTTATGATATGTAGAAAATATTTCAACTCACAAAAAACTACAAAATAGGTGACTGGATATGGCTATGAGCTATGCCCCTACAGGCTGCCAAGATATGTGCCAATGGGACTGTTTGCCTTGGAATATTATTGGAAATTTATCAATTCAGATTTGACTCATTTCCATAGCACCAAGAAAAAGGCTCAGTTGAAATTCAGAGACTAACTAGGCCCCTATGTCATGAACAAAAAGGAAGGATGACAAGAGGTTGATCAGATATTAGGTGAAAAACTCAGATTAAAAAGGAGATTTTGGTGGGTACCCTATGACCCAAATGGCTTTATCAATGCAAGAAAAATAAAATATAGGTCGTCAGTTTATGAACATTGCAAAATCCCAGAGATAGAACAATTTTCCAACCAAGATGAGTGGGTAGAAGGCACACTAGTTGAACAGTTCACTGAGGAAGAGAAAATGGAGCAAAATATGAAAAATCTGGAAAAGTCTCTTGACTTGGATTCTTTTGGGCAGGTGTCATTCAAACGTCCACAACAAGTTGGAGAAGGCACATCAACTACTGGAGCTTCACAAGCTGCCCAAGAAAGGACTACACCAGCAGCACGGACAACAAAAGGCAAGGAGGTAGTAGGTACAGAGCAAGAAACAATGACAGACCAACCAACTACCTCAAAGGAACAGAGTCAAGGGCAGGCCCCTTCACTACAGATAGAGGCACCACATGTACCAGCGTTACAGACTCCTCTCAATGAGGAAAGAAGCAAGAAATGGGACAGAGAAGAAACCACACCTGCAAGTGGGTCAACAGAGCAGCCAGAGGCCAAAAGGAAAAGAGTAGATCCTCAACCTGAAGAGGAAATTAGTGAAGAAATCACAGGGAGTCCAAGGAGGGAGAGGGAAACCAGCCAGCAAACATCCACCAGCTCTCACAGGCAAGAAATGGAGAGGCAACATGGTATGGAGGTGTCCTCCTCAAAGCAACAAAGTAAGCAACCATCTGGTATTAAAGGAACATTCATGGAAATTAAAGCCCAAAATGAATTATTGAGAATACGGCTTTATGATCAACTTCTCAAAACAACACCCTCCAAACAGCAAAGACTGATGGCAGCTTATGACATTAAGGAGGAAAAAATGATCTTAAGTCATTTCAAGCCTAAAGTTCAACAACCACAGACAGTTGCGGACTACATAAAAACAAATCTAGAAGTCCTCGCCAAAGACATACACCCAGTGGACCAAATTGAGCTACACAAGAAAACAGGCGAAATGGTCTATGCTACATTGGCAAACAAGGCAATGCTGGCCCACCAATTGAAGGAGTCATTAAGCAATACATCTGCCCAATTGGAATTGGAAAAAATATCTTCCTTGGCTAAAGACAACATAATAAAGACCCTGGAGGAAATTATTATTGAGCTAGGGCATGATACTAAGGATGCCAAGGGCATCAAAGCCCTTATAAAGAAAAAGGAAGAAGATGTTGCTGCACTTAGAAATCAATTAAAACTGCATGCAACCATGCACCCACAAACTACAGAACTTGCACAAGAAAAGGCAGAAGATGATACGATGGATTTGTTGATGAGGATGAATCAAAGGCTAATTGCAACGGAGAAAGAATTGGAGAAAGCATTGCAAGCCAAGCAGGGAGAGTCAACCTCCCAGCCACCTGAAACAGCTCCAATAGTCACCGCTACCCCTCCCACAGTTGCAGCAGCAATCCCTCCTATCATCCCAACATCAACAACAGGTACATCAACCACAGATGTTTCAGCAGTAGCAGCAATAACAGCACCAGACTCTAGCTTGAGCATGGAAGAAATGAAGAGAGTAGTAAAAGATCTAGAAATCCAAATGTCAGAGCTAAAAGAGGCCAAAGAAAATTTTGCCAAGCTAGAGGTAAGCTATGACAAATCCAAGATAACAGTGGTAGAGAAAACCAGAGAGATAAAGGCCTTGGAGAATAAGGTGAAATCCTTGGAAAAATATCTCACTCTTCATAAACATCTAGCAGACATTAAAACAATTTTGTGGACCAAAATTGGCCAGTCTATCACTGACCAATGGCAATAAATTCAGATGATACATGAACAAATAGAATTGATAGAAATAGCCCAAGTAGAGATTCAAAGGGCCAGGGCATCATTGGGAAACATGCCTAAGCAGGCCAATAGACTCTTTCAATTTTTGAATACTCATACCAAAGAACAACTAGCGGCTCTACATATTAGGAACATAACAGACACCATTTTGATAGTGAAAAAGGTGCTGACCTTGAGGAATTTTGTTCAAAATCTGGAAAGAAAATGTCAAGAAATGCAGGCAGAAATAAATGCCTTTACAAAAAAGTTTACAGCCTTGCAGCAAAGGGGTTTGCCCAGTTTATTGACCAGCAATGGGAGATTGTTAACACATGAACAATATGCTAATAGGGTAAATGCCTATGTTTCCAATCAAATTACAGCATCATCAAACACCTCAGAAGCCACAGGGCCTCCCTCTGGACAGATTCTATATGACAAATTAAAAAATTTGTTCTACATTGAACATGACATAAATCATCTTTTTAAAGTCCAGCCCAACTTCTATATGTATACTGAAGCTGATGAAACACTAATAAAAATACAAAGACATCAGTTGCCAACACACCAACGGTGGCAAGGGATGCTGGAGGTTTTACCAAGGTAATTTTGGTTCTTTTTCTTTTTGATCAGCTACATGTTAGCAAATTCAAATGCACGGGCCACCTTTCAAAGAATGAAAACAACAGAAAGAGGAAATCAGGTTGGGACTGCAGCTCATTAATTCAAGACCATGCACAGATCAAAGGCCAAGACAGCAACGCAGGAACACAGAACAAAGACACAGCTACTAGCCGACTCACTTAGTCCAAAAAGTCAAATATATATGACAAACTAAATAGCCAGCTCACCAACATTTATTGCTGCATTCATTTCTCTCACTTACTTCTTCTGTAGAGTAGGTGAAGGAAGTTATTTCTTGATAGCTTATCTACACGATATTTTGTATCTCCTTTTGTATAAATACCTCCCCATGAGATGTATTCGGGGTTGGTGATTTTCTCTCTAGACTGTGCTGTAACTCTGAGACTTTTTAATACAAAGGCTGTTGAAGTTCACTGCTACTGGACCATCTGAATGTGGATTTGATGTTCTGGGACCTGCTACAGAATTCTTGTGTCTTTCTATGGATCAATAAGTTATTCTAAACTGCGTTTTGTGTCTTCTGTGTTTGCAAAATTCATATATGTTTCATAATCTTAGTAATAGAGAAAAAGAATAGCCCATAATTTGTTTAAATACACTCTGTGTTCAATCTCTGTTGTTAATTATGTTTTCTTCAGAGTTAGCATAAACAGGAATTCTTAGCTACTCCTGTTTCCACTAATTCTTTCACTTTGAATATTGCCTAGGAATTCTTTACTGCTCCTTGATAATATTCATGCACTTTCCCTCTGCCAACATGATGATGGATTCTTAACTTCCCTTCATCCACTGGCTTACGTTCCACCAATTTCCAGATTTTAAAATTGTTCCAAGATCGATTATCTTGCTCTATAGTATTTCCCTTTCTCAAAGAAAACACTCTCAGCAGTTCATCCTCATTGACCCCATTTGCCCAATGGTATAAACTGTTTTAGACTTGCATCCCAGCTCTGTTTAAGATCACCATCCAACAAACTTAAAACCAAACCCTGTGCATCATAACTAGCCTAAAATACTTCAAAACAAAGCTAAATTACAAAGAGAGAACCCTCTCTGGTTGCAGATTGGCTAGAATTTGCAGCTAAAAGACTGGTTAGTGGTTACCTCAGCCGTATTCCCCCCTTAGAGCTTTCCTGGGGAACAACCTGAGTGATAACATCATTGGCGACTCCACTGGGGACCTGAATGACTGTTTGTCACTGCTGTCTATTTTCTAAAGCTACAGATGGAGCCTGAAGTTAGCCAGGTAGCCTTTGAAACTGTTTTTGTTGTGCATTTACAGGAGTAGATAAACACTGCTTTAGTCAATCTCCAGTCTAGTTTTGGGCTTTAAATAGATGTCCCAAAGATTTGATCAGTTTCCTCGTTTTAACATATTTAAAGGAAATCCCAAAGTTTCCTATATTTCAAAAGAGCTTCCTTCAGAATATTGTTAAAAACTGTGATCTTTAGACATTTCTAGAAAATACCAAAAACAAATTTAGAAGTTGGCTCCAAAGAAGAAGACTCATTACACAAGATCAAATCCTGATCTAAATCCTCCATCTATTTTTGAAATCCTAACTTGATCTCTAAGAGCCTTAGAAGACAAGAAAGTCTAGAAAATTCTACTGATTTAGACCTTGATATACTTTAGCAAAACCTTACAAGATCTGAGCTCACCCTAGGAGAGCAGTAGTACTTTCTGTCAATACTACAGCCTATCTGAGTTCTTCATCCACACCTCAAAGAATTCTCTCCACTCCCCCATCCACTGCCCATATTTCCACTTTTGTCCCTGCTGTTCCAGCTGTCCTTTTTCTTCATGTTGTCCCATTTATCTCTGCAAATATGGCAAATAGATATACTCCTCTGCTGCTGCCTGCAAATCTAGGGGCTATACCTCAAGATTATCAAAGCAAAATTACATATTTTGATGGTACTGGCTCCTATACAGCCCAACAACACACCAAGAAAATGATGGACTATTTTGAGAACTATGAAATCGATGACAACAATGTCAAAATTAAAATTTTTGTTCAAAGCTTAACCGGTGAAGTAAGGAGCTAGTTTAGGGCACTTGGTGCAAACACAATTGCTGATCCAGATGCCCTGTACCAAACCTTTTTGAACATATGAGAAAAGAATAAGGATCCATTGCATATCCTATCAGAGTATGACAGTTTAAAAAGAGGCGCACAAGAAACTGTCCAAGATTATTGTGCTAGATTCAACAATGTGTACAATGTTATCCCTCAAAACCTTAGACCTCCACCACTTAGCCTGAATCAAATTCCCTGATGGATTTGACTCTGACATGGCATATCAACTGAGGGAAAGGGCTCCTCTTAGCTTAGAAGACATGCAAATCATAGCGGTTAGTGTAGAGGCCAACTTGATATCTAAGAGAAATCGGGCTAGAACTGAAAGGAGAACAACTTTCAAAGAAGAGCCTTCTGCATTTGAGAAAAAACTAGATGAAATCATCAAAGGTATGGACAGACTGGGTGACAGAGTGGAAACTATTGAAGGGAAATCTTCTTGGGATGGTCAACCAAGTAACACCACTAGAAATCCAAACCTTAGAAAAAATCAAAATCCTAACACCGGGAAAGCTGGCCCTGATCAGAATATCAGACCTCCATTTCAAGAGAACTATGCCGAAGCCTCAACCTCTAGTGAGCCAACAGAGGATACTCAAATCAACCTAATGGGTTTGAACAGTGAACAACAAATCTTTCTAACCCAAGATGGCCAAGAAGCTCATAATTTCAACCAATTTCAAACCAAATATGGAGAGTCATTTGATTTCAGAGAAGGGTATGATGTAGCGGTCTATGAGGTTCATAAACAATACAAATTAAGAAGCAGAACCATAGATGTGCCTGAACTTACCAAGCTGAAAGATACCAAGTAGCCAAAGAAAACAAAGGACAAAGCTGCCCTGACAGAATCCCCTGTTAAAACAGACCTCAACCCAAAGGAAGCCACTGTGGAGGACATATCAGACTTATAGTCCTAAAAAAATCAGCCATCCACATCCCCTCCCTCAAAAGAAAATCTAAATTGCCCTCCTGAAAATAATTTCAAAACAGATTTAGCTCAGAACAACACTCATGATGAAGAGAAGGTCACTGAAAATACAACAAAAAAGGAAAACCTTGCTGCTTGCAATACAAGAATTCAAGTGGAAAAACCTTTTAACCTAGAAACAGAAATAGGAAAACTAAAAATAGCCATTCCTCTGTTTGAATTGGCTAAACATGAAGTTTATAGGGAACAAATCAATAGGTCACTTCAAATATCAGAGAATAGGGATGCAGTCAATGTTTTAGATGACCAACTAGAACTGATTTTTGGTCCTGAAGTCAATGGTAAAACAGTAGATGGAGGAATCCCTCCATTCTATGTAAGCTTAAACATTCATGACAAGGTGCTGCATAATGCAATGTTTGATTCGGGAGCTTCCCATAACCTAATGCCTAAGTCTGTGATGGAAAGACTGGACCTAGATATCACAAGGCCATACAAAGACTTGTTCTCATTTGATTCCAGCCAGGTCAGGTGTCTAGGCCTAATCAAAGATTTGTGTGTATCTGTGGTACAATACCCCGCCAACACAATCTTGATGGATGTGGTGGTAGCTGATATCCCACCAAAGTATGGCATGATGTTGTCCAGATCTTGGGGTGCAAAACTCCAAGGATCTTTGCAACTAGACATGTCCTATGCCACCATTTCAGTCTTTGGACATCCAAAGAGATTATATCGGGAAACATTGATGAAATATGTGGTTAGCAGTCAAGAAAAACCCCAAAACTTCCCCATCTATTCTATGCATTCTGATATGGATTCATTCATCTTATACAATGCTGAGATGTGTCTCAAAATTGATGTCAAACTCCTGGAAACAGCACAAACAAAAAGCATAAATGAACAATCTAGTGCTCAAGATCAAAAAATTGTTGATGTGACTGATGCAACAAATGAACAAAACATACCATATGAGTTACAAAATCCAAATTTTTCCGCTGAGCAAGTTTCCAAAACTCCTAAGGCTAGTCACAATCAAGAAATCCTATGGTACTTATGGTTTGATGGATCAGTGAACAAATTAGGAACAGGGGTAGGGGTTTGGATACACAACATGCAAAATGACCATGCTCAAGGTCATGCATATAGGCTAAATTTCAGAAGTACAAACAACATGGCCGAATATGAGGCCCTTTTACTAGGTCTCAAACTGATTAAAAGTCTAGGGGAAGCTAGGATTTGTATTCTAGGGGACTCAGATTTGATTATACAACAGATGAAGGGAAACTTTGTTACAAATGATCTTAGGCTAAGAGCTTACAGAGGGGCAGCCATTGAAATACTTAACACCTTCTCAGAATCTCAGCTCACCAAAATTCTAAGAAAGCACAATTTACATGCACATAGTTTGGCAACTTTTGCCAGCACTTGCAAGCTACCATTTGAGCCTAACCACCACTTCACTGCTGAAATCAAACATAGACCTGCTGTCCTAGATAATGTCAAAAATTGGCAGGTGTTTGAAAATGATACACAAATAAATAATTTCCTGACTTTGAAAGAGGAATTCTCAAATACAAACATTGACACAAGCACCATTGATGATCAACAACAAATAGACAAAAGTGAGCAAAGTATATCAGCTGAAACAGAAAATTTGATTTTGCATCCAACAACTTTTGATAACAAAATTTTACAAGAGCAGAAGCAAATGGACCTTGATGAAATGGCTGAAGGAGAATCTAAAGTAATTGAACTAAAGGATAATTTTCTGCCCACGGGCCTAACTCCTTTGGAGGATATATTTTATTCAAATGATATTCCAAGAAATCCAAAAATGCAACCACTAAATGCAGAAATTGAGGACTCCAATATTGGAACCATAGAAAATCCCAAAATGATAAAACTGTCCAAAACATTGCCTCCTAACCAAAAGCTGAAATACATTGAGTTGTTTAAAGAGTTTGAAGATGTCTTTGCATGGAGCTATGAAGACCTCAAGTCATATGATACTTCAGTCATCCAACATACAATACCCTTGAAAGAAAATCAAAAACCTTTTAAACAAAAGCTTAGAAGGGTGAATCCTGTCCTCCTTACCCTTATTAAAAAGGAAGTGAAACGAATGTATGAAGCTAGAATAATTGCACCTATCAGGTTCTCCGAATGGATTTCAAACCTAGTACCTACTAGGAAGAAAACGGGAGAGATAAACTGTGTGTTGACTTAAGAAATTTGAATAGAGTCTCTCTCAAAGACAACTACCCCTTACCCAAGATGGATCACATTTTACAAAGGGTAGTGGGAACTTCTAGGATCTCATTGTTAGATGGATTCTCAGGATTCAATCAGATCTTAGTTCACCCGGATGATCAAGATAAAACTGCCTTTACAACACCTTGGGGAACCTTCAAATATGTAAAAATGCCTTTTGGACTCAAAAATGCAGGGGCCACATTTCAACAAGCAATGGACATAGCCTTTGGAAAAGAGATCCATGATTTCTTAGTCATATATCTCAATGATCTCACTGCTTTTTCAAAATCAGACCAAGAACATTTAGAACATTTGAGACAGGTGTTCCTAATTTGCAGAAAATATGGCATATCATTGAACCCAAAGAAATCATTGTTTGGCCTAGAAGAAGGCAAACTCCTAGGTCACATAATTTCAAAAGATGGCATTAGAATTGACCCGGATAGAATACAAGCTATTTTCCAAGTGCCTCACCCAAGAAACATCAAAGAATTACAAGCTTTTTCAGGAAAGATCAATTTCCTAAGGAGATTCATTCCCAACTTGGCCGAATTGATAAGACTGTTGAATAATATGCTGAAGAAAGATTCTAAAGTCAAATGGACAATAGAAGCTAAACAAGACTTTGAGGACATCAAAACAGCTTTAACAAAAACACCAGTCCTCACAAACCCCAAGTTTGATAGAGATTTTATAATCTTTTCCTTTGCATCTCAGCATACTATTGCTGCTATCCTATTGCAAAAAGATGACCAAGGATGTGAGAAGCCCATTGCTTTTTTCAGCAAAGCACTTAGAGAGGCACCTTTAAAATATCATATCATGGAAAAACAAGCTTATGCCCTTGTAAAAGCCATGAAGGATTTCAGAGTTTATATCTTGTATTCTCATGTGATAGCTTATGTCCCAACTTCCATGGTCAAGTAAATTCTAACTCAAGAAGGAATTGAAGGTAAAAGGGGCAAATGGATAGCTAACATTTTAGAATATGACATTGAAATTAAGCCAAAAAAACTGATAAAAGGACAAGGATTAGCCAAGTTGATGACTCAAACCAATTTTCAAGCCCTTGACATCAATGAACTGGATAACGAACAGGAGATGGTGACTCCACAGATCAATCAAGCCTTTTTACAATCACCTTGGTATGCTGACATATGTTATATATTGTTAAACCTACAAGCTCCTCCAGGGTTATCCAGGACTAAAAAGAGATTTTTGAAAATGAAAGCTTCAAATTTTTGTATTATAAACAATGTGTTGTTTGGAAAAATCATGAAGGTATTTTGCTTAATTTCCTAACACTGGATGAAACTGACAAATTACTTAAGGAATTTCATGCAGGGGACTGTGGTGGACATTTGTATTGGAAATCAACAGCTGATAAAATCCTAAGGGCTGGATTTTATTGGCCCACACTCTTTGCTGATGCAAAGAAATATGTAACTTCTTGCCACAAATGCCAAATTTTTGAAGGCGAGAAAAAGCTGATGCCTTTGCCCCTCAAACCCATTTCAACTGAAAGGACATTTCAACAATGGGGTTTAGACTTCATTGGGGAAATCCACCCTTCATCCTCTGGTCAGCATAGGTGGATTTTGACAGCCACAAACTATTTTACCAAATGGATAGAAGCTATCCCTTGTAGGCAAGCCAGTGACTCAATCATCATGCAATTCTTAGAAACCAATATTCTATCTAGTTTTGGTTGTTCGGAGAAGATTATTACAGACAATGCTGCTGCCTTTAAATCCAAAAGAATGATCAATTTTTGTCATAAGTACCACATTACCTTGGGCCACTCCACAACCTATTAACCTCAAGGTAATGGTCTAGCTGAGTCATCCAACAAAAGCTTAATCAACATCATTAAGATAATATTGGAGGAAAACAAGAAAAATTGGCATAAAAAACTTGTAAATGCACTATGGGCAGACAGATTGACCACCAAAAGATCCACTGGAACAAGTCCATATGAATTGGTTTATGGCATGGAGGCAAGATTCCCTTCATCTTTGGGAATCCCAGTGATAAAGTTGCTGCAAGAGGTACATGCAGAAGCTAATGATATTCAGAGAAGGACCAATCAAACTATTCATTTGCAATAGACAAGAGAGGAGGTATACCAAAGATCTCAGGCTTTACAAGAAAAAATTAAAAAGATATCTGATAAAAGAACCAAAGCAGAGGATTTCTTCATTGGGGATAAAGTTTTGAAGTGAGATTCCAGAAGAGAAGATAAAGGAAAACATGGAAAATTTGATTTTCTATGGAGAGGACCTTTTGTTATTCAGACTGTACAAGGAAACAACACCTATTTTCTGAAAATCTTGGATGGCACAGAGGCAGATGATGGGCCAATAGATGGTCGAATGCTGAAGCATTATTTTGATCTAGTTTGTTGAAGAAATCAGCATTTTAGTTTGTACATAATAGTGTTTACTTTCAGCAATTTATTACAGCAATATGATAGGGAATAAGATGCAGCAAATTTTGAGGGAAAGGCAAGGAATTGTGCCACCTTATGGTATTACATTTTGAGTTTATCAGAAGAAGTTAAAAAGGAGACTTGGGAGCTGTGAAAATGATGACAAATATTCAGGCAGAGTAACCTAAACAGAGCTGCAACTAAGTGAATGAATTCATGAGAATCACTGAAATTTTGTAGAGGCACCATTTTGTGTACAGCAAAGGAGAAATGTCAGAATACAACAAGAATTGAATATAAGGCCCTCTGACCTACTGTTCTTGACTTTTCACCAGGAAAAGGCATCCCTATGTGGAGCCACTATTAGGTTCCTATACCAATAGGTTTCATTTTTCATGATTGACTGTAGAAGAGGCAAATATGTTCATCCTTTCATGCTACAAAGGTTCCATATTTTTTAAAACAAATGAAGAAAATTAAAAAATGAAAAGAGGGTATGCCTTAAAAGAAAAATCAAAGGGAAAAAGAAATGAATTGGTCAGGAAAATGATAAAAATGAACCCCAAACCAAAAGACCAGGAAAGTGTGCTAGTTTAAATGCCACTACTATTCCATTTTTGAAGAATTTCATTGTGTATAGGTGGTTGATTCTTGACACAGTTGATGAATAGCCAGACAGCTCAATCTTGGTTAGATCATGTTTGAATTTACTTGTCTTTAGAATAGAGAATAAATATCTATCCAAACAATTCAAGCTTGGCAGATGAGTAAATAGGTAGAGAAACAAAGGAACCCAACTGCTTAATCTCGGCCCTTGGAAGAGATAAGGGTAGACTTAGATAGGAGGGCATTCAAACGAAAAGAGGAAAATCAAGGTTTTCTAGTCCAAATGCACCCAATCAAAAGGAAGAAAAAATGATAGGTGTATTAGGCTGGGTAGGCAGTTTGAGGTTGCAGAAGCAAGTTTGTGATCTTTTTTTGTCTTGTTAAGAAAGAATTATCTCGTGGATGTCACAAGTACCATGGCAGTTGTTTGGTTGTAAAATAGTGGAGCATGACTAATTTCCCCTCTCATCTCCCCAAAAATCATTTACTAACATCCCCTCAAGGTCATTGGGATCTGCCCAGTAGTCCTAGTTCACTTCATTTTATGATAAATACTAAGTGGAACTTTTTGTTTACTTAGTCAAAACAAGCCACATTTCTTGTGTAAAAGATCTTACCATTTTACTTCATTTCCCCAAAAACCTAAGTTATTACCTTATAAACTTAGCGTTATCTATCCATAAAATCATATTAACATTGACTCTATTGTATAGCTCCTTTATCATTTTCCCACCCCTATTCTATAAAAAACTATACAAAAAACCCAAAAAAATACATAATATCCCTACCCCTGGCAACTATAGCCTTATAACAAAGTTTTTGGGAATTATTGGTTCATTTGGGACCTTAATAATAGCCCCTCCGCATTCAAAAACATTGGGGTTTATTTGACATCCGGTTAAATAAACAACCGCACTGAAACCCCCCACATAAACCATATATTAACTCCTGGCGCGCATGTATATATTGGGATTTGTTTGACATTTGGTTAAACAAATAACCATAGCTGCCTGCATAAACCACATAAAACCCATAACCAAAGTTTAAAACCCCGACAAACATTATTAAATGTTAAAATAATGCGCGGGTCCCCCTGTTGTAAACCACCGCCACTTACCTCACCCGTCGACCATCCGATCCAGCGCCATAGATCCAACGGCTGGCGGCGATATCGGAACCCCTCATCTGCCGAACGTTAGCATCTGGGGGATGGGCGGTATTACAGCCGTACCCCTGCCACGCGTCGGCTTCCCGGCGTGATCGGAGCCCCCCCCTCCGAAACCACCATGGCCCAAAGGCGGTGCGGGGAATACCACTTACCACCCCGCTGCCTACCCCCTAACGTCATACCCACATCACTTGATGACGTCGCATCCCCGTTTCCCACCACCACTCCATATCAGCGTCATGTCATCTGTTGACATCACCACCCCGCCTCCATGTCATCCGACACGTCATCCTCCGTACCCTGCTACACAATAAACTTACGTCATGATGATGTCATCAGAAAAAGTGCCAAAAAGCCCGAAAAAGCCCAAATTGTGTTAAAAGTCATGAAAGTGATGGTTTTTGTTCATTTTCTATTTGTTCGTTTGCGGAGACTGTGCATGCAACTTACGACCAATTCGCCACCAAAACTCCAGTCCGCCACCCAGGTGAATTCACTCTGCAAACTCGGCCCCCTCAGCTCAGTATTGTACCCGCAGCTCGTACCAGTCGCCTATAAAATAGGTATTTACCCGTTATTCACCCGTAACCCCATTTTTCCAAAGTTTCTCTTTTAAAATCATCCGAAGAACTAAAATTCGAATTAAAATGCGCTCCTACCCACAAATCTCTGCATTTTAATTCGCTGTCTGACCCATTGTTCCAAAGAAAACCCGCAAACTCTGTTATCCTTTGCAAATTGCCCACTAAGCTGCAATTCAAGCCCATTTCCGCTGGCAAAATCTCCAAAACTGCCCAAATATTGAGTTAATTTTCCAAACTCACTTGCAAAGGAGCACCATTTCCTCAGCTTTTATCCAGCCTCCCAATTAAACTCTACAAAATTTGTTTTTAACCATGAATGTTACCCAGTGAGGTGATTTCAAGATAAAGCTTAGTCTGCAATTCCCTGGGAAAACCTCAGAGCTAGTACTCAGTGTTCTGTTGCTACATAGACCCATATTCAAATAAAAAACACTGAGAATTTAAAGATGGAGACTCCAGCAGCCTTGAATGTCACTCCTCTCAATGCACCCCACAAGGAATTGGAATCACTACCTTTGGCTGATAGGGATTATCTAATCCAAGACTTGGTTGGTGACAGAAACCACCTGTAGACATTCTGTGAGCTGAGGAATAGTTATCTAAATAAAAATGATTTTTATGGGATATGGGAATCAAATCTGCCCATATACTTCCTCCCCTCTGTCAATATCTTCCCTGAGATAATTCACCTCTGGTGTGAAAACTATGAACCAAATCAAAGGGCAGTCAAATCTCCATCTAGGACCATCCTCTTTCATATAACTTTTGACTCCATCAATCAAATGCTAAACTTCAAACCAACTCAGCTTTTGTTCCCTCTTTCTATGAAATTCTTGCTTGATGAAGGTCCTAAACTCTCCAGCTCAGAGATAACCCCAATTTCCCAAATATTTATGAGAGCAGATCGCCAACCTATAGAGCCACCTCCTTTTCACTATGCGTGGTTCAATGAAGTGGGTAAATTACTTGTTGATATGATATCTTATGTTCTGGGTTTCAATACAAGTGAACATATTGATGAAACTATATTGGTCTTATTGTCTGCATTTACCCTAGGGCAGCCCCCTGCTGTCAAATACAATTATGCCAAATTCATTGCCAGCAAGATACATGACCAACTATTGAATCTATATAGGGAGGGAGTCTTCAAGTATTCATCCTACATCTATCATATGTTCCTATATTATCGGCCAGACTATTTCCAATTCCCCATCAAAAGATTGGACTCTAAAGGAGAAAAGAGGTCTATGATTTTTTGGACCTCAGTCTTTCATGAAGTCCACAGCTATCCCTACTCCTACTGTGAGTTCATTGACATGTTTGTCTATCCAGTTTATTCTCTCCTAAAGAGAACTCCTCCTCCTAGACTGTCTTATGATATGCAGAAAATATTGGAGCTCTCAAAAAACTACAAAATAGGTGACTGGTACTTCTACCAGAATCACACTGTCATCAGGATATATGGCTATGAGATGTGCCCCTACAGGCTGCCAAGATATTTGCCAATGAGACTGTTTGCCTTGGAATATTACAGGTAATTTATCAATTCAGATTTGACTCATTTCCATAGCACCAAGAAAAAGGCTCAGTTATAATTCAGAGACCAACTAGGCCCCTATGTCATGAACAAAAAAGAAGGATGGCAAGAGGCTGATCAGATATTGGGTGAAAAACTCATATTAAAAAGGAGCTTTTGGTGGGTACCCTATGACCCAAATGGCTTTATCAATGCAAGAAAAATAAAATATAGGCTGTCAGCTTATGAACATTGCAAAATCCCAAAGATAGAACAATTTTCCAACCAAGATGAGTGGGTAGAAGGCACACTAGTTGAACAGTTCACTTAGGAAGAGAAAATGGAGAAAAATATGAAATATTTGGAAAAGACTCTTGACTTGGATTCTTTTGGGCAGGTGTCATTCAAACTGCCACAGCAAGTCAGAGAAGGCACATCAACTACTGCAGCTTCACAAGCCGCCCAACAAAGGACTACACCAGCAGCACGGACAGACCTGCCAACTACCTCAAAGGAACATAGCCAAGGGCAGGTCCCTTCACTATAGACATAGGCACCACAGGTACCAGCGTTACAGACTCCTCTCAATTAGGAAAGAAGCAAGAAATGGGACAGAGAAGAAACCACACCGGCAAGTGGGTCAACAGAGCAGCCAGAGGCCAAAAGGAAAAGAGTAGATCCTCACCCTGAAGAGGAAATTAGTGAAGAAATCACAGGGAGTCCAAGGAGGGAGAGGAAACCAGCTAGCAAACATCCACCAGTTCTCACAGGCAAGAAATGGAGAGGCAACATGGTATGGAGGTGTCCTACTCAAAGCAACAAAGTAAGCAACCATCTGGTATTAAAGGAACATTCATGGAAATTAAAGCCCAAAATGAATTATTGAGAATACAACTTTATGATCAACTTCTCAAAACAACACCCTCCAAACAGCAAAGACTGATGGCAGCTTATGACATTAAGGAGGAAAAAATGATCTTAAGTCATTTCAAGCCTAAAGTTCAGCAACCACAGACAGCTGCGGACTACATAAAAACAAATCCGAAAGTCCTCGCCAAAGACATGCACCCAATGGACCAAATTGAGCTACACAAGCAAACAGGCGAAATGGTCTATGCTACATTAGAAAACAAGGCAATGCTGGCCCACCAATTGAAGGAGTCATTAAGCAATACATCTGCCCAATTGGAATTGGAGAAAATATCTTGCTTCGCTAAAGACAACAGAATAAAGACCCTGGAGGAAATTATTATTGAGCTAGGGCATGATCATAAGGATGCCAAGGGCATCAACGCCCTTATAAAGAAAAAGGAAGAAGATATTGCTGCACTTAGAAAGCAATTAAAACTGCCTGCAACCATGCACCCACAAACTACAGAGCTTGCACAAGAAAAGGAAGAAGATGATACGATGGATTTGTTGATGAGGATGAATCAAAGGCTAATTGCAACGGAGCAAGAATTTGAGAAAGAATTGCAAGCCAAGCAGGGAGAGTCAACCTTCCAGCCACCTGAAATAGCTCCAATAGTCACCGCTGGGCCTCCCACATTTGCAGTAACAATCCCTCCTATCATCCCAGCATCAACAAAAGGTACATCAGCCACAGATGTTTCAGTAGTAGCTGCAATAACAGAACCATACTCTAGCTTGAGCATGGAAGAAATAATGAGAGCAGTAAAAGAGCTAGAAATCCAAATGTCAGAGCTGAAAGAGGCCAAAGAAAAGTTTGCCAAGCTAGAGGTAAGCTATGACAAATCCAAGATAACAGTGGCAGAGAAAACCAGAGAGATAAAGGCCTTGGAGAATAAGGTGAAATCCTTGGAAAAAGATCTCACTCTTCATAAACCTCCAGCAGACATTAAAACAATTTTGTGGACCAAAATTGACCAGTCTATCACTGACCAATGGCAATCAATTCAGACGATACATGAACAAATAGAATTGATAGAAATAGCCCGAGCAGAGATTCAAAGGGCCAGGGCATCATTGGGAAACATGCCTGAGCAGGCCAATAGACTCATTCAATTTTTGAATACTCATACTAGAGAACAACTAGCAGCTCTAGATATCAGAAACAGAACATACACCATTTTGATAGTGAAAAAGGTGTTGACCCTGAGGAATTTTGTTCAAAATCTGGAAAGAAAATGTCAAGAAATGCAGGCAGAAATAAATGCCTTTACAGAAAAGTTTAGAGCCTTGCAGCAAAGGGGTCTACCCAGTTTATTGACCAACAATGGGAGACTATTAACACATGAACATCATGCTAACAGGGTAAATACCTATGTTTCCAATCAAATTACAGCATCATCAAGCACCTCAAAAGCCACAGGGCCTCCCTCTGGACATATTCTATATGACAAATTAGAAAATTTGTTCTACATTGAACATGAGATAAATCATCTTTTTGAAGTCCAACCCAACTTCTACAGGTATATTGAAGCTGATGAAACACTAATAAAAATACAAAGACATCAGTTGCCAACAGACCAATGGTGGCAGGGGATGCTGGAGGTTTTACCAAGGTAATTTTGGTTCTTTTTCCTTTTGATCAGCTACATGTCAGCAAATTCAAATGCACGGGCCACCTTTCAAAGAATGAAAACAGCAAAAAGAGGAAATCAGGTTGGGACTGCAACTCATTAATGCAAGACCACGCATAGATAAAAGGCCAAGACAACAATGCAGGAACGCAGAACAAAGACACAGCTACCAGCCGACTCACTCAGTCCAAAAAGTCAAATATATCTGACAAACTAAACAGCCAGCACACCAACATTTACTGTTGCATTCATTTCTCTCATTTACTTCTTCTATAGAGTAGGTGAAGGAAGTTATTGCTTGATAGCTTATAAACACGATATTTTGTATCTCCTTTTGTATAAATACCTCCCCATGAGATGTATTCGGGGTTGGTGATTTTCTCTCTGGACTGCGCTGTAACTCTGAGACTTTTTAATACAAAGGCTGTTGAAGTTCACTGCTGCTGGACCGTCTGAATGTGGATTTGATGTTTTGGGACCTACTACAAAATTCCTATGTCTTTCTATGGATCAATAAGTTATTCTAAACTGCATTTTGTGTCTTCTGTGTTTGCAAAATTCATATATATTTCATAATCTTAGTAATAGAGAAAAAGAATAGCCCAGAATTTGTTTAAATACACTCTGTGTTCAATCTCTGTTGTTAATTATGTTTTCTTCAGAGTTAGCATAAACAAAAATTCCTAGCTGCTCCTGTTTCCACTGATTCTTTCACTTTGAATATTGCCTAGGAATTCTTTACTGCTCCTTGATAATATTCATGCACTTTCCCTCTGCCAACATGATGAAGGATTCTTAGCTACCCTTCACCCACTGGCTTACGTTCCACCAATTTCCAGATTTTAAAATTGTTCCAAGATCAATTATCTTGCTCTGTAGTATTTCCCTTTCTCACAGAAAACACTCTCAGCAGTTTGTCCTCATTGACCCCATTTGCCCAATGTTATAAACTATTTTAGACTTGCATCCCAGCTCTGTTTAAGATCAGCATCCAACAAACTTAAAACCAAACCCTGTGCATCATAACTAGCCTAAAATACTTCAAAACAAAGCTAAATTACAAAGAGAGAGCCCTCTCTGGTTGCAAATTCGCTAGAATCTGTAGCTAAAAGACTGGTTAGTGGTTACCTCGGCCGTATTCCCCCCTTAGAGATTTCCTGGGGAACAACCTGAGTGATAACAGAGGCGACCGCGTCACTCACCTTTGTCTATTTCGGTAGACATCGCCAAGGAAGTGTTTTTTCTGCAATGCAGACGAAGCAATCTTATGGTAACCGGGAAACTCTACTTCGCTGTGCCTGGGGGCATGCAAACCTTTTTTACTGAAAGTAAAGAGCGACCATTTAGTTTCTTAGTTTGTAGTTTCTCAACCCTTTAAACTCGTAGGATTGGTCGTTCCTAGCTTGCATAATGAAAGGATCTGGAGCAAAGTTTCGAATGGTGCAAGCTCTTAAAAATTGAACTTATCGATGAGACATCCTTATTATACGACTGGCACGAGCAATTTTTATGCGAAGTTCAAGCTCGTTAAAAATTAAACCTTAGCAATGAGAAAATGTTTCCCCCAGAGTTTAAGCTCATTAAAAAATGAACCAATTTCCAGTAGATAACCATTGTGAATGCATTATCATCAGCTTTTGAGCCCTAGTCATGTTCTCATCATCACCTCCACTCTGTTTTAGCCGATCATTCACCTCCATTTGATTGTTTACCCCTTTTTTTGAGGAACAGCTGCGAAGAGTGATCCTGTTAGCCATCCTTGTGACACTGCCTTGATTGGAAAATTCAAAACCTTACCTGGAATCAGCTGCTACCTGAAATTATCACTTGTTCCTAAAAAGGCGAGTCCCCTTTAAGCTCTTTTCACCTGACTCGTAAAATATGAAAATATTTCCAAGCAATTGGCCTCTCCAGCTTGTTAAAGCTACTGAAAGTGCTATACCTCCTCTAGATTTTAATCTTTTTGTACCTGAGGGATTATTACACAAAAAGATCGAGTGCTTGTTTTGTTCGGCTTGTTAAAATTACTAAAAATTCATCCCTTTCATATTATTTTATACTTTTTCGGACTTAAGGGATTATATGACGAAAAAGGATTATTGGAGTTTCCTTTACATCCCTTTCAGACTCTCTAAAATTGAAAAGGACCGAGTTATCTTTGTCGTTAAAATCGTTAAAACCAAATAGTGACAAACTTGTCCATTCAGACAACAAGAAGTTTCACTGTTGCTAGGCTTGTTAAAACATAGCGAAGGGTTTGCCCGAAGGGAAAATTATAGAACAAGCATATGTTATCCTCCTTAAGCTTGACAAAAATAAAGAGGTACTGGTCAGCAATGACTGGGGAAAAATTGGGAAGAAGACTTGAAGAAACTTTATTGGTAGCAAGTCGCTCTTGAACATGACACTTTCACTCCGCATCCAAGTCGAGTTGGGTTGTTCCATTCACCGGTCATATCACCATTGGTCCACCGCACCATCCATATTTGGGGTTAACGCTACCAATCCATGTCAGTGTCACCGGTATGTTCAAGAGAAGTCGCTCAGAGAATTCACCTGTGTCTCAACCGCTGCAATACATTCACGCTCCATTCTTTCATGACCGCGACCCTAAACCCTGTATCATCAGATCATTTTCACCTCCAAAATCATTTACTCTGTTCCATGTCGTAGATGTGGGATTCATTAAGGCCCTCCTACGACGGGTCGCTTCTTGTCGACAACAGCTCATTTTCCAAGAAGTCGACTTAGGAACAACCCTTTCAGTACTTTGAAGCTTGCATGCCTCAATGGCAAGTTTCTCACTTTCGGCGACAGGTTTACATCAATGGCCTTCGACCAAAAGATTTTGCGTGGTGTTCGATGCCAAGTCCCTTTTTCACACCACGCGAATTGTACTGTAGTACCTTGAGGGTCATCATCATTATCGGTGATTCCTCTTGTGCCTGTTAACAGCTTACATCATTGGCTGGTAATCAGGTGATGTCTTTCCATGTTTGACTCCAGAACATCTTTCACATGGATCGACTTGTACTCCGAGTGAAGATTGGACGAGTTTGAAGGCCTCGGATCTAGTTTCATCCATCTGGGCTGCGATATATTCAGGAAAATAAAGACATCAAATGTACATCATTGCTGCAAAGATGATCATCTGAATCAAAGGATGATGGCTCTATCAGAATCATTAGTCTGCCACATAGACAATTGTCTATCTTATGTACATGGAAATGAATTTATAAAGCTGAGCATGGGAATGCCCGCCTGAGCTAGATCATGAAAAATATTATGAAGATAATGTATTCTATTGTATCTTATTACAGGTCGCCTTCCAGCTCGAAAAAATTTCGGATCCTCATGATAAAGCATTTCACCCGACATCAAAAGATTAATGACCTCATGCTTTAGGGGGCAACTATTATAGACATTTTTGGGCACTGCAAACCCAATCATACATGTCCATAAACCAAGGGCTCCTAAGTCCCTAAAAGTGTTGCTTCACACCTTAAAAGAACAAGGCCAGCTGATTACATCATCTCCCAGAAGTTCTCCACAGAAAAATGCTCAGAACTGGTCAAAGCTGGACCATACAGACTGCCTAGTGTAGAGGGTGCGATGCATCCCACCTGCTCAGTGAAAAAGGGTGCGATGCATACTGAAAAGACCTTCTGTAGGGTGCGATGGGAGAGAGTAGACAAATGGCAGAGATAGTTTGCAAGGTGGATCGTCATGGAATCTTCCAAAAACTTCTCCTGTGACACTTGCCTCTCTGAATTCGTCCAGGGATGAGTAAGAGATCATTAATCTCCAAGTGGAATCAAGAACTGTCAGAGAGAGGACACTAATCAAAATCCCAGAAGCTGACTCACCCCCCTGCAATCATCTATATATGGATCCCTCATCCCAGAGATCCAGAGGCTGGAATTTTGTATCTTGTAAGGAAGTGTTGTTGGTTTCTTGGTGGAATATCATAGTGTTGGGTGATCTAAACTTTTCATGAGGTGAAGAAGGGTTTTCATGCTGGGAGGATGATGTTGGGTCAGAATAATTGGTTGTAATCCTCTTTGCTATTCTTGATATTAATAAAGTTATTCAAGTTTTCCTCCACATTCTTGTGTGTTTGATGATATATGCATTTGTGTGGTCAATATATATCTGGTCCTGTATTGTTTATGATTGTAGATCTCTATTCTTCGATAGTATTATGCTGCTTTGATTCCACGGGTGCTCTTTGAAGCTGGGTAGATGAAGGCAAATCAGCAAGGATCTGTCAGAAGGGAGAGGAACTGAGCACAAGACTGAGGTTGGTGTCCTTTATTCCCCTCTTATCTACTTCTCATAAAGGAAAGTGAAAGTAGCTTTAGTTTGTTTGTTTCTAAGATAGCTACCAGTCTTAGTGGGACTAGCAGCTCCGAGTGGACACTAGATTTCCTGATATCACAAACTAATTTCAGAAAATTATGATGCACACATTTTGAGAAATCAACCTCCATCACCTACAACCATTTTAAAATTTTCTAGAGATTCATGCATACATTGGCCAAATTTTTTAATGGGTAGATGCATAGGTATGAGTGAAACATGCTCACCAAATTTCAGGTAAATCCAATATATTGTTTGAGAGATATGCATAAAATAAGTTTGCTATAGGAAGTTGTCCTGAAATGCTACAAGAAGTTTAGAATTGCTACAAGATGGTTGAGAAGAAGTTACAGGAGGTAAAGTGATTGGAGAAAGGGGCCAAAAGGTCATGTATGTTTTTAGGGAAGGTTGAGAGAGGTCCCCCAACACCACTTTTATCACTCATCCACTCCATTTCACCTAAACTTGTTCAAAATGTTCACTTTGTTCTGCCTAAAAAACACACAGAGAGCATTGCTCTCCATTTTTCCATTCTTCACATTACCTCCTCGTGAATCCAACCTTGTTTATATGGCTTTTCATCACTCCCTTCAACACCACCATGCTTACTAAACACTAGAAGAAAGGATCAAAAGGTTTCTACAGGAAGAATCTCCTCTTATAGCAACCTGTGCAATCACAATAGAAATCTTTGAGATATTTTTTTTCCCACCAACAGAAGCATGATGAAGCCATGTGTGTAATAAGGAAGGGATGCATAATCCTTGGGAAGGTATTATACCATCAGATGAAACCCATTCACGAGGGAAAATCCCACAAACACACAAGAACATCATCAATCAACGTGCAATCTAGTTCACAACAACCTTATGAGTCAAACAATCAACAATCTATTAAGACTTGTGCAGAAGAAAGGAAAGAAAATTAGCACCTCTAGAGAATCATGGATCGATCATCAACTCAGTAGTAGCATGCATTCCTCTCCTTCAACCCATCATGATATGAAGCCCCACAATAACATGCGAGCATCTACAACATCTCGATATCAGGTAGGTACAAGTATGAAATATTCTTCACCTCTTCTCTTGAGTGTATTATAGCTAGAAATTTGTTGTCAATGCATGAGAGATGAGGCTTTATAATCTAAGGATGGGTTAACAGTCTTGGCCACCCTCAACTAGTTAAGTGTAGCTAACTCATCTCTCATGCAACGTGTAAAATCAGAATTAAGAAGGGTGATGATTAGGAGGAGTGGGGACAATGCTGTAAAGAGGAAATTTGTGTAGAAGCCAAGTCACGAAAGCACTCCGAGCCCTCCATCCACTTTATATCCACTATCTATCCATCATTCATCCATCCTAGTTCACAAGAAAACATTAATATTTTTTCAAGAACAAACCCTACACTTTGTCTCACTATGGTGAAGTAAAATTATAAGTGTAGACACAAACGAATTCCTCTAGCCCGATAATGGGTCTATCCACAACAGGTACATTCTATGGAAGATTACCTTAGGTTAGAATCAATCAAGAGGGCCTACCTCTTGGTCACTTATCCTACTTGATGATGTCCTTGCTTGCTTACTCCAACAATCTCTCGCTTCCTTCTTCAAGCTCCTAAAACAAGTAAACAACAACAACAAACAAACATAATTATAGACAAATTACAATTCAACCTACTTAATGAGTCAAGAAGCACCAAGATATGAATATGTAATATTAAAAAAAATGTAGGAAATCAATCGATAGTTTCATATATTAATATCAAAGAGAGATTGCAACCATCCGTCTTGACGTTGCAGTCTTCCTCTGACAAGACCAAGTTCCCACACACCTCTGCTAGCACTTCATGATGGATTCAAACACCAATAGTTTAAAGACTCTTCCCTTTTAGGCTTCACTCCAAACCAAACACACTTCTCCCTCACACAACTAGATGGCTACAACTAGTAATAGCTTGCTTGTAAAATCAAAATAGTATACTCACACTTAGCCAACAATCTAACTAGCTTGTGCTTGGGAAGAAGGGAGGTTTATATAGGAAAGATTAATGGGAGATGGATCCTCTTCTCATGGGAGAATGAATTTCCATAATTATATGGGAAAGGAGCGCAAATTGTCATCCTCAACCCCATCTGGCGAAACCATTTACCAGATCTCCGTTATAGGCTCTAATTTAAAAAACTTTCCATAACAGGACCGGTGCGACTGGAACATAGATCAGTCGCACTGATCGGCACAGGGAAGAGTGCTAATCTCTACACATCATTGTAGGGGAGATAAAGGCCATTAGCGCTGGTCTTGTAAATTAGGTAAAACATAAGTTTCAGGGGAAATGGTGCAAAAGGGAAATGATTTGCTCATGAAGAGGGACATAATGGGAGTTTCTTCATGAAGGAAAAGCATGTGGGGTTCACTGTAGAGGTGCTTCGGGATCAAGGAACAGGAAGTACAGGGACAATGACAAAATTTTGTGTAATAGATGCCCCCTAAATCATGAAGGCCGAGTCGGAGCGAGGGATGAAATGCTTTATAACTCAATGCGGGGAACCGGTCCATCGTCGAAAAACTTGCAAGCAAGTACAGATACATATACATAAACTGAGATCTCTGTCAAATGATACATGAATCATGGCATGGACGCATCCATCCACAGAAAGATCATGTAAATGGATCTAGGTATGGGTGTAGCCATTCGTCAAAGAGGATCATAATGAAACCAAGGTATGGTCTCAGCCATACAATAATAGAGACATGCATATCATCATAACCATGTCACACCACTTCGCAACCTAGACTTTTGCGATTTGAGTCCAGGGTCTTGTGCTCCAACACGACCCGATCAAAGTACAAATCCTAACATGTGAGTAGATATGTTGACGTCGAACATGCTAGAAAGTCACCTGATTATGAGTCCATGATGTAAACTATTAACAAGCGCGAGAGAAACCACCAATAATGACAATGGCCCTCAAGGTACTATTAGCACAATTCACGGGATGTAAATACAAGAACTGAAGTTGAACATTCGCGAATTCACTCAATCGAAAAGCCAATGTTGTGAACTTGTCGTCAAGTGCAAAGAACTTTCCATTGAGGCATGCAAGCTCTAAGGTACTGGAAGGTAGTCTCTTGATCAAATTCCGAGATAATGAGTTGACGTCGATAGAAATTGACCATGTTGAAGGAGGGCCATAATGAATCTCGCATCATCAACGCAAGACGAGAGGATGCAAAATAATTTTGGATGATACAGAGAAATAGAGGTAAGTGTAACTGCAAAAGGGTTAACTCTTGAACATATCGGAGACACAACTGGAAGTTTGGAAGCTTTTGGATCCATAGGATTGGTGGTCATGGTGACATAGCAGAGATCAGATGGAAGGAAAAAATCAACGGCCCAAACCTAGGAAGGTCAATGATGTAAAGGAGGATGTCCCAACCCGACACAAAGCAAAGAGTGTCATGTTCAAGAGTGAGTTGTCGACACGACTGATAGATTTCCAAATTTTTCCCCCACCATTTTTGGCGAGTGCCCCAATTATTTTTTAATTGCAAGCTTGAAGGGGATAGCATATGCTTGCACTGTAAGTTCATCCTTCGGACGAATCTGAACTAGTAAGTTTAACGAGCCCTAGGAAGGAGAAGCTCGTGTTCGTCATGGTGACGAATCCGATGTCGTTTAATAGTTTAACGAGTCCGACAAAGGTGTAACTTGGTATCTTTTTCATTTTTAGAGAGTTTGAAAAGGACACGTAAAATAAAACTCCACATGGTCCCTTTTCATACATTTGTGTCTCTCAAGCCAAAAAAGGTAGAAAACAATACTTGAGACAACCACTTGACCATTTCAGTCAAGGAGTACCTTTTTTCATAAATAGTGCCTCCTAGCTCGAAAAAGGGGTAAACTTATACTGGGTGCATGACGTTTCACATCCATTGACAAGTTCGAAACGACAGGGACTTGGCCATCTTTTCATTGTTAAAGGGTAGAAAAGGAGCTGAAAGGAGACCCCCCATTCTTATTCTCTTTAACGAGCTAAAAAGGGAAAAATAATCGGTGATATTTTCATATGAGTTTAACAAGTTGAGAAAAGAGCTGAAATATGACTCATCGCCATCGTTGAACACCCATCACCAATCATTGCATAAGCAAGGCAAAGCATATTATCGAGTCCTTGAGGCAAAATAGGTCAAAAATATTTACAAAACCTTATATTTTCACGAAAAAATGAGTAAATAGGGGAAAAGTAAATATATTTTACCACTTACCTTTTTACCTTTGCATTGAAGACTTTTACTCACTTTTGCCCTAGTTTTTCCAGAGCGGATTGCGGGAGATCCAGGAGGCCAATCGACGAAGATTTTCATGCTATTCATTTATGCTTTTAACCATTTTTTTGTATTTTTAGGGAGGATTTTGAGAAAAATTTTCGCCCTCGGTCAGCGTGATTTCTAGGCACGGGATCCCTCTGGTCGAGGGTTATTTGCATGGCCATCTACACCAACTAGTGCGACTATTTCTAAAACAGGTATGTCGGCACCGTGGATAGGGTAAAACCAAATTTTCTCAAGAACTGATCATTAAAATTTGATTTTTATGTACCAAAATTGATGATTGACTCAAATAAATGGCTTTTGCAGGAGAGAAATTTCCTAAAATGGTGGATTGGAAGGAAAAAGAACACGAAGATGTGGACACCGAGGAAATGAATGATCCAAATTTCCTAGAATATTTGAGGGCTTGCGGGCTTCTCAAATTTTTCCTTACACTAGGGATGCGGGCCCAATCTGAATTGCTTTGTATTTGAGATACCTTTGGGACATAAATCGTGAGATTTTTGACATTGGAGAAGAGGAGCTAGCGCTGACAACTTCAAACATTTACTTCATCACTGGCCTGTCTCACAGAGGTGAGCCAGTGAATTTGTATGGATCACGTCCAGTTGGGGCAAGCATATCTTCCCTGCTTGTCGTGCATTGTCCTGAGGCCTTGAAATCCCAGAGAGGGAAGATTGAGATTTCCAATGTATGGGATTTGACACTGAGGGTGCTTTTCTTGACCATCAACAGAGTGGCAGGCTCCCAGGTGGAACATGAGACTAATAATTCAAAGTTCCTTTACGCTATAGACTGCACAGTTCCCATGATCTTCAACTGGGAAAAGGCCATGAAGATGAATATCAAGCGTCAATTGTCTAAGGCGAAGGCGGGAAATCTAAAGCAATTTGGCTTCGGATTAGTACTTGTGACATTTTTCATCTAATGAGTGCCACTGTTCCAGTATTAGCTGACTGAGGTTGATCCTCCTGTGCCGCGCGATCTGTGGATGGCCTGCTGGAGTTGTTTGATGCCCCGGATCACTGGGGGTCAGTAGATGTCCTATCGACCAACATTCTTTTTGTTGCTACGACAATAGAAAATCGTCATGGAGGACTGGCCATATAGTGGCACTAATTTCCATGGAGACCCAGATATTCCCTTGCCAGATGGGGAGGACTTCGATGAAGAAGGTAAAAAACAAAACCAAAATGTTTATTTTGATGTTTTTTGATTGTTTTTAGTATATGCATTCTTATAACATTTCTCTTGTGTATGAAGATGTTGGACCAGAGAGGCTAGTCGGGATGTCCCCGATAGCCAGGTGCTATCCCCGTCCTATTGATGTTATCGCCCATTATCAGGAAGGGAGCGATAATGAGGATGAGATTGTGAGGAACCTCGAGGGGTTGACTCATGGTATCCCCGAGTATGCTCAGATAGGAGACATGCCTTGGCGGTACTAGGGAGTCTCAGATTGGATCCACCGATTGTTGAGTCACATAGTACAAGCTATCTCGTGCTATCATGACCACTAAGTTGAGTAGTTCCTAGATCCAGTACTTACATATTTTTTGAGGTCTGCGTGCCACGAATGTACGAGGCCTGAGAGCCACCGATGTTATTGTAGACATACATATTACTTTTTGGGGTTTTGATGTATCAAACATTTTCACATATGTATATATGTTATATTTTCCTATCTATTATGGTACAAATGGTTTGTCTTATCTTTTACATGTTTCACAAATGTTTATCCAATACGTAATTACCTAATGCATTTGTTAATGTATTCATGTGTCTAGGAATATGATGATATGTAATATAATCAAAACGCCTTTCCAACAAATGGATACGAAGATACATTCGTAATATTTGAGTGTTCCTGATGGAATATTAGCCGTTGAGTTGAAGGACGACAAGCTATGAAGCTAGGTTGACACCCAATTCTCTAATGCCCAAAGCGATGGCTTTTGATAATAGTTTGATGACCGCGCTGTATTCAGCAATGTTGTTGGTTGTACGACCTAGGCAGATACCTTGAAGGTCAATCAACTCACTGTTAGGGTTGTAGATATCCCATGCCATGGATGATAGGTTCCAGGTACTTCGACAAGCAACATTGATGGGGATATAATCACAGTCAAGCAATAAACCCCTCCATATAACAAACACCTATAAATACCCATGGTTTATGCCCACAAATTCTATCGAAAGTGTTCTCATTTGCCGATTTCACAAAGAACCCAGCCAATCAACAAACAACGGAATAGAATGAAACTCGACCAACGGGCACCGGTCCCACTCGAACACACAAAACCGGACCTCAAAAGGAATCAAATCCATTCCATAAACTATCAGGTCTACTCGAACTATTAAACCATGTGCACATTCGAGCGTGATCATCGTTTGATCAATCAACCAATGGACGGTCCTGATCCCCAGAACTCAATGTGGATTTAACCCCGCTATATAAAACCCCATTAGGTCTGAAATCTGAATCATCCTCCGTGCTTGTTCATACCTAATATCTGTCCGATTAGTCTTTTAACAGACGGTCTAATCACCTCTGGATTTCAACTAGATCAAATCTCGGCTCACAATGTCATCGGGTCTGTCTTTGGGAATACCACTTACGGTTTTGAGGCCACCTGATAATCCATTTACCACCTTATGAAGACAGCTTTCGCTACTTAATTCTCTCACGTCTATGCCATGTGATGACCATCGATCTATTTCTGATCCGACAGTTGACGTTCTATCGCATGATCACCATCACTAAGTCTCCTTGGTCGGTTCCGATAACACAACTCTCATCTGATGCGATAACACTTGGTCTATTCTCCACGATTTGATCTGGTCCATTGATTGTCCAAATCCAACGACTCTTACTCCTTGCGCCTACACCATAGATCGCCAATGCTAATCATCGATCTATGAGATCTGACGGCTACTGTGCATACTCCAATCAATTCCTCATTAACCCGGTTTCGTTCGCATTTGATGGTTTCTATGTTAAACCGCCTTCCTCTGCAATACTCTGTTTTGACATCCATATAACAATTAACTACGATATCTTGGGTATGGTTGGATCGTCATTGATCCTATAGTGATCGATGATCAATCAACATGCCTATAGATGGAATTTTAAATGATTAACGCATATACACAGCACAACTAGAAGATGCATAAATACATAGTTCCTTTGTCTCTCTGTGTTTGTGGAATTCCGCCTGGATACATACGTTACACAGAATCACTAATGTAACTAGAATTTATCATTTCATATTGAATCACACCATCCACACTCAGAATTCACTCTCTGTATATAGCATATAAGCACATAATTATATACCTGAGGCTCTCTATCCCTCTCTGGCCTGATTCTTCTAATTAGGGCCTCTGTTTCCTCTAATATTCCCGTAGGCTGAAAATTCCATCGTGAATCCTCTCCAATCCTCTCGCTCTATCCTCCTAGAAAAGAAAGGAAATACAATATATCTAAGCTAACCATCTCCTCCACAATTGAAGGGATAGACTATACATTTAGAAATCAAATCCTATCCTAATCTGAACAAACTAAACTACTTGGCTTGATCTCCACACAAGGAGGATCAACTTGCCACCTATTCTCTCTTTCCCTTAATATTTGGCAACAATACAACTACTTTCATACTTTTCAATTTATAGAAATTAAGTAACCAATTCTTCTTCCAAGCTCTCATTAGCCACAACATGTGAGCACACCATCAGATTGTTGGCTAGGCCTAGATGCTCCTGCATCAGACTCCCAAGGCTAAAAATAATCATGATCTCCTGATCATGTGCTTCTGATCTGTGTCCTTCTGAATCCCATACTTTGTTCGATAGTTTGTCCTTGGTTACCACTATTGTTGGTTGTCATTCTCCAGGTCTCCATACTTTATGCTGCATTGTCCCATTAGCTCTGCTCTCGCTATCTCCTCCTGTCTTTTTTATATAACTTACTGCTTTTTGCTCATCATCACAATTTATGCCAGGCTTCCACACTTTAATTTGCAGTTTACCATTACCTTCACCTGTACCATTCTTTCTAGCCCATCTTCCTTTCTCCTTTTGTCCTTTATTTATTTTATTTGAATGTTTTTGTATGAGTCTCCAAAACTCATCAATTTCTTTGTCCACTTCGCTTCTCAGATGACGAATACTATTCTCCTGCAACTGGATATGTTCTTGCATACGGACATCATAATCCATGTGCCAATATTTTCCCATATATATTTATAAAATGTACAAATTCTTTCTCCATTTATCCCCTGCAACAATTCTAGTTCCTTCTTCTGGTTTCTCATTCATGGCTTCATCACTTCTTACTTCAATTCCTAGTATACCTGCAATTCCACAAATTTATTGAAAACTAAGAATTTTTCCTGCTTGCTTAGGTACTTGGAATACCTCTTCTTCTAGTAACTTAATTTCTGTACCTTTAATGATTATGGCATCATATTTGTCTCCTTCTGAAATGTCATTTTCAGCCTCTTCTTCATCAATAACTCCTTGTTGCATAATAGTATTCTTGTTACTATCATCCCTTGGACTCAACTCCAGTTCAACAATTCCATATTGTAATTTCAACATCATTCCATCTTTCTAAGACATTCTGATCTCATCCTTCCTTACTTCGATTTGATCTTCGAAATCAACTCCTTGTTTCAATTTGATTTCACATTGCCTAGTTTCTGCATATAAATCTTCACCAGAATCAATCAATTCATTAATAACCATTAAAAAAAAATGCTTTACCCTGTTTCCTCATTATGCCAACATTTCTAACAACTTCTTTTCCATATTTGTCATCCATGACAACTTCTTCATTCTCATTCAGTTCTGGTTGTATAGTCTGATCACTTATTCTTTGGTTTTCTTGCCTCTTCTCCAAAAGACTTGACTCATGCCACAAATCTACCATCTCATTTGGAATTTCTCCCAAGAGCTCTGCACGATATTTACTAACTTCATTATCTGCAACATTTATCTTTAGTCCTTCTCTACTCTGGCTTTCTTCAAGGTCAATAATCTTCAATAATTCTTTAACATCTACCAAGTCTTCTATATCAACCTTCAGTAGTTGTTCTCCTTTGGCTTTAATCCTCAATAGTTGTCCAATATCTTCATAATTCACTATAGCTATGTTTAACAGTTGCTCTTTCCTCTGCATCACAAGATTATGTGAATTTCCTTCTTCTAACTTATGAAAAATCATATCTTTACTTTTCCTTTCCCTTATGACAACATTAAAAAGTTTCCTTACTTCAGTTTATCCTACATTTACACACAAAATATTAGGTTCAAAACTATGAAACACCAAGGTCTCCTCAAATAATTTCATCATCAATTCTTCCAGTTGACTCCCACTTCCTGAATACACCGTAATATTCTCCATTTGGTTTGTATTAGATTCATCAGTTTTCCTGAGAAAACTCTTTGTTCCATATTCATATGAATGGATCTCTTCCTTTCCAAAACACTTCTTTAATCTTGATAATTCCTTTTCCATCCTCCTTTTGATTTATCCTTTGGATGTCATTTGACTGGACATCTTCCTTCACTTGACTGTGGATAGTCATCTTTTCACTTGTTGATATGACAGTTTCCAATAACTACTTGTTTTTCCCTCAGCTTACATGACCTGCAAGTACACAACAATCATTAGTTTTAAAAATACAATACCTTTCATCCTCTTTTGATACTTCAAGCACCAATCTTCCATCATAGATTTTTTGGATTTCAGCAGATCCTTCTTGCTGTGACTCCATTTCTTTAAGTCTCTCCTTCTCTAACAAATCAATATGAATTTTTTCATGTTCCCTGAACTCGTTTATCAACTTGCCATTCCACCTTTGTTGCAATAGCTTCCACTTGACCCATTTCTTCGTTCTCCATCTGTATCTTTGATCTTCACTTGTCTTTCTTTATAGGCCCTCTGTTATTATATTTACTTCTACTCTCATTACTACCAGACTAATCTCTTGTTATTTATTTTGCTGCCAATTGTTATACTCCTACAACCTAATGCCTTCCTCAAATTCACTCTCATGTAGCTGATAATCTCTTTTAAATTGCTGGTTTCTTCCATCTTTATCCTGCTGGATTAATACTTTTGTTTCCTTCATGTCTCTGAGGATATAACTTTCTTGTTTCTCCTGATCTTCCATCTCACCTTCAAATAATATTTGCTCAATTTCTCTGATTTCAATATCATATTTATTAATGTTGTCTTCCGTACCTATAGTCACATCATTAATTGAAGAGTCTAAACATTTACTTGACTCTATAAATGTTTAAGACATTTCATCTTTATTATGCATGGTAACCATAATATCTTCTTTATCAAGTTCTAAAAGCTTTGTTTCTACTTCACGTTCCTTGAGCAATCTTTCCAAGAACTCTATTTCCATGTGAAATCTTTCGAGTAGTTCATCACAACTTTCATTCTCAGATTCATTCTTTTCCTAGCAATCCTCCTGAGTTATCCTATTTTCTGCACTATCACATTGCACAGTTCTTTCATCAATTTCATCAGACAAATTCATTTGCTTACCTTCTTGGAATACCACTATGGCAATTTCATTAGACTTCTGGTCCATATCAACTTCATCTGACTGTCTTACACCAAACAGAAATTCATCTATGAACTCTTTCTGCTGCAATAAATCAGCACCTTCTTCCTCTAAAAGGCATTCTCCATCATACTTCACCTCAAGAGCTTCATTCATGTTTGTGACAGTTTCACCAGATTTTCCATCATCCTTTTCATATCCTGCAAACATACACAAACTATGAGAATTAAAATCACAAGGATTCATTGCCTCATCTGCTTCCCTTGTCAACATATCTTCTAATTGTTCTGAACTATTCCAATAGTTCATGAGATTTTCAGATGACCTCTCATTATCCTCTTCACCCATAATTTCTCCCTATTCTGGTCTACAAATGGAAACTTCCATTTCTGCTTCTGCTTCTCTAAGGTTTTCCATCAACCACTTTACCTGTCTTTGTTGTAGCCTTCTTTGCAACTTAGGCCACTTCAATGGATTCTTCTTCAAGACCCAACCTAGTCTTTGGTTCTCCTCTAGCAACATTATAACGCATCAATTTCTTCTCTTATCTCAGCTATTTCCTTTTCATGCTCTGCTTGACTCATCCATTTCCTACGGATTGCTTGAGCACCCTTCTCCTTCATCTTGTAGTATTCTTCTGAACCTTCCATATGACTTTCCATAGCCATATTCTCTTATGTGTGAGTTCCTACACTTGCAACCAATCAACTTCCTTCTAAGTTGATCTTCTCACCAAGCTTTTCCTCTGCCTGGTCTCCAAGTCCTCTTTCCTTAGAACTTGCACTGAGCAATCTTGCTCTCTCTCTGGTTGCTACACTCAGTACTCTTAACCACTATTCCAAGCCTCAGTTAGAATGAGGTTCTACTACAATCTCTAAGAACTTCCCAAAGTTATTCCTATAGTCTTATTGCTGCAGTCTAGTGCTAGACTCTGCATTTATTCAATGTGTTGCTAACTTTCGTACCTTTTTAGTCATAATCTTCACAAGCAAGGCATCCTTGCTCTGATACCACTTGATGGGGATATAATCACACTCAAGAAATAACCCCCTCCATATAACAAACACCTATCAATACCCATGGTTTATGCCCACAACTTTTATCAGAAGCATTCTCATTTGAGATTTCACAAAGAACCCAACCAATCAGCAAAAGAAGGAATAGAATGAAAATCAACCAACGGGTGCTGGTCCCACTCGAATGCACAAAACTGGACCTCAAAAGGAATCAAATCCATTCCATAAACTATTGGTTCCGCTCGAACTGTTAAACCATGCGCACATTCAAGCGCGATCGCCGTTCGATCAGTCAACTGACAGACGGTCTTGATCGCAGGAACTCAACAAGGATTTAACCCTACTGTATAAAACCCCATTGGGTCCAAAATATGAATTAACCTTCGTGCTTGTTCATACCCGATATCCATCCGATCAGTTTTTTAATGGACGGTCCGATCACCTCTGAATTTCAACTAGATTAAATCTCGGCTCATAATGTCATCGGGTCTGTCTTTGGGAATACCACTTATGGTTTTGAGGCCACCCAATAATCCGTTTACCACCTTATGAAGACCGCTTTCACTACTTAACGCTCTCGCGTCTATGCCATGCGATGACTGTTGATCTGTTTCTAATTCGACAGTTGACGTTCTATCGCATGATCGCCATCGCTAAGTCTCCTCGGCCGGTTCCGATAACACAACTCTCCTCCAATGTGATATCACTTGGTCTATTCTCTGTGATTTGATCTGGTCCATTGATTGTCCAGATCCAACAGTTCTTACTCCTTGTGCCTACACCACAGGTCGCCAATGCTAACCGTTGATCTGTGAGATCTGACGGCTCCTATGCATACTCCGATCAATCCCTCATTAACTTGGTTTCATTCACATTTTATGGTTTCTGTGTTAAACTGCCTTTCTTTGCAATACTCTGTTTTGAAATCCATATAACAATTAACTACGATATCTTGGGTATGGTTGGATCGCCATCGATCCTACAATGATCAATGATCAATCAACATGCCTACAGATGGAATTTTAAATGATTAACGCATATACACAACACAACTGGAAAATGTATAAATACACAGTTCCTCTGTCTCTCTGTGTTCGCCGAATTCTGCCTGGATACATATGTTACACAAAATCACTAATGTAACCAAAATTTATCATTTCATATTGAATCACATCGTCCACACTCAGAATTAACTCTCTGTATATAACATATAAACACATAATTACATATTTGAGGCTCTTCGTCCCTCTCTAGCCTGATTCTTCTAATTAGAGCCTCTGTTTCCTCTAATCTGCCCATAGGCTTACAATTCCATCGTGAATCCTCTCCAATCCTCTCGCTTTGTCCTCCTAGAAAAGAAAGGAAATACAATATATCTAAGCTAACCATATCCTCCAAAATTGAAGGGATAGACTATACATTTAGAAATCAAATATTATCCTAATTTGAACAAACTAAACTACTTGGCCTGATCTCCATGTAGGCAGGATCAACTTGCCACCTATTCTCTCTTTTCCTTAATATTTGGCAACAATATAACTACTTTCATACTTTGCAATTTATATAAATTAAGTAACCAATTCTTCTTCCAAACTCTCGTTAGCCACAACATGTGACCACACCATGACATTGCTGGCTAGGCCTAGATGCTCTTGCATCAACCATCGGTGAAACCGATGTGAGGAGCTACAGACATCTGCAAAGCTCAAAAAACATAGTAAACAGGAAAGTTGTTTGAAAACTTCCACACAAAACCACACCGTACAAAAATGAATCACACAATAATGCACATAAGTAACCATGAAATATGACCGAAGCATAGTACTTTTTGAGGTAAGGCCCATTTCGAGGCTTATCGAGAGGATTTCCTTCATAATCAATAAGTTCATAGACTCCTTTCTGCAAAACACATTTTACAATATAGGGCTCGTGCCACATAGGTTCGAACTTGCCTGCCCCCAGCTTATCATTAGCTTGGTCGTATAGCAGGACCAAATCACCCTTAGAGAAAGCGCGAGGGGAGACTGACTGGTCGAAATGGGATTTGACCTATTTATTCTGTGCTTCGATGACCAAGGCAGTAAGACGGCGAGTCTCATCCAATCATTCCAAATATAAGAGGTGTTCCTCTTGAGGTGATGTTTCAGGGAGGAGTTCAACAGCTAACTTAAGTGAAGGAATCTCACATTCGATCGGCAATGTTGCTTCCAGACCATAGACCAGCTGGAATGGTGTGAAACCAGTGTCGTATTTGGTTGAAGTTTGGTAGGGCCACAAAGCTGAAAAAGCATGAGATGCCAATTTAACTTGTGCATCCCAATAGTACGCTGAAGCATGGTGACCAAAACCTTGTTCACAGCTTCAACTTGGCCTTTGGCCTGAGGGTAATATGGGGTCGAGCCATCGTGGCACAAGCCCAATGCAGATGTCAATTCTGCCATCATGTAATCTCTGAAATGAGAACCATGATCTGTGACAATGGCTTGGGGTACGCTGAACCCGGAAATAACATGGTTAAAAAGGAATTGAGCTACCGTCTTACCATCTGTTGAATATGTAGGCATCACTTCAGCCCATTTGGTGAAGTAATCCACAACAACAATAATGTCACCATGCCACCCGACCGAACGAGGGTTACGTGTCATATAATCAATGCCCCATTTGGAAAAGGGACCAATGATAATGACGGGATGTAGGTGAGCGGGTGGGGCACGCATCTTGCATTGGTGGATTTGGCATTTGTGACACTTGCGGACAACAAGAATGTAGTCTTTGAAGATGGACGACCATAAATAACCAGCCCGAAGGATTTTATGAGCTGTAGTATAACCATACATATGACCGCCACATGCCCCGGAGTGGAAATCATTGAGAACTCTTTCAGCTTCTTCAATCGTGAGGCATCGGTGAAGAACATAGTCGACACTGACACGATATAAGTATCCCCAATAATGTGGTAGGGTTGAGAATGATGCTGAATCCTTCAACAATCATCTTTAGTCAACGCGGACTGAAACATGGAGGTTTGGAGATACATGATGATATCACCGTACCATGGATCAAGGGTGCTAATCAGGAAAAGTGTCTCATCTGGGAGTTGTTCATCTGCACCAGTAGGGAGAGCTTTGAGTGGAAGGGAACAACTCAATTATACGAAAACAAGTGACTTCTTAGATTTGGCCGTAGTGAAGACCAAATCAAATTCTTGCAGGAGAACGATCCATTTAGAATACTTGCCCCCCAGCAACTGACAAGTCAGGATGTAGGTCATAGGGTTTCATTCATAAATCACTGTAGTAATTCGTAAGAGAATATAATGTCGAAAATGTTGAATAGCTTGGACGACTGCCAAAGCCAACTTCTCGACATGTGCATAACGCATTTCAGTGCCGAGGAGATTCCAGCTCAAGTAGTAGATCACGTGTTCAGCACCTTCGTCGTCATCTTGAACCAACACCATAGCTATGGTGCTAGGGTCTGTGGTTAGGTAAAGGAATTAATCTCGATAATAATCTAGTGGATGTAACAGAGCAACATTTATGAGGACAGTCCTTAAGATCATCGAAAGATTTTTGGGCTATCTTGTCCCATGCAAAGGGTGTTCCTTGTTTGAGAAACTAGTTAAATCCTGTAAGTAGCCCAACATAGTTGGATATAAAACGATGAAGAAAGTTGGCCTTTACTTGGAAGCTCCAGAGTTGGTGCAGTGAAGACAGAGGGTAAGTTTACAATGGCCTCGACTTTTAGCAGATCCAGGCAAATCCCGTCCTTGGAAACTATGAAGCGAAGGAGTCATCCTGATTCCACTTAGAAAACACATTTGTGTGGATTTAACCAGATGTTGTAGTGCCCGTGGCATAGAAAAATCTGTTGAAGGTGGTTTGGGTGATCTTGTCGCTTACGAGAATTGGCAGGAAGGTCATCCAAGTAAGGTTGGACAATGTTGTGAATGTCATGAAACACATAGGACATTGCCCAATGAAATGTGGCCCCAAAATTTTTTAGGCCGAAAGGGAGCTTCTTGTATGCAAACGTACCCCATGGGTAGATAAAGGTAGTCTTCTCTTGGTCATTCGGTGCGATATTGATTTGGTTGTAACCAGAAAAACCGTCCATGAAGGAAAAAATCTCACTCCTGGCACATTCATCAATGATTTGATCAATGAAGGGAGTATGATAGTTGTCTTTAGGACAGGTCCGATTAAGATCTCGATAATCCACACAAACACAGATCATGGCTTGTTTTTTATTCACCGGGACAATGTTGGACACCTAGTCTGTAAGGGGAATGGGATAATTGAAACCAGCTTTTAGAAGCTTTTCGACTTCACCCTTAATAACAACGGCCTTTCTAGGGTGCACTGGACGAAGCCGTTGGTGAACAGGTTTCTCATTCGGATACATTGGTATTTCATGCACCACGATGCTAGGATCAATGCCAGACATTTCTTCGTAAAACCATGCAAACACATCACACATTTCTTGAAAAAGATGAGTATATGTCTTGATCTCATCTGGATAACAAGATAACCCAATATAAACATGTTCAACGATACTGGGTTTGATAGAAATGTCAATCGACATCATTTGGGTAATATTACCTAGATTTCTTTCCGACCATACTTCGTGAGTAATAGTCAGTGGTCGAAATGGAGAAGAGGACTCTTCAAAAGAGGTAGGCATGACTGTCGGGTGAGGCAAGAACGAGGAGCGATGATGGGTATCGATCCATGGTGGTTCCTCGAGAGACATGATTTCCATGATACCTTCATCATCGAGGAAGGTCTTGGCTAAGAGATCATATGATTCCATAGTGCCAAGCTAGGGGGATTGAGAATACATATCGATAGAGGTCTTCGAGATACGAGAATCAAAGGATGCAGAGCTCATAGATGAAACAACTTCCACGTAATGGACTTCGGCGGGACTAATCGACATGACATCGCCGCAAACATCAACCAGATCTGGCGTAGGTATGACCCACGGATCATATTTGACTGAGATCATGTTGATGGAGGCAACATGAGGAGGTGGGAGTGGAAAATCCACATTAAGGCAAAATCTTTGAAGAGGCTTGCCCCCGCACTCTCAAAGGGAGCACCAGAGTGCTTGACATACAGAATGTTGCCATTAGATGAGGAAGAGGCAAAGAAAACCAACTGATCAATGGTGACAATCCTCCCTTGATGGGGAAAATGGATCACACAAAACAAAGAGGAGGCCATGACATGCATGGCATGAGTCCAAATTCTGTCGAGTAGAAGATTATAATTGAGATTGGTGTCAACAATCTCTACTTCGACTTGCACTGTCTTACCCTCCAGAGTGATGGCAAGGTTGGGTAAACATTGAAGGGCTGCGAATCGCGCCCATCGAAAGCTTCCAATGTGTTCAGAGACTGGTTTAGTGTAGGGGAAACAATAGCCTTCCAGAATGCGGTTGACATGATGCAGGTAGAAGCACCTTCATCAATGACAGTGTGGTGGATGGTCTTTTCATTAATGATTACATGAATAAGAAATGCAATCTGATGAGGAAGTCTCGGAACATGGTTCTCTAGATTGAAACAGATCAAATTAGAATCAGTGGGATCGATGCCCCCGATAGCTGACAACAAATATTTTTGCTATGATGGGAAGCTTTGGAGTACCTAGAGAGCCGACATGGCTCACGAAGCCTAATCCAAACCTTCAACAATATTGTAATGCTGAGTGGCTCGTCCATTGGGATTGTACGAGGATTTCCTTAGCACACCCCGGAAGGGTGGCCGTGGAGCGGAATTAGGGTTAGGGCGCTCGATTTGCAGAGGGACAGAACTCGGGGTGGAAGAAGAAGGCGGAACTTCTTTTTCTTTCCCTGCTGTGGGAGCTGGAGTTTGATAATCCTTCGATTGGGTAGCCACATTAATGGGCGTGCTCATCATAAACACTTGGGATCCAAAGGAAGCAAATCGGGGTTGGTCTACCATTCAAGTCTGCTGATATGGAAAGGGATCTTTAAGGACAACAGGGATCCCCTTGAGCAATCGACTAACTTCGAATTCTCATGTACAATCATTAGTATAGTGATACTCCTCACAAATTAGGAAAGGATACATAGGTTTCCGTTGCGATGATTCATCGACAGATAATTTGGGAGGACCCTGTTTTGGGGCATCGGCATTAGCCTTGCCTTTGCCTTTCTTTTTTCCTTTCGAGGATTTGTCAGCTACAGTAGACTAGACAGCGTGGACCTCTGAGGTTTTACCACGGCTTGGAGGGTTTTGACATGAACTGTTGGGAGCAGTATTTGAGATCGACTTCTGTTTGGAAGAAGTTTTGACAGGGTCCTGGGATACGGAACCAATAACTCCATCAACGGGAGGGACAACGGGTAACTTTGATGTCACGGGATCAGATGATGGCTGCAGAGCATTAGGTAATAATTTGTATAAGGTGTCATACTGAGAGTAGACCAGGTCCAAGTATTGGGTATGAGCGATGGTTTTCTCTTTAATGACGCATCCAACCATGACTATATCGCGAGCAATTGGGGCTACGAATGATTTGGTAAACCATTCAATGAGAAACTAATCAGCTATTTCAAACTTGATCAGTCGACGTCTACGTCTCCATTCATGGATATGATCAGAGATGTGTCTCGCATTGTCTTGCTTAAGCGATGTGAGCAGATAAGTTCCCGTTTCATAATGAACTGGTAATTGAAAATGTGTGAGAAAGGCCATGGCTAACGAATTGAAGTCATGAAAAGTACTTCGAGTTAGCTCGATATACCATTTTGTTGCGGCTCCTGTAAGGGTTCGTTGGAAAAGACGAAGATGAATGGAATCGTCCATGTATGAGTTCGATGAGCACGTCATCACATGGGCTTGAGGATCTTCTTTAGCTTTCCAATCGAACTTGGGGAAATCACTTGGTATCTTGGATGGCACCAGAGGCCAGTACGGTGAATGAAGAATTGGATCATTCATAAGACGTGATACATCTGACAACTCAAGTGTAGCCAAGAAAGGTAATTAAGTGTTAAAAGGCATGGGAGGTCGATAGGTGGGCCCATAAGGAGGATCCCATCCCTGCTGGTAAGGGTTTTGACCCCATAGTGGGGGATTTTGGCCATATTGCATCTGAGGCTACCCCCATTGCGGGTTACCTTGACCAAAGGGAGGATTCAGACCAGGAATACCTTGAAATTGTCCATGCACAGGTGGCTGATAGGAAATGTATGGATTAAAAGGTTGCTGAGCTTTTTGACCTTGGACATGTGGGTATGGGACCTGTTGTCCTGGAACATAGGGCTGTTGAGCTTGTTGTCCCTGAACAAGATGGTTCTAGACCTGTAGTCCTTGGGCATAAGGTTGATACTCTTGTTGCCCTTGGACGTAGGGATTTTGTACCTAGTGCCCTTAGCCGATAGGATTCTGAACCTGTTGACCTTGGACAAGAGGATTTTGCACCTGCTACTACAGGATTTGACCTTGAACCTGTCCCTACAAGGGTTTCCTTTGTTGATAGGTATACAAGGGTTTCTGCTGCCTAGGTTGGTTTTGCTGACCTTGCAGTTGTTGCAAGTGACCTTGCTACGAGATAATTTGCCCTTGTTGTTGCGCAAAAAGTCCTTGCTACAACAAAGGTTTCCCTAGTTGTTGCAAGGGTTGTCCTTACTATTGCAAGGGTACTTGAACAGTGCCTGGGAAATTACAAACTGAATCTGGTCGTAGCCAGGCTGGATGTACTTCCTAGACGGGATGGTGTAAGGTTGATTAACCAATCATTAAGAACCATATGGAATGTAAGGATTTTGGTATTGGACCTGAGCCCCATAAGGCTGCTGATACTGAACATTGTTCGATCCAGACAGACCACTAGGATTCTGAACCTATTGGTACTGGACATTGCTTGATCCAGTGGGGTCAACAGGGTTGTAAATAATACCAGAAGAGGGCTGGTTTATACAAAGCATGTGAGCTTGTGAGCTACTCACATTAGTGGCACCTAACGCCATAGAGACATTCAGGTTCTGCCCCCCAGGCGATGGCATAATCTGGCCACTGACTAATGGGATAGAGGAACTAACAGAGACAATATTTAAAACCACCGATTGTGACTGACGCGTAACTGGGATTGATGGTACAAGAGTGTTCGGGATCGTGGGTTGCACTAGGACTAACAACTGGTTAGAAGGTCGTGTTCATGACGAACGAACCTGACTTAGGTTTGATGCCATATGCCCAAACAGAGTTATGGTAGAGTGATGAGGCACTCAGTGTGCCCGAAACTAAGTACCCTAAGGACACATAGCCGGGTGGCAAGCTGGCGGGAATACCTTCTGAATAAGGGAAACCCTTAGGAGGGAACTGTAGCTGGAATTCTTCTCCCTCAATGGTGTGTGGAGTTGAGACTTCGGACTCATTCAGAGAAGTGATTGGAGCATTGGCCTTGGGTTCCATGTCTGGAAATAAATGACGACAAACAGCTGAATGTGTACTAGGGTATAGTTCCAAAGGAACACCTGGTTGATCGTACGAACTGTAAGGGCGCTATGGTGATATCTCGACAATTTCAAACAGAGGGTTTAGAGGATAGATAACTAGTCCAAACTGACCGTCTGTGGTCAGTGAGTTCTCTGGAGTTCGAATGGGATTATCCGAAGATTTCGGGTCAAGACCAGCCGATGACCCTGAATCGAAAGTAGGTGGAGGACGAGATGGTAATGATTGAACACTCAAAATAAATGTGAGTTCAACATTTTGGTCCTCAAATGGCTCTTATAACTCAGGAAGTGGCTCCTTGGACAATCTTTCAGACGAAGGAGAGGAAGAGGAAATGGGTGAACCAGATGGTTCAGCCACAATTTGAAACTCGTGATTTGGTCAAAAAATCTAATAGGATGTGTTTTGATCATGGGAAATCAATTATTTAAGACGCATAAAAGATTGATGTTCTTTCATTTTTAAAGAGTAAAGAAAGAAACAAAGATGACTCTATCACTTTTAATTGGAAACGAGCTCGAAAGGACAAGTGCTTGGATGATCTTTTAAGTTTAATGAGTCAAAAAGATCAAATGACTACTCTGGATGATCTAGGTAAACAAGATTACCAGGCAACTGTGAACTGCAGAATACCTCCTGGCGAACCAAGAAGTGTGAGCAGGCAATCTCCCTGAATGATGTGTTCAGTGTATCACGTTCACAAGGCGGCCGACTCGACTTCCTAAGGATAAAAGGGTTGCAGCCTAGTGGGGTCTCCCGTTATATACGCGACAGTATGGGGAGCACAAATCTGTGCTAGCGCTGTCTAATGTCGAAGCTAATGACAGCTGCTAGGTTTACAGACACTGGAACGCGTCTCTAGCCTAGACCTTCTAGATGTGATCATTAATGTCAAATGCGCCTTAGGTAAATTGAATTCATTCTAGAGTTGATATTGAGTTAAGTTTCAGTTTTCATGTCTTAGTGATGCCACTCGAAAAACCTAAAATGCAACTAAATGGGACAAGACCCTTTCAATTCGATGAAATGCCTACACTATAGAGGGTAGAAACTACTTAATCAAATGCAAACAATCAAGCAAATGAAAACAAAATGACTTTTCACTAGTTCACTTTTTTGAAAAATAAATTAATGAAAAATGCATTCCAATTCCTAATTTCCTGACAAGCACTTATCTATTAGTCCTTTTGAAATGAAACAATTTCTCTTCCTTTTCAAATGATGATGTGATTCTAGTTTCTAAGAGATGCGAATCATAATGAAACGACAAGCTAGAATTTCATATTTTCTCATGAAACAACGAGACAAACTTTCACATATAATCTTTCAATGAGAAAATTTTTGAGACTATGAGCTCTTCAAGAAGATGAAAACATGAAAAGAGAAGTTCATTCAGATCGACGAAGCACCGAATTTTCTAAACATAAGACCGACAACACAATCTATGCTGGAAAAAGACGTTCAAACTAGTAAATAAAACTTTTTCAAACTTGTGCGAAAAGAGGTCAAAGTCGTAAGAGGGACCAAAAACAAATGCAAGGAGCAAACACACCCACAAATAGACTCAATGAGTCCACAAGCTACTGAATGGATGACTAACTAGATGTCCTAGTGTTGCTGGCCATTCAATGACTCGATCAATCAAATAGCAAGATGACAAGCCTACAAGCAAGAAAACCAAACAAAACGTAGCTTTCTAATCAGGGAGAAAAATAGTCAAAAGGCTCATAGGGTCAAAAACAGAAGAGAGAAGAGAAGAACACGTTGGCCAATATTGGGGTCTAGCACTAAACTTCACTTACAGGAATCGACGCGACTGCCTAACTGACAATAAGTGCCAGAGGTGGGTCGACACAATTGTTCCTCTGCAATTCACTCTAATCAGTGTGAATGTTAGCCCATTAAACATGCTATCTGAGGAAACTAAGAAAAAATAAAAAAAAATCAAAACAGGGACCAGATTTGCTACTATGATTTTTAGACTTAAGCCAATAAGCAGGACAAAAGCAACAAAACGAAATGGAAAATGCGAAACTAGCAGGTTCTCACGAAATCATGAAATCCAAAACAAACAAAAAGATGGGATCGCCCCAGTGGAGTCGCCAATTTGTGGTGAAGTAAAATGATAAGTGCGGACACAAACGAATTCCTCAGCCCGATAATGGGTTTAGCCACAACAGGTACATTCTATGGAAGATTTCCTTAGGTTAGAATCAATCAAGAGGGCCTACTTCTTTGTCGCTTATCATGCTTGATGATGTCCTCACTTTCTCTCTCTAGCAATCTCTCGCTTCCTTCTTCAAACTTCTGAAACAAGTAAACAACAACAACACAAAAACATAATAATAGACAAATTGCAATTCAACCTACTTAATGAGTCAAGAAGCATCAAGACATGAATATGTAATATTACAAAACATGTAGGAAATAAATCGATAGTTGCATATATTAATATCAAAGAGAGATTACAACCATTTGTCTTGATGTCGCAATCTTCCTCTGACAAGACCAGGTTCCCACACACTTCTGCTAGCACTTCATGATGGATTCAAACACCAATAGTTTAAAGACTCTTCCCTTTTAGGCATCACTCCAAACCAAACACACTTCTCCCTCACACAACTAGATGGCTACAACTAGTAATAGCTTGCTTGTCAAATCAAAATAGTATACTCACACTTAGCCAACACTCTAACTAGCTTGTGCTTGGGAAAAAGGGAGGTTTATATAGGAAAGATGGATGGGAGATGGATCCTCTTCCCATGGGAGAAGGACTTATCCCTTGAGGTACTTCCATCATTATAGGGGAAAGGAGCCCAAAATGTCATCCTTGACCCCATCTGGCCAAACCATTTACCAGACTTCCGTTACTGAGCTTCTAGAGATGGAAGCTTCAACTCTAATTTAAAAAACTTTCCATAATAGGACCAATGTGACTGGAACACAGCTTAGTCGCACTGATCAGCGTGGGGAATAGTGCTAATCTCTGCATATTGGTGCGGGGGAGACAAAGGCCATTAGCGCCGGTCTTGTAAATTGGGCAAAACAAAAGTTTCAGGGGAAATGGTGCAAAAGGGAAATGATCTACTCATGAAGAGGGACATAATGGGAGTTCCTTGATGAAGGCAAATCATGTGGGGTTCACTATAGAGGTCCTCCAGGATCAAGGAACAGGGAGTACAGGGATCTAAGTGACAAAATGCTGTGTAACACTCACCCTAAGAATTTCTTGAAAAAAACACATAGAGCACATCCTCTCCATTTTCACAAACCTATACTACTCCCTATGAGGCCTAGCATCATCCTCCAAACCCTATGCATCCTTTCTCATCATTTCCATACACTTAAAATACCCTAAACGAGAAGGAAGAACTACTACAGGAAGAAAACCTCCTCTTGTAGCAGTCTGTGCAACCATTACCTCAAGCTATAATCCTATTTTTTTAAATTTCCCATCAAGTAGAGGGGTTGATACCAACTCATGAGTCACTCTACCACTCCAAGCAGGACTCTCCACTAGTAGTAGTAGCACCTTGGGCAATGACAAAGGACCTACATACATAACTACAAAAACAGTGAAATACCATGAGGGGCAGAGAAGTTATACATAGGAATAGGAAAAACAAAAAATCGAGAGAAGGAGCATTAGGAGAAATGAGTGGAGGATTTAATAGGAGGGCAGAAACTTTTGACACTTGTGAGGAGGCCAACCAATAGAGCAACCATAACTAAGCATATCAAGGCACAAACTACTTTTCTATAGGCGAAAATGGAGTTGCTACCCAAAAAAAAGAAAAAACAGGGCTACTATAGGAGACAATCTGTCTGCTATAGGATTGTCCCAAGAGGAAAAAATGGGCCCTATCTTGACAATAATTGGCCACAAAACCCTATAACTTTGAAGGAATCTTTAAGAAAGGGGTAAGTTCTTGATCTATCACCTCATACAAACAAAGATTCTGTGAAATTTTGTAAAATTCATCCACTAAACATTTGGTAGCAGAGCCATAAAAATTTGAAGTGTGGAGTTTTCTTGTGAGGTTGGGCATTATGATGGAAGAATAAACTTGTTATGAAATTAACATATCATTCTTCACATCACTCATCAACATGAAGCATTCCTCCTCTTGCCATAAGCTGAAATGATGAGTGCTCTGAAATTGACAATTGGCAGCACGGTTCCATTGCATAAACCTTAAGAAGACATGGAAAAATTTTGTTGACATGGATAAAGAAGCTTTTATGGACTTAAAGAGACAATCAGGGATGGATCTGTAGAAGAAGAAGAAGGTGTAAAAGAAAATAAAATGTTGAAACATAAGATAAAGTGCCTAAAAAAAAAATCAAAACAAATGATAAAAGGAGAATGATAAAAAAACTGAAGAGATAAGCTCCCTCAATCCAAAAGAATGGAGTCCCAATCCTCTCAGAAGAAGCCAAGCACTAAGGGAGACATGACTAAACAATTAAAATAATAATATGGCCTACTACAGGAAGGCAAAAATTTGCTACAGGAAGGCAAAAAATTGCTATAGAAAAGTGTTGGATGGCTATAGAACAAATCAGAGAGGCTACCAGGGCCATGAATGAGGCACAATGAGGTCACTAAGTTGCTAAGACGATGAACAACACTTTCAAGAGGGGGTATGATGGACCTCTAAATTAGAAATAAATTAATGCCCATATAGCCATCCTTCAACACATTAAACCTATCTTTTTGCATTAGATAATGTATTTTTAACTTTAATATGTTCATTAGGAAGGTTTATGGATAATTGCATATTCGTGCCTAATATTTTTTTTTTTTTGTGGAATATTGTGAGAATATGGGGCAGATTATGAAGATTTGGAGGAGGAGATAATTTAGGGACTTTCTCCCTACTACAGGAGGATCAATATTGGATAATAAATCAACAATATATTCTGAAATTATTTCGTAAATTCTAGAGCTCCGATGATTGATAAAATCTAGGAATGTGTTCTCTGTCATTTAATGTAGATTCTTAGTGTTGGGAACCACATCCACTATTTGAGCGAATTTTTTTTTTTTTTTTTTGGGGGGGGGGGGGGGAAGCTTCCTCCTTTCATGGAGAATGCTTCCTAATCATTTTGTATAAGTACCAATTCGAATTTTCCTCTAGGGGTTGACTTTTCTTAGTCTTCTTGTGGAGAACACTTGTATTTTTGCAGCTCCACTTTCATTTCTTGCAGGGATGTAATTGTGTTGATCGAAATAATGAAGTTTGGTACCATTTTTAACCTTCTAAATCTTGGTGTCATTCATGGGACTCTGAGTTTCCTTGGGCTTGTCCTTCTCAGGAGCCTCAAATCCCTTTTATATAATTTACTTATCCTTTTCACTTCTTATTCACGTGCATCTCTTGTTCTTGTTTTTCCTATTTCTACATTTAGTATTGATGATTTCTTGTTGTAGGATTGGGTTAAATGGTTGAAGTAAGTTATTTTTCAGGATCAAAAGCATGATTTAATCCTTGGAACAACTTTGGAAGGTCATAGTAATCATTGAGCTACTTGGATTAGTTTGCTTATTCCCAAATCTAAATTTCTTGAAGTCCCTTGTGGAAAATAGTAGTAATTTTCTGCTATTTTTTAGAACATGCTAATGAGATTAAATTGTGTTGATTCAACTTACATTGGATCATAAAAACATTCATGTTAATAAAAATTTTTACCCCATTTCATTTTCACTTGATTAGGTTAGGCAATTGATAGATTAACTAGGTCACTAGTTCTCAAATTTATAGATTTTAGACTAGTAAGTTTTTGCTATTTTTTAACATGTGTTAATAGTGGTATTTTTGAGTTATTCCACTTGGAATGGAGAACTAAGACATCATATTCAATAAAAAAAATGTCCCATCCAATTTGGATTTGATTTACTTGGTCATTCGGTGAATTATATATTCTTGTAGAAAATATGTAACTTCCTGTAATAACACCTGTAACTTCATGTAGCACTCTTCTAGCATGTGTGTAGTAGACCAGATTTGCTAAAAAAACTTGTTTTTTTCCCTTAGGGTTGAATCATAACCCTAGGATTTAAAGCCATGATTAGGAAATACTAAAGACCACTTAGGACTTACCTTTTTACCCCTACAAAACACCTCAACAATTTGGGTTAATGGACACATTTATGAATTGGATAATAAAATAATGATTTTATTGGTTTCCGCATCCAATGAACTCTGTCAATGGATATAAAATTTTTGAAATTTAATGATTGATATTTAGTTCACGATCTTTACTTTATGTAACTAGAATAGGTTTGTTTTCCTTGTATTTTCTTTCTTGCAATAGGTTAAGGTTTCCATTTCGAGCATTTCCATTTTTGCAATTAGTTTAGGATTTGATTCCATTACATTCACTCCATTACATCATGACAAATAAGGAAGGACACATTGTATGATTCGTATATAGTGCCGATACCTCTTAAGTTTGTACGAACCCCGAGTTGATAATTAAAGTTAGTAGCCTTGGGAGTTGCAACATTCTTGTTGCAATACTGAGGCTCATCACCCACATCCTCCATGTCCTCAAGCTCTCTAGAAAGGTATAAAATCAACATCCTTCTCATCAACTCCGCTTTCCTTCTTCCTCCATTATCCTGGCAGCTGATGGGAGAGGCAGAGGCATGGAAAACAATTAGCCTCCTAATGAGTAGTGTTTTTTCAATAAAAGGTAGTTTGATGTAGCTTCCCATCATCACTACATAACTTGTAGAAAAGGAGCCCTATCCTCAAATCCACAGGCCTACGAATTCCTTATAGTGGAGGAAACTCTAGATGTGGAACCTTTCGGCAACAAGATAAGTGACAAAACCGATCCCAGTCAAGCGAAGCTAGCTCCTTAAATCCCCAAAGGAAAGCACATAGCATGAGCAAGTTCTCAACATTATTATAATTTCTCCTATCTTTCCTCTATTCTCACAATGGCACATGCTTCTTTAGTCACACCTGTAGACATTTTAGCAAATGAATTCATGTAATCTGTTTGAGTTTTTTTTATTTTTTCATGCGCAATGATTTTGCATTATACTTTTACTCTTGTTAACAAACCATCTGGTTTACCCTTCTGGGGAAGATGGTATCCATTAAGCTCTCATCAGTAGGTCCTCAAAGCTAGGACCCACAATGATTCTTTGAATATAGCCTATGTGCTATATTTTTGCTAATGTAAAGTTTCGTAGTTGCCTACAAAAAAAATATTTGAAATCCTTTAATAGTTTTTTTCCTTGTATAAAAAATGTTTATTTCTATATATAAATATACATTGTGATGGATCAATTTTCTATTCTTTAGAATACATAGCTTTTAAAGGATCATAATAATAATAAAAAAAATCAAAACTAATAACATTATACAATGATATCAACCTTCATTCTAGAATTTTATGACCATAGCCTCCAAGGCCAGGTCATCTAGAAATTCCATGATATTCATTATTCCCTCGTGGCCCGGAATAGTTTCTTGAGATAACCGATTATCCACTATGTTTAACTCTCTATAGATATGATTGCATTTGAACCATTCCAACTTTCCAATATCATTTTTGTTTTCCTGCAATATATGTGCTAAATGGGGAGCCACTAATCTTATACGATAGTAAATTCATTCAAAAACCAATTTTGAGTCCCCCATAAACTACAACTTTTTGAGCTTATAAAAAATTGTTGCATTCCAGATTTCCCATAAAGATAAGAATTTAGTGTTGGTGTTGGTACCCTTGTCTCGCAAGAATATGATATTTATAAAATGATGCTTAGTTAAAAATAGAGCTACACCAGCACCACATATAGGGGAGAACCTTGGTTCGCCCCATTATAGAAGTCCCATGGGTCTTTCTCAACAAGAGAAGGAATGATTGAGATTCAATTTTTTTTTCTCTTTAGAGTTTCTCTAAAATATTTACAATGAGATTCAATCAACCACATCATTTCCTCTACTAGGATCATCTTATCTTGAAAGATAGCAATGTTTCGAGCCCACTTAATGGAATTAAAAAACGACAACAAAAAAAACCAAAATTTCATTGATAGATTTATCATCAACCAAATTATGAAGAAAATGAGGGAGAGATTCCTTATCCCAAGAAGTAGAAATAAGAGAAAATGTGGATTCGCCAAGGGACCAAACCTGAATCGCAATGGGACAAGCAACGAACAGGTGATAAACAGACTCAACCTTTAATTGACATATATTTCTTCACTTTTGTATCTTGTAGGGCTAAGGGGCATGGCTTATTTTCTCCCTTACTTTGAAACATCTACATGTTTTATAGGGTAAATGTTATCATCATTCATGCTAGAAAGGGTCACTAGGGTTGACTTGAACATTTTGATGATACATTGAAGATTCATTGAAAACCTACAATGATGATACAATATACTCAAATTTTCATTTTGATTATATTAGGTCAATTTTTATGTGTATATTAGTTAGTGACATAATACATGATTTAAAATTTATAATAGTAGGTTTCTATTTTTTTTGTGGTTCGTGTACACCGAATATTAATGCTCGCTATGTCCAAAAAAACTATTCAGGTAGATCCACTCAGAGGGGTCACTTCTCATCGACTCATCAATAGAGCCTAACCCCAAGAGCATCGATGAGAATTGACCCCATGACCTCGCATTATCAAGGTGCTTTTAACAAGACTAACACAACCATTTGAGCTAACCCTCAGGGTTGAATTACTCCCAGGGAGCAAGAAAGTCAATTTCAGTGGGGCTGAAACTGAGGTGGGGAGGATAATTATGAATCCTCCCGACCACCTAAGCTACACCTAATTATAGTAAATTTAATTATAACTAAATAAGGCCTTTTAGAAATTTTAAATAAGGTTTTTTTACAATTCTAATTTAACTAGCATAACCATATATCTTAAATGAATGGTAGACATTAATTGCGTTGAGAGGCACTTTGAAGCCCAGTATGTGAGGGAGATTTTTTTCAAGTAGTGTTACATTAAAATAAATATATATGTGGTTTAAATAATGAAAAATAAAGAATAATATTGAATATGTTGGCTCAATCAAACTTTATAACAAAAAAAAACACATATAAAATAATATTATCGACCAAAAAAGGAAATTAGGGAGAACAAAATTCACTAAAACAAAAGAAATCTAAGGTTTCTTTAGAAAAAGAATATTTGTGTAAAAAAATTCAATCAATAAATGCTTGTTCTTCAAAAATTCTTAATCTGTACAATTTGTAACCTCTAGTAATGAAATAAGATATATATATATATATATATATATATATATATATATATATATATATATATATATATATATATATATATATATATATATATATATATATATATATATATATATATATATATATATATATATATATATATATATATATATTCTGCCTCCCTTGACAACAAACTCACTAGGCTATAAAACTTACCAAAACACCATTCCTCATTGAGGCTTTAGGTTTTGTCTATATTGTAAAAAATCATATAAGATTTTCTGGATTTTTCAAAATGTAAAACTGATTAAACATCATCAACTCTTATTACCTGTAAAATGTTGAATGAAATTTGAATGGTTACAAAACTAAAATGTTTTCTAAAAAAATTACTTTGGTAATGGGTGTGAAGTAAATTTTGAGAAAGTAAAATAAATAAATTAAGTAAATTGATATCATAGTTAAAAATGATTCTGTGAGTTAAATTTTCTCAAAGTAAAAAACAATAATTATTTCAGGTATATAAACCAACATAAATTCATCTTAAATCTACATCTACCAAACACTGGGAGGGATCAAATCTCTTGAGGTAGTTTTGTGTCTAAGAGGAATTAATATGGATCTATGCTAGTAGGTATCAATCCATAAAGAAGCATCAAAATACTATCAATCCATAAAAAATTAAAATAAATTATAAATTTATTATTATTATTCATAAAAATAATCAATATAAAAGTTAAACATATATACACTTATTAAAAAATGTAACAAGATTATTAACCATAAAGATTCGCCTCCATTTTATCATAATATTTTTAATCTACAAATATGCATTTCTACAATACATGGGCTAATATGATGGCTTATCAATACCACATGCCCACAAAATCATTACTAATTTCATATCACACTTTCTCATATGACCTTTTTGAATTAGTGAATTTAATTAAAAGGGTAGTAAGGATATGACACTTACACATTTTCCCTTTTTCTTTAAATTAACTATTTGAATTAAAATATATAAAAAATTGCATAACTACTTTGGAGATAAATCTCCACCTTTGATTTGTGTATACTACCAAGAATATTCTAGAATATTCTATGGAGTTTAAATCGTTACACTCAAGTTTCTATCGTTGAATTTTGTTTTAAATAGTCTTCTAGAATTAGGGTTTTCATGAATGTTTTTTCTGATGTTCTTACAGAACACGAGGCCTGGGACATCCTTCGAACTTGTGGTGGTATTATCACCAACCTCTCAGCAAGCATCTGATCCATCAGGAGTGTCATTTAACTATACAATTCTTGTATGTGGGGTGTGGTATTCTAGTTCTTTTTCTATCTAGTTCTAAAACTGGGTTTACTGATAAAATCATAAGTTTTATTTCTCTTCCTCCTTGTGGTTCTAGGGTTTTCCATTTATACCTTCCTTACAATGACTTTCTACCATACAATTGTGTTCCCAGTCTCTTCATTCACACTGGAGTTCATAAACTCTCGTATAGGTTCCACAATTAGGAAGTGTTTTTCCTTATAGGTTTTTTTGGTAACTGTAATCCTTACATTAGTGTTCGAGTCAACATACTTTCATTTAGGTACCAAAATTGTGTAGTGTTTGGCCTTGTAAGTTTTTTTTGGCAATTGTTTGCATTGTAGGTACATAATGGTTCTGAGACAAAGAATACCACTATGATGGGTTGGTGCATCGCCTGCATCTTATTCAAGGCATATGTGACTTTTTGCATGGGAATATGTCACCAATTTCTTTGATGTTTCCCCCCTTGAAGTCAGGAAAGAAATCCTAAATCTAGAAGCAAAGGAATTCGAAAATCATAAATACTTCTGTGATTCAGAGATAGCTAGAAGTACTGTGAAATGGGTACTAAACCTTGGTAAATTTAGAAGAAGAAGAATTCACTTCTTACACTCCATCACTCATCACCTCTAGATGGAGACACTGCTCAACAAGGTGATCCAAGACAAGTAGGTGTACAACTACAAGCTCTTTGCATGATAAGAGGATATAAAATGAATACTACGGGTATGAGATATAACCTTGATGATATTGTCATCGGTTTAAGCCATGTGGAGCGTTTTATAGTCAATGATTCATACATTGATTCTAATGCTCAAAATGGCGAGAAGGCGATCATCAATGTTGTGCCTCTAAATGTCATTCCGACCAACCCTAGAATTCCTAAGAACATTTCTCAAGTTACAGACTCTCATAGTTCACGAGTCATCATCCTTGACTAACTTCTGGTTCTCATACTTATACAATTTGTATTTGCTATATGGTTTTAGTAGCATACTTGTTGTTATGTCCTTGGTTGCCATTTTGTTTTTTTGTACACAAGTATCTTATGGATATATTGTAAGTTGAATATTTGGAGCAGTTAGTCAAAGGTGCCCTTAAGCGAAATGCATCTTCCAAATGGTCACCTTATGTTTACAGAGTTCAGGTTTTTACAATTGGTTTTTGACTTATATGGACTCTGTAAGATGTAACCTGTACAAGCCAGGAATGCTGGAATTTTTGAAAAGCTCCTATGCTAACAACCCATATATTTCTTTCAACTACCAATGGAATTTTTCTTATATGTTTACAAAAAAAGGACATGCCACAATATTAGCTCATGGTACTGTAAACACTCCTATTTACAAATTAGAAAAATTCATAGTAAAGTTCATATGAATCTCCATAATTAAGAATCTTATTGCATGTTTTTTTTTTAAATGTATATATTTTTAACTTATGTATCTTATAATAATAATAAAAAATTTATAGTTTAACTAGTTTTTATAATTCTTGATTTTAGCAACATTAAATGTATAATGAAATAAGTGTTTAGATGCTAATCATGGATTGATGCTTATGGGAATTTAACATCCATTTAATTTATTTTGTTGAGCTAATTAAAAAAATTAAAGAAATAAAATAATATATTTGAGTAATGTGTGTGATCCGTCCAAGGTTTCTCCATTCGTCATCAGGGACCAAAGAGAGTCTGGTGAGTAAAAGATTGCTCGAAAGCTCTTTAATAGGAACACATTTTGAATTATTGTAATATTTGACTATCCACTTCATGAAAAATAGTAAAATATTAATTTTGAAAATCTTAATAACCAAGATGATGGAGAAGTAGATCCAGAAATGAATTGGTAGAAAAAAAATAAATTATTTATTTATTTTTGAAAGAGGGATTAGTTGAAAAATTAAGAATTAGTTGAAATTTAAAGCAAACATGAATAAAATAATTTATTTTTTTTCTTGAAAAAATAAACTTATTCAAATTTAACATAGTTTAAATAATAAATAATAAATACATTCATCTATATTTGTATCTTGAAATTGAATATGACAAAATTAAATGAATTAGATGCAATAATTAGAAATTAATAAGATGAAGAGAGATTGATATAAAAAATTTATTTTTCAATTAACAATAAAACTTAGAAAAAAAAATATATAAAAATATATAGAAATTAAAAATTAAAATAAAGATATTAATAAATATTAAATTTTTTAAAATATTAAGAAATATATTTAGTTATATAAAATATGATTTAAAATTTATAATAATAAATTAAATTATAATAATAATAAAAAAGGAAAATGAAAACAAATTGAGAAACAAAAAATTTTATGCCATCAGACAATCATCTCCAATATATTGCGTCTCTTTCATTTATTTTTCTTTCTTTCGCCCATTGGTCAATACTCTATATTGCGTCTCTTTTATTTATTTTTCTTTCTTTCACTTTTTCTCGAACTCTTTTGGCTGCCATATTTATGAGGAACCTAGGGTTGGTTAAATTTCATAATTTTTTTGGGTTACATGTTTATTTATTTTAAAATTTTAAATAAAATATTTTCATAATTTTTTTGGGTTACATGTTTATTTATTTTAAAATTTTAAATAAAATATTTTGATATCACGATAGTTTGTAAAAAATGCTTTTAACCATGATAAAACTGTAAACTAATAATGTTTTGTTTGTTTATTAAGTTTTGTGAACTGTAAGAGATAATTACACATTTAATATTTGGCTCGATAAATGATAATTTATGGGTATTAAGCTGTAAAAATCATCTGAAGATTGCATTTGATCACTTTCACTTTATAGAGTGCCTAAAAATGCTAAAATACTTTAACTAAAATAATTTTTATTTTCTTATTTTATTTTTAATTGCTTTGAATATTATATGAATAGTTAACATTCAAATATTTTATTTAAAATGAGCTCAAAATATTTTGTTTATGCTTATATTTTTCACATCAAAATATTTATATTTATCTTTGAAATTTTTATTTATGATTAATATTAAAATGTCTATTTTAATTTTTTTTAACACCAACGCTTCCTCTCTATATAGATAGAGATTAAGTTAATATTGAAATATTACTGAATAAAAATATCTTAATATTTTATTTAAAACCTAAATAAAGAAAGTTAAACAACTCTTAGTTATTGGAAAATAAAAAATATCAATTACTTTTATCATTTTTTAAATACAAAATTGATATACTATACTTTTATCACTTTTTAAAAACAAAATTGATATAATATTCCATTTATGATTGGCATAGAAATTATTAGTATATTTTTTAAAATATTATATATCAATATTTCTCAAGAAAAGAATGAAATAAACCTATTTAATGCATTCATATATAATATCATTATTATTTAAAAATAAATCTCCTCTATGATAAAGAAATAGTAAACTTGATATAAACCCTTGAATGTCAACCATAATCCAGTGAATATGTAAAGGTGTGCAATACATCACCAAGCTTAAATGTATAAATTTATAATTAAGTTTTCAAAAGATTAATTTTTGAAGATATATTGATTTGTGAAATAAAAAATATTGATGTTTTACTTATGAAAACTCATCCATTTATATTGTTTGCATATAAAGAATGATATTGTTATCAACTCCTCCATGGCAGGGAAAACATAAAGTCAACTAAATCATATAGAAATTATTAGCAGTTCCTTTAAGTGTTACAGGCCTCCGTTTGTACAGTTGCATGCATGTTTGGACAGGCAACAATTGTGGATCTCTAAGTCGACTTGTGCAGAGCAGATTAAAGGAAATAATTGCAGAGCAGAATGGGTGCAGCACTTTGCAAATGCTCCCACAGTCGGAAAAGTTAACGTTATCACTTGGAAAGGTGTTGCAATTTACTGATGTTGTCTGCAGTTGAGCATTGGAAATGTTTGATGTACAATCGGCAATGTCGTGGGGGATTAAGTCAAGCAGCTGCGCCAATGACCGCACGCAGCATAAAGAGTGTGCAGAGTTCTTCACATTTTATTTTATCAAAGCACAAAAACTGCTCCGGTATTGCACCACAATGATCTCCACGGTAATGAATGGACTTTATTTTTACTATTTGATTTCATGATGCACACATTGATTATGGGGCGATAATATTTGAGAGTTTAATGTATCAGTGGTTTTGGTTTGCTTTTTCTCTGGTTGAGGTTGATAATGTTGAGGAGTCTTATCTAAATGATTTTATATTCATATGATATTATCAATTTCTATCATTTTTTTAATTATTTTGTTTATATAAATATAAAATGTATTTAAAAAATTATATATACATATTAACCACAGTATAAATATTTGTTTAAAAAAGAAGTTTGACGTTTATTTGAAAAGCGTAAGGTTTTTTTTTAATATATGAATATAAAATGTATTTAAAAAGAATTTTAATATTTATATGGTATTATAATTTTTTAAGGTTTTTTTAATAAGAATATAATGATTTGTTTAAACAAAAAGTTTAAAGTTTATTCTAAAGCTGTAAACCATTCAACAATGGACTTTTGAAGTTTATTTTTTTAAAGATGTAAACTATTCAACCATGAAGTTTCGAAGTTTTAATTTTTTTAAAGATGCAAACCATTTAACAATGGAGTTTTAAAGTTTCAATTTTTTTTAAAGGTGTAAAAAGTAAATATGAAAAGTTGTTTATTAATTTTTTGTAAATTTAATATTAGGTAAAATAAAGTTTCAATTTTTTTAAAAGTGTAAAGAGGAAATATGAAAAGTTGTTTATTAATTTTTTGTAAATTTAATATTAGGTAAAATAAAAATAAAAAAAATATGGAAACTTTTATAAATTTAAAAATAAAATCTTACATTTTTTAAAAATAAATATGATTGGAGTTTTGTTATATAATTTTAATGAAATTATATTTTTGAAAATATAAATATATTGAATATTTTTAAAAATTATCATTTTTAGATTGTGCAATTTCAATTATTAATTTTACAATTCCAACTAATTTTTGAATATTTTAATTGAATTTTGAATAAAAATAATTAAGAAAAATTGAAATCATAACAAGTTTAAATTAGGTTGAATTTTTAAAAATTTTAATATGTAAATGTATCTAATATATATTAGTTTATTGATTGTGAGGAATGGTTAAGATATCATACAAGTTTTCGAAAATAAGAAGAATCAATTTTTTTTTTTTTTTTTTTTTTACATATTTTGGATCTCATATATATATATATATATATATATATATATATATATATATGAATTTTTTAAAAATTTAATATGTAAATGTATCTAATATATATTAGTTTATTGATTGTGAGGAATGGTTAAGATATCAAACAAGTTTTTGAAAATAAGAAGAATTAAAATATTTTTTTATTTTTTACATATTTTGGAGATCATATATATATGTTAGTTAAAATTTAAATATTTAGTTTAATGAATATTTTAACTTTTAGTTTTTTCAACAAATTAATATCAATATTTAATTACATAATTTTTGGTGAAATTTGCAATTAAATCTAATTAGGCATCTCAACCATTGATATTTGCAATTTTAATAACTTTATTTTTAATGTTTTTAATTCTCAATATCTTAATTGTTTAACTTACCGAGACATCATATATCATAAATAAGATTTGAATTTGGATAGAGATCCTAACAATTTATCCTTTATCTCAACAACTGATCTTTACAATTCCAATAATTCTTTTTCTTTTAATGTTTTTAATTATTAATATTTTAAATTCTTAATTTATGGGATCATCATAAATCTTAGTCATGTCATAAATAAGATATGAACTTGACAGAGATCATAAAAAAATATCCTTTCCACCATTTGAGCTAGACCAAAGGAAATTTCAAAGTTGAATTGATTATATGAATTTTTAAAAAATTAATTTAAACTCTTTCTTCCTCCATTTTAAGAAATTTTCATTATGATCTACATAAAATTTTAAAAATGATGATAAAATTGAAATCAATTTATTATATCTTCACTAACGAATACATCGAAATTATCATGTAACCATCTCCCTCTCTTTATTATCACATTTCAAAAGGCGTACACTTTTTGTCTTTTCTCATTGACTTGATCCTTCTCTTTATTATCACATTTCAAAAGGCGTACACTTTTTGTCTTTTCTCATTGACTTGATCCTTCATGGATGGTTCCATTTTCATGTTTGCATCTCGCCCTTTTGAAAGTTTAGATAAACATGACATTCAAATATTATTCATATGATACACATAAATACAAAAGATTATGTCACTTGGTTTCATATTCCAAGAGGTCTCTTGGACTTCTCATAACTCTTCATGTTCACTTGTGGCTTTTTTATTTCCACACAAGTGAATATTACAATTTACATAATCCCCTAAGGATTATGCTTCCAACATTCACCAATATGAAGGGTGTATGTGAGTCCAAGAAGAGAGCTAAAATATGAAGGTAAATAAAAACCAATGGCTAGATGCGAACACTAAATCTAGTGGTTTAAGGAAGACCACAAACTAAATGGGGTAGCAAAATTCACAGTGTTCTATTAGTGGTGGTTTAAGGAAGACCACAAACCATAAAGGTAGCAAAAGTCGAAGTCTTCTATGGATGGTGTTGAAGAAAGTAACTAGTGTATGTCTTCATATGTAACACCCCATGATACATAAGTTACTACGGTTACTTTTTTTTTTAATTATCTTAGTACTTTTGATTTTCGTATGTTGGTTGGAACTTGTGGCTCGGTGGAAGAACCTAGTGGAACTTTTTAATAAACTTTCTTAATTACAAATACAAAAAGGTCTGTTTGAAAAATATTAAAAGAGACCAAGGGTAACAAACTCCAAATGTCCAAAAAGTTAGAAATAGTTATCACTTGCTCTTTTCCTAGAGAAAGGGAAAAGAAGGAAAACCCGATCTTGGTGGGGGAATCCAGGGGATGGCTAAAAGTTAGCTAGAGGATTGAGAGAATGGAGAAGTGAAAAACTTGGGGAATAGAATCAATGTAAAAGTTTTAGAAAGGGGTCATAGTTCTGCTAGGTTTGAGGTGTTTTTGACCTGGACACTAAGCCATTGGAACCCTCGAACAAGAAACCTTGAGAATGGGTAATTCTGAGCTGGACTAGTAAGTCTTGAGGTTCAAAATGGATTAACTTAGAAGTTGAATACTGTAATTGTTTGGAGCAAGGAAGCTAGGGGGAGAGTCTGGATGTCATTGCTAGACCCGTGGTTGGGCGGCTTGGTCTTCTTAGGTGCTAAACAACCAGTCAAGATAGACACAAAAAAGTTTCTTACGAGTTTTGTATATATTAATAGTGAACTATGTACAATAGTGTTAGTTTTGGTTTAATTTTATTCTTGGATTATAGATTGTGTAGCAGTTAATAGTTGGTCTTTCTTTGTTATAGCCAATGTTGATAAATGAATGTTGAAAGAATAATTCTTATGTATCATGATCTTCTGAATGAAATAATTACTATGTGATGTATGTAACGTGGTCATGTTTGGTAAAAATGTCAAGTAATAAAGTACTTATTTAAAAAAAAATAGAGAGACAAAAAAGAAAACTAGTATACTTCTTAACCTTCACAGAAGATTCATAACAAAGATTCAAAGGGAACCCGGTTAGCAAGAGGTGACGCTCTAGAGCTCCACCCAGGAAACCTAGATTCTAAGTAACCTAACTAAATACCTTAAGGGTCGAGAGACTAGTCTCGAAATACCCAAGACGTTTTCTCAGTCGGGCATCAATAATTTTTAGCCACCGAGGAAAGGGAAAAGTAAAAAAAAAGCATGTAGTAATTAAAAGCACTGTGTCATCTTCATTGGCATAGATACAAGGGGCCAGATATAGCTCTAGACCTAGTAATGATTAACAATATACATGTACTTGCAGGTAATGATTGTATACAAAAAACAAAATAAATACATTTGCATGCACCACGCATGTGGAGACAAATACAATACTGGAAACTAACATTGGTAAAGCATATAGGAGGACAAAATTATAGTAAACCACAACTATCAATTCTGGGCCAAAATCTTACTATATAATGACTTATAATCAAGATATAAAACAATGCGAGTAAACAACATGCATTAATCCTGACCATGGTAAAAGGCCCAGTTTTAAATTACAGTATCATACATAAAATTAGGAGAACTGATAAAAGCTTTGCATAAATTAAACAAATGTCTAGTTTCATTTTGTTTAGACTTGTTTCAGAAGAAACTACAGTCAACTATGTGAGTGTGCCTGATAATTAAGACAATATGACCATATTACAATAAAAGAAAGAGAAAAAGATCTTGTCTAACCTTGTTGAGTCAGGGCCTAGTAAGCCCTATCTCCACAACAAGACTTAACCAGTCCTTCGTTATAAACTAGATTGATAATTAGGGAGCAGAGCAAGGGTTTTGAAGTAATCTTGAACGGAGGACGAGGATGAGGTTCCCACGATGTACCTAGTCAATTTATCATGGAAAAATCGAAGGCTATTCCATTTGTTAACATTTCCCATCCATATCTGGAAGACCTTCACAAGCTAATGGTAGAGAATGGTTTGATCTACCACTTCAATGGGATATGGCCTCAAACCACAAATCTTTACAAATGGATATTATCTAATTGGACTAGATCTTGCAAGGTTCTCTTATATTCTAAGGGCTTCTTCATAGTTGTGTTTTCCCGTCGGGAAGATTATCATAGTGCTCTATCTAAGGGCCCATGGTTCTGGGGAAAGGGGGACTTTTCATGACCCCTTCGTTCCTAGACTTTGACCCCTCTATGACAGTAATCATAGAGCTTCTGATGTAGGTTCGACTTCCAAACTTGTCGGCGCATTTATATCATGATTCAGTGATTACAAGCATCAGAAACACCATGGGTCGCTTCCTAGCCACATATCTTACGCAAGGCCAAAGTGGAATTTATACTTACGGTAGGATCTGTGTAGAAATCGACATTAGTAAAGGCTTGCCTGACAAAATCAACCTGAAAATAGGTGATTTCCACTGGATCTAGCTCTTGGACTATAAGAACATGACTTTTCGTTGTTGCCTCTACCATCAAACATGACACCTACATAACTCTTTCACTCAAAAGCCAGTAAAACAGAAGACTAAATCTAAGGCTTGGAAGTCATGCAACCTGCCCCTTATGGAGGAAGATGACTCCTCGTCTTCAGATCAGGAGGACAGTGAATCAAATGATGAAATGCTCTCTTTGAATGAGGACTACGAGGAGAGTAAGTAGAATAAAAGTTTAACACTTTGCAAAGAAATAGACAGTACTACTATTTTGTTGGGAGTGGTAAAGTGAGCCCGTGAATTAGTTTCCTCTGAATCTGATAAGGACAAAATAGTAGCTTCTCAGGGAATTCTTCAACAAGTTGTGCTTACTCCTTTGGCGAATGGGTGGGTGAAAGTAACTAAAAAGTAAAGTAAAAAAAGTAAATATGGAAACCAGCCCCAAGTTGGGTGATACTTTTGTTTTTGTTACTCTGTTTACCTAGGTGTCTCCTTACAGTTTGGTTTTGGTCTCTGTGTAAAAATATGGCCTTCAGGCGGGTATTCTAAACTCCTTTTGATTAATGAATCTCTATGCACACATTTACAAAAAAAATAAAAATTGAATTAGATATTGAAATAAATTAGTTAATATAGATATTTTACCTATATTGAAATATTTTTAAAGAATATAAGAATTATATATATATATATATATATATATATATATATATATATATATATATATATATATGTATGTATGTATATATATATGTATATATATATATGTATATATATATCTTTATATATATATGTATATATATATATGTATATATATATATAATCACTTTTAAAAGTTGATATAAATTATGTTATTCCACATTAATATCTAAATATTTATGGTTGAGAGAGTATTTTTTTTATATCTTCTAGGTTGTAATGTCAACAACAAATTGAGCGAGCAATATGATTATTGATATTTTATAATGCTTTTAATTAAAACTAACCAAATAGATATAGTCAATTTTGTTTTTAACAACAAACTTAATGAACATAATGAAAATTAGATAATTGATATTTTATAAGGCTTTTAATTAAAACTTATCACATAAGTATATTCATTTTTGTTTTTAATAATATTTGACATTGTTTTTTATTTAAAAACTATTTAATTTTAATTTTAAAAGGGCTATATGTCAACTCAAGACTTTTAATTAAAACTAATCACATAAATATATTCATTTTTGTTTTTAATAATATTTGAGATTGTTTTTATTTAAAAACTATTTCATTTTTATTTTAAAAAGAACATATGTCAACTCAAGGTTGAGCAAAGAAAAGAAATCACACATCTTCCTCAAACGAGAGTGTAAAATGCATCTTAAAAAAACCAAAAAAATTTTATTTTATAAGAAATAATATTCAAAAATAATTTTTTATAAAATTATAAAATACATTTTTTTTTTTAATTTAAATTTTCTAAAATATTGTTTTGTTTAAATAATTTTTCTTAAATAATAATTAAAAAAAAATCACAAAATTACCAATAATTAAATTTTTAAATAATATTAATATTTATAATTTTATTTTTACATCTAACTTTTACATTAACCAATATTTAAATTTTCAATAAAGATTCCACTCAATAAAAATAAATAAAAAATCACTAATTTAGTGGCCCTCAGTTAGTGAAAACATTAACATTAAAATAAAAGTGGACGCCAATGCATATCAACTTTGTGTATCCCCATAGATTTTATAAAACATAAATAAAAAATCACTAATTTAGTAGCCATTAGTGAGAAAAAACATTAAAATTAAAATAAAGGTTGTTGCCAATGCATATCATCAGCCTTGAGTGTCAATAAATTTTATAAAACATATTTGCCTCGATTTTCAAAGACAAAGGAGAATGGTGATAAGAAATATAATCTATATAAAATGTATTTTTGCCTTTGTTATGCATAATTCCAAGTACAACATCGACCATTTCACGGCAACGCCTATTTCCACCCCTATAGGTTTATTAATGCACCACGAAGTACATGTGACATGACACTCCTGCATCCACAGGGATGCTACATATCCATGAGTGCCATACATGTCCATGGAATTTCCGGCAACTTGATCACTCTACCTCCGGTAAGCTCCACTTTTCAATGTAATTAATGCATATTATGCATCTAGAGGCGCATCTGAGATGTGATGCATGCATGTTACTTCCTGTTGGTGCATTTAAGTCTGTAATATATTCACACAAGACAACAACATTAACTCAATGTTTCTCCTTGTTGACATTTTGAATTTCAATTTTATTGCATCCTCGCGCTTATTTGAATTTCAAATTTAACCCGCACGTTAGTTGAATTTTTAGTGGGTAACCTTATGAGCCTCCAAAGTTTTTGTTAGAGGTCGTGCTCCACTCTGCAGACGCTACTCCCAATCTCGATTGGGAACTTAATGGGTCTGTGAGTGTCTTGAAATCTGCCAGTGTTCCAATTCAGAGATGTAGCCCAATATTTAATATTTGAGCTCGTTTGAGATGCTATAAGGGTCTGTGTCCTAAAGTGTAGTGGAATGTGGGAGTAATGGAATAACTGCGCCAACTGGTGGGAAGAGTAAGCTACAACGAAATACAGGCCTGAGGACGATTCATGGATTCAGAATGACAAACAAAACTATCAGGCTTCTAAAATGCGCAGTGGGGTTTGTCTAATATGTTTAGGGGTGAGCATTGTAATACTCCTTCGAATTTCGTCCTCGTTAGGCTTATTATATCACTATTAAGGTTTGAACCCTTCTTTTATTTTTCCATGTAAGAAATCCATTTTATCTTCAGAGAGCTTGGGGTTTGGCCTTAATTAGATCTTGATAATCCTTTCCTTAGTGCGTCTAGCAGAATAGAGGATGCCGTTAGGGGCAGGTTGTAGCGGAAGAGAAGGAAGTTGTGTATGTGTGGGTGGACATGCAGGGATTGGAGAAAGAAGATGTCACACATAGCCATCCAACACTATCCACAGAACCCTCGGGAGACAAGTCAACCACTCAGACAACTTGTTCCGAGGTCCCACTATTGTTCTTGACAATTTAAGGTTCAGTCGCTCTCATGCTATGGGCAAAGGAGGGACCAGAGACCTAAAGTCACTCTCACAGGCCTGCATTCCAGTGACTCCGAGATTTGAGCCACTTTTTCAGGCCCAAAGCCTAGGCCACTACCCAGAATGGAACGAAAGCTCATAATTAAGTAAAGTACAGGGAAACAATGATGCAAAAGTAAATAGTTGATCAAGGCCTTAACCATACCCATACTAGCCATGACAGGAATTTCATCAAACATATCATCGACATGTAACCTATAGGTGTAAAAAACAGAGTTAAGTGTATGGATATCTTACTTATCTGAGAATCGCCATGAACCATTTTTTCCTCATGTCACTTCCTTTGCCAATTTCCCTAGCCATCAACAACGAAATGAACACCCATAGGATGTCTTTCCCAACATTCAGCTTGGAATAAGTGTCTCATTCATCTGTGGTTATTGTTTTTATCATTTCTTACATCAAATTTTCACCAGGGTTGTTACATTCACTTTGTAGATCCATTTGGAACCAACCACTTTGTAGATCCATCCATCATAATTAGGTCGAAACAAAAAAGCTTTATAGTGGGGCAACAAATCCTCGATGGCATAATCTCGGCTCATGAAATACCTCACTCTTTGAAATCTCGATGAAGGCCAGGGATGTTGATGAAATTGGACTTATCCAAAGCATATGATCACTTAAATTGGCAATTCCTCTTTCAGATGCTGGCAACCATTGTATTTTCTTAAGAGTAGATATGATGGACTAGATCCATGTTAATAACCCCTTTCTTTTCTATTATTCTCAACAAATCTCCCTCAAGGAAATTCCACTCCATCCAAGGCTTGAGGTAAGGTGCTTCCTTATCCCCATTCTTGTTTATTATCAAAATAGAAGACCTGGTCCATTTTCTTCAAGAGGCAAAGTGAGAGGGTCATATAAAAGGAAAAAGATCCCGGAAACTGATCTCTCAGCGACACACCAACAATTTGTGGACAATAATATGCTCTTTGGAGAATTGAAAATTTGAGAGATTAAAGCCTTGCATGTTATTCTGGAAAAGTTTGAGCTAGCCATAAGTATTTTGTTTCCTTCCTGTTGCATTGTTTTCTGACTTGCTGTCACATCTATGTCTTGCTATTGTATTTATGCTACATAATGAACAAGGAAAAAATTTGATAATTGGAGATAGAGCAGAGGATTAAAGGAATGTAGGAGTGGTCAGGTGTGGGGAGACCGAATAGGGAGGACAGAGCTTCATATCGGATATACAGGGATTACATGAGCTCTGAATTTAGAAAAGGATCGCAGAGGAATCAAGACCAAATCGCAATTGTATCGGCGTAGGAGAGGCCGTGGCAGTCAGGGGGTTGATTTTCATTTAATATTACAAACATATTTTAATAGAGGAAAACTTCATAAAACTCGGCTTAGTGGGCTTGAAATATTATTAAAATTGGCAGATAACACTTTTGGGTATGGAAGTTGCGTATATATAGAATATGCGTATATGCATAGGTTGCACCTATATAGATACTGCATTTTTGTGCATATATGGAAATTGTGCATATACGGAAGATATGCGCATATCTTCTATATATCTGTCACTTTCTTATATGTGCATATCTTCCATATATACACGTCTTTTATGTATCTGCATCGTATATGCACAAATTCCATATACAGAAATTGCGCATATACGGAAATTATTCATATACGGAAGATATGCGCATATCTTCGGTATATCCGTAACTTTCTTATATGTGCATATCTTCCGTATATGCACATCGTTTATGTATCTGCATCGTATATGCACAAATTCCATATACAAAAATTGTGCATATATGGAAATTGTGCATATACAGAAGATATGCGCATCTCTTCCGTATATACATAAATTTCGTATATGCGCAAATTCCATATATGTTAATTGCACATATACGGAAATTGTGCATATACACAATATATGCGCATATCTTTTGTATATGTGCATCTACTGTATATGCGCAACTTCTGTATATGCGCATATCTTCCATATATGCATAAATTTCTTATATGTACATATCTTCCGTGTATGCACGTCTTTTATATATGTGCATCTACTGTATATGCGCAACTTCTGTATACAAAAATTGTGCATATATGGAAATTATGTATATACGGAAGATATGTGCATATCTTCCGTATATGTGTAACTTTCTTATGTATGCATATCTTCCATATATGTACATAATTTATGTATGTGTATCTACCATACATGTGCAGCTTCCATATATGGAAATTTATCATATACGAAAATTGTGCATATACGAAAGATATGTGCATATCTTTTGTATATGCGAAACTTTTCTATATGCACATATCTTCCAAGTATATGTGCAACTTCCGTATATACACATAACCTCCATTTATGTGAAACTTTAGTATATATAACTTCCATATATGTGCATCTTTTGTATATGTGCATCAACAGTATATGCGCAACTTTTGTATATGCACATATCTTCCGTATATGTGTAACTTTCTTATATGTGTATATTTTCCATATATGCATGTCTTTTATATATGTGAATCTACAATATATGCGCAACTTCCATATACAGAAATTGTACGTATACGGAAATGTGCACATATAAGAAATTTATGTATATATGGAATATATGCACATATTTTCTGTATATGCACAATTTCTATATATGGAAATTGCGCATATACGGAAATTGTGTATATATATGGAAAATATGCGTATATCTTCTGTATATCCCTAACTTTCTTATATGTGCATATCTTCCGTATATGCACATCGTTTATGTATCTGCATCATATATGCGCAAATTCCATATACAGAAATTGCACATATACGGAAATTGTGCATATACGGAAGATATGTGCATATCTTCCGTATATACATAAATTTCGTATATGCATAAATTCCATATATAGAAATTGTGCATATATGGAAATTGTGCATATCTTCCGTATATACATAACTTTCTTATATGTGCATATCTTCCGTATATACACGTCTTTTATGTATGTGCATCTACCATATATATGCAAATTCCATATACGGAAATTGTGCATATACGCAATATATGTGCATATTTTTCGTATATGTCCATCTTTTGTATATGTGCATCTACCGTATATGCGCAACTTCCGTTTATGCGCATATATTCCGTATATGTGTAAATTTCTTATATGTCCATATCTTCCGTATATGCACGTCTTTTATATATCTGTATCTACCATATATGCGCAACTTCCATATACAAAAATTGTGCATATACAGAAGATATTCGCATATTTTCCGTATATGCGTAACTTTCTTATATTTAAATATCTTCCATAAATATACGTCTTTTATGTATGCGCATCTATCGTACATGTGCAACTTCTATATATGGAAATTTTGCATATATAGAAATTGTGCATATACGGAAGATATGCGCATATCTTCTGTATATGCGAAACTTTTCTATATGCACATATCTTCCAGGTATATGTGCAACTTCCGTATATACACATAACATCCATGTATGTGAAACTTTAGTATATATAACTTCCATATATGTGTATCTTTTGTATATGTGCATCAACCATATATGCGCAACTTCCGTATATGTGTAAATTTATTATATGTGTATTCTTCCATATATGCATGTCTTTTATATATGTGAATATACAATATATGCGCAACTTCCATATACAGAAATTGTGCATATACGGAAATGTGCACATATAAGAAAGTTATGTATATACGGAAGATATGTACATATCTTCCGTATATGCACAATTTCCGTATACAGAAATTATGCATATATGGAAATTGTGCATATACAGAAGATATGCGCATATTTTCGGTATATCCCTAACTTTCTTATATGTGCATATCTTCCGTATATGCATGTCGTTTATGTATCTTCATCGTATATGTGCAAATTCCATATACATAAATTGCACATATACGAAAATTGTGCATATACGGAAGATATGTGCATATCTTTCGTCTATACATAAATTTCATATATGCGCAAATTCCATATATAGAAATTGCACATATATGGAAATTGTGCATATACGGAAGATATGTGCATATCTTCCGTATATACATAACTTTCTTATATGTGCATATCTTCCGTATATGCACGTCTTTTATGTATGTGCATCTACCGTATATATGCAAATTCCATATATAGAAATTGCGCATATACAGAAATTGTGCATATACGCAATATATGCGCATATTTTTCGTATATGTCCATCTTTTGTATATGTGCATCTACCATATATGTGCAACTACCGTATATGAGCACATATTCCATATATGCGTAAATTTCTTATATGTGCATATCTTCCGTATATGCACGTCTTTTATATATGTGCATCTACCATATATGCGCAACTTCCATATACAAAAATTGTGCATATACAGAAGATATGCACATATCTTCCATATATGCGTAACTTTCTTATATGTGCATATCTTCCATATATGTACATCTTTTTTGTATGTGCATCTACCGTACGTGCAACTTCCATATATGGAAATTTTTCATATACGGAAATTGTGCATATACGGAAGATATGCGCATATATTTTGTATATGCAAAACTTTTCTATATGCACATTTCTTCTAGGTATATGTGCAACTTTTGTATATACACATAATCTCCATGTACATGTGAAACTTTAATGCAAGGCCATATCAACAATATGCTATGACCTCATGCATGACAACAACCATTACTCCAATGTACACATTATTACATGCAACCGACAATATGCACCAGCAATGCCTAACCAACTACAAATACACATAAATGCATGTAGTTGAACATAATTGATCAGTTCTTGCAATCAACCTATAAGACTAATACATGTAATCAAAATATTTAAAAGTAAACTAATATACAAGGATATAAGTAGGCGACATAAAAACAACATGTAACCTATCACATGCTCATGACAAATACTCTTCATGAAATCAACATCAAATTCTCCATGATAACCATACTACAACCCTAATACATCATCAATCCAATGCAACAAGTATATAAGTGTAAGAGACACACATGCAACTAACATGCATGCATGACTAACACATTCAACCCATCTAGTCTGAGAGTTGAAGATATGCGCAACTTTCTTATATGTGCATATCTTCCGTATATGCACATCTTGCATCTACCGTATATGCACAACTTCCATATATGGAAATTGCGCATATACAGAAATTGTACATATACAGAAGATATGCGCATATCTTCCATATATGTGAAACTTCTCTATATGCACATATCTTCCAGGTATATGTGCAACTTCTGTATATACACATAACCTCCATGTATGTGCAACTTTAGTATATGTAACTTCCTTATATGTGCATTTAGATAGTGTTTATGTCGAGGCTATAAGTGTTTTTTTTTTGGATAATAAGATAATATATTAGCTATATGTTTCTATAAGGAATATAATGGTTGTAGTTTTTCATGTTCTATTAAACTAGAATGAAGTATTCATTAAAAATAAAAAATAAAAAAATTATAGTCTCATTGAGACTCTTTTATAAATATTAAATCTCATATATGTAATTTTTGTTGATCATAGTAAAATTATAATTAGAAGGACAAAAATTATATACTACTATGTATTTGTACACACACATATATATTTCACTCATATTTTATTATTTTCCATTAAACAAAATGGTAATAAACATTTTTTCAATGTCTATAATAATATGTGGGCCATCAATATTTGTACATATACATTAAATTATATATATCTCCATTCTATTTATAAATAGTATATACATTGTCATAAATAATTTGTAATTGGATATTTGTTACTTGTCCTTGAGTAAAATAATAAACTATTTAAAAAAAATTCAAACTTAATTAAATAATGATATTTGATTGTCCAATAACAAGTCCTTTGAGACCATGAAAAATAGAATGCCATACAAAGCTGGTTTGAATAATATTTTCTTTTCTTTCCTTATTTGTCAGAGAATTTAAATTAATTATTTAATATATTTATAATTTAAATATATAAAATAAAAATAATAGTTATAAAATAATTAGTTTTTATTTTAAAATTATATATCACAAATTTAAAAACTAATTTAATTATATTAATTAAAAATTATTTAAAAATCTATATATTCATTAACACTAATAAAAATGTTCATTAAAAGAAAAACTAACATGATAAATTAACAAATATATATTATAAATAAAAATAGCACTAAATGTTGAATATATTATCAAAAATGTTTTTTTTTATGAAATTTTTTAAAAATATTTTAAACCAAATTTTGAATTGTGAAAACATTTTTAACCACACTTCCAATTTTTGAAATATTTTCTTTTAAAACAAAAATTTTAATAATTTTTTAAAAAGTATTCATTACCGGTTAAGTTATTAAGATGAAAAAAACCACAATTAAACTGTTAAATTAAAACATATAAGCTATTTATAAAAATGCCATTAAATTTCTAATGTTTATTAGAAATGTTTGGTTTTTCAAAGTTTTGAAAACATTTTTACTCAAACTTTAAAATTTTGAAATATTTTATATGCAATATTCGTTTCAAAATATATAATTTTGATATTAAAAAAAAGGTAATTTTCTTCTCGAAAACTTAGCACTATGTAATTTAAAAAGTTAATTAGAAGATTTTCAAAATATAAATAAAAATAAATTGAAAAAGACTCGTCGGATAGATATATAATGTAGACCATTGAAATTTCAGTGGAAATTTCATTATGATAAAGTTTGATAGATATATAATGTAGACCATCGAATTTATTGTTAAAATACATAAAATGTTTCATTGAACTAAAGATTGTTAATTGTCACATTTAAAAAATTACCACATATTGTTTTTGGAGAGGACAACCAAGGCCTTAACTTAGGGAAGAAAAGGAAAAAATTCCATATTTATAATCATTAATAGAGACAAAATTCGAGAGGAAAAGAAAGATAGAGTCATTGTTAGTGAATCACCATTTGGGGCTCTCTTGTAAATAAAAAGCTATCATTGAATGGCGTCGTTACATATTTGCAATAACATTCCCCATCCTCAAACAATGGAGAGATAATGCCATATCCATATAACAGACTTGTCGAGGATGTCGTTAAACTCATTCAATGGTATTCCCATTCACCTTTGTTAGCTATTTCATAAATCAATATATTAAGCTCATGCTCAGCTATAACAAGGCACAAAATGTCACATGGGGAAGGAGAAACCTCTTGGCACATATCTAATAACAGATGATTGAATGGAAAGCTTTGAGTGTCTCTTGTCTCTGTTATGTAGTCAAAATCTCCCTTCAGCACACATAGCGGGATCTGATTCTCCAATTTAATAATATAGTGCATGATATGCATGAAATAAGCCACACAAAAAACTTTGCTTCAGAGTCTAAGCTATGTATTGATATAGAAGAGGAGGATGCGAGGATTAATGATTGTAAAATGAAGGATAAATCTACGAACCATCATTAGAGTGAAGTTTCGAGAATACTCACCGAAATTGTGAGAGTGAAGCGAACTTGGCACAAGTTATGCGAGAATGTGGTTGCAAATTTTATCTTGTACCTCTTCACCTGTGAAAGCTCCACACAAGGAGAGTCAGTATATTTCTCCATCTTCCAATGGTGGTAAGGCCCAAGGGAGATTACCTATGGAATATAGGCTTCTGGTTTCATCTTTAGTAAATGAGTCACTACACGTTGGTTCACAACCATGTTTAGTCGAGGATCATTGACTCAATTTCAAATTCCAAACCAGCAATGGCACGGATTCAAGCTCTGTGGGCGAGCCTTATGCAGTCTCCAAAGTATGCTAGCTGGTTGTCATCCTCGGCTTGCCTTCCATACCAGAACGACATGCCTGAAGGAGTAACGAAGAGGAAACACATGGTGAGGTTTGTTAATGGAACCTGGTGAATCGTTGAAATCCATTTAACTGCATTGAAATAAATAAAATACCGCGCTTCAAAATTCAAATTTGAATTCGAATCAAATGGGTATATGAGTATTAATGTCGATGGACTGGATTACGTACTATCATGTATGCTATGTCCATGAAGCGCATTCTCGTCGGTATTGTATGGTCATGGAGCAATCTCCGGAAATAATCGCGTTATTTGTTGCCGAGAAACTGGGGAGATGGGAGTCCCCATATGGAGGTGGCCAAAATGGAGCATGATGGTTAGCCGAATGAACTAGTTGAAGGATGGCCAGATGCTCGAACTATGGGTCCAACTCCAGGTCCTAGCTTGGTGGGGGGGCTAAACTGAACACCCCTTCCCAATGAAAGCATGCTCGAATGACAACAACATTTTGTTGTGTGTGAGAGACCAAATAAATAAATAAAAATAATAAAAGCATACTGTAATATTATGATTTATTAAAGTTTTTCAAAAAAATTAGAGCTGTGGTTTTAGGTCAGTGGTTTTGGCTCATGGTTTTTATAGCATATGTTATTGTGCCAATAATATTTTTCTAATTGTTTCATGAGAGATTATATATATGTAATATTAGGTTCATGGTTTTAGACCCATGATTTTCATAGCCCATGGTACATGGTATTGTGTTAATAATATTTTTTTAGATTATTTCATGAGGGAATATATATATGTAATATTAATTGGACATTGTGTGGGATGAGAAGGTAGGAAGATTATAGTTTTACAGATCTTTCTAGTGGTTTGGTTTTTCATTGTAGGGTTTTTAGTAAATCTATTGTTCATTTTGGTTGTGTGAATTTCTTTTAAATTATTTTTAAAATCTAGGTTTCGAATAAAAATACTTTTAAAGATCTATTACATTATTTACAAATTTGATATTTATTTTATAAATCTGCCACATTATTCATAGATTCCATATTTATCTTACAGATCTTCCCCATTTCACAAAAATCTGATATTTATATTAATAAATAATTTGTTGATTATTTTATCACATTTCCCTCCTCACCCATTCACTCATTGTAGTGGGTGGGACAAATGGACCAAATTGCCTTAAGGGTAGTAACACTCATAGTAGCCAATCATTGACTGTTGTTGTTGATGAAAGGTTAAAAAAGGTGCAGCAGGTAATCTCTAGTCACATGGAAAAGCTCTAGTCACATGCATTAGAGGCAGATACTCATACATGCGTTCCTTCGAAGAAAGCATAATAGCTCCTCTCCCAGCGGTCAAGTGATTTCAATCCTCAGATCTTGACAGGAAGAAATCTAATTCACTTACCTGAAAGAAGATAGGCCTATTGAAAGCCTTTGAGGGGAATAAATCAAGGATCAATAAGCATGGACCATAACCGTAGAGGGGTTTTTTTGTGGGGTCAATAACAATGTGTCATTTTTCTAGAAATACTATGTGATTCCATATATTGTAATAAGTATTAAACCAATTAAAATTTTATGGGTTATTGCAAGTCGTCTTGACCATTAAAACAAATTTTTATAATATGTTAGGAATTTTCTAAAATTATTTACGACTATAGGTTTCTACATCTATTTAAGATTAACAAGAAGTTTCTAAAAATATTGGGACTAATAAATCTTAAAATTATGGTTCTACATATATTTAAGATTAACAAGAATAACCTAACTCAATCACTCCCTATATTCCATATCGTGTGAAAATGAAAATTAATGGAAATTTTGAGGATAACAGTGTTCAGAAATCAAAATTTTCTCAAATTCATAAAAAAATAAAATATTTTTAGGATACACCGATATCTTTCTAACGTTTTTTTCTTTTGTAAAGGTTCAGTGGGACTTTATATTAATAGATTATAGTAAAATACATGATGCAGAGTGGGAGTTGATGGGACCTCCCTGTGTCTGCCTTTGTACAGCTGAGCTGGTCCAGTCTCTGTTTTTTTTTTTTTTGAATGGATCGTTTACAGCTTGTGGAGTTATCAATAGATGCATACATAGAAGAATCAATGGAACTCGACATTCATTATGCTCGATGGTCTGCATTGTTTATGGTGTTGCATTTCACTCTGAGTTCCCCCTCCTCCAAGTCTTGCCAGAGGAAGTGATAATCTTCAAGATTGGATTGAACACTGGCGTTGGTTATGGTGTCAGTCAACTTATTTGCTGTTCATCGGACCACTTGAAAGGTGACACCTTGAATGTTGCTGAGATGGCCCTGCAGATCCTTCAGGATTGCCGAGAGCCTCCAACTGGGTGTTAGCTTGTCCACTTGTGTGCCGTTTTGGAGTTTTCTCATCATCTTGATGACAATCTCCAAATCCCCTTCCACCACTAGAGGTAGAAATTTGTAGCGGTCAACCAAGGTGATGCCTTTGATGAGAGCAATTAGCTCTACAACATTGTTGGTATTTGTACCCAGATTGCCATGGTAGATAAGATGGATGTTCCCAGTGTGATCCCTGATTACTCCATCATACCCAGCTTTCCCCGGGTTTTTCTTTGACACCCCGTCAAAGTTCAGTTTGAATGAAGGAAATGGAGGCGTACCCCATTTATCCTTCTTCATCACAGCGGTGGCCTGGTTCCTGCCTATGGGGGTGGTCTCGGCTTTGAGATTTAGGATCTGGATGATCCTTTCATCATTCGGAGATGTGTTCCCCTCTTGCAGTGTTGTGTCCATGGCCTGGATCGATTCTGTGATTAGTTGTCACATTATTCCAGTTATCCTTTCCACTGTCAGCGCCAAGTTCTTGAAGATTCGAGCATTTCGCTCTTTCCATATGATCCATGCAATGGCTCCTAGAATAAGGTTCCATGCCTTGTTGACCAGATTGTTGGGGAATATGGAGGATCGCCAATTGCTCAGTGTAAGGCCGATTGAGTTTTTGTTTCTGTTGGATTGTCTTAATACACAGGCCATGTCATCCCAAAGAGAGCAAGCAGTGGGGTAGGTGTTGAGAATGTGATTGAGCGTTTCCTGATCATTCTCACAGAGGATGCATCGGGAGGGCCCTACAAAACCCTGTCTCTGTAAATTGTCCCAAATGAGTGCTCTGTTATGCAGGACCAGTGAAGAGAAAAAGGTTATTTTGGGCCAAGTTCCTCTACTCCAAAGAGCGTGCCATTTGGGGTCCGGTTGCCAATCAGGAGAAGCATCTATGATTTTGTATGCTTCTTTGAGGTTAAAAGTTCCTTTAGGATTATTTCCCCATCGAAGGATGTCTTCTCTATTCGAAGTGAGGATTCTGCGTTGGTTTAGTTGTAGTAAGAGAGGTTCTATATTCTCATTACGGTCTTGAGTTAGCCATTGCTCTTTGGCTACCCATTTTTTCCATATGGTGGCCAATGTTCGGGGTTGCCTGTAGTATGCTACCCTTCTCAACCCTGCCTCTTGCATGTCATTTTTAAGAGTAATCCAATTTGGGTGGTCCAGGGGGGGGAGTTGTTGCCAGGCATCCTCCTAGAAGAGGGCGGTGTTGCCCTGCTGCACTTCCCAAAAGCTGTGCTTCTAAACAATGTGTCGATTTTCCCATGCTTTATTCCAGAGGGGGGATCCTTGAGTATTACTAGTGAGCCTGATGAGGTCTTTGTCCTGGACTTGATTGGTATACTTTGCTTTCCACAAGGTGCCCCATAGGGAATTAGGATTTTCCACCCATCTCCACCAGATTTTCACTGCTATAGCCTTGCTTAGGATTTCAGGATCTCTTAAGCCTAGTCCTCCTGCCAGTTTTGGTTTACATATGTCTGTCCACTTGAGGAGGGCCCATTTGTGCTTCTTAGAATCTCCATTCCAGAGGAAGGGCCGTTGGATGTTTCAGATGGATTTATACACTATTTTAGGCGCTGCTAGGGCCGAGAGCATGTAGGCCGGCATTGTTTAGAGAACTGATTTGACAATCACTAGTCTGCTGGCGATGTTTAGGGCTCTGTGAGTCCAACTACTTAATCTGGCCTTCATTTTGTTGAGGAGATCTTCCCAGTTTGCAGCTTTGGGGGCATATTTTGAAAGTGGGATGCCAAGGTATTTGGTTGGAAGGGAGTTCCTCTGAATTTTGAGAATTTTGCTAAGATTTCTCTGTACAGGAACAAAAGTATTGAAGAAAAACAATTTGGATTTTGTTAGATTGATCTCCATACTTGAGGCCTCCGTGAATGTTCTTAGCACCTTTCTAAAGGTTCGAGCTTCCCTCATCGTGGGGGTTCCCATGGGCATTGTGTCATCTACAAATTGCTGATGCGTTACTGTGGGGCCTTGATGCGCATCTTTGATGCCTTTGAGCAGATTCTTTTGGAGTGCTTGGGATAGAGATCTTCCGAGACCCTCTGCCATGATGACAAAGAGAAAAGGCGACAAGGGATTTCCTTGCCTTATACCTCTGGACGAGAGGAATGGTTGTAGGGGGCCTTCGTTCAGCATGATTGAAAAGAAAGCTCCTAAGACCATTTCCATTATCCAGTTTATCCAAATCTGACTGAAGCCAAAAGCCTGGAGGATTGCTCTGATGTATGTCCAGCTAATTTTTTCAAAGGCCGTGGAGAGGTCAAGCTAAATGAGCATACCAGGAATCTTTTGTGTTTTGATAGAATACAAAATTTTCTGGTTGAGAATTATGTTGTCAGTTATCTGTCTATGTTCAACATATCCTGACTGTTCTGGAGATATGATCAAGGGAAGGATAGGTTTGAGTCTGTTGACCATCAATTTTGAGAGGATTTTATAAATGACATTGCAGAGGGCTACTGGTTTGAACTTGTCGGGGGAGTCAGCATGATCAAATTTTGGAATTAGGGTGAGGAAGGTGGCATTGATGGCTGGTAGCACTCGCTTGGTTTTGTGACAGTTCTAAATCAGATTGAAGAGGTCGACTTTGATAATGTGCCAACAAGCTTTGAAGAATTCAATTGTAAAGCTGTCTGGTCCAGGGGCTTTGTCAGTGGCCATGGTGAAGACGACTTCTTCAATCTCCTGCTCAGTGAACTCTCTTAAGAGAAGGGAGTTTTGCTCCTCCGTAACTAAGGGGGGAATAGCATCAATGACTTTGTTGATAGGTTGGGTTCTATCATGATTGGGATCAGTGAGAAGTGACCTGAAGTATGAGTTTAGTTCAGATCCTATTTGCTCTCTGGTAAAGACCTTAGCACCATCAGCTTTTGTAAGGGATAGAATACGGTTGTTGGCTCTATGCTGAATGGTTTATTTATGGAAGAAGATTGTGTTGCATTCCCCATGTTTTAACCATTGCACCCTTGATTTTTGTTTCCAGAGCAGCTCTTCCTGTCTTAGCCTTTCTTCCCACTGCTTTTGAAGGTTTGATTCCTGAGCTAACCTTTCCTCATTAGGCCCATCCTTGATCATTGTTTGTTGGAGGCATGCCATTTTTTCCTCGAGCTCTTTTTTGGCTTGAAAAATGTTACCAAAAGTGTTCTTGTTCCAGCGTTTGAGATTGGCCTTGATGATCTTGAGCTTTTGCTGGAAGATGTACATGATGTTATTGCTCTCTACAGTGGTTTGAGTCCACCAGCTCTGTATATTTTGCATGAAGGTTGGATGATCTATCCAAAAGCCTTCGAATCTGAAAGGCCTATTTTGAGGCTTGTCCATATTGGTGAAGTGCATCTGCACTGGCCAGTGATCTAATCCCCTAATAGGCAAAATGTTGGCTTCCATGTCTATATTGTGGAGCATGATGGATTCCGAGATGAGGAACCTGTCAAGCCTCGATGCAACTTGCCTATTTCCCCCTTGCATATTGTTCCAAGTATATAGAACATTGACTGTGGGAACATCAATGATTTTAGATGCAGCTATGAAGGTATTGAAAGCTTCCGCATCTTTATCCAGTCTTCTTAAGCCTCCTTTCTTCTTCGCTAGGGTGGTGATCATGTTGAAATCACCACCTAGGATCCAGTGGTTGGCTCCCTGGTGTTGTCAGATCTCGTCCAAGTCTTCTAGCATCTTGAACTTTTCCTGGAGTCGATGAGTTCCATACACATTGGTAATGCATATCGTGTGCTTTGAGTCTGGCATGTTAGATGACTGATAGCGAATGCTTAGTGGACAGAGAATTATGCATGAAGAACTTGTTTTTATTCCAAAACATTAAAAGCCCTCCTATTTTCCCAATGGCATCTGTGCTTATGCAATGATAGCCCTTTGCAAAGAGTTTCTTAAGCGTCTCTATGCCGTTGGAGGAGAATTTGGATTCTTGTAGAAGGACAAGGTCTGGAGATTGTGTAAAAAGACGGTTTTTTAGGATTCATCTTTTGGAGATGCCATTTAGCACTTTGATATTCTAGGTTGTAATATTCATTGAGTAACATTCGGTGTGAATAGGACCAGAGCCCTAATTTTTCCTTCATTGATTAGGCGCCTTCCGAGTTCTTATATTTGTTGTTTTGTTGATTGTCTTCCCCTTTTTCTTCCTGGACCTTTCGACTTGTATTGGTCTAGGTCCAGGTTGGCTTGGATGCCTGTTTGGCTGCTATTTCCCCATTGGTTTTTAGCCGCATTCTGGTTGAGATATTCTAACTGCAGGTATGCCATTTTGATTTTCTCCAAGTTTTCTTGGGGAATGGCATTCACTCCCTGTTTGGACCATTGCTCATTGACCTTATGGAGATCTAGGTCACCTAGGATCTCTTCCAGGGGATTGGTAGGAGTAGTTGAGGGTGGTCGGTCTGGATGAGTTTCTATGCAGGGAAGAGCATGCATTGGGACATGGCTTACATCAATTTGGCTAGGACTAGGCTGTGGGTTTTGAAGCTGTGTCTCGGCTTGGGGTGAGTCATGGTTTGCGATGGAGATGATTGAAGGGCTTGATGATTGAACCTTCTTGGGTGGATCTTGAGCCATGGGGGTAGGGGATTCCAGAGGGTTCTCATTGGGATCAAGGTTGCCCAGTACTTCAAAGCTATTCGGCTGGGTGGGGGTCGGGTTGGAGGCGTGTTTCAGAGGATTTTTTCCTTTCTACCTTTTGTTTTTCTTGGAAACAAGGATGAAACCTAGGGGTGGGTTATCCACCTTGTCCACTTTGGGTTGAGGTGGGGGTTGATTCAAGGGGCACCCATGACTAAGATGTCCATGCTGTCGGCATTTCCTGCATCCGAAAGGGATGTTTTCATAGTCGATGGATTGCTTCCAATGACTTTCTTTGTAGATAAGATCAATATGACCTGGGAGGGGTTCTGAGACATCCATGTAAACGCAAATTCTAGCATAGGCAGTGTATTTACCTTGAGATGTGAGATCTAAAGTTTTGACGAAGATGCCCAGCTGATTCCCGATGGTTTCCAAGATACGCTTATTCTAGTAATCCACAAGCAAGGAGTAGAGTCTGAGCCAAACTGGAACTTTTTTGAAATCTTCCTATTCTGGAGCAAAGTTGGGCCTCCAGTACATCATGTAGAGTCCTGCCGAGTTGTAGAAGTATGGGCCTCCTTCAAAAGTGTGATCTCTGTCATCCCTGTGAGTGAAGATGACCGTGAAAAAAATTCTTGCCCCCAACTGAAGTTCATAGTTCCCTTTGGGCTTCCATTTCTAGTTTATCCACCAACAGAGAGCTTTTTCATTAAGTTGCACTCCCATGAAATGACAGATTAGGGCATGTTTACACATGTGATCTATGTATTCTTCGATCTATGGGTCTTTGATGATTAATGATGGTGTTTCCTCTGATAGCGGTTTGCAATGGGATGGGCCTGTTGTCTAGTTTTGGCTGGGAATGTTCCCCACAGCTAAAGATCCATTGGCCATTGGAGTGTGGTTTTCCATCGGAGCTTTGCCGTTGTCCCTGGATCGAGAGCCTGATGGGGTATTGACGGGCGCAGAAGGAAAGCTGCTGAATAGGAAGGACCCGAAGGCTGGGGGGGTCGATCCCCCGTGAGGGTGGTCATGGAGCGATGCGGCTAGGGTTTGTTTGCAGGATTTGGAAAATCTTCAGAACTAGTCAACCAGATCCTCTATGCTCATTGTATTGTTGAATTGCCAGATCCATGGATATCTTGAGTGAGTACCACCAATATCTTTCTAATGTTGCAAATCTGAGTCACATTGAAAATTCAACCTCGACACTATCTTAGCTTCCAAATTTTATACTCTGCGCCATTCTATTGTGATTGAAGCAGAGAAACTGGTTCTGGCAGAACATGAGCACACAACGAAAATACAAAAAGGAAAAACCTCCACGCTTGAATGTGTGCATACAAAAACCCTACTCAATATTCTCTGTAATCACATTCTTGATTTCCACTTCTGTAAACTTGGGAACACTATTCTTCATCTGGGCTTTGATTTGGTCAATGCGGGTGTTATAGTTCCATCTATCATCATTCAAATCTGTGTCTGAGAGCGATTCCTCCTTTATCACTAGTGCTTTCTCCTCCGCATAAACCTTGACATCTTCTTTCTGCAATCCCCACATGTCCACCCACACATACAAAACTTCCTTCTCTTCCACTACAACCTGCCCCTAACGGCATCCTCTATTCTGCTAGATGCACTAAGGAAAGGATTATTGAGATCTAATTAAGGCCAAATCCCAAGCTCTCAAACGATAAAATGGATTTGTTACATGGAAAAATAAAATAAGGGTTCAAACCTTAATAGTGATATAATAAGCCTAATGAGGATGGAATTCGAAGGAGTATTATAATGCTCACCCCTAAACATATTAGACAAACCCCTGCTACGCATTTCAGAAGCCTGATAGTTTTGTTTGTCATTTTGAATCCATGAATCGTCCTCAGGCCTGTATTTCACTGTAGCTTACTCTCCTTGGAGGAGCCGCTTCCCACCAGTTGGCACAGTTATTCCATTACTCCCACATTCCACTGCACTTTGGGTCACAGACCCTTATAGCATCTCAAGCGAGCTCAAATATTAAAGATTGGGCTACATCTGTGAATTGGAACATCGACAGATTTCAAGACACTCACAGACCCATTAAGTTCCCAGTCGAGATTGGGAGCAGCGTCTGCAAAGTGGAGCACGACCTCTAACAAAGACTTTGGAGGCTTGTAAGGTTACCCACCAAAAATTCAACTAATGCGCGGGTTAAATTTGAAATTCAAATAAGCGTGAGGATGCAATAAAATTGAAATTCAAAATGTCGATAAGGAGAAACATTAAGTTAATGTTGTTTTCTTGTGCGAATATATTACAAACTTAAATGTGCCAACAGGGAGTAACATGCATGCGTCACATCTCAGATGCGCCTCCGGATGCATAATTTGCATTAATTACATTGAAGAGTGGAGCTTTTCGGAGGTAGAGTGATCAAGTTGCTGGAAAGTCCATGGACATGTATGGCACTCATGGATATGTAGCATCCCTACAGATGCAGGAGTGTCATGTCACATGTACTTAGCGGTGCATTAATAAACCTATAGGGGTGGAAATACGCGTTGCCATGAAATGGTCGATGTTGTACTTGGAATTATGCATAACGAAGGAAAAAATACATTTTATATAGATTATATTTCTTATCACCATTCTCATTTGTCTTTGAAAATTGAGGCAAATATGTTTTATAAAATTTATTTACACTCAAAGCTAATGATATGCGTTGGCAGCAACCCTTATTTTATTTTTAATGTTTTCTCTCACTAATGGCTACTAAATTAGTGATTTTTTATTTATGTTTTATAAAATTTATGGGGACACAAAGTTGATATGCGTTGGCAACCACTTTTATTTTAATGTTAATGTTTTCACTAACTAAGGGCTACTAAATTAGTGATTTTTTATTTATTTTTATTGAGTGGAATCTTTATTGAAAATTTAAACATTGGTTAATAGAAAAGTTAGATGTAAAAATAAAATTATAAATATTAATGTTATTTAACAATTTAATTATTAGTAATTCTGTGATTTTTATTAATTATTATTTAAGAAAAATTATTTAAACAAAACAATATTTTAGAAAATTTAAATAAATAAAAAAATTGTATTTTATAATTCTATAAAAAATTATTTTTGAATATTATTTTTTATAAAATATAATTTTTTTGGTTTTTCTAAGATGCGTTTTACAATCTCATTTGAGGAAGGTGTGTGATTTTTTTTATTAGCTCAACCTTGAGCTGACATGTTCTTTTTAAAATAAAAATGAAATAGTTTTTAAATAAAAACAATTTCAAATATTATTAAAAGCAAAAATGAATATATTTATGTGATTAGTTTTAGTTAAAACTCTTGAGTTGACATATAGCCCTTTCAAAATTAAATTTAAATAGTTTTTAAATAAAAAACAATGTCAAATATTATTAAAAACAAAAAAGAATATACTTATGTGATAAGTTTTAATTAAAAGCCTTATAAAATATCAATTATCTAATTTTCATTGTGTTCATTAAGTTTGTTGTTGAAAACAAAATTGACTATATCTATTTGGTTAGTTTTAATTAAAAGCGTTATAAAATATCAATAATCATATTGCTCGCTCAATTTGTTGTTGACATTACAACCTAGAAGATACATAAAAAAAAAAACTCTCTCTCAACCATAAATATTTAGATATTAATGTGGAATAACATAATTTATATCAACTTTTAAAACTGATTATATATTTGTTGTTGACATTACAACTTAGAAGATATAAGAAAAAAATACTCTCTCTCAACCATAAATATTTAGATATTAATGTGGAATAACATAATTCATATCAACTTTTAAAATTGATTATATATATATATATATATATATATATATATATATATATATATATATATATATATATATATATATATATATATATATATATATATATATATATATATAATTCTTATATTCTTTAAAAATATTTCAATATAGGTAAAATATCTATATTAACTAATTTATTTCAATATCTAATTCAATTTTTTCTATTTTTATTTTGTAAATGTGTGCATAGAGATTCATTAATCAAAAGGAGTTTAGAATACTTGCCTAAAGGCCATATTTTTACACAGAGACCAAAACCAAACTGTAAGGAGACACCTAGGTAAACAGAGTAACAAAAACAAAAGTATCACCCAACTTGGGGTTGGTTTCCATATTTACTTTTTTTACTTTACTTTTTAGTTACTTTCACCCACCCATTCGCTGAAGGAGTAAGCACAACTTGTTGAAGAATTCCCTGAGAAGCTACTATTTTGTCCTTATCAGATTCAGAGGAAACTAATTCGCGGGCTCACTTTACCGCTCCCAACAAAATAGTAGTACTGTCTATTTCTTTGCAAAGTGTTAAACTTTTATTCTACTTACTCTCCTCGTAGTCCTCATTCAAAGAGAGCATTTCATCATTTGATTCACTATCCTCCTAATTTGAAGACGAGGAGTCATCTTCCTCCATAAGGGGTGGGTTGCATGACTTCCAAGCCTTAGATTTAGTCTTCTGTTTTACTGGATTTTGAGTGAAAGAGTTATGTAGGTTTCATGTTTGATGGTAAAGGAAACCACGAAAAGTCGTGTTCTTATAGTCCAAGAGTTAGATCCAGTGGAAATCACCTATTTTTAGGCTGATTTTTTCAGGCAAGCCTTTACTAATGTCGAGTTCTACATAGATCCTATCGTAAGTATAAATTCCACTTTGGCCTTGCGTAAGATATGTGGCTAGGAAGTGACCCATGGTGTTTCTGATGCTTGTAGTCACCGAATCATGATATAAATGCGCCGACAAGTTTGGAAGCCAAACCTATATTAGAAGCTCTATGATTACTATCATAGAGGGGTCAAAGTATAGGAACCAAGGGGTCATGAAAAGTCCCCCTTTCCCCAGAACCATGGGCCCTTAGATAGAGCACTATGGTAATCTTCCTGATGGGAAAACACAACTATGAAGAAGCCCTTAGAATAGAAGAGAACCTTGCAAGATCTAGTCCAATTAGATAATATCCATTTGTAAAGATTTCTTGTTTGAGGTCATAGCCCATTGGAGTGGTAGATCAGGCCATTCTCAACCATTAGCTTGTGAAGGTCTTCTAGATATGGATGGGAAATGTTAACAAACAGAATAGCCTTTGATTTTTCCATGATAAATGGACTAGGTACATCGTGGGAACCTCATCCTCATCCTCCAATCAGGGTTACTTCAAAACCCTTGCTCTGCTCCCTAATTATCAATCTAGTTTACGACGAAGGACTGGTTAAGTCTGGTTGTGGAGATAGGGCTTACTAGGCCCTGACCCAACAGGGTTAGATAAGATCTTTTTCTCTTTCTTTTTTTGTAATATGGTCATATTGTCTTAATTATTAGGCACAGTCACATAGTTGACTGTAGTTTCTTTTGAAACAAGTCTAAACAAAATGTAACCAGACATTTGTTTAAGTTATGCGAAGCTTTTATCAGTTCTCCTAATTTTATGTATGATACTGTAATTTAAAACTGGGCCTTTTACCATGGTCGGGATTAATGCATGTTGTTTACTCGCATAGTTTTATATCTTGAATATAAGTCATTATATAGTAAGGTTTTGGCCCAGAATCGATACTTGTGGTTTACTATAATTTTGTCCTCGTATATGCTTTACCAATGTTAGTTTCCAGTATTGTATTTGTCTCCACATGCGTGGTGCATGCAAATGTATTTAATCTATTTTTTGTATACAATCATTACCTGCAAGTACATGTATATTATTTTGTTTCATATATATTTAATCATTACTAGGTCTAGAGCTCTATCTGGCCCCTTGTATCTATGTCAATGAAGATGGCACAGTTCTTTTAATTACTACATGCTTACGTTTTACTTTTCCCTTTCCTCAGTGGCTAAAAATTATTGATGCCTGACTGAGAAAATGTACTGGGTATTTCGAGACTAGTCTCTCGACCCTTAAGGTATTTAGTTAGGTTACTTAGAATCTAGGTTTGCTTGGTGGAGCTCTGGATCGTCACCTCCTGCTAATCAGGTTCCCCTTGAATCTTTGTTATGAATCTTATGTGAAGGTTAAGAAGTATATTGGTTTTCTTTTTTGTCTCTCTATTTTTTTTTTAAATAAGTACATTATTACTTGACATTTTTACTGAACATGACCACGTTACATACATCACATAGTAATTATTTCATTCACAAGATCATGATACACAAGAATTATTCTTTCCACATGCATTTATCAACATTGGCTATAATAAAGAAAGACCAACTATTAACTAGTACACAACCTATAATCCAAGAATAAAATTAAACCAAAACTAACACTATTGCACAAATTTCACTATTAATATATACAAAACACGTAAGAAACTTTTTTGTGTCTATCTTAACTGGTTGTTTAGCACCTAAGAAGACCAAGCCGCCCAACCACAGGTCTGGAAATGACATCTAGACTCTTCCCCCAGCTTCCTTGCTCCAGACAGTTACAGTATTCAACTTCTAAGTTAATCCATTTTGAACCTCAACACTTACTAGTCCAGCTCAAAATTACCCATTCTGAAGGTTTCTTTTTCAAGGGCTCCAATGGCTTAGTGTCCAGGTCAAAAACACCTCAAACCTAGCAGAACTATGCCCCATTTTCAAAACTTCTACATTGATTCTATTCCCCAAGATTTTCACTTCTCCGTTCTCTCAATCCTCTAGCGAAGTTTTAGCCATCCCACGGATTCCCCCACCGAGATCAAGTTTTCCTTCTTTTCCCTTTCTCTAGGAGGAGAGCAAGTGATAACTATTTCCAACTTTTTGGACATTTGGAGTTCATTACCCTGGTCTCTTTTAATACTTTTCAAACACACATTTTTGTATTTGTAATTAACAAAGTTTATTAAAAAGTTCCACTAGGTTCTTCCATTGAGCCACAAGTTCCAACCAACATACGAAAATAAAAAGTACTAAGATAATTAAAATAAAAGGAACCATAGTAACTTATGTATCATGGGGTGTTACATATGAAGACAGACACTAGTTACATTCTTCAACACCATTGATAGAAGACTTCGAATTTTGCTACCTCTATGGTTTGTGATCTTCCTTAAACCACCACTAATAGAACAATTTGAATTTTTCTACCCCATTTAGTTTGTGGTATTCCTTAAACCACTAGATTTAGTGTTCGCATTTAGCCATCGGTTTTTATTTACCTTCATATTTTAACTCTCTTCTTGGACTCACATACGCCCTTCAGATTTGTGAATGTTGGAAGCATAATCCTTAGGGGATTATGTAAATTGTAATATTCACTTGTGTGGAAATAAAAAAGCCACAAGTGAACATGAAGAGCTATGAGAAGTCCAGAAGCCCTCTTGGAATATGAAACCAAGTGACATAATCTTTTGTATTTATGTGTATCATATGAATAATATTTGAATGTCATGTTTATCTAAACTTTCAAAAGGGCCAGATGCAAACATGAAAATGGAACCATCCATGAAAGATCAAGTCAATGAGAAAAGACAAAATGTTTACGCCTTCTAAAATGTGATAATAAAGAGAGGGTGATGGTTACATGATAATTTCGATGTATTCATTAGTGAAGATATAATAAATTGATTTCAATTTTATCATTATTTTTAAAATTTTATGTAGATCATAATGAAAATTTCTTAAAATGGAGAAAGAAAGAGTTTAAATTAATTTTTAAAAAAATCATATAATCAATTCAACTTTGAAATTTCCTTTGGTCTAGCTCAAATGGTGGAAAGGATAATTTTTTATGATCTCTATCAAGTTCATATCTTATTTATGACATGACTAAGATTTATGATGATCCCATAAATTAAGAATTGAAAATATTAATAATTAAAAACATTAAAAGAAAAAGAATTATTGGAATTGTAAAGATGAGTTGTTGAGATAAAGGATAAGTTGTTAGGATCTCTATCCAAATTCAAATCTTATTTATAATATATGATGTCTATTGAGAATTAAAAACATTAAAAAAAAAAGTTATTAAAATTGCAAATATCAATGGTTGAGATGCCTAATTAGATTTAATTGCAAATTTCACCAAAAATTATGTAATTAAATATTGATATTAATTTGTTGAAAAAACGAAAAAGTTAAAATATTCATTAAATTAAATATTTAAATTTTAACATACATACAAACACACATACATATATATATCTGAATGATATCCAAAATATGTAAAAAATAAAAAAATATTTTAATTCTTCTTATTTTCAAAAACTTGTTTGATATCTTAACCATTCCTCACAATCAATAAACTAATATATATTAGATACATTTACATATTAAAATTTTTAAAAATTCAAATATATATATATATATATATATATATATATATATATATATATATATATATATGAGATCCAAAATATGTAAAAAATAAGAAAATATTTTAATTCTTCTTATTTTCAAAAACTTGTTTGATATCTTAACCATTCCTCACAATCAATAAACCAATATATATTAGATACATTTACACATTAAAATTTTTAAAAATTCAACCTAATTTAAACTTGTTATGATTTGAATTTTTCTTAATTATTTTTATTCAAAATTCAATTAAAATATTCAAAAATTAGTTGGAATTGTAAAATTAATAATTGAAATTACACAATCTAAAAATGATAATTTTTAAAAATATTCAATATATTTATATTTTCAAAAATATAATTTCATTAAAATTATATAACAAAACTCCAATCATATTTCTTTTAAAAAAAATGTAAGATTTTATTTTTAAATTTATAAAAGTTTCCATATTTAATTTTTTATTATTTTACCTAATATTAAATTTACAAAAAATTAATAAACAACTTTTCATATTTCCTCTTTACACCTTTAAAAAAATTGAAACTTTATTTTACCTAATATTAAATTTACAAAAAATTAATAAACAACTTTTCATATTTACTCTTTACACCTTTAAAAAAGATTGAAACTTCAAAACTCCATTGTTGAATGGTTTACACCTTTAAAAAAGATTGAAACTTCAAAACTCCATTGTTGAATAGTTTACACCTTTAAAAAAAATTGAAACTTCAAAAGTCCATTATTGAATGGTTTACACCTTTAAAATAAACTTTAAACTTTTTGTTTAAACAAATCATTATATTCTTATTAGAAAAACCTTTAAAAATTATAATGCCATATAGATATTAAAATTATTTTTAAATACATTATATATTCATATATTAAAAAAAAGACCTTTACACTTCTCAAATAAACGTCAAACTTCTTTTTTAAACAAATATTTATACTGCGGTTAATACGTATATATAATTTTTTAAGTACATTTTATATTTATATAAACAAAATTAATTAAAAAAAATGATAGAAATTGATAATATCATATGAATATAAAATCATTTAGATAAGACTCCTCAACATTATCAACCTCAACCAGAGAAAAAGCAAACCAAAACCACTGATACATTAAACTCTCAAATATCATCGCCCCATAATCAATGTGTGCATCATGAAATCAAATAGTAAAAATAGAATCCATTCATTACAGTGGAGATCATTGTGGTGCAATATCGAAGCAGTTTTTGTGCTTTGATAAAATAAAATGTGAAGAACTCTGCACACTCTTTATGCTGCGTACGGTCATTGGCGCAGCTGCTTGACTTAATCCCCCATGACATTGCTGATTGTACATCAAGCATTTCCAACGCTCAACTGCAGACAACATCAATAAATTGCAACACCTTTCCAAGTGATAACGTTTGAGGCCCATTAACTTTTCTGACTGTGGGAGCATTTGCAAAGTGCTGCACCCATGCTTAATAAAGACTCAACAGGTTCAACAAATCTGCAATCTGCTCTGCAATTATTTCCTTTAATCTGCTCTGCACAAGTCGACGTAGAGATCCACAATTGTTGCCTGTCCAAACATGCATGCAACTGTACAAATGGAGGCCTAGAAAACTTAAAGGAACGAAAACATCGTAAGAATGGTGATCTCTTCTGCTCTCTCGATGGGCTTACGCATGAATAAACATTGTGGTTCCCACATCCAGCACTTCCAACCAGCTTCAGTTCGGCAAGCAAAAATGGTTTATGAAAGACTGCAGAAGCGACACACTGCTAAAACAACAATCTTGTTGAATGAGGTTGGCTTCATATATTTTTATTTGGAAACACACTGCCAGAAAGCCTGCCTCCCGAGGATTCATAAAGCGCTCTGCGCGGGCTATCAAAATTCAAATAGGAGGGATGCGTTAGTGAGGTGATGCATGGCTATCCCATCTGCAGAATTTTAATGACCCTACCGCCTAATGGATAGTACTCGACAGTCTAGGCGAGTCCCTACGGAATACAGATACAGACCTGAAGTGATTCCGAGTTTTCAGACTTTGGCAGGGGATGTGATCGAGTTGTAGGGAAGTCCATGGACATGTATGGCACTCATGGATATGTAGCATCCCTGCGGATGCAGAGTGTCATGTCACATGTATTTAGTGGTGTATTAATGGATCTATAGAGTTGGAAATAGGCATTGCCGAATCCATTGCATTGCAGTGAGGGACAATTTTTAGGTACCGGATGCGAAGTGTTGACATGTGCAATATGGAGAGGATAAGGGAAGAATCCATTGCAGTGATTGGCAGTTTTCAGGTGGCCGGACGTGAAGTGGTGACATTCGTGAAGCTCACTGCAGTGTTTGAAAACCAACGACAGATAAGACCATCCTAATGCGTATCCAAACAATGTAGGAAGGATTTGCATGATATTAATTAGAGGGTTGGTTGTACAATAGTCAACACTTAGGAGGAGGAGTAGTACAAAATAATAATTATTACATAATAAGAGAAATGACATGATGGCAAATCAAATCTAGGAAAAATAATAAAAATATATTAAAAAAATAATAAAAAATATTAAAAAAAATAATTTGAATTCTTTTCCTAACATTAACTTTAGAAATAGTAATTTAATTTTTAGCCAAAAATTAAACTAATTTAGATTCAATAACATATTTAATGCGTGATTACACATATTTAATGCGTGATTACGCTATCGTGGCAGGGAATAATTGTAGAATTTTCTAAGATTCACAAGCTCATGCAATGTACTAATGCATAAGACAAGAATCTACTTCTACTTTCAATGAGTGGAAGCCAATAGATTGATGAAAACAATATGAACAAGAAGAAGATAAATCAATGGAACATAACACAAGATGTATATGGGGAAAGCCACTACTCAAAACCTCGCTATCTGTATTGCATATGTCAGAAATATGGGTGAAGATACAAAGCTTGTTCTCATTAGAACAATTCCACACAAGTATGCTCAACTCTCTTAACTCACAAGCTAGCTCTTGGCCAACACTTAGCCAATTCTACAGCTCTCCAAACTCCTAATCTCTTGCGTAATTTCGAGGATGAATAGCTTGCATTTAAAGGGAATTCATGCTTCCAAAACTGTGCAATCCAAACATAGGATCAATCTTTGATGCATGCATAATATTTACACTCCAGTAAATAATACCAATGATAGTACATTGTCTTTGCACTCTAGTCTCAATTGGGTCTTTCTTTGAACTAACATGCATGAGTTTCGCATGAGGGAATCTTCAAATAACTGGATTAGCACTAGTGGATGCATAGTGCACCAACTGACTGTTAGTCCTCTATTAGTTCCTCAAACGGTTTTAAACTAATTTAACTGAACTTAACTCAGTAAACTGAGTGATCTAATTTCCAACTCAATTTAAACTCATATTGGACACCTAAAATTTAGGGAGAACATATACATGACTACAGAAAGACTTCCAAGTCGAAATTCCTAAGCTAATTAAACTTAATTAACTATTTACAAGTGTCTATGAGAATAGAATTTGATTTTAATTCTCAGTTTAATTCAAGAACAAATTAAATTGGAATTTTTTGTTGCCATTTCTCAACAGTCTCTCTCAACAAGAAATGGATTATCAACTACCCTAATCCTGTCTCTGTGAAACTCGAATTTACACCATGACAATTCCTTTGTCAAAATGTCAACATCTTGCTTGTCCATGGGAACATACTCTAACAAGATAATCTGCCTCAATACATAATCTCTGAGATGATGACATCAAATATTAATATGCTTGGACCGATCATGAAAAACTGGATTTTCAAAGAGTTTGATACAACTCTAATTATTGCAGTAAATCACAGTTGGATCCATCTGCTGACCAAAAAAACCAACCAGGATCTTCCTCATCTAGATGGCCTAACATGTTGCCTGACTCGCAACCATGTACTCTACCTCTACCGAACTAAGTGAAACATATCTCATTTTCTTGTTGTACCAAGAAACTGTCGCTAACCCAATACTGAAGATCCCTCCTGATGTGATTTTCCAGTTGGATGGAATCCTTGCCAAATTTTCATTGGTGAAGCCTTGAAGCTTAACTCCCTCTGTCCACCTATACCATAATCCATACTAAGAACACGGGGGCTTCCCTCGGGGAGCAATACTATACCACATGTGTTCATATTGGGGGATTTATATTGAGGAAAAAATGGCATAATATATTGGGGGATATATAGAGGGTAAGGGGTTTTTATATTGGCAAGTATAAAAAATGGAGCTCAATATTAATGATAAAATATAAAGGGGTATAAAAATTGTTAATGACAAGAGATGGACGCCTCTGTTTGATGCTGAAACTGAAAGGATGGACGAATTTCCGGTTTGGGTAAGAATTCCAAACCTCTCCCCATATCTCTGGGCGGACTCGGTCTTCAGGTCGATTGGGAATGTGTTGGGGACTTATCTGGATGCAGATCGATCCTACCTACAAACTTTTGAGAAAAGGGTGGCTCGGATTTTGGTTAAACTCAATCCAAAGGAGGGCCTAGCAAAATCTATTCCTCTTCGGTATAAGGATTACAAAATTGAGCAGAAACTCGATTACGAGCACCTCCCGTTCCGCTGTCACTGTTGTCACGAATATGGTCATTTGGCGCGCGATTGCCCGATGGGAAGACGAAGAAGGAGGTTTCAAAAGGAGACAGAGGGCTGGAAAGAGCCTATAGGGCAGGAAGAGGCTCAGGTAGAGGAACCTGTTCGCGAGGGTACTCACGGGGAGGACCATTCACATCAGACAGAGACAGTTTTACCCACGGAGGAAGGAGAGCCGATGGATCTTGCAATCAATCAGCCGATGGAGGATACCGCCATGGAGCCGAACGTTGAAATCATCTGCAATCAATCGGGGAATTCAATGAGATCGCAGATGGGCTTTCTAAGGCTGGTCTACAACAAGATCTGGGCTCGTGGAGAATAACTGAGCAGATTCAGGAATAGATCCGTGTGTCGGATCTCCCCCCATATGCATAGTTTCTCTTTTTGCTAGCTGCTCTAGAGTTCTTAAGGTTGTTTTTTCATGAAATTCTAGTAGCACTAGTTAAAATATCAGTTTTTATTACTTCTTTCAGATACATTGATGCTCGTTTACTGTTGAGCTGTTGTGTTTATGATTCTGGTGTATGGATCAGCTGGGTTGTTTTCCTTTTAAAAGGAGGCCCAGCTGGACCTGGGTCATCTGGATTATGTTTTTCATCTTTTGGTTTCGGCTGTCTAGGCCGTGTGCTTGTGTCTTTACTCTTGGGCAGAACGAGGTAGTTGTGCTGAGGATCCTCTCTAGAGGAGGCTGGTCTTTTATTAGGCAGACATTTCAGAATGTTAACTCATCGGCATGTAACTTTTTTTACTTCTTATAAAAAAAGTTCGTTTTTTCTTTTGAAAAAAAAATAAAAATTGTTAATGAAAAAATGTATACCTACAATATCTAGTGGAAGTAGGGGTTTTTTAAATTGGGAAGGTGTATTGCATTTATATTGGTAGGGGGTTAAATAATGTGATTTTTAAGGATGTTTTCCAATATGTATTCAAATTAAGGGTATTGTTTAATATGCCACGAACGCATGTGATAGGTCAGAGATTTATTGAGTGAATCCCTCGTGACTAAGAAGTGCCCCTAACATATCTCAACATATTCTTTGCTGCCTTCCAATATAGCTTGGTAGGCCTAACCATCGCTTGACTAAGTTGGTTAACTGCATAGCACATATCCAATCATGTGTTCACCAAGTACATGAGTGAGCCCAAAGCTTCCTATAAATAGTAGCCTCCACTACTTCCCCTGAAGTAGCATCATCCTTCCTCCAGTTACCTACTAGAGGAGTCTCCATGGGTTTGCTTCTCTCCATGCAGAATCTCCTGAGTATCGCGTTGGCATACTTTCCATGATATACAAAAATCTTCCCATCTCTCTGTCATACCTCCATGCCAAGAAAGTAATGCATGAGCCCCATGTCCTTCATCTCAAACTCTCTTGAAAGCTCCTCCTTGCAAGAATTGATCAGATCATCATCACCTATCAGTATGAGATCATCAACATAAAGTACAATGATCAACAATTTATCTTCCACCACTATGTGGTATAGGTTCTCATCCGCTTCACTCTTCGTGAAGCCCAACCCGATGAACTAGTTGTCTATCCTATTTTATCAAGTATGAGGTGCTTACTTCAGCCCATACAACACTATCTTGAGCTAGCACACATGTGACTCATGGACAAAGGTCTCAAAACCTTCAGGTTGCTCGATGTACACCTCTTCCTTAACCATGCCATTAAGGAAGGTTGTCTTCATATCCATATCATGTATCTTCTAACCCATCTATGCTGATAGTGCCAATATAGATTTGATTGACGAGTACCTTGCAATAGGGGAAAAGGTCTCATCATAGTCAATCTCCTCTACCTGTGAAAAGCCACGGGCCACAAATCTAGCCTTATGCTTCTCCACACTACCATTTGTAGCTTGTTTTACCTTGTAAATCCAAGGAGAGCTCACCACTAACTTTTCCTCCAGTATTGGTGTTAGGTAAAATTGACTCGGGGTTTGAGTCAAGGTTGACTTGGTTAAATAGTATTAGTTTTGGGCACATGGTATAGTGTACCCATGGTATTATGGTCAGTGGTATTGCATGTAATGGAGCCTATAAAAGGCTGGGAATACTTCATTGTAATGTAGGCCTAGAGGTGAGCAGTGAAGGATCACTTGGCCAGATTGGCCAAGATTTTGGCCAATGGTAATGAGATTTCATTGGGTTGGGTTTTGCCCCAGATTTGGGGTTTTCCTGGATAAATATTATGTGTATAATATTTATGTGTATTTTTGTTGGTTATGATCTCATTGGGTTGGATTTTTCCCCAGATTTTGGGTTTTCCTGGATAAATATTTTGTGTATAATATTTATGTGTATTGTTGTTGGTTATTTTATTATTCCTCTCTATAAATCTAGGTAAATATTAACAATAATTTATCTCTCTGCCGTAAAATTCTTAAAAATTGGTATCAGAGCTAAGTTGTCTCCAGAAGGACGTTTTTTTGTTTCCAAGGGTTTGTATTGGCCTGGTAGATAGAGATATAATTGAGTTTTGCTTGCAGATCTTGATCAAAGCCATAAATTGTGAAACAAAGTTGCATGTTGTTGGGTGATGAGAGATTCAGTGGATTAGGAGGATATGTGCACGTGGATTAATTATTTGATGAACCATGTACCTCAAAAGAACACCTAGATAACTATTGGTTATAGCGGCTAGTGACCCATGTAATTGGGTAGATGGGTTCTTTTTATATGGACATTGATGTCACATGTACAAAGACAACAAGAAGGGTAAACAAAAAATATGTATATTATTATAATGGAGTGAAATTTTTAATTTGTATGTAAATGGGCATACTGTTGTAAGACCTGGTAAGGGATGTGTACCCCTGGGTAATTACAGGTAAAGTCTGGGTTAGACCTAGGTAATAGGGGGATGTCGAGTTAACAAATCCCAAGTAAAAACTTTGAAGGGGGTAAGGGCTAGAGTGAGCAGGATTGTCTCACTTAGCAGGTTTTGGCTAGATTTAGTCAAGGAACCCCAAGTCAAGTTTAAGGGGGGAATTGTTTGGTAAAATTGACTCAGGGTCTGAATCAAGGTTGACCTGGTTAAATGGTATTTTTTTTGGGCACATGGTATAGTGTACCCATGGTATTATGGTTAGTGGTATTGCATGTAATGGAGTCTATAAAAGGCTGGGAATATTTCATTGTAATGTAGGCCTGGAGGTGAGTGGCGAAGGCTCACATGGCCAAGGTTTTGGCCAATGCTAATGAGATCTCACTGGGTTGAGTTTTTCCCTGGATTTGGGGTTTTCCTAGATAAATATTGTGTGTATAATATTTATGTGTATTGTTGTTGGTTATGATCTCATTGGGTTGAGTTTTTCCCCGGATTTGGGGTTTTCTTGGATAAATATTATGTGTATTGTTGTTTGTTATTTTATTATTCCTCTCTATAAATATCAGTAAATATTAGTAATAATTTATTCTCTGCCGTAAAATTATTAAAAATTGGGACCAAATCCCAAACACTGTTACGAATTATGGAGTCATACTTTTCCACCATGGCATCAACCAAAAAAACTATTGCATTGCTTCCTTAAAGGAAGATGGCTCTGTCACAACACATTCACCCATAAGAGCCATGTATCCTAATGTACCTCTCAGGTGGCCTCCTCTGCCTGCGCTGAGAAGTGGGTGCTCCCACATTCTCCCATGCATCATCTAACAATCTGTCACCCTCTCTGGAAGACTCTACTTGAGTGGATGTCTCCACTCCCAGATCCTCTGCATGTGGCTGCTCCATATCAATCTAAGGCTCCTAAATCTTAGGATCTAAAAGTTCCTCATCCTCATGTAGCTCAAGATCAATCTCAAGGGAATCTCACATGGCCTTCTCCTCATCGAATCTGACATCCTTGCGAACCATTGTCATCCTGCTGGTCGACAAGTACACTTGATAGTTGTGAGGTGTATCAATGTACCCCACAAATATCCCCAACTCTACTGTAGGCTCAAGCTTCTTCCGTGCATCTTTGGTCACATGGAAATATACTGATGACCCAAAAATCCTGAAGTGGCCAAAATCTGGCCTCTTACCAGAATAAGCCTCCTTTGGTGTCTTCATCTCAAGTATCTGATGTGGGCTATGGTTCTAAACATAAACCATTGTGTTGCATGCCTTAGCCAACAAGTGTAGTGGTAGGCATTGATCATGCAACATCACCCTCACTGCCCTACTATGCTTCTTTTCTTTTTCTCGGCCACTCATTCTGCTAAGGGTTATGAGGTGACATCAACTCCTATTTAATCCCTTCTGCTACACATAAGTTCTTAAACTCACTTGAGACATACTCAACACCGTTATTAACCTATAGAGCTTTAACCTTCTTACCCAACTCTTTCTCCACCAATGCTTTAAACTCACAAAACTTTGTGAAAGTTTGATCCTTTTTCTGCATGAAAAATACCAAGCATTTATGAGAATAATCATCAACAAATATAACATAATACCTATGTTTGGCCATGGATGCTGTCAAGAGTGGTCCACACACATCTGAATGGAATCGCTCTAGAATAACCTATGCTCGATTGTCTCTATTACGAAAGGAAGACTTGGTGTATTTTCTCAAAGTACACCCCTTTCATGTATCAACTCGCTCAAGCGTACCTTTGGGAAGACCAATAGAGATATGTTGCAATATCTTCAAAGCTCCATGATGCAAGTGGTCCAATCACCTATGCCACAACTTGCCAACGTCTCATCTCTACACCCCTTCTGCTTTTGTGCTCAAAGCAGTACCCTCCTCTACCTCCAGCTTATAGAGATTCTTCACTCGAATCCCTATCTTCTTTACTTGACACGTGGCTATGTGTCGAAGGAACGCATTTCCTTTCAAGAATATCACATCATAGCCTCTATCCTCAAGCATGGCAATAGATACCACATTATTCATCATCCCGGGCACATACATAACATTCTTCAAGGTGAGTGGAGCCCCATGCTCCCTCTAAAGAGTAATCATGCCCAATCCAGTAACACTATACTTCCCATCGTCACCCATCTCAATGTGCATATAGAGATCTTTCTCCTCCACGTGACTGAATAACTCTATATCTCCAGTCATGTGGAATGGATCTCCACTATCTAAGTACCATACACTTCCCATCATTGATGATTCCATGCATGCAATGAGGGAAAATTCCAATTTGAATTGAGAGGCCAAAGCCTCACCCGTTGCTCCTCCTGAGGACTTCTTCTTGGACATCTTGAGTGGACAATTTGTAGCGAAATGGCCCAACTCATGAAAATGAAGGCACTTAACTTTTGTAATGTCTTTCTTCTTACATCCATGATAAGAATCCAATTTGGAATGGGAATATTTCCCTTTCCCCTTATTCACCTTAATCGCTAAGGCACAATTCTCTTCATCATCAGTCTTTGATGAAGAGCCATCCCTAGTGTTCCTCCTGATCTTCTCTTGCATCAAATCCAACCACAATCATTCCTAATCCGACAGATTCTCCTAACCATTGACAGAGTCTTGATAACTATGCCAACTCTTTAGGAGTCCTAAAAGAGCATGACTCACCATATCATCCTCGGCAACCGTGATTCCAACACTTCCAAGCTCATCATGACATTGAGTGAAATTGGTCAAGTATTTTGGAATCGTCTCGCCTTTCTCCATTTTGATTTTTTGAAGTTCGTTCTTCAGTTCCAATTTCCTTTGGTCACCATTGTTCTGATACAAGTCGGTCAATGCTTTCCACATAGCATATCGAGTTTCCTTGCCATGGAGACTTGAGACAATGTGGTATGAAACTCCCTCAACGATTATCCGCCTTGCCTTCACCACACACTTCTTCCATTTGGCCAAATTCTGTGCATCCGATGTTGTTGGCTTAGGAATTTCTTAATCAATGAATTCCTTCAATCCATTATCCTCTAGCACAGCCTCCATTCTATCCCTCCAGGCTATAAAATTTGAGCTTCCTTCCAAGGAATACTCGAGCTACAAACCATAGAATGCCATTTGCCATTCCTGAAGTATATACTCCAAATTCGAATTTCACTTGTAAACCAAAACTCAAAACTTCAAAATATCCTCTAGTATATTGTTCTCAGCTCCGATACCATGTGTAATTTCCTATATATTCACAAGGTCATGCAATGTACTAAATCACAAGACAAGAATCTACTTCTACTTTCAACCAGTGGAAGCCAATAGATCAATGAAAACAATATGAACAAGAAGAAGATAAATCAATGACACATAACACAATATGTATATGGGGAAAGCCACTTCTCAAAACCCCACTATCTATATTGCATATATCATAAATATGAGTGAAGATACAAATATTGTTCTCATTAGAAAAATTCCGCACAAGTATGCTCAACTCTTTTAGCTCACAAGCTAGCTCTTGGCCAACACTTAGCCAATTCTGAAGCTCTCCAAGCTCCTAATCTCTTGCATAATTCCTAGGATGAATAGATTGTATTTAAAGGGAATTCATGCTTCCAAAACTATGCAATACAAACATAGGATCAATATTTGATGCATGCATGATATTTACACTCTAGTAAATAATACCATTGATAGTACATTGTCCCTTCACTCTAGTCTCAACTGGGTCTTTCTCTGAACTGGCATGCATGAGTTTCTCATGAGGGAATCTTCAGTTAACTAGAGTACCATTAGTGGATGCATTAGTGCACAAACTGTCTGTTAGTCCTCTATTGGTTCCTCAAACTGTTTGGAACTAATTTAACTGAACTTAACTCGGTAAACTGAGTGATCTAATTCCCAACTCAATTTAAACTCATATTGGACCCCTAAAATTTAGGGAGAACATATACATGACTACAGAAAGACTTCCAACTATAAATTCCTAAGCTAATTAAGTTAATTAAACTTAATTAACTAGTTACAATTGCTATGAGAATAGAATTCGATTTTAATTCTCAGTTTAATTCAAGGACAAATTAAACTGGAATTTCTTGTTTCCATTTCTCAACAATAATAAGTTACATAAGTAATTTATTTTTGTCTCTCTCATATGAAACTATACCACTATCATAATAGAGGTTCATCAATGATGAAGAAGAAATTGTCCATAAGTATAACAAGTCCATACAAATAAATGGGAAATAGCTATGGGATTCATAAGAGATATCATATTGTAACTACCTATGAAATCTATCTATTTTAATCCTACTAGCATTATTAGGCATGCTTCCAAAAACCACAATTAAGAACAATTTGTTAATCAATGGAAGACTAGGTGGAATTAGAGGCATTGAATTCAATTAGCTTTGGAGTTTCAAGACTGGTGTGGCTTGGATTAGTCCATGATGTGACAACATCCTCGATATGCATTTGTTGATCATTCACTTCCTACAGTTGTAGCACCACATCATATAAAACTAGGATAATTTCATCTTTGGCATTATTCATGTCTAGTGGTACCCTACCAAGGACAATATTCATATGCTAGTATAGATCAAAGGTAGGTGCATTGATTTTTATTTCCATGGGTGTGGCCAACATCTAGTGTCCACACAAACAAAATGTCCACAACCTCCTCGATATGCATCATTCAAGCATTCACTTCCCTTAGTTCTAGCATCACATCATCCAAAAATAGGAGAATTTCATCATTGGCATTGTTCCTGTCTAGTAGGACCCTACCAAGGAGAACATTCATATGTTAGTATAGATAAAATGTATGTGTATATTTATTTTTCTTGTCATGGGTGTGGCCAACATCTAGTGTCCACACAATGACAACATCCACTACTTTAGAGCCAGATAAATAGTTGATTTCCCCTTTTAATTAGTAAACTTGTACCTTGCCCACCTTCTCCTTGATTTGTCGAGTAATTTTCTCATGGAAAATATTGGTTGATTTCTTTGCATGCATATGTGCCCAAAAACCAACTACAGATCCCCAACACCCACCCTGAAAATGACTATAAGCTCTCTGTTAGTCCATGGATAAAAATTCACTAAAATAAAACAAGATAACATAAACCTAAAATATTGCAAAGGTGAAAGTAGAGTGTAGAAAGTAGAATCAAATGAGAACATATGTAAACCGAAGAGAAATCCAATTGTGAAAATTCCTATGAAGAGAATTTAAAACTACAAACCAAGATAGATGAAAGCTAAGAAGAAGTCACATAGATAGAGAAAATAAATTGAAAATAAGGAAAGTTTACCTTAAGATAGCCAACTTGTATTCCCAACTATTAGCTAGACTAATGGGACTACCTCCCATTGTATGCAAGGGGAAAAACACCATGACGGACAAGAGCTATATTATGGAGAAAAGCAATATGTTATGTGCATTGACGAGCATAGCCATACATCCCATCACTTCAACAATGAAAAGCCACCTTAAACCATTAATATACATGATTTTTAATAAAACTATGTCACTATTGTGGAGTGGGAAGGTGCCATGTCTACCTCACACTGTGCAAGACATGGTGTCATCCTTGTTGTACCCATCCTTACTCACATCCTTAATCACCCAATGTGGGAATGAGAGGTATTCATATACTATATTTTGATAGTCACTCTTTAGTTAGCATTCTACAAGGTCCAACTAGAAACAACTAAGAGAATATTTAATTACAAAACATCTCTCATTTGCTATGTGATCTACTATTTTGTTTCCTTTTCATCATGTACATGTAAAATTAGTACAATTGGGATGCCTAAGACAAGATAGTAAATACGAATAAGGTTACTTTGCATATGCCAATTGGGAGATATTTTTCAAGGATTATATCCATGGATGATCTTCTTGATCGAGTTTATCACTAATTTAGAGTCTCCTTCTATGAAAAGTTCAAAGAAATTAAGTTTGGTGCTTGTTTAAGGCCATAGCTCAGTTCTTGCAAATTCGGAATTTTTATTTCAATTGTATCCCATATAGGCAACATAAAGGAGTACAATTTTTCCTTGATTTTCCCAAAAGATTCCTCCAAAGCCTACATTTCTTTGGTTTTCTTTAAGGAAACATCAAAGTTGAGATTTAAAAACTCATTGGGGTGGGGAAACCATGATCGAAGAAGGTAGGGATAAGTAGCTAGAAGGGTTTACAGGGAAGAAAAATTCAAGGGAAATATACAAAATATAGAGTATGATGGTTTCAGAAGCAAAATATTTCTAGCCCTCCTGAGACCAAGAGTTTAAGGAGACATACTCTTAGATACATGAAAGACTTATTTTCCATATATATTTGGAGGAATACTATAATTATGAAAAATGAATTGGTTTCTATCCTTCCAAATTCTCTAAGGAATGAAGCCAAGAAGCAAGAACCAACATCTCTCTAGGATCAAGTTTTGAAATGCCACGTGCCACCAATTGGAAATTGATTCTAGGCCACTATATATGTTTTGGTCAGATTATCAACAATGGTTGTTGCATCATCCCATATGCCATTGGAGTATGAATAGGAATTCAATAGATGCAATGTATTGTCTTGGTTGAGCTAAAATTAGTACCATATTGATGGTCCCTCAAAACATTTCCAAATTATTTTGTCCCAATTAAGGTTCTCTAATGAGTTAGTAGCGATAGAAAATGAGAGACTTTTGGCCATGGATTATGAGTTCATATTTTCTACCAAATATCATCATTTAGGAGAAGGTTTTTCCCTACTAGTAATATATAGGCTTCTCTTACCATAAATAATCCTCATTAGTGGTATCCCAATGTTAGAATATACTACACACTTGATATACACATTAGAGGAAATTTCAACCTTCAAGTGCCCATGAAATTTTCACATAATTTCCATGTCATAATATGTAAACCAATCAAAATCATTTAAATTTAAAAATAGTACATGTCTTAAATAATTTTAAATTGTTTAATTTGGGAATGTGTGAAATATTTTATTATTAATTTGGGTATCTATGAAATATTTTATTATTAATTTGGTTATTCACGAAATATTTTATTAATATTATTTACCTACCTTACCCATATGAGTTAGAATATAAATTTTTTTATTAAAGCAATGTAAATCTTGATATTAGTGAGAAAATATAAATTAAAAATGCAAGCCCATTTGGCATTGATAACCTATGCTCCAAAAAAACACTAAAAGAAAGTTAAATATAAAATATAAATATAGATGGATATAGTTAAATATAAACTAATTAAATAGTTAAGAAAAAGTATAGTTATACTTAAATATAAAATAATTAAATAATTAAAAAATCACTAGAAAAAATAGTTAAATATAAAATTTATAATTAAATATAAAATAGTTAAATATTCAAAAAACCTATTCAAGAAAGGAAAAATTACTGGATTTTGGATAAAAATATAAACAAATACACAAACAACACATGCAACACATGTAGACACCCATAATGGGAGTGTTTGTGTGGGCATTGACATGCCAATGTCAACACGGGAGAATCAACCTAGAACAAGGCTCTTCAACTACCCCAACTATTTGGGATGGTTGTTCTCCATGAGTTTTAAGGCTCCGTTGGCCTTTGGTCTCCTATTTTGAAACAAAATGCCAAGGGAAAAACTATCCTAAACTATATGTTATCTAAGTTAATACTCAAGTAAAATTAACTTATGTAAAGTTAAATTAATGTAAAACATATAAAGAATTCTAATTTATATATTCTATTTATAAATTAGAATTAAAATCAATTATACAACCATTATTGTTACGAAGCCAGAATAATTTAGAATTTATGATGATATGGTACAATAAATAAATTGAGCTAAAACAAGAATGAAACTAGCTTCGAAGAAAGGGAATGATTTTGAAAAATATAAACATTTTTTGTTACAACAGAATAAAGTACTACTCCTAATAACATAAAATAGAAAAAATATTTATGTCTTTCCTTAATGAAATTAAAAATAGAACCAGAAATTGAAATAATGCAAGGGAAACATAGTATAATTGTTTTCCTTTACAGAAAAGAAATAAATATAACTATCTTTCCTATTCATTAATGTACACTTGGCTAAGAATTGTTTCTTTTATTTGAAAGAGGAACATAAATCAACGATAACCTAGAAAATGATTCACATACTTTAATCAACAATGGATGAATCAAAGCAATAAAAAATCTACAAAGCATTAAGATAAAAAGAAAAGTTATCGTTCATTGAGACTAATACTGCATCATATACTTATATAGGATTGATATTAAATTAACTTGAGCATAATCCAAGTAATTAAAAATCAACAAAAAACAATTATTCTCCCTAGAATTTTAATGAGTAACTAAGAATAATGGATTTGGAACTACAAATCTCAATAAATATAAAGAAAATCAACAGAGTAACGAAATTATGACAATCTTTCACTTGAGAATCAAATCACCAAGTAAACAACACAGTATTTCGATAACTCCAAAATGTAAACATGACTATGGAAGTGTAACATGATAAGAAATTGATGGAGTCAAACCACATCAAAATGCTTATATTAAAAGTAAAATCCAAAGCCATAGTTAACAATATTTCTCTATTCAGAAATTGAGTTCCTCCCTCCATCTGAATCCCTCCTCTCTTCAAAATAATGAGTTTATATATCAATGTTTTTTTAAAATAATAAACAACTAAAACTATGTAACTGTATTTTTACAAAAAATAGTTACCAATATCTTTTTTTCAAGCTTAATGGTCAGTCAACAGATAACAAGAAATTAGTAGAACAATTAGAAAAAAAAAAATCTTGTTAACATCTTCATGAACTGAGGGAAACATGGTATATCTATCTCGAGATCACGGATATATCCTGTTTAACTAAAAATATCACTTGTAACCAATTATATATATAAAAAAAATTACAACGAGATTTTATCAAAAGAAGTGTCATTACAAAATCTTTGCTTTTGTAATGCCCTTTTAAATTTAGAAAAGATACTTTGAACAAAGCCATACCTCAATCAGTTGAAAGGTATTAACACAAATATTTATTTGACACCTTTACTTTCTAGAGAAATTATGATCTTAACCTTTGACGATTTTATGACAACTTCGGTACCAGAGACCTATGAATTTTTAACAAAATTGGCAAAGGTTTTTTTCCTATTTGTTTCATTTAACATACAAGTCGTATCGAGTTTCTCATTTTCTCTAGCAAGGTGTTCGATTCGAGCATTCATCTTAGTCATTGTGAAAAGAAATTATTGATACTAGAAAAGATTTTCTACATTCTCTGAAGTAGCTTTGTCATATTTTTTGTCAAAGTCTAGTGTGGTATTGACATTATCAAAGGAGTCACGATTGTTGTCAACTTTTGACTTATCCTTTTTAGGTTGAGACTCATCGATATTAATGTAGCTCTGATTAGAAGAGAGATTTTGTTTATTCCACCAATATCTAGAGAGCCTTCTATTAATTATTTTATGCTTAATATATGTATCATGCTCTTGGCTATAGGGACTATCTACTTGTTCATTTGCAAGTTTGGGGGGGGGGGGGGGGGGGGGTTTGGGGGGAGTGTTATAGCACCATTTACCACTCTTGGTAGATTTAATGCTCTGGTTATGGCCTAGGGAAACCCTTCCTTTCCAGACTTGGTCCAAATTCTAAAAAACAGTGTTTTAAATCCCATACGCTATTTTTCCCTATATAAAAAGTGTGTACATGCGGGTCAATCTATACCCAACCCACATATATGTGTTAAAACAATAAAAAATATATAATCTCCTTAAATTCGAGTGGAGTTTACGGGTTTTTCCTGTTACTCACCTACTATAGCCCATGGCCCAACTGTTTCCCAACTGAAAAAACCAATTTGGAGAAGGATAAATAAACCTCCATGGGAAGGCCTAAAGGGAGGAGAGATAAGATATTGATATTATAGTTGATTACATCCCTGATCAAGTCTGAAGAAATCCATGTGCTTCCTGCACTCCCAAGTTATAGGAAACCTTTGTTTCTTTCTTTGAGGTGTGTGACACAAGTAAGTTCCCTCTGTGGATAGAGGAAACCCCACTAGCCCTAGAGTGGGCTAGTCACTGCACAGACAATATCAAGGCAAATTTCCTTAGAAAGATGGTGTTATGAAGACCTACCTTCAATCCGACATTTTATGAAGTCCTCGTCATGTTGCTCCAACTCTTGTTCTTCTAGTCACTCATACCTGAAAACAACATGTAGAGAAACACCACAAATGCAATAGAAAATGACCAAACAATCTACTTGAAGAGTCAAGGAACCTCAAGCTATCGACATACAATTTAACGCACGATATAGGAAACAAGCTATTGATTTGTATTAATATAAATCAAAGTAAAACTTACAACTGAGCCTTGACGTCGTAAGCCTCCTTGAAGGGTCCTATCGGTATGTCTCCATAAGCATTTACTCATGAACCATCTCCCAAGGGAACATATGACTCTCTCCTTTGTCCAAAAGGGTTGATGCTAGAAAGCTCTCAAGCCAACTCTACTCAAACATCTCTTAAATCAAAATACATATGAGGCTACTTCCATACTACAATAACACTCTCTACCTCTACTCCTCTCTTAGAAACTTGAAACTATGAAATTACATCTAGCTATCATCCAGTTACATCCAAGCTAGTTGATATCATTCATGGAGGAGATATTTATAGCAGGGAGAGGCCACATAAGAGAAGGAAGGAAGAGCTTATCTCTTAGGGAGGTTGCACAAAAGGTGGAACAACTAACCCAATGGAGAGAGGCGATCTCAACTAACCCAAGAACTAGTCCTAGGACTGCCTATGAAGCAATTTCATCTCGAAGTTTCAACAAGTTGTAAAAAAACTGCCAAATCTGGCTTGTCGCAGGTGCAACAGAGGGACAAAACGAAGACTTCACTAGGGCTAGTGTTAACTTGACCATCTTCGTGAGAGGGATAACTTTTGACTCTCGACGACCTAGAAACTTAGGTAAAAATGGGTCTTCTTCAGGGATAATGAATTGAGACATCCTTCCTGAGATTGCAAGGAAGGTAATGATACATAATTGGCAACATGACACAGCACAGATGTTAGTAACATGGACTAGCAATATCCGAGATCAAGGAATGCAGAGTCGGTGACAAATTACTGTGTAACAGATGCCCCATAAAGCATGAAGGCCGAGGAGTGGGAGGGGGTGAAATGCTTTACGAATCCATAACCGAAATAGAATGTCCTCGTAGAGAACCTACAGATGCAAGTACAACTGATATCTTTGATACATGAGTACATCTGCATAAGGCATGGGCGAAACCATCCAGAAGATAAACATAAATGGTCTGTGGTATGGATGCAGCCATCCAATTAGAAAGACCACAAAAAAGACTTAGGTATGGTCGTAGCCATCCAATCAAAAGAGTCATGTATAAATCAATCCATGCAACCTGGACTTATGTAATCTGAGCCCAAGGTCTTGAATCCCAACCTGAACATTGTACAATTTCTAATATACGAATAGATGTGTTGAAGTCGAGCACACTAGAAAATCACTTGATTACCAACCAATGATGTAAACCATTAACAAGCGTGAGAGAGACCACCAGTAATGTCAATGGCTCTCAAGGTACTGTTAATACAATCCACAAAGTGTGAAGAATGATATGGAGTTGAACACTTGTGAAATCACTTGATCAAAGACCAATGATGCAAGCCTGTCATCGAATGCGAAGAACTTGCCATTGAGGCACGCAAGATCCAAGGTATCAGAAAGGAGTCTCTAGGTCAACTTCCTGGATAATGAGCTGAATTCAACAGGAAGTGACCGGTCGAAGGAGGACCATAATTTTTCCCACATCATCGATGCGAGACAAAGGAACAAGATGACTATGAATGAGACAGAGAATCTGAGGAAGGTGTGTAAGGCTACAAACTGCAGAAGGATTAAGCTCTTGAACATATCAGCGACACAACTCCAGAATTTGGTATCATTTTGGTACCAAGGGATCAAATGTCATGACGATGCAGCAAGGATCAGATGGAATGAGGCAAAAATGAATAACCCAAAACCCAGAAGGCCAATGATAGAATGAGGATATCCTAACCCGACACGAAGCAGAAAGAGTGTCGATGTCCAAGAGTGACAAGCTGCCGTAATAACAAATACAATCAATAGAATGTTTCCAAATTTTCCCCCACCATTTATGGCGAGTACCCAAATTATTTTTGAAACACAAGCTTGAAGGGGATATCATATGCTTGTAATGTAAGTTCATCCTTCAGACGAATCCGAACTAGTGATTTTTAATGAGCCCTAGGAAGGAGAAGCTCAATCTCATCATGGTGACAAGTCCAATGTCGTTAGGGTTTAACAAGTTCGACATAGGTAAAACTCAGAGTATTTTTCATGTTTAGAGAGTTTGAAAAAGATACGGAAAAGAAAACTCCAAAGGTCCCTTTTCGTAAATTTGTTCCTCGAACCCGAAAAGGTAGGAAATAATATCCAAGGGAACTTATTGACCATAAAAGATCAATGTATACCTTTTTCGCAAATAATCTATCCCAGCCCGAAAAAGGGGTAAATGTATACTGGGTCGATGACGCTTCGTAGCCTTTAACGAGTTCAAAGCAACAAGAGCTCGACAATCTTTTCATGTTTCAAAATTCAGAAAAGAGCTTAAAGATGACTCCAAAAGGGACTTTTTCGTGTTTTTACTGAGTCCAAAAAAGTATAAAATATAACTCATAGGGTAGTCACCAGGGTTCGCGAAACCTATTGTTGCACAAAAACAAGCGTAAGATTCGTCTTTGATATTAAAATACGTGAAATAGGCAAAAACCCTAATTTACAAACCCTAACTTGACCAAAAAGGCTTATAAAAGAGTCATTTGGTAAAAAACAAATTACTTTTCACCATTTTACCTCAAAGTGAAAAATTACCCTTGTGCATTCGAAATTTCAATGGTCGAATGAAGAAAGATCAATATCTTGTTAGCAAATTCATCCAGTCCAGGTAGGCTCTAATCGATTTCCTGCATATTTACATAGATAATACTTCATTTTTTTCATGGTCTAGTCGCCTCCAAGGAAGGATTTAGGGTCGACATATACGTGGCGGTCGTCGCGAGTCACTAGCTCAAGACCGCGATGACCCAAAATCTTCCATAGGGAGAAAACGAGGTCTTCGCGACTGTACATGGAAAAGTCGTGAACATCCCGATTTTTTCGAATAGTTGATTTTGGCTTGGTGCACCTGTTTGAAAAATAGGCGCATCGAGCGCCGATTCTTAATATTTCTCAAAACTGAAGTCATTTCTTTAGATTTCAAATACAAGAAATGTACTTATAATCCTTTATGTGTGTGTGCATGAAGAAAAATGGTGATTGAGTGGAAAGAATGAGAGCACACTGGCGATGATGAACTAGCCATGGGAGACCAAAACTGCTTGGACGTGCTTCGGAACTGTTGTCTGCTAAAATTTTTCATGGTGCCTAGTCTGAGGGCACAACCGGACTTACTCCAATATCTTGTTGGAGTGTGGGATCCGAATGAGGCTAAGTTCAACATCCGAGGGCAAGAGTTGGAGATTGAGGCAACAAAAATTTACTTCTTGACAGGGTTGTCACGGAGGGGGGAAAGGCCCCACATGACCGGGACTCGGATCATTGGAGAAACTATGGACATGATGATGGTAAGACTGTGTCTAGAGGCAGAGAAGTCAGATAAGTTATTGTTTTGAGGCTTTTGCGATCAGTGCTTTGTGTGTTCTGGAGTTCTCACATTCATGATTGCTTGTATCGACGTTTCGAGCCATCCATTGTGGCTGATCTATCCTAATGATGAGCCATGGTGGATGGCTCAAAACATCAATACAAATAATCATGAATGCGAGAACTCCGGAATAAGACAACACACAAAGTCAGATAAGGGCGGAAAACTCAAGATTATTACTATCAAAGACTTATCTCTCCACATCCTTCTCTTGACCATCACTAGAGCAGCTAGCTCACAGGCCCCACATGAGGCCACCAAAACCCAACTTCAGCTGGCAGCCAACTCTATGGATCCCGCCATCTTCAACTGGGTCGAGGCCATAGCTGATAACATGAAACGACAATAAACAGAGTGCCGGTGAGGGGATGTAAAACAGTTCGATGATGGGTCCATCCTGATATCGTTCATCCTTGAGCACCTTCCTATCTTTGAGAGGCAGGAAGCAGTCATAGCATGGTCGATTGTACGAGAGCCATGGATGACTCAGTGGGCACTGCTGATGCCCATAGGAGGCGAGGGTCAACAAATTTCATGGAGACTCGAGTTTTTCCAATGGTTGGATTGCCAGCCCGTCATTATTGAGGACTGGGCATATGCTGGGATAGATTTCAGGGGTGATCTGAAGTTAGTACTCCCCCCTAGGGAACACTAGGACAATAGAGGTAACAAATTTTGTTTTTTAAATATTTTTGTAATTTTTTATCATTTTTTATATATGTTCTGATAACTATGTTTCAATCTTGCAGATGTTGAGCCAGAAAGGCCTATAGGTTTGTCTCTGATTGCTTCCAGAGGGTTGAGCGGGAGTTTGAGATTCCTCCTGCTAGTGGAGATGTAGAGGACGATATCGCTCGTGACTTGGAGGGATTGACGGAGGGGATCCCTGACTACGCGAGATTCGAGGATGTCCCTCGACAGTACCAATGACACACAACAGGGGTGTCAAGCAAGATTCACTGACTTCTCAGATGCGTGGTTTGAGAAATCATGTGATATAGAGAGCACCATGTAGATTAGACTCCTAGGTTTAATTTCTTCCATTTTTGAAAGACATGTTGTCTTTTGATGTAACCAAACACATATTTTTTGAGCACTCGGATGTGCAACACACACACATACACACACACACACACACACATATACCTATGTTTTTTGCTATATTGACTTATTATGTCTTTAATGATTTACTTTCACAAATGTCGCAAATGTCTATCTAATACATGATTTTCCAATGCATCAGTTAATGTATTTAGTCTTCTAGGAATGTGTTGATATGTAATATAATCAAAATTCCTTTCAAGTAAATGAACACATAAATACAATCTTAAAATTTGAGGATTTCTGATGGAATAGCGCCCGTTGAGTTGAAGAACAACAAGCTGGGAATCTAGATTCACAATCAATGTGTGAATATTGAGGAAAACAGTCTCATCTAGTAATTCAATGACTGCATTATATTCAACAACATTGTTTGTGGTACATCCTAGAAAAACACCTTGAAGATCCATCAACTCACCGTGAGGATCATAGATAACCCATGCTGCGGAGGAAATATTCTTGGTACTGCGACAAGCACCATCAATGAAACCGACATAAGGTGCGATAGACATTTGCATAAGAAGCAAAAAGGACATAATAAGCGGCAAACACTTACACACCAAGCCAAACACGTACAAAATGAAAAACACACTTATGTACACAACAATGCACGAAAGGCTTATGCATAGTATTTCTTAAGATAAAGCCCATTCTGGGGCTTATATAAAGGGTTTCCTTCGTAATCAATTAGCTCATAAGCCACTTTTTGCAACACACGTTTGACAATATAGGGCCCATGTCACATGTGTTCAAATTGGCTTGCCCCCATCTTGTCATTAGCTTGATCATACAGCAGGACTAAATCTCCCTCCGCGATGGAATGTGGGTTGACTGTTTGATCAAAGTGAGTTTTAACTCTCTTCTTTTGTGCTTCAATGACTAAAGAAGCAAGTCAACAAGTCTCGTCAAGCCATTTTAAATAAAGAAGGTGTTCTTCCACCAGAGTAGTAGTCGGGAGCAATTCAATAGCTAATTTGAGAGAAGGAATTTTGCATTCAATTGGAAGGGTAGCTTCTAGACAATAAACAAGTTGAAATGGTGTGAATCTAGTTGCATCCTTAAATGAGGTACGGTAGGCCCATAGGGCGGAAAACAACATCAAATGCCAGTTGGACTTGTGCATTCCAATGGTATGCTAAAGCATGGTAACCAACACTTCGTTTACTACTTCAATGTGGCCATTCGCTTGAGGGTAATAAGGCATCGAATTATCGTGACACAAGCCTAACTGGGTTGTTAACTCAGTCATCATATAACCACAAAAATGGGAACCATGATCAGTGACTATAGCCCGAGGGACTTTGAACTGGGTAATCACATGATTGAACAGGAATTGCGCAACTGTCTTACTGTCGTTAGACAATGTAGGCATTGCTTCGGCCCATTTTGTAAAATAATCGATGGCAATGATGATATACCCATGCCCCCTAGCTGAGCAAGGGTTACAAGTCATAAAATCAATGCCCTAGTTAGCAAAAGGGCCGATGGTAATGACAGGATGCAAGAGGGAAGGTGGTACACGCATCTTCTGCTGGTAAATTTGACACGCGTGACAGGAACGGATAGTTAGAATACAATCCTTGAAAAAGGAGGGCCAAAAGTAACCAGCACAAAGAATCTTTTGGGGAGTAGCATAGCCAAACATATGACCGCCACAGGCACTAGAGTGGTAGTCATTTAAGACATTTTCAGCTTCCTCGAAAGTCCGACAATGACGGAGAACTGAATCAATGTCGAGACGATATAAAGTGTCTCCAACAATACGATAGGGCTGAGAATGGTGGCGAATGCGTCGCCGAGCATCCTTAGACAAATTGGGGAGGAATGAAGACATCTGGAGGTAAATAGTAATGTCACCGTACTAGGGATCGAGGGTACTGATCAAGAAAAGTGTGTTGTTCGAAATGCGGTCCTTTATTTGAGAGGGAGCGGAAGCAGATGGTAATGAGCAAATTAACTCAGCAAAGACCAGTGATTTCTTAGACTTGGTAGTGGTAAACTCCAAATTAAACTCCTGAAGGATAACAATCCATTTTGAGTATTTTCCCCCTAGCAATTGACGTGACAAAATGTATGTCATCGGGTTGCAATCTGAAATCATGGTCACCGTGCGCAACAAAATATAATGACGAAAGCATTGAATAGCCTAAAAAACTACCAAGGCTAGCTTCTCGACATAAGCATAGCAAGAATCGGTGTCAAGAAGGTTGCAGCTAAGATAATATATGATGTGCTCGGAACCATCGTCATCGTCTTGGACCAAAACCATACCAATGGTACTATCAGCGATAGCGAGATAAAGTGAATAATCATGATGATAGTCGGGTGGACACAACAAGGGAGCATAAACAAGAAGTGTCTTGAGTTTCTCGAATTACCTTTGGGCAATGTCATCCCAAATAAATGGAGTCTCACACTTAAGGAGACGCGTGTAACCTTTAGCAATCTCTGCATAGTTAGGGATAAAATGACGTAGGAAATTGGCCTTCCCCTGCAAACTCTACAACTGATGCAAAGAAGCAAGAAGTAGGAGATTTAGAATAGCTTCGATCTTGAGGGGATCGAGATGAATACCCTCTTTAGAAACAAAAAACCCAAGAAGTCTATCGGATTCGATGCAAAAGACACACTTATGCGGATTGAGACGAATACGGTAATGTCTGCAGTGAATAAAAATTTGGCGGAGGTGGTTCAAATGGTCGTGCATTTAGCTGAATGAGCTGGAAGATCATCCAGATAAGACTGAACAATGTGTTGGATTTCAATGAAAAGCATAGGACATTGCTCGCTGGAAATTTGCACCGACATTCTTCAGGACAAAAGGCAGCTTTTTGTAAGCAAAAGTACCCCACGAATAGAGAAAGGCGATTTTGTGTTGATCGGCAGGCGAAATATTGATCTGGTTGTAACTAGAAAAGCCATCCATAAAAGAGAATATCTCACTCCCAGCACAGTTGTTGATAAGCTGGTCAATAAAGGGAGTAGGATAGTTATCTTTCGAACATGCGCGATCAATATCACGATAATCAACATAAACCTTAGTAGTGCCTTGCTTTTTGGTCACAGGGATAATGTTAGATACCCAGTCTGTCAGTGGGATATGGTAAATAAACCCTGCCTTGAGAAGTTTTTCAACCTCTCCCTTAATGGCAGCAACCTTTCTGAGGTGCACGAGACGTAAACATTGACGAATTGGCTTTGCACCATGATATGTAGGTATCTCGTGTACCACAATACTCAGATCAATACCGAGCATTTCCTCATATGACTAGGCGAACACGTCGCGAAACTCTAGGAAAAGGTCGGTGTAAAGCTGGATCTCCTCAGGAGAAAAAGTAACTCCAATGTGAATATTTTCAACAATCCCCAGTTTAGTAGAGATGTCCATGGGCATGGTTTGCGTAATATTCCCCATATTCCCCTCAGAAAAAACCTCATGAGTCAAGATGGGCATTTGAAGCGGCTGGGAAGGAACATAGGAGGCAAGCTTATCTAGACAGGCAGTCATGGCCCCATAGCCTCGGAGAAACGAGGAACGATAATGATTATCGAGCCAAGGAGGATCTTCAAAAGACATAGTTTGAAGAATTGTATCATCATAAGGAAATTTATCTTGTAACGGATCTGGAGAAGCAATATCTCCAAGCCAAGGGGATTACACATACGTGTCGAGAGATCTACTCGAAGGAGTAGAATCAGAAGATGAAATCGAAGCCAAAACAATTTCAACATAGTTGAGATTTGCAGGGCTCAATGGGATAACCTCACCCCATGAATCCACCTGATCGAGGGGGGGAATCACCCAGGGATTAGGATTGATAGAGATCATATTAATAGAGGCAACGTGAGGAGGTGGGAGTGAAAAAACACCCATAAGGACAGGATCTTTAAAGAGTCCAGCACCCACACTCTCATAGGGAATACTGGTATGCTCCACAAATGGAACATTTCCATCTAAGGAAGAGGAAGCGAAGAAAGACAACTGATCGACCATGACAATTTTCCCTTGATGAGGAAAACAGAGTACACGAAATAATGACGAAGCCATGACACACATAGCATACGTCCAACTTCGACCCAGAAAAAGGTTGTAAGTCAGATTAGCATCAAGAACTTTGACTTCGATGTTGACTGTCTTCCCTTCCAGGGTGATAGGCAAGCACGGGAGAATACCAAATGGACGAGAATGTCTTCCATCAAAGGATTCCAAGGTATTAGGAGATTGACTCAAAGACGGGGAATCGATGGCCTTCCAACAAGCAATAGACATGATGCAAGTTGAGGCGCCTTCATTAGTAACAGTACGATGAATATTCTTTGAGTTAATGATAACTTGAATGAGAAAAGCAATTTCATGAGGCTTTCGTGGCACATGGTTTTCAAGATCGAATGTAATTAATTCAGAATCGGCCAGATCAATACCACCAATGGCAGATAGTAGAGACTTCCATTGGGGGAGACAACTCTAGAGAACTTCTAAGGTGGACATAGCTGAAGGAGCTTGGGCTAAGTCTTCGACAATACTATAGTGCTACATGGCACAAGCATTGGGGTTATAGGAAGATTTCCGGAGAAATCCCTTAGTAGGAGGTCTAATGACAGACTCAGTGCTGGGATGTTCAATATGAAGAGGGCAAGAATTGGATGAAGTAACGTTAGAAGGTACTTCAGGCTCCTTGCTAGTGGATGGAGCATATTATTTTGATCGAGTACTCACATGAATAGGGATAGTCCCAGCCATAAAAACCTGGGAGCCAAATGTGGAAGAGGATTGCGGTTGATCGACCACCATTTGAGTTTGCTGGGAGGGAAAAGGCTCTTTAAGTACAGTAGGAGTTCCCGAAGTCCCCTTAAGTAAATGAATAACCTCTGACCATCTAATACAGTCTTTAGTGTAGTGATCCTCGTCGCAGATAAGACAAGGATACTTAGGTTTGCGTTTAGAACCATCATTGGCAGGAGTCTTAGGAGGATCTTGCTTCAGTGCATTGGCCTTATTTTTACCTTTTCCCTTCTTCTTACCTTTCAAATTTTTCTCTACCACAGTGGATTGAATGACATTGACTTCTGAGGTTTTCCCAGTATTAGATGCAGACTGAGAAGCATTTTCACTAGGAACAGTAGGTTTTTGCTTCGTAGGAGTCGTGGAAGACTTTCAGGAAGATTGAGCAACGAAACCAATAACACCATCAATGGAAGGTGCCTATGGGGCTTTAGCAGTTCCAGGTCATGAAGCATTAGGTAAGACATCATAAAGCGTGCCAGATTGGGAATAAACCAAATCAAGATACTGAGCACGCGCGATAGCTTGCTCTTCAGTAACACATGCCCCCATAGCAATATCTTGGGCTATCAGACCGAAAAAAGAGTAGTAAACCAGTCAATCAGAAGCTGATCATGGATCCAGAACTTAATCAAACGGCGTTGCCTTCTACATTCATCAATATGATCGGAGATGTGGGTAGCCATGTCCTGTTTCAGAGAAGTAAGGAGATGTGTTCCCGTTTCATAAGAAATCGTTAAATGGAAATGTGTAAGAAATGCAATCACAAGAGAATTGAAGTCTTGGAAAGTTCCACGATTGAGTTCAACATACTATTTCACAGTGGAACTAGTAAGAGTCCTTTGAAAAAGACAGAGGTGGATAGAATCATCAAGCCATGAGTTAGATGAACACCAAAGGTGATAAGTCATAACATGTGCTGGGGGATCCTCTCCAGATTTGTCGTTGAATTTAGGACAATCACCGGGAATCTTGGTCGAAACTGGTGGCCAATATGGATTATAAAGTATAGGGTCATTCATCAGCTTGGACACATCGAGTAGTTCCAAAGTCGCAAGAAAAGGTAATTGAGGGTTAAAGGACATCATGGGCCTTTGATAAGGGCCATCATTAGGGTTCCAACTAGAGCCTTGTTTCCCCCATGGATTTTGTCCATAAGGGTTATAGTTGGGCAGATGAATGCCATAACCTAGTTTTTGACCCAGATTTTGACCACCAACAAACTATTGGTTACTAGCTTGACCAACAGGGGCAGCATATGGCTCCTGAAAATTCTGATAAGGATTAACCTGAGGTTGTTGATAACTTTGATACGGAACACCCTAAGGTTGCCCTTGGGGTTGCTGAGGTACTTGGAGATTGTATTGCTGCTGAGGTCCAAATTGTGCCTGGGGCCCAGGTTGCATTTGATAAACAGGTTGGGCTTGGAATCCAACTTGAGTTTGGGGACTGGGTTGAGCTTGGAGTCCAGCCTGAGTCTAGAGACCGGGTTGAGCTTGGGAACCAACTTGCATCTGAGTGCTCGGTTGACTAAGAGTTGGATTGACTTGACCAGACTGATGTCCTTGTTGGAACTGGGGTTGACCCAATTGACCAGAAGGTTGACCTTGTCGGAATTGAGGTTGACGTATCTACCCAGAAGTTTGACCTTGCTGGGCAATAGGTTGACCTTGGTGAAATGGAGGCAGTTCTACTTGACCATAGGGTTTTCCTTGCTGAAACTGAGGCTGACCCAGCTAACCAGAAGGTTGACCTTGCTGGGCAACAAGTTGGCCTTGCTGGAATTGAGGTTGACCTGGCTAACCAGAAGTTTGCCTTGAATAAACAAAGGAGGAACCTGTGGAGGTCAAAGGTTGTCCCTGAAAGGGTTGTCCTTGCAGTCCTGAAGGTTGTCCTTGAAATGGTTGCCCTTGCAAACGTAAAGGTTTCCCTTGAAAAGGTTGTCCTTCTGGGCCATGGTAAGTTGTATGATTCCAGGAAACCGAAAGGGAATGTAATTCTCAACTGGGACCCTTGGAGGAAGAGACCCAATGTAATAAATATGAGCTCCATGGTGATCATAGTAGTGTAGAGGGTTATGCAGAACAGACAACGGTTGAGAACCTAAAGGGTTATGAGTTGGATTTTAGAGAGAAAATAGGTACTGCTTTGTAGGTTTTAACCCCATATAGAAATTACCTGCATTAAACACATAAAATAAACAATGCAAGAGCATAACACATAAAACACCTATACATAGAGATTTTCCCCTGGATCCCAAAACCGGGACTACCAGCTTGATTTTTCATTATATTCCTTTCAATGTTACAATACATATTTATACATGCTGAAGCATCTAATACCATGGACCGAAAAACCATCGCGTCCAAAACCATGTGCGAAAATCATACAAAAAACCATAGGTGGGTCCGCCCAACCTAACATAGGGTCCAAAACCAAAATTTTCTGGGGTGCTACCCCGGACCCCATAGAGTGGGGTTATGGGTACCCCTCAAACCCCCTGTGACCCCCCCTCTAAACCCCTAGTTAACTACGTGGGCTAGTCGTGGAAAGAATATGACACAACCCAAAATTCTCCCACTTCTTGTTTTCTTTCCACAGGTGGCCACAAGGGAGCTTGGTCATTTATCCAGCCCTGCAATGCCCATTGTTTCTCTACACCAAGATAACTTCTCAGAGCTCACAAATTTTGTCAATGCATCTGCAGTATTCTTCAAAGTGTCCACCTTTAACAGCAAAACCTTTTTGTCTTCTATCATATCCCTCACAAAGTGATACTGAACATCAATGTGCTTTGTCTTTGAATGATATGCAGGGTTCTTTGCCAAGAAAATTGCACTTTGGCTATTACAGTCTATCCTTATAGCTTCATGTACTAACCCCATACTTGAACACAATCTCTACAACCAAACTGCTTCCTTGCTTGCATGAGTGGTTGCCATGTATTCTGCCTCTGTACTTGATAGTGTCACTACAGATTGTTTCTTACTCAACCAACTGGCTGCACTTCCAAATAGTTTAAACACATACCCACTTGTAGATCTTCTCTAATCCAGATCTCTAGCCCAGTCTGCAGCAACAAAGCCACGAATATCCAAAACTCTGTCCAATCCTGGTCTTCCTTGGTAGCACAAACCATAATCACTAGTGCCACGCAAATATCTGAAAACTCGCTTCACTGCTGTTCGATGCTCCTTCCCTGGTTTTGACATAAACCTGCTCAATACTCCCACTGCATGTGCAATGTCTGGTCTAGTACAAAACATTGAATACATCAGGCTACCAAATTCACTTGCATATGGAACATGGGACATGTCCTCTTCCTGTTCTTGTGTCTTGGGACACTCTTGAGCAGATAACCTCACACCTACAGGAATAGGAACCTTCACCGGTTTACTATCCTACATATTAAACCTCTGCAATATTGTCTCGACATACTTCCTTTGGTTTAACCATAGCTTCCTCTTTGTTCAATCTCTTTTAATTTCCATGCCCAAAATATAGTTTGTAGCACCAAGATCTTTCATGTCGAATTTGGAGGACAAATGGGTCTTCAAATCCTGGATAATTTCTTTGTCAATTCCAACCAGCAACATATCATCCACATACAAGACCAGATAAATAAAATAGTCACCAATTAATTTAAAATACACACAATGATCTGCTTTGCTTATGGTGAAGCCAAGTCCTCATATAAATGTATCAAATTTCTGATACCACATCCTTGGTGACTGTTTTAACCCATACAGAGACTTCTTTAACTTACATACCAGTTCTTTCTTACCCTTCATCGCAAATCCTTCAGGTTGCTTCATGTAGATCTCCTCTTCCAGATCCCCGTGAAGAAATGTTATCTTCACATCCATCTGTTCTACCTCAAAATCAAAAGCAGCAGCAACAGATAAAAATAATCTAATAGAAGTTACCTTGGAAACAGGAGAAAAAATATCACCAAAATCAATTCCCGACACTTGGGAATAACCTTTTTCTACCAACCGAGCTTTGTATTTCTCCACTTTTCCTTCTACATTTGTCTTATTTTTGAACACCCATTTGCTGCCAATGAGTTTCCTTCCAGCCAGCAACTCCACCAGATCCCAAGCCTCATTTTCGTGCAAAGATGCCATTTCATTAACCATGGCCTCTTTCCAGAGTTTTCCATCCTCTGAATCCACTGCTTCCTTCATAATTCTGGGATCATCATCGGTAACAGAAAAACCAAAATTTGAAAAGAAAGCAAATGGACTATACCTTTATGGTTGCCTTCTTTCTCGAACTAATCTTCTCACAGCCGGAGTTTGTGGCTCTTCATCTTCTGACTCCTCCTCTACTGTAGAGTCTGATTCTTCCTCCTTTAGCTCAAACTCTATATTCTCAGGTTCCTTTGGTTGGATTTCATGTTTAATAACATCTTTCACCTCTCTAAACACCACATCTCGGCTGTACACAACCTTCCTTGTTACTGGGTTCCAAAGCTTATCACCCTTTAAACCATCCTTATACCCAATAAAGATGCACTTTTCAGATTTACTATCCAACTTGGTTCGTTTATCCTTTGGAACATGTACATATGCATCACATCCAAATACCCTTAGATGTGAAAGAGAGGGTTTCTTACCAGTCCATACCTCTTATGGAGTCTTATCCTCCAATTTTGATGAAGGTGACTTGTTGACCAGGTAACATGCAGTATCCACCGCCTCTACTCAGAATTCCTGTCATAATCTGGCACCACTGAGCACGCTTCTTGCCCTTTCCATCAACGTCTTGTTCATTCTTTCTACAACTCCATTTTGCTGAGGTGTATATCGAGTAGTCTTCTACCATGCTATACCACACTTCTTACAGAATTCTTCAAATTCCTTGCCACAAAACTCTCCACCATTATCTATCCTCAGCACCTTTATCTTCTTCTCTGTCTGGTTTTCCACCAAAGCCTTGAATTCTTTAAACCTGTAAAAGACTTCAAATTTCTTCTTAAGGAAATATATCCGTGTATTCCTTGAGAAGTCATCTATAAATGATGCATAGTACACAGACTTACCCAGTGATGGAACCTTCACAGTTCCAAACACATCACTGTACACAAGATCTAATAAATGTTTCACCCTCTTACCACCAGAGGGGAAACTCACTTGATTCTGCTTCCCGTATACACAATTTTCACAGAAATAAAAATCCAAAGAGCTATTACTCATACCTTCTACCATATCTTTACCATGAAGTATTTGAAGGCCCTTCTCTCCAATATGTCCAAGCCTTTGATGCCACAACATGGTCTTCTCTCCAAAGACCACAAGATTTTCTTCTCCACTTTCAGGAACCACAGAACTGTTGCGCCCATCAACAACAGTGCTAACTTGTAGCTTGTACAGAGTTCCAATCAAAACTCCCCACATCAATACCCGTGCTCCCTGAACCATCTTGCAGGTATCCTTCTTGAACACTGTTTTTAAACCTGCATCATCTAGCTTGCTAATAGAAATCAGATTTTTGGCTAATGCAGGAATATGCAGAACACCTGGAAGTGTTCTAACCCTTCCACCTTGCAGCTTCAACTTTACTTTTCCACGACCAATGATTCTAGCCTTCCTGTCATCCCCCAAGAAGACATTACCACCATCATATTTCTCATATTTGTAGAACCACTCTCTATGGGGAGTGAAGTGAAAGGATGCACCTGAGTCAATTCACCATGCCTCGTGATCTACATGTGTACTTGAAGAAGCCAAGTACACATCCCCACCTTCATCTGAGGTGGTTTTCACCTCTACAGAAGGAGCATCATCAAATCCATTTCCTTTATCAGGAGCTTTAGATTTACAATCCCTTTTGTAGTGCCCTTCCTTTCCGCATTTCTAGCACACCACCTTTACAAGTTTTCCTAGAGATTTAGATCTCCCTATAGGTTTAGATCTCCCACTCAATGACTTGTTTTTGTTTCTGTTTTGGGACCGTCCTTGTACAGACAAGGCATCACCATTATGGCTCTCAATATTTTTCGGTCTCATCTCCTCCATCAGCAAGGATGAGACTATTTCATCAAATTGTAAGGCAATTGCATTACTACCTATTGCAATAACCAGACTATCCCATGAACCTGGTAGAGAACACAACAAACTGATGCACTTAACTTCATTTGAAATTTTAATATCAATAGATGCTAGCTGACTTACTATAGTATTAAATGCATTCAAATGCTCTGTCATCGAGTCTCCATATTTCATCCTCAGGTTATACAACATTTTCCGCTGGAACAGTTTATTCACCAGAGACTTAGATTGGTACAAAGTCCCTAACTTGTCCCACAAAGCCTTTGTCGTAGCTTCCCCTTATACATTCAACAATACTGAATTTGAGACACACAATCGTATTGTGCTCTTTGCCTTCCAATTGAGCTTCTTCCATTCTTCATCAGACACTCTCGTTGGTTTAGTATGTGGATCTACTGCGATCCACTAGTCTTTATCCACCAACAGATCCTCCATATTGAGTTTTCACAACTCAAAACTCTGACCATTAAATTTCTTGATCTCTTTCTTTCCACTGCTCGCCATCTTCTTTCACCACCATAATAAATCTCATAGATCTCCCACTGAACAGGGTCTAACATAGGCCCGAGTGAAACCCTTCAGCAACAAAGGCATCCTCTTGAAGCCAAAACAGCTACGATACCAAATGTAGGTTTTAACCTCGTATAGAAATGACCTGTATAAAACACATAAAATAAACAATGTGAGAGCATAACACATAAAACACATATACGCAGAGATTTTCCCCTGGATCCCAATATTGGGACTACTAGGTTGCTTTTTCATTATATTCCTTTCAATGTTACAATACATATTTATACATGCCGAAGCCTCCAATACCATGGACCGAAAAACCATCGTATCCAAAACCATGTGCGAAAATCATGCACAAAACCATAGGTGGGTCCACCCAACCTAACATAGGGTCCAAAACAAAAACTTTTCGGGGTGCTACCCCGAACCCCATAGAGTGGGGTTACGGGTACCCCTTAAACCCCCTGTGACCCCCCCTCTAACCCCCCTGTTAACTATGTGGGCTAGTCGTGGAAAGAATATAACACAACCCAACATGCTCATATGATAATCCCACCAGAATGGAATTCGGAGAGATTGATACATTACCCATAGGTTCACCGACTCTAGAAACCAAAGGTGAAGGATCACTGCCAGAGGTTCGGATGATATCCCAGTAACAGTAGTAATTACCAAAGATGCGGTAACCACACTAACAGACGGGGCTGTGGATGCCACACACATGGTGGGCATTGATGGAATGGATGTAACTGATGTAACCTGCATCTGACGTATGGAATTCAGGGCTGATTGAGCAGACATGAAAGGTCCGAAAGACAGAATGGTAGTATGAGACCACATAGAGCTCTGATGCAGAGATGTAGAACCAAGTATGTCAGCCAGAGCGCGATAGCGAAGTGGCAATGACACATTTGGAGTAATGTGGAAAGGAAAGCCTTCCAAGGGAAACTGACATTCCCCAGTCGACATAAGGCTCTCTTGACTGCTAATGGGACTTGACTCTTCCATGGTAGAAGTGGCCATCAGAATCGAAGCACCAAGAGGAGTAGATGGGAGTTCCTCATCTAAAAATTCCCAAACATTGGGAGGAGTCCAATTGATATCAAAGGTTCCTCACCCGGAGCTCGAGAATCAAGAGGTTGACCACTCGGGACAATAGGAAGAGTACCAATAACAAATGATACCTCAGAAGGGATAGGAGAAAGAGGCTCTCCGTCACCTAGCAGGGACGACAGATTCGGTGAGTACGCTAGGATGCCCTAACTCAAAAGTCTAGGAGAAACGATATAACCAATAGGGTTGCAAAAAATTTTCCAAGATGTGATCACGATGTGGCAAAGATTAATAGGTAAAGTGTTATCGTGGACAAATAAATTTTATGACACTTGAATGAAACATTGCCTTTTCATGTTTAAAGAGTCGACAAAAAGGACAAAACATGACTCTAGTCTCCTTCGAAGTTTAATAAGCCTGAAAGGACAAGTGCTCAGATGATCCTTTTACTTTTAAAGGGTCAAAGAGGAATGAAAGTGACTACTCTGGAATTCTAGGCAAGAGGTTTACCAGACAAATCATAAAACTGCATATACACCATGGTAATAAAATGAAAGAGAAATGACCAAGGACTTCGCGTATGACAGTCAATCTTCTCGAATGTTGTGTTCAATGCGTTAGACTTGGCTTGCTATGGATAATAGGATGATAACCTAGTGGGGGCTCCCAATATATACGCGACCATACAGGGAGCACAAATCCGTACTAGCATCTATTGTATCACAAAAAGAGGAATCACCCAACCTTAGTGAAAACAATAGGGACTAGGTTTAACAACGCCGGAACACGTCTCTAGCCTAGATCTCTAGATATGTGAATGTTAGGTTCCAATGCATTTTTAAGTTCATTCAAAAAAATTTAACAGTTAATCTTGAATTAAGTCTTGATTTTGTCAGACCAGGCAGTAACTCCTCAAAATCAATTCGTTGATTTCATTTAGGTTGGTGTTTATTATATACATGATGGAGAGACTGTTCATTTCATCTCCCGGTGACTATTCATATTCTCTATTATTTATTTACATCATTTTCAGTTATTCACCTAATCCTGATGATTAGGTGCCAACATTCCCCCCCTTAATCTGAAGGGATTTTCATGAATCCAAGCATTGTTCTGAATCTTTCAAGCTTTTCTCTTCCAAGCACTTTGGTGAAGATGTTTGCAACTTGCTCGTTCATGGAACAATGGTGGAGATGGATTGTTTTGGCCTCAACATGATGTTGAGTAACATGATATTTAGTATTGATGTGCTTCATTCGATCATGGAACTTTGGGTTCTTGGCCAACTTTATTACAGAGGTATTGTCAATCATGAGTGGAGTTGATTGTACTTGTTTTACCTGCAAATATTCAAGAATTTTCCTGAGCCACACAATTTCTTTTGTTGCCTCAGCTGCTGCCACGTATTCAGCTTCTGTTGTGGAATCTGCTGGAACTAATTGTTTGTGTGATCTCCAGGAGACAGCTTCTGATCCAAGACTCATAGCATATCCTGAAGTAGATAGCCTAGTTTCTTTGTCTCCATCGAAGTCTGAATCAGAGTACCCAATCAAGCTGAAGTCGTCCACCTGTGTATACTTGATTCCAAGTCTTGAGTTCCCTTCAAGCACCTTAGAACTCTTTTTGCAGTAGAACAATGTCCCTCAAAAGGCTTCTGCATAAACCTGGAGAGGATTCCAACAACAAATGAAATGTTTGGTCTTGTAGCAGTTAGGTAGTTGAGACTTCCTACAATATGTATATACTTTGTTGCATCCTCAAATTCTTTTCATTCAATAGATGTGAGCTTTAAGTTTTGTTCCATTGGAGTAGTAAGAGGATTGCATTCTGTCATGCCAAACCTATTCAACAGATCTCCAATGTACTTCTTTTGAGAAAGAAATATGGACTTCGGATGTTGAGTTACTTCAATACCAAGATAGTAATGAACATAGCCCAAATCATTGATTTCAAAACTTTTCCCCAATTCCTTCTTTATGGATGCAATGTAGCTTTCATTTTTTCCCATCATCAAAAGATAATCTACATATACCACAATATATACAACTGTTTTTCCAACTTTCTTGATAAATAAAGTTGCATCATCAAGATCATAATGTTTGAAATTGAGTTTCAAAAGATGCTCAGTTAGTTTTTCATACTAGGCTCACGGTGCTTGTTTGAGGCCATATAATGATTTCAAAAGTTTGCATACTTTATGTTCATGTCCTTTCATAGCAAATCCTTCAGGCTGGGACATAAAAACATTCTCTTTTAGATCTCCATTCAAGGAAGAAGTTTTTACATCCATTTGATGGACTTTCCAACCATTCTGAGCTGCTAGGGAAAAGAGTGTCCGGATGGTAGCCCATTTTGCTGTGGGGGCAAAAGTCTCGTCATAATCGACCCCTTCCTTCTGTGCAAAACCTTTTGCAACAAGCCTGGCTTTGTGCTTGTCAAGTGAGCCATCAGCTTTATACTTGTTCTTGTAGACCCACTTGCAGCCAATTGGTTTGGTTCCTAATGGAGGATCAACCAACTTCCAAGTGTTATTCTTTATGAGGGCATCATACTCCTTTTTCATTGATTCTTTCCATTCATCATGAGAAGCAGCTTCTTTGAAGGAAGTTGGTCAAAATCTACAAACAGATTCAATTCACAATCATAAGAAACATCCATATCAACAGATGAATTAGAGTCATCTACATCACCTCCATTTTGCCGGTTTTAATTTCTAGTTCCTGTCATTCCAACCTCATCGGGATGAACACTTTCAAGTGTCTTTATCAGCCACTTTGGAGGACCTTTCTCAGATGGTCCAGGTTTCTCCATTGATTGAGTTGGGACTGAATCAAGATTGAGTCTCCCAATTCTATCAATCACATCACTTAAAGCATCATCCATTATTAGAGTTTCATGCGGGGGAGAGGGTTCTTCAGAAGAAGATTCCACATGTTGATCTAGTATAGGAATCCCCCCTTCAATATGTGGAATCTGATTATCAAATTCTTGAAATGATTTTGCATTTTTGAATCTATCCAAGCGATCAAGTTACTTCTCAACAACACTGCCAGTTTTGGATGATTCAAGAAAATTACATCTCTAGATACAACAAACTTTTTATTGACTTCATCATAGAGACAATATGCTTTGGAGGTGTTTGAATACCCCAGGAAGATACACTTACGACTTCTTGCACCAAGTTAGTTCCTATGTACCTTTGGTATCAAGGAATAATAGGTGGAACCAAAGACCCTGAGATGCTTTACTGAAGTAATGTGCCCATACCACATTTCATATGGAGTCTTGTTTCTAATAGCATTAGATGGACATCTACTCTTTATATATGTAGAACATAGAACAGCATCAGTCCAAAACATTATTCTTACATTTTTGAAGAAGAGCATGGAGCGTACCATATTCAAGATTTTCCTATTCATTCTTTCAGCTACACCGTTCTGTTGGGGATTATAAGGCACAGTTGTTTGATATTTGATCCCATGTTGGCAAAGATAGTTTTCAAATTCATTTGAAGTGTATTCTTTTCCATTATCAGTGTGAATAGAGACAATATGAGATTGTGCATCATTTTCAATCCATGTATGAAAGTTCTTGAATGTTTGAAAAGAATCATATTTGTTCTTCAATAAATAAACCCAACACATTCTGGTTTAGTCATCAATAAATGTAATCATATATTTATTTCCAATTGCAGAAGGAACATGCATTGGACCGCATAAATCTGAATGAATGAGTTCAAGTTTTCTATGTGCTCTTGAATGTGAATCATGAAAAGACTGTTTGCTATGCTTTCCTAGAATGCAAGCATCACATTGCTTAAGTTTCCTAGGAATTGTAGGCAAACCCACAACACCATTTTTCTTCAACAAGTGGAGGCTGTCATAGTTCAAATGTCCAAATCTAGCATGCCATAATAAACTTGATGGAAGTGTGCCTTCTTCATAATGAGAATTGTATGAGAAATGTTGTGCACGAGCAGAGGTACCTTGCAGTTTGAGAATCCTTTCTTTTTCTATTCCCCTCATGACAAGGGAGTGGTCAAATGCTTTTCTCACCTCAAGCTTGCCATAAAACATATGAATGGAGTGACCTTGTTGGTAGATGTGGACCAAAGACAACAAGTTTATCTTCAGCTGTGGGAGATATAGAACATGATGCAGAAGAAAGTCTGGAAGACCAAGCAATTTAAGCCTGATTGTGCCAAGCCCTGATGGCTTGATTCTTGATTGGCCTACAAAGTATACTGCTCCATCAACATTGTCAGTACATTCTTCAAAAAAATATTTTCTATGAGTCATGTGGCAAGTTGATCCTGAATCAAGCAACCAATCGTTTTTCCAAGAAGCAAGTGAAGCATTAAATAAGTCTTCATTTACTCCGATATTACATTGTGCCACAACATAATGAACAGATTCAGGTTCTTAACCTTTTTCTGTGTCATTAGTTTTACCTTTATGTTGGCTTCTTTGCTACTCAATTTTCTCCCATGTAACTTGCATGTAGAGGCATCATGTGATCCATTTCTTTTGCAGCATATGCAATGCAAATCTGACTTTTCTCCTTGAGAGTGTCTGTCCCCCCCGCCTCTCAAATATCTTCCTCTTCCTCTTCGACCACCTCTTCCTACGGAAGAATCTTGAGCAGGATTCTTTTCTTTATGAGCAAGGCACACAACCTCTTCAAAAGATTCAGGGGCTATCTTCTTTCCAAAATCTTTCTCTCTTTCAGAAATTTTTTTCACAAGAGAGTCAAATGTAATATCTTTAATATTTCCATTTGCTTGCAATGACTCAAGATGATTGGAGTAAGTAGGATAAAGTGCCTTGAGAAAAGCGATAAGAGGAATATCCATTTCAACCTTAGTAGCTTTAATATCATGCATTATAGACTTTACTTCGGATGCAAGAGCAAGAGGATCATTATCTTGTAATTCAAGAATGAAGAGTTTAATCATGAGTTGAACAACTTCAAGTGCAGAATGTGAGTCATAGAGTTCTTTCAGCTTTTGTAAGGCTTCAAAAGCAGTTGAAAATGGTGAAATATGGTGACTTGGTTCTTCACTTATAGATTCTGCAATTAGGCTTTGCTGTTCTTATTTTCCCAAATGGCGAGCTCTTTGTCTTCGTCTCCAACACACACTCCTTTCCACAACTCATTGAAAATGAGGGTGTGCTTTATCATCCTGGACCACTCAAGATAGTTCTCCTTGCCAGTGAGAACTATTCCCACAATGGATATGATTGAATGCATTGTAAAATATGAGTGCTATAAAAATACTTCTGCTAGAAAAAAAGGTGCTTTTATGGAGAAAACTTTTGCTGCTAAAAAATTGATTATGATATATGATATATGGAGATAGAGGTATGCAGATTAATTTATCTTCAAAGCTATCTCAATCCAAATTCACAAAAAATATCAAAGATATATGTGAACAAATTATTTTCATCTTCATGGCATCTTTGCAATTATTGTCTATGCTGTCAAAGGCATCTACAAAAAACTATTGAGACTTGTATAAGAAATTCCACAAATGAATCAACTATTATAGTAATGCACCAAATAATACAGTCTACAAAAGTCAATTGGAAGTCTTCAGCATAACGTTACTTCTCTGAAATTACTCCTACGCAAGATAGCGTTCAAGATACCACAGTGTTAACCAACAGCGTGATATATCAAGAGCGTCAGCATTCAAGATAACACAGTGTTAACCAACCAATAGCGTGATATATTAAGCTGAGGTATGGAGGAGGGTCATATCGGAGCAGTGCCACCACGTTTCCGCTGCCACCACGTTCACCGTGGAGTAGATATGATGGGAGTGTGGTATAAGGAGGGCTTTGATGGCCTTCTTCAAGCACGGGGTTGTCCTTCACGCAGGAGTTATACACACTATGTAGCAGTGGGAAGTATGACTATGGGAGTTATACACACTATGTAGCGGTGGGAGGTATGACTGTGGAGTCAAGAAGTGTATGGAGGCCGAGGCCAAGGTGTAGCAGAATTTGACGTATTTAAAAGCCTTCGATGAATTTAAAAACGTACTAGCATAGAACTCAATGCATATTCTACATACCAGTTAATGAAGTTTCAGTCTTCAATCATGGCTTGGATACCTCAGTCTCAAAATAGTTGCACACTACCATTAACAGTCCTTCAATGGTTATACGCACCCTTCACTACACACTAGCACAGTTCCAACAATACCACCCATTCACTGCACCCGTTCAATGCTCCATAATCTTTCACGCAGATATGGAGGCCAACAACGTGGAGAGAGCAGCATATGGACTATGTCAGAGGAGTGTGGGAGGTTACAAAAATTGGAAGAAAAAATGCAAGACAAACTGACAAATCTCTGAAGAAATAACATAAAGGAGTTACAATGGTAGACTGCAATGCCAAAAATGGAGCTGGCTCTGATACCATGTCAGACCAGGAAGTAACTCCTCAAAATCAATTCATTGATTTCATTTAGGTTGGCATTTATTATATACATGAGGGAGAGACTGTTCATTTCATCTCTTGGTGACTATTCATATTCTCTATTATTTATTTACATCATTTTCAGTTATTCACCCAATCCTGATGATTAGGTGTCAACAGATTTTAAGGCCCTATCGAATGTATCTTTAACACTCCTAGAGTGTAACTAAATGAGCAGAAAGACCATTTTCGTTGGATGAACAACTAGCTAAGGAAGAATGAGAGGATCAATGCATAACAGCTGAATAGAAATCAAGCAAACCAATCAAATAAAAAGGACACTTCTACCATTTACTCAAACTTGCAAGCAATCCGAGCAAGAAAGAATGAGAAACACACTTTTTTCTTTTCAATGTCTTAATCTCAAGAATCTACTAATGCCAAAATCGTCTTTCAAACCTTAATACAAGATGAATGCACTTTTTTTTATTTTTTCAAATAAATGATAAGAAACTACATGCACAAATGAATCAAAGACTCAAAACTAAAGAAATAATCCTTTTTTACAAAACTAGAAAACTATCTCATTGACTGGGAAGCAAAGTGATTTATGCCAAGCGAAAGAAGGAGACCAAACGAACAAGACAAGGAAGTTCGGTGAACAAATGCCACACACCAATCAAAAAGATGGCAAACAGCGAAAAAGAAGAAGCCTCAAACAACCAGAGAGATTATACCAAGCAGAGCCTAAAGATCTCAATGAATGAGTGACCCAAGCAAACCAATCAGTGGAGGAACCCTAGGGTATTTAGGTCACATGGTTCAAGAGGGAGGATTTGAAAAGACTTGAAAACCAGAATCAAAAATCTTAACAGCCAACACTTTTGACACAACAAAGAGGATCAAAACAAGCTCTAAGGATAGAACACAGTGACCGATCAACCAAACAAACCTCAAAATTTGAAACTTACAGGAATCGTCGTAAGTAAAACAGTAGCAACATGCACCGACAACAAATCATCGCACCTCCCTAACCAATCGCTTTGCGATGTCTTTGCGAAAGTACACAGTTAGCTGCGCTGAGCCAATTTCAGGCCTCATCGTGATTGTTACAAAATTTATTCACGTTGTACAGTAAAAGGTGTAACCCAGAAGACAACGCAGACGTGACTACTTTGCGACTGTTAGGAAATAAATAGCGATGACCTAGAATAAAAAGAAAAAATTGAAAGTTGGACTGGAGCAGGGCCAGATCTATCACTCAGAAGGGTGGGACGACTATAAAAGTAGTCTAACAGCTTCCAGAATGAAGTATGCTACCCAAAAAATAAGGAAGATAATAAACCAACAAAGCCAATCAACACAAAAGACAATAGACAAGTCCCCAGTGGAGTCATCAATTGGTGACATAGGTAAGTTCCCTCTGTGGATAGAGGCAACCCCTCTAGCCCTAGAGTGGGTCTAGTCATTGCACAAACAATACCAAAGAAAATTTCGTTAGAAAGTTAGTGTTATGAAAACCTACCTTCAATCCAACGCTCGATGAAGTCATCGTCGTGTTGCTCCAACTCTTGTTCTTCTAGTCACTCATACCTGAAAACAACATGTAGAGAAACACCACAAACACAATAGAAAACGACCAAACAATCTACTTGAAGAGTTAAGGAACCTCAAGCTATCGACATACAATTTAATGCATGATATAGGAAACAAGCTATTAATTTGTATTAATATAAATCAAAGTAAAAATTACAACCGAGCCTTGACATTGTAAGCCTCCTTGAAGGGTCCTATCGGTATGTCTCCATAAGCATAAATGCTAGAACCGTCTCCCAAGGGAACATATGAATCTCGCCTCTATCCAAAAGGGTTGATGCTAGAAGGCTCTCAAGCCAACTCTACTCAAACATATCTCAAATCAAAATACATATGAGGCTACTTCCACACTCCAATAACACTCTCTACCTCTACTCCTCTCTTAGAAACTTGAAACTATCAAATTACATCTAGCTATTATCCAGTTACATCCAAGCTAGTTGATATCATTCATGGGGGAGATATTTATAGGAGGGAGAGGTCCCATAAGAGAAGGAAGGAAGAGCTTATCTCTTAGGAAGGTTGCAAAAAAGGTGGAACAACTAGCCCAGAGGAGAGAGGCGAGCTCAACTGACCCAACAACCAACCATAAGACCACCCATGAAGCAATTTCATCTCGAAGTTTTGATGAGTTGTTAAAAAGCTTGCCAAATCTGGCTCGTCGCAGGTGCAACATAGGGACAGACCGAGGACTTCGCTAGGGCTAGTGTTAACTTGACCATCTTCGCGAGAGGGATAACTTCTAACTCGCGACGACCCAGAAACTTAGGTAAAAAGGGGTCTTCTTCAGGGATAATGAATTGATACATCCTTCCTGAGATTTCAAGGAAGGTAATGACACATAATTGGCAACATGACGCAGCACAGATGTCAGTAACATGGACCGACAGTATCCGAGATCAAGGAATGCAGAGTCAGTGAAAAATTACTGTGTAACAAGGTGTCCATCATCTTTGTATGACATCCTGGTGTACCTTTATGGAGGAGGACTGCTCAGGCTTGGGCAAGATGAATCTGAAGGACAATTCCGCTTGGAGCTGGGGGAAGACTTAGGTTGTAGTTTTCCACATTTCATTTAGCTTACATCAATAAAGAAATGTTGTTTTGTTCCTGATATTTATTATGTTTATGCATTAATCTATGTTATGATTTACATATGAAATCTTATGGTAATGCTCATTTTCTCACATGCTTATATATGATTTAACACCTATATCATGAACATACTTTCTATGACTGCTTTTGTATATGCTTTGCTTGGATAAGTTATAGTTTCTAAAGGCATTGGAAGGAGCAGAGGGTTTGGACCTTGTGGGATCGACCTCGAACGTAGGACCTCCGGGTAATACCTCTGCTTCCTACTTCAGTATTTTAATCATTTAGACTGTTTGTCTGTGTGTTTCTTTATGTTGTATACGCTCCGCTCTGTTGGGGTTCTCAACCCAAGACCCCAAGGTGTTTCCACCCACAACAAAATTGGAGACTCCGCTGGGGAAAACATTCTTATTTTTCCTAGTTTGGGTTCTTTGTACTTAGAGTTTGTTTTCTTGATTTCTTGTTTTTATAGTGTCAGTGACTTATTGGCTTCTCATGCATTAAGTCTGATCTTTTGGATTAGGCCTTGATTTTTTATTTTTCTTAATTGAGCTTTTTATATGCATTTTTTTAGAGATACAATAGTGTATACACGCTTGTTTCCTCAATTAGACTTGTGTATATGTGAGTTTTTTGTGTTTGAAACACGTGTACACGCCTCTATGCCTTTACACGATCACATATACCTAATTTTGAATTAATTTTTCAAAATCTTTTGCCCAGTTAAGTCTGTTGCCTGATGACTTTTGCTATTTTCTAGTCATTCAATGTCATTAGAGCTCTGCTCTCTTGCAAGTTTTCAATTTTGAATCTTCTTCTCAATGAAAAACCTAGTTGACCTAGGATTGCTTTTTGAGTAAGGTTTCAGTTTGCATTTTGGGTTCAAGGCTTCTATCAGAAGTTCTTGGTTGTTTTGGCTTTCCAGAACAAGAAATTGGTTTCAGTTTTGTTTATAACCGAACTTTCAAATTTCTTTGCTTTGCTTTCCTTTTTGGTTGACCTATTTTGTTTTTCATGGTTTTTGAGTGTCTCTTTGGCAATATTGAGAGTTTTTATTGATATTTTGTTGGTTTGCTGAAGTCTTTTATACTGTTATTCAGATCTGTTAAGGCAAGTTCGTAGTCCTTTCTCATTTCAAGTTTCATTTTATTGATGAGTTACATAACTTGCGAAGTTCAGGGACTCTTTATGCTTGTTTCTTGATCTTTGAAGTTTAGTAGTCTTTTGTGACCTCAAAAAAATTCTTTGGGTTTTTAAAAGAAAAAGAAGAAAAACACAACTTTTGCCTCTTTTTTTTTTTGTTTTTGGTTTCTTTTGTTTCGTTTTTGAGAAATTGTGAACTTTTTCAATTGGTTCTGCTTGGTTTTGAGGGAATTTTGTTATTGAATTTTTGCTCTCTCTATCTTCAAGTTGGCTTATTGAACTTGTAAAAGAAACACATTTGCTTATTTTATGAGTATTCATAGGACCTTGCATCATCATTTGAGTTTGCATTAGGTTTAGTTTGCACTGTAAGCATTTTTAGTCTTTTTTGTTAGATTTTAAGTGTGTGGAGTGTTTATGAAAAAGAAAAGGAAAGGAAATATTTTGCTTATATAAGTTTTTCGTAGAACCAAGTAGAAATCCCTTTTCATTGAAGAAAATAACTGCATGCATATAGTTAAGTTTCTATTGATTTTTTTTGCGTCGAAAACACCATAAGTTTCACTCTCGTTGTAAACATAGTTACCAATCAAATGAAAAAGTGAACCGGTACCCGTTTTTTTGAGGTAGCAAAAAATCAACCGATTTTGAAAAGTAGTGATTCCAGAATACACTATTTTTTAGCATATTTTTGGCACTTTAAATTTTCTTATGTATCAAGTATGAACATTTTTTTTTCAATGTTAGTGATTTTCATGCTGATTTTGAAAAGTGTTGATACAACATCAACACATTTTTTTAAATGTTAGTGATTTTCATGCTGATTTTGAAAAGTGTTAATGCAAAATCAACACATCTTTTTAGAGGGCTTAATTTTGACACTTTAAATTTTTTTATGTATCAAGTGTGAACATTTTTTTTTTTGTTAGTGATTTTCATGTTAGTAATAAAACATAAAAATAAAAATAAAAAAACATGACAAAAAAAATCAATACAAAAAATAAAAATAAAAAAATAAAAAAAACTATAAAAATGTAAAAAGAAAAGTAAAATTAATTCGTAAAAATAAAAAATAGACTAAAAAATTAACGAAAAAAAATAATAATAATAAATATATAATTTAAAGAAAAACAAATTAAAAAAAAAAAAATTAAAAACATTTTTTAAGTTAAAAAATGAATAAAAAATTAAAACCCCATTAGAAAGAAAAACTTAAGATAATTACCAAAAAAATATAAAAAAGAATTAAGAAAAAAAAATCATTTAAAATAAAAAATTGAAAATGATTTAAATTCAATCATTTAAATAAAAAAAATTAAGAAATATTTTTAAAAATTAAAATTATAGAAATAAGGAAATAAAATTAAATTAAATTAAAAGAAAAAAAAAAGAAAATAAATAAAGAAATAAAGAAATAACATAAAAGAAAATAGCAAAAAAGAACACATTAATAAAAACAAAAATAAAAAAAAAAATAAAAAAATATAAAATTAAAATTTAATATTAAAAAAAAGGTAAAAAAACAAATTAAAAATGTGAAAAAAAAAATATTTATTTTTTAATTTTTTTTTTTTTTTTAATTTATTAATTAATTTATTTTGTTTTTAAATTTTTATAATTAAATTTTTAAATTTAAATACTTTTTATTTTAATTTTAATATTTTTTATAATTTAATATATATATATATATATATATATATATATATATATATATATATATATATATATATATATATATATATATATATATTCTTTTTGATTTATTTTTTTTAATTGTTTTGAATTTTTTTAGTTTTATTTTTAATTTTTATTTTAGTTTTCTATTTTCTTTTATTTAATTTTATTTTTTGGTAATTATTTAACCTCTTTTTAAATGAATTTTTTTTTAAACTTAAAAAGATGTTTTTGTTTATTTTTTTTCTTAAATTATATATATATTTTTAATTTTTTTGTTTAATTTATTTATTTTTATAAGATTTTTCATTTTTTCAAGTTAATTCCGATTATTTTTTACATTTTTTGTTTTTCATTTTTATATATGTTATGATATTTAATTTATTTTTTGTCATGAATTGTCTCCTTGCCAACCCTAGCCAGTTGGGTGTTGGGGTGGCTGGGGGAACTTGATTTTTTTTGAAAGTTTTTTTTTCTTTTTTCATTTATTTATTTATTAATGTTGTATTTTTTTTTTTGTAATTTTTTTACTTTGTATTTTTATTATTTTATTTGTTTTTTATTTTATTTTACTCTGTTTTTTTTTTTCATTTTTTAAAAAGAGTAGGGAGGGGATGGAGTTGGCGTTGGATTGAGCGAGGGAGGAGGGGTTGATTTTTTTAATTGTTTTTTTTAATTATTTTTTTAATAATTATTTTTTTAAATTGTATTATTTTAATTTTGTTTTTATATATATATATATATATATATATATATATATATATATATATATATATATATATATATATATATATAGATATATATATATATAATGTTTTTAATTTAGTTTTTTTTAATTGTTTTGAATTTTTTTAGTTTTATTTTTAATTTTCATTTTAGTTTTTTATTTCTTTTATTTTTTTGCTCTTTTTAAATGATGTTTTTTTTAACCTAAAAAAATGGTTTTGTTTATTTTTTTATTTTATTTATTTTTTCTTCAATTATATATATTTTTTTATTTTTTGTTTTCTATTTTTAAATTTTTTTTATTATTAAGATTTTTCATTTTTTCAAGTTAATTCTGATTTTATTTTTACATTTTTATGGTTTTTTTTTCTTTTCTTTTTTTTCGTCTTTATTTATTTATTTATTTTTTATATATGTTATGATATTTAATTTATTTTTTGTCATGAATCGTCCCCTTGCCAAGCCTGGTCAGTTCGGCGTCGTGGTGGGTGGGCAATTTTTTTTTTGTTTTTTGTAAGTTTTTTTTTTTTTTTTTAATGTTGTATTTTTTTTTTTTGTAATTTATTATTATTATTATTTTATTTCGTAATTTGGTTTTTATTTTATTTTACTCTTTTTTTTTTCCTCTTATTTTTTAAGAGTACGGAGGGGGTGGGGTTGCGGTTGGGCTGAGCGAGGGGGGAGAGGTTGATTTTTTTTAATTTTTTTTTAACAGTTTTTTTCTTATGTTTTTAAATTTTTTTATTTTTATTTTAATAATTTTTATTTTGTTTTTTTTTAATGTTTTTTGTTTTTGTTTTTGTTGTTTTTTTTTTAATTAAATTTTTTAATTTAAATACTTTTTTTATTTTTTTATTTTTTTTTAAATTAAATTTTACATTATATATATATATATATATATAATGTTTTTAATTTTCTTTTTTTTTTGTAATTGTTTTGATTTTTTTTTTTTTTTTTTTTTTTGGGGTAATTATTTAACCTTTTTTATAAATGATGGTTTTTTTTTTTACCTTAAAAAAATGGTTTTGTTTATTTTTTCTTAAATTATATATAATTTGTAATTTTTTGTTTTATTTACTTATTTTTATTAACATTTTTCATTTTTCCAAGTTAATTCCATTTTTTATTATTATATCTAATTTTTTTTGTCATGAATCATCCCCTTCCCAACCCTGGTCAGTTGGGCATCGAGGTGGGTGGGGAAATTTAATTTATTTTTTAAGGTTTTTTTAAATGTTGTATTTTATTTTTGTTTTATTTTTGTAATTTTTTAATTTGAATTTTTTATTTTTTTATTTGGTTTTTATTTTATTTTACTCTTTTTATTTTCATTTTTTTAAATTTTACATGGTATGGTTATTCTTTTTTTACATTTTATAGTTTTTTTTATGTCATTATTATATATTTTTTATATTTGATCTTTTTTGTCATGTTTTTTTATGATTTATTACTGTTATTATATTTTATTCTTATTTTTTTTTTAATATTTGAATTTTTGTTTTCATTCATATATATATATATATATATATATATATATATATATATATATATATATATATAGGGTCCGTGTCGATGGTTGTTTAGCAACCCAATCCCATTATGTGCAGTTTGATAGTTGATTCTAAAATTTTGAATCGAGTCTACCCCACGATGTGTTAATTTCATGGTTGGTCTTTAAGTTTTCATTACAATGGGTTGAGCTCACCTACACAGCGTGTCAATTTGATAATTGATTTCTACTTTACTTTTGCAATGTCTCAAGTTGTCCTAGGCTAAGATTTTAAAATCACTATACATTTAACATTTAAAAAAAATTACTTTTGGTATAATAACTCTTTCATTCAGGTGTTCATTTTTAAAGTTTTTTTAGTCATAAATTTTTTCCATAATGTCATGCTTGAAATATTTTGAAAACTTGAGATTTTTTTGTAGTCATAACTTTTGGCTTTAATTGCATGGTTGAAAAATTGTCAAGATTTTAATGTTTTTCTAAGTCATGATATTTTATCTTTAATGCTATGGTCGAAAACAATTACAATTTCAAGGTTTTTTAGAGTCAAGATATTTTATCTTTAACAACATGGATGGAAATAGTTGGAATTATCAAGATTCGAAACATCATATTTTATCTTTAACATCATGTCCGAGAATTGATGGAATTTTACAGCTTTTCAAAGTCCGGATATTTTCTCTTTAACTCCATTGCTAAAAAATGTCAAAATTGTAACCCGATTTTTTTATTTTTTTTATTTTTTTATTCCAGAATAAACAATTTTTTTAAGGGTGTTTTTTTCATCCATTTAAAAAAAAATTGGTTTTTACTTCCATTTAAAGAAAATGTTGAAAATTTACCCTTAAAAAAAAGCATCGTTCTGGAATAAACAATTTTCATTTTTTGGTTTTTTGGGCTCGACTACCCGTTTTGAGGTAATAGTCTCGTTTCATCCGTAACTACGTTTATACCTTTGAATTAAAGAACAACCCTCTAAAATCAAGCACTTTAATAAAAAGAACTAGAAATTTTTAACTTGTCATTAACAACACCAACAAGTTTAGTTCTTTAGGGCCTTCGAATAGGTGAGTGGAGCGTTAACTCTCCAAGGCCACTCAACTATCAAACATAGATGTTGAATAATGAGTGAAATCCAGTGTCATTATAAAGACCGGGAAAGCTCCGTGACTGGGAATTAAGCACGAGGGAGAGTGAAGGCAAGGAAGAGAGATACCCCCTCTCCTACTTGTTCGATCTCGCCCCGAGACTGTTCTGCCTGGCTTCTGATACGAACTGGTGCCCATAATTTCTATTCATAGGGATCACATAGGTGGCCACGGAGGGGAATCCCACGGCACCTGAGACAGACGTTTCATCACATTCATTAGTACTTTTGTAGGGTACCCTTGTGAAGCTTGGGTGCTTTCACCAACAAAGGCTTTTGTCTGGAGGTCAGCGCAACTGTTTCTGTTACCTTCGCTAGTACGTCTGGGCTATTGTTATCCCAAACTATTTTTGGAAGGTCCTTGATTTCACTTTCTTATATTTTGGTGTCCGGTCTTCACCAACCGAAGCGGAAATACTTGGGAGTATCTTGATTGACTGTATCTTTTAAGGACTTTGTTAGAGAGTGCTCTTTTCTCCTAATTGGCCTAGCTTTATAAATATTTTGAGTCTTTAATTAGTTCTCTTAAAAATAATTAAAAGTGCTTGATCGACCAGTTCGTTGGTGTAGGAGGCTTGGTAGGCTTTCACCTACGAGTGCTGAACCTTCTTCTAGAAGACGTAGGAGCAATTATGTCGGTGATTTCCAATCAGTGGTAGTAGATGCAACGGAGATTGATCCTCTTATTGCAGATATTGATTTTCATAATAGACCTGGTATAAGTAGAGAGTTGGAGAGGAACACTCCAGTCCTTTCTGGGGTCCTGTTCCAGTCGGAAGACATTATAGAGGTTGAAGAACTTCCTCAATCTCTTTTGACTCCTAATTCTCCTCTTCCTCCTGATCATTCAGATGTTTTATTAAATGTTAGGACTCTGACCCAAAGGCCTTCGATCCTAGGTCTATTTCGATCTTTTTGTTCGATGGCCACTGCTGGGAGCATGGTTTGACCTATGAGTGCTACTAGTATGCAAACTCCTTTATTAGTACAAGGAGGAGGTATGATTTCCATACCTTCAATCACTCTTAGCACTGCAATTTTTGGCTCTACCTCCATTCCATCTTCGAGTGGGGACACCCAAGTTTTTGCCTTCGGCACTGGTTCTTTCCCCTTTGGAATGCTTACCAACGTAATTCCTTTGGTTCCGTTAAGTTTTCCATTAGTTTCCTCCATGTCTATGAATTCCCATTAGGGGAATTTTGAGGTCTAAAATGGGCCTCCTAAGAAAAATGTATAGACAAAATAAACTTTATAAGAACCAATAGGAGTCAAGATGATGATGTCAACCATGGGTGATGACTCACCATTTTTTGAATAAAAAAGTAAAAGGATTAAAAAATAATAAAATAATAAAACTACTTTTTCAACTCGTATTTTCGACTTATCTCCCTAAGGTTTTAGTCAATTTTCAAGTGGGAGTACTTGTTTGATGAAAAATTTAATTCCTTGTCTAAGGATTACCCATGTTGCATACTTTCGATGGACCTTGCTACATGAAAAATGAAAAATACATGAAAAAATGTGATTGCAATCATGTTTTTCATGTATTTTTGATTTTTCGTATAGCAGGGTTCATCAAAAGTATTCAACATGGGCACTCCTTGGATGAGGAATTAAATTTTGCATCCAACGACTACTCCCACTCAAAATTTGAGTAAAACCTTAGGGAGATAATTTTAAAATACGAGTTGAAAAAATAATTTGATGATGTAATCTAATCTTATTTTATTATTTCCACTATTATTTTATAATTTCCTTAGGAGGCCCATTTTAGACCTCAAAATTCCCCTAATGATGGAAAGTGGGTCAACTTATTTTCAGGGTTTCCCTTTTGGGAGTGGTCATATACCACGTTCTAACCCATCTTTAGGATCAATACCTTTTCCCTCCATGGGTCAAAGTTATAATCCTTTCCAAGGATAGACTAACCAAACTATTAGCAGACTTGGAGCTGGGAATTAGTTCTCTTTCGGCGAACAAAGGAATATGTCGTATTCCTACATGAGTTCATTCCATAATTTTTTTGCCTATGCTCATGCATGGAACCCTTACCAAGGGCTCTCTACTCCATTCAACACCTCTCTAGGGGGCAATTTCACTGGATATGGAAATTTTTCGGCAGGAGTTGGACAAACTCCAATTTTTTCTGGGCCACAGGGTTCTCCTTATGGTTCAGTTTTTCTATGAATTACTTAAGGAAAACTAGTGCCTTCATAAATCCAAAGTATTCTTTTTAGAATGTTGGAAATTCTGCCCAGATCTATCCAAATTGACTAATGATCTCATCTGATATAACCTAACCTAGCCTCCGGTCCCAACCAAACTTCTGTCAAATATACCCAAATTTGAAGGGAAGACTAGTGAAGATCCGAGCGACCATATAAACACTTTCCACTTATGGTGTTTTTCGAACTCCCTGATAGATGATTCAATCAGGTTGAGATTATTTCAACGCATCCTAACTGGGAATGTGGCTAAATGGTACATTGAACTCCCAGGGGGCACCTTCGCTTCATTTAGTGATTTGGCTACCATATTTCTAAACCATTTTCAATTGCCCATTCGTTATGATGCTCGAACTGATCTATTATCTAATTTCCACCAGAACCAAGCAACCCACATTTTGAATCATATCTAGGAATGGAGATGGAAGAGGCTCATTAAAGCCGATATTGCGCAGGCATTCCTTCTTGAATGGTTTCTCAAATCACTACAACCTAATATTTCTAAGGATGTATCATTCTCCAGTGTATTCACTGAAGAATAGGCTATTTTTAGAGCCCAACAGCTAGAAATTATATATTCTCAATCTTGGGTTCTTTAGAAAATTTTGCTTGATGCTCCTAGGTCCAAGGTTGATTTAGCCAAACCGAAGCCAGGTCCCCATGTTGACGGAATAGTTAGATCGATTGATACTAACACGACTAACCTTCTCAATCAATTGCAGTAGTTATCTTTACAAACTGCTTCTTCTATGCAGGCATCACCATCAGTGCCTATGCCTTCTCAACCTTCATCTATAAATTCCATTCAAACTTCTAACCCCAAAGGAAATCAACAATATGATGGGAAGAATAAAGGACGTGGTAGGAAAAAGAATCAAGATGGGAAGGGTAATGCAACAAACCTAGCTTTGTGACAAGCAAAGCCAAGAAGCATCATGATTTATTCTAGTCTTTCCAGTGGAGAAAACTTTCCTTCAAATCCTAATCCATTTACCTTTGTGTATCCCTTACATATCAACATTTCTTTATTTCTATGATCTACCCTTGTTCATTTAACTTATTTTTCAAGGCCCATTTTTCATCTATTATGTTTTTGTTTAGTGGTCTTTGTGTCAGCTCCCAAGTCCCTATTGGCTTGAGAGGGTCTGAACCCAAGTTCAGAGTTAGTTGCGCCAACCAAAAAAACCCTTCACTATTGGCCGTTTCAGTAAAAACCTGCGTAGTGCAAGTTGCAGTCTCACCCGAAGCAGTATTGGGCAATGAAAAAACTAGGTTTCATCATCCAGAGGTCCTTCTGATGGGTTTTTGTTACTTCTAGGGATTTATTCCAACCTTCACAAACCCTAACCCTTGAAATGTGGAAATTAAGATAACTTACAGATAACAACTTCTAACTTTGCGCTGATTTCTTTAAACATTCATATCATTAAGTAAACTAGTAGATTTATTACTTTTGCACATCAATTAAGTGTTTCTTCGAATAATTACAGAAAATAGAGCGAATACACAGAAAATGCATAAGTAAGCAGAAATTCACAGAGACATAAATATGGCTCCAAATAGACTTTATTATGATCAATCCTTCTGTTACAGACTGTTTCTTCCTTGCGCACACAATTGTAGGGGCCCGCACACTTAGTTGCAGACTTACCAAGGTCTCCGTGCACACAGTCGTAGGAGTCTTCCCCTTCGCTTAAGTACATAAAACAAAATTTTCTGCCTTAGGTCACTTGCCCATACATATATCTTCCAATCTTAGCTTACTTCCTATGACTTGCTATGACTCCTTTATATAGCTTCTTTCATTACAATCCCATGATTCGCAAACCATGGGTGGGTCACAAAACATACTAACTTCTAACAAACTAAGGGGCTTCAACCTTCCTAAATCCCCTTTGACTCCTACAACCTTTGTGCTCCGCTTCCTCAAAATCTAGATGCTTTACATAGATAACAAATTTTTTTACAAAATTGACCCCAGGGGACCCTATCCCAACGGGTCCCCAACACAAATTCGTGACTTGTCCTCAAGTCACTCAACTGGTGGCACCTCAATCTTCACCTACAACTCATTGAATTCAATATTTAAAACTTGCATATCGGTTGTCTCGTGTACATTAGCTTGACGCACTTCCTCAACCAATTTTTCAATGGTTGGATTTCAACTGCAAGGCCCATGGTCCTTTGTGTTTGCCACATCCCCTTCAATTTTCTCTACATTGACAGGCTCAAACAACTGGCTTCATTTTCCCAAGGTTGCATCCTTGAAGATATGATCGCTTCCTTGCAACGCAGCTCATCAATTTCAATCTGAATGAGCTTGCCTACCTGTAATCTAGAAAACCTTTGCACTTGTGCTAAGGTTTGCATTGTCGACCTAATTTCAACAAACTGTCTTTTCTTCTCTATGATTTCTGCTTCGATCTTCTGTAAAGTTGGATCCTCCTACAATGAGGTCCATAATTCCATAGCTTGTTCAAACAACTGAGTGCAACCCTTGACTACAACTTCCAAGATGGCCATTTCCACTTTAATAACAGCTTCACACTGCTCTCGAAATTTTGGGGGAGTAGTGGGCTACAAATTGAATTTGAGCTCTGAGCTTTGCAGCTACAACTCAAACCTAACTTTGCTTCCTGCTCGCTTGTCCCATGCTTGCTTGAATGAGACCTGTTTGGACCTACAATTCCTACAGGCCCTACTGTACCTTCCCTAATGTTTTCTTGTACTGCACTTCAAAGTGGCTTGTAAGATCTGTCATTGCATCGTGAACTACATTTCCAATTTCATCTAGGTCCCCCTCTGTGAGGACCAAAGGAGTCTCACTCACGTATTTATATGATTTTTTCTTCTTGTGCGGCCTTGTCGAACTCCTTTTCTACCTCTTCTTGATGATGAAGGGGGACTCCAAGCCTGTACCCCCTTCCTCTTCTCCCTCTATCTCTTCCCATGTGTTTGTGTGCTCAGTGTCTACCTCACTGAGGTCAATTGTGGCATGTGATGTAGTCTTTTCCTTTGTTGCTGATTTTTCCTTAGCATTTGCTTCTCTCTCGACATCTTCTTTCTCTTTTGCAATAGCTCTTTCTACTGCGTGATATTTTCTCTTGTCACGACCTTCTCTCTAGTGGAAGCCTTTTGTGCTTCCTTCTTCTTTTCTATTGTTGTCGTCGTTGTGGTCTACGATGCTTCACCTTCATCAACCTTACTCCTTCCTACGCCGGTATCATAGGGGGTCAGCCAGTTGCTTGGCCACTTACTGACCACCGCTATAATATCATCTTCGATGACTAAATATGGAAACTTGTACCATATTACCTAAGAATCCTTCTTTGCATGAATATGAACATTATGTCAATCTTCCTTAACGTCTGTGACATTGGCGTACTGCTCATGCAAAATTAGTGATAACCTTGACCAATGGTTAATCACCATCTAGAGCTATGACTCGAACAAGACCCAAAAGATCTTTGTCTCCATTACTCGTGTAGGGTCTTTGGTGGCCCATAGTGAAGCGAACTTCGCGGCCTTAGGTAGGTTTGAATCCTGCTGAGGAAATTGGCTCTCTTCAGGTGACCTCCAAGCCACCAACGTGATCAATAGAAATAACCACACGTTGTGGAACGAATTTCCATTGTCCTGGGCCTCTCTATCATCCTAAAAAATTCATGGCATAAATATTGAACCCAATTATACTAGAATCCTTTGGCGCACTATGTAGCCAATGAAATGACTGGCATCGACACTTCATCAATGCAACACTTCCTCATGATCTTACCGGCCAAGATTTGTGCAGCAAACTACACCGTGCCACCTAATATGGACGAAATAGAATATATGCCCGACTTCCTGACCAAACCAAGCTCACCCTTCATCTGGTCCACCAACTTATTTTCCTATGTCTTTCCTATGAGAGCCTCTGCAGGGTTCACTCCTTGTGATGGTAGCAACATTTTGTGATGGATCATCATGTCAGTGATTGGGATGGGCCCTCCCAACTAGAGGCACCCATTGTGTACCAGTGTCAATAATTGGCGCACACAAACTGTGTTAATAGTGGTGTGACTGAAGTGTGACACCCACAACATATTTAGGAGCCCCACACCCTCAACTCCAGCCACCCAGTTCATTGGTTCAAGTCGCGTGACATCCAACTCTTCATAGTAGACCTTCTTGAGGTACTTACTCAGCGCCAACTGTGGAAACCTCTCATGGTCCCCCAGGTCCCAATCCTCCATTTTCAAGTTTGGTATTCGAGCCAGCAACGGGCACTCGAATAACACATTCTTTCCTAGCAAAGGCTTAAAGACCATATTCTTCACGAAATCCATCTCTTTGGGCACTTTCACTGTGGATTTTCTAGGTGGTATATATGACAGTCATCGAGTTATTGGCTCAACCCCCTCTGCGTCAATATCCTCTACTCCTCCATGCAGTTCTTCCTCATCTAGGTCCAAGGGCTCTGTCAGCTATTTGGACCTATCCATCTTTCCCTTCTGGCAGATTTTGGTCATGTTTTTCCATTGTGATTGTCACATGGTGCTTGCTGGGGCTTCTTCTTCTTCTTATCTTCCACCATGGAAGCAGAGGGATTAGGCCTTGGCGACATAGGAGTGGTAGTAAGCAACCCTGTAGGTACAGGTTGGGTTGCCTCTATCTCAGGTGGCATTGCAGTCATTCTCTCGAGGAATATCTTGCAGTGCTAATCAAGCAAGTTTGCAAATTTTGGCAGGGAAAGAATGCTCTCCCAATCCTTATCATACATACAACACTGTTCTAGACATAAATGCAATAGCTCAAGGAAAATTATTAAGAAGAAAAGTGTTCAAATGTGGAGCGGGATGCCATATTTGTAGCTGAATTTGAATTCAAAGTTGCCTTTTACCTCTAATTCCTTGTCATTAATGAGTGTTTGGCGGTAGATTTCCAAAGATAGGAATCTTAAATTCTCCCCCCCCCTCACTCCATTTAATGGAAAAAATGCCATCCAATCAGCTACAGTGCTTTCAACAATCACGTTTTGGCTCAGTTGTGCGGGACCCACCATGATAGCACAACTCCTTCGTTGCATCTCCCCTCTACGCCTTACCTTGACATGTCGCGCAACCCCATCACTTCATCCAACCTTTCTTTTGGAAGTGTAGTTTATAGTCCTGTATTCCCTTACAACTACCTGGAACACTAAGACTATCCTGCATCCATATAGTCATTGTGCAGGGGTGGGATCACCCCTGTACAGCTTCAATTGACTCCCATTGAATTTTCTCGGAAATAATTCCCCATTCAGCCTTGTGAGCTAAACAATGCCTCCATCAACAATCTCCTTAATAATATACGGCCCTAGCCAATGCGTTTAGAACTTTCCTGAAAACTTTGTGAACTTACTGTCATACAATAGTACCAAATCGTCATTCTTAAAGGTGCATTGTTTGATATGGCGATCATGCCATGCCTTTTCATGATCCTTCTACACCTACTGATGAAAACTCGCCAAGAAATGATCTTCCTCCAACTCAACGAGTTGTGCAAGCCTTTCTTTCATAGTATCTCAATCAACCATGTAGGTAACTACAGTAATCTGTAAACAGGGCAGTATGTATTCCATTGGTATTACCACTTCTTGTCCATAAACCAATCTGAATGACATTTGTCCAGTCAACTTCTTGTAGGTAGTTCTATACACCCATAGAACAGTGGGAATGTGCATGTCCCAGTCATTTTTCTTCAGATTGCAAATCATTACTAAGGCATTCTCCAAAATTTTATGAAATGCCTCTATAGTGCCATTCACTTGAGGATGATATAGTGTACTCTTCTGGTGATACATCTGGAATTTGTCAAGTAGAGCTGCAATTGTTTCATTTAAGAAGTGCATACCTATATCACTCATCAAGATCTTTGGGCAGCCAAACTAAGAAAAAATATACTCGAAGATGAACTTCGTAGCTGTATCTATGCTACAATTCTTTACAGGCTACGCCTTAGCCCATCTTGTTAAATATTTAGTCGTTGTAATGATGTATCTAGCTCCAGTCTTCTTTCCTAGTGGTTGAATTGGCCCAACAAAGTCTAACGCCCATTTATCAAACACTTGTAATGATACCTGAGGGTTCAAGGGAAATTCATCCCTTCGCGATGGTCTCCCCTACAATAAACCTTGGAATCCTTATGCATAGTTGGCCACCATAGTCCTACTCTTAGAATCTTTTGCACAGTTTCTCTTCTCGCATAATGTCCTCCTACGACTCCTCCATGTGCTTCAACAACAATGCTTTTTCAATCATACTCCGAGACATACCTCTGCAATATTTCATTAGATCCCATTTTATATAGATGTCCGGTGATAATAGAGAAATCTGTAGCCTGAACTGCCAACTCTTTCTTCTGTTGTGTCAAGTACCCTTGATGGGTTGTACCTGTGGATAGGAACTATATTATATTAGTAAAATGATCATCCGCAACATGCACAACAAAGAGATGTGCATCAGGCAATCCTTCCTCTAGGTTTGTACGTTCTTCACCATTCTCAATCCGCAAAAGGTGATCTGGTCCATCATTTAGTCGCCTTGGCTTCAAAATTACCTCAAAGTCATATTCCTGAAAGAGTAGCAACCATCAACAGATCCCCCCCCGCCAACACAGGCTTGTTGACCAAGTACTTCAAAGAAGAATGGTATATGTACATCTTGAAGTGTGCACCCAACAAGTAGTGTCTAAATTTCTACAATGCATACACCATTTCTAATCCTTCTCTCTTCGTGGTAGAATAATTCTTTTCTACCTTCGATAACTTTCTACTTGCAAATGCTATTGGATGATCGATATCACCTTTGCCTGGTTGGGTGAGCACAACTCCTAGTGCTATGCAGCATGCGTCTACATGTACATGAAACTCCTTTTTCCAATCAGGGAACACTAAAATGTGCGCGGTGACCATTTTCTCCTTCAAAACATCCAAAATTTTATGGTAGTTGTCGTCCCAGCAAAATGTCACATTCTTTTTCAGTAGTCTTTCCATGGGTGTAGTGATTTGCACATACGCTTTGATAAATTTCTTGTGGTGCCCAGTGTTGCCCAGTTTTTCACAGAGTTGCTTAACATTCTTAGGAGGCTCTAGATTAATAATTATTGCAATTTTGGTAGGGTCTACCATCAACCCTTGCATAAAGACTACATGTCCCAATAATATTCCATATGGTATGCAGAATATACATTTCTTCAAATTAAGGGAAATCTGATACCTTCGACACATATCCAACATAAGGTGAAGACTAGAAACATGTCTCTTAACTAGCCCAAACACAGTCTAATCATTGAAGTAGACCTCCAAAAACTTGTGAATAAATTCCTTGAAAGAAACGACTACTACGCTGGAGAAAATTGCAGGGGTATTTTTAAGGCTGAAAGGTAGAACTGTATAGTGGAAACATCCCCATTCAATAGCAAAGGTAGTCTTTCTTCTATCCTCCGGTGTGATCTTGATCTTATGGTACCCTGAGAACCCATCAGTAAATGAGTAAGCCTCCTGACCTCCAACATTTTCTAGTACTTCATATGTGAATGGCATAGGAAATGGATCGTGGACACAAGCATCATTTAACTTCCTTAAGTCTACACATATCCAAATTTCACCCTACGTTTTCTTCTCCTGAACCACCATGGGACTAACCCAGTCTGATTCTTCGATAGGTTCGATAATCCCAACTGGAAGCATCTTATCTAGTTCATCGTGCACTTTTTCCTTGTACTTAGGATTCAATCGATATGGCCAATGTTTTACTGGCTTCACATCTAACTTTAAAGTGATCTTCATGACACCCAAATCCCCTACTATCCCTTTCAAATCAGAGAAATTGGTGGGAAACATGTCCTGATACTCCCGTAGTAGCTCTACGACTTTGTCCAGTGTATCTTCATCCAAATAATCGCCTATGTTCACAAAATTCAGTTGTGCTTCTGATCCAATATTCACCCACTTGGTCTTCAAAGGATGTGAGATATCAAGGAATTTTGCTTGATACCTTGTGACTTCGTGTTGTCCTTTCGAGTCAGGAATATTGATATTCCTAGGACCTTCTCTACCTTCCTCAGTGGTCATATTGTAACATTCTAGTGCATGGCGCAACTATGTGCTCCAATCTGTTTGTACCCATGCAATAGGTTCTTCAGGCATTCAGAATATTGCAATTTTGATCTCCTGTAATGCTTCATCAATACATTCAAATCCATCTTCAAAGCTAAAGGTCAACAGAAAACTTTCCTTCAGGACATCCCATTTTGCGGTTCCATGTCACAAATCCATTTCCAGATACTAGTTCATCAGAATCGTATCCAAAGTGTGGAAAAATATATGAACCCATTCTGGTTATGGTTCTTCTCCCCAAGCTTTCATCCATCCATCTAGATGCTCACGTGGATCATCCTTCCCTGCATATTTCTCCATAATGTGGGTATTGGCATACCCAAACTGTAGCTTCGTCATGCGTTGATATCCCTTCCAGTCTGTAAAGTTGTTCTTATGTGTACCCCACCATTTGGTAGGCATAGCTCTCAGCGCGAGGTCTAATGCCTGGAACCAATGTTCCTCTGGTACATCACTTTCAAATTATCCATAAATAAATTGACATCTTCCAAACCATCATAATGCGGTAATTTGTGTACCTTAGTGGATATGCATCAAGGTGACTTTGTAAGCATGTTGCATCACAATGATGATACCTCATGCAACTTGTTTTTCTAGTGTTCGAGCTCCTCATCTGAATCTCAATTACAAGAGTTGTCATTCTCCCATGTAATTCGCCCATCTGCCATAGGGTTGATCCAATATTCATCTCGCACAGTCAGCTTATAGATCTACTCAATATCGTCATCCTCCTCATAATCGCGGATTAGTTGAGTATATCGCGCACCTTCGGCTGGGCCTAATCGTACAATAACCCTCATTTCTTTATTTTCAAATGTCATACTGCGCTTCTTTAGATTGATGACTGCATTCATATCAAGTGCCCAATCGATTCCAAGTAGTCCTAGATATGGTTTATTGCCGTCCACTATTTCAATCACTTAAAAATAAGCTATGGCGCACCCCCCTCAATATCCACAGTAAATCCATGTAGGTGCCCCATAAGAATAATCTTCTACTGATTGCCCATTCTCAACTGGATCAGGGACCACTGTAGTGTTGGTCTTCCCATTTTTTCCCAGGTTTGCTTCGGTAGAACATTTGCATTAGACCCTAAATCAATAATTACCTGGTCCATTTCGTATTCTCCAATCTGGGCAGTCAATCTCATTTCACAACCAATCCTTTTCTTACTTTTCCCCACCTTATGTACCACACGTTGTTCCGGTAGTGGATTGTTTTTACCAGTGCAATTACCTATCAATTATTGCAGTCCTTCTACTACCTTCTTATCCCTTAGGAGCTTCATGCAGGTTTTTTAAAATGATGCTAACAATGACGGGTATTCGTCTTCCGCAACACCAGTATCTTCAAGCTTTCTCATATTTTTAATCCTTGATGTAAGAGCTCCTTCATCTGCGAAGCTCCTTTTATCTTCCATAAACATTTCCTTCACCTTATTTACGTCAAATCTCATCTCCTTATTAGCAGCCTTGTGAACCCACACATTTTCCTTTGGTTTCCTCCCTTTATCTTCCCCGATAACTATGCCACTTCACGTGATAGTATTAACATTAGGACCCTCTTCACACGGTTCAGATCTCATCATCTATATGTTCTACGTAAGTTGCTAAGTTTTAGTCTTCTTTTCTTGCATCTTCACAACGAGCACAGGGAATTCTTCTATGACATGATCAAATTGGAGACAACACTGACATGATGGGTGTGTTGGGTTCTAACAATCTCACGAAAAGTGACCACGTTCTCCACAATTGTAATAGATTATCTAGCCACAACCTCTTCCTTTCCCATGAAACCCTCCGTGCACTACAGTTGTGCCTTGATCCTAAGGATGAGCCTTCATTTGTACTCTATATGTTGGTGTTTTGTCCATCATTAATTCGTAACTTTGGAAATTGTGCTCGTCATGACCCACAGACTTACAAAAATTACAGAACAACTATTGTGGAGTCTACACAAACTTCTGCAGTAAATGACAATAATCCATCGTATGTTTTCCAGTAATTTGACAAATAGTGCACCATGGTACTACTCTCGTACTTTTCCCAGCGGTGTTCTCTAGTTTCAAGGGGATAGGACCCCCTCCAACTAGATAGTTCTGGTACACTGGGAAATGATCCTTATCATGACCCTGGTCATTACATTTCAAGCACCATACTTCCACGCTGACCTAATTTTGGACTTCTTTTCCCTTCTTGAGGCTTTGTAACTCCATATGAAGGCTAGCCAACTGTGACTGAATCTGCTGCACTCCCATATTTGTATCTTGAATGGGTGAGGCTTCTAATTTCATAGCAATCTCTAATTCCTTTGCCTGTGTCCCAATCTTCTGCTATGACAAAGGAAATCTCAAATGGGGAAATAGTGAAGCAATGTACCAGTCCTTTTGTTGATCATTTGTGATCTGCATATTAGCCTGTTGCAGTAATCATTTCAACCTCTGATCAACATCCCACGCAGACTCATTCACCTTCTACTGGATCTCTTTGACCTCTGTCATAGACTAGGTTTGCGACTTAGGATTCTTGAATTCATTATTAAGCGCCTTCTTTGTCTCATCCAGTGTCACATTTGGATGAGCCAAATAATATTTAATATATTAACTTAGTGCTCTATCTTGCAGTGCTCTAACCAGTTGTGCTTTCTTCAAGTCATAATCTGTAACTTGTTGTGACTTCCACACAACATTTTGCTACAAACCAAAATTGTTCAGGGTCTTTTGTCCCCAGACCTTTGAATATGGGAATCTTCATAGCGTTGTCCATGTTGAATAACAGAGGTCGAGGTGTAGGTATAGGTGTGTGAGGTAGAGGTGATGGTGGAGGTGGAGTGGATGGATGTGGTATCCCCGCGATACCCTGCCTTACTATCTGTAGTGCACCAAGAGGTGTCCTCGGGGAACTACTTTCTTTGTCACTGCCAGACGCTCCCAACAAAGGACTGTACTCGGCACTTAAATCTAGATCTCTTCTGAATGTCTTTCCACTTTGTGTAGCTCCAATAAAATGTCTTCTAAACATTAATTCAATGGCATAACCCTTTTCTCGCACAATAACATTTTAATACAAGTTTTCAGGGACTTCAGATACTTACCTCTTGGTCCTTTGAAGAACCGTCATTTAGCTTTGCTATAACTTACAAACATATTGATCGTAAACTTAGGGATGAATCCACACAAAATGCTATGAATTCAGTAATCAAAAGCCCTCACGATCTTGTTTTCCGAAGCTTCTAGATGCCTTACCAACTCTGCATTCCACACAATAGGGTTGTCCAACTTCCACGTACCTTGAATGTCAACCAATTTAGATAACCACTGGCATAATTCTCATGGAAAAAAGTAGAAAAAAAATTCATGTTCATCTATATATAGGTATCTATTCAACCACTCTTCCTTTGATAGGTGCGGATTCCTATTTTCCTATGCTGCAAATTCATGCAACTTCCAATCTGTCAACTTCTCGATCTCTTTCTTAGTCAGGAACCATTTATTCGACATCACACATTCCTCAGACAAATCCCGGTCCCAACAATGGAATCATTTGTTGGCTTGAGAGGGTATGGACCCAGGTTCAGAGTTAGCTGCGCCAACCAACAAAACCTGTCACTGTTGGCCCTTTTGGCAACAACTTGTGTAGCACAGGCTACAGTCTCACCTGAAGTAGTATTGGGGGATGACAGAACTAGGTTTCTGCATCCAGAGGTCTGTGTGATGGGTTTTTGTTACTTCTAGGGCTTTATCCCAACCTTCGTGAACCCTAACCCTTGAAATGTGGAAATTAAGATAACTTACATATAACAACTTCTATCTTTGTGCTGATTGCTTTAAACACTCAAATCATTAAGTAAAATAGCAGATCTATTACTTTCATACACCAATTAAGTGTTTCTTTGGATAATTACAGAAAACAGAGCGAATACACAGAAAATTCATAAGTAAGCAAATAGTCATAGATACACAAATATGGCTCCAAAATAGTCTTTATTATGATCAATCCTTCTATTACAGACTCTTTCTTCCCTACGCACATAGTTGTAGGGGCCCGCATACTCAGCAGCATACTTACCCAGATCTCCACGCACACATCCAAAGGAGCCTCCCCTTCGCCTAAGTATAGAAAACATACTTTTCTGCCTTAGGTCACTTGCGCATACATATATCTTTCATTACAATACCATGGTTCACGAACCATGGGCAGGTCACAAAACATCCTAACTTATAACAAACTAAGGGGCTTCGACCTTCCTAAAGCCCCTTTGACTCCTACGACCTTTGCACTCCACTTCCTCAAAATGCGGATACTTTACATAAATAACAAAAACTTTTACAAAATTGACCCTAGGGGACCCTATCCCAATAGTCTCATTCTAGTCTATTTGGTTGAATTCTTCATTCATTTCATCTATCCAATATTCATATTTTCTTGCTTTAGAAAAATTCTAGGGTTCAATCATGGACAACATGGGAATCTAAGCTTAATTTGATGTATCAACAAGATTTCTTCTTGTTTGGAGCCCTACATTCTTGCTACCAATGTTTTTATTTTTAGGATGGTTCTTTTGTATGTACTTTGAATATTCTTTCAAATGGGTCTCTTCTTCCTCAAAATATTCAATTGTTTCTTCCTCTTCTTTTCTAACTAATTGATCATAGGTATTGATAAATTATGTTTGCTTTCTTTTGGGAGATAGTACCTCATCAACTTCCACATTTATTCCTTCAACAATATCATGTAGTATTTTATTGTAACACCTGTACCTATTGCTCTTCATTGAATATCCTAAGAAGATTCCTTCACCTACCCTAACATCGAGCTTTCCCAATTTCTCATCATTGTTTTTAATATAACATATGCTGCCAAACACTTTGAAATGTTGAATTGATGTTGGTTTTTCATGCCTAAGATTTGATTTATTTAGTATATGGATTGTTTTGTGAATGGCTTCTACCAAATAGGTTTGTGGTACGTTTCTTTATTGCATCATATCCCTAACCATTTTTTGCACTGATATATTTTTCCTTTCAACTACTCCATTCTACTTGGGGTGTTTGCAATGGTATATTATCTCTTTATTCCATGTTCATCACAAAAGTATTCAAATTCAATTTCTCTAATCTCTCCTCTATCTCATTGTATTCACTTTATCTTTCATCCTATTTAGTTCTTTGCCATCACTTTGAAGACCTTGAATTTCTAAAATGCACCTGATTGATCTCTTAGAAAGGATAGCCAGTTTAATCTATAAAGTTCATCAATGACTAACATGAAGTAATGCTCACCTCTAGGTGATTATGTTCTAGAAGTTACACCAAATTTGTATGTACTAATTGATGTGGCTTCGTGGTTGATAAATAGTATTTAATAATACAATCTTATTTCGCCATTCGACATGACTTGCAGATAAAATTTTTTGTCTTGGTAATTTTGGGAAGGTTTCTTATAGCTCTGTTTTTGTTGATTCAAATGCTATGATCAAATTTTATATGGCCTATCCTTCTATGCAACAACTAGAACTCATACTTTTTCCTAAACGAAATTCTTCATTTTCTTGCTTTAGAATATATACATCATTTGAAGTTCATATTCGCTTGGCCAATATCTTTCTTATTGTAGTCAAATTTATTTCTAATTCTTGAACCCTAAATATGACATCATATTATTTGTTTGAGATCTAGCTCACACTCAACAAGTTATGTTTTATTCCATCCACAGAACATACATCATGTGCCTTGCCTCTTCCATTATTCAAGCTTATTGTACACTTTCCCATTATTTTCCCTTTCCAAAGGTGACATTTCTACATTTGTTTTCATTTATGGAAAATAAATTTCTCCTATCTATAGTTGTATTCTTGGAGAAACCCTTATCTACATACCATTGACTATTTTGGTTCTAAGCATAAAGAAAAAGACCACATTTGTTTGTTTTCTTCTCCTCCATTTTCCTTTTCCATAACATCACTGTCGGAAACTAGAATCACTATTGAGAGGGGGGAGGGTGAATTAGTACTGAGATCACATATAAAAATTTTCTCCAAATTATTAATCTTTCACCATGCAATAACTAAAACACAAAACCATAGATTAGAGAATCAAAATAAACGTGAAACCATCAAATCAATCAACACAATGGACACAAGTGTTTCTGGTGGAAAACCCTTCCTCGACCAAAAACCCACCCTACTACTACTGTGTTGCTCAAATTCTATTATGTCAAGAAATTATTTACATAGGGTTACAAATATGGCTACTATCAAATGGAAACAGTTTCTCATGTGAATCTATGAATTACCATCTGCTGAAGGCCACCACGATCAACAATCCTCACCTGGTTACTCCTGAATTATCAATTGACTCTATAGACTCTAATCTACTGGACACCACCATGACCAACGAGCCTCACCCAGTTTCTTCCGAACTATCCAACAACCATTGGACTTAATAAATCTTCTCACTAATATTGATTTTTCCTGAGTCACCCAAGTCTTCTCCTCTATGTGGTTCTTGTTTCAAACTATTTCAGACTAGAACCGAGAACTATTCAACATGAGCACTTCAGTAACATAACATCAAATAACACAATGAAATAACAAATTTGCAGCTCTAGTTGCAATCAAACCTCCACACAAATTCTCCACACAAGATGAAAAATAACTCCTCAAAATACTACTTGATTCCATACATCAACACCTCACTCACTCCATAAATATGTAGTTGAAACAAAATTCAGCTCACTCTTGTTACAATTGAAAATTGATTCAGAAAAATATCCATACTATGGATCACATAGTTTTCACACTCTTCTCCACACACATTCATTCAAAACAACTATAAAATCAACCATACTAGCATTGAGCTTCCTCCAATATGTATATGAACTCAAGTGCTCAACTAAATAATTACAAATAACTACTGAGATCAACAATCTTGTTCATATTCTTGATTTGATTTAGATTTAGATCATTGACTCAATCAACCACTAACTCCACTTTCCTTAGTGATATTTTCAACTTTAATCAATTTCTGGAGGTCCCACAAATGTTTCCAACCATAAACCAGAAATTTTAGATCAAGGATTTTGCCACAACACAAAAATTAGTTCATCAGCGCGAGGGATGTAGAGAAAATCTTGTGGCAAACCTCAGTCACTCCCACAACCCTATCTCCATGCACTTGGAAGTCACAGTCACTCTCATGATATTGCCTCCATGTGACTGGAGCTTTTCATCCACTCTGATGAGCCTATATCCATGTGACTAAGGCTAAAGATGAAGAAAACCAATGTATCTTCAGTCCTAAACCTCTGCTAACTAATGGAACACCTTCTTAAGCTCCTTATGAAATCTCCAAACCTCTGTGTCAATTCTGTAACTGATGAAATAGGCTAATAAAAAGTCAGTGACATGCAAGACCTATTCTACTAACCTTAGTACAAAGACCAACACGTCCAGCTTCTCAAGAAACAACCACAACCTCTCTAAACATATCCAATATCTCCAATACCTCTAGAAACATCTCACACTACTGTAAAAAGCATCTCCAAGCTCCTGCAACAACATCATCCAATACCTGTAGCAGCATCTCCAACTCCTGTAGCAACAACTCCAAGGTCCTGCAACAACAACATCATGTCATCAACTGCCTCCAAAACTGGTATACTAATCACCTCCAACATATGTAGCCACAACTTAGCACATGTAGCAACATATCCAATGTCTCCAAGACATGTAAATACCTAAGAAGCACCAAGAGAAGAACTTCAACCACCTGTAGTAGCAGCATCTCCAATTAACATAACATGCCAACCTCAATCGAATCACGGATGTGGAATCCATCTCTACTCAGTAGCCACAACATCATCTCAACTAGGTCTAGACATAAGTATGTTGACATCAATGCCAACTTCCATCAAGCCAAACACACATCACCCATTCATATGACAAGAAACATCGCCAACCTGTTGAAATCAATTCCAAAACTACCATGCCAAAAAACTCACCCTTTGGCATTGATGTCAACCTCCATCCAACAAGTGAGGCTAACTCAATAATCCAAAATATCTCCCCCTTTGACATCAATGCAAAAAGGCCATACAAACACTAAAGTACAATTCCAATAATGTGTCAGATGAGAGAATGAATCCCCCTATCATAATCAACACCATGCTGATACAAGACTGATGTAGACCGAAAACAAGAACCTCAGCTGCAAATCATGTCTCTAGCCAATGCCATGCCAACTTTGAAGACTGAAATTGGCTCCCTTAAGCATGTAATGTATCTACAATCACACACTCTGCCTACTAAAGAAACACAACATCCTGCTACAATGATTCTCCTTGCTAAGTGAAAGAGACTACTCCTCGTGACCATGACTCCAATTGAATTTGGACAAGATATACAATGAAGTACATACAATGCTTCATGGAGAAAATACATAGTTGTGAGAAGTACATAGGACTGAAATATGACTCCTCTACACCTATCACCAACCATGATTCTATGCAACCAATTTCACAACATGCACCCAATGAAGTGGTGCTACATCAAATATATACATCATGATCGTAAAACATGACTTGGACTCCATTGACCCATACATAATAAATGACAAGACATGCTAGACACCATGGGTCACTCCATGATAAATTTTCCCAAAAGATGAAATAATGATAGTAAATGGCTTTTATATTTTCACACAATGCTACTCTCTTCTATACATTCCGAAAACATCATGAGTACATGGCATCAATGAGCATCAATATATGCTCCATATGGCAACAAGACTAGCATGTGAATCAAAACATAAGATCTTCATGAGAAATTTCTCAATGTGTAGCAACTAGCAGTATCATGTGCTAGTACATGTCCACTCAACACCTTGGTCATCACCATCATACTCCACATGTGCATCAACAAGAAAGTCAACTAATAGCAACAATATAATAATTGTAGTGACAACAAGTACATATCCTCATCATGAGAAGAAACAATCTCTCCATATATAATCAACCATATGAATCAACATCACTAAACCAAATGAATGTCCAACACATCATAATCAACATCATATTAATCCATCTAAAATATATCAACAACATGCATGATTCATCTAGAAATAAAATCATAAACAATGAGGTACATAAATTCTAGATGATCCAACTAGCAAAATGTGACAACAACAATAAAAATCATCCTGCATAAAACAATGTCAACATTCTGAAAATCCATTAGGAAGCACATATGCTCCCCCAAATGTGTGATCCTTGATCACACGTTGACCATATGCATAGGATAACCATGTGGCTTCCATACCTCTAATCATAACAAGAACGCAAAATGCAGTTGCTCCAAAAACCATCAGTAACAATATAGCTGAAAAATAATCAATGAATGTTGCAACAAGGTTGATAGACATGTATTTTCCACTCATATACAATAAATATATTAGCTGGAAAAATAATGAGTGAAAGGAATAAACATAAAGAATCATTCCTTGAAAAAAATAGCTCCCCTTAAGTATGATATACCTCAAATGAAGTGGTCTCGTTGATATGAAAATGCGTGAAGGAACTGAATCAAGCTGCCAACACTCCCCCTGAAACCATCCAAGTGTCATGCATACTGTTGTGGTCAAATATATCTAACATGCAAGAATGGACTATATTATATTCTCATATATTCTATTCTATTAGGGGTTGATCTCATCTATTATGAATCTGATGAGGAAGAGTACTCTCTTGGTATCTTCTTACTCTTCTCTCTTCCCTTATGGGTCTTGATTCCTCTAGCAATCACTCTCTTTGATCCTTCCTTCCAGATGATGCAACCTTTGGAGTTGAAGATCACTTCTTTTGCTCCATCAACCATTTGGCTAACACTCAATATATTATCCTTTATGCCTTCAATGAGACAAACATCTTTTGCATTTTTCCTCTTCTCACTGAGATTGGATTTATCACTTCCCAACACTCTATGTTGGGATGGGGTCCCTTGGGTTAGTTTTGGGATTAAAAACCAAAGTTTTGATGTAATTATTTTGAAAAATGTAAATTATCCACGATTTGTGGATGTGGAGCATGTAGATGGTTAGGAGTCAAAGGTGTTTTAGCCCCTTATTTATGGAAAAGTTGAGGTGGTTTTGAGATCCACCCATGGTCCGTGGACCATGGGATTGTCTGTAGAAAGCTATAAAAAGGTGTGTCTTAGAGAGTCTAAGGAAGATATCTGATGATGATGTTAGTAATGGGTGAATAGAAGAGAAGTCTTAGTGTAGAGAAGTGGGTTAGATAGGATAGAAAGGCTTTGCAACTGAGTGAGTAGAGGCTTAGGTAGAGTCTGCAGCTGAGTGCGTGGACCGCTGTAGTTGAGTGCACTGGGAAGTTTTGAGTCTGCATTCTGAACTGGAAATCAATAAAGAAGTTGTTCCTGAGAAATCTTGTGTATTATTGTTTACTTCTGGTTATGAATTATACTATTGATGAATAATATGTTAATGAAATATTGATCTAATGATGAGCGATTCTATTGAGTAACTATTAGATGATGTACACAAGCATGTTTATATAATTACGTGAAGACTTTGATGAATTACCTAATGTATGTTAATAACTCAAGATTATCTAAGTCAACCCTAGTCCAGATTTGTTCTTTGATGCACGTAAGAAGATAAACAAATTGTTAAGGGTTCGAAAAGACCGATCGTGGACCTTCGCGAGGGTTTGAAGGCTATTTTAGTAGAGTTGCAGTACCGCGCCATAGGGGCTTATAGATACGCATGAAGGTAGATCTAGGGCACTAAAATACATCGCACTCATCTCTGGATGCAAAAACTTGGTTCTTGCATCGCTCCATACCGCTTCGGGTGAGACTACAGCCTGCGCTAAGCGGGTTGTTACCGAAAGGACCAGTAGTGTAGGGATTTGTTGGTTGGCACAACTAACTCTAAACCTAGGTCAGGACCCCCTAAGCCAACAAATGGTTCCATTGCTGGGACCAGGATCTACTTGAAGGAGATGTGTGATGTCGCATCACTACAATCCGATGAAGAAGAAATTGAAAAGTGGCTAGATAGAAAAATTCTCGAATTCGTGGCACAGGAGAACAAGAATTTGCGTTTTTGAAAGGAGCAGTGGTTGGATAAGTATTTATATAAGGATATATACAAAATTTTCTTCTACACATTCTAGATCGAACTATATGAGGGGTTATCTAAGTTGGAAGATGCTCAAGGAGGGTGGAAGCTTGACAGTCCAATAGTGTGGACTCCAGAACTCGTGCGAAGATTAGAAGCCTAGGAAGATAAGATCTCGCAGGCTGTTGATCACTGGCTCAATCTAATTATAAGAGGATTTGTTACAGATTTCATGGTTGATATCTCAGCCAGCTACAATGAAGTGGAGTGAAGGTTTTTCAAGGGACCGCGAGGTAAGTATTTAAGATATTTGAATACCTGGATTAAAATGTTGTTGTGTGAAAAACAGGTTATACCATTTCCTTGATGTTCAGATCTACGTGAAGTGGACGGATCTTTAGAAATCGTGAAGGATTAGGACTGAAGTCCAGTCCTTTGATTGGACCCCTTGTGAGTGATGATAAAGGGGCGTAATGAACCCCGTCACGAAGCCCTGTTCAACTAATCACTCAGGGGTTTCCTCGAATACATCATCCATCGACTCCACCCCCACCTCCACCTCCACCACATACACCTTCACCCCCACCTCCACCACCACTGCCACCATTCAACATGTCAAATACAATGAAGTTGCCAATTTTCAAAGGTATAGGGAGTGAAGATATAGATCAGTTCTGGTTTGTTGCGAATGTTGTGTGTACAGTGCAGCAGATTAATGATGAAAACATAAAGAAGGCGTAGTTAGTTATTGCTCTACAGGATCACGTGCTGACATGGTATATTAGGTATTGTTCTGATCATCCTATGGCAATGTTAGCAGAGACTAAGGCTACTTTAAACAAAGAGTTTAGTAAACCTAAGTATGAATCACAGTCAGTAGTTGGATTTAAGGAGATCATGATGAGGGTTAACAAGACACCTTGGGAGTTAGATCAAAGGTTGAAATGTGTGATCTGCGAAGCTACCATGCAGCTCACAGATGGTTAGCATTGCGAGTGGTTTATAGCCTTGCTTCTGCCCCACCTAAGGATTTCTTTGTTACAGCAGAAGATAGGAACTCAGGGATAAACCCTCGAAATTGTGATGAATTTGAATGCAACACCTAAGGATGATGCTACCTTAGGGGTACAACAAATATATTCTTAGTTATAGAGCCTATGCTCAGAATTGCAGAGCTTGAAGAAAGATAAGGAGGCTAAATCAAAGGTGCACGTAGAAGTTTGGTGCCTGAAATGTAAGAGCCAGGGGCTTGATAAGGACCACTGTCCCATATTTGCAAACTATATCATAGCAGGGGGGGGAATTTCCCTAAGGCCAGAAGCTCCAGTAGGACCGAGCATGGGGGTTGCACTATGGTGCGCTATTTGTCAAGTGGCTAGAAAACACGCAACAGATAATTTTCATTTTCTTCAAAAGTTCGTTCAGACACCACAACAGTTGTTTTGCGACTTCTGCAAATCAGTGGGCCATGATGAGTGCCACTTTCGCATCTATGAACTAATGATGGAAAGAACACATACCTACCAAATGCAGGCAAAAACTCAGCCTCCAGAGCAAGGCACCATAGGAGTGTGTAGAGGATATCAAGGACAAGGATGAGGCCAAGGAGGAGGATGGCCTGGTAGAGGTTGAGGTCAAGTTCTTTGTTACAACTGCGGAACACCCAAGCACTATGCGCGGAAGTGTCAGAATCAGACATGCCCGTCATGACAATACTGCAGCCAGTTTGATCACACTATAGAATAATTCCCCGTGCTGATAGCTAAGATGCAGGAGAAAAAGGTGCAACCTCAGCAACCTATGAAAAACTTATAGATGATGAGAGTTGAGCCCCACGGTGAGGACCATATCATCAACATAGTGCTGATAAGCGGAATAACAAATGGTGATGATAAAAGAAAACAACCTGAAGAGGATAGATGGGTCCGCAAGACCCCAGAAAAAGAAGTTGCTTTTGATTTGGCATGTGCCAAGGAAACTTTTATGGAATCCAAAAAAATCTTTGTGGAGGCTTCCACCTCAAGAATCCATAACAAAGTACCAGAAATCAGCACGCTTATAGAGGTTGATCTCTCTATGCTTACCACGTTCTTGGAGACCTGCATGAAACTACAATGCGATAGAGAAGTTGTGAAAGGCCTGCAGGAGTTAATAAATAAATGAGTCAACAAAGAAAACACCCATGATGGACACCACGTAGTTAGAAAAATTGGCAAACATAATGAAAGAACAGGACACTAGATGAGGCTCATCGCGTAGATAGGAGATTTTGAGATGGACTAGGTTATCTTGGATTTGGGGTTGGATGCGAACATTTTTCCAAAGCAAAGCTGGGAGAGAATGGGGAGACCTGTGCTACAGTGGTCTTGGATCCAACTTAGAATGGAAAACCAGCAGAAGATCATCCCTATGTGGCGACTACATGGAGTAACAGTGGGTATAGAAGGTACGAGTGCGTTAGCTGATTTTGAAGTAATAGAGATCGTTAATGATAGTAATCCATACTACACGCTCCTCAGAATTGACTGGGACATTGACATGAATGGAGTCATCAACTTGAAAAAGAGGACAATATCATTTGAAAAGAAATCACTCTGAGTTGTAGTGCCATTGGACCCTGCAAAAGGGGCGAAATGAACCTCATCGCGAAGCGCTATTCAAATAATCACTCAGGGGTTTCCTCGGATACATCACCTATCCACTCCACCTTCATCTCCACCTCCACCACATACACCTTCACCCCCACCTCCACCACCACCGCCACCATTCAACATGTCAAATACAAAGAAGTTTCCAATTTTCAAAGGTATAGGGAGTGAAGATACAGATCAGTTCTGGTTTGTTGCAAATGTTGTGTGGACAACGTAGTAGATTAATGATGATAACATAAATAAGGCACAGTTAGTTACTGCTCTACAGGATCGCGTGCTGACGTGGTATATTAAGTATTGTTCTGATCATCCTGTGGTAATGCTAGCAGAGACTAAGGCTACTTTAAATAAAGAGTTTAGTAAGCCTAAGTATGAATCACAGTCAGTAGTTGGATTTAAGGAGATCATGATGAGGGTTGATGAGAGTTAGATCAAAGGTTGAAATGTGTGATCTGTGAAGCTAACATGCATCTCACAGATGGTCAGTATCACGAGTGGTTTATAACCTTGCTTCTACCCCACCTAAGGATTGCTTTGTCGCAACAAAAGATAGGAACTGACGCAAAAGCCCTGGAAATTGTGATGAGGTTGCATGCGAAACCTATAGATGATGCAACCTTAGGGGTACAACAAATCCATTCTCAGTTATAGAGTGTATGCTTAGAATTGAAAATCTTGAAGAAAGATAAGGAGGCTAAAGCACAAGTGTGCGTGGAAGTCTGGTGCTTGAAATGTAAGAGCCAGGGGAATGATAAGGACCACTATCCCATATTTGCGAACTATATCACAGGAGGGGGACCGATTCCCCTGAGGCCAGAAGCTCCAGCACGACTAACCATGGGGGCTGCACTATGGTGCACTATTTGTCAAGTGGCTGGAAAACATGCAACATATAATCGTCATTTGCTTCAAAAGTTCGTTCAAACACCACAACAGTTGTTCTGCGACTTCTGCAAATTAGTTGGCCATGATGAGTGCCACTATTGTAACAATGAACTGATGACGGAAAGATGCATACCTACCGAATGCAAGCAGAAGCTCAACCTACAGAGAAAGGCAACGGAGGAGCGAGCAGAGGATATCAGGGATGAGGATGAGGCCGAAGAGGAGGAGGGCTTGATATAGGCGGAGGTCAGGTTATTTGTTACAACTGCGAAACACCTGGGCATTACGTGTGGGAGTGTCAGAATCAGACACGCCCATCATGTCAATACTGTAGCTAGTTTGATCACACTATAGAAGAATCCCGGTGTTGATAGCTAAGATGCAGGAGAAAATGGTGCAGCCTCAGCAACCTACAAAAAACTTATAGATGATGAGAGTTGAGCCCCGTGGGGAGGACCAGAGCTTCAACATAGTATTGATGAGCGGAATAACAACTGGTGATGATAAAGGAAAACAACCTGAAGAGGACAGATGAGTTTGAAAGGCCCCAAAAAAATAAGTTGGTTTTGATTTGGCATGCGGTAAGGAAAATTTTATGGAAGCCAAGAAAAGCTTCATTGAGGCCTCCACTTCAAAGTACCAGAAACCAACGCACCTACAAAGGTTGATCCCTCTATGCTTACCACATTCTTGGAGACCTGCATGAAACTACTGCGTAATAGAAAAGTTTTGAAAGGCATGCATGAGTTAATAAAAAAATGCACTGGCAAAGAAAACGCCCCTGATGGACATTGTGTAGTTAGAAAAATTGGAAAACATAAGGAAATAACAGGGTGCAAGATGAGGCTCACTACGTAGATAAGAGATTATGAGATGGACCAGGTTATCCTAGATTTGGGGTCGGATGTGAACATTTTTCCAAAACAAACCTAGGAGAGAATGGGAAGGCCCACGATGCAGTGGTCTCCAATCCATCTTAGAAAGGCAAACCAATAGAAGATCATCCCTATGGGGCGACTACATGGAGTAATAGTGGATATAGAAGGTATGAGTGTGCTAGCTGATTTTGAAGTAATAAACATTGTTAATGACAGTAATCCATACCCCGCGCTCCTCAGAATTTATTGGGCCATTGACATGAATGGAGTCATCAACTTGAAAAAGAGGACAATGTCATTTGAAAAGAAATCGCTTCGAGTTGTAGTGCCATTGGACCCTGGAGAAGGGGTGCGCTACACTAAACCGGTCCGCGACTATGAGGAGAGTGAGGATGACTTAGATCAGATCTACAAGATAACATCTTGAGATAAATACTGGATCAATCCAATAGTAGATGGATGGATTACATGGGACTAGGAGAGTTCCTACACATCTTATTTAGATGAGGAGTTGGAACATTGGAAGAATCAATTGCATGAAGTATCTACACAGTGCTGCAACATGATGACAAAATTGCTACGCTGTGTTTTGTCGGAGGTAAGGAACTTAACTTATTATGATGATTTAACTAACATGGATAAGTTTTTGGATTCGTTTGAGCGTGAAGTCCATGAGCATCACTGCTTCCAAGCGTTAGATTTGGCACTTCGCATTATGCCTACATGATGATGGGGTATGCACAATAATAGCTTTGATGGATGGTGTGATTATAGAAGAATGATGAGATTACAAGTTGGTCGACCTGACATTCAATTAACCAAGAAATACAATGGTAGAAATGATCTGCATGATCATCTAGTGAAGTGGGTTAAAGCTTATGGAACGGAGCCACAACCGAAGTGGGTACACTTGTTTTTCCATACTTTAGACATAATCCCCATGAATTGGTATTTGGAGACAGACCTCCGCCATGGCACTGTAGAGTGGGATATATTGAGGGAAGGATTCTTAATGATCTTGAGTTTTGAAGATGGGTTCAAGAGCATTGATGAAGCTCTATAGGAGATTAAGGCGGTAATCTTCATAATACCACAAGAACCTCTGAAATGGGTCCAATTAGATTGGAGCACCCAACGGTGCCATGCGTTGAAATGTTATAATGTGACTGCTAAGGAGGAGGATGAAGAACCAAGAAATATTAACATTCCAGAGGCCGAAGGGCATCGAGAAGTTTAAGACCCACAAATAGACAACCTGGACATCACTGTGCTATTGAAAACCAAGCAAGTGAACGTTGGAACTGACATAGAACCGAAGTTTGCAAAAATTGGGGATTATTGGGACGATGCTACTATGGATAAGATTGTTGAGTTACTCCTCGAATATTAGGATCTATTCCCTACTAAGTTTTTAGACTTGAAGGGCATAATAGGATACTTTAGTGTTATGAAAATCACTCTGAAGCCGGACGCGAAGCCTGTTAAGCAGAGGCCGTATCACCTAAGTCCTAAGTACAATGAAAAGGTTCGCTTGGAGTTGGATAAGATGATGGAAACAGGCATCATAGAACCAGTGGAATAATCTGATTGCGTGAGCCCAATGGTGGTTCAGGAGAAGAAGCAGAAGGGTGAAATAAGGATTTGTGTAGATCTGAGGAATATTTTACGTTTAGGTCTATGGTGGCCAACGCTGCATAAGGATTTTAAAGTGTATTTTAAGGCATGTGATGTGTGTTAGAGAACGGGCAGACCATCGTGAAGGGATGAATTTCCATTACAGCTTCAAGTATCGTTGCAGCAATTTGAAAAATGGGCAATTGATTTTGTTGGGCCAATTCAGCCCCTAGGAGAGGAGACAGGTGCAAGATACATCATCAACGTGACGAAGTATCTAACCAGATGGGAAGAGGCACAACTAGTTAAGGATTGTGCAAGGGTTACAACCATGAAGTTTTTGTTTGAATATGTCTTAACTAGGTTTGGCTACCCGAAAGTGTTGATGAGCGATCGAGGTACACACTTTCTGATTGACAATCAGTGCACTGATAGAAGAATTCCAGGTCTACCATCAAAAGAGTACATCGTATCACCCACAGGCCAACGGAACTATTGAAGCATTCAAAAATATTTTGGAGAATGTGCTGATGAAGATCTGCAATGCGCAATGAAATGACTAGGATGTGCACGTACCTACAATGCTATGGGTGTATAAGACTACTTGTAAGAAGCTGATAGGACAAACGTCGTTCAGGTTGGTCTACGATGTAGAAGTTCTGATGCCAATGGAGTATATTGTTCCTAGTCTACGCATAATAGCTCTCACAGGTATGGCAGATCGCGAAGCCTTGGAGGAATGACTTGCATAGCTAATGGAGCTTGAATAGGATCGATTCTTGGTTGGATTCCATCAGCAAGTATAGAAGGAATGTGAAAAATCATGGAACGATCAATACATCAAGCTTCACATGTTCAAGGTAAACGACCTCGTCTTGTTATATGATAGTAAGTTCACTAAGTTTCTGGGGAAATTCTAGATGCATTGGCTAGGGCCATATATTATCAAAGAAATTGCAGGTGGAGGCACAATTCAACTTGCAAAGCTGAATGGAGAACCTTTTCCGAGAAGAGTGAATGGAAGCCACTTGAAGTTGTATATAAGGGATCCTACCCAATGATGATATGACGGCAGGATAGTATTAGTGCTCCAGGTAGTTGTGAGGGAGCGCGGGACTATAAACTACACTGCCAGGATTAGAGGACTATGCAGCAGGTGGGTTGCATGAAAGATGATTCAGATATAACCTATGATGCTACATGAAGGAAGATGCGGTATGGAGGGAGGTACTGCACAACACAATTGGAAAATGACCGTTGGAGTCACTGTTCATGATTTGACAACTAGAAGATGGTTAAGAGGAGTGGGCTGGAAACATTTAAGACCAAAATATTTGAAGATCTGCTGCCAAAATAGTATTAATGGTCGAAATTTGGGGGGAACAGTCGGATTTGAATTTGAAAACCCCTATAAATTATGCATGTCAGTCCAACAAGGAATACTTTGCACCCTTAGAGTTTTTGTTGAGCTGTGTTGTGTATCATCTATGTACTGCTCATATTGGGAGGATTTAGTCACGAGCCCTACATTTTCTAAGTTTTTTGAGTTGAATCAGGAATTCATCCTTGAAAATATGCGTGGACCAAGCCCCACAGAGACTGTGAGTACTGGTGGTGATGTTGCTTCTGAACGAGCTGCTCTAGAGGTGGTATGTATGGAAGCTTTAGCTTCTGTGCCTACGGTGCCGAGGTCACCTAGGCCAAAGCCTACCCCTGCTAAAGAAACATAGAAACTGAAGAAGGATAAATAGAAAAAACCGGTGCCAGTTCACGAATCGCCCAGGAACCGCTCTGCAGCACAAAAGGAAAAGAAAAACAAGTAACCCGACAATATCCTTGATCTGGAGGCAGAGGAAGGAAATGGCATAGAAGGCATAGATTTTGAGGGAATGGAGCCCATCACAAAGCTACCTAACTATATCGCTTCGTGCAAGTGGAAGGAAAAGGTCACCAAGACCTAGACTCGGACAAATTTTCTATTTCTATGCCTCTGCTTCCTGAGTAGGTTCCCTTTGAAGGTTCGTGGCTTGAGTAGATCCAACTGTTGAAGATGGATGATTGGGACCTTGCAGATCATGCTAGGTTTCCTCACATAGCAATAGTTAACTATATGAAGTGTGTCTACTACACGGACTTGGGTGTCACTGCGCCGGAGATGGTGGAATGGATCTGCAGTGTGGAGAATTTGGGATTGTTGAACCTATTGTGGGTTCCCCATTATCACTGCACTCCTATCAACATAGCATATGTGTGACAACTACTAACTTTGGTGCATGATGGGTGCTTATGGCTAGGATGGCCTATCCCCATCACTAACATGCTTATCCATAAGATCACGCACCGGCGATATGAGGGATTGAATTCGGCCAAGGAGTTTGGCGGAAAGACATGAGAAAAGGATTTGGCAGAAAGAATGAAGAAGGAATTTTACCTCGTGAAAAAGGCACGAGGATACTCAATCGCCTCCATAAATGACCCCGTAGTGAAAATTTCTACGCAGATCTTAGCAGGGAAGGTAATGAGAAAGTGTCGTGTGGACGAAGTTCTGGCGCCCGTGGTCTCCCTAGCTACACAATGCGCGAATGGTGTGTAGTTCAACTGGTCTAGGTACCTATGCCAAGAATTCCTCGTGAATTGCCGTGAGGCCTAGGATGAGACCAAGTTGTTCCATTATTTTTGGTTGCTGCTCTACATTGTTTTGGTTGCGTGGGAGCTACTAGAGGATAGCTAGTTTCCTCTAGTAGAAGAAGGATTACAGAGGCAACGTAGTTCGCCTCCCTGCGGGCTACAAAGGACCCCGCATGGGTCACAAAAACAAAAATATTTTTGGTTCTGATGGAATCCAGCCTCTGCATGGCTATTAACTAGTGCCCAACGTTGTCCCTGACCTTGTACATGCAATTGTTAGCCTATTCCACGTTCAAAGCTGACTTTCACCGAGTATACATTCAGGGGTGGAAGGATCCACAATAGAAATGGCATGAATTTCCATATTTGGTAACATATACTGACGTACAAGAGGTGATCAAGTGATGGCCCATAGAGTGTCGCACCCCCTCAGACCTAGATGTTGGAACTAGTAAGGGTGCAGGAAGTTTTACCGCATAGAAAAGAAAGGATGCGGCCAGGTAGGCTACACAAAACTTAGTCACGCAAAGGAAGAAGGAAGTCGTAAAGAAGGCTTGGCTTGAGAAAGAGCGTGCTGCTAAGGAGCAGGCTGAACAAGAGCAGCGCGAGTCAGAAAGAAGTGGCAAATCCCCATCGCCAAAGACCAAGGAGGAAGAACAACCCGAACAATGCAGTGAAAGAGATGAGGGGTAGAGCACCCCATTTCAGCTAAAGAAGCATGGAAAGGAGCAACGGTAAGGTCCTCGGAAAAAGAAAAAATCAAACAAGTGGCAAGGTGATACCATGGTATTGACGGAGGGTGATCTCTATGTGATTGGAGACAAAATACGGGACAATACAACTGAAGTGCTACAGAAGTTTGATCATAACTATATGCAGACACTGGGAGTGTCCAAAACGATCTTCGTGAGCTGCAAATCTAGGCTAATAGGATACAGGTGGGCATGGGTCAAGTGAGCGTAGCACAAGTGAACCTGGCCTTAGAGACGAGTCAAGTAGCAGAATTGGTACGCACCCTAGCTCTTCACACTATTGCATTACCTGAAGAGTCCCTACTTATAGATTCGGCTGATGATCACATCATATTAAGCACCCTTAAGAACATCGGGCTGAATATCGCAGCGCTCCCCAATGAGATTCTTCACACACTACATACAGGGGTGAAAGAGGAATTGAGAGATCAGGAGTAGCGTTCTCTCAATCTAATGAGCGAATATAGGGTGAACAACGTGAAAATGTTCACCGAGAAAACACAAGCCTTGAAAGAAAAGGAAACGCTGCAGGCACAGAGTTCTCGATTGGAGTCCACAGTTGCAGAGGCATGCAGAATGGTGCCTGAGCTCCACATTCCCTAGGATGCACAAATGGAAGCAAAGATTAGGAAGCTAGCCGCTTGAGTGGGTGATGCACAGGCAGAGGTTAGCCAAGTTCAATTCGAACTCAACATGAAAATAACTGAGCTACAGTCAAATTCACAGCCCACGACTTTGCCCGAGGTTAGGGAGCAGTGCAAAGCCGCCATAAAAGAAGGGATGGCTACCTTGGATGCCGCTGTTGCTGATTGTTTGGAATTATTTGAGCAGGTAATGGAGTTGGTTATGACTTTGCAGGAAGACCCAAACCCGCAGATACTGAATACGGAGGTTTGGGAGCTGCAGAAATAGTACGATGAAGTCTAGGCAATGGCGCACTCCATTTCCCCGGCACAACACCTAGCCAATTTGCAAGAAGGGAAGAAACTCCTCGCATAGGTTAAAGCAACAAAGAAGAAGGAGGCCTTGCTTAAGGCCAGGCTGGGGCCCTGGTTAGATGAAGCTTACCAAGTCATGATCAATATTCAGGAGAAGCTCACAGGCTTGCAGCAGATGCAACAAATGATGAAGTTGGCCGCAGAAGGGCCAGCTACAGAGCAGCTAGTGGAAGAGGTCAAGCAGAAAGCCACAAAGAGTGCCGCTAAGGTTGCAGTAGTTCAGGTGGAGTTGGAGGATCTTTGTAGCAAGATCGCAGTGCCAGTTGAGTGACTCAAGGGCGAGTCACGATCTTTGTGTTGGGGGCCTATTGGGATGGGGTCCCCTGGGTCAGTTTTGGGGTTAAAAAGACAAGTTTTGATGTAATTGTTGTAAATAATGTAAAGTCTCTACGATTTGTGGATGCGGGGCATAGAGATGGTTAGGGTTCAAAGGGGTTTTAGCCCCTTATTTATGGAAAAGTTGAGTTAGTTTTGAGATCCACCCATGGTCTGCGAACCATGGGATTGTATGTAGAAAGCTATAAATAGGTGTGTCTTAGAGAGTCTAAGGTGGATATCTGATGATGATGTTAGTAATGGGTGAATATAAGAGAAGTATTAGCATAGATAAGAGAGTCAAATAGGAGAGAAAGGCTTTGCAGTTGAGTGCACAGAGGCCTAGGTAGAGTTTGCAGCTGAGTGCGTGGACCCCTATAGCTGAGTGTGCTAGGAAGTTTTGAGTTTGTATTTTGAACTGCAAATCAATAAAGAAGTTGTTCCTGAGAAATCTTGTGTATTACTATTTACTTTCGCTTATGAATTATGTTATTCATGAATAATATGTTTATGAAATATTGATCTAATGATGCACGATTCTATTTAATAACTGTTAGATGATGTACACAAGCATGTTTATATAATTATGCAAAGAATTTGATTAATTAACTAATGTTTGTTAATAACACAAGCTTATCTACGCGAACCCTGGACTAGAGTTGTTCTCTAATGCACGTAAGAAAACAGACTGTCAAGGGTTCGCAAATACCGATTGTGGACCTTCGCGAAGGTCTGAAGGATGTTTTAGTAGAGTTGTAGTACTGAGCCCTAGGGGCTTGTAGATCTGCGTGAAGGTAGATCTAGGGAACTAAAAGACATCACACTCATCTCTGGATGCATAAACTTAGTTATTGCATCCCCCCATACTGCTTTGAGTGAGACTACAGAATGCGCTACACAGGTTATTTCCGAAAGGGCTAATAGTGTAGGGATTTGTTGGATGGCACAACTAACTCTGAACCTGGGTCAGAACCCCCAAGCCAACACTATAGATGTCTCACTTCCTTCAAACCCAATAGGACAATTCTTGGTTTTATTGAGATAATGAAATTCTCTCCTATCTCTTGACATATGTTGTGATCACCCACTATATATATACCACATGTCATCCTCATCTCGAGAACAAAGTGCAATGCCACAGATTCCTAGTTTCTTCTCTTTCTTACATGTGTTCCTAGGATGCACATTCTCCCTTGACTACTACTTTTGAATAATTTGTGTCAATGGATTAGGAACCTTAGAATCCTTGGCCATGTGCCCAAATTTATGGCACACATAACACTCTATGTGACCAAGATATGTAGTCAAAGGATTTGATATTTTGTTGCTCATATTACACCTCCATCTTTTCATGTTAGACCTGTGATCACTGGCTTTATGCCCAAACATGTTACAAAAAAAAAATGACCATTGAAAGAACTTGTATACATGAATGTAGGTCATCCTCTTAGCTTATCATACTGTTGCATGGATGAGCACATTCTCCTCCTACAATCAGCTGGCACATGACCAAGATTGTGACAGTTGAGGCATTCAATCTCATCCATCAAGGGGGCAAAGGAGTTTTGACTTCTCCTTTGGAAACTACTACCTCAAGTGATAGGAGAAAATGATATTCTAGATGTGAAATCTCCTTTTGTTTTTCTATTTTGTTGTTTCTTGTGGATCACATTCTTTGTTGCATGATTCTTTGGTTCTTATTTTTCATTCTTTCCTACATGCAAACTTCTCTCACCCTTTTGAAAATTGCTGCCAAATTTTCTCACTCGAATGATGTTATTCACTTTCCCCAACTATTGTTTTTTTTCCTCAAGCTCCTTTCTTAATTTTTCAATGACACCTTCAATCTCTTCAACATAATCCTTTCTATATTTTTTCTTGCTGCAATTGACTTCTTCTCATATTTTCAATTATGCCAGCTGCGTTCTCAAGGTAGTATTTTCTTCCTTGAGATTTTTCTCCTTTTCTTCACAAACATGCAATTTCTTCTCATTCTCCTTGCATAAATTTGTTAGTCTACCAATATCACTAGAATATTCTTTAATAACAACCATGGAAGATTCATATTCAACCTTAAGGAGTAAATAATTACGATCATCATTTTCTTCACTAACTAGATCTAAATTATTATGACCACTTCTATTAAACATATAACTTGAAAGTAAATCAATATGGCTTATACCTTCAGATATATTGTCCTCTTGTATAGATGGTTCAACTAGAGCTTTGTTCTTCTTAGATCTCTTCTTCTTCTTCTTTTTCTTTTTGCTGCTCTTCTCAGACTCTTCATCATTGTTGCTGCAACTTGCTCCAAATCTATATTATGGAGATTTTTAAGAATAATTTTCCTTGCTTAAGAATTTAGCTTCTTGTTTTAAGAGGAAGGAAAATAATCATCACATCCTTCACAAACCAAACTCCACACATTAGATACACAAGAAAATAACTCATGGTTTCTTGCCAAAACTTGAAATTTGCAGCAGTAAGAGCAAGAATTCCTTGAGAGTTCATTCTAATTTTTTATTTTTATTTTGCAAATTTATGTCAAAATATCCAAGATTCACTCTCCAAAAGTCAAACTACAATCAAAAGCCCCATTCTGATACCAATTGCTGGAAACTAGATCGCTACTGAGAGGGGGTGGGTGAATCAATAGTGAGAGCACATATAAAATTTTTCTCCAAATTATTAATCTTTTATCATGAAATAAATGAAACACATAATCATAGATTAGAGCATCAAAATAAACATGAAACAATAAAATCAATCAACACGATGGACACAAGTGTTTCTGGTGGAAAACCTTTCCCTAGGTAAAAAACCACCCTATCGTTGTTGTGCTGCTTAAATTCTATTATGTCAAATAATTATTTACATAGAATTACAAATATGGCTAGTATTAAATGGTGATTGTTTCTCATGCATATCTAAAGACTACCATCCACTAAAGGTCACCATGATCAAAAACCCTCACCCAGTTACTACTAGACTACAAATTGATTCTACATACTCTGATATGTTGGACACTACCATGACCAATGAGCCTTGCCCGATTTCTTCCAAACTTCCCATTGGATTTTAGAAATATGGTCATTAATATTTATTTCACCTGAGTCACCCAACTCTTCTCCTCTATTTCGTTCTCATTTCAAAATATTTCATACTGGAACCGATAATTTCTCAACATGAGCATTGCAACAACATAACATCAAAGCACACAATGAAATAACAAATTTGTAGCATTAGCTACAATCAAACCTCCACAAAAATTGTCCACACAAGTTGCGAAACATCTCCTAAAAATACTACTCCAATCCACACATCAACACCTCACTCACTATAGCTGAAACAAACTTCAACTCATTGCTACAACAACTACAAACTAATTCATAAAATTTGCATACTATGGCTGACACAATTTGCACAGTCTTCTCCACACACACTCACTCAACACAGCTATACAATAAAGCATACTAGCATTGAGCTTCCCCCAATATATAGATGAACTCTAGTGCTCAACTCAATAATTACAAAGAACTACTGAGCTCAACAATCCTATTCATATGCTTGATTTGATCTGATTCATCTCATTGACTCAATCAACCACTAACTCCACTTGCCCTTTTGATATTTTCAACTTTAATCAGCTTCTGGAGATTCCATGAACTTTTCCAACCAGAAATTGATTTTGTTTTATCAAGGATGTTGCCACAACACAAAAATTAGTTGATCAACACGAGGAATGAAGAGAAAATCTCATGAAAAACCTCGATCTCTCCCACAACACTATCTCCATGTGTCTAGAATTCACATTCACTCTCATGATCCTGCCCCCATGCGAGTGGAGCTTTTCATTCGCTCTGATAATCCTTTCTCCATGTGATTGATGCTAAAGATGAAGAAAATCAATGGATCTTTAGTCCTAAACCTTTGCCAATGGATGGAACACCTTCTTAAGCTCCTTATGGCACCTCCAAATCTCTGTATCAAGTCTGCAACTGATGAAATAGGATAAGAACAAGTCAATGACATGCAAGACCTATTTTTCCAACCTTAGTAATAAGACCAACACCTACAACTTCTCAAGTAGAAACCACAACCTCTTTAAACATCTCCAATACATGTAGTAGCATCTCCAATACCTATAGAAACATCTCCAATGTCCTACAGCAACAACATCATCCAATACCGTAGCAACATCTCCAACTCCTCTAGCAGCATCTCCAAGCTCCTGCAACAACAACGTCATGTCATCAACTGCCTCCAAAACTGGTAGAAGCACCTCCAACATATGTAGCCACAACTCAACACATGTAGCAACATATCTAATGTCTCCAAGATATGTAAAGAAATATGCAACACTAAGAGTAGCACTCCAACAACCTACATCAGCAACATCTCCAATCAAAATAACATGCCAATCTCAATCCAATCACACATGTGGAATCCATCTCTACTCAATAGGCACAAAATCATATCCACTAGGTCTAGGCATAAGTATGTTGACATCAATGCCAACTAACAAGACCATCAAGCCAAACACACAACACCCATGCATATGACAAGCAACATCTCTAACCCGTTGACATCAATGAAAACAATCACTTCCTATGTCCTATGATTACTTTGAAACTGTTGTCTAAAGCTTCTAAGATGACATTCATAATATTTATGTCTAAAGCTAAGGAAATAGAAGCATTCTGTGTCATTGGAAATAGGGGAACATGGATTTTTATTCATGCTTATGTTTCTTATTGCATTTACAAATTTGTTATTTATTTCATTTCCTTTTTGACTTCTTATTTCATTCCTTTTTATATATTTCTGCAGTTCGTGAAATTCTAACCAAAAAAAATTCACAAATAAAATTATCCATAGAATAATTTTTCATACTTGGGGATAGTTGGTGCTTGTGAATATGGTCTCCTTTCTATCTAATAATTTTTTCTTTTGAAAAGATAGGGCTTCTGGTATCTCATCGATTGATTATAAAACTTTCTTGTCTATTATGGATTGGGTTGTTGCTTCTGGGTGAGGTTATTCTTTTGCTACTACTGAGGTGCATTTTTACCTTATTTTTGTTGAGATGTGTCATTAACATCCTTATCCTTTAACTATTGATTGTTTTGATTATATCCTGTGACAAATTTGATGAAGTAAATGGTCTTTAAATCCTCTGTATTCTTATTATTTCTTTCTCCTTCATAACCCAAACTAGCTTGCACAATATCAGATATCTAAGCATTCAGTATCTCATCCAACTTTTTAGGCCCCTTAATGTGTTTAAGGTTCATATTTAAGTCAACTTGTTTTTTCTCTAGCTTTTTTCTAAGAACAACTACTTTTTCTTCCAACTTTTCACATTCTTTGCATTTTTCTTTTAATTATTGTAATAGGATGTCTTCAACCTTTTTGGCCTCTTCTATTTCAACATTTAATGGGAGAAGCTACTTAGAATTAGGATCTTCTTTATCATATCTGATCCAAATTTCCTTTTTATTTTTTGTTATTTTTTTTATTCCTGACAAAGTTTTCTAGAGCACTAATTAGTTGTCCTTCAAGACCATCTTTACCCTCTTCTTATTCACTCGAATCACACTCATTATGTTTTTTTAGTTTGAGACTCTAGGGCCATAAGCAAGAATGCACTAATTCCCTCTTCATCAAAAAATGTATTTGTCTCTTCCGAGGAGCTACTTCATTTTGTGTATAAGAGATTTTTTTTTTTTAAATATTTTCTCATTCTTCACTCTATTATATTTTTTTTCTTTACCTTTTCACTTATTCTTATTCTCTTTCCTTTTAAATGGAAAATTTGTGGCATAATCCCCTACTCTTCCACAATTAAAACACTTAAAAGGAAATTTTACTTTACACTTATGAGTTCCTTTCTTCAGTCTTCTCACAATTTTTAAGTCTTCTCACATTTTTTTCATCTTCTTCATCTGAGCCTAAACATAAGCACTCTTGGTCTTCTATAGATTTGTTATCTTCTTTAAATGTTGTCTCCTAATGTATACTTTCATTTTGTGATTCTTATTTCATATATTAGAGAGAGAGGCAATTGATCCATTGTTACATTTTTAATTCTAAACATTTCTTCAGTAATTGATACTTTAGAATTAAACTCGCCGTGGAGTGATCTCAATACTTTTTGGACTATTTTAGACTCCTTAATTGTTTCTTCGAATACCCTTATAAAATTAACAATGTCATCAACTTGAAGAAATAAATTAGATATATCATCATTGTCATTCATTCTCAAGGACTCAAATTTCATTATGTAAGCTTGTAATTTGTCCAATTTCAATTTACATAGCATTCATGATTTTTTTTACTGTATCTATAACTCCCTCCTCCTAGATTTACCCAAGCTAACCAGTTCACTGGGGTAAATATGTGATGCATAGTTACTATGATATGATTCAACTCCCCATGTCTAGTTAAGGAAGCGGAACTAACAAGACAAGACCAAGCTAACTTTCCTTGGGATCTTCAGAACCTTCAAGATCCAACCAACTACTCTAGGTGTCCAACCCCTAATCCAACTTGATATTTTGCTGAAATAGACCCCTATTCACTCCCATGATAAGCCTTCCATGCAACTGAAACCCTCAAGTCACTCCCACATCAAGGCATCCATGCAACTGTGGCCTTTTCTAGGAAGTTCTGTGCCATAAAACCAAGATTTTGAGCCACCTTTTGAGGGCTAGGACTCAGGCCTCTTCCCAGAACTTCACGAAACTTCCAGAAATGATAAATAGCATTGAGAAAAGGCTACTAATACAAAAAATTGAATAAGGACTTAACCTGACCCCTAAAAACCATGACAAGAATTCCGTCAAACACATTGTGAACATGTAATCTATAGGTCATAACAACATATCTAGACATAGGGAACTCATGCTTATCTTAGATTCTCCAAGAAGATATGATGCCCTCCCACAATAGTTGCATTATCATATATTAGGTCATATATTTATTAACATTTCATTTACTAATTAAAACATGATGCGAACAATAACGAAAGTTTGTCATAAAAAATGCTTATAACCAACATATAACCAACAAAATAACAATGATAGAACAATCATTAAAGCCACATAATAACAATTACATTTACAAATAAAACACAAGAGGAAAAGGGCTCTTATTAACATATGAAAATCCAACCAAGTCAAAGACTTCCACGTACCAACTCGACCATAGATTAGGCTGAACCAAATCTTCCTTTCAGCCAATCACCCTCGTTCCATATTCCAAGCATGAATGTGGGACTCACAAAAAAACCAATCATGGCTTCTTATGCTTTACCGTGTATACCACCAAGGAATTCCTACGCCCAAACAATAAACATACACTACATGATTTATTGTAATCTCTCCATATACCAGTCAAGGGATCACTATACCCTAAACAAGCATGGATGAATCTAAATCTCTCCACCTAAACTGTTAAGAATTTGTCGGTCTCTACCCTATATGCTTTACCTTGTATCTCGCCATTACCAGTTAAGGGATTCCTAGGCCCAACAAGGAGTTTGTTCGTCTCCACCCTCTAGGCTTTACTGTGTATCCCGTCATTACTGGTAAAGAGATTCTTAGGCCCAACGAGGATATTCACAACAACACTTTACCATATATCCTACCATTACCATTAAAGGGATTCCTAAGCCTTGTGACCTTTCCTGAGATCACCCCACTTAGTTTCAAAATCATCTGACAATCCAGCTCAACCAAGTAAAAGGACCCCATCACACCATGACTATCCGGAAATGGCAAGGAAAGGTTGAAACCACTATCCCACCTGAAAAACCCATGCCAATGACAACAAGAGGACCAAGAAACACACATGCATGTCAAAACTACTAAGGAAATCATACATGCAACTCGATACCTGCAATTAATATTAATGTAGTTGCTTGATCCATTCTTCCTTGCTTGATATTTTCTTCCCTTTTTCTTTCTTCTCCTTCCTCTCCCTTCCTTCCTCCAATGCTAGATTTCTCCAAGAATACAATAACTATGCAAGAGTATGAGAGAATAGAGAGAGAGCTCCAAAAATGAACTAAAACAAGGTTGTGAATTGATCCTCAAAAGCCTTTTTTATAATGAGGCCTCTATTTTCTTCAATTTCCATTGTTTTTCCTTCATTTTCCTCCTCACATGAAACCTGTGACCTTTCACCTTCCTTTTCTCTTATTTTCCATTATTTTCATAAATAAATGCCAATTATTGCCTCTTTTCCTTTTCAAACCCTTTTCCATAGCCTTTTCCAATTTCCTCCTAGCCATAATAAATCAAATGAACACCCACTAGGATGTTTTTCCCAACATTCAACTTGGAATATGTGTCCCACAACCTTGGTCTTATTTTTCCTTTATTAACTTTATTATATGGTTTTTTAACCCAGGGCTATTACAGATCTCTCCCCCTTAAGGGAACATTGTCCTCGATGTTTGATGAAACCTATAATCGACAAAACTACTGAGAAGAAAAACATACTATCCATGGATCTTTATAACACCGTTCATTGTAGTATTTACAATGACCACTGTTGAAACCTGAAAAACACACCATTTACTGGAGCTCTATAACACATCTTATTATGATATTTATAATATCAACCACACATATACTCATGCACATGTTCTTCAACCAAAAAATAAGCATACTATCTATGGAGCTTTATAAATCTAGCTCGATAGAGTATTTACAATAATATACACATATATACGTATGCACATTTTCTCAACCGGAAAAGAAAATGATACGATGCCCATATCAATCAACAAGGGAATCTAGAGGATCACACCTCCACCTTCAAAAGTGGTACTAATTTTCACCTCCTGCCCAGGAAGTCCAAAATCCACTGTCAAAGTCAAACCTGCACTCAATGTCTAGCGCTACAATCTTATGCCACTTGTCCTCTCAATGAATAGTTACCGGCTCATTGTTCTAGGGCACACTCCCAATGTCCATCTGATTCCATATGGAAATATTAATGACCAATTAAAATGAATCCTTGGCCTCCCCTTCTCTACTACACAGTCCCTCAGGCAATCTGGCCACCCCCTTACAAGTTACCCGAAATTACCTTTCTCAAGCGAACCATCCCTTGGCAAGGTTTCGCCGTATCAGAAGATACAAAAGCCAAGGCATAGCCCTACATCAAAACAATCATACTGGTCAAAGCATGCTTGATGAGGCTCATCAATAGGCATATCATAAGGGTCAAAATTCCATCCTCCAGCTTTAAAATCATCTCTTTCTCACATTTATTTACAAATTTCATTATATTATGCTTGGTGTGAGGAGTAAAAGATGTGTTGTTATAATATACCTTAAATGCATGAATTGGAGCAATTTTGAGATAATTTGTGTGCAGGACCTCGGAGTAGACAACAAGGAGAGATTCTAGGAGGCTGTCCACCTCCATAACTCCTCCAATCAGTCAAATATCACCACTCTATCTCTTGTCAACTTGAGGTCATTAGGAGCCAAGCAGGACGAGGTTATTGTTATCCAAGCCAGTGCAATTCAAGGAAAACATAGTTACCGATCAAACAGGAACTATTACCTCAAAACAGGTACTCTAGCCCAAAAACCCCCAAAAAACATTAAAAAACAACCCAAAAATGAAAATTGTGTATACTAGAACGATGTTTTTTTTTAGGGTAAATTTTCAACATTTTTTTTATATGGAAGTAAAACCATTTTTTTTTGCAAAATGGATGAAAAAACACCCTTAAAAAAATAAGCGTTGATTCTGGAATAACGAAAAAATAAATCGGGTTACAATTTTGACATTTTTTAGCACTGGAATTAAAGATAAAATATTCAGACTTTGAAAAACTATAAAATTCCAACAATTCTCAGACATGATGTTAAACATAAAATATCATGTCTCAAATCCTAATAATTTCAACAATTTCCATCCATGTTGTTAAAGATAAAATTTCCTGACTCTAAAAAACCTTGAAATTGTAATTTTTTTCAACCATAGCATTAAAGATAAAATATCATGACTTAGAAAACATTAAAATCTTGACAATTTTTCAACCATGTAATTAAAACCAAAGATTATGACTACAAAAAAATCTCAAGTTTTCAAAATATTTCAAGCATGACATTATGGAAAAAATCTATGACAAAAAACTTTAAAAATGAACACCCAATAGTAATTTATTTTTTAAATGCCAAATATACAACGATTTTAAAATCTTAGCCTAAAACAACTTGATACATTGCAATAAAAATTTAAAAATCAACAATCAAATTGACACGCGGTGTAGGTGAACTCGACCCATTGTAATGAAAACTTAAAAACCAACCATGAAATTGATACATTATGGGGGCAAACTTGATTCATTATAACGAAAATTTTAAAATGAACTATCAAATTCCACACAATGGGATCGGGATGGGATTGGGTTGCTAGATGAGCATGGACACAGACCCTATAGAAAAAAAATAAAAATAAAAACCAAAATAAAAAATAAATGTATAAAGAAATAAAAATGAAAAATACAAAAGGAAACAAAAATTCAAATATTGAAAAAAAATAAAAACAATAAAAAAAAACACAAAAAAAGATACAAAAGAAAACAAAAAAATAAAATATAAAAGAAAAAGACAAAAAAGAACTATAAAAATGTAAAAAATAAAATAAAATTAACTTATAAATATAAAAAATAGACAAAAAATAAAAATAAAATAAAAAATATCGTAAAAGAATAAAAGTAAAACAAAAATGGATCTAATTTAACCAAAAAAAAAATACAAAAGTAGAAGAAAAAAATAAAATAAAAAAAAAATCAAAACAAAACAATTAAAAATAAAAATTAAAAAACAATTAAAAAAATTAAAATTACAAAAAAAAATTAAAAATTAAAATTACAAAAAAAACAATTTAAAAAAAAATAAATAGAAAAAAGATGAAAATAAAACACTTAAAAATAATAAAAAATTAATAAAAAAAAAATCTCGTCACCCTTGGGCGGGGTTGGCCACGGGCACGGGCGGGGAGGCGATTGCATGCAGCAGCCTCCCCACCCGCGCCAGTGGCCAACCCCGCCCAGGGGCTAGCAGGCTGATTCCAGGAATCGTCTGGCTAGTCCGTAGGCGTGGTTGGCCGCGGGCGTAGGTGGGGAGGCGATTGCATGCAGCTCGCCTCCTTGCCTGCAACAACGGCCAACCCTGCCTAGGGGCTAGCAGGCCAATTCCTGAAATCAGCTTGCTAGCGCCTAGGTGGGGTTGGCCATGGGCGTGGGTAGGGAGGCAGGTTGCACGCACCCACGTCCCCTCTCGCGCATGTGGCCAACCCCGCCCAGGGGCGGCCGGATATATATATATATATATATATATATATATATATATATATATATATATATATATATAATTGTTTGGTTTTGATTTGATTTTTTTTAAATTTAAATATTTTATTTTTTTAATTTTATTTTTTTATTTTTTGTTATTAATTTTTTTTAATTTAAATATTTATTTATTTTTCAATTCTTTTAATAATTTTGTTTAGTTTTATTATTATTATTATTATTTTGTGGTTGTGTTTTATTTTTTTTTTTAGCTTAAAAGAACCGTTATATATGTGTTTTTTTTTGTTAACTTTCAATTTTTCTTTAAATTATATGGTTTTTTTTTTTTTTTACAATTTAATTTTGTTTTTTCTTTACATTCTTATGGGTGTTTTTTTTTTTGTTTTTTTATATATTTTTTATTATTTGAGTTTTTTTTGGTCATGTTTTTAATTTTTTTTTTTATGTTTTATTACCAACATGAAAATCACAAACATTTAAAAACAATATGCACACTTGATACATTAGAAAATTTAAAGTGTAAAAAATAAGTCCTTTAAAGAAAAATGGTTGATGCTGCATCAACACTTTTCAAAATCAAGATGAAAATCACTAATGTTTTTAAAAAAATGTTCATACTTGATACATAAAAAAATTTAAAGTGCCAAAAATATGCTAAAAAAAAGGTGTACTCTAAATCACCAATTTTCAAAATCGGGTGATTTTCTGCAACCTCAAAAAAACGAGTACTAGGTAATTTTCCCATTTGATCGGTAACTATGTTGGAAGATCTAGATCCACCTTCCTCTAGTTTGGGAGACAAACATCTCTATTTTCTAGGGAGTTGTTGGTAGCTACCCTTTTGTATAAATAAACATGCTAAGGAACTCATTAGGATTCAATTTTTTGTTGTAGCTAAGACGCTATTGAGCTCAAACACTTGTGACTGCTATTTTTGTGATGTATTTAACATTTTTGCAATGATAATGAAAAGTTTCATTTTGATCTGTCACTGAGTTAGTCCAGAGTGCTGAAGCTCTTGGGTTTGGGACCAATCCCAGTAGCTTAGGTACCTCTTATGTATTTATACTTATTTTATCTTAGAATGTTTGATTAATTGATGCATTTTAGTCGAGTATAGTTCTTCAAAAAGTATGTGACTGTGGCCTCTATCTCATCTCTCTCATGGGAGCATGATTAGAGGACTCCACCATCATAGCCCAAAAACATTGTGTGATTTCTTGTTTATGATTTCTTGGAAAATTCTACATTTTTTATCTTTCTTTACATATGATTGCTATAGCTTAGAAGTTAATTCATTGCATAGATCAAGTTCTTAGCATTAGTTAGATAGTTTCCAAATTCAACTCATCTTTTCCACCATTGATTGTAATATTTTGCAAATGAAAAGAAGAACATGTGCATGTAATGTTGCGGGATTTTTGGATCTATGGGCAAGGGATCTTTTCACCACCTCCATCCAGGACTACTCCACTCACTTTTGATGAATACTAACCAATGTTCTTGATCTTTGGTTTTAGGTCATTGTGAGCAACCCTCTTAGCCCAAACCTTGCCTTCCTTAAGTTTTGGGCTTGGCTAGGGGTGTTGGTAACCTTCCATACATTTCCCAAAAATTTCATCCATATTTCCATCACTTTAGCCCATCATCCTTACCCTCCAAACCCTCTCAGAAAACTTACTATAGACATTTAGGACTTCCTGTCGCAGTACAGGAATCCTATAACAACTTCCTTTAGCACAACTATAACAGCCTATTTTGCCCATGTTTTGACCTATAATGCCAATGTAGCTTAGTATAGGAGTAGGTTAACCCCCATCTTGGACTCCATGATCAGAGGTACCACCTAGGCCATTCCCTCCATTCCTTTTCCTTTACTGCAAGAGAAAATAACATTAGTTTCTTCATTACAAATTTGGCAATTAGGACATTACTTAATCTGCAAGTGTGAAATAGATAAATGATGCATGAATTCTTGAAATGTGAATTGATAGAATAATATTCTATTTTCAAGTGAATTTGATAGCTAGATGGTTGATTGCAATTAGTGTAGCTCTCCTTTTTATAGTTATCATAATTATTATGTCCTCTCATGGATTGATTTAGTAGCATTTACAAGTTAACAACATTTACAAGTTAGATTTGAACAACATTAACTTTTTTTTGTACTAGGACTAGACTTTTAATCATGCTCTAAGTAGTTAAGCTTCCCTAGCTCAGTAGAAGAATGGTTTTGGAACCCTAATGATCAAGAGACTTAGTTAATGGTGGCATGAGTAGAGTTCCATCTACTTTGTATATAGCACTATCACCTCGAAGTTTGTACGAACCCCAAGTTGATAAATAGGGTTGAGGAGCCTCTCGGAATTGCAACAGTCTTGGTGCAATACCAGGGCTAGCTAGGTTTTGGTGTCATTTCCAGGGAGGTGTCTAGGTAGATTTTATTTCTACTTTTCTTTCTGTTTTGCATTCAGTTTTGAAAAAAATCATATAAAAGAACAAAAAAATTTCTTCAGGCCTCGTAGGATTAGAGACACTCTAGGAAAATTCTTGTCAAAAACCCCCACACCCTCAAATAGTCAACCTTCACTCTTCTTCAGTGAGTGTCAACTTCCTTCTCTGATTATAGGGGAGTTAGAAGGCCCCTTAGATGAACAACCTGAGATCTTTGAAGAATCTATTGGGGAAGAATAAGAACCCATTTCACATACCCCCACCATGGTTAAAAACAGGAATGAGGAGGATTTCCCTATCAGAGAAGCTAATGCAGATACTAGGATGAAGAATATAAGCCCTTCTGCCCTTCCTCACTTCCATGGCTTAACCTCTAAGGACCCTAATACTTTTATTTTTGAGTTTTCTGTTGTCTGTAGGACTTATGAATATACCTTTGATGACCAGAAGTTGAATTTGTTCCCATCTACCCTTAAGGATGCAACCTTGCGCTAGTTCATGGGTTTATTTGGAGATATCATTACTACCTAGACTCAAATGTAGCAAACCTTTAACAACAAGTATAGGGACTATTGTAGGTCCAAAGAAACCAAAGAGGAAAGGTCATGCCTCTGTGTTGGGTCCCTATAATACTAGTAATTACCCCATTACTATTGTAGTTGCATCCCTTATTAATATTGTTGTGCCCCTATTATCCCCATATTGTTATTACTGTGCCCCATAGAATCCCTCTATTGTTATTTTTGTTGCTTTATATTATTATTGTTAGGTGGCTGGGTTATATTGTGACTCCTTAGACTCCTATATATAGAAAGGAGGTTTTGTCATTTGAATCATCCAAGAATTGTTCATTTATGTAATGTAAAGGAGGTTGCCCCCTAGAAGAGGATAAATTCTAAGGCGTTGATCTATCTTTTCTATCTTTTCTTGAGCTGGTTTCATAACATTTGGTATCATTCCAAGGTATTTGAGACTCCCAAAGTTCTCCCACCTATTCGTGATCATGATCATGCTATTCATTTGATTCCAGGAAGTGTTCCTCCAAACATCATGCCGTACAGATATCCCTATGCCCAAAAGAGTGAAATTGAACGTATAGTTGCAGAAATGCTAGAGGCTGGTATAATTCAACCAAGTCAAAGTTCTTTCTCTGCTCCAGTAGTATTAGTGCACAAGAAAGATGGATAATGGCGCATGTGTCCGGATTATAGGGAGCTCAACAAGCTCACTATTAAAGATAAGTTTCCCATTCCCATCATTGATGAATTACTGGATGAATTGCATGGATCAATTTACTTCACCAAGTTGGATCTTTGTTCAGGATATCATCAAATCAGAATGAAGACTGAAGACATTCTGAAAACAACATTTAGAACTCATGAGGGTCATTATTAATTTTTGGTCATGCCTTTTGGCCTTACCAATGCACCTTCAACATTTCAAGGTTTGATGAATTCCATTTTCAAACCATTCCTTAGAAAATTTGTGTTAGTATTTTTTGATGATATACTAATCTACAGCAAGCCTTGGAAGGATCATGTTGAACATGTTGACAGGGTGCTACAACTATTGGAGGAGAAACAATTATATGCAAAAAGATCCAAATGTTTCTTTGGAGTAAAAGAGGTGGAATATCTAGGTCATATTGTATCTCATGAAGGAGTTAAGGTAGACCCTAGCAAAATTAAAGCCATTAAGAAATGGAAAATCCCCACATCCATAAAGCATCTGCGAGGATTTCTCGGGTTGACAGGGTATTATCGCAAGTTTGTTAAGAATTGTGGGAGAATAGCAGCACCTCTAACAACATTATTGAAGAAAGATGCATTTTCATGGACTCCAGAAGCAACAAAGGCCTTCGAACATCTTAAAGAGGAAATGTGCCAAGCACCGGTCTTAGCTACACCGGACTTCACAAAAACCTTTATTGTGGAATACGATGCTTCAGGAAATGGAATTGGTGCTGTTTTAATGCAAGATGAAAGACCCATTGCTTTTGAAAGTTGTCCAATCAAGGGAAAGTTTTTACAGAAAGCTATTTATGAGAAGGAAATGTTGGCAATACTCCATGCACTTAAGAAATGGCGACCCTACCTAATGGGAAGACACTTCAAGGTAAAAATGGATCATGATAGCCTTAAATACTTTTTAGAACAAAGATTATCCTCTGAAGAGCAACAAAAGTGGGTCACAAAGATGTTGGGTTATGACTTTGAAATCATCTACAAAAAAGGGAAGTAAAATGTGGTGGTAGATGCACTCTCAAGAAAGGATGAGGATGTGGAAGCATTGTTGTGCGCCATTTATATTATCCAACCATATTGGATAAACGAAGCAAGGGAGGAATGGAAGAATGACGAGGAAGTATGGGTACTTATTCGAAAGTTACAACAAGATTCCAGTATGTCTGATACATTTAGCTGGCAAAATGATTCTTTATGGTACAAAGATTGCTTATACGTCTGTAAGAATTCCCAACTAAAACAAAAGATTCTTATGGAATTGCACACTTCTCCCTTAGGAGGGCACTCAGGATTTTTAAAAACTTACCACAGAGTTAAGAAGGAATTTTTTTGGGATGGCCTTAAATCGGATATTCAAAAATTTGTGGCGGAATGTTTGGTTTGCCAACAAAATAAAGTTGAAACAATTAAGACACCGGGTCTATTACAACCTTTATCCATTCCAAGCCAACGTTGGGAGGAGGTTCCAATGGATTTTATCACAGGTTTACCCAAGTCTGAGGGAAAGAGTATCATCATGGTGGTAATTGACAGACTTACCAAGTATGCACACTTTTGTGCATTATCACATCCATTTAAAGCCAATATAGTTTCTACTGCATTTATGGAAACAATTCAAAAGCTACATGGAAACCCAAGGATTATTGTAAGTGACAGAGATCCCATTTTCGTTGGAAATTTTTGGACATAATTATTTTCTTGTCTTGGTACTCAGTTAGCTCATAGCTCATCTTATCATCCTCAATCTAATGGGCAAACTGAGATAGTAAACAAATGTTTGGAAGGATATCTTCATTGCTTTCTATCTGATAAACAGACACAATGGGTCAAATGGTTGCCTCTGGCTGAATGGTGGTATAACACTTCCTTCCATACAGCAACAAAAATGACCCCATTTATGGCACTTTATGGATATCAACCACCATCCATCACATCATATTTAAGAGAAAATTCTAAGGTTCAAGCAGTGGAACATCACATCGAACATCAACAACAAGTCCTCCAACTCTTAAAGGATAACCTCGTGTTGGCACAGAATAGAATGAAACAACAAGCAGATCAACATCGCAGCGAAAGAAGTTTTGATGTAGGTGATTGGGTATTCCTACGGGTACAACCATATAAGCAAATGTCCCTCAAGCAAGCTAAGAAGGATAATAAATTATCACCAGAGTATTATGGTCTGTACAAGGTGTTGCAAAAGATTGGTACTATGGCATACAAATTGGAGCTTACTGTAGCTTCTCGATTGCACCCAGTTTTCCATGTTTTATGTTTAAAGAAGGTTATAGGTGACAAGCTCCCAGTTCAAACAATATTTCCTGAACTTGACGAGGAAGGAAAAATTATATTGGAACCAGAAGCAGTCACAGAAACAAGAACTCGACAGCTACGAAATTGATCAATTTCAGAGTATCTTATCAAGTGGAAGAACTTATCCGCTGAAGATTCCACATGGGAGGATGAGAATTTTATACAGAAGCATCCATAACTACTCAAGTGTTGAGGAAAACACTTTTTTTGAAGGAGAGGGGCATGTTGGGTCCCTATAATACTAGTAATTACCCCATTACTATTGTAGTTGCATCCCTTATTAATACTGTCGTGCCCCTATTATCCCCATATTGTTATTACTGTGCCCCATAGAATCCCTCTATTGTTATTTTCTGGCTTTATATTATTATTGTTAGGTCGGCTGGGTTATATTGTGACTCCTTAGACTCCTATATATAGAAAGGAGGTTTTGTTAAGTCATCACAACGCTCCGAGCCCTAGCCAAAAGTAGCATATAATGTACTAAGGCTCGAATTCTATTGCATCTATGCTCATTTCAAAAATAGTTAAGGTAAGGATGAGTTTGGGGAGCCATCGAGTAGAATCGAACCCTACTCCACCATTTCTATAGGAGGAAGGTACAGGAAGCTACAAGAAGCCTACAAATGCTACAGGAAGCCTAAGAAATTTCTACAAGAAGCCTCAAATGGTGAAAGAATGTAGCCAAGGGTTGATTTGGTCTCCAATTATCCTTATCTCGGCCCATGTGGTAAAAGTAAGTACATCCTCTCATTCATTTGTCAATAACTTGTATGTTGGTGCACCCTGAATTCTAAAGGAAATTTATGTCATTTTATTAATTGAAAGAACTTGTCTAGCTATAGAATAGAGGGATTATAATAAACTGGCATCAACTAGGAATCTCAACCCTCTACTTCCACTGATTAACACATCAGAGCTATTACAAGAAGAATCCCTCCTTCACCTAGTTGAAAATAGAGGGAAGATATGGGAGGGGGATTCAACAGAAGGGAGCCTACAGACACTAAAATAATTCATCATCACCCTCCTGTATTAGACATTTTCAAAAGACATCAATGGTTAGGATTCTTTGAACTACTAAAGGGATATGATGATGACATTGTATATGGATTTTTAATGGCCCTAAACTCTCAGACAAGAGTCAGTGTCACTACTGTGGTGAGGGGATTAGCTATTTCAATCATTCCTTAGCTAATTACTAGGCTGACAACCCTTCCCCTAGGGATCCAATGGAGAAGAGAAGGAAAGACTAGTAGTGCCATTACCAAAAAGAACTTCTTCACTGCTGATGAAAAGCCTATTGAAGACAGAAATTGAGTTAGGATGGAAAGCCTACCCTATCCCTAGGATGAGGTGGCGTACCATATCCTAAAAGTCATCTCCTATGAAGGAAGGTTGAGTGTAGTATATGGATACCATTTTAGATTACTCCATGTACTAAGCTTTCATGCAGAATTTCCCCTAGCCCAAAGACTTAGTGTACTCTATTTCCTCCTATAGTCCATTAGGGACATAAGCCAAAAGGTGAGAGAGGGAAAGCACCAACACCTAGGTGACCATGGCCTCATCAAACTGATAGTGGTAGATGATTTGAATAAACTAAGGATAATTTTCCTCTAGTCCAAATTTATGGATATGGATAGAGATACCTTCATTGACACTCAAACCCTCACACTAGGTAAGACCCCAACCTCTAGTACTGGAAGAACATAAGGGAAAGAAGAAGAAGAAGAGGTTGAGGTAGAAGAGGAAGAAGTAGAGAAATAGCAAGATTAGGAGGAAGAGGAGGAGCAATAGGAAGAACCAAGCCTTAAGAAAACTACTACATCTAGAGAAGAAGGGGTATCCCCAGAGAAAACAAGTGTTTCTCCAAGATCCACTGAAAAAGATGTAGCTTCCACCTTAGCTACCTTGAAAACACTAGTAAACCCAAAAAAGAAAAGGAAAAGGAAAACTCCCCTCTATTTTAAAACTAGGAAAAGCACCAAGATTAAACAAGGAAGGCCTCAAACTCCCACAAAGACCCCTATCACAATTGAAGAGTCCCCAAGTAAAAAGAGGAGGTAGGGCCCATTAAAACGAAATTTGAGGAGGTCATCTCTCTAGAAACCATATCCAAGGCTCCCATAGAATATATAAGAAGGCCCACCACTAAATAAACGTCCTATAAATAACCCAAGACACCTACCACACTCTAACAAAAAGGAAAGGGGAAGCTACAAAGAAAATAGAGCATGCTATAGGAAAACCATATTGTGCTACAAGAAGAATAGAAGGTGGTATGGGAAGAGAAGAATGAGCAACAGGAAGGGAAAAAGGCAACAAAATAGTTACAGGAAGGGGAAGATTCTCCAAGAACATTCTAGAAGGACTTCCCAAATCAACAGGAGCCTAGTTTGAGCTCCTATTATAAATTCATTGAAGGAGGGAGAGTTATTCCACAAAATTTTGCAATCCCACTTTTCTTTGAACTTGAAGCAGAAATAGGAAGGACCCACAAATGGATTCTAATTGCTAAATCCAAAAAGGTGGAAGATGTGGGCCTCATTGAAGAGAAGGTACTTGAAATGGGCCAGGAGTTAAGTGAGTTCAGGGAGAAAGAGTCCACAATGAGAGAACAATTGTAGGCAAAAAATAGATGTTTGAAGAAGAAATTTCAAGAGAAGGATACCCAACTAGCCATAATGGAAAGCCTCTCCATGGAGGCACTATGGTGCAAACAACCATACAAGTATTATGCACTCTTTCTCAAACAGTAGTGGATGCAATTCCAAATTAAGACCTTAGAACAACGGGGATCCATGCCATTTCAGGACTACAAATAATTCATTGAATTGTGTGACAAAAGTAGCATATAAGACAAAGTCAAATTGGATGAATTCTACATGCATAACCTCATATTGACTGATATGAATTTTGGGATCCTAATGAAATTTCTAGGGACATGCAACTGATGGACCTTGCATCTTGGATGATTCATGAGGAGGCTAGAGATGAGGAGGCACAAAAAGTAATGGCAAAGGAAGAAAAAGAACCACTCTAATATTAGGGAAGAGGAAATAACCCCAATGACTATAATTAGTATCAAAACATCATCTCCATTGATGTTGATCTAGCACTTAGATACCTTGCCACCCAAAAGCAGGCCATCTTGCATTTTGAAGACACCTTAAGGTTGTAGGGAACAGAAATCCAGAAAGCATGCTAGAGAAGATGTAATTCCTTACCCCAAAGTCCCCAGATCAGGGAGTATCACTCTCTTAAAAGGTTGAGGAATGCATTGGAAAAGACCCCCCTGTAAAAAAGACTCATGTAAAGATTAAAAATCAACTAGATTGAACTCAAGCTCAGTCCACCTTTACTACTGGATCTACAGGAAGGAAGGAATGAAGAAGAGGAAAGGAAGTAGTGGGAAAACATAGAGAAGGATGCAGGCTTCTATCATCAAGAGTGAACCCCATCTACATAACCTTGGGATGCCAGAGAAGCCACCAGGACCATGAAAAACATGGACATAGATGATTGAGTTTCTCAGAGGATGAACAATAGTTTCAATAGGTGGTGATGATGAGGCTCATCAATAGGTATATCATAAGGGTCACAATTCCATCCTCCAGCTTTAAAATCATCTCTTTCTCACATTTATTTACAAATTTTTTTATATTATTCTTAGTGTGAGGAGTAAAAGATGTGTTTCTATGTTATGTGGCCTAATATGTCTTAAATGCACTAATTGGAGCAATTTTGAGATAATTTGAGTGCAGGAGCTCGGAGTAGACAAAAATGAGAGATTCTATGAGGTTGTCCACCTCCTTAACTCCTCCAATCAGTCAAATATCACCACTTTATCTCTCATCAACTCGAGGTCATTGGCAGCCAAGCCAGTGCAGTTCAAGGAAGATCTAGACCCACCTTCTCAAGTTTGGGAGACAAACATCTCTATTTTCTTAGGAGCTATTGGTAGCTACCCTTTTGTATAAATAAACATGCTAAGGAACTCATTAGGATTCAATTTTTTGTTGTAGCTAATAGGCTATTGAGCTCAAGCACTTGTGACTGCTATTTTTGTTGTTTATTTGATATTTCTACAATGATAATGAAAACTTTCATTTTGATCGATCATTGAGTTAGTCCAAAGGGTTGAAGCTCTTGGGTTTGGTCCCAACCCTAGTAGCTTAGGTCCCTCTTATGCATTTATATTTATTTTAGCTTAGAATGTTTGATTAGTTGTTGCATTTCAGTAGATTGTAGTTCCTCAAAAATTATGTGACTATGGCCTCTATCTCATCTCTCTCATGGGAGCATGATTACAGGACTCCACCATAACAGCCCAAAAAAATTGTGTGATTTCTTGTGAAAGTATAGTTTCCAAATTCAACTCATCTTTTCCACCATTGATTGTAATATTTTGAAAATGAAAAGAAGAACAGGTGCATGTGATGTTGTGGGACTATTTGATCTGCAGGCAAGGGATCTTTTCACCACCTCCATCCAGGACTTCTCCACTCTCTTTCGATGAATTCCACCCATTGTTCTTGATCTCTGTTTTTAGGTCACCATGAGCATCCCTCGTAACCCAAAGCTGCCTTCCTGAAGTGTTGGGCTTGGCTAGGGTTGTTGTTCACCTTCCATACATTTCCCACAACGTTCATCCATATTTCCATCAATTTATCCCATCATCCTTACCCTCCAAACAGTCTCAGAAAACTTCCTGTAGCATTTTAGGACTTCCTATCGCAGTACAACAATCTTGTAGCAACTTCCTGTAGGACACCTATAGCAGCCTATTTTGCCCCAATTTTGACCTACAATGCCAGTGTAGCTTAGTATGGGAGTAGGTTAACCCCCACTTAAACTCCATGATCAAAGGTACCACCTGGGAAATTCCCTCCATTCCATTTCCTTTACTACAAGAGAAAATAACATTAGTTTCTTCATTACACATTTGGCAATTAGGAAATTACTTAATCTGCAAGTGTGAAATAGATAAATGATGCATGAATTCCTGAAATGTGAATTGGTAGAATAATATTCTATTTTCAAGTGACTTTGATAGCTAGATGGTTGATTTCAATTAGTGTATCTTTCCTTTATAAAGTTAGCATAATTCTTTTGTTCTCTCATGGATTGATTCAATAGAATTTACAAGTTGACAACATTTACAAGTTAGATTTGAACAAAACTTACTTTTTCTGCAGTAGGACTAGCTTTTGAATCATGCTTTCAGTAGTTAATCTTCCCTAGTTCAGTAGAATAATGGTCTTGGAGCCCTAATGATCAAGATACCTTGTTGAGGGTGGGATGAGTAGAATTCCATCTATTGTGTCTATATCACTGTTAACTCAAAGTTTTCACAAACCTCGGGTTGATAAATAGAGTTGAGGAGCCTTTGGGAGTTGCAACACTCTAGGTGCAATACCAAGGCTCACAAATGCTCATGGCAATCAATGGACACTATTGGGTACAAGTGTCCCATAATGGTTATGCTCCCAAATACTCTACTATTATATTGCTACCTATTTCAATTCCTTGTATTGCTACTGTTAATGCTTGCAATTAGTATAAACAACCCAAACTAAGCATTTTCCATGCTTTCTTGTGTCAAGCACATAATTCCCATTAGATTCAAAATGAACTGAAATAAATCTAAACCATACCTCATTGGTGGCCAATCAATAAGGTACACTCATAGTTATGTTCACTTCCTATCACAACAAGCTAGATCGGCTCTTGACCAAATCATCATGTACAAATATATCACATCAGGTTAACTCAAAACATAAGCTCAAAACATAACCATCATAAATCAGAATCATGAATCACATGAAATAATCATAAACCATAATCATAGATCACATGTAACCATCATAAATCATAACCATAGATCAACTGCATAATAAAAATGAAATAAAATATTGATACTTATTGTTTAATCATTCTTTTTTCCTTTTTGTACACCCAATAATTGGTTGTCACACCCAACAAGCACCTAGTGCCTTCTCTCTTCAATCATGTACACATACACATAATATACATCACAACACATACACTTACACCTGATATAAAACACAATGCAATACATACACCTACACACAATGTACAACACAATACATATACTTATGCAGAGTACAACACAAAGAATATACCTGTCACGATATATCGGCTACATAATCCCCGTAACACAATAACACAATACCACATGTTCACAACATAATGTGTATGATGTGTACACAATACCACGTGTACATACTATCATCTGCACAACATGTACACAACACCACATGAACATAGCACCAACTGCACAATGTGTACATAACACCACTTGTACACAACACCACATGCACGACGTGTACACAAAACCAAATGTACACAACACCATATGTATGACATGTACATAGCACCACCTACACAAAACACACCATGTACATGTACACAACAACACATGCAAACAACACCACATGTACATAGCACCACATATACAACATGTATGCAATTCCATATGTACACAACTGTGCATATGCAACATGCACAAAGCACCATATGTACACAACACCACATATCCAACATGAAAACAACACCATTTGTACCCAAGAGGGCATATCCAACATGTGTACAACACCATCTATACACAACACTACATAATCAACATCTACACAACACCATATATAAACAACATTGCATGTATACAACATCATAGGTACAACATATACAATATGTAAAACATATACACAAAGTAGTATTGCACATCCAGAGACCACACTATCTCTACTAGACAGCCTTTCTTCTAGTGTCTTTCCACCATCCATGCTTACCCCAACATGTTGCAGATCACATTGCTTTCATTCCGCTGATGTACCCCTTAGCATTACCTGCCATAACATAGACATAGTATAATCACATAATATCAATTCATATCCACATGATACCAACCTCATATATTTTTTAGGGCTACTCTTTCCACTTGATTCCTTATAAACCATGAACCTCTTCATGCCATACATCTGCATAAGAAATCATTCCTCCACAAGCATGATCCTTGACGACCTTGTTACAAAATGACATACATACATACATACATACATATAAACATCTGCACAAAACAACCATGGTCCTTGATGACCCTGTCAAACAATGAAATTCATACATACGTATATATATACATATACAAACATCATCATAATTATGATCACAACATAATTACTAGATATCATAATATCTAGGTTAAAAGAACCTCATTTATCCATGCACAACATGCACAACATTGAGAACAACAATTCCCAACTTCGCCAAGGAATTTTATGCCTCCAATCCATTTACTTTACCTTTCTGATTACCTTCCTCATGTTTGTATTTCCATCGTCCATTTATCCCAATAGACCAACCAATCCAACTTGTTGTCATATTCTTACCTTCAGCTGCCATTATACATGCACCTGGCTTCATCGAGTCTTACATTACCTGTTGGGCTCTACACAGTTCTCTCTCAGATCCATTAACTTATTTTTTCCCAACCAATTCCGAAGGCCCTCAAGACATAAAAGGAAATACCAAGAAGAAATCAAGAGAAAACCATAAAAAACTAATAGAAATATGACACCACAAACAAAGTGGCATGCCCATGCACTATACATAAACCAAACTGTAAATCAAATGCAACCAAATTAAAATGAAATCACAAAAATAGCAACAAACACCATGAACCAATCCCCATGGGATCCTAATCCTTCTAAGGGAAATCTCAACTCAAGCCTTCTTCAAGATTTCAAGGAAGCCTCTTTTGCCATGCAATTCCCTCCATCATACTGCCAGAAACACATAATTGTTAGTGCATAAATCAACATAGAAATATATCAATTACCTTAACCTTGTTGTGCCAAGCATGTTTCATTGTAACTGAACACATCCACTCCATCTCTCAAGGGAATCCACTTCCCTTAACAGATCTAACTATAACTAGAAACCAATTGTTATACCTATCAAATACATGTTCATGAATCTAGCACATATCCACATGTTGTGGCCAGCAACAACCCCCCTTCTTATTTAGTGTTATTCCTAATACTAAATAAGTGGGGACCCTTAGTTAAAAATTTAAAAAATCAAGTAGTGCTTAAATTTCCTTTTCGAATAAAATTACCATCATAAGCTTAGGAAACCCCCTTGCAAAATCTAAAAAATCTAAATTTTATGATAAGGTAAGACAAAATCATTCCTTAGTAAATATCACATCGCAAAAAGATGATAGGATATTACCTTACAAGCCGAATTCCAACATTGCGAGATCACGATATTCCATAACAGAATATCACATCGCATACATCAAGCACAACTTATAATGAAACACTTTAATTTGCCGATATGCGATGACACCAATCGCAAATCGCATTTTGCAGGAAACAGAATAACAAAGATTTTTATATATCACATCCCTGCGATCTGTGATATTGCGATATTGCAATTTCGCTATATCAGCGACAATGCAATAATGTGATGTCACGAGCGATCAACTCTACGATTTTGCGATTCTGCGACGTTATCATTTCGCGATGTTACGATCTGTGATATTGCGAAGCAAATCGCAAAATTGCTTCATCGCAGATCTTTCGGGCGCGTGGTTCAAAAAAGTATTTTCCATAAACTGACACCTAGTTATGCTCTTTAATGCTAATAAATGAGTTAGTTTCCAGTTATTAATGGAATATGGTTTCGTGCTTATCGAAAAATCATCTCACGTAAGGTGGTATACCTTATCTATCTTCGCATTTTAAAACTTTCCCATCACCCTTCCTTGTCATTATTTTCAGTTCACTTGTGAATTGCAGGAACGGAGAATAGAGAACGATACAAAGCAATATGCAGGATAAAATGGGAAAGAAAAGCAAAGCTCCAAGCTTTGAATAAAAAGAAATGGCGCCCTTGTATACAAACACGGCCTGTAACATAGACGTAGGAATTGCTACGTGGGAAGGCATGTATAATCTGCTTGAAGAGGAGAATCCCAGAGTAATGGAAGTTACTGCTACTGCGGGCTCAAATAATTCTTCGGACGCATCCATTACAGAGCTAGCTTACTCATTCCTACACCGGATAGTAGCAAGACCCAAAATTCTCCCATACACAGACATGGTTAAGTGGATATTGGACAGCGTTGATATTAGAAATAGAGAGTTTAAGACTCACGGTCAAGAGCTTAGGGAATTATTATTTTTACAAATTTTGAACTTTATATCCACTAGAAGGAAAAAGCGCAAAAGTAGAAAAATGCATCAAGGAAACCCGGATCAAGAAACGGAGGCAGTTTCTGATGCTAATCGTGCATCACTGAGAAAAATTTCTCGAAAAGGAAAGCTGCTAATTGCCTAGTCACCTGCAAGCCTCGAAAATTGCAAGAAAGCAACAATAGAGATAGATTGGAGGCAGAAGGCCCAAGAAAAGGCGGAAGAAATCCAAGGGTTAACCAAGTTGAACTGGGATTCTTACTGGGGATACTTGGTAAAGCCACATAACCAGTGGACGACTCTTAATTCTATCATCAATTCAGCTGAAAATATGGTGCCAGCTTTTGTCGATTCGGTTTTCTCAGCTCAGCTAAAATCGAAAGTCAGCCACCCAACTCTTCTCAAACAGATGCTGCATGCGTGCGATTTCAAGGACCAAATACAAAAGTAGTTCTAATTTTAGATTCAATTTTAGTTTTAATTTGGTTGTATTTTCTTGAAATGAGGATGGTCATTTAAACCGAATCCTACATTTTTGTAATAATTTATTTCTATATTTAGTTAGTAGTATTTAAACCCTTCTCATGCATTTAGAGAAGGGTCCTGAAATTTATCAAAAACCTATCCCCAGAACATGCACTTCTGTACCCTCTAAGGAGGTTTTGATGAATGAATGGAACATGATTTATTGATGTTTTCATTTGATATCTGCTACTGATGTTGCACTTTTGTACTCTTAGTGGATGTTGGACCAAGAAGAGATAAATCATTATCGCTTGAAGCTCATGAGTAGGACTAGCTATAAATGGTATTTCTATCTCTTAACTATTTCTGCCCTTGTGCTAAAGTGATTTTCATGTTCAGTTATTTATATATTGATGTATGAATGCCTAAGTTATCATTTGGCACTTTTGTACGGTGATAGCTATTTATTTATGCTTAATGTATGAATAGATTGTTATGCAATATGTTTTTCACAACTGTTTCCTCTAATTTTTTATAGGAAGTGGTTCATCTTTATTGAATTATTTTCTCATAACAGTTGAATGATCTTTATTACCAGTTGTTATTTGAAATCATTTTAGATCGCAGAAAAGAAAGGTTACACCCTGGGTAAAGTGTAGATTTAGATATTTCTACTTATTAGAATACAATTTCCATATTATTAGATTAGAATTAGAGTAGAAGTATTCCATTTAGAAACTGTTAGAAAGAGAAATATTAGTCCATCACACACACACATATAAATTGGGAAATGGTCCCATATCCCTAGTTGGACCCACTATACCAAACGGAAAAGGAGCTGCTAACCAAGGTCCGGATCGGGTGGGTATCCCCCTTGTTGTAGACCCTATTTTCGGGGCTTTAACATATTTGGTGCTATAAGGAGGGCCACGAACTGTGAATGGCAAGAAAATATAAATCTAAATACCATTCTGAGAGTAAATCGCCCTCACCATCTCCTCCAACTTCTCCATTGCATTTAGAATCTTTAAATCTAGAGTTAGAAGTAGCTGGAGAAACAACCACTGCTACAAACCCTGACATTTCAGAACAATCTACTATTGAACCTCCTGAAGTTGAATCTTTGATTCACAAACTTCAGCGATTTTCTATATCTCCTAAAAAATCTGATAAATCTCAAGGCAGCATGACTTCGCAATATAACCCTGCTCATCCTCTTACTAGTTTAAAAAGCGAAAATTTTGGTGTTCAGCCAACCGAATTACCTCTACCTACTAATAAGAGAGCAAGAAAGTCTCCTAAAGGATCCGATAGTGATACTCTTTCATCATCATCATCCATCTCAACCTCTTCATCGCGAATTCAACCATCCACTCCTCCACTTCAGATCATTGTCCATCAGCCTACTGGAACTTCTGCAACTCCTTCTCAACCATTTGGAGTCGTAATATCCTCATCCTCTCAACCGCTTGGATCATCTTCTAGACTTTCCTCTGTTAGTAGTTCAGCGATGGCCCAATCTCCATGGAATAACCTAGGGGCAGTCTTAATGCCTGCACCCTTGAGTCAGTTACCGGCCCATCCTGAAAAATGGCTGCCTAAGTTTAATCCTGAGGCAGGCATGCTAGCGGAAGAACATATAAATAACTTTATGCTATCCATAAATCTCAATGGAGTTGTTAACAAAGATGCTGTTGTTCGACTTTTTCCTTATACTCTTTAAGGAACAGCCGGATCATGGTATTTCTCATTAGTGTCTGGATCTATTACTAGTTGGAACATCTTCCAAGAACAATTCCTGACCAAGTTTGGTGATGACAGGTCTACAGCGACACTGATAAATCACTTGTCTAACCTTAAGGCTAAGTCAAGAGAACCTACCAAAGATTTCAATTTACATTTCAATAAAATCTTAAACAAAATTCCTACTGCTTCTCAGCCTAGTGAATAAGTGCAAAGTGAATGGTACATTACTGCTTTATCGTCAAACTTAGCAGTCTTTGTTGATAGGGCTAACAAAACAACTTTAGTTGAAAGTATGAAAGAAGGAATAGCAATAGAGAAACGTATTCTGGCCCTAGAAAGGAAAAATGCGATAGAAGAACGAAGATCTAAGAAGGTGTCTTTCAAAGAAGATCCCAAGATAAAACAACCGAAAGATCCATTTGATTTAGAAGGATTACAAAATGTTTTGAAGACCATGTCTAACGAAATGGTCGACATTAAGAAACAAGTAGCAGAAAATTCTTCTAAAAAGCCATACAGGCCTTTGAAAAGAAATCCTTTAACTGATTCCAAACCCCCTAATGCTATTAAAAATGTTGAATCAGAAGAAGAAGAAGAGGAAAATGCTATTGAAGAACATACCGATGAAGAAGAAGTTATAGAATTACAAGGCATGTGGGATTTAATCCTCCCAGAAGAAGAGGATCAAGAGGCATTCCTAGTTAGTACTTGCAGCAGAAATCAACTTGATCCTCCTCAACCTACACCTAAGCCAAAGAGCACAAGCTCGATGACTAAGGATAAAGTCACAACCAAGAAAACATCACCTAAAGCAACTCAAACTAGCCCAGTCTAAACAGACACATCAACTCCATCTAAAACGCTAATCGTTTCGTATGAAATGGAGTATAATATCGTAGAAGATATGAAAAAGACTAGGGCCAATATTACTCTTTTTGAATTGAGCAAGTTAAAACACCAGCAAAAAGTACTTTTGAAGGAATTACATGCTGTACCAGTTGCACCTTTACCAGCTGCTGTAATCTCTCAAGCTTCCCATGATATGGGAAGACCTCCAACTAATACGATGAATAAGGTTGATCCAAATGATATCGCATTAATTGGAGGAAGATCGAGATCGCATACTCCCCCATTTCTCCTTAAGAAATTTTCAATAAAAATGTGCATAATTGCTTAGTGGATTCTGGAGCTTCATCGAATATTTTACCAAGGTCAATATGCGCAAAATTGAACGTTCAACCACAAAAATCTGCTATGTGCATATTTCAGCTAGATCAATCGCAAGTCGAAGTGATTGGCGAGTTAAATCAGGTTACCATAAGGTTGTCATCCAACCCAAAGGTATGTCAAGTTATCGACATTTTAGTTGTTGATATTCTAGAATTTTATGGCTTAATTCTTAGTAGAGATTGGTTAGAAAAACTTCACAGATACTTTGCAACCGACTGGTCTCACATGTTGCTACCTTATAATGGTAAACCAAACCAAATAAAAGTTGAACGCTAATGACATCAGAAATACATAGTAACAGAACTCGAGGGAGAAAATAAACCAATAGCATATAATTATAACATCATAGGCAACTATTCAGTAGATTCTTTCCTAGGAAATTTTAATGCTCATACTTCACCTTACTTAGAACATTCTGTTTTATCTCAAGTAGAAAATTTCTCTCAAACAGATAGTTCTAAATGCATTAATTTTATAGATAGTCCTGTAAATAAATCTTTGTTTTGGAAACTATTTTTTGATGGTTCTAAGTCTAACGAAGGAGCAGGAGTAGGATGCGTGTTAGTAAGCCCAAAGGGAGATAAAACCATGCTAACTTGCAGACTCGAATTTGAGTGCACCAACAATACCTCAGAATACAAGGCTCTAATCCAAGGGTTATACAAGGCAATTGGATTAGACGTCAAATACCTGCAAGTTTTTGGAGATTCTGAAATTGTAATCAGACAAGTATGTAATACTATACACTGTTTATTAGGTCATTTAAAGCATTACCAATCTTTAGTTCAAGATCTGACTGAAAATTTTATAGCATTTAATATATCATCAGTTCCCAGACTCCAGAATGCTAGCGCAGACCTCTTAGCCAACGTAGCTTCCAAGCTCATTCCTTCAAAAGATTTTCAGCCCTGACCGATTTTTAATTGAGTTAATTTTTAGACCATCTATTCTTGATAACATTACCAATTGGAGGATTTTCAACGATGATCCTGATATCGTGAGTTTCCTCACATCTGAAGGATCCTACACCAATCAAATAATTGACGAAGACCAACATGACCAACAATTGCAACAGGATAGTACTAACAATGCTATACCTAAATCAATAGTCAAATTAGAAGACATTTATGATTTGAAAGATCGATTCAAAAGATCTACCAATTCAAACTCCAATGTTCAACTTTGAATTATGAATTAGTAAATCTAAGAACTGATGCCAAACCGCAGAATATAAACCTAGGCCTTGGCCTAGCCCCTGAAGAAAAACTAGCATATATCCGTCTCTTGAAACAATACAAAAGTGTCTTTGCTTGGAATTACGATGAACTCAAAACATATGACACCTCCATCATCCAACATACTATCCCAATGATCGATAATGAAAAACCTGTCCAACAAAAGTTGAGAAAGATCCATCCAAATTTAGAAAATCAAATTAAAACTGAACTCAATAAGTTATTGAAAGCCAAAATAATCTTTCCCATTAGACATTCTAAATGGGTCTCCAATATGGTACCTGTTAGAAAGAAAAATAGAGATATTAGAATCTGCATTGACTTTCGAAACCTTAACAGGGCCTGCTAAAAGGATAATTTTCCTTTGCCCCCCATGGAATAAATACTGCAGGTAGTTGCGGGCTTAGAATTAATGTCATTCTTGGATGGATTCTCAGAATACAACCAAGTGCTGGTACATCCCGACGATCAATTAAAAACAACATTTAGAACTAAGTGGGGCACATATTCATATCAAAAGATGCCATTTGGATTGATTAACGTGGGTGCCACATTTTAGAGAGCCATGGACATCGCATTGAAGGGGTTAGTTAATAAATCAGTGGTAATCTATTTGGATGATATAATTGTTTATTCCAAGAAACGAAACAGCCATCTCAGAGATTTAAAAAAAATCTTCCAACGTTGTCTAAGGTATGGGATTTCGCTTAACCCAAAAAAATATTTTTTCGCATTAAGTGAAGGAAAAATTCTACGATTCATAGTGTCGAAATCTGGAATTCACATAGATCCTGACAGAATTAGGGAAATTTCCATAGTACCCCTACCTCACAACAAGAAAGCTATGCAATCTTTCCTTGACCAGATTAACTTTGTAAAGAGATTCGTTCCAGATTTTTCAAGAATCGCGTCTCCTTTACAAGCCATGATTAAAAAGAACGCAAACTTTAAATGGGGCCAAGATGAACATGAGGCATTCAATCTGATCAAACAATAAATTATTAATGCTCCATATTTAGCAACTCCAAATTTTTCCGATCCTTTTATATTGTATACATTTGCCTCAGATAGATCATATGCTATGATACTCACTCAAGCAAATCAAGAAAAGGTAGAAGCCCCAATTGCTTTTTTCAGTTCCAATTTACAAGGTGCTGAGTTGAATTATTCAGATGTGGAGAAACAAGCTTATGTTGTTTTCAAAGCAATTAAATATTTCAGACCTTTTTTACTCAAAACACATACCAAAATCATAGTACCGTTTCCAGCGGTAAGAAATCTTCTATTACAGAAGGATGTAGGTGAGAAAAGGGCCAATTGGGTTACTACCTTACAGGAATATGACGTAGAAATCAAACCAGCAAGTATTGTAAAAGGTCAAGGCTTTTGCAAAATGTTGGCAAGAGCATCGCTAATATCCGAAAATCTATCTGCAGAGGTACAAGTGTACGAGGTAAGCCTAAACGATGTTGAGTCATTATAAGTTGATATTATTTATTATCTAAAGAATGGATATGCTCCTTCAAACCTCGATCATACCAAGAAAAGAGCTCTAAGGTTAAAAGCCAAAAAATATCAACTCATGAATGACGTTCTTTTTAGAATAAATTATGATTCCATTCTCCTTAGATGTCTTGAGAAATCTGAAGCTGAAAAAGTCTTGCAGGAACTCCACGATGGGCCAGCAGGCGAACACTATGCTGGAGATGCCACCGCTCACAAAATTTTACATGCACGCTATTACTGGCCCACATTATTCAAAGACGCACATAATTACGTGCAGAAATGTCAAGTCTGTCAAACCGCTGCTGGGAGACAAAAGAAACCATCCTTGCCACTTCAACCAGTTACCATTGAGCAACCTTTCGATCAATGGGGATTGGACATAATAGGTGAGATCATTCCTCACTCTTCTAAACAGCATAGATACATCCTTACAGTGATAGATTACTTTACTAAATGGGTAGAAGTAGTTCCACTCAAGATGGCTAATGCTAAAATATCATCGAATTCATAGATCAGTTCATAATCACCAGGTTTAGATTGCCTTCCGCTTTAATGTTTGATAATGCATCATATTTTTCTGGCAATGTAATGACTGAATTTGCACTCAAAAGGGGTTTCAAGCTTAAATACTCGGCCAATTATTACCCAAAAGGGAATGGGTTAGCTGAATCTACAAATAAGAACTTAATCAGAATCATTAAGCGAACCATTGAACAAAATCATCAAATTGGCATAAGTCTTTAATATATGCTTTATGGGCAGATCGAATAACGCAGAAAGCCTCTATCGACACTTCTCTCTTTATTTTAGTTTATGGGAAAGAAGTGGTTCTTCCAACACATCTGGCAATTCCCTCTTTAGCCTTGGTTCAATATATTGATGAAGCACCAACTTCTTCCTTACAACTAAGGCAGCTGGAATTGATTAAGTTAGAAGAACAACGAGAACGGGCTAAGATAACTCACGCTCATCATCAAGCATTAGTGAAAGCCTCTTTTGATTCCAATATGATATCCAGAAAAGATTTTTAGATGGGAGATCTAGTTTTAAAATGGGACAAGGCTCATGAGGAAAAGGGAAAACATACAAAATTTCAAAGAATGTGGCTTGGTCCTTTACAAATCATAGAAGTCATAGATCCATCTACCTTCATGTTACAAGATTTAGCAGGGAAAAGAGATTCTTTAGCTGTTAATGGTCAGATACTTAAGAAATATTTTCCATAGAAGATCATTCTTCTATTTTTGTAGAGCAGTTGTTTTTCTTTTGATAATAAAACTGGTTGTATATGGTTACATTTGAGATTCACGAAAAAGACACAAATTCTCTTCTAGATTTTGTTTTTCACTTGTATAAATAGAATTCTTTCTAAAAAATTAATCATTACTATTGAAAGATACAGTTAAAAACTATACGCCTAGAAATGATATTAGTTTCAACTGTATAAACTTTGACAAAAAGCCATCTTTAGTTAGAAATTGTTCTATTTTAATCAAATGATAGGTATCAATAAAAAAATGAATATTCTTTGTAGAAAGGCTCTTTTCAAAAACTCTATCATCGTAGTCCAGAGCTGTCTTAAGGAAACAATGACTTCCTCCCCACCTAGGAAACTACAATATTCAAAGAATGAACCAAAGATACACTTTAACTTAAAGAGTAAGAGGTCTCATCACGAGCCGACTTATCATGATCATAGATGTATAGCTTGCTGACTTTGCCAATACTGCATACCACAATAGGGCAATGACTCAACATTGTTAAAATCAAAAGACAAGGGGTCTCATCACGAGCCAGCTTGTTCAGCAAAGTTATAAATCAGTGAATGATTGTGTCATGAATTGGCTACCAAACAAAGACATTGCTCTTTAAGAATAAAAAGAAAATGAAAAATGTGTGGAAATGGATTTTTCTTTGAAAAGTTGTAAATTTCTCTAAGTAGGATACAGGATCATTGCTGGATAATAGGTAAACCTGTCGAAGCTATAAACGCTTGCTGGCAGCAGAGGCTCTACCTACGACAAATGAGCATATTTAAAACTGATTTACAGAGAAGACTTTGTTTTTATCTTTATAAACGAAGTAATGACTGATGTAGATGCAAGGACTGGCTTGAGAAAGTAAATAATCAAAGTTGGGAAAAAGAAGAAACAAAATATCATTGATAGGCAAAAGCATAATGTACTTAGTCTTTCTATACTAAAGTTTAATTTTCTGGAAAATTTTCTGTTTTGGAAGTTTTGAAAATTCAAAAGAACAACAGAGATAACTGGTTCTTCCAAGTGAATCGCCAATTGTTGTGGCCAACAACAACCCCCCTTCTTATTTAGTGTTATTCCTAATACTAAATAAGTGGGGACCCTTAGTTAAAAATTTAAAAAACCAAGTAGTGCTTAAATTTCCTTTTCGAATAAAATTACCATCATAAGCTTAGGAAACCCCCTTGCAAAATCTAAAGAAATCTAAGTTTTATGATAAGGTAAGACAAAATATTTCCTTAGGAAATATCGCATCGCAAAAAGATGACAGGATATTACCTTACAAGCCAAATTCCAACATTGCGAGATCGCGATACGCCATAACAAAATATCACATCGCATACATCAAGCACAACTTACAATGAAACACTTCAATTTGCTGATATGCGATGATGCCAATCGCAAATCGCATTTTCTAGGAAACAGAATAACAAAGATTGTTATATATCACATCCATGCGATCTGCAATATTGCGATATTGTGATTTCGCGATATCAGCGACAATACAACAATGCGATGTCACGAGTGATCAACTCTACGATGTTGTGATTCTACGACGTTATCATTTCGCGATGTTACAATCTGTGATATTGCGAAGCAAATCGCAAAATCGCTTCATCGCAGATCTTTTGGGCGCGTGGTTCAAAAAAGTGTTTTCCATAAACTGACACCTGGTTATGTGCTTTAATGCTAATAAATGAGTTAGTTTCCAGTTATTAATGGAATATACTTTCATGCTTATCGAAAAATCATCTCACGTAAGGTGGTATACTTTATCTATCTTCGGCATTTTAAAACTTTCCCATCACCCTTCCTTGTCATTATTTTCACTTCACTTGTGAATTGCAGGAATGGAGAACAAAGAATGATATAAAGAAATACACAGGATAAAATGGGAAAGAAAAGCAAAGCTCCGAGCTATGAAGAAAAATAAATGGCGCCCTTGTATACAGACACAGCCTATAATAGAGAAGCGGGAATTTCTACGTGGGAAGGCATGTATAATCTTCTTGAAGAGGAGAATCCTAGAGTAATGGAAGTTACTACTACTGCGGGCTCAAATAATTCTTCAGAGGCATCCATTACAGAGCTAGCTTGCTCATTCCTACACCGGATAGCAGCAAGACCCAAAATTATCCCGTACACAGACATGGTTAAGTGGATATTGGACAGCATTGATATTAGAAATAGAGAGTTTAAGACTCAGGGTCAAGAGCTTACGGAATTATTATTTTTACAAATTTTGAACTTTATATCCGCTAGAAGGAAAAAGCGCAAAAGGAGAAAAATGCATCAAGGAAACCCGGATCAAGAAACAGAGGCAGTTTTCGATGCTAATCGCGCATCGCTGAGACAAATTTCTCGAAAAGGAAAGCTTCTAATTTCCCAGTCACCTGCAAGCCCCGAAAATTGCAAGAAAGCAACAATAGAGATAGATTGGAGGCAGAAGGCCCGAGAAAAGGTAGAAGCAATCCAAGGGTTAACCAAGTTGAAGTGGGATTATTACTGGGCATACTTGGTAAAGCCACATAGCTAGTGGATGACTCTTAAGTGTATCATCAATTCAGCTGAAAAGATGGCACCAGCTCTTGTCGATTCAGTTTTCTCAGCTCAGTTAAAATCAGAAATCGGCCACCCAACTCTTCTCAAACAGATGCTGCATGCGTGCAATTTCAAGGACCAAATACAGAAGTAGTTTTAATTTTAGATTCAATTTTAGTTTTAATTTTGTTGTATTTTCCTAAAATGAGGATGGTCATTTAAACCACATCCTACCTTTTTGTAATAATTTATTTTTAGATTTAGTTAGTAGTATTTAAACCCTTCTCATGCATTTAGAGAAGGGTCCTAAAATTTATCAAAAACGTATCCCCAGAACATGCACTTCTGTACCCTCTGAGGAGGTTTTGATGAATGAATGGAATAGGATTTATTGATGTTTGCATTTGATATCTGCTACTAATGTTGCACTTTTGTACTCTTAGTGGATGTTAGATCAAGAAGAGATAAATCATTATCGCTTGAAGCTCATGAGTAGGACTAGTTATAAATGGTATTTCTATATCTTAACTATTTTTTCCCTTCTGTTAAAGTGATTTTCATGTTTAGTTATTTATATGTTGATGTGCGAATGCCTGAGTTATCATTTGGCACTTTTGTATGGTGATAGCTATTTATTTATGCTTAATGTATGAATAGCTTATTATGCGATATGTTTTTCACAACTGTTTCATCTAACTTTTTATACGAAGTGGTTTATCTTTATTGAATTATTTTCTCATAATAGTTGAATGATCTTTATTACCAGTTGTTATTTGAAATCATTTTAGATCGCAAAAAAGAAAGGTTACACCCCGGGTTAAGTGTAGATTTAGATATTTCTTCTTATTAGAATACAATTTCCATATTATTAGATTAGAATTAGAGTAGAAGTATTCCATTTAGAAACTGTTAGAAAGAGAAATATCAGTCCATCACACGCACACATATAAATTGGGAAACTGGTCCCATATCCCCAGTCATACCCACTATACCAAACGAAAAAGTAGCTGTTAACCAAGGTCCGGACCGGGTGCGTATCCCCCTTGTTGTAGACCCAATTTTCGAGGCTTCAACACCACATAATGTAAAAAAAAAAAATGTTAAGAATATCTCCCATATTCATGCAAAGCACTCATTGATTTGGAATTGTGGTTTCCAAATATATCCAAAGGAATTCTCACCCAATTCCTTTCTTTTAACTTTTACCTTACTGCAATTGAGTCTTACTATATACCGTAACATCACCAACTATTAGTTATATAAACAAATCAAGTATTACCTTGCCACGCTAATTCCAAGCGTGTTTCCTTGCAACTTCTCACACATGTCAATCACGTGTTCCAAAAATCAAGACATCGTGTCTATTAGTTTGAGATCAACATTTACCGATACTAGCAACCATGTCATAATCAACTCATAGTCATAGTGATAATACTAAAACCAACACCTACTTTCACTCAAGTATCAACTGTCTATATACATATTGTGTTGGTACAACCATTTTAAAATAAGATCATTCCTTCAAGCAATCTCATAGAAACATACCCATATCATGTAATAAATCAAACATTCAAACAAACTATAATTGTACCATGTTAGATAAATCAACTAGACGACATAATAAAACACTCAAGCACCACATAGATGACACAATCAAACGCATACCTCAATGTATTTTAGAGGAGTCTATCACATCTGCGCAATTCAATCCATGCTAGCATGACATAATACCACAAATATATTGACTCGTACTTGAATATCCAAACCATTACCATCTGCATAGGCCAATCCATATTAGCATGATACATATAACATCATGATACTAGTTGCAATCAACATACTCATCATGCATAATACCAAAATGCATATAACAATAAGTTAACTACCAGACATGACTATCTAATGCATGTGCATGTGATCACACTTAACTAACATATATCATGTATATATAACCATAATAGAAATATATGATATGAATGCATATAGCCACGAGACATATAGCAACCATTAACCAACATACCTGCACTCCCAACATATAAACTTGTATGATGATCTGCTCTTACCCCGATATCTAGTGTTGCAACCTCACCTTTTGATCTGCATCTCCTACCTTATCTCATCCAACACATTAGCATCATAAAAACCAACAACATCATTATGAAACAAACTACATACAATGACCTCGTGATTCATATATAACCTACTATGCATGCATAACCATAACCATAACAATGCATGCACAACAACATATAGACACTGACATGCATAACAAATACATATACAACCGACATGCATTCATGACAAGAACATCCCAACAACAACATAAACAAATTCTACATGTCAACACAACTATAAAAATGACCACCACCATGCATACATAACAAGCACATATATAACCTACATGCATGCATGACAGCCACATTCCGCCCATCTAGTCCAAGGGTTTAACCATGCTCTAATACCACTCTGTAACACTCTCCTCCCACATTTACCCAAAATAACCAGTCCATTGGGGTAAACATGTGATGAAGAGTTACTATGATATGATTAAACTTCCCATGTACAATTAAGGAAGTGGAACTGACAAGACAAGACCAATCTAACTTTCCTCGGGAGCTTCAGAACCTTTAGGATCCAACCAACCCCTCCAGGTATCCAACCCGTAAGACAACTTAATGTTTTGCTGAACTAGACCCCTAGTCACTCCCATGAAAAGCCTTCCATGTGACTTATACCCTCTAGTCACTCCCACAACAAAACATCCATGCGATTGTGGCCTTTTCTAGGCAATATTGTGCTAGTGAACCTGAATTCTGAGCCACTATTTTAGGGCTAAGACTTAGGCCTCTACACAAAACTTCATGAAAGTTTTTGAAATGATAAATTACATTGAGATAAGGCTAATAATACAAAAACTTGAATAAGGACTTGACCTGACCCCTAACAACCATGACAATCATTCCATCAAACACATCATGTACATGTAGTCTACAGGCCATAACTATATATCTGAACATAGGGACCTCATACTTATATTAGATCCATCAAGGATGTTTGATGCCCTCCCATAATAGATGCATTATCATCTATTAGCTCATACATTCATTAACATTTTATTTAATAATCAAAACATGATGAGATCCATAAACAAAGTTTATCATAAAACACACTTATAACTAGCATATAACCAGCAGAATAATAATGATTGATTAACCATTAAAACCACATAATAACAAGTACATTTACATATAAAACACAAGAGGAAAAGATATATTATTAACATATGAAAATCCAACCAAGTCAAATACTTCCACTTACCACTCGACCATAGATTGGACTGAACCAAATCTTTATTTCAACCAATCACCCCGTACCATATTCCAAGAATGAATGTGGGACTCATAACAAAACCAACCATGGATTCTCAGGCTTTACCATGTATCCCTCCAAGGTGTTCCTAGGCTCAAACAATAAACATACACTACAATATTTACTACAATCTCACCATATACCGGTCAAGAATCACTAAGCCCTAAACAAGAATGGATTCCTCTCGATCTCTTAACCTAAACTGTGTGGAATTTTTCCATCTCCACCCTCTGATATTTACCATGTGTCCCATCATTAACAATCAAGGTATTCCTAGGCCCAATAAGGAATTTTTCCATCTCCACCCTCTAAGATTTATTGTGTGTCCCACCATTAATGGTCAAGGTATTCATAGGCCCAACGAGGGTATTCACAACTAAGACTTACCATGTATCCTGCCATTACCAGTCAAGGGATTCCTAGACCTTGTGATTTTTCCTGAGACCACCTGAATCAGTTTCGAAACCATCCAAAAATCCACCTTAACCAAGTAAAAGAACCCCATCAAACCATGGCTATCTTGAAATGGCAAGGCAAGTCTGAAACCACTGTCACACTTGGAAAAACCCATGCCAATGATAGCAAGAGGACCAAGAGGACACATGCATGTCAAAACTAGCAAGGAAATCACACATGCAACTCGATATCTGCAAGTAATCCCACTGTAGTCGGTTGATGCAACTCTTATTTGCTTGGTCTTTGCTTCCCTATTTCTTTCTTTTCCTTCCTCTCCCTTCCTTCCTCCAATGCTAGAGTTCTCCAAGAAGACTCTAAGTGCGCGAGAGTATGAGAGAATAGAGAGAGAGCTCCAAAACTGAATTGAATGTGAAATTATCCTTAGAAGCCTTTTTATTAACGAGGCCTCTATTTTCTTTAATTTCCATTATTTTTCCTTCATTTTCCTCCTCACATGCAACCTATGACCTTTCACCTTCCTTTTCTCCTATTTTCCATTATTTTCATAAATAAATTCCAATTGTTGCCTCTTTTCCTTTTCAAATATTTTTCCATTGCCTTTGCCAATTTCCTCTTAGCCATAATAAATCAAATGAACACCCACTAGGATTTTTTGCCCAACATTCAGCTTCGAATACGTGCCCCATGACCTTGGTCTTATTTTTCTTTTATTACCCTTATTACATGGATTTTAACCAGGAGTTGTTACAATATCCCACATTTCCTTAGCATTATTACAATGCATTAATTTTACAAATCATGATTTAGCTAGCCCACTGTGGATAGCATTCATGGATTTGGCATTGAAGGAAAATCTGAATTTATCATATTTTTCTATAATAGCAGGGGGTTTCTCATAACCATGCTCAATTGCACCCTAAACATCTACTCCAAGAGAAAGTTAAATATGTTCTCATCCTAACTTTCCAAAAGGTATAATTAGTACAATTAAACAAAGGATCTTTATTTGTTGAATACCCTTCCTGATTGGAGATTCTTATAATTTAGATCTTGGTTCTAGATTTTTGGCTGATACAGAATGAACCAAGTATAATACCAATTGTTGGAAACTAGGCAGTTACTGAGAGGGGGATTGAATAAGTAATTGTCTTTGAGAAATGACCAATTTGATATTATTTTAATAACATTTTGTTGGCATTATGAGACAAGTGTTGTCCTTGATGGCAAATCACACTGATAACAAATCATAGTGCAGAAGGATAGCAGCAAGGAATTGATGATCAGTCTACAAGTATGAAGAAAAATATATACACGCTGGTTCACTATATACCAAGTCGCGTATACAAGCAGGTTCACTATATACCAAGTTGCGTATATGCAGGTTCGCTATATACCAAGTCGCGTGTACACGCTGGTTGGCTTCAATAAAAGTGCGTGTATGTGGAAGACTTATCTTTGGTCCACGTCGGTTATTCCTTGGAAGTTGTGCCTATGGTTTTGGACCTTGGTGTCTCGACGGACATGTTGATCCCTAGTTTTGAAGATGATGGTATTGGATTTCTATGGTTTTGGCTCTTGGTATTGAACAAGGCCTAAGGCTATATAAGGAGAAGGAAATCATTAGGCAAGGGCATCTGAAAAGTCTTGAATATCTGATGAAGTATTAGATCCAGTACGCAGGTTATTGGTTGATGACATATTGCTTGATCTGAGCTAAGGAGAGATCTCATCGGTTGATGGAGAACAAGATCTAAGGAGTAATTGGGATCAAATGGTTTGAAATGAACTATCTTTATATGGTTGATTATGCGTATTTCTAGATCTGCATACTGACGCAATGTTATGTTCTGGGTATAACTGAAATCTGGTACAGCTGCAAGTAATGAAAAATTATTTTTAGATCTGTACGCAGGTTGTCTTCGGTAAAACCGCGTGTATACGCGGGTTGCCTTCATTGTAGTAGCGTATATCTTTTGGAGCTTGATTTTTTGGTTGCAGCTGGATCTGACTGTTATTGCAGAGTTCTGTAGTCTGCTCTGTGTTTTGGTGACTGGGTTTGACAGGGTTTCAGTGGTTCAGTGATTCAAAGATTGATGATGCTAGTATTGGTTGTTTTATGCTTCAATGATTTGTGAATGAATCATGGTCTTCAGATTGTAATGTTGTGCTTCAGGAGTATCCAGTCTGAAAATTGATGAAAAGTGGTACCTGAAGGAAAGAAGATTGTAGGCCAGCACCTACGTACTAGTATCTTAGCTAGTACAATAGCAAAGGGGGTTGGAGCTCCCTTCCAAGGAAGTTTGGAGAACGAGAGAAGGTTGAAGCCTTCTGCAGGTTGTAGCCTACATACTGGTATAAGGCTGCACCAGTACAAAAGATTGTAAACTGAAGTTCTTATTAAAGAAAGATAGAGACGACTTGCAGCAGGTGGTTTTCACCCACATTGGGTTTCCACCTTATATCATGGTGTTCATGTGTGTGGCTTTTGTGTGATGATCTGTTCTGTTATACTGCATCTGTTTACTCTTAATATGGTGAATAATGACCTGATGCACTTAACTGAAGATAAACTAACTGAATTATAAGTTTTCTGGTTATACGCTGTTTTCTTTAGACACAGTAGCGTGTACACGCTGGTTCACTTAACTGAAGTAGCGTATATGTTTCTGAGCATTGAAAAAGTTTTATTAATATGATAATACTAATTCACCCCCCCCTCTCAGTATTATTTCCAACAATTGGAATCAGAGCAGGTCCTTCAGAGAAGCTTGATCGCTTGAAGGTAGATCGTTCATCATGAGCAACTACGAGAGAGAAGCATCAATCAGGCCACCGGTTTTTGATGGGACAAACTTCAATTATTGGAAGGTAAGAGTTACTGCCTATCTTCAATCTCTTGGTACAGAAGTTTGGGAAATCGTAGAAACAAGCTACGCTTTTCCTTCAGCTACTCCTACAGATGCAACTGAGAAAAAGAAGTATGAAACAAATGAAAAAGCAGTCAGTACCCTATTAGGATGTATATCCCAAACGGAATTCATGAAGGTAATGCACTACAAATCCGCAAAAGAGATATGGGACAAAATTGTCACGAGCTATGAAGGAGATGAACAGGTAAAGCGTGATAAACTTCAAACTCTCAGGATTTAGTATGAGACTCTCAAGATGTATAATGATGAAATTGTGGCTAACTATTTTCTTCGGGTAGATGAGATTTTAATTGTATGAAAAATTTGGTTGAAGAAATAAAAGAGGCTATAGTGGTTGAAAAGGTTCTAAGATCATTGTCCCCCAAGTTTGAATCTAAAGTATCTGCAATAGAAGAAAAGGAAAATCTACGAATTCTTACTATGTCTCAGCTACATGGAATTCTAACTGCTTATGAAATGAGAAAGGGAGGTCCATCAGACAGAAGAGAAGCTGCTTTCAAGGCATCAGGCAAAGAAGATTATTATGAAGCAAGCCACGTCCCAGAAGAAGAGGAAGAAGAATCAAATTTTGTCAGAAATCTTCAAAGGGGTTCTGGAAGGTTCAGAGGTAAGCTACCTTTTAAATGCTTTGCTTGTGGAAGAGTAGGTCATTATGCTGCAAAATGTCCTTATAAGGATAAAGGAAAGGAACCTGCTAGATGGAACAAGAAACAAAGTGCAAATAAGAAAAGCTACTACACTCATGAAGATAGTGATGGTCTATCGAATAGTGATGAAGATGAACGAGGTAATGAATATAAGTTGTTAATGGCATTTGAAGATGATGATTATATGGATGCTATAGATGTGGATAACCTTTATGATGAAATTACTAGACTCAAGAGATGTATAGAAGAAAAGAATATGATCATTGATACTCTACAATTTCAAATTGATGAAAAGGAAAAACATCTTGAAAAACTAGAAGGTGAAATTGTTGGTCTTAGAAAAGAGATTGAGAAAACAAAAGCTATTAATCTTAAATTTGTTAAAGGATTTGAAACCTTGGATGAGATTATCAATGTGCAGCGATCTCCTCTGATCAAGACTGGTCTTGGATATAATGGAGAAACATCTCAAGCCTCTACCTCTAAAATTTATCTTGATGCAATAAGGAAAAGCGAGCAAAGGCCAAATAAAAGTAATCAGGTGAATGAGGGACAGTTTACCTCAAGAACAAATAAAGACCATCAAGAAATTTGGGGACAAACTGCCTTAAGGACAAACAGAAGCTACAATCAGCCACAGGTAAAATCTTCCCAATTTGCTCCAAGAATAAATAGAAGCTACAATCGGTTGGATGATAGATCTGATTATCGCAGAAGTTTCTTTAATGGCCAATGCTTTTCTTGCCATAACTTCGGTCACAAAGCAGCTCAATGTGTTGCATACAAGACAATCATGACTAGAGAAGCTCAAAAGCAAGGGAGAATGACTGAAACCATGAAAAGGACTTATAACAACTTTTCGGTTCTTGAAAATGAAGTTGAATGCTCTATTTGTAATAACTTTGGTCATGAAGACTCTGAATGCAGGAGCAGGTTCCAGAAGACAATTCAGAAGGAGCAAAACTCAAATGTCAGAACATGGAGAATAAAGGAACCACAACCAGAAAGATGTGGGATAGCCTTTTATGCAGAAGGTCAAGAAAGTCTATGGTACATTGACAGCGGATGTTCGAAGCATATGACAGGGGACAAAGAAAATCTTGAGTCATATACAGCATTAGAAAAGGGGAAGAAAGTTTCTTTTGGAAACGATATCTCTGCAACCATAAAAGGAAAAGGTGTGGCTCCCTTGAAAGAGAATGTCAAAGCTGGAAATGTTTTGTATGTTGATGGATTGAAGCATAATCTTCTGAGTGTCAGTCAGATGTGCGATCAAGGAACAGAGGTAATATTTAGATCAAATGGATGTTGTGTTTGTGATCTTGATACAGGTAAAACAATGATCAAAGGAAGAAGGACTCCAAATAACCTATACATATTTGAAGAAGGACCACAACAATGCTACTTGAGCAAGGATGATGAACACTGGCTATGGCATCGAAGGTTGGGGCATCTAAGCTTTTCACATATAAGGAAAGCATGCAAATATCAGGCAGTTCGTGGTCTTCTAGATATCAAAATTCTAGACAACACTATATGCAAATCTTGTCAGTTTGGGAAGCAAACCAGAACTAACTTTCCAGAGAAGGAAGGATCAGCCAGCATACCTCTTGAGCTAGTCCATACAGATGTATGCAGTCCATTTAGGAAAAGGACACCTCGAGGAGAAGAATATTTGATATTATTCATTGACAATTTCTCCAGGTTTGTCTGGTTAGGGCTTATGAAGCACAAAGATGAAGCATTCGAAAAAATTCAAATCCTTCAAAGCCTTGGTTGAAAATGAATCAGGACACAAAATTAAGTGCCTCAGATCTGACAGAGGTGGGGAGTTTACCTCAAACGAATTTTTCGATTTCTGTGAAGAACATGGGATAAGAAGAGAATTATCTACAGCTAGAACTCCTCAGCAAAATGGGGTGGTGGAAAGAATGAACAGAACAATCCAACAAATGGCTCCTGCTATGCTTGATGAATCAGGTACTCCCACAACTTTCTGGGGTGAAGCTGCACATGCTGCGGTTATTATTCTTAACAAAACAAATGTCCGAGTAAACAGCACTCAAACACCTCATGAGCTCTAGAGTGGTGAGACTCCTTCGGTGAAGCACTTCAAAATATTTGGGAGCAAATGTTATATTAAGAATACTGATAAGCAACTTGGAAAACTTGAACCAAGAGCAGATGAAGGCATTCTTCTTGGTTATTCTCCACATAGCAAAGCATACAAGTGCTACAATAAAAGACTTGGCAGAATTGTTGACAGCATTGATGTAGTGGTTGATGAGAAGGGATATATTCCTAGGCAAGTTCATCATGAAGACATTGAAGAAGATGAAGGCTACACTCAAAGGCAGAATGATGAAGAAGAAGAACCTCAAGAAGAACCAGAGGAGCAGACAAGAATAGAAGAGAAGACTCCATCCAGATATGTTCAAAAGAATCATCCAGAATCTCAGATTGTGGGGCAGAAAGAAGCAGGAATACAAACAAGAAGAAGAATTGCAGAAGCTTCAAGCTATTTGGCATTACTCTCTTCCACTGAACCACAAAATGTGAAAGAGGCATGCAAAGATGAATGTTGGGTCAAAGCAATGGATGAAGAACTTGAGCAGATCGAAAAGAACAACACTTGGGAACTGGTTCCTAGACCAAAAGATAAGAATGTCATAGGGACAAAATGGGTCTTCAAGAATAAATTGAATGAAAATGGAGAAGTGATTAGAAACAAGGCCAGACTTGTTTGTAAAGGGTATGCGCAGCAAGAAGGGATAGATTTTGAAGAGACCTTTGCTCCTGTAGCAAGACTTGAGGCCATCCGAATGTTCCTTGCTCTCTCAAGCTTTCAAAACTTCAAGGTATTTCAAATGGACATGAAATCAGCCTTTCTGAATGGAGACTTAGAAGAAGAAGTATATATTGAGCAGCCAGATGGTTTCATTCTTGGGAATGATCCAAACCTTGTATGCAAATTAAAAAAGGCTCTCTATGGTCTCAAACAAGCTCCAAGGGCTTGGTACTATCGATTGGACAAATATCTTCACCAACAAGGCTTTTCAAAAGGATCAGCAGATAGCAATCTCTATATAAAAATTGAAAATAACAAATTGCTAATACTTGCTGTTTATGTAGATGATATTATCTTTGGCAGCAATGAAGAGACTATGAGTCAAAACTTTGCCTTGGTTATTCAGAAAGAATTCGAAATGTCACTACTTGGAGAATTGACATACTTTCTTGGATTGCAAATCCAACAAAATGAAGGAGGCATCTTCTTGTCTCAAACCAAGTACCTCAAGCAGATCTTGAAGAAGTATGGCATGGAAGATTCAAAGCCAGTATGTACACCCATGGTTACAGGATGCAGCCTCAGTGCAAATGATGAATCAGCAGCAGTTCATCAACCAACTTATAGATCCATGATTGGGAGTTTGCTTTATTTGACAGGTACCCGACCAGACATCATGCATGCATTCGGAATAGTTGGGAGATTTCAGGCAAATCCAAAGGAGACTCATCTTCAGGCAGTGAAGAGAATCTTCAAATATCTTCAAGGGACACAAAATTATGGATTATGGTATCCTAGAGATACAGATCTCACACTTCATGCTTATACAGATGCAGATTGGGCCGGAAGCGTGGATGACAGGAAGAGCACAAGTGGTGGTGCATTCTTTATGGGCTCCAGATTAGTATCTTGGTTCAGCAAGAAACAGAGTTCTATTGCCTTATCTACAGCTGAAGCAGAATATGTGGCTGCGGCATCTTGTTGCGCACAAATTATTTGGATGATGCAGACCTTGCAGGATTTTCAAATCACTTGCACTTCACCAGTCTCTATCTTATGTGATAATGCAAGTGCAATCAGCATTTCAAAGAATCCAGTCATGCACTCAAAGACCAAGCACATACCAATCAAGTACCATTTTCTTCGGGAACAAGTGCTTGAGCAGAAGGTCAAGTTGGAGTATGTTCCTTCTAAGGAACAAGTTGCTGATATTCTCACGAAACGACTGCCCAGGGAAACCTTTGAATATATTAGACAAAAGCTGGGAGTAGTTGATGCTTCATCCTGCTGTTGAAGCTTGTCTGTTCTATAGAAATTTGGTATACGCAAGTTACGTAAGGGATATCCGCGTATATATGCCGATTTATGTTGGGAAAGTCGCGTGTATGGTGTACGCATGTTGCAGAAAGCATATCCGCGTGCATACGCCGTTTTCTGCAGGAGAAGTCGCTTATATGGAGTTCTGAACAACAAGGGCAGACTCCGGTCGGAGAAGGTCTGAGATGGGTATGCCAGAATTCTTCAGGCACAGGTTCAGGGGGAGCTTCAGGCACAGGTTCAGGGGGAGCAGCAAGCACAGGTTCAGGGGGAGCAGATTAAAGTCTCATAAAGCATTGTTGGCATTTAGATGCTTTTGGTTCTAGTACACAACTGTTGTTGGTTTCAGGAGAAGGAGCTCAGAAGGAAATCTTGGTTGCTGATCTAAAAGATGTGTATCAGATGTTGCTTGTGACTTTCATAAGTCTTGGTCTAGATTTGTTGTCTCTATGTCATGTATCTCTTCTGTGATATCTCTTTTATGGTGTCAAGGTCATGTAACGGCCTATGTTGGTTTCCCCACTATGCCTGGGATGAATGATGTAATATAATTGGTTGTTTCTGATGTATCCCCTCTTGGTTGGGAGTATGGATGTATGTATTGAGTCTTTTGGTAATAGGAAGGTCCCTTATGGTGTATAAGTCTTGGTTCCTTTGAAGAACATCTTTTGCAGATCTTGCCTACAGTCAGAGGAAGCATGTTTCAGCACAGCCAAGCAAAGATATCAGCATGTACTCAGGGGGAGCACAGCCCTTTGCCCTTGATGACAAAGTGGGAGAGTGATTTGATTTGGTGTTGTTGCCATCAAGTCCAAAGGGGGAGATTGTTTGCATTATGAGACAAGTGTTGTCCTTGATGGAAAACAGATCATAGTTCAGAAGGATAGCAGCAAGGAATTGATGATCAGTCTACAAGTATGAAGAAAAATATATACACGCTGGTTCACTATATACCAAGTCGCGTATACAAGCAGGTTCACTATATACCAAGTCGCGTATACGCAGGTTCGCTATATACCAAGTCGCGTGTACACGCTGGTTGGCTTCAGTAAAAGCGCGTGTATGTGGAAAACTTATCTTTGGTCCACGTCGGTTATTCCTTGGAAGTTGTGCCTATGGTTTTGGACCTTGGTGTCTCGACGGACGTGTTGATCCCTAGTTTTGAAGATGATGGTATTGGATTTCTATGGTTTTGGCTCTTGGTATTGAACAAGGCCTAAGGCTATATAAGGAGAAGGAAATCATTAGGCAAGGGCATCTGAAAAGTCTTGAATATCTGATGAAGTATTAGATCCAGTACGCAGGTTATTGGTTGATGATATATTGCTTGATCTGAGCTAAGGAGAGATCTCATCGGTTGATGGAGAACAAGATCTAAGGAGTAATCGGGATCAAATGGTTTGAAATGAACTATCTTTATATGGTTGATTATGCGTATTTATAGATCTGCATACTGACGCAATGTTATGTTCTGGGTATAACTGAAATCTGGTACAACTGCAAGTTATGAAAAATTATTTTTAGATCTGTACGCAGGTTGTCTTCGGTAAAACCGCGTGTATACGCGGGTTGCCTTCATTGTAGTAGCGTATATCTTTTGGAGCTTGATTTTTGGGTTGCAGCTGGATCTGACTGTTATTGCAGAGTTCTGTAGTCTGCTCTGTGTTCTGGTGACTGGGTTTGACAGGGTTTCAGTGGTTCAGTGATTCAAAGATTGATGATGCTAGTATTGGTTGTTTTATGCTTCAATGATTTGTGAATGAATCATGGTCTTCAGATTGTAATGTTGTGCTTCAGGAGTATCCAGTCTGAAAATTGATGAAAAGTGGTACCTGAAGGAAAGAAGATTGTAGGCCAGCACCTACGTACTAGTATCTTAGCTAGTACAAGAGCAAAGGGGGTTGGAGCTCCCTTCCAAGGAAGTTTGGAGAACGAGAGAAGGTTGAAGCCTTCTGCAAGTTGTAGCCTGCGTACTGGTATAAGGCTGCACCAGTACAAAAGATTGTAAACTGAAGTTCTTATTAAAGAAAGATAGAGACGACTTGCAGCAGGTGGTTTTCACCCACATTGGGTTTCCACCTTATATCATGGTGTTCATGTGTGTGGCTTTTGTGTGATGATCTGTTCTGTTATACTGCATCTGTTTACTCTTAATATGGTGAATAATGACCTGATGCACTTAACTGAAGATAAACTAACTGAATTATAAGTTTTCTGGTTATACGCTGTTTTCTTTAGACACAGTAGCGTGTACACGCTGGTTCACTTAACTGAAGTAGCGTATATGTTTCTGAGCATTGAAAAAGTTTTATTAATCTGATAATACTGATTCACCCCCCCTCTCAGTATTATTTCCAACACATTTTAACTTTTTCTTTAACAATAATCAAATTTATATGTTGATTTTGTTTCTATGATCAGTCTTCATAATTATATTTTTATATTTGTAATGTAAAAAGAATTTATAAGACATGTTCTTCATGAAATTTTGATTACTTATCCATTCAAGGAATTTGTATAAGATATGTTCTTCATATTGGATTTGAAAGGGAAATTTTTGAAATTTGAAATTTGAATTTTTAGCTTGAAGATAGTCAAGTCAGCCATCCCTCAAGTCAAGTTGGTCTAGTGAAGATACACACCCATTCTGGATAGGTAGATCACTATACAAAGGCATTAAACCTCCCCCATAACAACATCATTCAATCATCACACAAGAAGACAAGTTCTAGGAATTTTAGTACAATAAGAAGAAGAAGGATGAAAAGAATAAGGAAAAAGATCTCGTTCTCTAGCTCACATTTTCTCTCTCCAAGAACTTGCACATGTGATCTTTCTGGGCAGCAATTTCTTGATAGGTTGAATTTCTGGGTAGGTCGAAAGTTTGGGCATATATGAGAAGGATGAAATATGAAAGAGAAAAAGTTTGACTTGGTTTGACTTGACTTTCGGGTTGGAGACTAGGTTTGAAAATAGATTATCAATATTGTCGACGACCTAGTTAACTAGCTACATTAGGTTTATCTCTTGTTGAACTGGAGAATTTCTCTAAGGAAAAGGTTGTTGGGTTTTTCCCCAAGTGGTTTTCCTAGGGTAAATATATTAGGTCCCTATAATAGTTTTGTAGCCACCATATTGCTATTTTTGTGCACCATAAAAACCCACTATTGTTATTATTGTGCCCCATGGAAACTGATTATTATTATTGTGTTCCATTACATCATTATTTTTATGTAGGCCCTAATTATATTTTGACCATTTAAACTCCTATATATACCAAGGAGGTCTTGTTATTCAAATTATCCAAGAATTCTTCCTTTATGTGATGTAAAGGGAGGTTTCCCACTCGAAGAAGCTTATTTTCAAGTCATTGATCTATCTTTTGTTTTGTTTTTGTGACCTAGTTACATAACATTTTGTACCAAAGCTTTAGATCCTAAGGTTTCATTGCTTCAAACATATCTTCTTGGAATTGTTTCTATAACTTTTTTTTCTACGAGGCTTTCAAAGTTAAAATTTTGACCACGTTGTACTAAAATCTTCATGAACATCATGTAAAAATTATAGATCTTGGTTTGCTATATTCTCGAATATATGGTTCATGGAAATTACGGTTTTTGCATGGTCTAGAATTTTCTCTAAAACAAATGTTCTAAGGAGAATCATCATATCTTTGTCTTCGTGAAATGGATTTGAATTTAGTAAAACGTTTCTAAAAGGGAGTAGATTGTAGTTTCGTTTATATCATTTTTAGGCCTGAAGGTTAAAATAGTGACACATGGAATCTCGTACAACTTTTCTCTACTGAACTAGTTTGCGTACGAGGAGGTTTTATGGCAAGGATATTGTAACATGGATACTACAGATAGAGAAATTCTTTAATATACATGATGTGAGAAACATACAAAAGGCACACATTTCATCTTTATATTTAGAACCTAATCAATTTGTGTGGTATAGATGCCTTTGTTATTGTAAATAACTTGTCACTTGGTCAACTTTTGTGGAGGAATTTATAGCACATTATGAGAATACAAATAGAAACACCTTCTTTAGCCAATTGATAAATCTCAAACAAAGGGGTTCAATGACAAAGCACATTGAGTACTTCCAAAGATTGAATATCAAGGTAATTGATATTCCAAGAGGAGCATATGATTGATTTCTTCATATGGATGTTAAAGGACAACATCCAACATGAGGTTCGTCTTTGGGAACCTAATTCATTGGAGAAGGTATTCAAGGTGGCAAGAAAAGTTGAAAGAAAAATTATGGGAACAATGAAGTCTACCACTCAAAATTATAAATATGGAAGTTTTGTTGCTCCTAACCTCCCAAAACCTACAAGATTTACACCACAAAAACTGGAGGGAAAAAGAAAAATAGGGCTTTGTTACAATTGTGATAGAAAATACACTAAAGGTCATAAGTGCGTTGAGAAGAAATTATTTTACATAGATTGTGAAGAAGAGGAATAAAATTAACAAGAAACATAAAAATAAGAGGATATACACCAGGAACCAACCCTAGAGGAATAAGAATCAATCCGACCATATCTTGTAATGCATTGGTGGGAATTACCACTCTTACAAATTTCAAGATAGAAGGATATATCAAGAAGAAAAAGGTAATAGTGTTGATTTATTTAGGTAATACCCATAATTTATTCATTGGAAGATAGCTAAGGAATTGAATTTCTTTCTATATCTAGCGCTAGAGTGTGAAGTGATGGTTACAAATTGAGGAACTATGAATTGCTCAAGGAAGTGCCATAATATCAAGCTAACCATGGGGGAATATGTATTAAATATTCCAATGCTTTCCATTCCAATGGATGGTGTTGATGCTGTATTTGGAGTCTGATCACTTTTAATTTTCAAGAGATTTTCTTGAAATTTTTCTAGGAAGGAAAGAAAATTGAGTTAAGATGTATCATAAGGAAATAAGGGAAGATAATCAGTTCTAATTCCTTGACAAAGATTTTTAAAAAATAGCAATGAGGCATAATTTCACAATTATGCTCACTAGATTTTCTAACATTAAAATCATCCATTTCTCCATATATTCAAATAGCCTTGCACACTCATTCCAAGGTATTTGAGACTCCCAAAAGTATCCCACTTATTTGCGATTAGGATCATATTATTCACTTGATTCTAGGAAGTGTTCCTCCAAACATCAGACCTTACAGATATCACTATGCGCAAAAGAGTGAAATTGAACATATGGTTGCAGACATGTTAGAGGTTGGTATAACTCAATCTAGCCAAAGTTCTTTCTCTACTCCAGTAGTATTGGTACACAAGAAGGATGGATCATGGTGTATATATCAAAATTATAGGGAGCTCAACAAGCTCACTATTAAAGATAAATTTCCCATTCCTGTCATTGATGAATTTTTGGATGAATTATATGGAGAAATTTACTGCACCAGGTTGGATCTTTGTTTAGGATATCATAAAATTATAATGAATATTCTAGACATTCGAAAAGAAGCATTCAAAATTCATGAAGGTCATTCTGAATTTTTGGTCATGCCTTTGGCCTTACTAATGCAAATTTCACATTTCAAGGTTTTTTAAACTCCCTTTTCAAACCCTTCCTTAGAAAATTTGTGTTAGTATTTTTTGATGATATAATAATCTATAACAAGTCTTGGAAGGATCATGTTCAACATGTTGCGAGGGTGCTCAAACTATTGGAGGAGAAATAATTGTATGCAAAAACTTCCAAATGTTTCCTTGGGGTACAAGAGGTGGAATATTTGTGTCATATTGTATCTCATGAGGGTGTTATGGTAGACCCTAACAAAATTAAAGCCATTAAGGAATGGAAAATCCCCACAACTTTAAGGAATATTCAAGGATTTCTTGGGTGGACAGGGTATTATTGAAAGTTTGTTAAGAATTATTGGAAAATAGTAGCACCTCTAATGGAATTAATGAAGAAAGATGCATTCTATTGGACTCCAGAAGAAACTAAGGCCTTTGAACATCTTAAAAAGGAAATGTGTCGAGCTTTTATCTTAACTGCCCCAATCTTCAAAAAGATCTTTATTGTGGAATGTGATGCATCAAGAAATGGAATTGGTTCTATTTTAATGCAAGAAGGAAGACCCATTTCCATTGAAAATCATCCAATCAAGGGAAAGAATTTACACAAACCCATTTATGAGAAGGAAATGCTAGCAATTTTACACGCCTTGAAGAAATGACACCCTTACCTAATTGTAAGACACTTCGAGGTAAAAAAATATTATGATAGTCTCAAATACTTCTTGGAACAAAGATTATCTTTAGAAAACAAAAAAAAATGGAACACAAAGATGTTGGATTATGAATTTGAAATCATCTACAATAATTTTAAGAAAAATATTGTTACAGATGCACTCTTAAGAAAGTATGAGGATGTGGAGGAATTTCTCTATGTCATTTCTATTATCCAACCAGATTAGATAAAGGAAGCAAAGGATGAATGGAGGAATGAGAAAGAGGTGTGTACACTCATTCAAAAGTTGCAACAAGATCCTAGTGCATATGATACTTTGATCTTGATAAATGATTCATTGTGGTATAAAGGTCACTTATATCTATGTAAGAAATCCAAAATCAAACAAAAAATTATTTTGGAATTGCACACTTATCTTATAAGAGGGCACTTGGGATTGTTAAAAACTTACCATAGGGTTAAGAAGGAATTTTTTTATGATGGTCTTAAATCTAATGTTCAGAATTTTGTGGTTGAATAGTTGGTTTTCCAACAAAAAAAATTCGATACAATTAAAACCCTAGGTCTTTTACAGCCATTATCAATTCCAAGCCAACATTTGGAGGACGTCTCAATGGATTTTAACACATCTCTAGCCAAGTCCAAAGGAAAGAGTGTCATAATGGTGGTAGTTGATAAACTTACCAGGTATGCAAACTTTTGTGTGTTATATCATCCTTTCAAGGCCAGTATAGTTTCTACTGATTTTATGTAAACATTTCAAAAGTTACATGGAAACCCAAATATTATTGTAAGTGATAGAGATCCCAGTTTTACTCAAAATTTTTGGACAACATTATTTTCTCGTCTCAGTACTCAATTGGCTCATAGCTCATATTATCATCTTCAATTTGATGGGAAAACAAATATTGTGAACAAATGTTTCAAAGAATATCTTTGTTGCTTTGTATCTTATAAACAAACACAATGGGTCAAGTGGTTACCAAAAGCATAATGGTGGTAACACTTCCTTCCATACTGCAGAAAAAATGACCCCATGTATGGTGATTTCCATATATCATCCACCATCTATCACATCATATCTAAGGGATAGTTCTAATGTTTAAGGACTGGATGATCACATTGAGCATCAACAAAAATTTCTCCAACTCATAAAGGATAATTTGACTCTAGCGCATAATCGAATGAAGCAACAAGCATATTAGCATTGCAGAAAAAGAAGTTTTGATATGGGTGATTAGATATTTTTACGGGATACATCCATACAAACAAATTTCACTCAAGGAAACTAAGAAGGATAATAATTTATCACCAAAATTGTATGGACCCTATAAGGTATTGCAAAATATTGGTACTATGGTATACAAGTTAGAGCTACATGCATCTTCATGAATACACATATTTTTCCATGTTTCATGTTTGAATAGGGTTATAGGTGACAAGATTCTAGTTCAAACGATATTTCCAAAACTTGATAAGGAAGGAAAAATCATATTTTATCTTGAAGCAATCATTGAAACAAGGATATGATAGCTTTTGAATCGATCAATTTCAGAGTATCTCATTAAGTGGAAAAACTTGCCCATTGAGGATTCCACATGGGAGGATGATTATTTTATAAAAAATCATCCATAACTACTCATTCATTGAGGACAACACTTTTTTGAAGGAGAGGGGCATGTCAAATCCCTATAATACTATTTTAGCCCCCATATTCTTATTATTGTGTGCACTTGCATTGTCATTGTTATGTAGGCCCTCATTATATTTTGGGCATTTATACTCTTACATATACCAAGGAAAAATTATCATTTGAATCATCCAATTGTTCATTTATGTGATGTAAAAGGAGGTTTCCCCTTTGAAGATGCTTATTTTTGAGTCATTGATATATTGTTTCTTTTGTTTTTATGATTTGGTTACATAACAAAATATTGTGTTCTCTTTTATGAATTTTGATCTCTAATGTATTATGATTTACAGTTGAATTTATAAAGTGTATTTACTTGAAGATAAACTTGAAACGTTAAATTAAGATCTCTATCGTTTAAATTAATTACCCATAGTTCAGAAATATTGTGCTTGTTTCTATTTCACATGAAAAATAAACATGGTATCAAAGCTTTGGTGACAAAAATAATGTCCAGATCACATTTGAAGAAGCTTTGTTAAGAGATCACTCTTAAGACCCTATGTATACAATATATTTTCTTCCCTATTAATATGGGTCCCCACATGAATGAAACAAACAAATTAGAAGGAGCTACAAACTTTAGGTCTTGGAAGAGAAGGATTGATTTGCATCTTGAAAAAAAAGGTCCCTTGGGTATTGTAAAAGGAGAGGTCACCAAACCAGAAAAAGATGAAGAGAAAGAAAAGTTTTAAAAGGAAAATATTGTTGGAAATAATACTGAGACGGGGGGGTGAATCAGTATTATCAAGCCAAATATTCCCTTTTAAACATCAGAGGATATATGCTACTTCAGTTAGTAAAACCCACGTATATACGCAACTATCTAGAAGGAAACCCGTGTATACAATGCAAACTTATGATTTACTTTATCTTTCACATGTTGATTATTAATCTGTGTATCTAAGTGGAATAAACAGTAACCAGACCAGTAAAACAGAATAGAAGACAGTCACACACAAGAACACAAGATATAAGGTGGAAACCCAATGTGGGTGAAAACCACCTGCTGCAATTCGTCCCTATCTTTCTTTAATTAGAAACTTCCTTTTACAATGTACTGGTGCAGTCCTTTACGAGTACGCAGGCTACAACCTTCAGAGAGCTACAACCCTCTCTCGTTTTCCAGCTTCTCCTGGAAGGGAGCTACAACCCCCTTAGCTCTTGTACTAGCCAAGATACTAGTACGTAGGTGCTGGCTTACTGAAGGCTACAACCTTCTCTTTCTTCCAGGGACCACGTTTCATAAATTTTCAGACTATATCCATGAACATCAATCAATCATCAAGATTTCTGCTTCAACCAATCTCCTTTCCACCGAACAAAACTGATTCACAATAAACACTTCTCTGACAGCTATACCCAGAACACAGCAACAGTAACCATATACCAAATTCTGAACCCAGAACACTGCAGCAAAAAACAGAGGCAGCTAGATCACAATAAAATATGTATACGCTACTTAAACAACCTGAAACCTGCGTGCATACACTCCTGTGTGTGGAGCAATCTACGTATATGTAGTTTTCCTTTACTGAACCTGCGTGTATACATGCCTTCGCTTCACTGAACCTGCGTACAAATCTATAAAGGCGAATTTACTCTTTCAAATAGTCAAATGCTAAATAACCCAGATTATCAGATTTATAGATCAAGTGTGCGCCTCACAAAACAGATTAAAATCATACAAAGATACTATCATTCAAGCTTTAAAGATTATGACCCATCAATAGATCTTATCCTTCTTTATGCGCTTAGGTTCCTCCTTCATTCAGATCCAGATCTGCACCATAACCCCAATCACAAAAGTTTTAGATCTAGCACATGTTAGATATTCAATTGATTCCAAAGATACTTTTCCAAATGATCTCCTTCCCCTTTTATAGTCTTAGGCCTTTCTCAATACCACGGTCCAAAACCATAATAACACAATACCACGGGCCCAATACTTGGGATCAACACTTCTAACGAGATACCATGGTCCAAAACCATAGGTTCAAGTACCAAGGACTAACTACCACGGACCAAAGGTAAGTTTTCCAACATATACATGCTTTTCCTTGCGTGAAAGTACGTGTATACGCATACGCGCCTTTCTAACATCTAACCCGCGTGTATACACATCTTCGTCTAGATGAACCTACGTATATGTCTTTTCCTTCATTCTGAAAGCCTGAACTGAGATCTATTATCAAAGAGAGTTGCCATCAATGACAACACCTGTGCCATAGCTCCAAACCTGTGCCATAATGCCAACAAATATCATATCCATGAGCATCATTTTGGACTATACCAAGGATCTCTTGATTCCATATGTTTCAAGTTTTCAATCTTCAAAGAAGATGTATGATGCCCTAACCGGTTTGTTTACTATCAACAATATTGGTCATTCCATGAGTTTGAAGAATGAACTTTGTGATGTTACAATGACAAGGAATGGTACGATAGCCTCATATTTCATGAGGATATCTCAAATAACAGATCATCTACAAGCAATTGATGAATTCATTTATGATAATTAATTAGTAACTTCAACACTCAATAGTCTACCTTAATCATGAGATGATTTTGCAATAGGAATATGTTCTAGAAAAGATTCTCAAAAATTTAATGAACTATGGGAAAATTTTACTCAATGAGAATTAAGGCTCATATCAAGAAGAAAGATTCAAAAAAGAAGGCTCATAGAAAGAAGAAACATAGAAGAAAGAAGATATTCCCCAAAATGACAGAGAGACAAGCCAAAAATTCAATGTTATCAATGTCACAAGTTTGGTCACTTTATACATGATTTTCCTAAAAGATCAAATGATAAAAAGAGAAAGGGAAATAAACATGCATTTGCAAAAAAAATTGAAGAACTTCCAAAGATACCAAAGAATGAAAGTCTTGGTAATAATGAATTCTTCTATTTATCTACTCTTGAAGGCATGTGGGTAGTAGATAGTTGTCCCTCAAGGCACATGACAGGAGATCAAGGCAACCTCACAATTCTAATGGAAAGAAAATTAGCATAAAATATGGAAGGTAGAGACAACCATAATTATGCAGTCAAAGACATTGGAAAGACATCTACTGAGCTAGAATCACGTGATAATATTCATTTAAAAAACATACTATATGTGTTAGGTTTGAAGAAGAATTTTGATTCTATTCCATGCTTGGAAGATAAAGGATATAGAGTAGATTTTGTTTATTGCAAAGTTCTTGTTTGGCACAAAGGTTCTAGTATTGATTTTTCTAGAGTAGTTGGAGTTTGTGAAGGAAGGTCATATATACTTTTGAAACAACCTACTTAAGCACTTGTACATAATTATATTAATCCATGTGAGCTTTGGAATAAAAGATATGCTCACCTTCACTATAAAGCATTTCTAGTCTTAACGAAAATGATTTCAGATATTCCAGATATACAAGAAGAGCATGAAGGAGTATGTAAAGGATGGGTGCCTGGAAAGAATGTTAAGAAGTGTTTTCCAAGCAATGAAAGTATATCCAAGGAAGTTTTAGACTTAATCCATTCTGATGTATGTGGTACTATGCCAGTGAAGTCTCTTGGAGGATATTTGTATTATGTAACATTCATTGGTGAATTATCTTATAAGATATGGACCTACTTCATGAAAATGAAAGAGAAAAACTTTGACAAGTTCCATGAATTCAAAGCTGAAGTTGACAATTTGAAGGGAAAGAATATCAAAATCTTGAGATATCATAATATACCTCCAAGGACCTCATTTCATTTTTTAAATAGGATGTGATTAAGAGGGATTTCATAGTACCTTATAATCAAAAGCAAAATTGAGTTGTTGAAATAAAGAATAGAACCATTGAATAATCCGTCAAGGCAATGATGCATGACCAAGACTTGCCTATGTTTCTATGGAGTTAAGCATTGATGACCAATGTTTACATTCAAAATCAAAGTCCTCATTGAATATTGGAATAAAAGACTCTCAAAGAAGCTTTTGCAAGACAAAAACCCTAGGTTGGTCGTTTAACAATATTTAGTTATCCAATTTATATTCATGTTCCTAAAGATAAGAGAAGGAAGTTAGAACCTTCAAGAAAGAAAGAATATTTTTGGTCATAGTGAATCATCAAAGGAATATAGAATATATATTCTAGAATAAAAACATGTTGAAGTTAGCAAGGATGTAATCTTTGATGAGAATGTGGCTTGTTGGAAGTATAAATAATTGGACACTAATGAGGATGAGGAACATGAAGGTCCCAAGGAAGAAGGATTTGGTCCATGGAGTCCTTTTGAGCATCCGATTTATCATCAATAAGAGCCATAAGGGGAAAGAAAACGAGTGGACCCAATTCCTCCTAAAATCAAGAAAAGGCTAGCTTGGTTGACATCTACTTTGAAGGAAGTTGAAGGACATACAACACCACATGGCACCTTTAGGGAAATAAAGAGTCCAAATAGATACTCTGTTTATGCAATGTTAATGACTAATATTATTGATGTTGAAGCTTCCACTTATGATAAGTTACTAAATAGCATGTTTGGAAGGATGCAATGTTGGAAGAATACCAATCGATAATGAAGAATGTTGTATGGGAAATTGTGCCTATACCAAAAGGAAAATAAATGGTTTCCTCCGAATGGGTATACAATATCAAGCATGTAGTGGATGGCAACATTGAAAAATACAAGGCGATATTTGTGGCTAGAGGTTTCTCCCAAAAGGAGGGAGAAGACTATGATGAGAATTTTTCTTTGGTTACCAAGTACACTACCATTAAATCCATTGTTTGTATTGCTTCTTCTATGGGTTGTAATTTACATCATATGGATGTAAATATGATTTTTATTAATGGCATGATTGAAGAAGAAGTGTACTTAGAGAAACCTCAAGGTTTTAAGGTCCATGGTAGAGAGTCTCATGTGGGTAGGTTGAAGAAAGCCTTACATGTACTTATGAAAGCACTGAGAGCCTACTATACATGAATTGACAGTTGTCTTACAAGACTTAGCTTCTCCAAAGGTGTTGTTGATCCAAACCCATACTTTAAGGTCAAGAATAGTCAACCTATGATTCTGTTGTTGTATGTTGATGACCTATTTCGGATAGGTATGGAGTATCTGATTATTTAGTGTCAGAGGGAGATACCCTCCAAATTTGGTATGAATAATTTTAGATCAATGCACTATTGCTTGGGGCTAGAAGTATGGCAAGGGCCTAGTGAAATCCTTCTTGGTCAAGGAAAATATATAATCAAGATCATAAAAATGTTTGGTATGATGGATTGCAAATTGATGTTGACTCCCATGATTACAAATATGAAAAATCTATGATAATTTGAATATTATTTGGTATATCCATTAATTTACTGGACATTGATTGACTAACTGATGTATCTAATTAATATCATTCTAGGAATTTTCTTTGTAGTCAACAGAATGTGCTAGTTCAAGGTAGAACCTAAACATAATCATTGGATTGTAGTAGAACATGTACTGAGATACTTGTTTAGTACAACTAACTTTGGTTTGAGATATGTCTCAACTGACAATATTTAGCTACAAGTTTATATAGATGCAAATTTACAAGGGAATGGTAAATATAGGAAGGGTACATATAGAGTTTTCTTCACTTTGGGCTTTGCTATGATTTCATGGATGAGTAGGAAGAAAATATTTTTCACACTTAATATTGTTGAGGAAAAATATATTGTAGTTAGCTTGGTGAGTTGTGAAGCAACGTGACTCCAGAAGTTACACATGAGATTGTTTGATCATGCGCTCGAGCTGACCATGATATATTGTGATAATCGAAGTTGTGTAAATATGACAGAGAAACCAGTTTTCCATGACAAGTTGAAGCACATCAAGATCAAGTACCACTTCATCTATGAACATGGTATAGAAGGGAATAGTGAAGCTCCTGTATGTCTCCACCAATGACGAAATTGTAGATGTGTTGTAGATATTCTAGAAAATCCTTTGTCCCATGCGATGTTTGTACACTTTAGAGACAAGCTTGGACTTGTGGAGAATATCTATCATTGAGAGGGAGTGAACACAAGATAGTATTATGGACTGACAGTCTCCTTGTGTCAAATATTATGACCAACATTAGGGATATCATCCTTATGCCAAGTACTACAACCCAGATTAGGAATAATGGTTTGGAGGATTAGCATTCTTCCTGTGTCATGTATGACCCAAATTAGAAAGAATGGTCCTGGAACATTATGCTCATTTATCATTGGGCTTTGAATTTCTCTTACCATAGTGTATCCATAGATGATTCACCATGTCTCAAGATGTTGACCCAAATTACAGTGGACCAAGACTAGTCTAGATGCCATGTGTCAAGTATTGACCTAAATTATGTTGACTAGTTGATGCTAAATGATCTGCCATGCATATGAAGTACCAACCCGAAATATGGTGAGGATATACCATAGGTTGGAGGTACTTAACCAAATGATGGTACTGTTAGAAAATCAAAGGCAAAGTAGATTTTATTACTTGGTAATTAATTGTGAGATTTAATCTTCTTTCTTTTGTTATTTATTACTTCTTCTTCATCAAGAAATTTACACAAATTAATGTTCCAATATCACAAATAATTAAGAGGCATGGGGATTTAGGATTTCAAGCCAAGGAAAAACTCCTCAAAAGGGGAAAAAACCCAACAATCCTCTTCTTATTGAATCAATTCAAAAATGAGATATATAACCCAAGACCAAAGAATCCCTCAAAGTCATCCCTTCTCTCCAAGTCAAAGTTAGAAGTGGAATCTTGGCCTAGTAAGGAAATATTGGCTTTGTTATATACTTTAAGTAATTCTAAGTTTCTGTCTTATTGCAAATTTCAACTCTTGTCACTATACTTTAACTCTTGTTGCAAACTCTCAACCCTTATCACAATACTATGGCTCATGTTGCAAAACCTTGACCATTATAACAATAATTTGTCTCCTATTGCAAACCCTCGACTCTATTAAAAATTGTTATTACCTTCCAACTTCGACCTTGTTAGCAAACTTTTGATAGCTTTAGTTCAGACTTTGGTTTAGTTGCAAACTTCGGTCACTTTAAATCGCTGATTAATTCAAATTTATGCAGGAACACAACAAAATATAGATATACACATAAACATAGAGATGCATCAGAAATAAAACTTCATTTCATTAATGTCAAAGAACTGAAATATGCTTACATAAGAAATTGAAATAAACTAGCTCTAGCGATGGTAGCTTATCTCTAAGAAGAGATGTGGCGGCTACATGCCTATGAATTGTGTCACAATGAGGCTCAAAGCCCTATTTATCATTGTGAAACAATGGAAAACCATAAACATCCAAAAACTAACCCCGGGAGATGAAGTAGCAAAATTGTGGGCCCGGTTTGGGTAAATTGGTTTATCAACTTCTTGGGGTCGTAGTTTTTGCATACGATCTCCATTTGGCTATAATAATACCTCATTTAGAAGATATTAAAGAAAATGTCGAAAAAAAAATTACTAGGATAGTTTGGGACTTTACATCTCTCTCCGTTTTCCCTAAAAATGTATTTTAGTCCCTCAAAATGACTCTGGAAGTTTAGGACCTGAGAAACTATTAAAAATAGTAAGTTGTGCTACAGTTAAGGAAACTGAAAAGAAATAATAATGGAGGTCCAAGTGGAATAGGGAGGTTGCCACCAATATCCACCTAGATTAGTCCTCCCCCCTTAGGAAGCAATGATCCCCATTGCATTAAGTGCCTCCATGAGATGGGGAAACGTTTGTTGAACTTGATCCATCGTGAGCCACTTGTCTTAGTGCATGAGTTGGCCAGCTTTGACAAATCGATATAGTTGGATCTTCTGCTGGTGAGTTTTCTTGATCTGCATGTCCATGATCCAATCAGTTGTGGCATGTTCCATGCAGTCTGGGTTTAACTCTATTGGTGTAATTTTTTCTGCAATGTTTGATGTGTCTAGTAATGGTGGAAATTATGGTCAAAGGCAATCCACATTAAACACTGGGTGCAATCCAAGGAATGGTGGAATAATGAGCTCAAAAGCATTGTCCCATATAGCCTTAGTGATAATGTAAGGCCCATATCGGAGTGGGAAAAACTTGCGGTGGGGCCAAGAAAGGCGCTCCTTCTACAATTGTAACCAAATTTTTTCTCCCACCTAGAACTTGTGTAGCACCCGATGCTGATCATGACATTTCTTGTACTTAGCATTGGCTCTATCCAATATGTCATGGGCCCACTCGTAGATGTGCAGAATGTGCTCAATGAATTGTTAGCCCTGTCTTCTTCAGACTGGACATGAGTTGAATTTTCCTAAGTAGTTGCAAATGGTATGGCCACATCAATGGGACATAGTGGCTATAATCCTAACCCCGCTTGAAAGGGGTTGTGGTCAGTTGCACTATGGAGAGCTCTGGTGTAGCTATGCTAGCCATAGGGGAGGCTTTCATCCCATTTGTGTGGACGCATCAGGTTGTACATACACAGAATATGTACAATCCTCCAGTTGACGACCTTTGTTTGGCCATCAGTTTGGGGGTGGAAAGCCATGGGCTTAGTGAGCTTTATATCCAACATTGACTAGAGACTTGACAAAAATGTACGTAGGAATGTACTATCCTGATTTGAGATAATGGACTGTGGGATCCCAAACTGTACCAACACTCATTCAAAGAAGATCTTAGAAGTGGCTTCTGTTGTGATACTCTTCTTGCAGATTGCCATCTTAGAAAATCCATCGATGACCATGAAAATGCAGTCATTGCCATGATTAGTAGAAGGAAGGCTCGACATGTAATCCATGGAGATGGATTCCCAAGGTCAAGTAGGAGTAGGAAGAGGAGTATATAGGCCTTGCTTCTTTATGGTCAGTTTGGCAATGGCATAGGCAGTGCAGGATCTAATGTACTTCCCAACATCCTATCAAAGGTTCGGCCAATTAAAATACTTCTGCAGCACTGCCACTGTTTTCTCTACCCCAAAATGTTGAGCAACCCAACTATAGTGCGCCTCCCAAATAATCTTGGCATGGTCGCTTGAAGGAACACAAAGATGTTCCAAGTGGCATAATAGTGCATCCTGGAGATGAAAATTTGGAACTTTCTTTCCTTCCAAGAGAATCTGGTATGTTTTGCTGAATTATGGATTTCTCTTGTAAATATGCAGCCGTCCCATTGTCTCGTGCACACAAGATTCGAGCACAGTGGTTAGTGCCATGACCGGTGGTCGACTGAGCCAGTCTAAAAAATTGTTGGTGTTGTATTTCTTGTACTTAATGTTCAAATGGAACTGTTTCAAGTATGTGTACCATTTCTAGTGGCAATATTTATGCAACTTCCCTTGTGTCTCTATGACTACAGGTGTGTGGTCAGTGTGGATCGTTTCCTTCCCAGAAATGTAATGCTTGCATTGTCAGCAGAACTTCACAATGGAATACATCTCTTTGTCATAGGTGGGATACTTTTGTACTGTGTTTGAAAGTGTCTCACCGTGATATGCCACTAGATGCCCCTACTGAGTAAGAATTGCACCAATATCATAGTTGGAGGCATCTATCTCGATCTCAAATGGTTGTTGCAAGTCTAGTAATGTGAGCATTGGTGCAGAGTAGAGGTGATGCTTCAACTCGGCAAATGCCTTCTGTTGGGATTTAGACCAAAATAAATTTTCTTTCACTCCTCCCTTGGTGACTTGACTTAAAGGCCAAGTAATAATGAGAGAACCCCAACACGAACCTGTAGTAGAAGTTGGCAAGACCTAGAAAGCTATGAATCTCTATTAGATTAGTTAGGGCTGGCTAATCCTGAATGACTTGTATCTTGGCTAGATCCACATGCACACCTGTCTCATCAATGATGTACCCTAGATATTGAACGTAGGACATAACAAAAGTTCATTTCTCCAAATTGGCACACAACCTGTGTTGCTACAGGGTTCGAAGGACCTATCAAATATGGTGGAGGTGTTCTTCCTTACTCTAGTTGAAGATCAGAATGTCATCCAAATAAATCACCACGAACGAGTTGGTGAAGGGTCACAAGATGTCATCCATAAACATCATGAAGGTGTTGACATGGTGAACTTTCAATATACCAACAAGGGGAACAAACCCGATCACAAACCCAATTAGACCTGCTTTCATTTGGAATGGCTAGTTCCAACGGGTTTTAAGGGACCCCACAAACTGTTAAATGCATTGAAAGATTACTTCTAGGAAGAAGACATCAATTAAATCAACAAAATAAAACAACTAACCTCTATGTGTTGAGTCCTATCTATACTTCTTCTAACTACTCTAGTCTATGTTCTAACTATCCTAATCTATCCTGCACGAGCATGACAAAAGAGAGGTTAAACATCATATATGAATTCCAAGTCTAAATGAATCAATTACTGGTTCACATAAGAATAAGGCTGCATCAATTCTTAATTGCAATCCAATCATTCATACAGGAATACACATTCCCTTTTATAGAAGTAAAGCTTGCAACTGATGTCTAACATAGTTTCAAATCAGGGACTACTTATGAATTAACTATGATGAAGAATTACATTCAAACAACCAAGGCTAATTATAAGTTGTATCGTTATCAATATGCACAAAAAAAAACACATTTGTATTTATGCTAGCAACAACACCCTGTCTCAAAACACATAAAAGCAAAGGATCTTAAAACTAAAACAAAAGGCTCCTCATTGAACCAAACAATCTCCTTTATTCATAATAAATCAAAGTTGTTTTCTCCAAACAAAAATCCCTTCTCTCCTATCTGGAGGTAGTATTTATGCCTAAGGCCCCGACGCCTCATCTCCCCCTGTTCTTTTCAATATACCAATCAGAATACACAAAGGTAGAGCCATCGATGTCACTGCTGACACATAGAAGGCCTTTCCTGTCACTGGAGCACTTCATTTCCCTAGCGAAATGAATAGATGTTGATTAGAAGAGGATGACTGTGTCATCTCTTCATGATGAAACTTGGAGCAATTTTCACATTTGGAATACACAGGCAACACCTGGAAAGATGACCACCAATGCCTGAAGCCAAATCTGTAAATAAAACATATCCACATAGGTAACTCTTCTTATTCGCTCATGCATATTTTATATGGAGTCATACTTGAAGCTTATGCATCGATTCTTTGACCTCACTTGCCTTCTCTCGGTCCTCGCCTGCAGAGATAACCAATCATCAGTCATACTTATACAAATATGATAAAATGATTAAAAAAACAAAATCCGACATACACTAAAAATCATTGCATAACACCGAACCGGATGGTATCTCAAAAGGGGTCTAAGTGGTAACCGGTATTGCAAGGAAAGCCCCCAATTCCACTCTTCAAGTGACACGTAGTAGCTTATGAGGAAAGAGGATACCGCTTTTTGGGTGGGTATTCCTCGAGCAACTCGTTCACCCAAAATCCACGTGGACCGTTGGATCCACAAAGGATAGATCAACGGTGGAGGGACTTGACACAGGAAAACACGGAAAACCCCATGGTCGGGCCATATGGCCAAACTTTAAATCTTATGAACTGTGTTTTATAATCCCTTTGGATCCACAACATAAGCTTTCCCTTTTGAAAACCTTGGCCACATTATATTGTTGAATGCACAGGAAAACATGGGAAACCAATGGCCAGACCCTATGGTAGACTTCAAATTTTATGTACCAGATCTATAACCATTTTCGGGTTTATCATATGGGATTTTCATTAAAAATTGCTACCACTGTCTTTTATCAAATACACAGGAATATACATGAAAACCCGCAGCTGGGCCGTATAATCAGGCTTCAAAAGTATATACCGGAGCCTATAATCATCGATGGGTCCGACGTATCGCAAATCACTTTATATATGAACCATGAACTCTGCCGATTGCGATAAGCGATTGGGGAGACAGACCCGAAATACATATGAGCTGGGTTAATAATCCTTTCAGGTTCACAGTATAAAACTCTCCTTTGAAAATTGGGTCCAAAATGTTTTATCGAAAATACAAAGGAATACATGGGAAAACTTGTGGTTGGGCCGTACAGTCGAACTTCAAAATTTATGCACCCAAATTGATAGTTATCGGTGGGTCCGGAATATCACAGCGTACCTTATATAAAGCTCTTGGGTTCTACCGATTGCGATATGCGATTGGGGCTCCGAACCCGATAATATATATATCGCGGTTAATAAAGCCATCGGGTCCAGAAGACAGGTGCACTTTTTATATATATATATAGCCTTGGGATCCCGCTGATAGTGATATGCGATATGTTTCTGGACCCGATATTATATATATTGCGGTTAATAGAGCCATCGGGTCTAGAAGATAGGTGCACTTTTTTTATATATAGCCTTAGGACTTGGCCGATTGCGATATGCGATGGGGCTCCAGACCTGATATTTATATAATATGGTTAATAAAGCCGTTGGGTCCAGAGTATAGTGGTACGCATCATGCCTTAGTGTTGATTCCGATAGGCGAAAAGGGGTGATTTAGGCATTTTTTTGAGTATTTTTATTATAAAGAGTTATAATGGAGATGAAGGTGTGATGGAAGGTTTTTGAGGGTTGAAAAGGTGCCGATGGAGGGTATGAATGAAGGACTAGAAAGGGTTATAAATGGATCATGCGGCAGATGTTTAAAGAGGGGGGCTTAACCATTAGGAATTAGATATTTGGCTCGGCAACAAGTTAAAGTCTCTGGGATAAAGCAAATCATTTGGAGAGGTGAAAGATCAACTTTAGGGGACCCATTCAAAATTTCTACCAAGGCAGGTTTTGATAGGGTGGTGGTTGTGGCCACAACATAAGGTTATGGGGGAATTTGTCAACCCGAAAGGCATGACCATCCATTCAAAAAGGCCCTCCTTGGATTTGATAATACTCTTCCACACATTGGACGATTCAATTGGTACCTGCTAATAACCAAACTTCAATTCAATCTTGCTAAAATATTTAGCCCCCTTGAGCTAGTCTATAAGGTCATCAATCCATGGGATTGGATACCTATTCTGGACAGTGATCTTGCTCATTGCCCAATAGTTAATACAGAGTCTCCAGGTCCAATCCTTCTTCTGTACCAACACGATCAGGCTCCCATAGGATGATTAACTTGACCTGATGTGCCCTTTCTGCAACAACTCCTAAATCTACCTCTTGATTTCATCATTCTCCAAAACAGAGCGTCGCTAGATCAGTCCATTGGGTAGAAACGCGGCTGGGGTCATATTGATGGAGTGCTTGACTTGACAGTCTAGAGGTACCCTTGCGGGTGAGGTGAAGAAGTCTTTGTACTTCTCTACAACCTTTTCCATTGCTTGTTGTCGTGTAGAGGAGCCCTATCTGCAGGATGTGGCCATAATCTTCTTCTTTCCCGAAGGGTGAATCATAAGGAAAATAAATTTTCTGGTATGGGGAATTATCTTACTACATTTCTTTGTAGTGATCAAAGAAACAATGATAGGCAGTACTACCTCCAGTATCCTATACAAATTATTGCCCAAAATAATAATAAAAGTGTGAGGCCTAGACTCATATATAGCATGACGCTTCCACAAGTATGGTTGGCCTAATAAAACTTCACAAACTTTAAGAGGAGCGACATCACACAATACCTCATCTATGAACGTCTAGATGTTGTAAGAAAGGCATCACTATTGGATGACGTGGAGATCTCACGCTTGGTGAAGCCACCCGATGGTGTATGCTTGTGGGTGTGGTGTGGTCAGTAGGCCCAATGACTTCACAAGCTCTATTGAAATGAGGTTCTTTTAGCTCCCGTTGTCAGCAATGAACTACAGTGGAGAACCCTTCACCCACATCTTTGAGTGGAAGAGTTGCTCCCCCTCCTTTAGATATTTGGGCTCATCCTTCTAGATCTTTGTGGTGGCAAAGATGGAACTAGACTCTGCATCGATCATATGCTTCCCTTTCCTATTCCCCTTGTCAGTTTCTAAATCTAAGTCAAAAAATGAATTTGATTCAGAAGCCTTCAACTCAGTCACTAGTGACTGCTTAGCTTGACACTCACTTGTGTTGTGAGTGAGGCTCTTATGGAAATCACACCATTTCCCTATATATTCTTTTCTCTTCGTGGTGTTTTTCTTTGCTTGCAAGTTTGACAGGTTGTACTAGGAGTTACCCCACCTTGGCTTTGTCCTTTTTGGGGCACCTTTCCCTTGCTTCAGATTCATAGATCAGAAGTCTCGCTTCTTCTATTTAAATTTCTGCTCGATCTTGATAGTGTATCAATAGGCGGTGCTAGGCGAGGAGAGTTCTAAGAACTCCATCTTGTCCTGGATGTACTTGTGTAGATAGTCACGGTACTTGAGTACCAAATTCATCTTAGAGTCCTTGATACCCAACTTTGTGCAAAGGGTATGGAAAAAATTTGTGAACTACGAAACATCTTGGTCCATTCCCTGTCGCAACGTGGTACAATTTATGTATTTATCTTCATAACTCCCGACAGGGTGATATTATTCCTTGATGGCATCTCAGGAAGAATTCCAAGTGGGTGCGGCTGAAAATAGTGAGGATTCCCTCTTGTCCTTTTGGTCACAGTAGGTTTCCCACTAGTCCTTGACATGTGGGGTGACTTTGAAGAGTGCAAAAGTAATATTTTCCCGATTGGAAAAGTCATGAACTAAAAAATATCCTTCCAATAGATTTAACCATTTATCTATGGCATCTACATCTATCTGTCCTTCAAATATGGGAATGTCAAAGTTAACTTGTACCTTAAAAGGAGTGGTGCCTCCAAAGTGGTTTTCGTTTGAAGATGCATCGCTTGTGGGTAGCCACCAAAGGATCTAGACAAAGTTATCCATTATCTCATTCCTTTTTCACTCGAGGGCTTTCTTGAACAATATTTTAAAAGAATCTCTTGCCCCATCGTCTTTCTTTTCTTTTGCCATGGGAGTTCGTCGAGGTTTGCGAGGTTGGTCTTGAAAAAGTTCAACCAGTTCAATCCCTAAATCCTTATACCCTAACCTCATTGGGGACATGCAAAGAAAAGCAGAGAAAGAGCAGACTTCTTTGATACCACTAATCCAAACTTATTCAAGGATGAAAAAAAATATAGATATACACATAAACACGGAGATGCAGTAGAAATAAAACTTCATTTCATTAATGTCAAAGAACTGAAATATGCTTACATACAAAAATGGAAATAAACTATCTCAGACGATTGGAGCTTATCTCGGAGAAGAGATGTAGCGACTACATGCCTCTAAACAGTTTTAAAGTGATACTCAAAGGCCCATTTATTATTGAGAAACAATGGAAAACCCTAGACATCCAAAAACCTAACCCTAGGAGATGAAGTGCCAAAATTGTTGGCCCCATTTGGGTAAATTGGTACGTCAACTTCTCGAGGTGGTAAATTTGGCATACAATCTCTATTTGGCTATCATAAAACCTCTGCTGAAAATAATACTGAGGGGGGGGTGAATCAGTATTATCAAATTCTTTTCAATATATCTTCCAGATTTATACTTTAATTTATTCTTCAGATATTGATCATTAATTTGTATGTTAGTACCATATAATAATGAGCAAGAACAAGAAAACAGATAGTCACACCAAAGAACACCAGATATAAGGTGGAAACCCAATGTGGGTGAAAACCACCTGCTGCAATATGTCTCTATCTTCTTTCAATTAGAAACTTCTTTTACAATGATTTTGTACTGGTGCAGTCCTTTACCAGTACGCAAGTTGCAACCTGCTGAGAGCTATAACCCTCTCTCATTTTCCAGTCTCTCCTGGAAGGGAGCTACAACCCCCTTAGCTCTTGTACTAGCTGAACTACTAGTACGTAGGCGCTGACCTACTTCTTTTCTACCAAGGACCACTTTTCATAAATTTTCAAACTAGATCCATGAACATCAAATAATCATCAAGTACATGTGAATCAACCAATCTCCTTTTACAATCACCCAATGAATCAACCAATAACTTCTCAGAATGTAGTAACCAGAAAAGCAATACTAGTAATCTAAACCCAGAACTTTGCAGCAATAGTTAAAAGGCAGCCAACAAATATTTTAAGAAAAGTCCGCAATTTCACCAATAGAAACCTGCGAATATCTGCAATTCTTCTGTGTCTGGACTGCGCAGCTCCGCACCTGCACTGTCTACCTGACAGCGTACCTCCGCACCTGTGCCTTCTGCTACTTTGCAGACCCTCGCACCTGCACCTTCTGCTACGCTGCGGACCCCCGCACCTGTGCCTTCTGTTATGCTGTGGACCCCCACACCTGTGCCTTCTGCTGCGCTGCGGACCCCCGCACCTACGCCTTCTGTTGCGCTGCGGACCCCTGCACCTGCGCCCTCTGCTGCGCTGCAGACCCCCACACCTGCGCCTTCTACTGCGCTGCGGACCCCCGCACCTGCGCCTTCTGCTGCGTTGCGTATTCGCACACCTGCGCTGTGGATCGCCTGCGAACCTCCGAATAGAGCCAAATTAACAATCCTCCAATGTGCCACAGATAGTCAGATCCACAGATCTGATCATGCACCAGAGAGATCACGACCTATCAATAGATTCGCCTTACAATTTATAGATTTCACCTTGATTTAGATCTAGCTCTTCAAACCGATCACCCAAAATTTCAGATCTTAAGATATTCAAATTTCACAAGTTACTAGCCAAATGATCTCCTTTCCTTTTTATAGGCAAGCCCTTACTCAAACCATGGGACAAAACCATCGAAAACCAATACAAGGGATCCAAAACCGGGGTTCAATAATTTAGATGCTATACCACGAACCAAAACCATATGATCATATACGTCGGACTAAATACCATGGACCACCATAGGATTTCCCACGTGCGTGCACTTTTCTCTGCATGAAAGTGCGTGTACTGGGGGTCCGCACCTTCTATTCGGATAGCCTGCGGACATGACCACACTTTGTGAATGGCGTGCCTGTGGGCCCGCACCTTTTGAACGGTGTACCTGCGAACCCCTTATTTTCTATCATTTTGAGAGCCTGAAAAAACATTTGCCACTTGAGTGAGTTGCCATCAAGTACAACACCTGTGCCATAGCACCAAACCTGAATCATAATCCCAACAACCTCATTTTGAAGATCTCAAAGAGGAGGCCAAAAAGAAATTGTTAAGCCAGTTTAGGACTTTTCTGGTCTCTCCATTTTCCCTAAAAACAACTTTTAGTCCCTCAAAATGGCTCCAAAAGTTTAGGGCCCGAAAAAATATTGAAAATAGTAAGTTTTGCTACAATTAAGGAAACCGAAAAGAAATAATAGTGGGGGTCCAAGTTGAATAGGTGGGTGGCCACCAATATCCACCTAGATCACTAATAGTCTCTCACTCTGACTCCTTTAAACTTGTAAACTTCTTATATATCTCCAGTTTGCTTCTCTTATTTAATTGTAAGGATCGAACTCCTTTCACTTGCTTTCTTGCATCACCAAAGTAGCTTGAACATGATTATTTATATAGTTTTCCATGATGGAGATGTGACATAGGCTGACGTTTTAGTGGGAGGGTTGATATGGAGGTTTGATAAAAAATATTACAAGAATAGAATAAAAAAAATATTTTCCTTTATTTAAATTTAACATGACTCTTTTATAATTTTCTTTGACTCTGTTTTACTCTAATCAGCATGAAAAACATGCTAGATCAATAAATAATAATTTTCATTTTATTATGAATATCAACACTAGTTACGTTTTCCAACACTCCCTCTTAACTAGGGAGGAATTCATAATGAATCATCAAGTCTATCTCAAGTTGAAATTTTCACAAAAGAAGGGATCCAAATTGATAAGAATGAATGATGATATTATCGTCACAACCAAGATTGTCACATTACTAAGGCCTTAACAGATACACTCTATATCTCTTCAAGATCAAAGCACAATATTGTGAGACCTTCCATGGTACGCCACACCATCTCTCTGAGGTACATACTCCACCTAGGTTGCTTGGAGTATTTCCTCCACTGGACCATTTCCTTCAGAATATCTCTATCCATTGGACCATTCTTTATCCAAGTCCATGTACTTGACATATGATATCAATCCTAATTCATCACAGTACAAGACACAAGGAGAACCACACTTAATCCATTATTTTCCTTGTCTATGATGCATGCACTAGACTTGCGGAAGCTAGTCCTGACCTAGTACATGGCATAGGGAGAACCAACGTCCAAAATTACCCCCTCTCAACTTGAGAGAATAAATCCATTCTCACTCCCTCTCAAATAGGGATAATTCTCCAACAAGCCTCAGCTTGTGTCATAAGTACTCATACTTCCTTTACGTCAACTACCTGTTATTATTGTAGCTTCCTCAAGCAACCCTCTTATCTCTAAGTTTTCTCATCTTTCAACTGCTTGAATTAGGGCTCCAAATATTCCTCCTACCATGTACACGAGGTCTTCACTTACTGAATCTTGAACTGTTTCCAACACTACTTCTTGCGTTACATTTCATCTTGCACTACCTTTTTCTTTGAGGATAGTTCATTACACAGTTCCTTCAACTAACTGATTATCATAATACAAGGTTAGTCAATCTATTATTCATTCAAATTTGAACACATATTGGATGACCTTTCTAATCAGTCTCTGTTAGTGAATGCATCTCCATAGACTCAAATAATTCAATCCTATGGCTACTTATCATGTTCCTCCAAGATATCTAAATCTTAGGGACTTCACTAAATTACTCTCTAGCATAGATAAGATCCCTCCACGATCTCTATTCATAAGCTATAGAATATTCCTTCTTAAATATAAGGCCTTCATAAGAAAACCCTCTTAACAATGATTGGTCATGTCAACCACTATACTTAGGACACACATCAACTAGCTTCACTCACACCAACAAATCCCTTTCTGATTTAACTGAACTTAAAGCATCACCAACAACCCACACCTCTATAAATTATCTATAGAACTTACGACATAATAGATTTACCTCTTAACAATGACAAAGCTACTTCTTATTCATTATACTAGGGAATCATAGGATAATTTACTTGATTGTGACTTACTACACAAGAATCACTTCCTCTAGGGAACACTTGGTAGCCCATAGAACAATGACTTCTTCACACAAAACAAAATTTCTAGGGAAAACATCAAATATTGTCAAAAACCCTTGATACAACCCTACCACTATAGCAATTACATCAACATAAGAAAAGTAACTTACCTCCTCAAGAATTTGGCTTAGTTTCTCAAGGATCCTTAGTCCTGGTCACTTCTTCTTGACTAAAATTATCAACCCTATTTTCACATCTTTGTGGCCCTACAATAGGGTTTCCTCAACCCATCACATAGTCACAAAATAATGCATAGACCTCCCTTTCAAATCAGCCAACACATGTACTATTTATTAATGGGACTTGGCCCTCACTAGACCTTGTCTTCTTCCAAAAAAATGATCTTTGGCCCTCATTTTTTTGCACAAAAGCAAGGCTCGACTGTCACAAATATTTAGCATAGAAAATCCAAGCACGTGTGTCGAGAATTTTCCATGAACACTCCTACTTGTAGTCTTTCACTTCCTTGATATCTTTTGAATCGCTCCTTTCGCTCCCACTTGAACTAAATCCGCTCAATTGGTACACATGTCAAGAGAAACAGAAACAACAAAAAATCAAAGCAAACATGATCTATCTACTATAAGCCAATGGAATCGAAGACATTGAAACACATAATCATCATATATATGAACAATAATATGAGAAAAGGAATAAACTCTTTATTAATGTAGAAGGAAGAGTATCACCCAATACAGTTCAATCATGTGCCACTCCTCCAGCTTCAGTCCAACCCTCGCCACATCAAAAGCACACCAATCCAGCATCATAATATTGCTTGACATGAACTCAATTTTCAAACCAACAGAATTTTCTTACAAACTTCAAATTCTATCCCCCTTTATCACTATGATGAGTGCTCAATTTATAGGAAATGGAGGTGGTTTTGGCATAAATGAGGGTATTGAATGGCTTTCCAAACTTGGACTTAGTTTCCATGGAGCAAGGGATGAGAGGATAAGAGGTTAATGGATCCTTAGCCTATCCAAGTTCAAGCTCATAGGAGGAGATAAGAGATGGGATTCTTCTAGAATAATCTAGAATCAAGGAATATTCCCAGAACCCTATGCAAATTTTGCTCAATCTTTCCCAGCACGGGTCAAAGAGGGCCTAAGTGCACTGCAGTGCAGGCCTGAATGGGCCTGCCTGCTCTACAACGCAGTTACTCCTGACCAAGGCTACACTGGTGTCCCAAGGAGGCATTTCAACAAGGCTTCAAGCTAGGAAAGTTTCATATAAGGAAGCATTCAATGTGATGACTTGTCTAGGGCATGTAACAACTAAATTAGGGTTTGATGAGCCCTAATTGTACTAATTTGAATGTCGGGAGTGATGTACCTGTTGAAGCCCCGAAATTCGGGTCGACAATAAGGGGGATACCCACCTGGTCTGGACCTTGGTTGGCAGCTCCTTATCCGTTTGGTATAGCAGGTCCGACTGGGGATAATGGGACCAGTTTCCCAATCTAAGGGGTGTGTGTGTGTGTAGAGTTGGATGATGCTGATCTAGGAGTATTTAAAGCTAATTTAATTCAAACTTCTAAACTAACTCCATGCTATTGTAATCTAATTAAAAACAACACATCTAATCTACGCTAACTCGGGGTGTATTTCTTCTATTATGCGATCTAAAGAGATTTCGAACAATAACTGGTAATAAAGATCATTCAGCTATCATAAGAATAGAAATCAATTAAGATAAACCATTCTGCATAAAAAGTTAGGCAAAACAGTTGTGGACAGCATATCGCATAATAAGTTATTCATATATCAAACACAAATATATGACTCCATTGTACAGAAGTGCCAAATGGTAACCCACACACTCATGCATTAACATATAAACAACTGAAAACTGCATATCACTTTAAGAATATTAGCAGAAATTGGTCAAGAGATAAAAGTACCATTTATGACTAATCCTACCCATAAACTTCAAGCAACAACGATTTATCTCTACTTGTTCTAACATCTACTAAGAGTACAAAAGTGCAACATCAGTAGCAGACATTAAAATGCAAACATTAATAAATCTCGATCCATCCATTCATCAAAACCTCCTCTGAGGGTGCAGAAGTGCATGTTCCGAGGACAAGTTTTTGACAAATTTCTGGACCCTTCTCCAAATGCAATGAGAAGGGTTAAAATACTACTTCCTAATTCTAATAATAGTATTATTACAAAATTTAGGATGCGGTTTTCAAATGACCGTCCTTTTTCTAATCTAGTTAAAAGAAAAAACAACATTCTAAATAAGGTTACTTCTGAACTTGGTCCTTAAAGTTGCAAGTGTTCAGCATGGGCTTGAGGAGAGTCGGCTGACTGATTTCTGTGCTGAGCTGGGATGCGAAAACAACATCTATGAGAGCTGGCACTACTTTTTCGGCCGCTTTTGTGATGCATTTCACCGTCATCCATTGGTTGTGCGGCTTGACCAAGTACGTCTAGTAACATTCCCAATTCAACCTGGCTAATGCTTGGATTGCTCTCCCCTTTGCCTGCGCTTTCTGCTTCCATTCTACTTCCAGTCGTAACTTATTTGGTAGGTACCCCGGGGTGGTCTCTGCAATTAAATTGGCCCTGTGTAAATTCTCATTTACACAGTCGATAAGAATGCTTGCCTGTGTAGCCGCTGTCTCCGCTGCTCGCTCCGCCTGCCTAATTTGATCGTCCCATTTATTAAAGAGCAATTATTTATGATTTTCGTTTATCCTGGGTGCACCTACTCTTTTCCCTTCATCATCATCCTGCCAGGTTAAGTACTCTATCACCCTTCTGTCGCTCTGATCATAGTCACTTCGCAACTTGATTGGTGATTTTATCGCTCAGCTCACAATAGTGACTCCACTGTGATATTTTACGTCCCAACTCTTCCTGTTGCTACAGTAGTTGCTCATTTAAGCCAATAGATTCTGAAATAAATTCTGCCAGCTTAGGCTCATCTTTATGCATTTCCTGTAAAGTCTGCAACTATTTTCCTTTCTCGTCTAGACTTCTTTGATAACCTATCTGCATCTGCTGAAAGTCTTCCTGCAGCTTCTCGAGCTGTTTGGAAGCTTCAATATTAGCATTAGTTTGTTGCAACTGTTGTTGTAGCAGATGTGTCTGATCTTCTTGTTCTTTCAATAGTTGCTGAACTTCCGATGCCTTGTCAATAGTTGCAGAAGCATATGCTCCTGCGATCTGAGACAGCTTAGTGAGATTTTCAGTCGGGTTATTATTGGGGTCTTTCCATAAGACGTCTAAGTGTTCAGCATCTTGTGACAATGAATTTTCTAATTTTCTTTTCTTCCTCTGTCTCCTTACAACTGCTTTGTGTTGGGGACTATAGAATACATCTAGTGGGGGAATTTCTTCTACATTAAGTAGAAGCTCAGAAGGTGGAGCGATAGGAATGTGCTTCGTTTCTGTGACACTGATGACTATGGTCGGAACCACTTCTTGCACTACATGTGTATTGTTCACAGGTGTTTTCGGGGCTTGCCCTTCAAGATTGATCAATTCATTGAAGGTTTCCCATTCTTTGTCCAGCTCTGTTGTTACGAGTGGTGCTTCGATGACAGGAGGGGGGACATCCCTTGGCGGGGAGGCGATAACTTGCTGTTGAGACATTGCACTTGACTGAGCTGTATCTTTAGTTGTTTCTTCATTTTTTCCTTGGTCGTATCCAGACTCTTTAGGATGCTCAGGTACTCCTTGCGCAGCATTGGACTTAGATCTAGAAGTGCTAGAGTTTTCGCTGAGGCTAATGCTTGGAGTTGGTTCTCTAGCAGGCAGTCGCAGCTTCTCTAGAGGAATACTGGCCAGCCTTCTTTCTCTGTATAACATGAATCTTTGGAGGTCATCTGGAGACAACCTCGACCGAGCTTCCCGCAAAATTTCTTGGAGTGAGCTTCTACTCTGAAACAAATCATCAAACAAATCTTTCTTCCTAGCGAACACTTTTATTTTGACGTTCGTTGTGAACTCTTGGGCAACATCATTTGGGTCAAATGGCCTTGCTGGGAATTTAAATAATTGAAGACACGTCACATTCTCCACTTCGGCGAAAGCGTGTCCCACATCGAACAATGAGAAGGCCCCACAAGCTACAGGAAATTGAGGCCATATGGCCTTCTTCTTGTCCTTTAGGTCTTTGGTCAGGCCGCCTTCTGAACAGGTTTGGTAAGCAATCTCCTGAGCCAAAAGTTTATCGGGGATATATATAGGTAGGACATGTGGAGGTACAGTGCTTCAAAAAACTCTAATGTAAGTAAACCATTCTTCCCCGAACCATCTCGTGATGGGGATGATGTCAATTTGTGCCTCGGGAGAGCACCTCAGGGGGTCTTTATCATACATTATTCTATACAAGGGCAAAATAAGCACGTGGCAAATCTAGTAGAAGTGAGGGATGAACTGAGAATCCCATAACACCTTATGATAAACATGGATAGGCAATGGGTCCTGGGTAGTCCATTTCCAACCCATAGTGGGGAATTTAGACACAAGAAAAATAGAATCCATAACATATGCAGACAGATAAAAAGGAGGATAGACCCTTTGAGACGAGGATCTTTTAGACCGGTAATTGATAACAGTCGTGTATAGATTATCAGAAAGGATCTTGGCCCAATCTATAATATCGGTGCTTGTGGCAGCATCAATTAATGGTAGCCATTCAGACGAGAACTTATTTATATTCAGCATCCCAAATAACCTACAAAGCATGGCCACAACAAAACAATATGGAGAGGTGAGGGAACTGGTGCTGTACATACCGTTTTTGTCCTTTTTGAGCGGCTCCTCTTTTCTAGACCAATCTCTTGTGGTCTCTGATAGGTCTGGGTTCTCCGCCGCGAATTTCTTGACGAATTGTGCGTTATAAGTCACCTGCGGTTCAGGAAGATGATACATAAGCTTCAAATCTTGTGCAGCAAACGATCCGATGAGCCCGTGTCCTTGAACTTTGAATTGTCTGTTGTTCATGTCTGCATCATCAAGTATCCACTTGATCATATCCGTATATGGTAGAATTTTGGGTCTTGCCGCTATCCTGTGAAGAAATGAACATGCTAGCTCCTCTAAGGATGCCTCAGAAGAGTGTTGTGCACCCGTGACAGCAGCAACCTTCATTATTCTAGGATTTTCCTCTTCTAGCAACTTGTACATGCTTTCCCATGTTGATATCCCTGCATCTCTGTTACAGGCTATGTCAGTATACAAAGGCGCCATCTCCTTCGTCTTTTCCTTCGCTTCGGAGCTTTGAGCTTTATTTTTCTTTCCCATTTCCTCTTGCGTTTGTGTTTGAATCGTCTTAGCTCTTCATTCCTACAGATTACGAGTGAAATGGAAATGACTGATCCAGAAAGGTGATGGGAGAGTTTTAAATGCAACAGATGTATCAAATATGCACATTACGTGAAGTAAATCTCTACCAAGGCACGCGTCTTTAATTCATTTAATAACTGACAACTAATTCATTTACTATCATTAAAAGCGCATGATTTCGAGTCAGATTATGGTAAGTGGCTTTTCTTTGAATGGCGTGCCCGAAGGATTCGTAATGAAGTGATTTATGATTTGCTTACGTAACCTCGCATATCGCGCGATAGCAAATCGCACCATCGCAAATCGCAAGGATGTAATATCGCAGCGATCGCAACATCGCAGATCGCAGAAGTTTGATGTTGGCCAAATCTTGCCAGCTCATTTCTGCGATATGCGATCTTGCGATTGGCGTTATCGCAGATCGGTGAATCTTTAATTTTTTCTTTATGAGTATTACTTCGTTGCGACGCGACGTTATTCTTAACATGAGGGTCTTGTGCATACTGATTTTAAAGAGAAATGGAGGTATTTCTTATCCTTTTTGCAACGCGACTTTAAAGATTTTCTCCTTATCATAGACTTAGGTTTAAAATATTCAAAAGGCTTTACCTAAGCTTATGATGGTAACCTTATTTTGAAGAAAGGAAATTCTTGCTTTTCCTAAAAATTAACTAAGGGTCCCCATTCATTTAGTATTTTGGTCAATACTTAAATGAACAAAGGGGGGTTGTTGTCGGCCACAACAATTGGCGATTCACTTGGGAGAACCAGTTATCTCTGATCTTTTATTGACGTTTTCAAACTCCTGAAAAAAAAAAAAATTCTCAGAGAACTTAAACTTTATTATAAAAAGATAAAGCGTATTATACTTCAAACTATCAATGATACTTCATTTCAACCTCTTTCTATTTTAATTACTTGCATCCTCAGCTTGTCCTTGCATTTATATCAGCCATTACTTGGTCTTGTAAAACATAAAATAAAGTTTCCCCTGTGTAGCAGCCTTTTAAATATGCTCCTTTATCGCAGGTAGAGCCTCTGCTACCAGCAGGCGTCCATAGCCTCGACAGGGTTACCTATTACCCAGTAATAATCCTTTATCCTGCTTAAGGTTATTTACAACTTTTTCAGAGAAAAACCCGTTTTGACACTTTTTCCTTTTTTATTCTCTAAAGAACAATGTCTTGGTTTGGTGGCCAAATTATGACACAGTCATTCACTTGATTTACACTTTTGCTGAACAAGCTGGCTCATGATGAGACCCCTTATCTCTTGATTGCAACAATCTTGAGTCGTTTCCCTGTTTTGGTAGATAGTATCGGCAAAGTCAGCAAGTTATAATATTTGTGATCATGATAAGTCGGCTCGTGATGAGACCTCTTATTCTTTTAGATATAGTGTTTTTTCGGATTGTTCCTCTGAATGCTGCGATTTCCTTTAGCAGGGAGGAAGTCAAATTTTCTTTCCTTAAGAAAGTTCTGGACGACAATGATAGAGTTGTTTGGAAATGGCTACTTCTACAGAGAATCTTAATTTCATTATTGATACCTTTCATTGTACTGACCTAAAACAATTTCTTCACCAAGATAGCTTTCTTCAAATTTCTTGGAGTTGAAACTAGCATCATATCTGGGTTAAAGTTCTGTTGATAATAAAGATCAAGTTTCCAAAAGATTTGTTGTTCATAGAAGCAGAAGTTCAAAATATTTGATAGAGAAAAGGTGTCTTTAGTAAATGTCAAATGCTGTTAACCATAGCAAATTTTATTATGGAGAAAAATATTTAACGCAATGAGAGGTAGACATTCTCTAGGGTTATGTACAGAATAGGGATAATCTCTTCTCTTATTTTGCCTACCAATTATTAAAAGTAAACCTAATAACCTAGCTAAATTACTCCTACTCCTATTCTAACTATGTACAGAAAATTAGCTAGGTGAAATGATATTTCCAGTGGAACCATCTCTTCATTTTTATTCCTACACGTATGTAACTTCCAAACATTATCATTAAGAACAAAACTTTTCCTGAACTGTTAATGTTGGATGTGGAATAAGAATATGTAACCTCAGTTGGAATTCTGTCTGATATTTCTTTCTCATAAAAACTTCTTTCCAACTGGGTACCTATTGGATCATAAAAATTAGGATGAATTTCTGTTATGGATTGATGATCTCATAATAGGAAGGATGACAAGCCAGGTTGTGAATATGATTTTTTAGTTTCAATGGCTTGTAACCTACTGTTCGTTAAAGCTGAGCTTTTAGCGATTTCGTTAAAAAGGAAAGTTTCCATATATAAATCACTAAATAGTTCGATGAAGAATAAATGGAAATTCCTGGAAAGATCTTTATCAATTGGCGCGAATTGTCAACAAGTTTCGAAAGGTACTTTCCTCGGTTGATGGTGTTTTGGATGCCAAAGAAGTTTCTTAAGAAAGTCTGATATTGATTGATCTTGAAATTGGGAAAGTTCTTTACTTCCTTGACACAGCTTAGCTTTCCAAAATGGTGGCACATCTTTCAAATGTTCTTTGATAAGATGCTCAACATGCCACAGTAATCTATCAAAAGTCTGAAAATTTAAAACAAAATCCGATTTTGTACAAAATGAGTGCAAGTGAGAAAGAAAGGAATGATTATTTGTACAAATAGTGTTACAGCACAACTGGGATTTACTTGTAACATCTTGCTTCTCACAAGAACTGGCCAAAGTTATGGGATCCGAGCAATTTCGAATTCCATCTTGTGAATCAGAAGACAAGTTATGATTGTGAACAGGCATGGAGATTTCCTCATGATAAGAATCATAGATTGGGGTATTGTCTTGGATAGTAAAATCATGCAAAAGATCTCTTACTTTGAAATGAGGATTGACTGATATGATTTCTGAATTAGGATAACTCTCATTATCTGAGCTTAGTTGAGTTACTTGGGATAACTCAACAACATCATCGTTGTCAAAGTAACTATCATAAATGATTTTACAGGTTTCCCTAGATTTCTCTTTTTCATCATATATTTTCAGACAAGGAAGGTCAAGTGGTTCTTGTTTGAAAATGGTCAAAGGATGTTCTATAGCTATCTCTTTATCTTGAAAACCTAATGATGAGTCGTTTGAATAACCCTCTGTGTTTTTTGAGATATCTTTAATATTGAGAGGGGAGAAATTATCATCACTAAAAACATCAGGATAAAGAGAAAAATGCGAATCTGGAACAATGCATTTGAAAACATCATGGAAAAATCTTTGTTCATCAGATTCATCATAGACATCGGGCTTTAGATCATACCTTTGTGTACTGATACTTTTTGAAAGAGAAATAGTTTGTTGTTCTAACCTTGGCATCTGCATTTGTTGATTTGCAATGATATTATCTGACCTTGTATCAAAGTCATCTCCTGGTTCCAAGGTAGGCTTTCCTCCAGCATTCTCGCTTTTGTCTTCTTGCATTAGAGCATGCATGACTCCTAGGCTTTGTGGACTTTCTTCATCATGGCTGATTTGTATATTCAACTTGGAATCCTCATTCACATTAGAAGAAAATGAAACAAAGGTTGAACTAATTTCTGCTTGATCAGACATAGGAGGCAGGGAATACTCAGCATAATCTGACGATTCTTCATCCATGAGTTCACTTTCAAGATCATACTTTAGACAATTAAGATGAAATCGCATATTAAAATCCCTAACAGATTCATCTTGTTTCCGTAGATAATCAATTTCATCATATACCTGGTCATAGTCATAACAATCAAATTCAAAAATGAAAGTCTTGACGAATTGGTCCCAGCTGTGAATTGTTGCAACTGGGAGGGTTCTACACCATTTTCTAGCTTCCGCTGTGAATGTAAGAGTAAAAATCTTGCACAAAACGCCTTCATCAATTCTCTGAATATCATAACTTGAAACTTTTTGAATAAACTGAAGAGCATGATTAAAAGCAGAAGAATTATTCTTACCATTGAATTTTACCTGAGGCAAGAGTCTTACCACTTCTGGTGGAGTGTTGGAAGAGGTAGGAACATGGATGCAACTCCAAATGGGAATTTTACGAGCAGCCATCCTGATTCAAATTTTACAATTGAAAATCATTCCAACAGACACTATGTTCAGGCCCTCCTTCTAGCGCCAAATATGTTGAAGCCCCGAAAATCGGTCGACAACAAGGGGGATACCCACCCGATCCGAACCTTGGTTGGCAGCTCCTTATCCGTTTGGTATAGCGGGTCCGACTGGGGATAATGGGACCAGTTTCCCAATCTAAGGGGTGTGTGTGTGTGTAGATTTGGATGATGTTGATCTAGGAGTATTTAAAGCTAATTTAATTCAAACTTCTAAACTAACTCCATGCTATTGTAATCTAATGAGAAACAACACATCTAATCTACGCTAACTCGGGGTGTATTTCTTCTATTATGCGATCTAAAGAGATTTCGAACAATAACTGGTAATAAAGATCATTCAACTATCATAAGAATAGAAATCAATTAAGATAAACCATTCTGCCTAAAAATTTAGGCAAAACAATTGTGGACAGCATATCACATAATAAGTTATTCATATATCAAACACAAATATATGACTCCACCGTACAGAAGTGCCAAATGGTAACCCACACACTCATGCATTAACATATAAACAACTGAAAACTGCATATCACTTTAAGAATATAAGCAGAAATTGGTCAAGAGATAAAAGTACCATTTATGACTAATCCTACCCATAAACTTCAAGCAACAACGATTTATCCCTACTTGTTCTAACATCTACTAAGAGTACAAAAGTGCAACATTAGTAGCAGACATTAAAATGAAAACATTAATAAATCTCGATCCATCCATTCATCAAAACCTCCTCTGAGCGTGCAGAAGTGCATGTTCCGAGGACAAGTTTTTGACAAATTTCCAGACCCTTCTCCAAATGCAATGAGAAGGGTTAAACTACTACTTCCTAATTCTAATAATAGTATTATTACAAAATTTAGGATGCGGTTTTCAAATGACCGTCCTTTTTCTAATTTAGTTAAAAGAAAAAACAACATTCTAAATAAGGTTACTTCTGAACTTGGTCCTTAAAGTTGCAAGTGTTCAGCATGGGCTTGAGGAGAATCGGCTGACTGATTTCTGCGCTGAGCTGGGCTGCGAAAACAGCATCTACGAGAGCTGGTACTACTTTTTTGGCTGCGTTTGTGATGCATTTCACCGTCATCCATTGGTTGTGCGGCTTGACCAAGTACGTCCAATAACATTCCCAATTCAACCTGGCTAATGCTTGGATTGCTCTCCCCTTTGCCTGCGCTTTCTGCTTCCAGTCGTAACTTATTTGGTAGGTACCCCGGGGTGGTCTCTGCAATTAAATTGGCCCTGTGTAAATTCTCATTTATACAGTTGATAAGAATGCTTGCCTGTGTAGCTGCTGTCTCTGCTACTCGCTCCGCCTGCCTGATTTGATCGTCCCATTTATTAAAGAGCAATTCTTTATGATTTTCGTTTATCGTGGGTGCACCTACTCTTTTCCCTTCATCATCATCCTGCCAAGTTAAGTACTCTATCACCCTTCTGTCACTCTGATCATAGTCACTTCGCAAGTCTACCACTTGATTGGTGATTTTATCGCTCAGCTCGCAATAGTGACTCCAGTGTGATATTTTACATCCCAACTATTCCTGTTGTTGTAGTAGTTGCTCATTTAAGCCAATAGATTCTGAAATAAATTATGCCAGCTTAGGCTCATCTTTATGCATTTCCTGTAAAGTCTGCAACTGTTTTCCTTTCTCGTCTAGACTTCTTTGATAGCCTATCTGCATCTGCTGAAAGTCTTCCTGTAGCTTCTCGAGCTGTTTGGAAGCTTCAATATTAGCATTAGTTTGTTGCAACTGTTGTTGTAGCAGCTGTATCTGATCTTCTTGTTCTTTCAATAGTTGCTGAACTTCCGATGCCTTGTCAATAGTTGCAGAAGCATATGCTCTTGCGATCTGAGACAGCTTAGTAAGATTTTCAGTGGGGTTATCATTGGGGTCTTTCTGTGAGACGTCCAAGTGTTCAGCATCTTGTGACAGTGCATTTTCTAATTTTCTTTTCTTCCTCTGTCTCCTTACAACTGCTTTGTGTTGGGGACTATAGAATACATCCAGTGGGGGAATTTCTTCTACATTAAGTAGAAGCTCAGAAGGTGGAGCGATAGGAATGTGCTCCGTTTCTGTGACACTACTGACTATGGTCGGAACCACTTCTTGCGCTACCTGTGTATTGTTCACAGGTGTTTTCAGGGCTTTCCCTTCAAGATTGATCAATTCATTGAAGGTTTCCCATTCTTTGTCCAGTTCTGTTGTTACGAGTGGTGCTTCGATGACAGGAGGGGGGACATCTCTTAGCGGGGAGGCAATAACTTGCTGTTGAGACATTGCACTTGACTGAGCTGTATCTTTATTTGTTTCTTCATTTTTTTCTCGGTTGTATCCAGACTCTTTAGGATGCTCAGGTACTCCTTGCGCAGCGTTGGACTTAGATCTGGAAGTGCTAGAGTTTTCGCTGAGGCTAATGCTTGGAGTTGGTTCTCTAGCAGGCAGTCGCAGAGTCTCTAGAGGAATACTGGCCAACCTTCTTTCTCTGTATAACATGAATCTTTGGAGGTCATCTGGAGACAACCTCAACCGAGCTTCCCGCAAAATTTCTTGGAGTGAGCTTCTACTCTGAAACAAATCATCAAACAAATCTTTCTTCCCAGCGAACACTTTTATTTTGACGTTCGTTGTGAACTCTTGGGCAGCATCATTTGGGTCAAATGGCCTTGCTGGGAATTTAAATAATTGAAGACACGTCACATTCTCCACTTCGGCGAAAGCGTGTCCCACATCGAACAATGAGAAGGCCCCACAAGTTACAGGAAATTGAGGCCATATGGCCTTCTTCTTGTCCTTTAGGTCTTTGGTCAGGCCGCCTTCTGAACAGGTTTGGTAAGCAATCTCCCGAGCCAAAAGTTTATCGGGGATATATAGAGGTAAGACATGTGGAGGTACAGTGCTTCCAAAAACTCTAATGTAAGTAAACCATTCTTCCCCGAACCATCTCGCGATGGGGATGATGTCAATTTGTGCCTTGGGAGAGCACCTTGGGGGGTCTTTATCATACATTATTCTATACAAGGGCAAAATAAGCATGTGGCAAATCTGGTAGAAGTGAGGGATGAACTGAGAATCCCATAACACCTTATGATAAACATGGATAGGCAATGGGTCCTGGGTAGTCCATTTCCAACCCATAGTGGGGAATTTAGACACAAGACAAATAGAATCCATAACATATCTAGACAGATAAGAAGGAGGATAGACCCTTTGAGACGAGGATCTTTTAGACCGGTAATTGATAACAGCCATGTATAGATTATCAGAAAGGATCTTGGCCCAATCTATAATATCGGCGCTTGTGGCAGCATCAATTAATGGTAGCCATTCAGACGAGAACTTATTGATATCCAGCATCCCAAATAACTTACAAAGCATGGCCACAACAAAACAATATGGAGAGGTGAGGGAACCAGTCCTGTACATACCGTTTTTGTCCTTTTTGAGCGGCTCCTCTTTTCTAGACCAATCTCTTGTGGTCTCTGATAGGTCTGGGTTCTCCGCCATGAATTTATTGACGAATTGTGCGTTATAAGTTGCCTGCGGTTCAGGAAGATGATATATAAGCTTCAAATCTTGCGCAGCAAACGATCCGATGAGCCTGTGTCCTTGAACTTTGAATTGTCTGTTGTTCATGTCTGCATCATCAAGTATCCACATGATCATATCCGTATATGGTAGAATTTTGGGTCTTGCCGCTATCCTGTGAAGAAATGAACACGCTAGCTCCTCTAAGGACGCCTCAGAAGAGCGTTGTGCACCCGCGACAGCAGCAACCTTCATTATTCTAGGATTTTCCTCTTCTAGCAGCCTGTACATGCTTTCCCATGTTGATATCCCTGCATCTCTGTTACAGGCTGTGTTAGTATACAAAGGCGCCATCTCCTTCATCTTTTCCTTCGCTTCGGAGCTTTGAGCTTTATTTTTCTTTCCCATTTCCTCCTGCGTTTGTGTTTGAATCGTCTTAGCTCTTCGTTCCTACAGATTACGAGTGAAATGGAAATGACTGATCCAGAAAGGTGATGGGAGATTTTTAAATGCAACAAATGTATCAAATATGCCACATTACGTGAAGTAAATCTCTACCAAGGCACGCGTCTTTAATTCATTTAATAACTGACAACTAATTCATTTACTATCATTAAAAGCGCATGATTTCGAGTCAGATTATGGTAAGTGGCTTTTCTTTGAATGGCGTGCCCGAAGGATTCGTAATGAAGTGATTTATGATTTTCTTACGTAACCTCGCATATCGCACCATCGCAAATCGCACCATCACAAATCGCAAGGATGTAATATCGCAGCGATCGCAACATCGCAGATCGCAGAAGTTTGATGTTTGCCAAATCTTGCCGGCTCATTTCTGCGATATGCGATCTTGCGATCGGCGTTATCGCAGATCGGTGAATCTTTAAGTTTTTCTTTATGAGTATTACTTCGTTGCAACGCGACGTTATTCTTAACACGAGGGTCTTGCGCATACTGATTTTAAAGAGAAATGGAGGTATTTCTTATCCTTTTTGCAACGCGACTTTAAAGATTTTCTCCTTATCATAGACTTAGGTTTAAAATATTCAAAAGGCTTTACCTAAGCTTATGATGGTAACCTTATTTTGAAGAAAGGAAATTCTTGCTTTTCCTAAAATTTATCTAAGGGTCCCCATTCATTTAGTATTTTGGTCAATACTTAAATGAACAAAGGGGGGTTGTTGCTGGCCACAACAGTACCGAAATAGACCTATAACAGTTTCCTCCTAAAGCATGAAGTCGAAAATGATAATGTTAAGTGATAAATATGCTTTACGATGCGATGGAGAGGATCTGAAGTGGACGGTGACCTACATTGATTACAATACATAGCATCATGATATTTTGAACTTTTTCATGAATTGTTGAGGGAAGACATACCCATACTCAACATATAAACTTTTCATTACATGTACATAGATAGTCGTCTATAGATACAGACCCATGATAGGATGACCATCCATGTAAAGCCATCGTACAAATGATTTAGTACTCTCCTGAAATCGTTGCCTGAATGGATGAAACTAGATCCGGGGTCTTCTATCTCGTCCAATCGTTCACCTAAATATGAGTCTAACCATGTGCATATGTGATCTAAAGTCGAACGTGGGAAGACACTGTCTGATTACCAACCAATGATGTAATTCGTTAGCAGACGCGAGAGAGATCATCGATAATGATAATGATTCTCAAGGTATTGCAGTACATTCTGCATGGTGTGAATAAATGTTTTGATTTCGAACACCATACAAAGTCTTTCAGCCAAAGGCCAATGAGGTCAACCTATCACCAGAAGCGAGAAACTTGCCATTGTTGTACGCAAGCCCCAAGGTACTGGAAGGGTGTTTCTAAGTCAACTTCTTGGTAATGTGTTGATGTCGACAAGAAGCAATTCGTAGAAGGAGAGCCTTGATGTATCCCACATCAATGACATGAAACGAGTGTAATGATTTTGGAGATAGAATGTGACTGACAACACAAGGTTTAGCAATGGCAGTCATGAAAATGAAGGTTTATGAGTATTGCAGAGGATGAATTTACTGAGTGACTTCTCTTGAACATGTCAGCGAAACTGAATGAATTGGCAGCATTGACCCAAAACCAAAGTGAGGGATGGTGTGATAAACCATAGGTATGATAACTATCAAGAAAATAACCCAACCCAATTAGTCACAAAGATGAAGTGAAAGTGACAGGGTCAAGAGCGACTTCCTACCATAAAGTGATTTACCCCTTTTCCCATTTTCCCCAGTCATTGCTGACCAGTACCTCTTTACTTTTTAACAAGCTTGAGGAGGATAACATATGCTTGTTTTATAATTCCACCCTTCAGGTGAATCCAACATTATGTGATGTTTTAATGAGCCTAGCGAAGGTAAAATTCGGTCTTGTCATGATGGACAAGTTTGTTGCTATTTGATGTTTTAACTAGTTTAATGACAATGAGAATTTTGTCCTTTTCATGTTTAGAGATTTTGAAAAGGGACAAAAAGAAAAATCCACAAGTTCTTTTTTGTAAATTTGTAGCTCAAGTCCAAAAAAGCATAAAATAATACAAGAGAGGACCTATTGACCATGTTTGATCAACGTATTCATTTTTCGTAAGTAATCTATCTCAGTCCGGAAAAGGGTTAAACTTATACTGAGTAGATGTCGTTTCCAATCTGTTTATGAGCTGAAAAGGACAAGCACTCGACAATCGTTTCATATTTCGAGAGTTTGAAAAGAGCTTAAAGAGGACTCCTTGTTTTTATTTTCTTTTAACGAGTCAAAAAAGGAAAATACTTGATGATATTTTCATGTTTCAAGAGTCTAAAGAGAGCTTAAAGAGGACTCCACTTAGAGGAACGAGTGGTGTCTAGGATAGCAACTGGTTCTAGTGATGTTGGAACTTCTCAAAACTTGTTGATTTATGTGAAGAGGCTGGCTAATAAGACCACTCATTGGAACTGTTCCTCAAAAAGGGTAAAACAACCAAGTGAAAGTGTATGATCGGCCAAGCAGATAGTGACGATGGAAGGAGAAAAACCAAGGCTCATCTCAAGGAAGGGGCTGATAGAATGGAAATCACGAGGGCTACATTGGAGATGGGTTCATTTTTACACAAGCTTGAACCATAGGGAACTATGATTGCATTCAGTTTCATGTTTACACAAGCTTGAAATGAAAAACTATGCTTGGATTCAGTTTCATGTTTACACAAGCTTGAAATGAAAAACTATGTTTGGATTTAGTTTAATGTTTAAACAAGCTTGAAATGAAAAATTATGCTTGGATTGGTTTACATGCCCCCAGCACGATGAATCAATTCAAGGTGCATGCCCCCCAAGCTTCATTACATTCACCTAAGTAGACTACTCGTGGCTATTAGGTGGATGGAATGAAGGTTCCTTTACGAGATCAACTGAAAGACTCGATTGGGATTTTACGAGATCTAATCAAAGTCTCAAATTGGAATTTTGCTCCAGGGGACCTTGTTTCATTTTTTAATGAGCTTGACACAAGACAAGGAACTCTGCTCAGGAACCTATTTCATTTTTTAGTGAGGTTGACATAGTAAAATAACAATCCTCATATTTGTTGTTCCATTTCTTAATGAGCTTGACACAAGACAAGGAACTATGCTCATACCCTTTGTTTCCTTTTTTAACAAGGTTGACATAAGACCAGGAACTATCCTCATATTCCTTGTTTCATTTTTTAACGAACTTGACACAAGACAAGGAACTATGCTCATGATTCCTTGTTTCCTTTTTTAACGAGGTTAACACAAGACCAGGAACTATCCTCATGATTCCTTGATCACGACCCATAAGAGGTCATGACTTCTAAGAGGTTCTCATTAGATGGGAGAACAATGCTTTGGAAGGGATATGTAGCAAGGAATCCCTTAGAGAGATCTGGTTCCAATGACCCCAGTACATAATGCACAACATCACGGAATTGATCGTCAGTTGATGTAGGCATGGAACGGGTTGGCACATAATTGACCCATGGTGGGGAAGATACCATTAGGACAAAAGGACTATTTAGGGAAGATGGTTGACTGGGAACCATATTTGGGTCGGGAAATGAAAGCTGGTCAATGGTGACAATTTTGTCTTCATGCGGGAAACACATCACTCAAAAGAGTGTTGAAATAATAGCTCCCATGTCGTAAACATAGTCGTGCTCAAGAAGTAAATTGTAATCTAAATGGCCTGTGACTACCATCACATTGAGGTAAACAATTTTTCCTCCCAAAGTAATAGGAAATTAAGGATCCCTAATGGTTGACTGGTTCCTCTGTTAAAAGCCAACAGATTCTGGGTAACAGGCACAAGTGGTGGAAAATCGAGCACCTTCCAAGAAGTGGAGGAAAGGATACTCACAGATGCACCTTCATCTATAATATTTCCAGATACAATAATATTATAAACCTGTACTATGATCTGGAAAGGCACATAAGAAGGAAGACAACACCTTGCCAGTCGATTCCAATCAAAGGAAGTGAGTAGACTAATTGGAGGGGGTACCGTAAGAATGGAAGAATTACCCCCTTGAGTTATAAGAAGAGGAGGATTTTCCTCCTGTCTTGATGGAAAAGGAGGGTTGCCTCCAAGCTCATTGGAATTTGAAGAAACGAAAAGAACCTGAGTGGTATCATACTCACTCTCTACGGGAAAGTTATGATTAACTGAAGGTGAAATCGGGTCAACTATTTCCTCGATCCGTGATTGGTCGGGTATATATTCATGGGATTCACATTCAGAGAGAGTGGGTTTGACCGATGGTTGATTTGGGTCAATCACTTCATCAACCAGTGAAGGATTAAGGGAGGGTCTCCTGTAACCAGATGGAAGTCACTACGGAGAAGCAGGATGGTTATCCAACACTTTTTGGGCTTCATCCAGATAGGGACAAAGGTGAATGGGGTGATTCCCTTCACATAACCTACAAGGAAACTTAACTTTACCCTTATTTCGATGAACTTTACTCTAGTTGATGGTGTGTCACCAACATGATCTCCAAAAGTTGATGACACAGGATTATGTGAGTGAGAAGACCGTTCTTCTAAGATTTGAGGAATACCAGAACAATTTCGAAGAAGATGGTCTCCCGTATAAAGTTTGCAAGGATACAGAAGTTTATGAGCCTTATTGGACGATTTCTCATCAAAAGTTTCATTAGAAGCAATGGTTGCTTGGTTGCCCCCTGCTGAATTTTCTTCTCCTCCTCCTTCTTCTTCTCCTTCTTCTTCCCTTTCTTCTTCTTCTTATCCACCTGGTTACTAGTTTCAATACTTTCACTAGGCGAAGAGGAAGAAGGGGAGGAAGAAACAATCAATGAAGAAGGTAAAGGGTCAACTTTAGAATCAACTGGAGGTTGATTTTGTCCAATTGTAGGAATATTCAGTCACGGGGCCAAGGAGGTTAAGAACAACCATACTGGCAAGCCGATGGTAAGTCTTGGAAGGGACAACGCAGCCATATAAGGAGCACTAATATTTCCGAAAGGAGGAAAAGGACTAGGATTCCCATCAAAATGAATTCCTTGATTGGTGGACTCCGGAATTGTTTCCATATGTATCAACCTAAGATCAACTAAGGAGTGATGTGGAGGATGTTATCCACGGTCAATTAATTTTATTTTAATCAAAATAACATAAAATAACAAAAGAGGGATAATCTAGGCAAATGATTACCAAGCAACTATGAACTGCAATATGCTACCTCAGTAAACCAAGGACTTAACATACGTGTAGGCAATCTCCCCGAATGTTGTTTTCAGTGTATAAAAATACACAAGGTGGCTAATTCGGTTACCTATGGATGGATAACAACCTAATGTAGTCCTCCCGAATATACCGAAAGTACGTGGATGCCCAATCCGTGTTAGCATTGTCTAATGCGAAACCGCACAGTGAGAGCATTCCTTTATACTTTTCATACTATAACACCGCCCTATATACTCGAAGGTACATGGACAAGCTATTATATAATTACGTATCTGGAATGAGGTATCACACTCAGAATGTAGTGTAGATAATTAGTGATAGCTGCTATGTTTAACGATGCTGGAACACGTCTCTAGCCTAGACCTATAAATGTTATGCATTAAGTTACAATGCTCCGTTAGGTTAATTGAGATAACTTTTAAGTTGATCTTGTTTAGGATTTTGTCTTTCAGGTTTACCGTGTGATGTCTTTGAAATTCCTAGAATGCAACTATGATGAGAAACATTCTTTTCATTTGATTTTAACAATGAAAACCTTAACTACAATGGATAAAGCAATTAGAATCTTTAATCAAAGAGAATATAGCACATCTAATGCAACTTTCCCTATACTATTCCTATCAAGCATTCACAAATTACAATATGCACAATGCAAGTTTTTCTTTTCAGTTCCTTTAGTGTTTAGATGAACAAAAGGAAACTAAATGAACATACAATCAATCAATACTTTTCACAAGAAACAAAGACTTTACGAAAGTTTATTTTTGAAAGAAATGAAGAATTTACAACACTTCCTTTTCAGAAAAGATTTCTCGACTATAAGCTAACTTTGACGATGAATTGATAATGATAAAAAAATAACTTAAGAAACACTAAAAAATCAAGGCCAAAGTAGGGCTAGGAGTAGAGATACAACTTGATTTTAGAACCATAAGAAACATTGATCTTTTAGTAAACAAAATCAGAAGTAACTTTGGAAAAATCAAACCAAAGGTGGATTTTTTAGCCTAAGAGGGATCAACGCAGGCTAGAGTGGGAGACAATGCACTGCAGTGCACTGTCTCTAAGCTAGGGCTACTCTGCAGCACACTATGTCAAGACAAACAGTGCGTTGGTGCCACTGATTATGTGTTTCAATGTCTTTGATTCCATTGGTTTATAATAGATAGATAAGGTATTCTTTGATTGTTTGTTGTTTCTATTTCTCTTAACACAGGTACCAATTGAGCGGATTTAGTTCAAGTGGGAGCGACAGGAGCGATTCAAAAGAGATCAAGGAAGCAAAAGACTACAATTAAGTTCCTTCATCTCATCTATCTACTATAGGAAAAGGTTAAACTACTTTCTTTTTGTTGTTCAAGTGGGAGCAACGGGAGCGATTCAAAAGAGATCAAGGAAGCAAAAGACTACAAGTAAGTTCCTACATCTCGACAATCGATTCAACAAGGCATTTCAACAAGGCTTCAGGACAGGAAACTTTCATAGAAGGAATCATTCAATGTGATGACTTGTCTACAACATGTAACAACTGAATTAAGGTTTGATGAGCGCTAATTGTACTAATCTGAATGTCGAGAGTGATGTGCCCAAATAAACCTGTAACAACAAGAAAAAAACATGACCTTCTCTCCTTGATAACTTGGCCTCTTTTGAATTCATTTGTCTTATGCTTGTCCTCTTATGATGAGATGCACTTGTGGTGGTGTAAACTAACTATCTTCTCTCCCTTTCCTCTAATTCTGCTGACGGAGTTAACTATCCTTGTAAACATGTCTTCAAGTTTCATTTACACATGTTGAACTATCTACTATGATTTATGCTACAACCCTAGTACATAATACACTATTCATCATTTGCATGGTCTGTCAATAGTAAATACCTCTACTATCTTCCTTCTTATTCTTTGAAGGTTCTTAATGTTCAACTATTAATGCTTCAGACCTTGCTTTGTAGTGTCCAAATTCATGACATCCAAAGAACTAGACTTTAGACATGTCTATATTTTTGTTTCTCTTCTTCTTATCAAAATTCTTCTTTGATTTAGCTACATAGGCTTGAGAAGCTTCATTGTTCAGTTGAGAGTTACTTCTAGCCTTTATTCTAGATTATTCTATTGAAAATTAAGCGCATAATTCTTCAAATTATAGAGCTTATTTTCTTGCAAAAATGCTACATGCTAAACCATCCCATTCTTTAGGTAAGGCATTGATTTCCATTGTCAATAATTCTAAATAAAATATTTTCTCACCGGCTACCTGAAGTTGATCTTTCATTTTTTATAGCTTGATGAGCTAACAAGATATAGTGTCTTATTTTAACATGTTTTATTGATATATTTGAGTTCTCAAGGCTATCACATGAATTGTTTTACTGATGGTGTTGGTGGAATTATATGTATTCTAATTCCAACGTTTAATTATCAATCCAGGTTAGTAAGACTTAGAGATGAAAGCACAGGAAATGTAGGATTAGAGCCTATTCTAGCATATTCTAACAACTAACACTAAAAGAACTAATCACTAAGCATTATCACTTGTCACTGGACTATGGGACTCTAATTCTTATCATGTTTTGAACCACAATTTTTCATTAACAATGTTCATGTGGTTGTATATATGTAGCTTATTAGGTCTTGATACTTCAGTGGTTTTAGTTCTATAGTGATGAAAACCCATTAAACACATCGCAGAAAAGTAAATTGCATAAAAGTAAATGCTGCAAACTATAAGAAAAAGAAAACAAATCTAATACTAATACTATGTGAAATACAAATCTAATGAAAATTGAAAGTAACATCAAATAAAATATGCAATCAAATGGAATTTGCTTCTTAAACCTAAAGACAACTACTAAACACTAAATTAAGAGCATGAAAGTGAATAGATCTAAGTTTTATCTAACATAAATTCATTGCAAAATAAAACTAAATTGCTAGATGTAAAACTAATCTACAAAACACATGAAGAATAGAAACACTTACCCACACTGAGGGGCCCTTCCCAGGAGGTTAGTGTTGCTAAAAAAATCTCAGATCAAGCTAAGAAGATGTACCACAATTCAGCAACCATCAATTCTTTATTCACATCAAAAATCAGCTCTCTAAATCTCTCCAAAAATTAATCATTGATCTCCTCTATTACAATAATGAACAAAATCCTCTTGATATTTGTCATTTGAGACCTTATTTATACATAAAATTCATTGGGAAAGATAAGATCCAATCCCCTTAACTCAAAAAATGAATTTACAATTTTAGAGGAAAATCTCATAATTCTAGTTTTTTTGCAATTTTATACAAATTGGTGTTAAATAACTAACCATATCTTCTCTACCATGATGTATTTTGGAAATATGTTTCTATGAATCTAATTTTTTATACTATGAACAAAAACCTCTCTTGGAATTTCCTGATTCGCTTCCATGGCCTCGGAAATTGCGCCCAAAGATGATTGTTTGAATCTTTTTCCAATCTGGGTTTCGTGGAAATTTATACAAACTTGCTTCAAAGAACCAGCTTTAACTATTAAATGTATTATGTTTTTGGAAATGCTTTGAGATCGAAATAAATTACTATGTTTTATAGAAACCCATTTTCCATATTCTTGTGATTCTCCACCATTTTCACGTAAATCGAGGCAAAACATGGCAGTTCCAAAACTGTCACCTATTTTTTGTTGTAACTTAAATCATGTGTAGGATCCCATGTGAGCTAGGTATATTCCAAGGCATGTATTAGCATATTAGGTCCATGTGGAACCTAATTTACCATGCTAGAGAAAATAAAAACATATTCTATAATTTTGAATTATTTTCCCTCCATTTCTACAAGTGCAGAATTAAGTACAAGACTATTGAACTGATACAAAGATAGAAATTTCCATAGTCGAACACGCTCCTTGGCCACATAACCAAATTAGTAAACTGTCATTGATAAAACCACATTAAAAACTCATTTAATCATTAAAAATACAAAAAATCATTAATAATTAACCACAAGGTAAAATGAATGCATTTAGGGAAAATTGGTAATATGATAGTTACGAAATATGTTGTAAGGGTAGGAATATGGCTCGTAAATGAAAGTTTTGGATAGCCAATATGATAACATATTCACGACCCAACAGGCAGAGTATAATTTTACCAAGGTATCATAAACTTCTTTAGATGTAGATAGTTCTGATACAAAAGTGATAAGGTGGTCTTTGATAGACTCAAAGAGAATTCTTTGAGCCTTAATTTCTCCTTTTTCATATTTTTCCACTTCCTAGGCATTATTCTCATTTGGAGTAGGAACCTTTCCTTGAACAAATTTCATGACATCATTCTCTCTAAGGACTAAGTCAATTCTCTTTTTTCATGCCTTGAAGTTGGATGCTCCTTCTAGCTTATTGCTTTCCTTGCACATAAATGCCATTGGATTAGACATAATGACTTGGAGGTGAGTTGTTACCAAAAGATATCTACAGTTATGGCTGCTAAAATGATGATCTTCTTGAGCTAATACAATGATGATATTCTTTCTTCTATCTAGCAATAGTTTCTCCTCTTCGCCTTAGCTCTCGTACTATGCTAGAAAATCAAAGACAAAGTAGATTTCTTACTTGGTAATCACTGTGTGAGAGTTAATATCTTTTCTTTTGTTAATTGTTGTCTCTTCTTCATCAAGCAATTACACAAACTAATGCTCTAAGGCCAAAAATAATTAAGAGACACAAATATTTAGGCTTTCAAGATAGGGCAAAACCCCTCAAAGGGGAAAATCCAACAATCCTCTTCAAAATGGCCACTAAACCATCGACACATGGAGCACTAGAATTTACTCCTAGCCCTGCACAAAAGACAAAAAGTATATAATTAAAAATTCCACAAAAAGACAGAAATCATAAAAGACAAAAACAAATATTAAAAAATACAAATAATAATAACTATATAACAAAAATATAGTTATCATCCCAACGAATTTTTAAGAGAGTGTGGTTGCATTGTTAAAAGTGGGTTTGGGTTTTTGTTTGTTATAAAGCACATGTAATATTCAAAACCCAAACATGTTACGGTTCCATGTGGCATAACAAACCATATGCCAAAACACAATATAACACCATTGTATACACCGGCAGATCGTAACCACCAACGGTTCACCAAAACGGATGGGTTGGGATCGACCCCAAGACCACCGCAATAGAACACCTTAACTTGGTGCCCTTACTGATAAACCAAATGGATTTCTTATTCAGTCCGCGAACAAACTTATATACACACCCAAATTTTTCATTTGACCCGGAGAGAGTTGTGGTCGGAACGGACACTGAGCTAGATTTGAGCGGCACAGTGTGCCCAAGGGTGGAACCAAGAGCTAGCATGAATATCGAGGTAGGCGCATTCCATAGGAATATTCTAAGGAATATTCTTGCATGTAGATTCTTTAAGGAATCTTGGAGATTCCTTGAGAGGTAAATTTTTACATTAACAGAATGCTATCAAGTTTACAGTCATTTTTCTCAAATTTTCACAAGGAATGCAATGGCGAGGTTGGATTCACCTTTTGATCAGCAGATTTGCAGATTCCCAACTAAGGAGAATCTTTAAGAATCTTGAGGGAATCTTCTAGATTCCTTGGAGGTTGAAATTTCCCAGATCCAGAATGCAGCCAACTTTATACTCATTCTTCTCAGAATTTTGTAAGGATCTCAATGGCGAGATTAGTTTTCTGATTTGAGTTGCAAATCTCTAGTCAACCCAGAGGATGGAATCTTTGGAGAATCACGGGGGAATCTAAAAGATTCCTACATGCCCAGATTTTTCTGGTGTTAGAATTCGACAAATGGATAGTCAATTTTACACGTCTTGACGACACAAATTCAGTGGTGTAGTTAGTTTTTGCAGCTGAGCCTTCTATTTTTTGGCCATTTTCTAGATTGGAGTGACGTGTGTCAGATTTCAGAGTGTGGACAACCGATTCTATTCCATTCGACTCCATGATTTAGATGGCGCATTCATGTCCAACAACTGAGTATTCTATTCTTCAACCAGCATCAGAGTTGAGGTATATGAAGTGTTGTTTTGATGTACTTCTTTGATCATTTTCCAGTGAGATGTATTATGTTGTTTCAATTCTTGCTTGATGTATGTTGTAGAATATTTGTGTCTATTTCATGTGAGATGTATTCATCATGGATTGTTATGTATGTTTTGATTGAGATCCCTTTGTTGCCATGATGGCAGGATACTCATTGTCACCATGGGTGTTTTGGTTGAGATCCCTTTGATGCCATGATGGTGGGATACTCATTGTCACCATGTGTAAGATTATGTCATGCTGATAGGAGGTCTATTGTGAGTGATAGTTCCTATAGCGGAACGTCTCATGGAGAGACTTTGCCACTCATGTAGAGGGAACACTTGTATGATAGAAAACATAGTCCATGTACATCTTCACCATTTCCAGCACTGAATGAAGCGGCCAACACCATCTTGACATTGGGCCCGGAGACGTAGTCCACACTAGACGAACTCCATTATCAATGTCTCTTGTTTATGATTTTCTGATCGTCATTATGTTTCCATTTGCTTAAGCATGCATATATGTTCATTTATGCTCTTATAAAATGCAATTCTAACTACATCACGGAAGCAAAAGATCTTGGTTAAATCCAGGAGTTGAGTCAACTCAGATCAAGTTTGGTATCAAAGTGGTCTTTGTGTGGATGTGAATTGTGAGTGTGAACAATGGAACGTGCAACAATGGAGGATGACAAAGAGATGTACGAGACCATGCTCAGAGTGTCCAAAAAGATGGACATAATGTATGAAGCTCTACAAGAAGAGACAAAGGAAAAGCAGCGATTGCAGCTTCAGTTGCAAGCCACAGAAGAGGCCCTGGAAGAACTGAAGCACATCAACCAGAGTCTTCAAGCAGATAACACTGAATTGAAGATGCTTCTATGAGAAGAGAAAGAGGAGAAACAAAGGTTGCTATGACAGCTGCAAGCTAAGGACGAGGCCTTGGAAAAGCTGCAGCATGACCCCTGTGAGGTAAAAAGTAATTCTTCGAATTACTTATGATGATTTTGTTATTTTTTAAAATCATACCACGGGAAATGGCTCCAAACTGCTGAAGAGAATGGGGTATGAAGGAAAATTCTTGGGCATTAATGGCCAAGGAATTGTCAACCCCATCAAAGTAGAGGAATTACCCCGTCAGGTAGGACTTGGGTATGTCAAGAAGGAAGTTGGGGAATGCGCCAAGACAACCAACAAACCACCAACAACAGATGATGAGAATCCCTCATCAGTTCTTTCCAAATCGACAATGGAGGTAAAAGATGTTGATTTCCCTTCAGTTTCATCTTCACATAGTATAATTTCTATTGGAAATGTGGAGATACCAATTACAGGGACAAACCTGAGGCTCCTTACTAGGATGAGGTACAAGGAAGAAGAAGAACTTGGTGTTAATAGCCAAGGCATAACTCAGCCATTGGAGGTCATGCAAAGACCTCGATTTGCAGGCTTGGGATACACTGAAGGAGAATGCTCAAGGGTGTCAGATGCTTCTGAGACATTGTTGAAATCGTCGAGGAAAGAGAATGATGGGAACACATCACCATCATCCCATGGTAGTGCCCATTGTAGGGAAAGAGCTGAGGCAAGCTCTCATCGCCATAATTACACCAGAGACAACAAGGAAAGGTATAAAAAGTCTCAATATTCGAATGTTCATTTCGATTACAATCATGTTGTTAATGATGGACATAAATCATGACATTGAAAAACATGTACTTTTTGTGGTTTACATAACCATATATTTGCTAAGTGCTGGAAGAGAATGGTAGCACGAAAGAGGATGAGGCATGAAAGGCCTTATCCATAGGAGAGAAAGAAGCAGGTTAAGAAGATTTGGAGGAATAAGACTTATTGCAGTCATTGCGATAGAGGTGGCCATCAAAGAGACACATGTTGGAAGCTCCATCCTGAGCAACGCCTTAAAGACAAAGCGTCAGTGCATGAACCAGTTGAAAAAGTCATTTGACAAGCAAAACCACCACAGGGGGATGACCCATTCACATTAATAAGTGAAAAATGGTTTCTAGATATGTTAGCTTGTCATGGCCATGTTTTTGTAAATCATTTGTTGTGATTTAAAATGTTAAAGTGATGATGTGTTTTCCATCACTTGTTAAGCAAAAATGATGTCTTGTCCTTGTGTGTTTGATAGTTGGGGTGTTGTTTCCATTTTGATGTAAAATTGACCAACGAGTGTGTTATAAACTCGTGGCAATTATGGGATGCTTGAGTCATTAGTTTGTCTTGTAAATAAAGAATGTAATTTGCAAAACAATGTACTATAGGGTTGTAGGGGATGTAGGTGTTGGCTCATCACTTATGTCTCCGAAGGACAAAGGTGAAGGAGAAGGAAGGGTGACTTATCAGACACTTGTGGTGTAGACAATGTACAAAGAAGTTGCAAATTATTTTCATTCTTTTGGAGGACCAAAAGCTCCTCAGCGGGGAGGATTCATCCAGGTGGCCCCAGACACATACAAAAGTCCAAGAGGGCTCAGAAATGGTAAAAAATCAAAATGGTCATATTGTGACAAACCTAGAACCAGATCGAAGTTCTTGTCGCCCTGATTCCAATGGCATGAATGACACTTAAATCCGAGTTCGTATGAGGGAGATAGAGCTATTTAAAGTTTGAAAAGACAGGGAAAAAGTGGGGCCCACAACATGCCACATGGCATCCTAGTCAACAAGTGGGACCCACTAAATTTATGTGGTGACTGAATGGCCACTAAACCATTGACACATGGTGCACTAGCATTTAATCTTGGCCTTGCACAAAAATACAAAAAATATATAATTAAAAATTCCACAAAAAGACAGAAGTCATAAAAGACAAAAACAAATATTAAAAAATACAAGTGATAATAACTATATAACAAAAATATAGTTATCAGCCCAACAAATTTTTAAAAGAGTGTGGTTGCAATTTTGAAAAGGGATTTGGGTTTTTGTTTGTTATAAAAAACATGTAATATTCAAAACCCAAACATGTTATGGTTCCATGTGGCATAACAAACCATATACCAAAATGCAATATAACACCATTGTATACACTGACGGATCGTAACCACCAACAATTCACCAAAATGGATGGGTTGGGATTGACCCTGGTACCACTGCAATAGAATTCCTTAACTTGCCACCCTTACCAATAAACCAAACGGATTTCTTATTTAGTCCGCCAACAAAATTATATATACACCCAAGTTTTTTATTCAACCAGGAGAGAGCTATTCTTGGAACGGAGGTCGAGCCAGGTTTGAGCAGAACAATGCACCCGAGGGTGGAACCAGGAGATGGCACAAATATTGAGGCATGCATATTCCATGGGAATATTCTAAGGAATATTCTTGCATGTAGATTATTTAAGGAATCTTGGAGATTCCTTGAGAGGTAAATTTTTACATTAACATAATGCTATCAAGTTTACAGTCATTTTTCTCAGATTTTTGCAGGGAACGTAATGGTGAGGTTAGATTTTCCTTTTGAGCAGCGGATTTGTAGATTCCCAACAGAGGAGAATCTTCAAGAATCTTGAGGGAATCTTCCAGATTCCTTGGAGGCTAAAATTTCCCAGATCCAGAATGCAACCAACTTTATACTCATTCTTCTCAGAATTTCGCAAGGATCTTAATGGAAAGATCAGTTTTCTAATTTGAGTTGCATATCTCTAGTCAACCCAGAGGAGGGAATCTTTGGAGAATCACGAGGGAATCTAAAAGATTCCTACAGGCCCAGATTTTGCTGGTGTCAGAATTCGACAAATGGATAGTCGATTTTACACCTCTCGACGACACAAATTTAGTGGTGCAGTCAATTTTTGTAGCTGAGCCTTCTATTTTTCAGCCATTTTCCATATTGGAGTGATGGTGTCAGATTTCAGAGTGTGGACAATCAATTCTATGCCATTCGACTCCACGATTTTGATGGTGCATTCAGATCCAGCAGCTAAGTATTCTATTCTTCAACCAGCATCAGAGTTGAGGTATATGAAGTGTTGTTGTCATGTACTTCTTTGATCATTTGTTGTGAGATGTATTATGTTGTTTCGATTCCTACTTGATGTATGATGCAGAATCTTTGTGTCTATTTCATGTGAGATGTATTCATCATGGATTATTATGTATGTTTTGATTGAGATCCCTTTGTTTTCATGATGGAGCCATACTTATTATCACCATGGGTGTTTTGGTTGAGATCCCTTTAATGCCATGATGGAAGGATACTCATTGTCACCATGTGTAAGATTATGTCATGTTGATAGGAGGTCTATTGTGAGTGATAGTTCCTATAGTGGAACGTCTCATGGAGAGACTTTTCCACTCATGTAGAGGGCATATTTCCTTGTATGATAGAAAACATATTCCATGTACATCTTCACCATTTCCAACATTGAATGAAGTGGCCAACACCATCTTGACACCGGGCCCATAGACGTAGTCCACACTTGACGCACTCTGTTATCAATGTCTCTTGTTTATGATTTTCTGACCGTCATTATGTTTCCATTTGCTTAAGCATGCATATATGTTCATTTATGCTCTTATAAAATGCAATTCTAACTACATCATGGAAGCAAAAGATCTTGGTTAAATCTGGGAGTTGAGTCAACTCGGATCAGCTGTTGTACTGATAATGTATAATTTTACCAAGGTATCATAAACTTCGTTAGATGTAGATAGTTCTAATAAAAAAGTGATAAGGTGGTATTTTATAGACTCAAAGTGAATTCTTTGAGCCTTAACTTCTCCTTTTTCATATTTTTCCACTTCCTATGCATTATTCTCATTTGGAGTAGGAACCATTTCTTGAAAAAATTTCATGAAATCATTCTCTCTAAAGACTAAGTCAATTCTCTTTTTCCATACCTTAAAGTTGGATGGTCCTTCTAGATTATTACTTTCCTTGCACATAATTCCATTGGATTAGACATATTGACTTGGAGGTGAATTTTTACCAAAATATATCTTCATTTATGGCTACTAAAATGATTATCTTCTTGAGCTACTACAATGATGATCTTCTTTCTTTTGTCTAGTAATAGTGTATCCTCTTCACCTTAGCTCTGATACCATGTTAGAAAATCAAAGGAAAAGTATATTTTCTTACTTGGTAATTACTTGTGAGAGTTAATATTCTTTCTTTTTTTATTTTTTGTTTCTTCTTCATTAAGAAATTACACAAGCTAGTCCTCCAACATCACAAATAAGTAAGAGACACAGATATTTAGGCTTTCATGCCAAGGAAAAACTCTCAAAAGGGGAAAATGCAATAATCCTTTTTTTATTGAATCAATTCAAAATGAGATATCCAACCCAAGACCAAAGAATCCCTCCAAGTCATCCCTCCTCTCCAAGTCAAATTCAAAAGTAGAATCTCGGCGTAGTCAATAAATCTTGTCTTTGTTATAGACTTTAAGAAATTCCAAGTTTTTGTCTTATTACAAACATCAGATCCTATCACTATACTTTGGATCTTGTTGCAGACCACTGGGGCTTCACTGGGGGAGAAATACCATACCACGTGCATTCATATTGGGGGATATATATCGAGGGAAAAATGACATAATATATTAGGGGATATATAGGGGGTAAAATAATTTTTTATTAACAGGTATAAAAAAATGGAGCTCAAAGTTAATGACAAAATATAAAGGGGTGTAAAAAATGTTAATGAAAAAATGGATACCTACAATATCTAGTGAAAGTAGGGGTTTCTTAAATTTGGAAGGTGTATTGGATTTGCTTTGGTAGGGGGTTAAATAATGTGATTTTTAGAGGTATTTTCCAATATCTAGTCAAATTAGGGGTATTGTTTAGTATGCCACGAACACACGTGATATGTTAGAGGTTCATTGAGTGAAGCCCTCGTGTTGTAGACCCTCGACCCTTATCACAGTACTTCGAATACTATAGCAGACCCTTGGCCCTGTTAAACATTGCTATTACCTTCTAACTTTGGCCCTGTTAGCACATTTTACATAACTTCAATTCAAGCTTAAGTTCAATTGCAAATGTCAGTCACTTAAAATCACTGATTGTCTCTCACTTCAACTCCTTTAAACTTGTAGACTTCTTCTATATCTTCATTTTTCTTCTCTTATTTAATTGTAGAGATTGAACTCTTTTCACTTTTTTGCTTGTCTCATCAAGAGAGCACGAGCATGAGTCTTTATATAGTTGTCCATGATGTTGATGCCAAATAGGCCAACCTTTTAGAGGGAGGACCGACTTGGAGGTTTGATAACAAATATTACAACAATCGAAAAAAAACTATTTTCCTTTCTTGAAATTTGACATGACTCGTTTTCAAATTTCTTTGACTATAATGAGCATGAAAAACATGCTAAATCTATAAATAATAACTTTTATTTTATTATGAACACTAACACTAGTTACATTTTCCAACAAGTACCATGATGATGATATTGATTTACCATGTGTCAAAGATGTTTTTACCAATTATGGTAAATGGTTCATGCTATTAGATTTCCATGTGCCATAATTGTGAATAAATTATGGTGATGATTTCTATAACCTTTTCTTTTGGAAATCTGTTCAGAATGAACAATGTTTTTCTAGTTATTATGAATACCTCCCTAGATAAGAGGGAATGCTGAATTTTGTAGCTATGGTCAGTCTTCATAATTATGTTTTTTTATTTTTAATGTAAAATAATTTGTAAGATATGTTCTTGATGAAATTTTCATTATTTAGCCCTTGAAATAATTTTTTTAAGACATGTTCTTCATGTTCTATTTAAAAGAGAAATTTTTGAAAATTTGAAACTTGAATTTTTGGCTCCAAGATAATCGAGTTAGCCCTCCCTCAAGTCAAGTTGCTCAGTGAAGAGACACACCCATTTTGGATAGGCATATCATTATATACATTAGATAAATGTTGAGGTCAAAAATGGGACTCCTGAGGAATATTATAAAATAATAGTGGCAATAATAAAATAAGATTAGATTACATCATCAAATTTAAGAGGCAAATAAGAAAAAACTACTTTTTCAACTTATCTCCTTACGATTTTACTCAAATTTTGAGCAGGAGAAATCCTTGGATGTAGAATTTAATTCCTGACCCAAGGAGTACCCATATTTGATACCTTCGATGAACCTTGCTACACGAAAAATGAGAAATACATGAAAAGTGCGATTGCAATCATGCTTTTCATGTATTTCTCATATTTCATGTAGAAGGGTTAATTGAAAGTATGCAACATGGGTACTCCTTGGATTATGCATCCAATGAGTGATCCCGCTCAAAATTTGATTAAAACCATAGGGAGATAAGTTGGAAATATGAGTTGAAAAAGTAGTTTTTTTTTTTTTTTAACTTGTTTACTCCAAAAATGGTGAATCATCCCCCATAGTTAACACCATCAACTTGAATCCTATTGATTCTCATAAAGTCTATTTTGGTTGTAAATTTTTGTTTAGAGGGCCATTTTTTACCTCAAGACATCTCTAATGAAGGCATTTGACCTCCTCCACAAGAGCACCATTCGATCATCACACAAGAAGACATGTTTTGGGAATCCCAGGAAAGTACAAGAGAAAAAATAAGGATGAATATCTCTTTCTCTAGCTTGGATTTACACTCTTTATGAATGTCCGCATGTGACCTTTCTTCATGGCAGTTTCTAGACATGTCGAATTTCATGGCAGGAAATTTTTTTGGGAAGACCTAAGAAGGCCAAAATCTTGTAGAATAGAAGTTTGACTTCGTTTGACTTCTTGCGAGCTAGAGAACAATTTTGACCATAACTTTTTGATCATGCTGATGACCTAGTTGAATAGCCACATTAGATTTATCCCTTATTAAACATAAGAGTTTCTTAAGGAAAGGGTTGTTGGGTTTTTCCCCCAAGTGGGTTTTCCCATGTTAAATCCTTGTTCTCGTTTCTCCATTGTGATCTCTACTATCTTATGGTTTATGGTTGAATTTGTAAAGTGTAATTTGTTAATGATAAACTGGAATTGTTAAAAGAAGATCTATATCATTCGAAGTAATTACCAATAGTTGAGAAATATTATGCTTGTTTCTATTGCACTTTAAAAATTAACATGGTATCAGAGCTTTGGTGAGGAAAAAAAAATGAGATTAGATTTGAAGAAGATTTGGTAAGAGATAACTCTTAAAATCCTAGATCTACAATCTATTTTCTTTTCTATGACTATTGGTTCCCATAAGAAGGAAGAAAACAAATTAGAAGGAGATACAAACTTTAGGGTTTGGAAGACAATGATTGTTCTACTCCTTGTAAAAGAAGGCTTCTTGGGTATTGTAAAAGGCTAAGTCAATGAACCAAAAAGAGATGAAGAGAAACTAAATTTTGAGAATGATGCTATAACAACCACACACATCATTTTGGGCTCTATCAACTATCACTAGATTCCCTTTTTTTCAAGTCTTCAATCTTCAAAGCAGATGTATGATGCCCTAAATAGTTTGTTCCCTATCAACAATATTGGTCAAGCCATGATTTTGAAGAATGGACTTCATGATGTTAGAATGACAAGAAATGGTAGTATAGCCTCATATTTCATGAGGATATCTCAACCAAGAGATCATATATGAGAATCACTGAAGTCATTTCTGATAAGGAATTAGTAACTAAAACACTCAATGATATACTAAATCATGGGATGATTTTGTAGTAGGAATATGTGCTAGAAAAGATGCTCAAAATTTTCATGAACAGGGTCAGTTTTACTCAATAAGAATCAAGGCTCATATCAAGAGGAAAGATTAAAAAAGATCCAATGAAGTCCATTCTCAAGAATATGCAACATATTTCAAGAAATGTGGAGGAAGAAACCAGTTTGGTTTTCAAGGAAGAAATGGAGGAAGAAGATCAGAAGAAAGAATATCTACCCCTTAAGGAAAGAGAGGCATGTCAAAGGTTAAATGCTACCAATGTCACAAATTTGGTAAATTTATACATGATTTCCCCAAAATATAAAATGATACAAAGATGAAGGGAAAGCAACATGCCTCTGTAGCAGATTTTAAAGAACTTCAAAAGTGAGCAAAGAATGAAAATATAGGAAATAAAGGATTCTTCTATTTCCCCATTCTTACTGGTTCTCTTAGAGATAGTGAAGACATGGCTAGTAGATAGTGGTGCCTCAGGGCACACAAAGAGAGATCGAGACAACCTAACAAGGCTAATGGAAAGATTATTAGCACAAAATGATAAATTTCAGGAAAACCATATTTATGCAGTGAAAGGAATTGAATGGAAAGAAATCCATTGATCTAGAATTAGGTGATAAATTTAATCTCAACTACATATTATAAGTGTGTGGTTTGAAAAATAATTTGGTTTCTATTTAATGCTTGGAAGATAAAGGAGATAGAGTATCTTTTATTGATGGAAAAGTTATTGTTTTTCTCAAAGGCTCTAGTAATAATTTTACTAGAGCAATTTGAGATCATGAAGGAAGGTTGTATAGAATTTTGAAACAACCTACTCAAGCACTTGTACATAATGGTGTTAATCCATGTGATATTTGGCATATAATGTATGCTCACATTCACTATAAATCTTTTCCATCCTTAAAGCACATGGTTTAAAGTTGTCCATATCTACAAGAAGAGCATGAATGAGTATGTAAAGGATGTGCACTTGGAAATAATTCTAAGAAGCCTTTTCTAAGTATTGAAATTATATCCAAGGAAGTTTTAGACAATCCATTATGATGTATGTGGTCCTATGCCAATAAAGTATCTTAGAGGCACTTTGTATAATGTAACATTCATTGATGATTTCTTTTGCAAGACATGGATCCACTTCCTGAGAATGAAGGATGAAGTCTTCGACAAGTCATAAGAATTCAAAGATGAAGTCGAAAATTTGAATGGAAAGAAGATCAAAATATTGATATTTGGTAATATACCTCCAAGGAGCTCATTTCCTTTTGTAAGGAAGCTGGGATTAACAAGGAGTTGATAGTCCCTTATAATATGCAATAAAATGGAGTTGTTGAAAGAAATAATAAAACCACTCAGGAATTCATTAAGAAAATTATGCATGATTAGGACCTGCCTATGTTTCTATGGATTGAAGCATCAATGACCACTGTCTACACTAAAAATAGAAGTCGTCATCAAATCTTGGAAGATAAGACTTCTAACGAAGCATTCACTGAAGAAAAAAAAACCCCAAGTTGGCCATTTAAGAATATTTGGTTGTCCTATTTATATTCATGTTCCTATAGATATGAGAAGGATGTTAGAGCCTTTTCAAAAGAAAGGAATATTCATTGGTTATATTGAATCCTAAAATGAATATAGAATATATATTCCAACAAAAAAAATAAGTCGGTTTAGCAGGGATGTGACATTTGATGAGAATATGGTTAATTAGAAGTCTAAATAAGTGGACACTAATGAGGATGAGGAACATGAAACTCCTAAGGAAGAAGGATCTATTCCATTGATTCATCTAAAAATCTTGTTGATATTTAAGAGCCATAAGGGCCAAGCAAACTAGTGGACCTGATTGTTCCTAAAATCAAGGAAACGCTAGCTTGGTTGAGATCTACTTTTTAGGAAGCTAAAGGACATCATGCGCCAAATATAGCCTTTAGGGAAAGAAAAAGGCCAAAGAGACACCTTCCTTATGAAACAATGATGGCTAATCTTATTGATGTTCAACCTTCCACTTATGAAGAAGTTGTTAAATTGCAATTTTGGAAGGATGTGATGTTAGAAGAATAACAATTGATTATGAAGAATGATGTATGGGAAATTGTCCCTAGACCTAAAGGAAAATTAGTGGTGTCCTACAAATGGGTATGAGATATCAAAGCTGCAATGGATGGTAGCATTAAAAAATACAAGGTGGTATTTGTGGCTAGAGGTTTCTCCCAAAAAGAGGAAGAAGGCTATGATGATACGTTTTCTTTAGTTACTAGTTACACTACCATTAGATCAATTATTTATATTGCTTATTCTATGGGTTGAAATTTACATGAAATAGATGTAAAGAATTATTTTCATAATGGTGTGGTCGAAGAAGAAGTGTACTTAGAGCAACCTCAAGGTTTTGAGGCATATGGTAGAGAGCCTCATGTATGCAGGTTGAAGAAATCCTTATGTGGAATTAAGCAACCACCGAGAGCCTGATATACATGAATTGATAATTATTTGACAAGACTTAGTTTCTGCAAAACAGATGTTGATCTAGACCTATACTTGAAGGTCAAGAAGAATAAACCTGTGATCCTAGTGTTGTATGTTGATGACCTATTTCTAACAAGTATGGAGCATCTAATTGTTTTGTGTAATAGGGAGTTGTTATTAAGTTATGGTATGTTATATGCTTATAATAGTTTACTTCTTTTTATTATTATATTCCACATATTGGTAATCACATGTACATAAAGTAAAGTGCAGATAGAACATTAAACGATCGACAGAAAACAAGCCAAGACAAGTGACACAAGATGTGGCGGCTAGCCAGGGACAAACCACACAATGTGTGTGGAAACCCTTTGATCAAATCTTCTTTTATCTTCAATAATTTAGCAGAGAGAAATAGTACAATAAATCTGATTTATATCAGTAGTAGAAAACCCTAGATCAGCAGCATTAGCATTAACAGCTTCATCATCAAAACTAGGGCAGTTGATATCTCACAAACTGACCGTCGGATTTACTTGATTCCACCACCAAAAGTTGTGGCTTTCAAGGGAGGTTCATATGAACCTACAACGCAGTTCAGATGAGGATATCTTCTATTCCACATAGGTCAAACTTCAATTCTGTAGTTGCAGCTTCAGTTTCAGTAACTTCCTTCAAACTAGGGAGTCGATATCTCGCAAACCAATCGTCAGATTGACTTGATTCCACCACCAAAAGTTTCGACTTTCAGAGGAGGTTTAGATGAACCTACAGCACAGTTCAGATGAACCTACAACATAGTTTATATGAGGATATCTTCTAGTCCACGCAGGTCAAACTTCACTTCTACAATTGCAGCTTCAGTTTCAACAACTTCCTTCAAACTAGGGCAGTCGATATCTCGCAAACTGACCGTCGGATTGACTTGATTTCACCACCAAAAGTTGCAAATTTTAAAGGAGATACAGATGGACCTACATCGTAGTTCTAAGGAGGAGATCTGATGGTTAACGCTGGTCAAACTTTGGATCTGTAGTTGCATCTTCAGTTTCAGCAGCTTCTAGCTTCACATGTGAGAGAGAGAGACCCTTTTCTGCGCAGTAGAGAAGAGACTCTTTTCTACACAGTAGAGAGAGAGAGAGAGAGAGATGTGATGAGATGAGTGAGTACAAATTAGGAAAATTCCTGCTGTATTTATACACAACTGTTGATGTTTGAATAGATGTGACTGTTGGGCTTCTAAGCCTACATGAGTTGGAGGTTGGCTTGATAATAATTCCATAATCAAAATAAATTCATATCTCCATGAATACTTATCGGAATTGGATGATATTTAGATCAATCCTACACCTCTCGATGAGAGGAATCTAATGAAAATATTATCAACCATGAATAAGATGACCCACATAAAGTTTGGCCCTAGTTTCCAATTTAACACTCCCTCTCAACTAGGGAGAACTTCATCTGCAATCTATCTGTCGATCGCTACTATTCATCCATCAAATGCACTGCCCTGTATAGCCTAACCCTTGCCCTGCTCTGCTCTATTCTACCTATTCTTCTTTGTCTTGTTCTGCCCTATACTAATCTATACTACTTTGCTCTGTTCTGCTCTGCTCTGCTTTGTTTTTTTTCTGCTCTGTTTTTGTCTGAATTATGAAGAAGAAGAAATGATTGAGGATGTATCATACTGACTTAAAGTCAGTCTCAGGGTACGTACCACTAGTCCTAGACCAGTCTTAACTGACTCGAAGTTAGTGTCATAGTATGAACAACTCCTACCACTAGTCCCAGACCAGTAACATCCTCCACTAACTCAAAGTCAGTCTCAGAGTGCGTACCACTGATCCCAAACCAATCTCAACTGACCCGAAGTTAGTTTCATAGAATGTACCACTCCTACCACTGGTCCCAAACCAGTATCATTGATCCCAGATTAATGAAGGTCATCCTAGCATAGCGAGTATGGTAGATACAATGATGTGTCCATCGGTACTACTATGGTCCCTAAGTTCATTTCCCTGCTCATTGATCAGATGAGAGGTACTTCCCATGAGTCCCAGACCGCATGGGTAGGATGTCTCGATAAGAGAACTAATCAATCCTATCCTCACAGGAGAACACATCAATCCTGCTACAATCGCCATGGAGAACACATCAATCTAGGCTGCTATGGAGAACACATCAATCTAGGCCTCACAAGGGAACTAATCATCCTACTACATAGGAGAGTGAATCATCCTATTCCATAAGAGAGAGAATCATCTTGTCCCAAAAGAAAGCAAATCATCTTGTTCCAGTGCGCACCACCAGGGAGGGTGATTCACCCTGTGGTCGTATGTTGCTCCAGTAAGAACTGCAAGCCCTCAAAGCTCCCAAAGCTCAATGTATGCAACATGCAGGACCCTTGTACAAGGGTTTCTTGACGACTCCAAGTTGTTTGGGAAAATTACAAATTAGATCTTTCCTTGGGGCTTTGACAAGGTGTATTGACCTGTACATCATCTTAATGTGATGGAGCCTCCTTGCTCATCGACTTACCATATCCCAGATGATGTCTATCTGCTGGAGCAATCGACGAATACAGGATTCCTCAATAATCGAATCCCACCTCTGGTTGTTATAGAGAATAACCATGGTATGTGTTCAAACAGCTCACTGAAGAGCTTCCCCAACCAAGCAGCTTCATACGAGATCATACTCGTAGATATGTATCTGGTCTCGGCAGTGCTTATGGCAACTGACTTCTGCTTCCTACTCATCCATTATATCAAAGCAGAATCCAAATAGAAACAACACTAAAAAGTTCTCCAGTGATCCTCCACACTACCTACTTAATCAGCATTTGAATAATCATGCAATTTCATATTTCCGGTAGTGTATCTCAATCCATGAGAGATTGTGTCCTGAAGACATCTCAGAATATTCTTGGCACCAATCTAGTGAGGCTCAACCAAATATGAGCTCACAATGCTAACTGCAAAACATATGTTCGGACGGAGGTTCACCAAGAACATCAACGCGAATGAGTTTTTGAAACTCAGAGGCATTTCCCAAATCTGGTCCAACATCACTACCATATAACTTTTGAAAGTTAAGATCCTCGAGGTAGTCACAGGCTTGCAGTCCACCATACCAAATCTTTTCAAAATCTTCACCACATATTTTCCTTGAGATAGGAAAATTTCCCTTGGCTTCTGCCACACTTCAAGTCCTTGGTTCTTCATTTCAAATTCAGAAGCCAACTCCCTCTTACATTTGTGAATGAGAGGGTATGCACCTGTTAGAAAGAGGTCATCCACATACAACACCAGTATGAGAGGCTTGTCATCTTCAACCTTAAAGTAAAGGTTAGGATCAACTTCACTCCTGGTGAATCCCAGCTTCATCAAGTAGTTATTGATCCTCTCATATCATGCTCGAGGTTCTTGCTTCAACCCATAGAGAGCCTTCTTCAACTCTCATACATGAGATTTTCAATCATAAATCTCAAATTCTTCGGGTTGCTCCACATAGACCTCTTCTTAGATCGAACTGTGCAAGAATTTGATCTTGACATGAATCTGATGTGGGTTCCATCCTACAAAGGCTATGATCAAGCGGATGGTCGTATATCTGGCAACAGGTGAAAATATCACATCATAGTCTATGCCTTCCTTCTGGGAGAAACCACGAGCAACAAAACAAGCCTTATACTATTTTGTACTTCCATCTGCTGTAGATTTATCTTGTAAATCCATTTTGAAGTAACAGTTGTCTTGTCCTGGGGTCTGGGAACTACTTCTCAGACATCATTCTCCATAATGTTCATAACATCCTTCCATACTTGATGCTTGACAGCATCTGAGAATGATGAAGGCTCATTTTGTATGATTGTGCTCATACTGGTCAGGTATCCTTGATACCTGTTGGGTTTCTCACTTTCACGGAAGGTTCCTCGGGGTGTAGCATGTCTTTCAACATCATCAAGTATCCCCATAAGCCATGAAGGCCTCTTCCTGGAAGAGGAAGGCTCAGGTGGATAAATAGGATCCATCAGTTCTTCCACATTAGGCATTGTTACATCATCTACCCATAGAGACAACCTCCACAATCGTACGGTGCCACACCATTCTACTCTAGAGTATGTGGTGTAGTAGTCTCCCTCTTAATGCCAACCTCAGGCATGCCTGAGTGAACCAAATATAATATATCAGAGGTCTTGCTTAGGCTTGAGGGGAATGGTCCCCTTTTGAGCTTTCCTTCGGCACATCAGAAACATACACCTTCTTTTTCTACTCAGAATTCGGGCATCCATGTTACCATATGTCTTACATCGGGTAGATATTTGTAATGAAGGTGGGAAAACCTCCAATGCCAAAGTTCGGACTGAAGAGATGTGTCATAAGACATGACACCTACCTGACTTTCATCGACCTGATATACTGAATGAGCACGAAACCCAAGAATAAAATCATATTTACCATTATTTTTTGATACACGTATCTTGCCATCGTTGAAGGTTACCTTGTAGCCTTTGTCTTCCATTGCTGAGATGGACACCAGGTTCTTTCGGAGGTCAGGTGCATTTAATACATGCTGGAATTTCTAGCCTTCTTGAATGGTTGTCCTCTTCCTTGATTTCTAGCATTCCTTTTACCTTTGCTATTGAATTTTCCATCCCTTCGATTACCATGAGAGGGATTTTTATCATCATCATGATGAGAGTCCTTTCTATTAGGGCATTTCCTTGCATAGTGACTTGCTTTATTGCAAATGTAACAGTGTCCTTTTCTTCCACCCTTAGGTCCAGCCTTTCTTTTCGATTTAGACTTGGAATTATTTCTTTTCTTAGCATGAGAAGAAAAGGTAGCACGAGGACCTTTAGGCAAGGGCATTTCTTGCTCTTCTACCCTTGTTTCTTCTAGAATGCATCTAGCCATTAATTCCTTGAAACCAGGAATTACATGATTGTTCAGAAGAGTAGTCTTGAACACGTACCATTTGGATGGTAATCCTCCAAGAGTCGTGAGTGCCATTTCCCTATCAGTAATAGTCTCCCCAATATATAGGAGATCGTTCTTGATCTTGGTGATTCTTAAGAAGTATGCTTGCATACTCTCATCTTTATCCTTCTTGATTTCCATCAGCTTATTTCTAAGAAACATAACTTGATTTACATCATTAACTTTAAATAAACTCACCAGTCTATCGTAGACTTCCATAGAGGTGTTCAGGCCAGAGATGTAGGCCACCAAGTGCTTGTCGATAGAGTCCCGGATGATCTTCTTTGTTTTGACTTCTCTAGTTTTCCATTTGTACCTGGCATCAGTGGATGCATTTGATGGAGGCTCAATAATATTGCCTCTCACATGGTCCAACACTCCTTGTTCTTCTAGGATAGCCTTGCCTATCTTCTCTTCAATGATTGCTCTTTCTCTTGCTCGGGCTTTGTCCTCACCTCAGCTCTGATCCCATGTTAAGTTATGGTATGTTCTATGCTTATAATAGTTTACTTATTTTTCTTATTATATTCCATAGATTAGCAATCACATGTACACAAAAGTAAAGTGCAGATAGAACATTAAACGATTGACAGAAAACAAGCCAAGACAAGAGACACAAGATGTGGCAACTAGCTAGGGACAAACCCCACAATATGTGGGGAAATCCTTTGACCAAATCTTCTTTTATCTTCAATAATTCAGCAGAGAGAAATAGTACAATAAATCTGATTTATATTAGCAGTAGTAAACCCTAGATCAACGACATCAGCATTAGGCGCTTCATCATCAAAACTAGGGTAGTTGATATCTCACAAACTGACCGTCGGATTAACTTGATTCCACCACCAAAAGTTGCGGCTTTCAGAGGAGGTTCAAATGAACCTACAACATAGTTCAGGTGGGGATATCTTCTGGTCCACGTAGGTCAAACTTCACTTCTACAATTGCAGCTTTAGTTTCAACAACTTCCTTCAAACTAGGGCAGCCGATATCTCGCAAACCGACCGTCGGATTGACTTGATTCCACCACCAAAAGTTGCGAATTTCAGAGGAGGTTCAGATGAACCTATAGTGCAGTTAAGATGAGGATATCTTCTAGTCCACACAAGTCAAAGTTTGCTTATGCAGTTGCAGCTTCAGTTTTAGCAGCTTCCTTCAAACTAGGGCAGTCGATATCTCACAAACTGACCATCGGACTGACTTGATTCCACCACCAAAAGTTGCAGCTTTCAGAGGAGATCCAGATGAACCTACATCGCAGTTCTAAGGAGGAGATCTAATGGTCAAAGCTGGTCAAACTTTGGATCTGCAGTTGCAGCTTCAGTTTCAGCAGCTTCCGGCTTCACATGTGTGAGAGAGAGACCCTTTTCTGCGTAGTAGAGAAGAGACTCTTTTCTGCATAGTAGAGAGAGAGAGATGCGATGAGATGAGTGAGTGAAAATGAAGAAAAGTCCTCCTGTATTTATACACAACTATTGATGTTTGAATAGATGCGACTGTTGGGCTTCTGAGCCTACATGAGTTGTAGGTCAGCTTGATAATAATTCCATAATCATAATAAATTCATATCTCCATGAATACTTATCGAAATCATATGATCTTTAGATCAATCTTACACATATCGACGAGAGGAATCTAATGAACATATTATCAGCCATGAATAAGATGACCCACATGTATTTTGGCACTAGTTGCCAATTTAACAGTGGTTGATTGTTTCAATATTAATGTGTCACTCTCACACTGCATCAACATCTCTAAATTCTTGATGGCTAACAAGAAGTAACAGGAGCATTATCCCATATTTATAGTTATGTGAGTTGGGGTTGAATCCACGCTAAGAGTGGCATAACTCAACCCTCTCTCTTGTCAATGGAATTGCAGTTGACTAGGAATAATCCTGTAGCTTGGAAACCTTGACAGATGACAGAAAATAAAAGAAAAAAATCATTAACTACCTTAACCCCATGCAATAAAATTGGCCACAATATTTCTCTATATAAGAATAATTAAATGAATTGTACCTCCTCCTATTTAAAAGCCAAATATTCAAATACTTAAATGATTGGATAAATAAGTGAAGGAAACTCTTAAATATTAATTATTTATTATTTATATAGTTTAATTGTTTCTTTATGTATATTTATATTATGAAATTGTAGTCTTGATATATTATAGGGAATATGTGGTTAAGTATTATTGAAAAATATTTCCTTAAAACAACAATTATACATTTAGAAAATATTATGGCCCATAAACACTTATTAAAATTTAAAACATAAACAAATTACGTACAAAAATTAAAACTAGGATTAAAAGAAGTAAAGATAATAAAGTCTAAAATGGACTTAAAGCAAATGTAAAACAAAACTTGATAGTTCATGTAATAATTAACAAGTTATTTACAAGAACTAGGGTTTGTGTAAAAGAAAGTAGAACGATGGTAAATGAATAAAATTTTCATAACATCATAACTTAGATAAAAGTAACTAAAAAACTCATGGTCATAAAAATAAATGAGATAAAAACATTTATACAGAGAAAAGTAAAAATTATAGTTGAACATTATTAAAAAAAAATAAGCCTAATGATAGTAGAACCATTGAAGCATGACTATGAAAGGAACTCTTTTTATTATGATTTCAACATATGAGGACATCTCGGTAGGATGTTATATGTGTGTGAAGGATAA